>CM070525.1:59262054-60696938 GCA_036346145.1 Olyra latifolia
CTTGACATTTCCTTATCCTGTCCATTGATAACCTAAGGTATAGAAGTTAAACTCCTTGACTAATAAGTCTTTGAATTGGCTTAGACATGCTTTAAGTCTAGAGTCCATGGGTTTGACCTTGGCTGTCAACGATACGGTACTAGGATGACGGGTCAACCTTTGTAACGGCATAGTCCGCTATCAACGGTGCAATGCAACGACATAGCACGCTATCAACGGTGCAATTGCAACGGCATAGCCGCTATCAACGATACAACTTGGCCCAGACAAATACCGTATGCGGAGTAGGTACCTCAATGGTACAATCTCATCATTACCATGATATGTATCATGACAGGGTTTAGTCTCTTTGCACAAGATTGTTGGTAAAGCATAGTGTAGCAAAGATGTACCATACCGCCTATGATTAAGACTACACTGTCACTGTATCAGTGCCTTGGACAGTCTAATCAGCATGCGCGTATCCCGAGTACATCATTATGGTGATGTGTTGTGCCCTGTTCCGAATATTCCTAAACTCGATAAACTAAAGAGATAGTCCATGCATTCGGGTGCCTGTTATGCCCGAGTGTGAAATAAGTCAATAATCTTTTGATTCATTTGATTGAGATTAGGATCTGGGGATCCTGGCCGTTGTTGAGCTCATGGAGATCACGCCTCTTGGCTAAGAGGGTGAGTCTACCGCCACATACCTGGGGAACGTGCGCCAGTTGTAGTATGGGCACGTGTCCGCCAGAAGCTGGGAAACGTGCGCCAGTTGTTGTATGGGCATGGGTTCGATAGAGCCTAGGAAACGTGCGCCAGTTGTAGTATGGGCACGGGTTCGCCAGAAGATGGGAAACGTGCGCCAGTTGTTGTATGGGCACAGGTTCGCCATGTTGTTGGAGATAGCTCGCCATGGCGATGGGAGCTAGTCTGCCATTTGTGGAGACCATGACCATGGCTGTGGTATGGATCTGCCACGTGGGACACGTATTGCTTGGCTAAGGATACGGTGCCGCCACTGAGAAACCCCTGTGTTATGAACATTTGGCATATATAGCCTAGTATGTCTTTGATTTAAGAAAAGGGTAAGTCTTGAGTTCTTAACTTAAAAATAAGCATATTTGATTTTAAGCAAACATGTGAACCTAACCTCCACCATAAAGTCTTGCATCATTGTTTAGCAATAGGTGGGGTCTTGGTTCGCAAGTGCGGTTTGATTGCGCGTTCACACTCCCACCTACTCACCTTTTTAGGTGGCGTCGAGAAGGGCTTTGGCCTGGATGACATCAACAAGGAGGAGAAGGACCGGAAGATGGACGTAAAGGCCGAGGGTTAGGCGGGACTCCAGTCGCTTACCTGATTGGGTTGGGCACAGCCTTGAGACCCTATTCTTCTTTCTGTTTCCGCTTTGCTAAACTCTGGTAAGAGTTCATTTTTGATTTATAGATTTGGCCTTTTCGACCTGCAAAAACGAGGCATGCTGTAATTGAACTCTATTGTATTAATAATTTTATCGCAGGTATGAGATGATTCCAGCATTTTGTAAAAGGTGTCGTGCTAGCAAGACAAGATCCTGGGCTAGCACAGGTGCACCGAGGTTCCCGGTGACCGGGGCCAACAATTCTCCTCGCTCCCATTGCCCTGGCTTTGCGGAGCCCCAGCAGCAGTGCTTCGTATTCAGCGACACTGTTGCCTTCTCCCCTTCAGGGGAGGTTAGTATGGCAGCAGCAGCTACACCGGCGGTGCTCCACGACCCGTCGTTGTGGATTATCCATAGGCTCCCTTGTTCCACCGGCGGTATTGAAGGAGAGGTCCATTTGGCCACAAAGTCCGCTATCACCTTGCTCTTGATCGCTGTCCTTGTGACGAAGGTGGTTTCGAAGAACACCAGCTCCACTGCTCATTTGCTTACTCTGCCGGAGCTTTCCTTGTTCGAGAACATCAATGAGAGAGGGTAAGCAGTGGGCACCGTGATTGGGTGTGCTTGGAAATAATGGCTGAGCTTGTGAGAGGCCATTAGCAGTGTGTACGCCATCTTCTCCATCTTTGAGTAGAGGGTTCTACGTAAAGCGTTGCTCCCCTTGTCTCGGACTGGAGAGCTTGGGGACCTCCATTAAGTCTTGCTTCAGCTTATCAAACGTGTCCTGGCACTCCTTCGTCCATGCGAAAGTGTTGGCGGTGCGGAGGGCTTTGAAGAAGGGCAAGCTCCTCCCCGTGGACTTGGGCAGGAATTTGCTTAGTGCCGCTAAACGGCCCGCAAGCCTCTGCACCCCCTTCATGTTCCGTAGAGGAGATATTTCCTGTACAGCCCTTATCTTCTCTGAATTCGCTTCAATTCCCTATTCGGAGATGAGGAAACCCAACAGCATGCCCGCCTTTACTCCAAACACACATTTCTGTGAGTTCAACTTCACACGCTCCTTCAGGAGACTTGCGAACGTCTCGCTCAGGTCCTCCGTGTGGTCCTTTTTCAGCTTCCCCCAAAGCGTTCAAGCTCTATGCAAGGGTGAGAACCACGGAGGCTAGCTCAAGAGGACCATGCAAACTTCGAGACTTTGTTTTTTCCGTGGAATTTCTTGTGTCCCTTTCTATTCACTTGAATATTGCATCTATACAAGGAGCTTACAGGCTTGTTCAGACTAGAATGCCCTCAAATATCATCGGCCTAGGCGATAAAGTAGGGGCGGTAGGGTCTTTGCTTCGAAAATGACCTCCATGCCCCTTCTTTATCGCACCATCTGGGGCTACTAGGGGTTTCCCTTGGCTAAGAGGCATCGATTTCTGAAATGCCCCGCAACCGACTATCTAAAGTACGATTACATGGGTCATTACAACTTTACGAGCGGTTATAGCTTGTCTCCTGACTTGGAAGGTAATGATGCTTTTCCTGACACTTTATTCTTGTCTGGTATGGGTTGTCCGCAGGAAGTTGAGAAGCACCCAAGGAACCTGGCCCTTCTTCCGAAAGCGCTTTATCTCACGAGGCATGCCTCGTGAGGTCGCGCCCTCCTTGCTCCACTCGAGCCTTCCGTTTGAGCGATTCTTCATTTGGGTGCCTCCGAGAGAAGGAGCCACGAAGCTCCGGCCTAGCACCACTGTGTCGCAGGGGATGGGTGTTGCACTTCTACAGCAAAAGGCACACCCAATAATATTAGATCATTTATTTTATTCGATCGGATGGCCCAATGGTTTTATTGCACTACTATGGATATGGCCATCGATGCGGTTCTAACGGCCATCGATGCGGTTGTTGAACCGCAGTCAGGCATCCGGGACCGATATAGTACCAAGACGGTTGAGGCCACACGTGGCTTTAGCCCCGTCGTCGCTGAAGCCCCCGCCAAGATCTTGGTTGGAGGCACCAACAGTCTCGATAAGTCGCTGGATCGATAAGGCATTGGTCGGTCTCGGTTGGTTCCTCCAACCGCATCGAAAGTACCACCACCTGAGCTATAAATAATATATATATGCGTGCGAGGTAATATATATTATATATGTGTCTGTGTGTGTTAAGTCTAATATTATATATATATATATCTGTGGGCTAAGTCACAATTAATTAAAGCACATATAATCAATGATGCCTAATTAGCTGATAATTAAAACACAGAACTTTTATTAACAACTTTACTTACAACTATTAGGTATCAGAATGAATCAATCATGTCTATATATAGTACACATATATAGTTCACATAAC
Organism: Olyra latifolia; assembly: GCA_036346145.1. Lineage (NCBI taxonomy): Eukaryota > Viridiplantae > Streptophyta > Magnoliopsida > Poales > Poaceae > Olyra > Olyra latifolia. Next base: position 59,265,740 of record CM070525.1, read on the forward strand.
ATTCATTACAACTTTAATTACAGAACGTTCATCGTGATCTTTTATGTGCATCGCTCTTGGTAGCCGTAGATGTCGACCCCGACAGTTCACCGGTCTTTATCGAAGGGCCCCACCTATTTGCCGCTGGATCGTGAAACTGGCCTCTTGGATTTACGACCTCATCGTAAATCCAGCCGATGAGTTGTTCTTGGATCGCTCTCACATTCGCCGGCGAGAAATCGAACGAACCTTGCAAGTCGCTAGCACCTCCGGTCAGGATGTGTATAGTATGGCACACATAGTAGCCATATGTATTGGTGCCCGACGGCTGACGCCAAATCTGTAGTGAAAAAAGCTAAAAGCATGAAATGGATGAATGTAAATGAAGTTAACTAACTCAAAAGCTACCATGATGGCATACATACTCGAGAGGCAAGTGTAATATCTAATTTCTCGTTGGATTCGCCCACGATTTCAATACGGAACCATGCGATTGCACTACACACATGATTACGAATTGAACATGATTAGAATTTGTTTAAAATGGAGTAGAACTAGCATAATAATGGAAAGAACAAGAATACCGGTTGAGCATGTCGATCAAGTTTTGGTACTTTTCAACTAGTCTCCTCAGCGAGTCCATAACTGTGATTATGCTACGATCTAGCTCGATAATGAGAAGAATCCAGTGAAAGCTATACATATATATGGCAACGTAGGTAACTAATTAGTTCTAACATCGTGTTATGAAAAAAGATTAGAACGAGGCGGTATAAAAACACTTACTCAAAGTTGTAGGGTAAAAGTATCTTTGACTAATATTTTTGACCTGTTGGCCCCTTGTATATGTTGGTCTCTGTATCGGCAAGGAGATAGTTGAACAATCGTCTCATTGATAACTAAAGGGTCAAGGAAGCCTGTGTTAAAAATGCTCTTCCTTTTGCATCTTTATATCTCCATTCTACATAAGAAGAAATTAGTTACGCTTGCAAGTTAGTATAGTGCAAGGGTCCACACGGTGGATTTTTTCAATTAAATAAGACACTTACAGAGTCCAGCAATTCAACATGGACATGTCGATGGCGTCTGACTGGTATAGCTCGTACATTACTGGCCATTGAACATAAAATTCACTGTCGCCGTGAAAGGAATATTCTTCCTTATACTTGACGGCAAATGACGCTAGGCCATGCTTGAACGCATCTAGGTACCATTCATGGAATTGGCGCATCCTAGTTGGTAGATGGCCAAGCTCCTCATGCCTGACCAAGGAAGCGCCCGGTGTAAATAGCCATCTGACTTATGCAGCTTCAATCTGCATGTTGCCTAATATTTGATCTAGGTGCAGACCAGTTTCTTCGATGAATTTTTGCATCTCCTTGGCCTTCTGATCAGCTGATGACGTCGTCTCCTTTGACGTCTTCTTTTTGGACCTTTCCTTGACCAATGTGCGCTCGTAGTCAGAAACATGAGGTTTTTCTTTTTTATCCTTCAAATTTTTCACTGTCCTCAAGCCTTTTAGAAATTCTTCCGTACCAGGCTGAACATTGAAGGTTGTTAGCGACCCGTGGCCTAGGATCGCATTGTAGTGTGAGGAGATGCCGACAACATTGAAGGTCACCCCCTGCACACGCTGGCTTCTCCCATCCCGAAGGTGACCTGGAGCTCAATTTGCCCAAGGGTCCTGACCGGGGCACCCCCAAATCCCACCAAGACACCTCTGATGGGCGGAGCCGGTCCTCGGGTATCATCATTTGCCTAAACGCTTTGGTGAACAGGATGTCGGCTGCACTCCCACCATCAACCATCACCCTTCGGACGTCGAAATCTGTAATGCTAGTGGTTATCACCAAAGAATCCTAGTGTGGGAAGTGTACTCCTTCAGCATCTACTTGGCTGAAGGTGATCGGATCAACGTGTTGCGGATGGAGGGGCACTGGGTACACCCCCACATGGTTAATCAGCCTCGCATATGCCTTCCACTGCCTCTTTGATGACAGCTGCTGCGACAATCCCCCGGTGATTGTGTTTATCACCCTCCGCACCTGATGGACTGGCGCCAGAGGGGGCTGACGCAGGGGCTCTTGCTCCGGTCGCCTCTCCAGATTCCTCCACCGCCGCTCATATTCGCGGTAGCCAGCGAGCACCTTGCATCTTGCGGAGTCGTGAGAGGAGTTGTTTCCGTGGAATTCGCAATGGTAACTTCGCTCCGCCTGCTCGCCCCTCTTAGGCCCCATCCTCTGGTCTTCTTATTGCTTCGGAGGGGACCTCTCCCTCAGAGCATCTCGACTCCTCCACTCGCCCCACCAATCATCATGCTCCTTGATTTGGTACACCTTCTTCCTGCCGTCTTTGTAGTCGATGCCCCCTTCATGTCTCCCCTTCTCCGTATGGGTGCCTTGGCTTCTCCTTTGGTTCCCTCTCTTCGGAGTTCGGAGAACCCGGGCCTTTGGCATCGGCCTTAGGCCTCTCATTTCTCCTGAGGGTGTCTTCCTCCGCTAACACGTACTACTTCATTTTGGCAAAGAGCTCCTCCACAATCTTCACTTCCTTCTTGGCCAGCCGCTCCGAGAGGGAGCCCCTTCGTAGAAAGCACCTCGCAACGTTGATGATGGTGGTGTCGCTGACCCTCCGGAGCTGGCACTTCACCTTCGAGAACCGCTGAAAGTAACTTTTCAGGGTCTCACCTTCCCTTTGCCTCACCACGAAGAGATCACTTTCCTCCATTCCATTGAAGTTTCCTTGAAAGTTGCTCTCCATTTTGGAGCAGAGCTAGGACCAGTCTTGGATGGAACCTGGTTCAAGAGAAGAATACCACGAGAGTGTGATCCCTTCGATAGCGAGCAAAAGTCCTTTGGCCTTGATGTCGTCATCTCCTCCAGCCGCGTCAATCGCTGTCTCATACACACGGAGAAACTCTCTTGGATCACTATTCCCGTTGTATGGTTTGAAGGTGGGTAGCTTGAATGTGCCCAGTGCAGGCCATTTTCTAGTAGTGTATGTAGAGCTCGTACGTAGCTAACAGCACATGCTGTAGCGCGGTACTTTCTTGGATCGTCTGCCTGCATTATGCAGAAGCAGATCACAGGAAAATTAAGGTGATTGTTCAATCATGCGTGGGCATGCATCAGGGGCACAACGTACCTAATCTTCGCATAATTAAGAGAACGAGATCGATAGATTTTGTCCTAGCTTCTGCTGTTTGATTTCGATTACATAAATCACCACATGCATATGTCCTCGCCAAGGACAGTATGCAAGGAATTAAACTAATATGAGCATACAAGTTACAACACTAGCTAGTGTCGTCTTCCCCATCGCACATTTACACTGGAATATATATAGAGAGAGTTTTGCTATGTTGTTTTACAAAGCACACAAGTTTTCGCGCTTTGTGCTATGTTTGCAAAATCTGAGACTCAAATGGTCGATTTGAACCGTCCACCTTCTTTATCTCTTTGAAATCTCACAACCAGCCAAATTTTACTCTTTTTTTTGAACTTTTACCATATGTTTAGTATTTATGAAATCCATTATCTAAGTAGCTGTGGAGTCTCCAATATGGTCAATTTTTAAAATATGAAATAAATAGTTAAAATTTTATAAAATATAAATTTTAGTCGATAGTGAGGTTTCAATGAAATAAACAAGATGGACGGTTTAGATCGGCTATTTGAGTCTCTGTTTTTTCCAAACATGGCACAAAGCACGAGGGATGTGTGCTTTGCAAAGCATCATAACAAACTCTATATATATTGTACTCTTGTAATTTCAAGATCTATGCCCTATATATATAGGGTAATATTTAATTATGAAAAACTTATCTGACATATATATTTGTTCAGTTAATTGCTAGAAATATGTTAAATATTTTTATTTAAAAATGGGTTTAACTTTTGACCATCGAATGTACTCAACGGCCCGTGCGCCAACACATCCAAAGCAAATTGTGGCAAATAAATCAAACCGTCGCCAAAGAAAGTGGCAAATTGTGGCGGTAAACCAAGCAAAACTGGAGATATGAATCCAAAGCAGGTTGGGAGGTGATGCGTACGTGCTATTGGATCTGGACCCAATGGCTAGCTAGACAATGTATGATTCTCGTAAAAGATCTAGATAACTGGGAATTGGACACATCTAGATTTGTTTGGAACCTAACCAACAAAGTACATGAAAGACAAATTAGTTCAGGCTATATGGATGTAATCATGTTATCATGCATGTCACTTGCTAGCTAGCCCCGTTTTGGTTTAAACCGGTTGTTACATCATTGATCGAAATAGAACATCACTATCAGAAAACTGATCTTTGATACCGGCCCAGCGGTACTGATGGTGGCATCAGTACCGATTCATTGGCTACAAGGCTGTAGTGCGCTTTTCTGTACCGGTTGGAGCCACGAACCGGTACTAATGCCAATTACGAACCAGTACTAACACGAACCAGCACAAACCGGTACTGATGCCTCGTTTTAGGAAAGTTCAAAAGGAATGCATGTTCTATCTATATCAGTACGCGATGGCGGGTGGATTGGTTAACCAGGTGAGGAAACGGGGATTGATGTTCATGCGAGGCCTCCTCCTCACGGGCCGGACCTAGAAGAGGGGCCGAGACGGGAGGGGCTCCTCCCCCTGCTACTGTGTGAGCGAGTTTGAGGAGCACCCCGCTCAGCCGCGGTTGCCCCTCCGATACTCGCTGACACTCCAGCCTTCTTCCTGGGTGGCATCTTCCTTGGTGATGAGTGGCTCTTTCTTGTCTACGTAGTCCCCATGGACGGTGCCAAGTGTCGTCGGCCCAAGGAAGACAACCCAAAAAGGAGCAGCCCCCAAGGCGTTCAAGCTCTATGCAAGGGTGAGACAACCACGGAGGCTAGCTCAAGAGGACCACGAAAACTTCGAGACTTTCTTTTTTCCTTGGAATTTCTTCTGTCCCTTTCTATTCACTTGAATCTTGCATTTATACAAGAAGCTTACAGGCTTGTTCAGACTAGAATGCCCTTAAATATCGTCGGCCTAGACGATAAAGTAGGGACGGCAGGGTTTTTGCTTTGAAAATGACCTCCATGCCCCTTCTTTATCGCACCATCTGGGGCTACAACAGGGTTCCCCCTGGCTAAGAGGCATCGATTTCTAAAATGCCCCGCAACCGACTATCTAAAGTAGGATTACCTGGGTCATTACAACTTTACGAGCGGTTATAGCTTGTCTCCTGACTTGGAAGGTAATGATACTTTTCCTGACACGCTTTATTCTTGTCTGGTACGGGTTGTCTCCAGGAGGTTGAGAAGTACCCAAGGAACCTGGCCCTTCTTCCAAAAGCGCTCTATCTCACGAGGCATGCTGCCTCATAGGCTGGCCCCCTCCTTGCTCCACTCCTGAGCCTTCCGTTTCGAAGCGATTCCTACGCTGGGTGCCTCCGAGAGAAGGAGCCACGAAGCTCCGGCCTAGCACCACTGTGTCGCAGGGGATGGGTGTTGCACTTCTACCGCAAAAGGCACACCCAATAATTTTAGATCATTTATTTTATTCGATCTGATGGCCCAATGGTTTTATTGCACTACTACAGATATGGCCATCAGTACCGGTTCACAACGGCCATCAGTACCGGTTTTTGAACTGGTACAGGGCATCCGGGACTATTGCCCAATGGCATCAGTCCCGGTTCCCTCACCCGGTGCTAATATAGTATTATTACCGGTTGGAGGCCACACGTGGCTTTAGCCTGTGCGTCCCTGAAGCCCCTGTCAGTACTTGTTGGAGGCACCAACTGGTACTGATAAGCTACTGATCAGTCCCGGTTGGAGGAACCAACAGGATCGAAAGGCATACATGTGGCTTTAGCTCGTCGTCATGAAGCCTGTCGAAGACGGTTGGAGGCACCAATCGGTATCGATAAGCTACTAATCGATCCCTGTTGGTTCCTCCAACCAGATCTTGGCAACCACCACCTGAGCTATAAATAATATATATATGCGTGTGATGTAATATATATTATATATGTGTCTGTGTATGTTAAGTCTAATATTATTATATATATCAATGTGCTAAGTCACAATTAATTAAAGCACATATAATCAATGATGCCTAATTAACTGATAATTAAATCACAGAACTTTTATTAACAACTTTAATTACAACTATTAGGTATCAGAATGAATCAATCATGTCTATATATAGTACACATATACAGTTCACATAATATTCATTACAACTTTAATTACAGAACGTTCATCATAATCTTTTATGTGCATCGCTCTTGGTAGCCGTAGATGTCGACCCCGACAGTTCACCGGTCTTTATCAAAGGGCCCCACCTATTTGCCGCTGGATCGTGAAACTGGCCTCTTGGATTTAAGACCTCATCGTAAATCCAGCCGATGAGTTGTTCTTGGATCGCTCTCACATTCGCAGGCGAGAAATCGGATGAACCTTGCAAGTCGCTAGCACCTTCGGTCAGGATGTGCATAGTATGGCACACATAGTAGCTGTATATATTGGTGCCCAACGGCTGACGCCAGATCTATGGTGAAAAAAGCTAAAAGCATGAAATGGATACATGTAAATGAAGTTATCTAACTCAAAAGCTACCATGATGGCGTACATACTCGAGAGGCAAGTGTAATATCTAATTCCTCGTTGGATTCGCCCACACTTTTAGTACGAAACCATGCGAATGCACTACACACGTGATTACGAATTGAACATGATTAGAATTTGCTTAAAATCTAGTAGAACTAGCACAATAATGGAAAGAATAAGAATACTGGTTGAGCATGTCGATCAAGTTTTGGTACTTTTCAACTGGTCTCCTCAGTGAGTCCATAACTATGATCATGCTACGATCTAGCTCGATAATGAGAAGAATCCAGTGAAAGCTATACATATATATGGCAACGTAGGTAACTAATTAGTTCTAACATCGTGTTTTGAAAAATGATTAGAACAAGGCGGCACGAAAACACTTACTCAAAGTTGTAGGGTAAAAGTATCTTTGATTGATATTTTTGACCTATTAGCCCCTTGTATATGTTTGTCTCTGTATCGGCAGGGGGATAGAATCGTCTCATTGATAACTAAAGGGTCAAGGAAGCCTGTGTTAAAAATGCTCTTCCTTTTGCATCTTTGTATCTCTATTCTACATAAGAAGAAATTAGTTAGGCTTGCATGTTAGTATAGTGCAAGGGCTCGCACGGTGGATTTTTGCAATTAAATAAGACACTTACAGAGTCCAGCAATTCAACATGGACACGTCGATGGCGTCCGACTGGTATAGCTCGTACATTACTGGCCATTCAACATAAAATTCACTGTCACCGTGAAAAAAATGTTCTTCCTTGTACTTGACGGCAAATGACGCTAGGCCATGCTTGAACGCATCCAGGTACCATTCATGGAATTGGCGCATCCTAGTTGGTAGCTGGCCAAGCTCCTCACGCCTGACCAAGGAAGCGCCCGGTGTAAATGGGCATCTGACTTGTGCAGCTTCAATCTGCATGTTGCCTAATATTTGATCTAGGTGCAGACCAGTTTCTTCGATGAATTTTTGCATCTCCTTGGCCTTCTGATCAGCTGATGATGTCGTCTCCTTTGACGTCTTCTTCTTGGACCTTTCCTTGACCAATGTGCGCTCTAGTCAAATACATGAGGTTTTTCCTTTTTGTCCTTCAAAATTTTCGCTGTCCTCAAGCCTTTTAGAAATTCTTTCGTACCAGGCTGAACCTTCTTCTCTGGTGACTTGGGTTTAAAAAATTTAGTGACCTCGGCTTTGACTACCTTCTCGGTCTTCTCCTCCGTCATATCGTATGCCCGCTTTGGAAGTGCAGCCATCTTCTTGGGTTGGGTGGACCTCGTCCTCTTGCGAGCTGCTGGGCGAGCTAGCTTGCTTGTCATGGGCGATGATGTTGGAGTTGGAGTTTCGCGTGCGGGGCTCGGTGCAGGAGACGGGCTTCTTCTAGGAGGCATCTCCTTTGGTAACGATGGAGGTGATGATAGACCGTTTATGTGTGCCGGAGGTGATGAAGGTATTGGAGAGGACACACCCATGTGATCTCGAAAAATGATGTACTTCTTGTGCCATAGGTCGAAATTGTGGACTTTCTCTCCTAACTTCGTAGTCCCGTCACCTCCAAGAATATCAAGGTCCAGGTCCTCGCGCCCTGGGCATACCTCCTCCACCGAGACCTTGGAGTAGCCCAGCAGTATCCGTTGGCCATGGATAACCTGCCCTGGCTCCACCGGGTGAGCCATGCCGTGAGCCGCCTTGAAAGAGATGTTTCTCACTTGGACGTGCAGCTCACAGGTGTCTGCTGCGTGATGTCGTCCACGGGCCAATGGCCCAAGTCTGCTTCGGGCAACCCAGCAGAAGCGCAGCTGCTTCGCCGCCTTGAGGGACTAATGAGGTCCAGATTAGTAGGAGGTTCCTGGCCTGCATCTAGCCGTTGGCTCAAGGCTAACTGCACCTGTCTTTGGACCTCTTCTTTCATGCTCTGTTATGTTTGATTCAGGCGTTCTTCAAGCATTAGGAGCTATTGTGCCTGTCGGGATTTGCTTCTCACCCGACTCCTATAGGTATCGGCGTCCTTAGCGAACCCAATCTTCCACGGAACGATGCCAACGCCTCGTGTACATCCAGGGTGCTCCGGGTTTTGTAGGGCCCTTGTAAAATCGTCGTTCTCCCTGTTTGGCACGAAGGTGCCCTGGAAAGATTTCTCGATCGACTTTACAAGTCTTCTGGCCACATCTGTCAGTACATTCCCGAACACCGTGTTTCCATCATCGTCAAGGCCGCCGCCGTGAGCATAGAACCAGCTCTTCGCTCTGTCTGGCCATTCCATTGTCACGGGTGCGACACCCTTCGCCAGCAGTTCCTGTTCCCTCTTCTCCCATTTGTGCATCGCCTGGCGGTAACCACCATGGGCGAGGTGGTGGTGGTATTGCTTCTTCTGAGCATTCTGGCCGTTCCTTTCAGTCATACTTTGACCTTCATTTGAATTCTTGTAGTTCACAAACGCATCCCAGTGATCCTGCAACTTTGGGTACTTGTTGAAGTTGGGCATTCGGTTCTTCTTGATGTACTCCGTGTTCAACATCTTTTTATATGTTTGGAATGCGATGGCCATCTTCTTCAACGTGTAACTCTTCACCTTCCCTTCAGTCCCTTGGGGAAAGGTGAATGTCTCCTTCAGGTCGGTCCAGATCATGTTCTTCATATCTTCTGAGACATTATCCCATCTCGCGATGCTAATTGGCACATGGTCCCTGACGTGGACGCCGCATGCCGAATTGAACAGCCCAAGCGCCCCTAGGGGTGTAAGAGGTTGGCCGTTATTGCCGACTTCGGTGATAACATGTCTTGCCTTCGACTTCTTGTTTGAACCTCGCTGACGTGATTGGCTACTCGATTGACTGATCTAAAAATATGGTACAATAATGAAAGGGTTAGAATGTTGGCTTAGCATGATGGTGGAACCGGCATATACACATTCAATCTAATTACCATGGTCGTCTCAGCGGCCTCGGGGGCCTCATCGGTCTCGACAGGCCTTGCGGCCTCAACGGAATCATCGAGCTCATAACCATCTTCTCCCGAAATCAAACTTCTCATGAACTCGTCTCCATCAAATCCTTCTCCCGTCATCGTAGTTTCGTAGTCTATAAGAAGGCATTGAAAATTAACGAAAAAAGATCAACAAAAGTATACTTGCACATTTCATATATACTTATATATTTCACATATACTTATACATAAACGGGCGGCAATGACGAGGAGGGCGGGGGGGAAGAGGAGGTAGATGAGGACGGGCGACGGCGACGAGGTCGGTATATACATTACATTTCACATATACTTATACATTTCACAATTGACATATACATCTCAGAATTCAAATTTGCTATAAAATTGGCATATACAAATACATCTCAAAATTCATATAAATAAGATACAGAGGCCAGAATGTCTTCCATTATCTAAAAAACTAGTACATACAAATAAGATACAAGATACACTATTGCTAGCTAAGCTGTAAGCCTGTAATGCTTATCATGCATTCATGTGCTCTTGTATCTTTGTATCCTCTCTCTTTTGTTAACCTCCTCTGTAATTTTTAACACCTTGTGAATGGATGTAGCAACACCCAATAGGAAATTATGCTCGGTTAAAAAGATGTTATGCGCAATCCAAATATGAATGTGAATATGAATACAAACATAATATAATTTGTTAATCAAATAGAAAAATCTATATTTTATTTGTATCCTAATGAATATTATAGTCGAATGATACAAACATTTCACATCTATTTGGCAATTTAACTAATTTACAAACCTTTATATTTATATGCTATTTTTATAATGGTGTGATGATTTTATATAGCATTAAAAAATTCATATAGTTGTGCACCCCCAGTTCTAAAATCCTGGCTCCGCCACTGCGTAGGTTTGGGCATTTCGTCGAACACTCTGTGGGCGCCCCTGTCGGTCGCGCCGCACTCCTATCGGTCGTGACTGCCTGTGTCACGCTCCATCATGCTTGCCCACGCCCGCACTCACTGTCCCATGCTCTGCCTGCACCTTGCTAAGGAGCGAGAGAAGGGAAGGAGAGAGGCGCACATGGAGCACCTTGCTCGCGGGTTCGTCGGAGGCGAGGAAGACAGCGGCGTGTGGGGGGGGGGGTTGTTGTTCGCGAGGAGGACGGTGGCGCGCGCGGGGTCTTCGTTGGCGAGGAGGACGGCAGCGCGCGCGGGGTCGTCGGAGGAGACGAAGACGGCGGGGCACGTGGGTCGTCAACGGCGGGGGCTGAAGGCGGCGTCGACGAGGGAGGTTGGAGACAATAACACTTATGCCTCCAACATCTCTCGCTTTCGAATTTATATGATGGGGGCATCAGTCCTGGTTGGTGTCATCCACCGGGACTGACCTCACATTAGTCCCGGTTGATTACACCAACCGGGATTGATTTTCCAAAAAAAAAGGAATGCAGCTGCGCGAGCGGGGCTCGAACCCGTGACCGCACGGGGAGCCCATGCTCAAGTGCACACAGTTTGCCAGGGGAGAGGAGGGGGTTTTCATCGGTCCTACAAGGCACGAATCTTTTTTGTACCCTTCTTAGGAGAAAGGGATGTGCTCACAGACATGTGGGCTCATCTCTGGTAGGTCCCACATGTCATTTGTACTAATTTGCCATTAATTTCTCGAAAATTATAAAAAACTGTTGGAAGCCTTGAAATTTCTCTTTAATTTTTCAAATTTTATTATAAATTTTCAACTTTTATATAAATTCAATTATTGCTTCATTGCTTACTAAAAAATAATAAATCATACTTATTCCACACAAAAATGATTTTCAAAAAATAAAATAAATTAAAATTCATATATTCTTTACAATATTATTTTCCAACCATCTTAATACAGATTTTAACCTTTTTATATAAATTCAATTATTGCTTCCTTACTTAATAAAAAATTATAATTCATACACTGGTTTATATAACACGGTTAGACTTATTTGCTAACATACTTTGTTTTTACAAGTGATCCTTCATTATGATCGTGTCGTACATAGGGGGATTACTCTATATCATTCAAGACAGTAATGTCTACGTCCACCATAAAAGGAGGTAGCTCGTCAAACTGATTGTACTCTTCTTCATCTGTGACGTCCTCAACTCCGACGATCCTTCTTTTACCTGAAAGAACTACGTCGCGCCTAGCCTGATCGCTACCGCTAGTCTTCTGCTTCTGCTTGTTATCTTCGGTAGGCTTGTCCTTCTGCTTCTTGCTTTTAGTAGGCTTGTCCTTTTGGTTTGTTGTTTATGTCCATCACATAGAATACCTGTGTCACATCATTTGCGAGCACGAACGGTTCGTCCCTATAGGCCATTTGCTTGAGGTCCACGGTTGTCATACCATACTCGTCGATCTCAACAGTTGTCAATTTGACCCATTGGCACTGAAACAGAGGAATTTTTAAAGGTCCATACTCAAGCCCCTAGATGTCCTCTATGTAACCATAGTAGGTGTCCATCTTTTCATTTTTGTCTAAGGCATCTATATGGACGCCGCTGTTTTAGTTGGTGCTCTTGCTATCCTGGGCAGTCGGGTAAAATGTGTACCCATTTATCTCATACCCATGGAATGATACGATTGTCATGGATAGTCCCCGAGCCAAGAGTTTCAACTGTTCATTATCTGTCCGGGAGCCCATCAGTTGCTTTTGTAACTAACCACTGAAACGATCCATTTTCTCTAGTGCGATCCACTTTTCTGACTTCTCTGGGTATTGGTCACGTAGAATCATCTCATGATCATGGATAAACTAAGCCACTACAGTTGCTTGTTTCAAAACTATGAAATGTGCTTGTTTAAATAAAAGTAGATCGTCGCTAAAGAATTCTCTTCTCCCTAGAGTCCCTTTTCCCGTAGCCTCCCCTCACAGCGTGAAACAGGGACGCCAATCGGATTTAGCTCATCAATGTAGTCGACACAGAACTCAATCACCTCCTCTGTGCCAACACCCTGTGCAATGCAGCCTTCTGGACGAGACCGGTTACGAACATATTTCCTTAGGACAACCATGTACCTCTCGAAAGGGAACATACTATGCAGGAACACGGGTCCGAGAATTTCTATCTCTTTGACAATGTGGACCATCAGATGGACCATACTATCGACCACGTCATCCTGCAGCTTAGATAAGTTCCATGGTTCGATGACCTTCTGCGACACCGCGTTGAAGAACGAGCACAACTTTATAATTGTCCCTCATATCCAGTCCGGTAGAATACCTCTCACCGCCACTGGGAGCAACTGTGTCATCAACATGTGACAATCATGGGATTTCAAGTGTACTATTTTATTCTTTTTCGTGTTGATAAATCTTCTTATGTTCGAGGAGTTTTCAGAAGGGACCTTCACACTGTTCAAGAACTTAATCATTTTTTTTTCTCTTCCTTGCTTAGAGTGTAGCTTGCAGGGTGGAGGTAATGTTGTCCTTTCGCTCTCTTTTCCAGATGTAGGTGGTTCCTAAGTCCCAGTAGATGCAGGTCCTTTTGTGTTTGAAGTGTATCTTTTGATTTTCCGTACATATCTAGGAAGCCTAGCAGGTTCACGCAGACATTCTTCGTGATATGCATGAAGTCCAGTGAGTAGCGGACCTCTAAGTCATTCCAGTAAGGTAAATCCCAAAATATTGACTTCTTCTTCCAAATGGGCTTCGTATGATCTTGTTCCGTCGGGACAGATTTGCTACCAGGACCCTTTCTAAATACTACTTTTAGATCCTTTACAAGAGAAAATACAAGTGTCCCACTGTGATGCAGGGGCTTCTTACGTTTCTCTTCTATCCCATCGAAATTCTCACCCTTCCGTCGTAACGGGTGCTTCATATGGAGGAACCTACGGTGGCCCATGTACACGACCTTTCGGGAGTTTTTCAGATACTTGCTGTCCGTATCCTCTAAGCACTGGATACATGCTTTATATCCTTTGATAGATAGGCCTGACAGGTTACCAAGTGCAAGCCAGTCGTTGATGGTTACGAATAGCAATGCACGTAGGGTGAAGTGCTCTCTTTTGTACTCATTCCATACACGTACACCATCGGTCCACAGCGTTAGCAGATCTTCCACCAACGGTTCGAGGTACACGTCGATATCGTTTCTAGGTTGCTTTGGCCCTTGGATAAGCAACGACATCATAACGTACTTCTGCTTCATACACAGCCAAGGAGGAAGGTTGTAGATACATAGAGTCACGGGCCAAGTACTGTGACTGCTGCTCATCTCGCCGAACGGGTTCATCCCATCCGTACTCAATCTAAACCTTATGTTTCTCGCATCCTCAGCAAAGTCCGGGTATTTTCTATCGATTTTCCTCCACTAGGACCCATCAGCGGGGTGCCTTAGCCTTCCGTCGTCCTTACGATCTTCTTTGTGCCAGCGCATCATCTGGGCATGCGCTTTACTCGCAAATAAACGCTTCAACCGGGGGATTATAGGGAAATACCAGACCACCTTAACGAGGGGGTCTCTTCTTCTTACGCTGCCCCTCTTCCTCACCTAGGTCATCATGCCTAGTCTTATACCTCGAAGTTTTGCACACCGGACAAGCTTCCAAATCCTCATACTCATTGCGATAAATGATACAATCGTTCTGGCATGCATGTATCTTTTGTACCTCCAACCCCAAAGGGCAGACAACTTGCTTGGCGTCGTCCGTAGTTTTAAGCAGCGTGTTACTCTCTGGAAGCAACTCCTTTATGAGGCATAACAACTCGTCGAATCCCTTATCAGACAATCCATTGGTCGCCTTCCATTGCACGAGTTCTAGCGTGGTACGTAATTTTTTGTGGCCCTGTCGGCAGTTTGGGTACAATAGTGTTCTGTGGTCCTCCCACAGGCGCTGGAACTTTTCGTAATGTCTTTCATCGGTGTATTCTCCCTCTCCATCAACCATCATCTCGTCTAGGTCATCATCGCCAAACTCCCCCAATGTATCTTCGAAAGGACCGTGTTGGCCAGCATCCGGGATATTGTTGTCCCCTCTTCTTCTTCTTCACCATCTTCTCGTATAGTCTCTTCTTCACCGTGTTTGGTCCAACAGGTATTGCTTGGCATGAAACCTCTTGAGAGCAAATATAAGTGAAGGTGGCTGGATTTTGGCCACACATTCTCATTCTTGCAGTCCATGTATGGACAACATATGTAGCCTGACTTCGTGTATGCATCGGCCACACGAAGAAAAGCTTGCAAACCCTACAAAAACTATAGGGAGCGTCGGTCCATGTACATCTATTGCCGGTCCATCTACATTATGTTACATCAAGGCAGCTGTTAGCTTATTTTCTAATAATAATTTTTTTAACATTTCGCAAATTTCAAATTAAACCAATATTAAATTTATTTAAAAATTTTAGGTGGATAAATTTCATTTAAACCGAAACCTACATTTGAGCTAGATCCACACCTAAAATGAATGACTTGGTAGATAAAAGTCTAGATTCAAAATTTTTCATCGATTGATGGAACCAAAAACCTAAATTTGAGCTAGATCCACACCTAACAAGAAAGACTTGGTACATCAAAGTCTAGATTCAAAATTCTTCATCAATCGATGGAACCAAAATCTAAATTTGAGCTAGATCCACACATTCAACGCGAGCTACATCTAATCCAAACAAATTCTAAACTTACATAACAAGTTATTGCAACCTACATGAAAAGATCGAGCTAGCTCTCTACATTCATAATCCTTCATTGATCATGACAAAAGCTCAAATTTTCTTCACATTTCAAGTAAAGAAGAAGCTCCATTTTACACCAAATGTAGTGAGGAACTATGTTACTAACCTTGGTTACCTTGGCTTGGAGTAAAATGACCAAAATTTTGAAATTTTGGCGGCACCCCCCCTTCCTTGAAGCTCTTGGCCGATGCTGCACAGTTCTTGATCGATCATGAGAAAAGATCAAATTTTCTTAACATTTCAAGCAAAGAAGAAGCTCCATTTTACACCAAATGTAGTGAGGAACGATGTTACTATCCTTGGTTAATTTGGCTAGGAGTAAAATGACCAAAATTTTGGCAGCACTTCCCCCTTTCTTGAAGCTCTTGGCCGGCGCTACACTGTTCTTGATCGACTATGAGAAAAGATTAAATTTTCTTCACATTTCAAGTAAAGAAGAAGCTCCATTTTATACCAAATGTAGTGAGGAATGATGTTAGTAACTTTGGTTAACTTGGCTAGGAGTAAAATGACCAAAATTTTAGCAGCACCTCTCCTTTTCTTGAAGCTCTTGGCTGGCGCTGCACTGTTCTTGATTTGGCAGAGTGTGGGGAGGAGGCGGGGAAGAGGATGTTCAAATAAGGCTGCTTAGTACTGGTTTAAGAAACCAGCCTGTACTGATGCTCTAACATCAGTACCGGTTGGTGTAACCAACTGGTATTGGTTACACCAACCGGTACTGATGTTAGAGAATTAGTACCGGTTGGTTTCTTCAGCCGGTAATGATATTCCCCCCGGACTATGTTATGGAAGGCCATTTCTGTCCAGGGGGTTGCTGTACCGGCCCATGTTATGAACCGGTACAGGTGGGGCACCCAGATCACCATTTCAATGCAAATCGGCATTTGCACATATCACCAATTCATTGCACAGATCACCATTTCAAATTGAAGAAAAAACTAACACAGAACCATAACTCATGTGATGAACATCTGTACATATCACCAATTCATTGCATAGATCACCATTTCACCGTAACTCATTTGATGAACATTTGCACCGATCACCATCACTCACAAATAACCATTTCATCATCCATCACACACTGATACAAATAATTCAAAATTAAAGACATCACATAATTAAACATTGATCCCATTCTATCACAAAATAATTCATCACATAATAACTAACACTGATCCACTATATCGCATAATTAAACAACATACATATATAATAACTAACACTGATTCACTACATCACATAATTAAACAACATATATACACATATATATAACTAGTAACATGCCCGTGCGTTGCAACGGGAGGCAAAAAAAATTATCTAATCAACTTTAATGACAATAACATCCAAAGGGGCGAAAAAATATCCCCAATTTAAATGTTTCTTTAAGTCTACCATAACATGTGCAACAAAACTTGATAGTATTTCAAATAGATTACTAAGACAGTTCCATAAAAAAAATACAACACATTGATAATCTAAAACATGTGTCGTGTAATTATGCTAATAATGTTTTGTACAGCTTGTGGGATATTTTTTTTAGTTTCGTTCTTATAGTATTTCAATGCTTCTATCATAAAATTCCTTCTTGCTCGACTTGGTTCCTACGTAATTACGGCACATAAAATGCTAAGAATCACAATTAGAAAACTTTTATGACCATTACGAGATTGTGTGTAACTATGAAATGAAAAAACTTCCTTTACAAAATTTTCTAGGTTGTAGTATTTCTCCATTTCAAACGCGCATGAACTCGATAATAAAAAACCAGAGGATTCCCTACATTTTAAAATTTAATAATAGATTATTACATTTACACTTCATAATGAGAATAGTCATTACATGTTTATAAGAAAGTTACCAATCATGGATTTCAGGAAGATACGGATGGATTTTAACAGGCCACTTTGAAATGTCATCATTCCATGAGGGGTTTGCGAGTTGCATACCAAGCTGAAAGTAGTTGGCAATCTTCTGTTGTATACTAATGTACCTTTTTTCTATTAGGAATTTAATTGATCCACTATTGGGAAGTAGGTCTAGTACCCAAAAAATCTTTTTCTCCATATCTAGTGCAAATAGTCGATATAAACCACCGGAGGAAACATGGGGCAGGAGTATCTATAAATGGTAGGTGCTATAAAACTATAAATCAAGATAGTATCTAACAACATCATGTTGAAACCTTACCATCCTGCACTCAGAGATATGTATGTTTAAGCCAGGCTATCTATCAAATGTTTTTGCCAAACATTGAACATGGAGCTCTTTACGTAAAGAAGGCAATCTACTGAAATCAGATAATGTCTATTGCAATATATAGGAAGCAAGTTAGAAACGAACATGCACAAACGGAGAATGACTTTTTAGTAGAGATAAAAGACTTACGCTAAATTGCAAATCCATCAAGTGCACATGGGTGTCAAGGAACCACCGTGCCTTGTTGCACGCATGCATCCATACAGACATATTAAAACAATCCTTATCCATTCCCTTATCCCACTTGAGCGCTTCCTGTAGTTTTTTAAGACCTAGGCTAATTACATAAGGCTCAGAGCTCCGTATCCATTCTTCCCTGTAATAATGCGTCCGAATAAGTTAGTTGCAATGAAACATAAAAAATATTCTTTTAATAACATATTTCTCTAACTAAATATAAAATTGTCTTACTCTAGAGTATCGGCATTGTCAACGGACATAATATATTTGCATAGACCTTTTCGCCAACTAAATGCGCATTATGAGCGCTTAATGATAGTTTGCAAAGTCCACATTGACTTATCAGCTAAATTTAATGGTTTCATTCGTTTCGGAGGATTATTTAATATCTCCACTTCATCCGAGTCCACGAGTTCATTGCTAATTTGCTCGATATATGGGCCTCCTCTCCTCTTGTTTAGCTCCGAATCAAGAAGGATGGCAGCTAGTTTTTTTTCTGAATGCATTGATATAATCCTACGTAGTAGTGATATAATTAAACCTTCAATGTTATGCAATAATAGATTCAACAATTTTTCCACATGGCTGAAATAACTGAGTTACATTGCTAGACAAAATGTCCCCTGTCCAAAGCTCCATGTACTTCAACATGAACAAACCGCACGATGTCCTGTATAGTTAAAAAAACATCATCTAGTTAATTGTTCAATCATATTCAATCAATGCGAGAAAATTATTTGGGAATAAACATTATTGAAATGTACCCGTCATTCGCATTGTCTCTGTGAATTCTATTTCTTTAATCGGCCATTTATCAACTTTGAAGGTTAGACCACTTCTTATCTTTAATCTCATTGAGGTGTGTTGTGATGTCTATTTGTCTCTGTAATCCTCCTATGTGTCAAATTAAATAAAAGTGGTCATAATAAGCATAGTTTTATTTCAACAACTTTTTTCAAAAAATAGTAAAACCAAAGGAATTAAAGTATGAGTGATATAACAATACATACTTTTAGTGCATATGCTTAGGAGCGGTAGATCCAGGATATGCTATGCTTAGCGCGGAGAGACGGTGTGTAGATCTGGACCTAACCATATGCACCTAACCTTCCTGGATCTCCTATGTGTCACGACGGCGGCGTGGAGGTCTAGGGGCGGTGGGGACGGCGATGGCAGCGCGGAGAAATGGCGATAGCTCCAATGTTGGGCGACGGCAACAGCTTCTCTCACGAAGGGGAGCCGTCGGGGGCCAGCGGCAGAGCTCCGATAGGAAGCAGTACGCTAATTAACCGTACGTGTAATTAGCGGTACGCGTAATTAGCGGTACACGTATTAGGGGTACACGTAATTAGCGGTACACGTAATTAGCAGTACGCGTAATTAGCGGTACACGTTGTTATCTCCAGTCCTCTCTCCCGATAGGAAGCAGTACGCGTAATTAGCGGTACACGCATTAATTAGCAGTACGTGTAATTAACCGCTAATTATTTTTTTATGAAGGCATTACTTGCTAAGTTGTTATCTCCGTAATTAGCGGTACATGTTTGGAAAAATTATGAAGTCATGTGTGCTTACTATTTACATATCTATTAATAATTACCCTGCGTAATTAGCGGTACGCGTTTGTAGACCTGGGCAAAGAATCTCGCTGTGGTGGCTGTCTGTTGATCTCCACCGCTGGAATGCACGCGAACGGCCAGGATTCTTAGTTGGTGAACTCACCACCACCATAAGATAATTTAGAATAGTAGAGATAGCTATATTTTAGTCATCATCCTCCGCCATCAGCGCCTCCCAGTCGATTTCGTCATCGTCGGGCAGAGGACGAGGCGCAGGGGGGAGGACGAGGCGGCGCACGCGGCGTCGGATCCCCACCTCCATATGCATCCGATCCTGGAAGCTTGGCGCTGGCAACAGCGGCGCCAGCAGGGAGGCCAGTTCCTCCCAGCTACGAGGTTCATATGGTGACGGGTAGTAGATGGGGCGCCGGCTGTCGAAGGCCCTCCATGCCTCCTCCTGGTTGGTGCCGGAGGTTGCGGCGGAGGAGGTGGGTGGGGCGTTGCGGGCGGTTACGGTGGAGGTGGACGGACCTGCTCTGGTGGTGGAGGAGGTGGACGGGCCTGCGTTGGCGACGGGAGGTTGTGGCGGAGCATGGGGATTGCAAGTCGTCCTGCAGGTCTTGAGGCGGCGAACCATGGCGGAGGGGATGCGGTGCGGCTGGTGGCGGTGGCAGAGGAGAGAAGGGGATCCAAATGGTGCGGTACTGTTCTCCATGTGGATGGAGGGGAAAATATAGGGGAGGAGAAGATAGAAGGTCGGATCAATTAAACACACGACAAATTCCAATGCAGTCAAATGTGATTAAACACATAAAGCAAATTTCAATGAAGAACTGTAAAATCCAATGCGAAATCAATAAAAACAAGTTATAATGAATAAAAAAAAACCAAGAAACAGCAAAAGTTTAGGAACTGAAGAAAACCAGGGATGAACTGAAGCCGAGGTGGGAGGAAGAAGAAGAGTGTGGGGCTAGCCGAGGAGGGGGGAAGAGGAGGTCCAAATAAGGCTGCTTAGTATCGGTTGGTTACACCAACCTATACTGATGTTAGACTAAGCAGACCCAGGGCCAGCTAGCCTGTTTAGTACCGGTTGGTGGCATGGATGTTAGAAAATTAGTACCGGTTGGTGTCTTCAGCCCGTACTGATATTTTTCCTGGACCCGTAGACCGTTGAACTGGGACTGATGTAACTGTTAGTCTCGGTTCATGCATAACCGGTACTGATGTGCCGATATGAAAGGCCATTCTTCTAGTAGTGTAGGTAGAGCTCCGACGTAGCTAACAGCACATGCCGTAGCGCTGTACTTTCTTGGATCGTCTGCCTGCATTATGCAGAAGCAGATCACAGGAAAATTAAGGTGATTGTTTAATCATGCGTGGGCAGGCATCAGGGGCACAACGTACCTAATCTTCGCATAATTAAGAGAACGAGATCGATAGATTTTGTCCTAGCTTCTGCTGTTTGATTTCGATTACTTAAATCACCACATGCATATGTCCTCGCCAAGGACAGCATGCAAGGAATTAAACTAATATGAGCATACAAGTTACAACACTAGCTAGTGTCGTCTTCCCCATCGCACATTTACACTGGAATATATATAGAGAGAGTTTTGCTATGGTGTTTTACAAAGTACACAAGTTTTTGCGCTTTGCGCTATGTTTGCAAAATCTAAAACTCAAATGGTCAATCTAAACCGTCCACCTTGTTTATCTCTTTGAAATCTCACAACCAGCCCAATTTTACTTTTTTTTTGAATTTTTACCATATGTTTAGTATTTATGAAATCCATTATCTAAGTAGTTGTGGAATCTTCAATATGGTCAATTTTTTAAAATATGAAATAAATAGTTAAGATTTTATAAAATATAAATTTTAGTCGGTAGTGAGATTTCAATGAGATAAACAAGATGGACGGTTTATATCGGCTATTTGAGTCTCTGTTTTTTTCCAAACATGGCACAAAGCAAGAGGGATGTGTGCTTTGCAAAGCATCATAACAAAACTCTATATATATTGTACTCTTGTAATTTCAAGATCTATTCCCTAGCTATATATATAGGGTAATATTTAATTATGAAAAACATATCTGACATATATATTTGTTCAGTTAATTGCTAGAAATATGTTAAATATTTTATTTAAAAATGGGTTTAACTTTTGACCATCGAATGTACTCAACGGCCCGTGCCCCAACACATCCAAAGCAAATTGTGGCAAATAAATCAAACCGTCGCCAAAGAAAGTGGCAAATTGTGGCGGTAAACCAAGCAAAACTGGAGATATGAATCCAAAGCAGGTTGGGAGGTGATGCGTACGTGCTATTGGATCTGGACCCAATGGCTAGTTAGACAATGTATTATTCTCGTAAAAGATCTAGATAACTGGGAATTGGACACATCTAGATTTGTTTGGAACCTAACCAAACAAAGTACATGAAAGACAAATTAGTTCAGGCTATATGGATGTAATCATGTTATCATGCATGTCACTTGCTAGCTAACCCCGTTTTGGTTTTAAACCGGTTGTTACATCATTGATTGAAATAGAACATCACTACCAGAAAACTGGTCTTTGATACCGGCCCAGCGATACTGATGGTGGCATCAGTACCGATTCATTGGCTACAAGGCTGTAGTGCGCTTTTCTGTACTGGTTGGAGCCACGAACTGGTACCGACCGAACCGGCACGAACTGGTACTGATGCCTCGTTTTAGAAAAGTTCAAAAGAAATGCATATTCTATCTATATCAGTACGCGATTGTGGGTGGATTGGTTAACCAGGTGAGGAAACTGGGATTGATGTTCATGTGAGGCCTCCTCCTCACGGGCCGGACCTAGAAGAGGGGCCGAGACGGGAGGGGCTCCTCCCCCTACTGCTGTGTGAGCGAGTTTGAGGAGCACCCCGCTCAGCCGCGGTTGCTCCTCCGATACTCGCCGACACTCCAGCCTTCTTCCTGGGTGGCATCTTCCTTGGTGATGAGTGGCTCTTTCTTGTCTGTGTGGTGATGAGTGGCTCTTTCTTGTCTGCGTAGTCCCCACGGACGGTGCCAAGTGTCGTCGGCCCAAGGCAGACAACCTAAAAAGGAGCAGCCCCTAAGGCGTTCAAGCTCTATGCAAGGGTGAGACAACCATGGAGGCTAGCTCAAGAGGACTACGCAAACTTCGAGACTTTGTTTTTTCCTTGGAATTTCTTCTGTCCCTTTCTATTCACTTGAATCTTGCATCTATACAAGGAGCTTACAGGCTTGTTCAGACTAGAATGCCCTCAAATATCGTCGGCCTAGGCGATAAAGTAGGGGCGGTAGGGTCTTTGCTTCGAAAATGACCTCCATGCCCCTTCTTTATCGCACCATCTGGGGCTACTACGGGGTTTCCCCTGGCTAAGAGGCATCGATTTCTAAAATGCCCCGCAACCGACTATCTAAAGTAGGATTACATGGGTCAGTACAACTTTACGAGCGGTCATAGCTTGTCTCCTGACTTGGAAGGTAATGATGCTTTTCCTGACACGCTTTATTCTTGTCTGGTACGGGTTGTCCCCAAGAGGTTGAGAAGCACCCAAGGAACCTGGCCCTTCTTCCGAAAGCGCTCTATCTCACGAGGCATGCTGCCTCGTAGGCTGCGGCCCCCTCCTTACTCCACTCCTGAGCCTTCTGTTTCGAAGCGATTCCTTCGCTGGGTGCCTCCGAGAGAAGGAGCCACGAAGCTCCGGCCTAGCACCACTGTGTCGCAGGGGATGGGTATTGCACTTCTACAGCAAAAGACACACCCAATAATTTTAGATCATTTATTTTATTCGATCTGACTGCCCAATGGTTTTATTGCCCTAGGAGTAGTAAGATGGCTAATTACATTTCAACCGCACATATTTGATTCACTCATCCACCCCAAGAGGGCGCCAGAGGTAAGATGGAGTAGAGTAAAAGAACTCGCTATGTGAATCTTTATTTTTCTTTGATAAATATATATCCATCCACATGAATTGTACAGTTTTGTTCCGGTGAAATTAGAGCCCCGTGTGAATGTTGTTTTGATCAACAATTAATTATTGTAAATATCTAGGTGCATCTGGTGGATGAGACATGCTGATTGTGGTGTGTGACTGGATTAATTTATCCATGTTTAACCGTCACACAAGTCTCACTCTTAATTTCACTCTCGTCCTCTTAAATGGAGGCCTATCATTCTACGGGGACTAATAATACCAGTTAACTGCGCTTTCTCCGATCATAGATACATAAAAAATAATTTGATATCAAATAATTTGTGACCATATGAACAGATTTTAAAACTCTAGTTATAGATATCTTTCTAAATATTTTGACTCGATGCATGAAAGTTATGGACGCGTGTAGATCCTTTACGAAAACTATGTCCATGATATAATGATGTTATTAGGTCTTATGATAAATTACAACAGTAATTAGTAGGAAGCTACGTTCTACGGTCATGTCAATGTCTAAAAGATATATACATCCGAGAAGCAGCACACCTAAAAGACTTGTACACCAACAGACTTTACAACTCTAGTTAAATGATATCCTTTTGAATATTTAGACTAAATATATACATGAAAGTCATGCATACATGTAGATCCTCCTTGGAAACTACTTCCATAATATTGCGATTTTGTGAGGTCTTATAATAAATTACGATAGTAAGTTACATTTTAGGATTGTGTTCATGCGAAAACAACGTGTTTGTGGTGGGAGGGAGCGGTAGCTAGGCCGGAACATACATATATATACCGGCGGCTACTACTGTTAGGGAAGCTAGATTAATTGAGCGATCCATCAGCAACTTGATTGTGCAAGCATGGCATCCACGGCCATCGCCGACGTGGACGCGGGGAGCGTTGCCGGAGCCGGCCAGGTCCTCGACGGCTCGAACCCGGCGGTGGCCCGCGTGCGTCAGCTCATCGGCGGGTCCGATTCTCCAGGTGCATGGAGCTAGCATATATACATATGTATCTGATTATATATGTACGCACATCGAGTGTAGGTAGGTAAGGTTGATGGATCAATTGATACTGTTTTGCCATTAATTGCAGATGGGTGGAGCAGGTGCTGGGAGGAAGGCGTCACGCCGTGGGATCTCGGGCAGGCGACGCCGGCCGTCGTCAAGCTCGCGCAGTCGGGAACCCTCCCCAGCAGCGCCGCCGCCGCCGCCGCCGCCGCTACCGTCCTCGTCCCGGGATGCGGCGCGGTCGGTCACACTCCTTCATGTATGGCAAGATCGAGGAATAATCTGATGCATGCAGTATACTGAGTACTGAGTACTGACTGCAGGGACACGACGTGGTTGCCTTGTCCGGCCCCGGCCGCTTCGTCGTCGGCCTCGACGTCAGCGACGCCGCCATCCAAAGGGCAAAACAGGTACTACTCTATCCACGCACGTATAGTAAATTAGTAACAGACATATCACAATGTGCATGCTGAATATCGCGTATATATAGATATAGGTCAGTACGTAATTCATGGCTAGTATGCGCGCATGCAAGTCTGATGTACAAGCATAGACCGAATAATACACATACTCTGTCTAGATAGATGATTCCTTCTTTCATTTCAGTTCAAATAAAAGCACTTCCTTTCAAGCTTATTTGCTTGAGTTGCAAAGAAAAGAGCAAAGCAATTCAAACCTAAACTGACACTTAGGGATCCTCTAAGCCTTTGCTACACCAAAACAAATTATATATACGGTATATTAGTGCCGGTTCATGTAAGACCAACACAAATAGCTAGTGCTGGTTCTTTAAAGAACATGCGGAAAAAAAAAATGTGTGCTGCTGACTACCAACCGGCACAGATTACTGATTATATGTGCCGGGTCTGACTATGAATTGACACAGATATATCTGTGCCGGTTCATGTAGGGACCTGAAACATATAATCTACATATACATGTCCGTTAGGAACTACAACCGGCACATCTAAAGATTTTCCCGCGTGTCAAGTGAACAAGCACATCGGTTCGTAATAACAATCGGCACACATAACGTTTTGTCTTCCGAAGTGTTTCACGGGCATTTTTAACCCTGTCACAGCTACATGCCTAATCCCTATTCCACGATCGTCCCCCACGCTCCGCCCATTTGATTCCCCTTCCTCTCCATACTCTCCGCGCGCTTGCCGCATCTCCCACACTCCCCGCCATGGTCCAACAATCCCCATCCTCTCCCTTTCTCCGCTGCCCTCTCCTTCAGCCTCGCCAGTGCACCCATGTCCATCCACTACACCGGCGTCATAGCCCTCTCTACCCGTCGCCTCACCGCGTTGTCCAGTATCGCCATGGCCACCATAACTTGCTAGCAATCCGGCGCCCCGTGAGAAGGAGGGGGCGGTCGCCGGCGAGGAGCCCCGTGCGGGGGAGGAGAAGGCACCGGCCACCGGCGAGGAGCCCCACACGGAGGAGAAGAAGGAGGTGTCGCAGCCCGAGGAGGATCCAACGCCCAAGCGGCAGTGGTCTACATCACCATTGGACAATCTGTCTAACCCGCCTGCTCCTCAGAGAAGGAGTCAGAGGAGGTAGCCATCGCCGTCCTCGGATTTACTTGAGGTTCCGATGATAGGGACACCTTCCCCGAGGACAGCGAGGATACAACGGGCTACCACGACGATGACGGCGGCGGCTACTACGACTCCGATCCAGCGAGCGATGGTGGCAGCGTCGATGATAACAATGCCTTCCTATAGATATAGCTAGGGTTAGCTAGGGTTGTACAGTAGGACGTAGGTAGCAGCAACAGCCTAGCTAGTACTAGTGCGGTGCTAGCTAGACTAAGTAATTCATGGCTAGTATGCGCGCATGCAAGAGTCTGATGTACAAGCATGGACCGAATAATACACATACTCTGTCTAGACAGATGGTTCCTTCTTTCATTACAGTTCAAATAAAAACATTTCGTTTCAAGCTTATTTGCTTGAGTTGCAAAGAAAAGAGCAAAGCAAATCCAATTCCAACCTAAACTGACACTTAGGGATCCTCTAAGCCTTTGCTATACCAAAACATATCACATATATCATTATATTAGTGCCGGTTCATGTTGGACTCACACAAATAGTGCCTGTTTTTTAAAGGACAGATGGAAAAATCTTAGATGTGCTGATGCTAACTACCAAACAACACAGATTACTGATTATATGTGCTAGTTCTGACTACTAACTAACATAGATAATTCTGTACCGGTTCGTGTAGGGACCTGAAATATATAATCTACATATATGTGGTAGCTAGGAACTATAACCGGCACATCTAAAGATTTTCCAGCGTGTCAAGTGAACATGCACATCGATTCATAATTACAATCGGCACACATAACATTTCGTCTCACAACTATATACCTAATCCCTATTCCGCGATCGTTCCCCACACTAATTAAAGGATCGAGATGTCGCGTAGAGGGGGGGTGAATAGGCGAGTACGAAATTTAAACTAATTGCAGCGGAAACACTAAAAGGTACCGGAATATTCAATCTTGGATCGGATAGTCCAATATGGATCGGATCCATATCAGACTATCCGATGTGGATATCGGATACTCCGATACAGGTAGATCAGCACAACAGCATCACAGCGTAGCAAGCCAAACACAAGCAGGCACAAGTGAGCTAGAGAGTAAAAGAGGTCACCACAACGAAGACACGAAGATTTTATCCCGAAGTTCGGATCGTTGAGGCGATCCTACTCTCCGTTGAGGCGGCTCGGTCGCACTTGAGCCGGGGTCTCCTTGACCCTCCCCTCTCCAAGCTCTGCACCAAGCTAACTTGGATTTTACTCCTTGACTCCTTTCCTTTTGGAGGTGGAGACAAACCTTCATAAACTTCCTCGGCCACCACACTAAGTCCGTGGCTCAAGGTGACTCCTATCTGTCTAGGAGCCCCCAAGCTCCAATAGTAATGAATGTGGCGAAGATGAGGTTGAAAATGACCAAAGTGCTCCAAGGGATGAACAACCACAGCTTGAGCTTGATCTCTTGCTCTCTAAGCTCTCTCACAAGATTTGAATCACAGATCTAAGGAGAGAGTGAGAGGGGTTTATGTTTAGGGCTCTTGAGAAGGAAGAACAGTGTTTTGTGAGTTCAAGAGAGTCCAAATGAGGTGGGGAGT
The DNA here is from genome assembly GCA_036346145.1 of Olyra latifolia. Taxonomy (NCBI): domain Eukaryota; kingdom Viridiplantae; phylum Streptophyta; class Magnoliopsida; order Poales; family Poaceae; genus Olyra; species Olyra latifolia. The sequence continues at coordinate 59,293,065 of CM070525.1, forward strand.
TCATATTTATAGCCCAGGGTGAAGATCAGACCGTTGCCCTCAAAATTATATCGGATACTCCAATGTTAGTATCGGAACATCTGATATTTTCCAAGTGAGATCAAAAGAGGGGGCTCGATTGGAACTGGATCGGATAGTCCGATATTTTTCTGGGCAGACTGGCAGAAAGGGTCCAATCGGAGTTAGCATCGGAAGTATATCGAATGTTCCGATATTTTTCTGGCAAGGACGATAGAGCAGGGTCGACCGGACCTAGGAACGGAAGTTTCTGACTGATATCGGATACTCCGATGTGAACATCGGACATTCCAATATGAAAGTTGGATTTAAACTCTAGGGTTTTGATATGTTGACTATAGAACCTGAAAACATGTGATGTTCATCCGCTTGAGCACTTTAAAAATCTAAAAACCCTATTTTCGTCCCATCCCTCTTAATAGTACGGTTTTATCCTTAGACTCAAAACAAAATAAACTCCTAGTTTAGCCCTATAGTCTAAATACCGTCTCATCTTGAGTATACATGGGTCCCCAAATTACTTGCTCATTCTCGATACCTGTTCATCCTCAAGTTAAACACGTTAGTCCTTTAATTTTATTGTCATTAATCACCAAAACCCACTAAGGGGCCTAGATGCACTTTTAATCTTCTCCTTTTTGATGATGGATGACAACACAATTAAAGCTCACAAATATTTTCGAATAAAACTATGCTTTTGATTGATCAAGTATATAATGGTAGCTCCCCCTGAAAATGTGATCAAGAGAATTTCGAGAGCTCCCCCTACATCCTCGCAATCGTGGGAGGCACAAATAATAACAAGATGCATATGACAGGCTATGGAGCACTCAACAATAAAGGAGGTAAACTAAGCAAGCTACCAAATTTCACACAAAGCATAGCAACAACATTGTCATCCAACAACATCACCACATACATACATAAAACTTAAAGTAAATAGCAGAAGTTCTCCCATCCCAACCCACACACAGAGAGTTTTACATTACATCTCCGGATACAAATCAAAAGGAATCTAAAGATAGGATTAAGATAAACTAGACTTTCTCTCCCCCTTTGGCATCAAGGTACCAAAAAGGGAAGGAAAACCTAGGGACAGAAGTAGATCAATCCTCATCCTCGCTGCCCTCTTCTGCGAAGTCTTCATCACTGCTAGCATTACTGACAGGAGGAGCAAAAGCTGACTCCAGCTCCACAATCTCATCCTCCTCCTCGCTGCCCTCAACCTCAGAACCATCAGATGAGCAGGAGAGGTCGAAGTGTCTCTGCAGCTTCTTTAAGCGCACAATGTTCTTGACACGGGCAGAAAGCTTCTGACGAGCTGCTCGCTCACGCTTACCAAGGCAAAAGATCGCCCTAAGCATGTCCTTGATGTGGGATGGAGAACCTGAGGAAGATACAGCAGCAGTGGCAGGGGTAGCTGAAGGGGTGGAGGCTCTGGAAGCTCTAGTGGCTCTAGAGGTAGCACGAGCCTTGGCCTTGATTGGATGGACTTGGTATGCCAAGTGTGGCACATCCTTCACAAAAATCAGCATGGTCACCTTCTCAATCACAAGCATGATGTAGGGGGCATGTGTGCAGCTCCTCCGAGGATCAATAGCACTGAGGCGGATCTCATTCCAAATGAAATCACAGACATTAAAGGGCCTTGATCCAGAACCGATCCTATGCAGAAGATTCCTATAATAGCCTAGGATGCTTGAGGCATCTCCCTCCTTTGGGGTCAGGGTCTTTCTGAACATCCTCGACAGGATAGTGAAAACTAGAAGCAGACCCTTCACCTTCCCAAACTCAAAGTCCACTGACTCATCATAAATGCACTCCAGATTGTTCATGTCCATGGGAGCAGCAACATATAACTTGTCAGTGTTTCTCCTAGAGGCACCGGAGAACCCTAGGATTCTCCCAAACTGAGCCTTGGTGACGGAGTAGTGGACCCCTTCAGTCATCACCACATGGTGCACTCTGCATCAAATGCGAAGTATAGGGTGGCGTAGAACTATGCTATGATCTCATCACACCACAGGTATTGGAGACCCATGATATCCTTCAGGTCATACTTCTCGCACAGCTCAAGCACCTCATCAAAAACAGCATCTCCTTGCTTGGCCATATACTCCCAGTCAATGTACTGCATCTAAACAATGGGAGTCTTCTTAGGCAATATCACCGAATCATAGAAGTCCTGTTGAAAAGACTTCCAACGATCAGTGTGTTGTTCTTTCTCATACACCTGAGGATCCTCCATCCTCTTCCTTCTGATCACAGCACCTTTGTCCTTGTAATTTATTGCCTTCTTAGGTTGATCAAACATTCCACAAGTTCTGACCGACTTCCTGATCTTTAGAGGCCCAATTAGTGGGGGAAGGGGATCCCCACCTTGTTCCACTTCGTCCTCATCATCTTCAATATCATCACCAGAGGAGCGGCCAGAGTGGTAGTGTCTTTTGCCTGGCCTATGCACAAGCCGCTTGGTGCGGCCCCGTCCACTAGTGGCGATACCAGGAGACTGCACGAAGGACGAAGAAGCAGCAGACCCTGAAGCGTCCCCTCCAAACTAAGGATCATGACGCATCTTGGTGCGACGCTGAAACTTGGCAGAGGAAGCATCACCAACCACTCTTGAAGGTTCCATTCTGAACAACAAGGATTAAGAAGTGAGAGGATTACATTGGCAATAGAGAGCTTGGCTAACCCAGGCTTCTGCTCCCTGCAGGTATCGGATAGTCCGACGTTTACATCGGATAGTCCGATGTATCGGATACTCCGATGTCCACATCGGATATTCCGATGTCTGCAGAAACACAAAAAGCGTAGGGTTTACCAAGGGATCGAATATATACCAATGTGACTCAAACAAGGTTTTCTAAGATGATCCTAGGATGATTAATTATGAGCACCTACACGACATCCAAACTACCATTTCAAGGATTTGAGAGAAACTAGGGCAAGAAATCAAGTGAAATACCTTGAAATGGAGATCCCGAGTAGATGATGGCAGAATGAGGGCAAATGCCTCCGGGGACCACCAACATCCAAGAGGAAACGCCCCGATCCACCAAGGAAGAAAGGAAAACGAAGTGGAGAGTAGGAGGGGTGAAAGATGGAACGGCTGCACGCGAGAGTGAAGTGAGAAGAGTGGAAGTGAACTCCCCCGGAGTATTTAAACCAACCCTCCGAACATCGGATAGTCCGATGTTACATATTGGATGTTCCGATATCCGGAAGGTCCGATCCAACTCCAATCTGCCCTCCTCTGTCCAGAAAGATGAGAAGATGGAGAAAAAGCTGAACCAGGAGAAGAAATAGTTGGACCCCTAAAGAGGTCTTTTCATCAAGTGATCAGCGAACATTCAAGCACTCAAACTATGATCACAGATGAAATGACACAATCCGAAAGGATTTGTAAAAACCAAATAAATAGGATTTTATTCAAAACACATTTGAACAAAGATGGGTAAGATTTGTCAATCATTTTGATTTGAAAAAATAAAAATATTTCCATTCAAGTATGCACAACATTTCAAACCACATTACGAGAATCAAAGATATTCAATTCACTCCTTAACTTGCAAAATCTCTTTTCATCAAGTGGCTTGGTAAATATATTGCTAGTTGATCTTCAGTGCTTACATGAGCAATTTCGATATCTCTTTTTGTCGAGTGGTCTCTTAGAAAATGATGTCTAATTTCAATGTGTTTGGTTCTAGAATGTGTGACATCCTAATAAAATTATAATGTCACATATTAGCAAATATAGAAAATAAAATCCAAAAGCATAAAATAATAATAAGGAAAAGGTCCTAACAGGCTTAGATAGCCTAAATAGGCCCTAACTAGACCCAAAACCCAATCCACCTAGTCCTAAACCCCCTAGGACTCTAATTTGACCAATTAAGACCCAATTCTAACCCAATACAAATTCTACCCATATTAGGGCTGACCCAAGTCGACCTAAGCACTATATAAACCCCCCTAGGGTTCCTGGTCGGCCACATCATCCCCAACCCTCGAAACCCTAGCCGCCGCCTCGGTTTTCGTGCAAAACCCGAAGCAAACCGAGGTAATGCTCCTATTCCAGTGCTCAAACCCCAAATCCAAGGCCATCACGTTGTAGAGCTCGTCGCGCTGATCAATTTGGATATATGGATCGCCATGTTTGGTGGAGAATTGAGGGAGATAAAGATCGCCGAAGAGATGGCGGAATCGCGCCGTCATCGCCCGGCGACCACCGCCGCCGCCCGAATCCAGCGCCGCGCCAACTCTCCACGCCTTGACCGCCGCCGCCCGCCGTCCCGCCGCCGTCGCCGCCGCGTGCCGCGCGCCACTCGCGTCCGCGCCGCCTTTACACCGCGCCACGGCGTTACCGCCTCGCCGGCCATTGCTGCTGGCCGCGGCCTGCCGGCAAACCCTTTGCGGCCGCGGCAGCGCCGCCGCGTCCACGATGGCGTGCCACGCGTCCCCGCTGACCCCGGCGCGCAGGCCCCGCCGCTTCGGTTTTCCGGGTTTTCTCTCGGTTTTCGTGTGGTTAACCCACGGTTAACCGGCTTTAATCTTTCCGGTCCTTTCTAGTTAGCTCCAAACTTTCCCGAATTGTTTAGGGAGTTCCCGAACTCCAAATTTGTTGATTCCAGAGCCTAAAAATCACAAATAATCCCTAGAATTTTATATATTTTTACCATACTGTTTTCTGTATGTTCGATATTTATTGTTGTTTATTTATTCTTTCGCGTAGAACCGAGCGTGTACTGCTTTGTCAGGGAGACGCCCGAGCCGTTCGAGGAGGTGAACAGAACCTAGCTTCTTGAAGGCAAGCTAGTTTCATGTTGAAACCCTAGTTTGCTAAATTTTAATTATTTCATGTTTACTTATTTCTGCATGCTTAAATTATCATCATATGTGCCGTTTGCTCCAAATCCATATTAGCACTCTACTAATATGAAGTAGCCTTCCATTGATAGCCTATTTTGGTACTGTTCTACTAGCCTATCCTTGTGTAGATGCTTAGCCTAGCTTCTGGGATTGGTAGTTGATAGGTTTCACATACTAATAACTGGGTACCCGTGGAGTTCGACTTCGTGGTACTGTTTTTGGATAAACCTAATCAACTAAAATCAACGTGGTGTGTGTTGATTTGAGGAGACCCAGAAGAGGCGGATTTTGGGCTTGTGGTTGAGACGTGCAGGTCTCCTCTGTCATATAAGGACCGAATACTTGTATTACCAAACCGGACCTGAACCGTACAGCCACTTGTGCCTTCTGGCCCTGACCGTTAGCTGTGGAAGCTTGTTTCCGCTGTACTCGTAGTGGACGGACGTGATTCGCGATCACCGGTTCCGAATGGCTTAAATGGGGGCTAACCTCATGCGGTGCGCTATCAGGTCCGGCTGAAGGAGTGCGCATGACTGTCGGCCTGGTCGAAGTGTACCGTGTGGGGCGCGAAACCAAAAGAAAGGGTACGAGATTGGGGACGGTGGAAACAGAAACGGTTTTGTCTTGTTTTCTCTCGGGATGAGACAGGCTTGTGGGGAACGTGTACACACTCTGCAGAGTCAAAACTATCATGGTAGCCGTGCCCATGTTATGGGCGGGAAAGGAGCTTAATTCAAGGTAGTCCAATGTGTTTTAATTAAATAACTTGATGTAGTGTAGGCAGGGATTGCCTCTCTTGGAGCTGGTTGGCCGTCCTTGGCTACGCTCAAGTGTTATCATGTGTTCAATGAGTCAAGAAACAAATAAACAAGTAGATAGGTGATATTTTAGCAAAATAACCATTCCCTTCCTTTGACCTTGCATTCATTTATTAAGGACCGCTTGCTGAGTAGCCGTGTACTCATTATATGGACCACGGATATTTGTTCAGGTCAAGATTTCAGCAACGGTGCCAGCTGTGACCAGGAGGGTCAAGGTGATTAGCCGCGCGTTCCGGGTCAACCTTGGGATGTCATCGCTTCAGTCTTCCGCTGCTTATTTTTATGTGCTTGAATTAAACCCTGTGCAAGACTATGTATTTGTCTATGTCGATTGGGATGATACTTATGTAAACTGTTAAATTCTAGTTAAATGCAATGCCTGCGATGATATTCCAAATGTCCTTGAGTGCAATACTAGCTATGGTCTTCTGGGACTAGTATTCGGTCACTCAAGCCAGTAGAAATACCGGGGTGCACGACAGAATGTTGAACTGGGTTGTTGGCGATTTTGATGGCACTCTCATTATCGCACAAAAGTGAAATTTTGGAGAGGTTTAAACCAAAATCTTTTAAGGTTTGTCTCATCTAGAGTAATTGAGCACAACAACTCCCAGCGGCAATGTATTCGGCTTCAGCTGTGGAGAGGGCTATGGAATTTTGCTTCTTGGAATACTAAGAAACCAAAGACCTTCCCAAAAATTGACATGTTCCCGAAGTACTCTTTCCATCTATTTTGCACCCGGCATAGTCCGCATCGGAATAGCCAACTAGGTCAAAAGAGGATCCCTTAGGGCACCAAAGACCGAAGTTAGGTGTAAGAACCAAATATTGCAAGATTCTCTTAACGGCCACGAGATGGCATCCCATAGGATTGGCTTGAAATCTAGTGCACATGCACACACTAAGCATAATATCGGGCCTAGATGCACATAAATAGAGAAGAGAGCCAATCATGGAGCGATAAACCTTCTTATCGACGGGCTTACCATCACCATTGAGATCAAGGTGGCCATTTGATGCCATAGGAGTCTTCATAGGCTTGGCGTTGTCCATATCAAACTTTTTAAGCATGTCTTTCAGGTACTTAGTTTGGTAAAGAAAAGTTTCTTCCTTTAATTGCTTGATTTGAAATCCGAGAAAGAACTTTAGTTCACCCATCATCGACATCTCAAATCTCCTAGTCATGATATCACTAAATTTCTTGCAAAATAGATCATTAGTAGACCCACAAATTATATCATTAACGTAAATTTGACAAACGAAGAGATCACCGTTCATATTCTTGGTGAAGAGTGTGGAATCGGATTTTTCCATTGTAAACCCATTCCTCACCAAGAAGTCCTTTAAACATTCGTACCACGTCCTTGGGGCTTACTTCAACCCCACAAAGTATCTTGTGTAGGAGATAGACGTGGTCGGGATGATCTGGGTCTTCAAACCCCGGTGGTTGCTCCACATATACGCGTTCGGTGAGTGGTCCATTGAGAAATGCGCTCTTCACATTCATTTGAAACAGCTTGAAGCCAAAGTGAGTAGCATATGCAATCAAAATCCTAATGGCTTCTAGTCTAGCTACGGGAGCAAAAGTTTCACCGACGTCAAATCCTTCCACTTGTGTGAATCCTTGAGCTACCAACCGAGCCTTGTTCCGTGTCACAACACCATGTTCATCTTGCTTATTTCGGAAAATCCACTTGGTCTCGATCACATTTTGCTTAGGTCTTTCAACCAATGTCCATACTTTGTTTCGTTTGAAATTTCTTAGTTCTTCTTGCATTGCCACCACCCAATCCATATCTTTTAAAGCTTCTTCTATCTTAGTTGGTTCAAGAGATGAAACAAACGAGTAATTTTCACAAAAATTGGAAATACGAGAGCGAGTAGATACTCCCTTGTTGATGTCACCAAGTATGTTATCCACGGGGTGATCACGCTGAATGGATTGGTGGATTCTTGGATGTTTCAATGGAGCTTGAGTTTGAGCATCTTCTTCTTGATCATCTTCATCTTGTGATGTGGTGATGCTAATGTCTTGAGTAGAAGATGGTGGCTCCATTCTAGTGGTTGATGATGGATCTTCAAGTTTTGCTGCACCTTCTTGTGGCTTGATGTCTCCTATTGAGGTAGTCCTTTATCATCTAACACATGAGAATCAACTTGCTCCACTTGGGAGCCATTAGTTTCATCAAATGTCACGTCTCTCGCGATTTCAACAATTCTGGAGGTCTTGTTGAAAACGCGATAGGCATAGGCATTTGAGCCATAACCAAGAAGAAAGCCTTCATCTACTTTAGGAGTAAATTTAGAAGACTTAGCCTTTTTGTTGAGGATGTAGCACTTACTTCCAAACACCCGGAAATAGGCTACATTTGGCTTGTTCCCGGTTAGAAGTTCATATGAAGTTTTCCTCAAAAGTTTGTGAAGATAAAGGCGATTGATGGAGTGGCAAGCGGTGTTGATCGCCTCCGCCCAAAAGACGTCAGAGACTTTATACTCATTGAGCATTGTCCTTGCCATCTCAATGAGATTCCGGTTCTTCCTCTCTACCACCTCATTTTGTTATGGTGAGTAGGGAGCTGAGAATTCATGCTTGATGCCCTCCTCATCGAGATATTCCTCCATCCCGGTATTCTTGAACTCCGTACCATTGTCGCTTCGAATCTTCTTGATAGTTGAGTCATATTCTCTTTGGCTTCTTCTTAGAAACTTCTTCACTATTCCTTGTGCTTCACTCTTATCATGTAAGAAATAAACCCAAGTAAATCGAGAAAAATCATCAACAATGACGAGACCATACTTGTTACCTCTTATGTTTATATAAGCAATAGGTCCAAAAAGATCCATGTGGAGTAGTTCCAAAGGTCTTGTTGTTGTCATCACATTCTTTGCGGGATGATGTGTGCCAACTTGTTTTCCGGGTTGGTATGCACTGCAAAGTCTATTCTTCTCAAAGAAAACGTTAGTTAATCCAACAATGTGAGCGCCCTTAACAAGTTTATTTATGAAGGTTCCTCATCCCAACATGGGCTAACCAGCGATGCCAAAGCCGACCCATGCTAGGTTTTGCCAACAAGCACGTTTTGAGGTTAGCTTTATCCACGGAGAAGTCCACTAGATAAAGATTTTCCTCTCTACGCCTGTTAAAGACTAAGGAGCCATCTTCAGTCTTAATGACGTCCACACCGTTCTTGGAAAAGATACAATTGTAATCCGCTTCACATAATTGCGAAGTGGACAACAAGTTGTACCCTAAGTTTTCAACAAGAAGTACATTGGATAGAACTGAGTTTTGAGATATATGAATTTTACCTAAACCTATAATTTTACCTTAGCTATTGTCACCGAAGACTATGCTCTCATGAGTAGATACTTCTAGATCAAGATGTGAGAACATTGACTTCTCTCCGGTCATATGGTGTGTGCATCCGCTATCAAGCACCCACGATGGGCCACCAGAGTGATAATCCTACAAAAGAGTTACTCATTTCTTTTAGGTATCCAAATTTGTTTGGGTCCTCTTAAGTTAGTGACAAGTGCCTTGGGCACCCAAATAGACTTAATCTTAGAAGCATGTGATGATTTAGGTCCTATACTAGAAGCTATAATTCTACCAACATTTGTTCTTTTGAGTACATAGGAGACATTGAAGGTAGAAAATATAGAGTGAGTGGTATAAGGTGACGATCCTTGTGCTTTCACAAAGTGGATGGGCTTCGTTGTTGGAGCTACCACGATATGGCCTTTTATGCCCTTAGGTGGCACATAACCGAGGCCTTCCTTTTTGTGATTTCCTTGACGCTTGCCCAAGTACTCCTCTAGGCCTTTACTAGCCTTGTAGGATTTTTGAAGTCCTTCTTCAAGAAAGCTTTTGAGCTTCTCATTCTCATTGGCCAAAGCTTGCATGGTTTGAAAGTTAGTAGCACAAGCATTTATATCAAATTTGTAACACCTAGCACAACCATTTCTAGTGGAACAAGAGGAGAGGGAAGTAGTTTCCTTAGAGGATAAGGGAGGGCTATTCGAGAGATCAACAAGTTTCAACTCTAGAGCCTTGTGTGCATCCTTTGAATTTGCAAGATTCTCTATAAGTGAAGCATTGGTGATCTCAAGACTAACTACTTGAGATTTGGCCAAATCAAGATCATTGGTTATCTCTTCAATCCTTTTTCTTTCAAGAACTAAAATCCTCTCTAACTCAAGATTTCTTTCCTTTTCTTGGATAAGAAAGCCTTCTTGACGCTCAAGAAGATTATCTTGCCGCTCAACTTGTTCCATTAAAACACTTACTTTAGAAATGTCAAATTTCTTGAAGAACTTAAACATGTCCATAGAGTCAACCTCATCATCACTACTACTAGCATCATTATCACCATCATATATGAGAGTAGGGGGTTTGGATTTGTTAGTTACCTTTCGCCCTTTAGCCATGAGGCAAAATGGAGTGGTATCATCATCACTCAACTCTCCAAAGAGTGAGGTGGTGATGGTCGGAGCAGTGGTGGTAGAGGGTGTAGCAATGGCGATGGTGGCCATTCCATCATCATCCGAGTTCGAGTCGGTGTCGGATTCGGAGTTAGAATCCCATTCTTCACCAATGTGGGCTTGTCCCTTCTTCTTGTCCTTGCTCTTCTTGTAATATTTTTCTTTGTCTTTCTTTGAGCCTTTGTCTCTTTTCTTGCCATCATCGTCTTTTTCCTTCTTCTTTGGACACTCCGCAATGAAATGCCCGGGTTCTCCACACTCATAGCAAGTCCTCCTTGAGCTTCTCTCCTTGCTCTTGCCATAACTTCTTTTGTTTCTACTCCCAAAATTGTAGCCTCCCTTCTTCATGAATTTATTGAATCTCTTCATGAAGAGGGCCATCTCTTCCATGCTCATGGAGTCATCATCATCACTATCACTTGAGGTCTCTTCCTTGACTTTGGTTGCTTTCAAGGCTATGCCTTTCTCCTTCTTCTTGGAGGAGCGAACTAACTCTTCAACGGCTTCGGCTTCCTTGCTCATCATTTCATCTGCCATGATCCTCCCAAGCACCTCTTGAGGTGTGAGAGAGGTGTAATTGTCCTTCTCCCGGATGAGTTGTACCAAGTTGCGGTTCTTACGAGTGAGCACCCTAAGTATGAGTTTCACCACAACATAGTCCGTCCATTCCTTACTTCCAAGCCCTTTGGCTTCATTTATGAGCACCGTAATACGGTCGACCATGTCTTCGTAGCTTTCACCTTCTTCTAGCATAATTCTATCAAGCTTTCCCTTGATGATCTCCAACTTGGACTCTCGGACGGAATTAGTTCCCTCATGAGCAATCATAAGTGTGTTCCAAATGGTTTTGGCATCTTCGAGGCCATCAACCTTATTGAATTTGGTTGGGCTTAAACAATTAAGTAAAGCATTGGCGGCTTGGTCATTTATGTGTCTTTGCTTCTCCTCATTCTCGGTGAGATTTGAAGGATCCTTGGGTATGAAACCTGTTTCAACAACTTTCCAAATGGAAGGATGAAGTGACCTCAAATACATCTTCATCTTGTGTTTCCACACCGGGTAGTGCGTCCTATCAAATTATGGTGCCTTACCATTCGGTATGGAAAAACGAGATAAAGACGATGAGGCGCCGAGGATGGAATAATCAAATGGAATAGAAGCACCGGTGCCATCACAAGAATCCGTGATGCCATCGTTGTTGCCTCCCCCTTTACTCCGATCGTTTACCGACATTTTGAGCTCTCAAGCGGTAAGGCTTAGCACGAGAGGCCTTGCTCTGATACCAATTGAAAGATCGAGATGTCGCCTAGAGGGGGGTGAATAGGCGAGTACAAAATTTAAACAAATTGCAGCGGAAACACTAAAAGGTAATGGAATATCCAATCTTGGATCGGATAGTCCGATATGGATCGGACTATCCGATGTGGATATCGGATACTCCGATACAGGCAGATCAGCACAACAGCAACACAGCGTAGCAAGCCAAACACAAGTAGGCACAAGTGAGCTAGAGGGTAAAAGAGGTCACCACAACGAAGACACGAAGATTTTATCCCGAAGTTCGGATCGTTGAGGCGATCCTACTCTCCGTTGAGGCCATCCTACTCTCCGTTGAGGCGGCTCGGTCGCACTTGAGCCGGGGTCTCCTTGACCCTCCTCTCTCCAAGCTCCGCACCAAGCTAACTTGGATTTTACTCCTTGACTCCTTCCCTTTCGGAGGTGGAGACAAACCTTCACAAACTTCCTCGGCCACCACACTAAATTCGGTGGCTCAAGGTGACTCCTATCTGTCTAGGAGCCCCCAAGCTCCAAGAGTAATGAATATGGCGGAGATGAGGTTGAAGATGACCAAAGTGCTCCAAGGAATGAACAATCACAGGCTTGATCTCTTGCTCTCTAAGCTCTCTCACAAGATTTGAATCACATATCTAAGGAGAGAGTGAGAGGGGTTTGTGTTTAGGGCTCTTGAGGAGGAAGAACAGTGTTTTGTGCGTTCAAGAGAGTCCAAATGAGGTGGGGAACTCATATTTATAGCCCAGGGTGAAGATCAGACCGTTGCCCTCAAAATCATATCGGATACTCCGATGTTAGTATCGGAACATCCGATATTTTCCAAGCGAGATCAACAGAGGGGGTTCGATCGGAACTGGATCGGATAGTCCGATATTTTTCTGGGCAGACTGGCAGAAAGGGTCCAATCGGAGTTAGCATCGGAAGTATATCAGATGTTCCGATATTTTTCTGGCGAGGATGACAGAGCAGGGTCGATCGGACCTAGGAACAAAAGTTCCGGACTGATATCGAGTACTCCGATGTGAACATCGGACATTCTGATATGAAAGTTGGATTTAAGCTCTAGGGTTTTGATATGTGGACTATAGAACCTGAAAACATGTGATGTTCATCCACTTGAGCACTTTAAAAATCTAAAAACCCTATTTCCTTCCCATCCCTCTTAATAGTACGGTTTTATCCTTAGACTCAAAACAAAATAAACTCCTAGTTTAGCCCTATAGTCTAAATACCGTCTCTTCTTGAGTATACATGGGTCCCCAAATTACTTGCTCATTCTCGATACCTGTTCATCCTCAAGTTAAACACATTAGTCCTTTAATTTTATTGTCATTAATCACCAAAACCCACTAAGGGGCTTAGATGCACTTTTAGGTGGCAGTGACGATGACAACACCTTCCTATAAATATAACTAGGGTTAGCTAGGGATGTATAGTAGTACGGAGGTAGCAGCCTAGCTAGCACTGGGTAAAACAATATTTTAATATATATATATATATGTGTCAATTCTAGTTACAAACCGGCATAGAGAATGGATCACCAGTGCCGGTTGTGAACCGGCACAGATAGCTGGGCACATTGATGTCTGTTGTTTTGTGCTGGTTGAAAAACCAGCATGGATAACCGTTTGGAATTTTTATAGAACCCCTAAGCAGTGAAGGTACTAAAAGGAAACTTCAAACCCCATCCTTCAAGATGGGGATTCATGCTGTATCCCGCTAAAAGAAAGAAAAACACACATCCCCCATCCCTCTTTTTAGGAAACAACGAACTCTTGCATGTTTCTAGAAAAAAACAAACTCTTGCATGCATATTGTTGGGAATAGTCTAACTGGTGGATGCTGAGCATGGTTTACAAAGGTGATCAAGCATACTTTTAATGAGCTAGTTATTTTTTGGTAGTATTTAGACATACGTATATGGTATATTATGAGTATGTTGGGTTGGGCTTTTGCCCGATACAAGGGCCCATGGGCCCACGGCCCAAGGAGTGAGAGGATAAGGCAGCCGTAGTCACTGCCGTTGACCTAGCTCGTGCGCGTTCTCGCGCAAAGATAGGGGTGATGCGGCGCATGCGCGAGAGCGCAGCGGCGGCTCCGGATCCAGGCGACGACGAGCTCATCTTGCGCCAGGGAGACGCGAGCTCAATTGATTCTCGTGCTTGTCGTTGCAACAGTTGGCCGAATCCTTCCCTCTCTATTTATCGGGGTAAGTCTCTTCCCTTTTGGGTCCTGGTTTGATGAGCTTTAAATCCTAGTTTCTCATACCTTCGGTTTGGTATTTCTGGGTTGATTTTACCTCTGCTCCTTGAGCCGAGGAGTCGCTGGAAGATCAATTTTGTGAGGTTGAATTGATTTCTTGGGTTAGCTGGCCGATTTGGCTGTGAGCTTTAAATCCTAGTTTCTCATACCTTCGGTTTGGTATTTCTGGGTTGATTTTACCTCTGCTCCTTGAGCCGAGGAGTCGCTGGAAGATCAATTTTGTGAGGTTGAATTGATTTCTTGGGTTAGCTGGCCGATTTGGCGAACTCGGCACTGTCTTCTTGGCCTTTGGTTTCTTTGGCCGAGGGATTGGACTCTATGGCCATGTGCTGCCGTGAGCTACACCTCGAGGTTTTGGTGCGGTGACTCTTGGTCGCTGTATTGAGATCGACGACATTGTATCTTTGGGAAATCTTGCCGCTGCTCGCGCTCGTGCGATGACAATATTGTTTTTTGGGACAACGTCTTTGAGACGCGCCTTGTGTGTCTTCTCACTGGTTTGAGCCCAGTGTACTACAAGTTTACCAAGTCCCCTCTTGTCAGCTTGTGTATAGGGCTAATCAAGGTAAATCTGGGGACCTTGCCAAGAGCAAAGAGGTTGTTTACCTTGATTTGGGACTGTACACTAGTTTTGGGTGTCACGTTGAATTAAGCTCAATGATGATGTGAATGTGAGATTATCTATGACGATTCATTAAATGTGTACATGCTATATAGCTGATTTGATCCAATTTAACTAAGCTAGTTTACGGTGTTGAAAACTACTACTTGTTGCTGGAAATTTCGGTGATGTGAATTCTTGGATAGTTGCTGAATTATTGCTCTGTCATTTCATTAGTATATATATGTTGAAAAGTGATATACTTAGCATATGTTTCTTGTTGGTCGGCTACTGTCTACTGTGCTGTCTTACTAAACTTTAAAGAGCAGTAATCAATAGATTAAGGCTCATTTAGATTGACATATACTTCATCTATTTAGTATGTCTATTCTCTGAATTTGCATAGTACAATCTATGATCATAAATGTTGTAGTCGTGGAAGTCTATTTTATAGCAACCCGGCTATTAAAATCTAAGAGCACTATAACAATTTCAAACTGATCACTGCTGTTTAAATGTTATAGATTCCTACATATTATCATGTTATTATCTTGCTAAACATGAATTGTTGAATTGCTGTAATTGCATTGATATAATTTATGTCAGTAGATTTAGTTCATGGAAATATTGTTTATTTACTGTTATTTGAATCTGAAATTAGTTTATATATTATATTGCTTATACTGCAATATTTACACCATAGTATGCATATACATGTCGCAAAAGGGCTCTTATTATATTATAATAATAGTAAATAAAATTTAGTGGTAAAGTTACGTTTTAGGGATCGACCAATGACTACACGTGTAGTGTTGTCCAGAACAATATTCTTTTCTGACTGGAGGGAGCTTAACAAGCGTACGTTTTGATATCGATCGATCATGATCAGTTGTCGTTGTCGTCGCCCAACCGAAGTTTCTTCACCTTCGTGGCCGCCGATTTCTTCACCTGGGAGCCGCCGGAGCCGTTCGCCCTCATCTTCGACTACACGTAAGCAGCAACATTTATCAGCTCTTCTTCTCTTCTTCTTCTTCTACGACGACGACGACTAAAGATCTCGTGCTGTCTCAGGTTCTTCTGTGCTGTGCATCCGTCGTTGAGGTCAGCCTGGGCAAGGAGGATGGGTGACCTCCTGCAGCCAGACGGAGAGCTCATCACCCTCATGTACTCGGTAATCAACACTTACTCTCCACTAAGAACACATACACATGCTTCCTTCAATATTGCGCCGATCGATCGATTACATCGAGTTTTTAATCATGGACTAGCCTGGTTGATGATACTCGTAGAAAGAGGAATTTTAGTACATCTCAGGCAACATCTCTTACTCGATCGTCTGATGTTCTGAAACGCACTCCACCGTATTCTGTTGTTAATAATTCATTCAGAGTTGACAATAATGTTCTCCATTTGTTCATGTGTGTATGGCAGATTGAAGAGCAGGAAGCTGGGCCACCATTCAATACAACAGTGCTCGAGTAAGATAAATTAATGGAGTCAGATAAATGGTTTCTTTATTTTTTTAAAAAAAAATGACTATAGGACACTGTAAATATAGTGGCTATACTAAAACCCCTGATAATTCATGCCTTCACTGAAAGACACTATAAATTAGGTGTATTTAGCTGTAGGACACTTGATTATTTTAAAAAAAAATAGAAAACAATCCGAAATTTTTTTGAAAAAACTGAGGTGATAACCAAACTTATTGAGTACCTCAACTTATAAACTCTATAATTTAGCATACCAAACATAGGAATCACATGAATTCCTAAACAAAAAAATTAATTCAAAACACATATCAAAATGATCAGAAAATATCATAAAATATTTTGAGATGCCAAATACACTTTTATTCAATGCCTCCAACTCAGAACTCCACAATTCAATATTTAAAATTCTAGTTCAAACAGACATTTCAAATATTGAATTATGTGTGCAAAAACAGATATAACCATAATTGTCAAAATCAACATACAAAAAGAACGGTTCTATGTGGCATATCCCTCACAAGAATGTATTTTATATATATCATTGTAGTACAGAAAAAAAAAATCAATCTTAACTGTTAGATCCGGAGAATTGAATGACTAGTATTTATTTTAGTGTACAGTAAAATTTTTTCAAATTTTAATCCTAGTCAGGCATGTCATGGTGTAGTTACGAGGAGGTGTTGAAGCCACTGGGATTCGTTGTTAATTCCATCGAAGACAATCAAGTGGCAGTTGAACCACGAAAGGTACTTCACTACTTAATTTGATGGTTACCACTATGAGCATTTATACCATCGAGCGCTAGCTGAAATTAACATGCAAATTGGCTGCGTTACCATGCTCTGACGATAATTGCGATTGCGTCACTCTACTCTAACGATTGCAAGTTAGTGTTAATCAATTTAATTGTTTTCTTCTTGCGCTTAGGGAATGGAGAAGATCGCAAGATGGAAAAGGACGGCGAGGAGGGAATGAACCAAATGGTGAGACCGCACGCAAAGTGCAATTGATCATATAATATCGCATGCACAAATTTATAAGGAAACAGAACGATGGATAAGAATAATCTTGATCATGTGGAACACACGAACCCAATTAATGATGTATTCAGATCAGCGTATAATTGTTATATTTTGGAATTGCTACCTGTCATGGATAATGTTGTGAACTTGTCAAGATGTTCCGTGGAGTTATTCTGAATTAGCAATCCCATGTTCATTCACCCTATACCTGTGACCTTGATGGTTTCAACGTTCAAGCGCATATAAGAGCACTCACAATACAATGATGTTAGTTGTTTCTATTGCTACCAAGACAGGTTGTTAAGGTAGAGGGTAATTAATGAAGAGAAAGAGCTAATTCAGTCATTGTGATTAGACTCTATTTTGGATTTCTGACAACATTCTCTGGAAGTCCCCTCTTAGATCTTCTTACTCCAATATTGGATTAGGTAAGAGGTAGATATTCGTGACTACTGGCATGCAGAATGAGACTCTCTCTTTATCCTCATCTGATTAATCCACCTTTTAAATTAAAGATCTTGAAGACTGTGAATTGAAGGATTTGATTAGCCAATATTCGATTGGAAAGATTGTTTCTTCTATAAGAAACATTCTCTATGTAAAAATAAGAGAAAGAAACAACAAGAAATCCCACTGAAAGCCTACAAATAAATTATTTCTATAAAGCTTCACTACCAGCGAATCGGCTAGTACAACCGGTTCGAAACAGGTTTTACAACCGGTTGTAGGCAACCACGACTGATGCTCGCGGGAGCACCAGAAGCGGTTCTACGAACCGTTTCTAGTGGTGTAAGGTAAAGAATATTGGGGTATGTGGAATTTGAACCCAGGACCTCACTCCTCCTTGTGACCTACGCCTCACCCAGCTAGCCAACCCATCCACGCGTGCTCTCTGATGAGATAAGACAAGCTTTCCTTTTAACAATTCAAAAAATGGGTCTCTAGCAGCGGTTCGTAATATGAACCCCTTCTAAAGCCCAAGCAATGAAGCGGTTAATGTCTGAACCCCTTCATTGCTTGGGCTTTAGAAGGGGTTCGTGTCCCCAACCGCTGCTAGAGGTGCAGGGGGCTTTAGAAAGGGTTCATGACACGAACCCCTTCTGTTGCTTGGGTTTTAGAAGGGGTTCGTATTACGAACCGCTTCTAGAGAGGGTTTTCTGGTTTGAGCTATTGAACCGCTTGTGTTGCAACTATTAGAAGCGGTGCGCATTAAACCGCTTGTGATGTACCGTTTGTGATGCCCTGTTTTCTAGTAGTGCTTACAAAAAGAAAGAAAAGACAACGAATAAATTATTTATTAGCTAGATATGATATATCTGTACCCGTTTTTATATGATATGGTATGTTTGGAGACGATTCATTAAAACAATACATTGGAAGTGTCCTAAGAAACTGTAAGAAAACAATACACTATAAGTGCCTTAAGAAACTGCAAGGATTATTACGCAAACTCAAGCTGTTTATGGCATCGCATGCACGAAGTTAACCAATGATGTTTCATAGGAGTAATGCAAATCGCTACTACTAGGGCCATCATATCCCGTTACATAGGTCTGACCTCACCTCACAAAACTAGGGCTATTCAGATATGTAATGCACATCACCGTACCGGGGATATCCTTAGGAAGTAGCCAAGTGAAAAAACCTTGGTACGTTTCTCCTCTGAGCCTCTGGGATGAGTAGTCGATAAGCATGTGCCACAACTCTCCAACCGCCCATCAATGGAACAATATTCACTGGACCACCTATCACGATAAGATGATCCAAGAAAATAAATAAGGTGAGGTGAACATAATATCATCAGAGGCTTAGGATCCAAGCCTCCATCTCGGAAATCCATAGTGTCTGATTTTGTTGTGCACCGTACTTTTTTTTAAGCAGAAGGACTGCCGTCTTTTATAGAAGAAATAGAACAAAGAGTGTATAGTTTTTAATCGATCACAGTGGAAACAAATTAAGCCTTTTCAGGCTGCTTGTAAAACACAAAAATGATCATAGAGCATTTAGATGTCCCTGTCATTTTGAGTTGGTTGTCTCGCCCTCTTCCATCAGTCCATGTCTTGAATGGCTAATTCAAAAACTTGCTACGCATTGCTTTGTCCATTCTGAAATAATGCATTGGTTTCGTTCCTTCCATATATGCCAACAAGTATAGCTTAGCAGTCCGTCACATTCCTTCCGCCCTATGCCCAACTTAGTGCCCAGATGGCATTGTTTGCTCCATCAATCCCAGATGTTGAGGTCATTGCACTCATCTTGATGCCATCTGCATACACGTACATACATTGGAGCAGCAACAATGTTCATAGAGTAGCGTTGTCTCTGTTGTGAAATAAACACGTGGGTAAATAGAGTAGTTAACAACAGTTAAACTTAATCATTAGACAGCAGTTAACTTTGTCGTGAAAAGGTGTCTTTCATTAGTGAAAATTGTGATCCATCCATTCATTATTTTATATATATAATAAAGAGGCTTTGCCCTCATTGTAAACAGTGAATAATCAATAAAGCTTCAACACAGCACTTGCTCAAGTGTAGGTTCCATCCCGCTGTCCTAATTACGTCAATAAATGCTACTCCCTCCGTTTCGCAATGGTTGTAGTTCTAACATTCAAAATTTTTATCAAAATGGCTGCAGTTCTCACATTCCAATACAACTTTAGAGCCAATATAACCTTTGTACCCTTCATCAATACAGCCATCTACTTAGCTAATCTGTTCAACTACCCTTCATTAAATGAGGGTAGATAAGTCATTTTTCATGTCTCCTTATTTTGTGTTCATTTAGTTAGAACTACAACCATTATGAAATGTAGCTCGTCGTGAGATCGGTATGTCGTCATGAATCCATTTTTTGTTGTCCTAATTACAAGAAGCAGGTTAGTTTTAAATATGTAATTAGAAGCAATATGGAAATGTTTCTAGTCCTGTGGCCATCGGCCACGAATGCGTCACTTGAGTGCATGATTAGAAATCGTGTGGGCTGTGCCCGAAGCATGGAGCAGTGGTGCAGAGATGGCACTTGACGACGTCATCCTGATTGGCGGCGCTAATTACAACGCTCCTTAATCTTGCATGAGACAAGATATTGATTGCGCCAAGAAGTGGTCGCTGCCTGCTAAGGGCATATACAATGAAGAGTAGTCAAGGATGTCTCTTAAAGACAAGTATGTAAAAAGACATGTACAAGAGCCAACATGCTATTTAATGCTGCTCCTCTCTAATTCGGCAGCATATCCGGTGCACACGGCACCTCCCGTACACACCCGTGTACACCATGGGGAAAAAGTTTCAAAAAATTTCAAAAAACATTATGGATGTACATCTCAACTTACCCCATCCAGATATAAAATTTCATGATCAAATTTGTCCTATGTTAAGAGTAATAAAAAAGACAAATATCTGACAAACTTAAATAGTTTAAATGCACTCTAAATTTGTCTTTTTTGTAACTTCTAGTATAGGATGAATTTGATCATGAAATTTTATATGTAGATGGGGTAAGTGGAGATGTACATCCATGATTTTTTTTGGAATTTTTTGAAACTTTTTCCCCATGGTGTACACGGCGTTTTCACGGAGGCAGCCGTGTGCACCGGATATGCTGCCCTCTAATTCTGTCTAGGAGCTTGTGAAGAGTCGTCTCTTCACCAAGAGTCGACTCTAGCATTTTTTTTTCACTTTTCCTTCTGCCACATCAGCGAAACATGTCCACCTCATCCCTAAGAGACGCTCTATTAAATAGCTTTGTACATGCCCTAAGTAATTGCTACCATCAACACATGATTATGATTATGCTACAACATTAATGCAACACGCTCTGTTTTTTTTTTTTTTGCACTAAGGCTTGTTTGGTGAACCGGGAAAAATTCCCTGTGAATTTTTGTGCCATCTAGGATCCCAGGGAAACCTTCACAAAAATCCCTCCCAACCCTTATTCAAACGCTGACTTCCCTGGGCTTGGGCCGCTGGGTCTCCTTCCCCTGATCCCCTCGCCTCTCCCACCTATTTCTCTCTCTCTAGAAACCCTATCAGTTGGCAGCCACCGTTGGGGATTGGGGAGCCGTGCTGTCATATTCACCATGAGACATGCCCCTCGTGTCGTTGTCCTCTAGCCTAGAGCCGTGTCTTGGAGCAGCACATAGAGTCACAGCTGTGTCTTGGAGCTGCGTCATCCTCATTGGCACCGACATCGATGCGGTGATGACGGAGATGCCACTGCAGTGCTTGGAGTGGCGGTGCAACGTGGTGGGGACTGGTGGCGACGACAACAGCGGTGCTAGGTGGAGCGACCAAGTGGTTAGTGTCAATGGCATCGGGAGAGACCAGAAGATGAAAAGGGTCGGGGAAGATGAGGGGAAATATTTTTGCAATTCTAGAGGCATTTTCCTTTCTAGCCCGGGGTTTTGGCTGGGTTGCCCACCCACTGCCTCATCCAAACGCCCCTGCAAGATTTTCACTGGGATTATCCCGGGAGGGATTTAAGGGGATCCCGACCAATACAACCCTCCCAAACAAGCCCTAATAGAGAGAATTTTTCTTCCTAGATTCTAGGGCATTAGGCAGCGACGAACAGGAATTGCTCATAGATCGAGGGGGCACGTTTGTCGCATTAAGTACCAATGAATGAAATCAGTAGGGTTCGTCTCATCATTCACCCATGGTAACAATAGTAGAATTAAGGAGTATGTTCATCACATTAGGCAGCGGTGAACAATACCGGTAGGGCTCCCTTTAACCCATCACCCATTTGGGGTTATTTTCATAGGCACAACATTTTCTATGTTAGGTTGTGCTTCTGGCACCATCAAAATCATGTGCAACATGCATGCGAGAATGCGACATCTACAATAAGGATACATTATGTGCTGCTTTGCGCAAGATCACGAGAATTCTAAATTTTAGTAAGACCAATACCTAAATTAATTGCTTTCAATTGGAGATTGGAATCAAAACATGTTACTGTTGTGAATGAAAGCCATACGATGGTGGCAAAGGTGCAAAGCCAACCTAAGACATGGTCGCGCGACCAAGGAAGGCGGACCAAGGCTGCAGCGGCCATAGAGGCTAGGGTTTCCAACCGGGTGGAACTAAAATGGGCCATGAAGCGGAGTTAAAAACAAGAGTTAAAACCAATGCCACTTTGCATTTTTAGTCTTCAAAATAGAGACAAATTGCATATTAGTCTATAGCTGACTAAAAGAAATGGGCCAGGTTTTAATGGAAATTTTTAATTTAGTCCTGATTATTTTGGAAAATTGGAGATATAATCTGGCCGGTGTATAAAAAGTGCATTTTAAACCTTACGGCTTTGCAAAATGCATATTATAAGTAATGTTGTATATATTGCAATTTTACCCCTTGCATATTATGATCGCAATTTAAATGTGTACAAATTCAGTTGTTTACATATAGGTTGTTTATTATTTCAGTGTTTACTTTGCTAACATTTACATTTTTAAATGTGTTTTTGACTCGCGTATGGTGATTACTTTGTATGAGTTGGTGAAGCCCAAGGCAGTGGAAACTAGGAATCAGCTGTGACTGTAGTGTCATCCATTCCTTGCGAGATAGAGTTCATGTCTATAGCAGCAAGTATTATGCCCACTGCTGCGAGGTCTACACCCCTTGCATTACAATTAGTGATTGCCTTCATCATCTCTAAACCAGCGTCTAATGGCATAGTCTGTCTTAAGTTGCGACCGTAGCGTCACCTACTCCTATTGGTGGAGTCTAAGACATCAGCGACAACGCAGATGCCTATGTTGTATTGAATGTCTACACCTCTTGTGATGATACCATCATTTTCCTATTTTCCTACATTATTTAAACATTTATATGTCATAGTGACTTGATGAAATAGGAGAAAAATATGGGAAAATACTAGAAAATTATGGCCATCACGTTATTATGGTTATTTTCCTAGCAATATGTATTTTGGAAATATCTGATGGGATTTTCCAATTTGGCAAATTGCTTAAAAATCCAAAAAATATCAGAGAAATATAGAGAAAATGCTAGGAAAATCTTGGGAAATTATTGGTATTATCAGTGGAGTGAATAATGTCATCATTTTTTTTTATCATTTTGCACTCATGCCATGTATTTGAAATACACATGCTACTGGTATTGTAGTATATTACATGATAAATATAAGATATGTATCATGTAGCTATGTAATTTTCCATGAAGGATAGTTTATAAATCAGTTGTGTTAAGGTGTGCACAACGTGCCAAGATCAAAATTGCACCTCACAGACTAGAAGTTCGTATGTGAGTGTTTATTCACTCTATATAATATAGTCCTTTGACATCAGACTATGTAACTAAAAGTTACTAACATTTGTCTTGTTTGACAAGCGAGCAGGGTTTTAAAAACCGATTTGTGTATAAAAACCGATTTCAGAAAACCATTGAAAACTGGATGAATTCAAAATCAAAAAATCAAACTAGTCTGAAGATTTGGTAGCTGTTTTGGGCAGTTTCCTGAACGGTTTTGGTGGTTTCTTGAGCGGTTTTTGACATGAAATTTATAGAAATGTAGAGAAGTGATGGGGAAATCTAGGAAAGTCATAAAAATGCCAGGAAAAATCTTAAAAGTACAGATAAAATTCAGGAATATATTATAAAAAAAAGTGAAAGTTTATAAAAAAAAAATAGCATGACCTTTGCTGAATTTTTTTGTCATTGGTAAGATGCTTATCACACAATATATAGCATATTTCTAAATGTCCATACGACGACAATGTACCATACACGGAGTAAGATAATTAATCTTGTATAGAGTAAAGTGTAAAATCGTGGATGTCTGAAGTTGGATTATACACTTTTCCTTTCATAAAAAATAATAGTGTGTTTAGAACACTTACGAAGCCTTAAGTGCACCAATGTCATTGATACAAATGGAAACATGTTTTTTCAAGGTGGCACAAGAAAAGCTTAATCATGTGCTCATCCATTAATTAGGATCAATTTGTCTATAATATTCCTAAAACAATAATTATCCTCCAACATTCCAAGGAGTATATTCTAGTTTCATGTATGATACATAAATGTCATTTATGTTATTGCCAATATCCACATGGTGGATAATTGATTATTATCGTTGGCAATGTGTTAATTACTGGCATGTGACATTAATGCACATGAAAGTTGCCGTTACCTGAAGTAGTGGCATGTGTGTATAATGTTGGCTCAGGATCGAAACTATTGCGTGCATGAGTTACTTCACGCAAGGTCGGCTACGTGACTTCCTCCTGATGATTCAACTCAAGCTACGCGACTTGCCCTCATAACGTATTCCGGTGAGAACGTGGCAGCGTAAGCGAGTAAACAAGACACAGGAAACTATGTTTTGGTGGCGCTCTACCTTATGGCGTTGCACCGGTTTTTGCTTTATATTCATACTAGATGGTACGCGAGTAAACAAGACACAGGAAAGTTGGGATTTGGGAACTGGACTCACAATTTAGATGGGCTGGAACCAAACCCACCCGGTAATTGATCTAAAAATGGGTTTCTTGAGGCCAGCCCGGTTATGAATTCGTTAGAGGGGTTAAATGAGGCTAGTTCGGGTGCGCTGGGTGGATCGTGCGAACCAAACAAGAATTTTTTTTATTTAATATTTTTTACATTTTTTTCAAAAATACTCGTAAAAAATATAAAATTACAAAAATAGGCGCTGGTTGTCCCTAGGTGGGGTGATCGCCCCATAGACGAGCGATCGGTCCACAAACCATTATGGGGTAACGGCTCCGGGAACCCCCTGTCCCACCGGACTGAGTCCGGTGGAACCAGTCCGGTGGGTTCCAGTAGTGAGCACGCGTGGGAGCCAGGGCAGCGGACTGTGTTCGCTCGCCACCAGACCCAAGGGAAACCATTGTTTTTTTCCGTAATACTTGACTATTGTTGTATCAAACTGTATTATATAATTTTTTGAGATTCATTGATGGTCATATGTGGGGCCTATCCTTTCCCACCACTTGATCTGCACTAGTTCCTGGATCGACACTCTAGTGCTTACCATTTACATAGGCGGCGGATTATTTCATACAAGCGGAAGTCTATAATTAAATTAAGTACCTATGTTAAGTTCGAAGGCTATTAAGTATTATAACATGGCACATTGGTCCAAATAATTCAAGAACCACAAAAGATCAGAGTGAGTGCGATGATATTCAAAAGATCCAAAAGAGTCTTCTGATGGCTATGCCTAAGCAATCGATTGGAGAAACACCCTAAGCCTCGCCCTGATCGTTAGCGTACTCCTGAGCACCGTCTTCATGGCAGGCATAGTGGCCTTACTCATACTCAATATCTAAAAGAGTGAGTATGTGTGAGATTAGTGCGCAATCAAACCGCACTGGTGAGTTAACACCCAACCTAATGCATATAGTGATAGAGGTTCCAAAGGAAAGATTGGGGTTTGTTTATTTACAGAAAACAAGTTGTGTAAATTAAAACCTATGGCTTAGCAGTTTTAACTCAAAGTTCTACTGATCAATGTTCAAGTTATAGTTTCCCATTCCATACCACAATCCATTCCCATCCTAAGCTTTCTCCAAACACCCACCATCATATTCCGGGTGTGGCGCATCCATTGTGAATCTTACGCGCCATAAAATGCCTATTCTTCCCTAGCCAGATTGCCAAGCCCGCACTAGAGTCACGCTCCCTGCGATGTAAAACCTAGATTATCTGTCTAGATGATGACATGAGCCTGTCTTCGCCTCGGACTAGGGGTTGCCCTGAAGCTCTCTAGCAGTCAGCGAGCCCCAAGTCCGCACTACCGCGCGATGGCCACATGTTGTGCAGGAACCCCTCTAGGCAGCATAAAGCTACACGAAAACAACTCACGCTTTAACTGGCACAGTCATCCCTAACTGCCCAGCACGCCTGGCACTCATGTTGTGCAGGAACCCCCTCTGTGAGCAGCTTATAGCTACGCGAAAACAGCTCGCGCTCTGACTGGCACAACCGTCCCTGGCTGCCTAGCACCGTCTCCGTGGTCCAACTTCCTTCTCTCGCTATCGTTCCTTCCATGTGCCTGTACACGTTATGATGGAACCACCCTCTGGCAGTGCTTGGCAGTACGCATGTTTCCCCACACTCCTCTCAGCACCATGTTAGAACCGATAGCCCTCTTCACACCATGTAGCCAAGCTACTTCACACCCTTATCTATATGCCGGACCACGTCCGCATTCCCAATCACACACATACTGGTATGCCAGACCCAATTTCTAGTTAACCATATTCATTGTGTCATCATGTCCGGTGAATGTCGGTTCACCGTTCCGAGGCAACTAAGCCTAAAATTAATAATTGGACCTGGGCAATGTCTAAGCAGATTTTAACCAAGACTTATGAGTCTAAATCATTTTATTTAACCCAATCCAAACTAACAAGGGTGATCGTCAAGGCAATCATCATTAGAATTAAATAAGAGATGACTTCATTAAGACAAGATCATCATGGTAGAGCAATAACAAGTGATAAATAGGGCATGATATTTAACCCAATCCAGGCTAACAAGGATAATCGTCAAGACAATCATCATTAGAATTAAATGAGAGATGACTTCATCAAGACAAGATCATCATGGTAAAACAATAACAAGTGATAAACAGGGCATGATATATCATTATTAAGCAAGTATAAATAAATACTTAAAGAGTATGCAATTTGATACTGTAAATAAAATACTTTAGAAAACTAGGAAATCAACATAATCTAACCGAATGTTAACTCGCCTTGGTTTTGGGAGTAAAGAGGGTCTTCTTGCTGCTCTTTGAGGTGTTCCTCGGGTTCCTCGACGTCTAATAACGGAATGTAACCAGCAATAAATAACCAAAGTGCAGTAAGGAAGAATGATGCATATAATACAATGAGCTTATTCTAGCGTTCGGGAATTGTTGATAAGAATTAATTATTGTATCAAGTCCTCGAGTCTACTCATGTTTATATTACTACGATAGGATAACGGTGGTGCGGGTGATAACGAATCGATGCATAATGATGATGATGATGACGAGGATGATGATGATGCAGTAAATACCCTAGTGTAATATTATATCCTAGAAGGTTAAAATACTTTTGTTTGTAGTATTTCCTAAAGTATTCTATTGAGTTACTACACCAGTGTTTTGATTAAACGAGATATTGTTTTTAACAGTAAAAGAGAATTTTCCCAAAAGAGGGTTTTAATTACCCTTATTTAAGAAATTATGTATAATTGTGATGCTAAACCAAGTTTTAATATTTTTACAATTTCCTCAAAGGTTTACTAGGTTTTTGTAAAAATTTGAGACTTTATTAAGGTCTTTTAATATTTAAAATAAATCATATGCAATTTTTGTTTTATAAGTATGTAGGGAAAATAGGTTAAAATGCCTATTTTAATTATCCAGAGAGTAATAATGGTCCTAAATTTGTGCAATAAATATATTAAATTTCAAAACCAAATTTGTGCCCCTCTGGAATTTTGTCATCATTTTAGGAAATTATTAGCTAGTTAAATAAATTGATAAACCACTTTCTCAATTACTAATAAGTGGTTTTCTTGATTCAATCAGAGAATTAAAAGGTCCAGCTGGCCTTTTATTATTTTCTAGAATTTTCTTAGATTCTTATAAAGCCTTCATGTATTTTACATAATTCATTTTCTAGTTCTAGGATTACTCAGATGGATAAAAGAAGAAAATCAAAGTGAACAGTGTTGGGCCGACCTAGTCGCACGGCCCAGGGTTCCCACACGGGAAAGAGGCGCCGGCGGGCTAGAGCCATGGCACCACACGGTGGAGAAGACATACTCCCGTGAGTATGCTTCCACATAACCTGACAGGTGGGTCCAAGACCCTACTTGTCAACGACTGATGTGTGTGAGCACACGGGATGTTTAAAATAAAACCTCATACTGACATGCGGGACCCGTATGTCAGTCACATGGTTCGCCGAACCAGGCCCACGGTGGTCCGACCGAGCTCCGGCGGGGTATCAGTGTCGGAGCTGCGACACGGCGAGGCCTTAGGGGTGACGCTCGAGTTCGCAATTGGTCTAGGGGAAGCTAAGCTAGGGACAGTCACCGGAAAAGCACCGGCGACAAGCTGGAACGGCGATTCCATGGCCGGAGGCGGGCGGCGCTACTAGAAGCTAGACGCTACGGCAGTCCCGTAGGGTGTGCCCATAGGGTGTGGTTTCGAACTTCAGGTTGGAGAGAGCCTAGGGGTTACCAGAAACCTTATCGAGCAAAGAATCAGGCGGGGAAGGTGCGGTGGCGGCTGGCAACGAGGAGTCCGAGCGAGCTTCGAACAGGGGCGTCGGCGCGAGCCAACCCCAGTGAAGATCTTGCGAAATTGATTGAGGGGAAATGTTAGTGATGCTCCGGTGATGCTCTGGGAGCAAAGAATTGGAGAGAAACTCACCGAGGAGGGCGAAATCGGAAAAGGGGTAATTTGGGGCAACAGAGCACCGGCGAGGACAAATTTCCATTATCGGGGGCTACGGTCACTGTTAGACCGATTGCTTGCAGGACGGTGGAGGTGGGGAGCTCAGTGGGGTGTGGGTGCGAGTGCAAAGCGCGAGGGTGACGAGTGAGGAGGAATTTGTGAGTCGAGCGTGACGGTGGCTACGAGGCAGAAAAGGGGAAACGGGGCGCGAGCTGTGGTGGGGCTTTATAGCCCTGGGGTGTGCTCGAGGAGTGAGTGGGAGCGTCGGAGAGTGAGACAGAGGGGTGGGGGCGTCCGAACGGACGAAGACAAGGGCTCGGGCGGCGATGAGACATAGCGAGCAGTGGCGCAGCGGCGAAGATCAGTGGCTTGCACGGTTGCCCGGCGCGGGCGGCAAGACCAGGGCCATCATCGCGTGCGGAGAGACAGAACGAAGGTACAGGCGGTGATGGGATGGCTCAGCAGCAGCACGGCAAAGCCACGGGCGGGCGGCCAATTCGCGAGAGGACGGGGATGCCACGCGGCGGTGCGATTAGGGCCGAGGCACCACAGAGGAAGGTGCACGGTAGGGCTCTTCTGCCAACCGGCGGGACGGCGACGACGTACGGACCGCTGGTCCGACCGGGGCATAGCGGCAGAGCCGAGCGGGAGAGAGAGCCGAGGGAGAGAGCGGGAGGGAGGGGAGCCTAGGTAGAGAGCCGAAGCTGAGCTAGGGTTTTGCCCAGCTGGCTCGGCTAGGAAGAAAAGGGTTGGACCGAGGGGCCTAGCTGGGCCGACCAGGTAGGCCAGGCCCAAAAAATGGGTTAGGCCTACAGAAGGAAACCTATTTTGGCTCAAAGTTAGATTGGGATATTTGAAGTTTAACAAATTTTCTTTTGAATGGAAATTTAGAGGTTTAACCGTATTATAATTGAGTTTTGATTTTTTCAGGAAGGAGATTAGGAAAATTCTTTGCAAGCCAAGGCTTAGGTTTCTATTTGCATTAATTTAGGGTGAGTGAAAATTATTAGAGCTATTACCCCTCCAATTTTTGTCAAAAAGGGAGAGACTTCAAAATTTCAAAATTTAACAAGTTTTTCATGGCTAAATTCTAATACAAGAAAGCAAAATATTTTTTTATATGCATGCATATTTCCTAGGCCTAAATTTGGGCTATTACATCATGCCAGTGTGACAATTATTAGGGAGGTAAGGGGATCACCTATTGGGTGAGACACTGCCGACTGGTTTGACAATGGAAAGAGGAAGGGAAGTGAGAAACAGGTGAAAATAATCTTACATGTATCCCTAGTGAAGAAACTTTCTTTATTTAAGTGGCAATTCCCCTTCCTTTTCCTACTTCCCATCAAGCAAACAAGAGAACTATCCCTGACTCTAGACTTTCCATTCCCTATTATTTCTTCCTTCCAAGCAAGCGCATCTTAGGCCCCGTTTGGCACAGCTCTAACTCTCAGCTCTACCTCAAATATAGAGTTTGTAGGTTAAAATAAAGTGACTTAAGTTTATATTTTTTTAGTTTAAAATATAAATAAGATGACTCACCTAAACATCCTCAATATACACATAACTCTAGCTCCATAAATTTCTGGATCTAGGAATAGGGTGCTCTACCAACTCTACCAATTTTGGTGGTGATGGAGCTATGTTAAACAGGGCCTTAGTTTATTTCTTTACCAAAACTTGATCAATTCATTGACCAAGAAATCCTGTAACATTCATTGGTCATTCTAACTATTGACAATATTTGAATTGATAAAATTTGTGGTAAATCAAACACATCCAACAAGTCTAGGTACCTCATCATATATATAGTCTCCCCCACATCCCAACCAATCAGAGAGGTCTAATTGATATAGTCAATCTAGAGGTTTCTCGATGGTCGATTCATCACAAGTGCTCTATTCTTTAGAAAGCCACCCCAAAACCCTGAACGTGTGGCACGCTAGCATTTTTTATGGGTCATGTCAGTGTGACAATAATGAAGGAGGCGAAGGAATCCCTTGTTACAAGAAGTGTGATAGAAAGATGGAATATTGTATATTTTTCGTTAGGTATTTTTTCAATAAAAAATATTATTAATCAATATCACGATAAATTCAAGCAAGAACCGATTAAACCCAAGTTGGATGCGCTGCATTTGAACAAGTGTCCCACCGGACTCAATCCAGGAGATAGAGGGCAACGGCTCCCTCCCAGCCTGTTACGGTTAGTGGACCGATCACCCGTCTATGGGGCGATCGCCCCACCTAGGGACGACTGGCACCAATTTTTGTAATTTCATATTTCCTACGAGTATTTCCAAAAAAAAGATTTTTAAAAAATATTAAATAAAAAATTCCCAAACATGCAATGCTTTCACTCTAAAATATTTGCTTCTTCCAAAAACTTTAAGATTCAATTCACACTTAGAAGGTTTTTTAACATAAAACATTAATGATAAAGATACCCAAAAAATGTAGATTCGAATTACTGCATACATGATAATATACTTGATAATATACTGTATTTTTTTTAGGAATTTTTAAACAGCTTCAATAAAAGAGAAATGATCAATGATAGCATTGGTGACAATGGCAAAGTAAAAGCGATGGAAGTACGTCACATGTCGGTTAGGAATGGCATGTGAGGGACCCATATCAATTACAGTGAAATAGAAAAAATTAATCCCCAAAGAACATGTGTAATGGTAAACTTTTAGTAGCTAGACCTATTACTGTAGAAACAGAGTTGTGAATAATAAAAAAAAGGATTAGAAGTAAAATATAAAAGAGATACGTAGATATTAGAAAAATAGACTCACGATTGGTTAGGTGAATAGTAAAATAGGACTGTGAATAGTGGATAAATAGTAAAAAAGGGATAAGAAATAGTCTAGCATTACACATGCTCTAAATACTATTGTGCAAATTGAACAGTTTGGTCCCACCACACAGGTTCATTATGGCATCGCACGTGGTTGACAAATGTGTTTGGCAAACTGGTTGTTCACACGTGTAAATGCACATCGCTAGGGCTCTCCGAATGCATAGATCTGACCTCGCAAAACTGGGCTATTCAGACATGTAATGCACATCACTGTTGGGGACATCCTTAGGAAGTAGCCAGGTGAAAAAACCTTCGCACGTTTCTCTTCTGAGCCTCTGGGATGAGTACTCGATAAGCATGTGCCACAACTCTCCAACTGTCCATCCGTGAAGTAATATCCACTGGACCACCTGTAACAATTAGATGACGCAACAAAATAAATAAGGTGAAGTGAACATAAGATCATAGGATGCTGACTGCTGAGGATCCAAGCCTCCATCTCAGACATCCAGAATGTTTGTCTTTGATGTGCATAATACTTTGTTTTAACTTTCTAAAGAGGAATCAGACCCCATCGGCAGTCAGTACAAAGAGAGGCTCCATCACAAAATGGGGATCCACACCCCTGAAGGATAAAATACCAGTGCACGCCACAAGTCCCAACCGCCAACAATGTCAGTGGGAAATTTTACAAAACCATGCATACCATTATACATGGAGCTTATACCAACTTTAAAAGTAGTACAACTAAAATTTAAGTTCTATAGTTTTGTTGGGTAAGCACACAATGTGAGAAGGGAGGTATAGATGTGAGTACCTCTTCTAATCTTTGAAGAGATGCAGCCTCAAAAGTGTAGTAATTAACGAAAGGACGGAGTGCCTGCAAAATAAGAACAATATAATGATGTAGCTACATGAATTAACTGGTACAGATACTTAGTTACAAACACGGGTGATTCACATGTAATTTGATAATGCAATAGCATTGTCACACACTTTTCCTGTACCTGTGATGCAGCAATCCACTGAATCATGCTCTTAATTTCAGGGTTTCCGCCAAAATCTCCACAACCCCAATTTCCAGTTGAAACCCCTACACCTTCGGAGCTAACACTTGGGCAGTTATCCTGGGTATTTGAATCCTGAACCATGTATAAAAATTTGAAACAAAATCACAACAGACTCAATACCGTACCTCTGAATTCTGATGCATGTACATATTAAGTTATTACCTATCACCCTTAGGGCTTTTCCTAAAAATCATATAACCAGGCAGCAGTGTGCCATTGATGAGCAGAAAATTTGATGCGGATAAATAAATCTTGACAAGTCGGTCTCTGAACCTATTTTGTTTTACCTGCCTTAACTATTTCATTGATTGATCAGCATAAAATTGATTCAGACAAATACATCTTGATAAATCAGTCTCTGAACATACAGGGTTTGGATCATTTACTGATACTGATATTTGTTACCTATCCATACTTGAAAATAGGTGATTTAAAAAGGAATTCTGTTTAATGCAACTCCTGAGGAGTCATTAGTTAAACACCTGAAAAAGCTTCACATAGTGTTGATGCTTTGATTGATCCAAGAACCCACAAAACGCCTTGTTCACTTCCCTGCGCAAATATGTGTTGTAAATTGACAAAAGAAATAGAAAAATGAAAAAAAAATCGGTTACAAAGGGCATATATAGTGGCAAACCGGTAGCTACAAGCTGCCAGTAAATTATGAAAATAAGTGACAAATTTAAGTGAAACAAGAACCTGATATACCTTAGAACACCGCTAGTTTCATACTGTAACATAGTTGGACGGTCCAAAGCATCAATTGCCACTATCCTAGTTTTTCGTCTACCCATTGTATCAAAGGGCTTTTGGTCTAAATAGCTACCAACAAAACGGAATGAGGAACCATACCTGTAAGCAAGTGAAGGATTCATACCATGTAAAAATCATCACATGTTGCAAGGAAAAATAAATTATAAATCATATCATAGTTGATGGGTACTGTGTCAGTTCTTTTAAGTTTTGAGAAATGAACAAAATCAAGCAAAGGGTCAAGGTAAAAACTAACCCCATATACTGTGAGAATCTTTCTGCACCAACAATTTCTATAGCCTCGTTATCTTCCATTGAAGCCATGAAGAGCATGCCCACGATCAATTCTGGGTTTATCATGAATCGGATCTCTTCCTGTATCACAGAAAAGATACAACATTATAAAAGAACCAAAAAAACAACTATATAGATGTGATTTCTCTTAACTAATCAAAGAGCACAGCATCAGAGGTGCTTTGCTTAACTAATCAAAGAACAAAACGTGAAGTGCTTTGCTTAACTAATCTAAGAATGCAACATCAAAAATAAGTGCAGCAGCATGAAGATCAAATTTAAGGCATCGCATCATACACCCATGAACTAAAACACTGATCTTAAATCTTAAACCAGACAGACAACATGAGTAATTTTTCATGTAACATAAAAGATGACAGATAGGTACATATAAAACAAACATAGAAATGTGTTCGAACTAGTGAAACATGAATATCATCACAAAATTATTGCTAGTCCAAAACCCAAATGGAAACATTTGTTACAAATTTTACAAAACAAATGTAGAAATGCATTCAAACTACTGAAGCATGAATAACAGCACAAAATCCAAAACCTAAATGGAAACATTTGTTACAAATTTTACAAAACAAATGTAGAAATGTGTTCAAACAAGTGAAGCATGAATAAGATCGCAAAAAATATTGCTAGTAAAGAATTCAAATGGAAACATTTGTTACAAATTTTAAAAAACAAATATAGAAATGCATTCAAAATAGTGAAGCATGAATAATGTTATGGGCTGGCCCATCTCGTGAACATTTCCGAGGTACTGTAGCACATGGGCCCGCGCCGTTATATGAGTCATTATCTTTTGATTGTTATCTTTCCAATTTGTTATCTATCTTTAGGGGATTTGATTAGATCAGACCTAAATCTTTTCTTAGTGTGCAAGTCAGTCATCCCTATAAAAGGGACCTCATGTATCCTCTATTAATCATCCAAGCAATGAATTAGTTCGAGATCAGATCTTATAGGCGATGGCTCCGATTAACAGCCTAGGCGTTAGCTTCGATAACAGCTCGATTCGTCCACATCAAGGGCCGTATCTATCCTCGTTGCGTGCTCAGATCGTGCACGTAACAAATTGGTATCAGAGCCAACGATCCTTCAGCCATGGTGTCCATCAAAGATCACATCTCCAACCTCGTGGCCTCTTTCACCGAAGATCAGGCGCACTGCCTCATGAAGATGGAGCTGTGCGAACTTTCGTTTGTGTTCGTCCACTTCGGGCACACACGGGGACAGTGGAAGGCGGCCGCGCGCGGCGACCTATGCCAAGACGACGACCTTCTCGATCTGCGTGCACGAGATGGGGAACTTCAACCTTGAGGACAAGGTTGATTTGGAGGGGGAAGTAATGTTATGGGCTGGCCCATCCCATGAACAGTACCGTGGGTACTGTAGCGGCGTGAACAGTACCCGTGGTGCTGTAGCACGTGGGCCTATGCTGTTATCTGAGTCATTATCTTTTGATTGTTATCTTTCCAATTTGTTACCTATCTTTAGAGGATTTAATTAGATCAGATCTAAGTTTTTTCTTAATGTACAAGTCGGTCATCCCTATAAAAGGGACCTCATGTATCATCTATTAATCATCCAAGCAATGAATTAGTTCGAGATCAGATCTTATAGATAGGCGGTGGCTCCGATTAACAGCCTAGGCGTTAACTTCGATAACAGCTCGATTCGCCCACGTCAAGGGCCGTATCTATCCTCGTTGCGTGCTCAGATCGTGCACGTAACAAATAACATCACAAAATTATTGCTAGTCCAAAACCCAAATGGGAACATTTGTTACAAAAATTAAGATAGAAGAAGTAAAATTCACAAACAAAAGAACGAAACCTGCACACAGCCCCTGGAAAGTGCACCTCCTCCCAAATATTTATTTGCAAAGTCAACTTCAAGGGATTCTTGATCCTCATCCTCGATCAAACCTGAGGGATAGACCTACTAGTGAAAAGAAAACAGAAGATCAGCAGATTTCATCTCAACAGCAAAACAGCTGGGACATTTGATAACCATATTACGAGACAACAAAAATAGTAGACGTTTCTTGTTCTTTTGTGATGATCTTTGATGTTATTATTATTAAGTGTAGGTGTGTAACAAAGGGATTTTTTTTTTCAATTCTACTAGCCTTATCATGTAACCTCAGCACCAAAATGTTGATAAGTTACTATGGTTATATGGCAATGAGATGATGACACAGAAAAGGGCAATATATGTAAGTTGTAACCAAGTCCAAAGCATGCCAAGAGATGTTAATCTGAAGACAAATATCTATTCTAGGGGACCATCACACGTAGAGGTACAAACGGATCGAATACGGGTGGATATCGCTCCAAGATACGGATCTGGATTGGGATACCCTAGATATGGATGTAGATACTGATTATTCCGGATATAGATATAGGACAGGTACGGATCCGACTCAGACAACTTAACAGATGACACACATAAAAAAAATAAAGTTTATCATCAAAAGTGTAATATTATACTAGTTTTTCATCAAAAGTGCAATATCATACTAACTACTAGAGAATATTTATCATACTCAACAACATATACATAATCAAATATTAATTCATATTATATATTAGTCGACAACTATAAAACACAAAGAATGTTTATGTTTATCGGATATCTATTTTATGTTTTTGGATATCCAGGTAGGAACGAGATGGAACACATAATGAAAGGCCAATGTCTTCACTTCTACATTAGAGTCCATTATATGCCTAGAGATGTGACGCTGAAGACAAATAGGCATATAGCTATCCTATGCTAATTGTGGTCATGATATTGCTTGAATGGTTGAATCTCAATAATCACTGCAATATGCTACATGCAGGTATCACATTGAACGAAGGTTAATA
This sequence comes from Olyra latifolia, assembly GCA_036346145.1. Classification (NCBI taxonomy): domain Eukaryota; kingdom Viridiplantae; phylum Streptophyta; class Magnoliopsida; order Poales; family Poaceae; genus Olyra; species Olyra latifolia. The sequence continues at coordinate 59,329,179 of CM070525.1, forward strand.
CATATTAATGTGTCAACTTATTTTAAATGTTTGTGTCACCAAACTAAAAAAAGCTGTAAAGGAGATATATTGTTGCTGGCTACACGCTCAGCTTTTATTTCACAAGGATAGTCAACTCAACCAACTCCTTCTGGATGAAGCAATTTTACATCAGTTAATTTCAGAGAAATTGTGTAAGAGGAAATATGAAGCACGAAATAATTCTATCTCTTGTGCGGAGTATGAATGACAGAATGCCACTTACCCGGAATGGGCAGAGGGGGGCACCAGATTTCATCCAAGCATCAATGTCAGGATAGGTAATGCTATCCAAGACGGGATGGCGAGGGAGGACTTTCCGCACAAACGAAACGAAGCCAGTCGGTGTAGAAGCAGTGACCCTCTCGAAATAGTGGACAATGCACCTCACTTTCTGCTCCTGGCTTTGTCTCGAATTGCAAACCACAGACCTGTCGATCCATCGGTAACCGCAAAAGCATAATCAATCAGCAAGAACAGTTAATCATTTTGAGCACCCAACAAGAATCACACCCTAGAAAACCAAAGCAAAATGAGCAAGGGGCGTACGCGAACAGGCTGTCGAAATTGATGTGTGGAAGGCGCGCCTGGCCCCTGTCGGCCGTGGGGAAAATGCAGAAGAGCGCGCAGGCGAGCAGCGCGGCGGCAAGCTCCTGGCTGAGGAGCACAACGCCCGGGCATTGCTGCCCAAGGAGGCGGAGCCCGGACGTCGCCGGGTGGGCGTAGTGCTCCTCGAGCAGAGCGGGGAGGCGCAAGAGAATGCGGGCGAGGGAGGGCACGACGTCGGTGAACCAGTCCCGCGCTTGGGCCCGCGAGAGGAGGTCGTCAAAGAAGAGGGCATAGCCGTCGGCCGCGCGCGGGGGGAGCGGGCCGAGGGAGAGGGCGAGGCGGAGGTCGAGGAGGGCGTCGGAGAGGACGTCGCCGGAGGAGACGCCGCTGACGTCGGGGCCGAGGGCGAGCGCCTTGAGAGACTCCTGCGCCGGCGGCGGCCAGAAGAGGGCGCCGCCGCGGCGGACGACGGGGAGGAACGGCAGGATGGAGCGCAGGTCATCGCGCGCCTCCATCTCTGGTCTGCTCTCGCGACAGCAAGGCCCGGCAGCTTCGGCCCTAAATATCATCATGATCCACACACGGGCTCTCTTTAGGCCCAATAAGCCCATGACGCGGCCCAATTAGAACTGGATGGAGTGAACTGAAGCTTATCCGTTCTCCAGCTCGGCGCTTGCCAGTGGGGAGCGGGCCGAGGGAGATGGCCGCGCTCCACGCCAAGCTCCCGCCCGCGCCACCAAGACGCGCACCGACACCGCCGCGCCGCCACCCCGATGCTGCCATGCTGCGCTCAGCGGCGAGCTGGGCCGAGCCGCCGGACCTCGTCATTGACTGCAAACGGCTGGACAGGCTCATGAAGTCCGGCAGGCTGGGTGACGCCCTCGCCCTGTTCGATCAAATGCCGCGCAAGAACGTCGTCGCGTGGACCTCGGCCATGTCCGGGTGCACGAGCAACGGGCGCCCCGGGACAGCCGTGGCCATGTTCGCGGACATGGTGGAGTCCGGCGTCGCCCCGAACGACTTCGCGTGCAACGCCGCGCTGGTGGCGTGCGTGGATGTGGGCGCGATCCGCGTCGGGGAGCAGGTGCATTCGCTCGCCGTGCGGGCCGGGTTCGCCGGCGACGCGTGGATTGGGAGCTGCTTGATCGAGCTGTACTCCCGGTGCGGTTCTCTGCGGGCGGCCAAGGACGTGTTCGACTGGATGGAGTCGCCGGACGTCGTGGGATACACCTCACTCATCTCCGCGTTCTGCCGGAACGGCGAGTTTGAGCTTGCGGTGGAGGCGTTCGATCGGATGGTGAGGCAGGGGTTGGAGCCGAATGAGCACACGATGACTAGCATCTTGACGGCATGCCCACGCGCTCTGGGTGAGCAGATACATGGGTACATGCTCAAGGCAATGGGCTCGCAGAGCGTCTACTCATCGAGTGCACTGATCCATTTCTACTCAAGGAATGGGGAGTTTGAGCCAGCGAAGACGGTGTTTGAGAATCTCCACTGCAAGAACGTGGTGTCCTGGTGTTCAATGATGCAGCTATACATCAGAGAAGGGAGGTTGGAAGACGCGATGCAAGTGTTCAATGATATGATTTCAGCGGGTGTCGATCCTAATGAGTTCGCCTTCTCAATCGCTCTAGGGGCTTGCAGATCCATTGATCTTGGGCGTCAACTTCACTGTTCAGCAGTCAAGCACAGCGTAATCACGGATATCCGAGTGTCGAATGCTCTGCTGTCTATGTATGGTAGAACTGGTCTGACGGAAGAAGTTGAGGCTGTGCTTTGCAAGACTGAGAATCCTGATCTTGTCAGCTGGACAACTGCTATTTCTGCAAACTCCCAGAATGGTTTCAGTGAGAAGGCCATAACACTGCTCTCCCAGATGCATTCAGAAGGTTTCACACCAAATGACTATGCCTTCTCCAGTGGGTTAAGTTCCTGCGCCGACCTAGCATCGCTAGATCAAGGAAGGCAATTTCATTGTCTGGCTCTAAAGCTAGGATGTGACTCAAAGATCTGCACCGGGAATGCGCTGATCAACATGTACTCCAAGTGTGGTCAGATTGGATCCGCAAGGCTTGCGTTCGATGTCATGCGTCTCCATGATGCCACGTCCTGGAACTCGCTGATTCATGGCTACGCGCAGCATGGGGATGCACACCAGGCACTGGAGACATTCAGTGAGATGTGTTCCAAAGGTGGCAAGCCAGACGGCTCCACATTTCTGGGAATCTTAGTTGGGTGCGACCATGCAGGACTGGTAAAGGAAGCAGAGATGTTCTTCAGACTGATGACCGATCGATACAACATCGCACCGACGCCTTCCCACTATGCTTCCATGATCGACATGCTGGGCCGAAACGGCAGATTCGATGAGGCTCTAGGCATGATCGAGGAGATGCCCTTCGAGCCCGACGTGCTGACATGGAAGACGCTCCTGGCATCGTGCAAGCTGCACGGGAACCTGGACATGGGGAAGCTGGCAGCAAGCAAGCTCATTGACCTCTCGGAGGGGGACTCGGCAAGCTACGTGCTGATGTCGAACATCTACTCGATGCACGGGGAGTGGCGGGACGCCGGGAGGGTGCGAAGGAGGATGGACGAGGCCGGGGTGAGGAAGGACGCCGGGTGCAGCTGGGTGGAGGTCAAGAACGAGGTGCGTGCCTTCGTTGCAGGAGACATGTCTCATCCGGACTCTGCGTCTACCTACCAGATGCTCAGGGAGCTCGTCGACGTGATGCAAGATACAGGAAACGAAGATGTGTCACAGTTACACGGCCATGTTTGACCCTAGATGCCAAGCATGCATTCTTGATGTGTTGTGTTTGCACATGCTGTACAAATTGTCCGGTGTTCGATGTGCATATGCAGATTTTTAGAGTGGGATTCATGATTTATAGTGATTTCAAGCATGTCCCATCAGGGTTCAAAACTCAGGCGTTGCACTTGCAGTCTAGCCCCACTTTCGAGTGTTCCAAATTACCAATCTAGGTCATGATGTACGGCTCACCAACGAGATAGTCCTAGGGAAAAATATATTGTTTCTAAAATTTTATACGAGGGCAGCAGTAAGAGCAAAAACTGACAGCTAGTGGGTTTTTTTTACAAAAAAAATAGAGCTAAAATATAAAATTTCACAGATTTTGTTCAAAATTTCTGAAATATTTTATTTTTACTGTACCCCACCGGTAAGAGTGAAAACGGTGAAATTTCACCGAAATTGGAAAGGTTTCCCAGGATACACAACCCCATTTTAGTGAGCAAACACAACAAAGATTTCAGATAGACACTGACCGGAACAACGGTTGCAACCACGTCGCCAGCACCAGATGAAAAATTCATAGCATCTTGCTTCTTGCATCTATTCCAAACGATGTCCCAGGATTTTGACACCTCTGATGCGCATTTGTGAAAATAAATAAAAAGAAAAGGAACGAAGCAAACAACCTTGAGCCTACGGATAGACCGATGTACAGCACAAATCTCAAGCAGCAGACCTAGGTGGTAATCCATGTAGCATGTGCATCAATTGAGAACCCCAGAGATAAACGCCCAAACCACTCTCAATTACACAAAATGTGCTGATCGCGAACTGGTATGCAGCAAGAGGTCCCATGATCTAACATCTTAACTCTCCGTTGCCGGGGCTGGCTCTGAGGCCGCTGGCGCTACCAGTTTTTGTTGAAGCAGGGGAGAGAGCGCCTTGACAACAATGCTCATGTTGGGCCTGAACTCTGCTTCATATTGCACACACAGAGCTGCCACGGCAGCAAGCTGCAAATGAGAGAAAGAATACCATCAATGCGTCATCGAGATGATCACACTTCAGTTCAGGTCACAGTGTGTGTGTGTGTGTGAGAGAGAGAGAGAGACCTTTGCAACTCCCTTCGGAGGATATTCTCCCTTCAACCTAGGATCTACACATTGTTTGACCTTGTCTTCACTCAATCTTGGAGTAGCCTGAAGAAAAAAAAAATGCACACAAATAGGTCAGCTATGGAAACTTTAACTTGCTTCTGATCTAGCTAACAGAGTGCCCCTGGCAATGGATCATTACCGATTCCTCACAAATTACCAGGTGGAATCAGACAAAATCTGGACCACAAGAGAAACCCAATTTCTGTGGTTGGTTGTCACCCAATTTCCTCTTAGGTTTGGTGTTCAGATACTAATTGGTTAATTCATAGTAGGGGAAGCTGGATTGATTTGTTGCTGTTCTAGTTCATTCTTCAGCTAAATGGGAGATATTACTAAACTGCCTGTTTTTTAGAATCCAGTTCAGTTCGCAAATGCTAGTATCCAGTCAGCTAGTTATAGTTGGAATTTCAATAGCTGAACCTGCAACACGTTGCTAGATGTTCATGTTAATATTTTTGACATAATGTTGTTGCCCAAATTATATTGTCTATATTCCCTAAATGATGTCTTCTCTTTTGTTGCTATTTTCTTTCAATTCTGTACAGTTTCAATTTTTTTCACTCATTACGTATCAATGTAGACATGGGGAAATTACATTAACGACCATCAAAAAATAACCAACCACAACAACAGAAAGTTAGCAAAATAGCATACCCAAGTGACTAAGCTTTGCTGTCCCCGAGGCATTGTATGATCCACTGGTTTCCTTCCAGTCAGAAGTTCCAGAAGAACCACGCCAAAACTGTAGACATCACTCTTCTGTGTCAACTGGCCAGTCATAGCATATCTGCATCAAGTATTCAAGTAAGAACATGAGAATTTGAAGAAATGTGTGAAATGCAGGGCTTCAAATGTGTCTAAAACTGATGCCATGAGTACAAATGTTTTTCTTTTTTCTCTGCAACATTGATCTGGCTAGATAAACACACACTAGTTGCCAAATAAATTCTTGATCTGGCTAGATTTATCACTTTAAAAGTCTTTCCTTGTTAACTTCACAATTTAACTTACAAAGAATGATATAAAGCAGATAAACATTAAGAACAGATAAGCAAACACAGTCAAAGTAGAACACAAAAATTGCAGTTACTGAAAGACAGCGCACCAAAATTAATCAAAGGAAAACAAAAAATTAACTTATTGATGTTTCAACCCAACCAGTGAATAGGTAGGCATAGGAAAGTAATCTCAGCAGTTTTATACTGCAAAACAAGGACATATCTAATTGTTGTCAGATATGTTAACTTGGCAGATAGGGGAAATAACACAAAATTTATGCCTAAGTAGGCCAGTCACAAATGGCTGAGGCTAATTAGGCTTAAGTAGTTCATCATAAGGCTGTTGATCGCTTAGATGGCACACGCCTATTTTGCAATTGATGGTGTTTTGTACAATCTTCGAAAATGCATATGGCATGTAGATAAGGCTGAGGTTCTCTCATGCGGAAAATGTAATAGCAAATAGTGGGTAACATGTTTGGTGACTAAATTTTTCCAAGAGTAGGAATACATTCTCCAAACACATTCGTCATGTCTCTGATTTCCTCCAAAATGGCATTCCTCCAAACATAAAGTATTGTCGTTGTTAGGCTAACACCAACATGTTGGCCGTTTATTGGAACATTGGTTATAAAAGAAAGGCCATCCAATACTTCATTCTAAATAGCATTTAATGTTCCTGGCAAATCGGGAAACATTTATTCTAATACATTCTCACGGGTGGATCCAGGGTAAAAAAAATTGCCGCAGGGGACAATTGATGGCGAGCAAATGAAGTTCCTATAAATGTATCAACCATAGTATAAATAGAAGTTCAAATAAGTTGATATCCACACCAACCCATAATGGCAAATAAATTTTACAAGACATAAATCGATGTCTACTTACAACACAATATCTACATGGCCATTGCTTGGTTAACACATTAAGAATTACTAGTGTTCTTTTGGATGTGTAGTTAGTAGTGATTTATTGGTCAAATGTGTGAAATAACTACAGTTAATATCATAATAATTAAAACCAGACTGGTTATCCACCTTGCCAAGGTTTCGCTAATAGGAGTGTAGGACTATTAATTCTAAAATTAAGTGATACTACAGATTTTTGTACCCCATTGAGCGCAGCTCCAGCTCACGGATTCTCAACCAGTGTGGGTGGAGCTGCGCCAAACCGGTCAACTTCTAGTCCGAAGATGAGCAAAAATCCGGAGCGGTGTGCGGTCAAAAACACAGAGCAGGGTAAAAGTTGCTTGTAGGCAGGAAATAACCAGAGAGCCCTCAATCACATCAGAATCCGGAGCTGTACCAAACAACCTTTTTGGAATCGATGTGATTAACGGGACTTATTTCTGCTTTGTTCCTGCCAAGAAGCGGTTTTCCTCCATCTTTTGTTCGGTACAGCTCTGAATCTGATGTGATCGAGGGGCCTATTCCTACTTTGTTCCTGTCAAGAAGAGATTTTTTTCCCCTGCTCCGCGTTTTTTACTGCACGCCACTCTGGAGTTTTGCTCAACTTCGGACTAGAAGAGTAATATGTGGGTTTCATATGAAAAGCATTACGCAAATGGACAGCGCCACAGCAGCCAGTGGACCAAAAATAAAACGAACATAAATATATTAGAACATACTATATTTACCAGAACTGTGGACCCAGAGTCGATTTGGCTACCAGGACAGGTTCGATATGGAATCATATCACGTACTAATACTTTTGTTTCCTGCATCTACTACGAAGAATGGTCGAGGGTAGTGATTGGGGTTGGGGCAGCCATTTATCTTTTTGATACAGGAGTATTCAAATCAGGGAGGTTCATTAAACCACTGGGTTTGGTCCATTCTTATTTGGTTTGTTTGTCTCACAGGATTGTACTGCAGCATTAATTTGTTGGCTGATGCATGTGCTTCTGCAGCAGCTCAACAAATCAACGCTGCATTATGGTTCCATTTTTTTGGTTCAGTGGGGTAGTGCGCAGCCCTATACCTGCCCGATTGTGCCACCACAGCGTGCAGGGTTAATTTGAAGGCGTTGATAATGTGCGTTTCAGGGTACCTAAGCAGCTAAGCTACTTAAGCTAGTTCTCATGATGTCTGTTGGATTTGAACTCTATGTGCACACTTTGCCCCCATGTGCTATAATAACATGGATCCACTGCTACCTCAAGAGAACTGCAACTTCAGTTTATGTTAGGTACTAAAGAAGTTCAGTGAAAACTGGCAGTCTGACATTTCACATAGGAAAGTAGAAGCACATATGAATCAACCAGATGAACATAGACAAGTACAGTGGCAACATATCCGGGGATAACCTATGAGTTAGTTCATTCAGAAAGCATATGAAAATTTCAAGGCAGCCATCATTTAACGATGATCCCTACTGCCCTACCACATTGACATGAATAGAAACCATAGCAGCACTCTCAATTTTGCCATACAATATATCATATTTTAGTTGGTTCAAGACGTGAGTTGCATATGGCAACTATTGTTGGGCTGGAAAAAGAATTGTACTTGAATAATATTGATGCAAGGTAGTGCATGGCATGCAGAAATGCATTAGTATGAATTAGACAATTACTCTGGTGCATGGTATCCGAATGTCCCTAATACACGAGTTGAGTGGAGGCGTGCTGCCATATCTGGAGCTTGATTTAAGAGATTGAAGTCTGCAATTTTTGCCTTGAAGTCCTCAAACAGAAGTATGTTGCTTGATCTGATGTCTCGATGGATGATTGAAGGTTGAACCTTCTCATGCAGGTACTCTAAACCTTTTGCTGCCTCAATAGAAATTTTGACCCTTTGCATCCAGCCAAGCACAGGCCCAGGCTGCGCACCTTGAACTCCTTTTCTACCTGTTTTGTGACGAAATATGATGCAGGTCCATTACCACTAAACTCGATATCCTAAAGAACAGCTTTATGTGCATGCCACATGCTAAGAATACTATGTTCCAAATAACTTACCATGCAGAACATCATGAAGAGAACCCATTGTAGCAAACTCATATGCCAGTATACGATAGTTTCCCTCCACATAGTAGCCCAACATCTCAACAAGATTTTCATGTTTTAGCCTTGATACCAGTGAGACCTAGAATGCACAAACATAGAAATTATAGGGCTGCCCTTTGGTTCTAATCCTATCATCAAGTCATTATGAATATCCAACAAAGAAAGAAATATTTAAGAAGCTAAGGACCTGCAAGTGCTCACCTGTTTCAAGAATTCGTCATTAGGCTCATTTTCAGCTGCATCAAGCTTCTTAACTGCCGCTTGCCTCCCATCATCCAAAGTGGCATGATATACTCGGCCATATGAACCTTCACCAATCAGAGCATTCGATCCAAAATTGTCGGTCTTTCCTTTCAACTCCTCCAATGGCAATTCAGGGACATCAATTGTTGGAGGGGAAATCTCTGGCTCAGGTTGACTAGCAGGAGGTTTCGAAGACTTCTGTTTGGCTGATGGATGAGAACATAAAATGATGTTAGCAAGGACTCAAAAAGAAAAAAAAAAAAAAAGACAGCTAAAATATAAGATACCAGGGACTGTAACAGCTTCCCAAATAAATTGTAACAGAATATCTTAAAATGTTGGAGTGAAAATACACAACAGGGAGTCAAATATGATCCAAGACCATTAACACCCAATCTTTCTACTCACTGCTCAAGGCAGTGATTGTACATGTATAAAGAAATTTTGTGAAGTAGGCCTCTTAAACAAAAAAAAATCTAAGGATAGTCTGCATTACCCAAAAGTAGCATGTTACATAAAAGCAGGAACAGGCACTCCATGAACACAGCTTGAGGCATAGGTAGAAGCTGGTAAATAATGGTGCATAGCATATACTTGCTATGAGAAAAAATATGATGGTATCATTGAATGTGTGAATCTGCCACTAGTGATCGAGTCCATATCCATAATACAGAGTGAAGCAATTCATGTTTTGAACCCAACAATAATCAGACTCGCATTAAAACGAGGCAGCATAAGTAACGATGGATAGAAAATTGCTTTCAGTTACTATATCTGGCCGAGGGCGGTCCTAGTTCCCACTATACATTTAGATAGGAGTAAAAGTTGATCTCTTGCAACCTTTAAAAGGAATGACTTGCACAGAAATTCACATGGAAAAAACAGAGGCATATGAACCATACCCTCTATCTTATTGCTCGGAGCTTTGGAACGTTCCTTTTCATGGGAGTCATCCTCATCGTCAAAATGGCAATTACAACAGAACCACTGCCTCATACTGTCTCCTCACCACTGCAATCCATGCGCCAAATGCACAAAGGAGTTAGCACATATCAAAAAGTTAAGTTCAGAGCCCACAATGACTAATTCATTTCACTAGGCAAGGAAGTACATTTCTATAAAATCAGTAAACAAGTACATCTATCCTCTACCGTCCCTACCCCAACATACAAAATTAGATAGAGCTCAACTATATCCTCTGCCAAAAAACAATAATTTTCCCAATACAGCATTCACAGAAACAGCATAAACCAACTTGACTATTCTTATAAGCACTGAAGTTATCTTTTTTTCCAAAAAAATATTGGGAGACACTTTTAGAACGAGATATTCCAATTCCCAGAATCAAAATGAGCAGAAAAGCGTGGGAAGTGCAGACCGAACCCAGGCTTTGGAATCCAACGAAACATCGCCCCAAATCCCACACGAAAACAGAAACTATCCCCCACGCATCAACACCAGGAGAGGATAAAATCGCATAAAAATGGAAAGCCTGCATCTAATCCTCCGGAATCGCGCGCCTTAATTCGCCGAGAAAACCGGCGAGTAATGAATGCACGGCACCAACCGAACACTTGAAACCCGGTAATTATGCACATATAAATGTAATTCTGTGAAAGAAAAAAAATTGGAATGAATGAACCCATCGATCGAAATGGAGCCTCTCTCACCTGAACGAACCCCAAATCCCTACGAAAAATAATTAAAAATCGGACAAGCCCCACCTGAAGGAATCCAAGCTACCCGTCAACTCCGCAGGCCAAGCCCCCAGCCCATCCACTCACTTAAAAAACAAGAGCTCCGGCGATCTCGAGGAACCGACCAACGAGGAGGAGCTGGGCTCTTTACCTGCACGCCGTGGCCGCGCGCCGGCGATGGAGTTCGGAGGAAGCGACGAGGAGGCGCGAGCCGAAGTGGAGGGGAGGCGTAGCTTGGAAGCGAAGGGATGGACGGAAGGAGAGGTCGGTGCGGCTCCCAGCACAGCACAGCACTTCGCTTGCGCCGCCGCCTCCTCCTCCCCCTGCCTGCTTAAGTTAAAGCCGTCTTTCTGGGAGGGGAGGATTAGCTCGCTGATCACAAGATTACTAACCTTAACAGCGCAACGCGCCGAGGCTGTGGGCTGTGGCTGTTGACTAGGTGACGAGATATGCGCTGGCTGGCGGTCATGGTGTGCATGACATGTGGGGACGTGTCACATGGGGTCCGCTCGTCGGCGAGGCGGGTGCGGGGAGCTGGGGGTCGCGTGCGCGGGGAGGCTGGTTTTGGCCGTTACCCGAGGCCCCCGCGTCATCCGCGGTGCGTTCTGCTCCTCTGCGTGACATGTGGGGGAGGCGATGTCTGGGCCCACCTGTTCGTGGGTACAGCTCAGCTGAGGAGCGTGGAAGCCGTGCTGCCAGGCGAGGGCTGCGTGGACCGGGTCCACAATTGGAAACGGATACGGGGCCTACGTCAGAGAGGACTCCAGAGGAGCACCGAAAACGCGTGGCGCCCGGCGCACTGGAGGGGATGACGCCGACGTGCAGCGTGTCTCTGACACGGTGGGGCTGGCCAGCAGGTGCGCAACTCGCACGACGCAACGGCGGTCGCGAACCCCGGACGTCAGGCAGTTGTGTTCACACAAGTAAACCACGCGAATAGAAGCACCGGACGGAAGTAATTGTACACTGCAGTGACACGGGTACTTTGGAAGATCTCGAGTAGGAGCAGAAGTACCGTGGGCCCGTTTGTTGATTATCATAAACTTGTCATAATTTATCATAAATTATTTACCAAAATTAGCTAACTTTTGGTGAAATTGCTAGCTACACTTTGGCCAGTTTTAGATACTTTCTCACACTTTTTTTAATGCAAACACTTTTTGTGATTATGAACCAAACAGACGTCTTAGAGTGGGTTTTTTCAACTTATCTTATCCTACTTATTTGCATTATCTCGTAACTTCGATAATTTTTTGAAATAGTCTCGAGAGCCGGTTGGCCTTTGTGTTTAGGTTTAGAGAGCTTTTAGACATACCTACGAGATAAAAAAACAGACTCAAAAAGTAATTAAAAAGTGAGATAAGTCAAATAAGACATGAGATAAGTCAGGGTGGGTTCTTATCAGCTTATCTTATCCTACTTATTTACCTTATCGCGTCACTTCGAGAATTTTTCGAGATAGCCTCGAGAGCCGGTTGGCCTTCAATTTTAGGGCTTAGAGAGCTTTTAGACACGCCTACGAGATAAAAAAACAGACTCAAAAAGTAATAAAAAAGTGAGATAAGTCAAATAAGACACGAGATAAGTCAGGGTGGGTTCTTATCAGCTTATCTTATCCTACTTATTTGCCTTATCTCGTCACTTCGAGAATTTTTCGAGATAGCCTCGAGAGCCGGTTGGCCTTCAATTTTAGGGTTTAGAGAGTTTATAGACACGCCTACGAGTTAAAAAAAACAACTCAAAAGATAATGAAAAAAATGTGGTAAGTCAAATAAGACATGAGATAAGTAGGATAAGCTGACTTATTTGACTTATCCTACTTATCTCGTGTCTTATTTGACTTATCACACTTTTTTTATTACTTTTTGAGTCGGCTTATCCTACTTATCTCGTGTCTTATTTAACTTATCTCTTTTTTTATTACTTTTTGAGTTGGTTTTTTTTTATTTCGTAGGCGTGTCTATAAGCTCCCTAAATCCCAAAATTGAAAGCCAACCGGGTCTCGAGGCTATCTCGAAAAATTCTCGAAGTTACAAGATAAGACAAATAAGTGGAATAAGATAAGCTGAAAAGAACCCAGCCTCAGATAAGCTGACTTATCTGACTTATCTCGTGTCTTATTTGACTTATCTCACTTTTTATTACTTTTAAGTTTTTTTTATCTCGTAGGCATGTGGAAAAGCTCCATAAACCCTAAAAACCAAGGGCATCCTGCTCTCGAGGCCACCTCGGAAAATTCTCGAAATTACGAGATAAGGTAAATAAGTAGAATAAGATAAGCTGAAAAGAACCCACCCTTACTTAGTTACTAGCTTTAGGCTCTGTTCTTGTCAGCTTATAAGGCATTATTTATCTTATTTGGGGTAAGGGCTTATTTTGTTTAAAATAAAAATGATTTGTTTTTCGAATCCTTTTTTCTATTTCAAAGAGTTGTATAAAACCTTTAAAACACAAGTCGAAAAAAGCGGATCCGACCCTCGAGGCTACCTCGAGAAGTTCTCGAAGTTAGAAGAAAAGTCAAATAAGTTAAATGAGACAAATAAGACAACAAGATAAGTTGACGAGAACAGTGCCTTAGTTATGGCATGATTTTACTATAAACTAAACAAGTTCTACAACATATGCCCTTCAGATGCATATCCTTTCCTGTTAAGGAACAAAGGCACTGTGTCTTCGTATGTTAGGGGGCTATTACTCACTCCTAAAAGTGGAAATGACATATGGTTTTCAAGACGACTGTAACACGCACACCTCTAAAGGATATAAGCCATAAGAGAGCTAATTACAAGACTAACATCATGGTTACGGTGGTAAGGATGCAATGAAACTTGTATCACAGCTGACACACATAGTAACCTTGACATATTAGAGCATGTACAATAGTCCACGTTAGCTATCTATAAGTAGTAAAAAAACTGCCTATAAAAGTGTGCAACCATCTCTACCATTGTATACGTTGTCTCTAGCGTTGTCTTTAGGTGACATGGCAATAGTTAGAGACAACTGGTGTTTCAACCATTGTACATGCTCGACATTGGCATAGGTGGGGCATAGGACATTGACCTTAGCATAAGTGAGACTTGAAGGGATAATTCGCGTTGCCTTGATGTAGAGGAGACTTAACGAGGCCTGGCACACGAATCCGAGGGAAGCAAGACCTAGTTATCTCAACCAAAACTATATATCAAGTGGATGATAGGTGAGCTCTTGTATCATTTAAGTGTTTTTTTCATAAGGTTGTAAAACCAATTCGATCCATGTGTTGTGTTCGTGGATTGCTAGGGCGTCATGCCAAATTTGCACCCTTCACCGTTATATACACGACTAGACCCTTCTTGCCTTGATTTCTCTCTAAAATAGACATCAAATCCTTCCCGAACTTTCCATTTCATGTCTTCCTTCTTGCGAGGTTGAAGATCTGTGTGCATATCTTTAGTTCCTTTTTAGCTTTTATCACATCCCACAAATCCTTATATGTTCTGTCTTGCAAAATACCCACCTTCAAGAAAAACATGATTGACAAACTACAGCTGATCTATACCATTATGGTAACTTCATGACCTTCTAATGTCTCTATACAAAAAATATATCATGTACAAGGCCTAGATTTTCCTATCTTATGCAACGCTTAAGATTGTGAAAATTTGTAAACTAGACCAAATTTTTATTTCTTTCTATTTTAATAGCTTGAATTTTAAGTATAGATCTTCCCAGGTCTCACTAGGTGTCAAGCATAAGGGAGGAAGAAGACGTATGTCTAGCTCTAGCTAGCATGCATAGATGGCGAAACCCAAAAAAATAGGGGAAATGAGAATGGATCGATGGAAAGAGAAGAAGAATGTGAGAAGCAGGGAAGGGAGAAGGGGAGGAAAGAAGAAAGGCATCAACGAGGCTCTTGGCATGTCGCTAGCTTTGTTAAGTACTTGAGGCGTGAGGTGAGAGGAAGAACACCATGTGGGCATATGGGACGACCCAACAATAAGCCTAATATCAAGACATTATTTAGGACAACACTTTTTCAACCTCTTCAATACTGTCGTCAAATGCCTTCTAGGTGTTGTGTCGTTGCTCAGTAAGTCCTTCCATCTCCCCTCTCCTTATTCTACTTCACTTTGAATCCACTCACCTCATCTTCTATGCTATGAGGCACTTCATGCTTAGTCCATGCCTACTCTCTTGGACGACTATTTTTTGCCCAGGGGCTATGTCACTTCACATGCTTTTGATATACCTTGGATCTCTTTAAACTTCCTAGGCAGCGGTCGTCTATGCCCACCAACGATCCCCAAATCATAATGGTCCTTCCCTGCCAAGCACTAAGGGGACCGCCAAGCTAACCATGTGATCTTCACCCTCTGTTTTTTTTATTTTTAATTATATTTTACTAATATGACTTAGAAATGCTCTATTTTTGTGTTTACTTACTTTTTATTAAAACATGTTAGACAAGCTTTATTTGTCTTTACCTACTCATGGTCTGCAGTGTTCTATGGTCCACTACTAGTCTACGATTTAGTTACTTTTGATTTTTTTCCTTATCATAGATTCAATAAAAAGAACTTTGTGATGGTGGTATTTGAAATACTTTTGGAAGCAGTCAACACATTAAATTTTAAGGAAAATCACATTTATTATGAAAATGACGTGTGTGCAAATATTTTGAGAAGGAAATACAGGAGCATCAAAATTATTTTGAGACGGAGCTCGACGAGCTAAAGGAAAAGCTCTTGGCTCTAGAGCGGGAGAAACTTGACCGGGAACTAGCGACCTCCCCATAGCACCTTTGTAATTTTATCTGTAACCTGTTCAAGCAAGAAATAAAACTAAGTTTTATAAGATAGCAGGCATTATCTAAGTTTTACCTTGATAGTTTCTTGGTTTAAAGATATCTTCCTTGCATCTGCAAAAATGAGCAAGCAGAATATACATTGCGACAGAAGTATATATAATGCAAAGGAAAAACACGAGTTGAAGCAACACGATCCTAACTCTAGCCCCTCTATGACTAAGTCTCGTGCACCTAATTTGCGAGCATGTACTTAGTCACAAGAGAGTTAGTAGCAAGCTCTGCCCTTCTGTAAGGAACCGGATGCCCAAGAGGAGGATGAACGGACTTATCAAATTTTACTTTCTAATCAATTTTACACTTGTGTCCAAAGCTTAAACGAATGCGGAAGTTAAAGATAAATTCTTTGAACACAAGTAATATGTCAATGTGATAGCAATCCTAGAGTGAGGTGAACCATATACAGCTAGGCAATCTAGATATACAATTAGGCACAAGATAAATCTTATGAGGGTTAAGCACTAGCTCAAGGATATATAAATCAAGTTCAATCTAGGAGCTAGTAGCAATCAACACATGACAAGGGATAGGTAGCACAATAATTATCTCAAGATATGGTAATGAATATAAGAGCACAAGAAGCAAACCATAGATGACATGAAGACTTTTTCCTGCAGTGCTCGGAGACTTGCCGGTCTCCCCTAATCCACGTTGAGACGTGATCCTCGCAAGGATCAACTCCCTCTCTGAGCCAACCGTCTCTTCTCTAATAGTGGTTACTAGTTTCTCCCCTTTGGAGATGGCAAGCACCAACGCCACTCATACGGTTTTCCTGGACCTTCTCACACACTCCTTGAGAAAGTCACCGGCGCACGGCACCTCTTACGCCGTCTAGGTGCCGACAAGTACCAAGAGTAACAAATCCAAACCACTTGATCGCACCGGATCAAGCTCAAGAGTGATGCACATAAGACTTACTTGGTCACTCACTCCTCTCACTAGGGTTTCACCAAATCCTCCCAATTTGGTGCTCTCCCTCTTTCTTGCCCTCTATAGCCAATTCTCACACTTTGGGACACACCCAAAATCTCAGCTAAACTGTCGGGACCCGGCCATAAAAAACCGAACCCTTCCTGTGCATCCTGTACTAGTCCCAAGAATCATCGCTAGTACACACAGTTGCCAACAGAGTGATACATTGCCATAATTATACAAGGTACATGGTGGGGAACTCGTCCCCATTATTTTACATACAAGTCAAGACGTAGGTGAACCACGAGTACACAATGGAGAACATAGGCTAAACCCATAATACTGACTATTCTTCGATCTGTAATCCCACAGCATCTTGGTATGAGAACGGACCCTAAGCTTCACTCCTCAAGACTCCTCGTAGTCGACTCGTCAGAGTCCCCATCATCCGTCTCGAGTCGAATCCGTCTCTTCACCTTTTGAAATTTTAAAGAGGGGAGAAAACAGGGATGAGTACTAATACTCAGCGGGGGAAAGGATGTGAAATGATATGATAGCTCAGTACAAGGTGGCTTTGGTAATTTGCAGAAAAGCCTTGAACAATTTTTCCTAGTGAGTTTAAAATGCGGTTTTAATAACACCATTTTTCAGGGGGCTCCAATCTTGTCTAGCTCAGTCATTTGGCCAGACGGAATTGTTCCGATCGACCCCGGGCGAACTATGCTCCCTGGCTCGGCCATTCGGCCAATGGGACTGTTCTAGCCATCCGTCGTCGTACTAGGTTCGGAACCATATTCATCTCACGACTAGTCCCAATAGTAAAATCTGGAATGGCGGTCCTTTGCCAAATTATTTTAGAAGAAACCCCAATTTTATAAAAGAAGTGGCTACCATATGAACACTCGCTTCGCGCGCTCATGACCATGAGCACTACTGTCATGACGCTTTTAACTCTGCAGAGGGGTACACTTTACCCTCGGGAGGCTTCCCACCGGCGTTCACCACGATCCCGGGTTCGCTCGATTGCTTCCCGCCAGGGGTCGCAATGAGCCAGAGGACGAAAATGTGCCTGTCCTATACCAGACCGAGGTTGTACTAAAGGCTAGGCTCATAGGTTCATATGATGAACAGTCCTTAGACTAGGAGGAACAGTTTTAAGCCCCGATTTATAAAATCCGCGGTGTTAGAAAACACCAACACGGTGCATGCAAGCACCCACTGGCTGAAAGTTCCTCCTAGTCGGAATATTTGAGGGGGAGAGGAATAAGAATACCCGTACCCGGCATCGTGTTCCTCCGATGCCTATTTTCCAAACAAGTTCATAAAGACATTTCCAGTAAACATGAACTATAACATGATTTATTTTTGCGGGCATTTTATTTTAAACAACCTAAGTCCAATGGAAAGTAGATAACAATTAATCTAGCTACACCTAGTTTTATAATAATTGGTTGTTATAGCAATACGGTTAAGTAGGTCTAGCTAGTCACTATTCAACTAGTTTTAATATTTTAAAACTAGCATGCATATTTATAAATTCCTAATAAAATATTTTAATGAAAACAGGCTATAGACAATATGCGTCAAAGAACCTGCCTTGAGTTTCAGGAACCTGGTAGCGGTACTCCTCGGTGGTGGTGCCCTCCGTAGTGCGTCCTCCTTCTGACGGAAATGACAAGCGCTTGAATATGCCAAACAAGCCAAGCACAAGACAATCGGGCTACGGTACAAATAATAATATTTTTATTATTATGTTAAAATGGTTTTGCTATATATATTATTATTATTTTTCTTTTAAAAGAAGATCTTGATGCGACGATGAACTGACAGACTAGCCCTAAAACTACAAGCTGACTGAATCTTTAATAAATAACCTGGGTTTAAATTAAGCGGGGATAGCTCGGCTAAAAGGATGTGAGCTACCCGAAAAGGGCAAGGTGCTCACCGGGGTTCGGGGTTTCGCCTGACCCGAGCAGGTCAAGCACCGGAAGACCGATGCAACGCGGCGGCGAGGCGGTCCGGCGTCTGCGGCCAAACCCGAACATGAGAGGAGAAGCGGGGCGGTGGCGTGAAAAGAACCGGCGGTACCGGCCGAAGCCGATGGCGGCGAGAAGCGCGCCAAGCAGGCGATGAAAAATAGAACCGCGATGTTCTAATATAACGCGCGACGGCGAGCGTCGATCGGACTTGAGCACGGGACATGAAAGCGAAGCTTGCGTGCAACCGCAAGACAAGACACTTTACGTGCAGCGGCAATGCAAGGCAGCTGCTGTTTTTCACTTGCGTCGCAAGGCGATAGTGCGACTTTCGGTGGCTGCGGTCGCGACAAGCGTAAACAACCGTAGTGCAGCAAATCAGCGGTGTGTGCAGGAATAATGCAGCGATGAGTGGAGTTTTGCAGCAAAGGCGGCTCATGCGTGAGTGTGGCGGCGGCAACAACAACAATACTGAAGACGCAAGAGCAGCGGCGACAAAATTTGAGCACACGCAAGAGCAAAGAAGAACAACATTTCAGCACATGCAAGAGCGTGACAAAAAATGCAGACACGCAAGAGCAAAGAAGAGGAGTGTAGCAACAAAAATGCAGAGCAATCTTTGCAGAAAGACAAAGAAGATGCAAGAGAGAGAGAGAGAGAGAGAGATAGGGAGATATGCATGCATGCAAACATGCGGTACGTGAGTGAGAGAGATTAGAGAGATTAGAGAGGTTAGAGAAGGAGATTAGGGAGAGATTAATAGCATGCAAGACGGTATGGGAGAGATTAGAGGATTTTAGAGATTTAAAGTTCAGTTGGAGTTCATCAACTTGCGCGGAAAAAGAATACTAGAATCTACTAGAACTATTAATTTAAAATTTGCTCAAAATTATCTTTACAAAAATTTTAAAACATACTTAACATGCCAAATTACATTATTGAAAATTTGGGATGTTACACAAACCAATCCTCAAACCCCTAATGCTCACCAAAACTCATCCAAGCTCACACACAAATGAACCACCCAAGGGTTTATATAGACCTAGATCTGAAAAACTAGCCATTGAAAGAATGGTAGTTGTTGGCGGACAGCCTCAAAAAAAATCTCGGACTGTTCCAATATACCTACCAAAAACACTCCCCAAACAAACAGGAGGGGCCAGACTGTCCGGCCCTCACTTTCCAGTTCTCCACGGACGGTCCGACCTCCTGGCCTGGACCGTCCGGCCACTATGGCCACAACCCTCCACGGACCATCCGCTCCTAGGCCCCGACAGTTCGTCCAAGCTTTCCAACCTTTTGTTTCCTCTGTTTGTCCGGCCCCTGACCTAGACTGTCCGCAAGCCGGACTATCCACTCCCTGGCCAGGCTGTCCGCCAAGCACTACGAACTCTCTGTTACCTAGAGATCGTTCGGCCCGAAGAAACCCACTAAGTTTGGAGACCTCCCGGAACCCCTCTCGCTCACTCTCGGACAACCACAAGTCCGAACACCTCACGGACACCTTCGGCACTCTCGCTGCACTCCTACGATACCCCAACACCTCACTAGGCTCAACTAGGGTTTAGGAGTAAATGTGCATCACCCGAGAGGTAGGAACCAATCCGATCAACACTGATCCGGATCCCTCTTAATAGTACGGCGACTATACTACAAATCCAGTCTTTCAACCAACCACCAAGACCAGTAAAAGACTAGGGAACATCCTTAGCTCTATACTAGCCATACCTTCGCCTTGCGCATTCTCTTGAAGCTTGATATCCTCCATCAACCGCTTCACGATGCACTCACACTTGATATGATGTCTTTGTCTTGTCAACTTTTGACTCGAGCCCAAATCTTAATGATTTCTTCATCCCACCGTCCTCGAGTCGATCATCCTCCTTGACGATCATCCCGTCCCATCGGTCTCGACCTCATCATTAACCTTTGGTGATCCTCTTGTCTTATTGACTTCGACTTGACCATCATTCATTGATTCATTCTCCTTCACTTGTCGACTTTCTCCTAGTTACGATGACGCTCTTGCTTCATCAACCTTGACTTAATCCCAAAGCTTGATGACTTCACTGTCCTGTTGACCTCGACTCGATCATCCTCCTTGACGATTGTCCCGTCCTATTGGTCTCAACTTTGTCATCGACTCTTGGCAATTCTCTCGTCTTGTTGATCTCAACTTGGCCATCACCTCATCACACCCCTTTGTCATCATTCACCTCCATAGGACCTAATCCTCTTCACATCACCTCATGAAATATATTAGTCCCAAAAGCTCAATATGAATGAATAGATTTAAAGTTAACTATGGTTTAAACTCAACAAGTGTTTTACAATAAAGCTCAATCATGAATATAACACTTGATATGTGATAGGTCTCTAGTAAATGCATTAGGATGAATATATGTTTGATCTATATGCACTTAGAGAGATGATTACCCAAAAAGATAATTTATTAATGTATGGCAATTAATTAATTTCATGAACACAACTTCATTTAAAGATGCACATAAAAATATATTCAAGAATTACACATGTACAATTCATATAAGAAGTTGTGATTCAATTTAAATTAAACTGCACTAAATTAAGTGCATGAGAAAATGTAAACAAGGCATATATGCATAGCCAATTTATCGCAAGATAAAGTTTAAATTTAGTTAAAACAAGGATGGCAAGTGAGAAATGCACATATTAAGCTTGAAAGGAGAATTATGCACAAATAAGTATGACATGAAAAAATATGCATAATTATAATCAATATGTTATTTAAAGCTCATTATGCACTTGCATAAGAGGAATGCAACAATAAATATGGAAGAAATACCAAGATTGCATACCTTATCTTGCACTTACTTAATTCCTTTATAGAAATATGAGACTTAGAGAAAACTTGGCAATAAACACATTAGTCTCATAATAAGATTATCATATATAAAATAAATACTATGAGTCAAGTACTAAATTAAGCATTTAATAGATATACAATATAGAATATACTTTTCATACCTCCACATGGATCATTCACCAAGGACCTAAGTATGAGACTAATGGAATAGCATCAATAAAGAATATTAATTTCAACTAGGATGATTAGATACATGCTTTTAGTGGTGAACACTCTTTTATCAAAGAGACTAAGACAACACATGTTAGTTTCAAAGGAGATTAATCAATAACTCATGTTTGTTTTTTAATAAAGTTTACCATTAAATATGTTTATCATTAATTAGCGTTTATCATTAATCACTAAAATCACACAAGACCTACCTTCAACTTACAGCTTCAAATGCCCGGCAGTCATGCCTCTAAGTTGCGAGCATGGGTAGGGACACTCAAAAAGAAGAAAACAGATCGTGCTTAGGCCTTGCCCCCCTAGTTTCCCAGCCCATGCACTTGAGTTGCAAGCATAGGCTTGGCAAGTAGGGGAGGTGACTCATGACCGTGAGGAGTTTAGATTGCAGGAACTTAGCTAAGTTCTTGAACCGACCAATAAGGGGGCCTATGTACGATGAGCATCGGCTTATTTAGGCGCAGACTCTTTGGTGGTGAACACAAGTCTAAAATGTACATGATATTCACAACTGTCACGCCCACGATCCCAGTTCGGCTAGGACTAATGAAAACTGCTTGCCCTATACCATGCGCTATCCTGACGTCGGAGTGCCCTCGCACGAGTTGCTGCTCTGTCTAACAGGGTCACCCCGAGCATCCTTGATAACCAAAATAAAGCAAAAGGGTAGAAAATATGGAAAAGAAAACTTGATAACTAAAAGAAGAGATTACACGTTGAACTTTCAAAGCTGGTCTATATTCCACATGCTGGCAAGCTCGTGTCCGTCTTCCATTGCTAGGCGTACAATCCCCGAGCATATTGTTGAAATGATCGTATAACGACCATCCCAGCGAGGGGATAGCTTCTTGGTGTTCGAAAGGTTTTGAATTCTTCATAAGACCAGATCGCCGACCTACAAGGTCCTTGCTCATACCGCTTTTGCCGCATGCTTGCAAATAACTTGCAAATAAGAGGCAGAACGTAACAGAGCTCAGTTGCGTGTAGCCTCCAAGAGGTTGAGGTTGAGAAGGTGTTCTTCCTCTTGGTTGATGTTGTCAACCATATTAACCCTCAGAGAACTCGGCAGAATTTCGGGAGGCAAGACGGCCTCTATACCGTAAGCGAGCGGGAACGGGGTTTCCCCGGTTGCTCTACTGGTCATGGTGCATACCGACCATAGGACGGAAGGGAGCTTGTTCACCTATGCCTGCCTTCAACAGGATAGACCCACTTCTTGATGCCCTAAATGATTTATTCATTGGCACGCTCAACTACGCCATTGCTCTACAGATGCGCTACAAAGGCGAAGCAGATCATTGTTCCACTTTGCTCGCAATACTACTGGAATAGCTTGTTGGTGAACTGTATCCCATTATTGATGATCAAACGGTTTCGGACCCTAAACCTGGTGACCATGTTACTATGGAAGAACTTGGTAGCAACCTAGGCTGTGATGGTTGAGATCGACTCTACCTCAATCCACTTGGTGAAGGTATCGATGGCAACAAGTAGATACTTAATGCCCTTCTAGCTTTGGAGGAACGGTTCTAGGATGTCGAATCCCCATGTCGAGAATGGACGAACCAATGGGATTGTTTGCAACGCATAGGCCGATTGATGGGCCATACGAGCGTGGAATTGGCATGCCTTGCAAGTGACCACGATAGCACAAGCATCGACAAGGGCGGTTGGCCAACAGTACCCTATCCTAAAGGCCTTTCCTACCAGGGTCCGAAAGGATAAGTGGGCCTCACAATTTCCCTTATGGATATCCCTGAGCAGGTACTTGCCCTCTTCTTGAGATATGCACTTAGAGAGGACCCCAAGCGTGCCTTTGCGGTACAAGGCTCCTTTAACCAGTCTATAGGATGGGACCGCCTAAGTAATCAGGAACGCTCGACCAACTCTTTCGGCAAGATCCTATCCGCAAGGTACCGGACAAACGATGCCGTCCAATCTTCTCTGTGCTCGAGGAGTGTGGCGATGTCGTTCTTCCGGTTTGACTCCTCAATGGGTATGGAAAGCTTGTACAAGTGCTCGACGAGCACCCCCGCTGGTGCTGCCTCCTAGGAAGACTCGAGCTTGGAGAGTTGGTAGGCCAAAACATTCTCTTTTTTGGGGACGTATAGTACCTCAACATTCTTGAAGTACTTGTCTATTTTTCTCACCTCGAGTAAGTAACGGGCCATCGATTCATTGGAGAACTAGAACTCCTTGCTAATCTAGTTGAGGACCAATTGTGAATCCCTTTTCACAACTAGCCGCTGCACGCCAAGTGATTTCATGCCTGTAGCCCGGCTAGAAGCCTCTCATATTCCATGGCGTTGTTGGTCACCGTGAAGTGTAACTGCACAACGTATTGGAGACGCTCCTCCTGAGGTGACATGAGCAAGACTCCAGGCCCCGAGCGTTCGTAAGTGCGAGATCTGTTAAGAACATTGTCCAACGACCATTATCCGAGGGATCGGGCTTTGGGTTGGCTTGGTCGAGATTTGTCCACTTCACGACGAAGTCCGCCAGCACCTGGGATTTGATCGTCGAGCAAGCCACAAAGAGGATATCGAACTCAAAGAGCTCCATGTCCCACTTTGCTATGCACCCGCTTGCATTGGCTCCTCAGAATTTTGCCCAAGAGGAAATTGGTTGACACCGTGATCGTGTAGGCTTGAATATAGTGTTGTAGCTTTTGGAATGGCATGAACAAAGCGTAAAGGAGTTTCTGGACCTCAGGGTAACGCTCCTTCGGCCCGTGCAACACTTCGCTTACAGAATAGATCAGTCGTTGGTTCCCATCTCGATCCATGGTCAAGACGGTGCTAACTATCTGAGGGGTAGCAGCGACGTATAAGAGCAGAGCCTTTCTTGTTTTAAGTGTGATTAGCAAGCACGGGCTGGATAGATACCGCTTGAGGTCCTTGAAAGACTTGTTTGGCTCCTCTGTCTAGACAAAACCGTTGTGTTTCCAGGATGCCTCAAAGGTAGGTAGATCACACTCGCCCAGTCGGGAAATGAAGCGGATTAACACTGCCATGCACCCTATGAGGGCTTGTACCTCTCTTATGCTAGAGGATGTACGCATCCTTTCTATGGTTTCTATCTTCTCAAGGTTTGCGCCCACACCTAACGAACTGACAATGTAACCGAGCACCTTCCTGCTTGCACACCGAAGACGCACTTCTCCGGGTTCAGCTTTATTCGGTGCTCCTTAAGGTTACTAAAGGTTTCCTCTAGATCTAAGATGTGACTGGACTTAAGCACACTTTTGACAACGATATCATCAACATAAACTTCCAAGTTATGGTCTATTTGGTTGAGAAACATTTTCTGTATTAGGCTCTGCAAAGTTGCTCTAGCGTTCCTTAGACCGAAAAACATGGTCATATAGTATAAGGTACTAAACGGGGTGATGAATAACATTTTTTTCCTTATCTTCCGACGACAAACTAATCTGGTGATATCCTGAGTAGGCATTAAAAAACTCATTAACCGAGCTTCTACTGTTGTGTTGACCAACTAATTGATGCGTGGTAATGGGAAGTTGTCCTTGGGGAATGCAGCGTTTAGGACCGTGTGGTCCATGCACATGTGCTACTTCCTCCTTTCTTCTGAAAATGACCTTGTTCGCCAACTACGTTTGAGTGATGGATCTCATGGATGAACCCGACCTTTAGCAGCTTGTCGAGCTTCTATCTTATTATTGCTTGCTTCTCGGGAGAGAATCACTTGAGTTTCTGTCGCACCGGCTTCTTGTCAGGCAGAACCGCTAGCCTGTGCTCGACCACTTCCCTTGGGACACCGGTCATGTCGAATGACTCCTAGGCAAACACGTCTGCATTTGCCCAAGGAAGGTGATAAGTTTGAGTCCCTATTTGGGGTCCAAGGCGGCCCCCAAGTGCACAACCTTGGTTGGGTCTGAGTCGGAGAAGGGGACGACTTTGGTCTCACCATTGAGCTGGAGGGAGATTCTCTTGTGGGACGTCTTGGGTTCCTAGTCGAGTCCACGCGGAGGAAACTGGGCAACCATGCTTAGTGCCTTTTCATCACAGCTTATGGTGACTTTGGCATTTTTACTGATGGTGACCACCTTGTTTGGCCTAGGAATCTTGAGGCTTTAATAGGCGTGGTGTGTTACAACCATGAACTTTACCAGTACCGGCCTGCTCAGAAAAGCATATTAAGGGGTTTCATATTTGACCAGCTCTATCTGAAAATTGCTTGGACTCCCAAATGTCATGGACAAGACGATCTGCCCCGAGTGACTTGGCCAAGGTCCCTAGTACGATCGTATGAAAAGGGACAGCGATGTTTTTCATCTTTGACCTAGAGATCTGCATTTGGTCCAATACCTTATCCGTGATGAGATCAAGGGAGCTACCTTCATCAATGAGCACATGCCCCACCATCGTATTGTTGATGGTCCGGGTCTACGACCAGTGGGAGCTTCTGGGGTTTGGTAATCCCAGGAGGGCAATCCTCTATTGAGAAAGTGATTGCTACCTTGGTCAACTTAAGCTGTTGGACTAGACGAGATCCTTTGTCAGCATGGTACACCTCGCCAGAATTTGTAAGCGGAGGACCCCTCCCCCAAGATTACGATGATATGGTTTTAGGGCTCCCGGAACTCCATGCCGTCCTTATCTTCAATCATAATTTTCCCCTTTCTATCATCTTTCAAAGCGGGCATGGTGGGCATCTCACCCTTGCCCTCGTAGAATGCCTCTAAGTAGGCAAACACGTGCGGCAGTTACGCAAGTCATGCTCGTCGGTTTCATGGATCAGGTAGAACCTACTGCTCTAGTATCTGCTCGGTGGCCCTTCACCGCAACATGGGGGAAGACGGTCCCCCGCGCCCCTTCCCGTGTTATGAGGTTGGGGCTTCCACTCCTGCTGTTGCTGACGCGCTAGAGGCTACTGCGGCTGCATGACAGACTGGTGCTCGGATGACTGCTCTATCACAGCAATAATGCCTAACGAGCTTTGCTCTTTTCTTGATCTTCTTCTCGAGCGAGCAGGTGCTCACCATTTTAGAGATCTCCAGGCCCGGCTGTGGCGGCAACTTCCCCTCATCGAGCATCTTTTTCTATTTGACCGCTTCATTAGCGTCAGCATATCAGTCGGCCATGCGGCAAAGCCCGCTAATCGTCAGGTTCGGATGGATCTCCACTTTGTGAGTGCACCGAAACATCCCTGACTTCGACTTGAATACTCATATGACTGACTCATCCAAAATGTTCGAGATAGAATTGTGGACCTTTATGATCCTTTGGACGAAGTCGTGCAGAGACTCCCCTTCTGTCTGGATCACACGCTCAAGGTATCTTTCTCTGCCCGGTTGAGCGTAGCAACTCTAGAAATTCGATGTAAGCGCTTCGTTGAACTGAGTCCAGGAGCTGATGGACCCCTTCCTCTAATTGAAGAGCCAAGTTCAGGCCGCTCCGTCCAACAAGGTGGGCAAGTAATTGGCCATTATGCACTCGTTTCCCCCTGCCGCCATGATGGTGGTTGTATAGATTGAAAGGAACTCATCAGGATTTTGGGTGTCGTTGAACCTTTCTATGTGTTCGGGGTTGAACTTGGTCAACTAGATGACCTCGCGAAGGGTAGGGAAAAAAGCCCAATATCCATAAGTCACGGAACTGCGACGTTCAGATCAACCAAGACGATCCTGACCATCACAAGGTCATCGGTCGTACAGATAAGGGCCGAGGCAAGAGAACACTTCCCTGTCTCAGCGCGGGGAGCCACGATGGTGAAGCTACGTTCCTCCCAGCTGCGGACTCCGGTGCTCTCCTCTCCATGCCCTTTTGCTCGATGGCAGTGATGATGACGGTCACAGCTTTTCTGGGTAACACTCCAGGATTCCTTGCTATAAGAGCCAGCCAACCCCCTTAAGGACGTTGCCAGGAATGGCCTTTCGGTCTTCTTTGCTCAGGCAGCAGCGGCGGGGCCTGATCAGCAGCTAGCCTTTTGAGGTCCTCCGCCACAGTGACGCCCATGGCTCCTTAGTTTTCCGCCAATGCTCGGAGCCTTTCTTGCCCGATGGGAACTGAAGTTGAGGAAGGTCGTTCCCTGGACCGAACCTTCGACGCCCGAATCAGCGAGGGCGGTGATGTTTGGGTGTCATCAGGAGGCCTATCCTCTAGCACGTTGTCGCATGCTCGCCATGGTCCTTCCCAGAGAGAAATCGAGGTGAGCTTGAGCAGTGTTGTGTGCGCGCTGTGAGGCCACTTTGGAGATTTCTCCCTCGAGCCCCCGACTACCCTAGGTAGTCATGTTGACACACCTGCTAGTGGAGGGGGTATGAGGGGTCATCATTGAATTATCGCATGACGCAACCCCGTCTATGAGTTCCATGTGGTCCGGTTGTCCAGTCCCCCGTAGAGCTCATCATCATCCCCATCAAATATAGGGGAAACTTGTTTCGGTAGGACTCGGAATGAAATCAGCTTGAGAACATACTCCGAGGGTGTCCCATTACGATCGTCAAAGTGGCGATCAACTGGAATACGGTGATCAGATGAATGCTTCACGTCTGACATCTTCGGGATTCCTTGAGCAAAGGATATGTCGATCCCCATGGATGGCGCCAGCCGTCGACAATTGGAAAATTGATTCTCTGCTGAGCTTACTTGTTGATTAAGGGATCAAAGAGTCTCTTCCTATCAAAGGGCTTGTCTTCATAGATGTATCGAGTTGCCAAGATAGAAAACAAAATAGGGATTTATCCTGGTTCGCGTCTCTCGTAAAGAGATAATAACCCTACTACAGTAGCACATGGGTGTTTGTGTTATTGCGATGAGATTGATCTCGATGTTGTCCCTCTTCCATGGGAGGAGGTATTTGTAATACAGGGTATACGCAGTACAGGTCCTATACGACCTAGAGAACTATCTTGATAACTCAGAATCCTATCATATCTCCAGATATATCATAAAAATACACTAACTTATGCCTCAAAAAACATCCATATCTGAAAGGCTTCGGACTCTACATATGGAAGAATTCTAGAGACAGTGGGGCACCGGGCCAACCATCTTGACACATCTCTTCAGGGCACATGATGATAGGTGCAGCAGCCCATAAGTAAAGAGGCCTACTCCTGGACACCAATCGTCGGGGTATCAGCCCAAGCCTACCATGCTCGACTTATTCTCCCTGGGTATACACTCCAAGGGCATATTTTACACGAAACCTAGCTGCCAGAATATCTTACTTAATCCCGACAATAAACGATAGTGTATAATAGTAAGTTTGGTATCATTATCAAATTGTCATTACTAGATCTCATTAGATAATTGTGTTGCTATTGTAGCAAATTTTTGCTTCTAATTGTTTAAAAAAAAGGGGATCATTCAGTGGGAAATAATATTTTTGAAATTATTTATAAACTTATTGCATCATATCTATACTTATGTAGAAAGAAACATTTTGAAATGAGAAAATTACACTCTTGTCCCTTGAACTTGTAGCAAAATCTTACTTAGCACCCTGAAATTGAAATATACTTTTTTTGGCCCCTTGAACTTGTATCCGTTTGCATCACAACCCAAAACCGTTAGGGATCCATTAAATGTTGAGGTGGTCATTAATACTCTATTAATTGCTTAGGTGGTTGCCAAGCGTGCGGATTTTTTCATGAGGTGGTATCGACATCGCCTTCCTTCCCCTCTCTCTTTAAAAAAATTAACTTTGAAAATTTTTTGAAAGTTCAACTTCAAAAAATGAAATTGTATTTTTGAAAGTTTCAAATTATTTTTTTGGAAATTTTTTATGCCTTCGAATTTGATTTTTTGAATTCAAATTTTGTATTTGTTTTTAACAAATTCACATTTTTAGAATTTTCAACTTCAAATTTGGAATTTTCAATACTTCGAATGTGAATGTTCTAATTTCAAAATTTTGAAATTTAAAAATTTTGAAAAATCTAGACCCTAGTTCCACTTGATCCAATGGCTATCCTTTGAAGTTGGATCATACCCTTAATTGTCTCTGCTAATTACTCCTGTCAGCCTCCCTCCGCATAGCCTCCACACCGTCCCCGCCACCGCAGAGCTTCTTGACACGCCGCTTGCCTCCCATCATCCAAAGTGGCTTGAGATACTCGGCCATATGAACCTTCACCGATTAAGAGCATTCGATCCAAAATTGTCGGTCTTTTCTTTAAACTCCTCCCATGACAATTCAGGGACATCAATTGTTGTAGGGGAAATCTCTGGCTCAGGTTGACTAGCAGGAGGTTTCGAAGACTTCTGTTTGGCTGATGGATGAGAACATAAAATGATGTTAATTAGCAAGGACTCAAAAAGAAAAAAAAAAAGACAGCTAAAATATAAGATATATACCAGGTACTGTAACAGCTTCCCAAATAAATCGTAACAGAATATCTTAGAATGTTGGAGTGAAAATACACGACAGGGAGTCAAATATGATCCAAGACCATTGACACCCAATCTTTCTACTCACTGCTCAAGGCAGTGATTGTACATGTATGACGAACATTTTGTGAAGTAGGCCTCTTAAACGCAAAAACTTAGGATAGTCTGCGTTACCCAAAAGTGGCACGTTACATAAAAGCTGGAACTGGCTGCATAGCATATAATTGCTATGAGAAAAACGATGATGCTGTCCGTGTATGTGTGAATCTGCTACTAGTGATCGAATCCATATCCATAATAGAGAGTGAAGCAATTCATGTTTTGAACCCAACAATAATCAGACTCGCATTAAAACAAGGCAGCATAAGTAACGATGGATAGAAAATTGCTTTCAGCTACTATTCTATCTGGCCGAGCGTGGTCCTACCTCCCAGTCCCACTATCTCTACTATTAAAAAGAGACTAATGGTGGTGGTGGGTTCACCAACTAGCAATCCTAGCCATCCATCGTCTCCCCGACCCTTTCTAGCCATCCGATCTGATAGTTTCCCTGTCCTCCCTCTCCACGCGTCCGTGCTCATCTTCCTCCGCTCTGCTCGGCTCCCTTGCCCACACCAACCCTCCTCGCACCGCCCCTCCCCACGCCCATCTCCCTCTCCTTCCCTCCCCTCACGTCGATTGTGGCTGCTCGCTAGCGCTCCGCATCCCCCTACCACCCGCCGCCCCTACTCGCACCGCCCCTCCCCTCCCCACACCCATCTCCCTCTCCTTCCCTCCCCTCATGTCAACTGTGGCTGCTCGCCGACGCTCCGCATCCTACTGCCGCCCTCCACCGCTGTCCATCTTCGTGCCGCCCCACCCCACGCCGGGGCGCCGCATGCCGCTGCCACCACGGCCACCCTCCCACTCCTCCCTCTTTTCCCTCCACGCCGCATCTCGCCGCCGCCCGCCGACGCCGTCCATCTTCGCGCCGCCCCACCCCACGCCGCATCCTGCTGCCACCACGGCCACCCTCCCCCTCCTCCCTCTTTTCCCTCTAGAGCATTTCCTATTCCCCCTCCCTCTTCTCTCCACGCCGCATCCCTCCATGGGACCGAGCGCCGCATCTCGCCGCCGCCTACCGTCGTCGTCCATCTTCTCGCCGCCCCACCCCACGCCGCATCCTGCTGCCACCGCAGCCACCCTCCCCCTCCTCCCTCTTTTCCCTCTAGAGCATTTCCTATTCCCCCTTCCCTCTTCTCTCTCGGCTGCCACATATCGCACTCCCTCCATGGGAGGTCAGCAAGATTTCGCAAATCACGGCTTATCCAAGTACTTTCCAACCTACCCTGCGCAATCCCCTCGCAAATCATGGGCTACTCAATACTTTCCAACCTACCCTGCGCCATCCACTCGAAATGTAAATTGTCCCTCCATTCCCCCTATCCTGCAAGTGCTAGTTGAAGCTCCTCCCATCATTTGATCACCCCACCAGTTTGAAGCTCCTTCCTTCATTCCGTCCATCCTGCAAGTAAGGAGCCATGATGTTTGTCAAGTTATGGCTCAAGGTATTGTTGTTTATATAACTGAATCATTTTTTGTTTATTGTCTATCAATTACAATTATTTTAGATTGATCTTCGATAGTATGTGTGAGGGGAGCATAAATTATGTTTTAGCATGGCTAGAATGTAGATTTATTTTTCTCCATCTCCTTACCGTTTAGTTTGTTTCATCTTACACACATGTTATTGCTAAGGTCAGAAAGCCTCCATTTCATATATCTATGCAATTTGAATGTGTCCTTCCAGTGAGCTACATTGGGCTAGCGTAGCCTCCTCTGTTCATTAATCATTGTGCCAATCATACCATTTATCATGGGGATTTTACCAACGTGATAAGTTATACTTATTCTTAACAGTTTTGGCATAGATTATACTTATTCTTAGCAGTTTTCATCAAATGCCAAGTCTATGGGCAATCTAATTGCTTCACAATCATTATAACCACAAACCCATTGTAGAGTGAAGCCAAGAAATACGCTTCATATTTTAACTAATTTTTCCTAGGAACTTCTGTCTGCTGTTTAATTAAGTGGGTCAGAATGTTTCTAACTTTAATGGCACCTTTTGTACATGGATTTTGTCAGTGCCACCAAGGGATGCAATGTTAATTCTCTTGCTGTGCCTCGGAAGGCAAAGGAAGCACAAAACTTACTCATGTTGATGGTAAGTTTTACTACATTTACCTAATTAGATGTTAGCTATTCACGAGTTTAACTTAAGAATAAACTTTGGTGCTTTTCTGAGAATAACTATATAAATCAGCAGTGATCCAGAGTGATGATCCACTGTTTCAGTGTAAGTAGATTAGATCTGTACCACAATCAAACCAAGTATCATTTTTTGTTCAAAAGGATTTAAGCAAACCGTATTCTTGAGAGTGTCCATACTGTCATCTAATCACATCCAATTTAATGAAAGGATGCTGTTTCACGTGCTTTTCGATCTTGTCTAAAACAGTTCTATTCTCAAAAGTGGCTTAGATACGTTCTTATGTGCAGGTAGAGCAATGGTTATCAATGTCGAGTACAATCAGCTAGATCCACTTCTTTGTGCAACTGGACATCCTGATGGAGATGCAAACTATGAACAGGCTATTCTCCATACCCTGGAAATATAAACCAGGTAGTTATTGTATACTGATATTTTAAAACACTAGCAATTTGTCAACTTTCAAGTGATCATTTGCTTCATTGGGTCTCCCAAATGCTGAAAGTGCGGTGCTTAAGATGATTTGTCTATTAAATACCATTTGCCGGTATGACTTTAATTAGAGTGTAGTATCAATACCAGTTTGTGTTCTCATGGATGTTGTTACCTTCAGTACCACATAATTGCATATAACCTGATGTACATTGGTCACAGGTAAATATTCTTCATTTCTCTAATAATGAATAATACTCTACTGTAAGCCTTAGTATGAATGATGTCTTGGCCCCTCAGGCTTTCTGTTATGCTGACTTTATGCCACACTTTTGTAGTTGATACTAGAGCTTGACCATACATTGAGGAGCTGAAGAAAACACATGGTGCCATTTCTGAGTTTGTAAATCCAAAGTAATAATTCTGGCCATTTGCTCTAAAGGACAGTTTTTTACGGTGTTATTAGTGCTAGCCCATTTTTAACTTCCATTTAATTCTGGAAGTTATTTCTGTTATCTCCCTATTCAAAATTTCAAGTTCGATAGAATGTACATGCAATGGGTGGAAATGATTTTGGATCTCCCTATCAACCCTTTTAAATGATTTAGGATCTCCCTATCAGCAGTTCTGTCTATTTGATTTATCCTACTTATCACGTGTCTTATTTGACTTATCCTACTTATCTCGTGTCTTATTTGACTTATCTCACTTTTTTATTACTTTTGAGTCAGAATTTTTTTTTATCTCGTAGGCGTGTCTATAAGCTCTCTAAACCCCAAAATTGAAGGCCAACGGCTCTTAAGGCTACCTCGAAAAATTCTCGAAGTGACGAGATCCAGGCAAATAAGTAGATAAGAAAAGCTGAAAAAGAACCCACCCTGAATATAATGGTTCTCAACAGTCAAAAGCAAAATAGAACTAGACAAAGAACGAAAACCTGAGTAGCTCACTCTGAGAATAAGCATCCAATGAGGCTAAGAATTCTAAAAACTGCTAAGGTGCTATCTATAAACATGATAATTGTTCCCATTTTCTGTTTTACTTTCAGAATTCACCTGTCAGAGGATGAACCAGTTGTTACAATTGGTGGAATCGACTTGAATAACTCTAGAAGGTATGCACTGAGAACTGAAGTTTTGCTGAAAGGCAAAAGTTCCTTCACTATTTACTGATAAGTGTATATTATCTTAAGCAATATTTCAGTGTTGTAGTCAAAGAAGACAAGAAACTGTTAACAGTGTTATTTCCTGATGGTCGTGATGGACGTACTTTTACTCTAAAGGTTGATTCTACACCTTGTACTATTTCTGGAATCCTGTTATTTGTGTATCAATAGGTGGGTTAGTAGTCCGTAGTGATTGTACTGCTATCCGTGAGAAGTGAATGATGGGCGCAACAGTGTGGTAGTGGGATAGGATGGCAGCGGTGGGGCGTTTGCTTCATTAATATTTAATACAAGTATCATATCTGTGTGGTCTTATTTAGAAATTTAATTGTACGATTTTCCACCAAGCAGGCAAAAACTACAGAAGACCTCAATGAGTGGAGAACGTCAGAGAATGCTTTGGCACAGGCACCCAATTTAGCAAATACAGTGGGACAAAATCCAATATTCAGCACTGACATAACAGAACCTGCTGAAGCACCAGTTGAACAGTGTATGCTACATTAACTTTCGTCGGTTCATTTTTTTACAGAAAACATTAGGGGAGGGCCCTACTGAAATATGTTAATTAGTAATGGAAATACAGAGGTAGCAACACAGAAAAAAACAGAAAGGAGAAAAACAATTAAACAATGCAGCTAGATAAAGCAGCCACCATAGGTGGGTAAAATCTAAGTTCCATCAGTTGCTCACCAGTTGAGATGCTACATTATTTTGCAGATGCTTACATCATTTCAGACAAGTTGCAAGTATACCATTATAAAGGAAACACAGCTTTCATTATAAAGCATAGACAAAATATGATTTTGATGCATATATCAAATTCTTTACTTCAATTTTTTCAGACTTATTGTTCAATAAGATTAACCATATTATTTAATATAATGTACTAAGGAATTAGAGTTTATATAAGAACATTACAGTTTATACCCGTGTTGTGATACCCCGCCTGTTAGTGTGAGACCTGTGTGGGCCATGTTGATTGGTGTTGATGGGAATAGTCCCACATTGTTAGTATAGAGAGA
Source organism: Olyra latifolia (assembly GCA_036346145.1). Taxonomy (NCBI): domain Eukaryota; kingdom Viridiplantae; phylum Streptophyta; class Magnoliopsida; order Poales; family Poaceae; genus Olyra; species Olyra latifolia. The sequence goes on from CM070525.1 coordinate 59,363,640, forward strand.
GTTCTAAAACATAATTTTTTGTTAACCCTTAAGTACTAGATTAATATATAGATTATCAAACAAATCGCCTAAGTAGAGGGATGTGCTACAAAATATTTTTCCCTTGCTGAGTGTGCAGATTTCTAGGATGTATACTACTATCCCAAATGATTTCTGCATTGAGTGGGTATGTTGATTTTTAACTTTTAGCTTGTGTGCTGAAACAGAGAGTTGAAACGAAGCGGAGTGTAACACCCCAAAATTGGACTTTTGTTATGGTCGAAAAGACAGTGAAATTCAAGCCTGTATCTTACCTTATGATGGTTATAATTTAGAAAATCCCGTTAAATTGGAACCCTTCTTTTATAATGGGAGGATGTTTGGTTATAAGTAAAAATGCATATATACACACCTATGCACCCCTCTTCAGCTAGTATATGTATATATGTATATAAATTACTAATAATGGAGGGAATAAATGAATTTCTAACTTGGAAAATCTTTGGGGTCATTCAACAAAGATCAGCAAGATTCAGCTAACCTAAAAATTATTTAAAATTTAGGTTGTATGAGCCTGAATTTTGAAATACTAGCCATTCTCAATTAGCCCCTTTTATACCCTTTTCAAATTCTATAAAATTTAAATTTCCCCAACATGAACTATGGACAAAAATGGGTCCTTGGGGTCGGGCCCAACCCATTTTGGGCCCAACCCGGTCCGGTTGACCTTGCTGGGCCCTCGGCCCAGCCCACTTTTCCCCTAACCCGAGCCGACCGCGCTGCCCCGGCTCGCCCCACCTAGCTTATTCCCCCTCGGCTCACGCGCGCTACGGCTCTCCTCATGGCTTATCCTATCTGGCCCGCCGCCTGCTGCTCATCGTTCGGACGCCCATTCGGAAAGGGCGGTCCGTACGCCGCTCCTCCCCGCCGTGTCGGATGGCCGTCTTGTTGCAACTCACCGAATCGAGGACGCCTGCTTCGCCCGATGCACCGCGTCGCCGCGTCTCGTCAAGGCGTCTTGTCGCCCGAACCGAGCATGGGTCGCCGCCGACCTGCCGCCCGCCGTCCGCCGCCACTGCACCTCCTTGCTGCCTCCCCGGGCAATGATGCATCCCACTGCAGCAGCGCGCGTTGCCGTGCACACCAAGCCCCGCCATTGCTGCTCCGCTAGCTCACCGCTACCGTGCCGTCTGCCATCTTGGTCTCTGTGCACCCAGCCACTTTCCTCGCACTCTCTGTTGCCCTCTCTTGCTTCCCAAGCCTCCGCCGAGCCTATAAATTCCCTCCCGAGGCTTTCATCGTTTTCCCCTTGTCCATCCTCCACTGCCGCCGTGCCCGCATTTCTAAAATTCATCCATCTCCATCGACCCTCTTCCCCGTGCTCACTTCTAGAGCCCACTGGACCCCAACCTCCTTCGTCCTCCAAGTAATTGGCCCCGGAACCATCCTCGCTCCTGGAATCGAAGATTTCTTCTCCGCCGGCTCTCGGTGACCCGAATCACCCCCTTTTCGATTTCTCCCTCCTCGGTGAGTCTTCCTCAAATTCCTTTCGGCTCGAGCTTCACAAGAACCCTCCTAATGTTTCCCCTCAATCAATTTTACAAGTCCACCGTCGGATTTGGCCTACGTGGACGCCCCTGTTCTGAGCGACTCCGGCTCCCACATCGCCGGCCCAATCCGCGCCGCCTCCATCGCAATTCCTTGCTCGATGAGACTCCTACTTACCCCTTGAAGCTCTAGCTTGAATTTTAGCCTTAGTACCTTTCAGGTTCGCCGCTGATTCTTGATCCCGTAGCTCGCCACCGCCCCGCGCGTAGCGCCGCTAGTCTCGAACCGTCTCTAGCTGGTCGGTGATGGCACGTCATAGGTCTAGCAACTAGGTTCTCTTTGCGATCATAAAGCAGCTCGGAAGAGCAGGGTTGCGCCGCCGCAACCACACTGGAGCTTCGCCGGAGCACCGCCTTGGGGCTGGCCGTTAAAGACGATGGCCTAGCGCCGTCCGATCAAACGCCAAGATTCGCGCTGCATGTGTACTGCGTCGCACCTGTGCGTTGAGTCGCTGACCGGTGGGACCTCGGTCCTACACGTAGGGTTAAGTTGAGGCGCCTACCTTGCTGTCGCCTCCTCTATTGGTTTGCGCCTTCTAAAAATACGCTTTCAGCGTAGTACTCGCGGGCTGTGCCTTTGTTGGGCTTGCCCGTTACTATTCAATCAATTTTTCCTATTTAATCTATTTAGAAATCCTAGATAATGCAAATATATTTCTATAAACAATTAGACAACTTCAAAAATCTTAGAAAAATTTGAATGAATATCTGACAACCTGCTAGATGTATTAAAAATATCTAAGGGAATTATAAGACTGATTTATGCCTCTGTTTAAATACTTAATTCTATTCTAGGACTTTTTCTTTAGGGAATATACCTAGAAAATGGATATTGAATAAATAAAATAATAAATGACTTTAGAAAAATCTAATAAAATATAGGATTACCACTAATAACATGACACACATAGTAAAATTTTAATTTGGACAGTTGACCTTTTTTTTAGCCTCTGGATAAATCAAAATTCACCTCTGTAGCAATTTATAAATAGGCTTTCCAATTGTACTGATTTTTTAATAAGCTCCTAAATCATGAGAAAAGTTTAGAGGAACCTAATTGTAATTTAGAGAATTAATATATATATTGAATAATTTGAGGACCTTTAAATACCCACTGAGCAATTATTTGGCCTTATTTACACCTCTTTCATATGGACTTATCTAACAGTAATGGAACCCGAATTATTTGAAATACTAAATGACTTCAGATAAATCTCAAATTTTACAAGAACATTGTAGATCCTAATGACTTTATTAAAATTATGGGACTTTGACAAAACTTAGTAGGGTTTTTTAACGAATTAATTAGGGTAAATAAGACCTATAAATTATAGCAATTAAATACTAATTTAAAATTTACAGCAACCTACCTACCCTATCATCAGTTGAGTTGATGAAGGAAATACTTCAAACAATATTAATTTTTACCTTATACATTTGCTAAATCTATGGGTAGACTATTAAGGATAGCATTATGCATCATCACATGTCATCTTCATAACGTCCACACTACCGTTGTCTTCTGTAAATAGTTATACGGTTGTAGGATCATGGAACTTTCTCGATATCTAGAATAAGACTTAACTCCAGCCGCTGATCGTTAGACGTAGCAAGAGCGTTTCATGCATCATGCTTCTTATTGCATATTGGTGTTTTTTTATTGTTCTTCGAATTTGTTCCGTTAATAGACGCCGAGGAGCCCGAGGGATACGTCGAAGAACCGCCGGAAGACCCCCACTACTCATAAGACCAAGGCGAGTTAACATCTACCCTAATGAGTGTTTAATTTTACTAGGGAGAGTCTATACCTTCCCCAGTGCGAGTTAACACTTCTCCTGTTAGGTGTTTACTTTTACTAAGGAGAGTCTATACTTTCCCTAGTGCGAGTTAAAATTCTAATGGATCATACTGATTCCCAGTTTATTAAAATATTTTATTTATAGTATTAAGCTACATGCTTTTTAAGTAATTAAACCCGTTTGCTTAATCATGGAATACCATGCCTTGTTATCATTTGTTATTGTTCTACCTAGATGATATTGCCTTGATATAATCGTCTGTCAATTGACTTTATTAATAATTGCCTTGATGATCACCCTTGATAGCCTGTTAGGTTGAATAAAATAATTTAGACTCTTAAGTCTTGGTTAAAATTTGCTTAGACATTGCTCAGGTCCAATTAATGATTTTAGGCTTAAATTAGCCTCGGAATGGTGAACCGACATTCACCGGACATGATTACATAATAACATGGAAACTAAAATTGGGCCTGGCATGCCAGTGTGTGTGTTTAGTTGTGATTGGGAAAGCGGACGTGGTCCGACTTGTGGTTAAGATGGAGTAGCTTGGCTACTGGTGTGAAGTGAAGAGGGCTATACGTTCATATACGTGGTGCTGAGAGGAGCGTGGGGCAACATGCGTAGCTGCCAATCACTGCCACCAAGGGTGGTTCCGCCACATCGTGTGCAGGGCACGCGGAGGAACGATAGCAGAAGAAGGAAGTGATTGTGAATGTGTGTGTGGACTGGCCGGATCCGATGTGACTCCTAAGGACCGAACGGGCATGCAATGAGGCACGCAGCGGGAAGTCGCTACCAAATGCCTGCGGGATTTGGTTCCTATCACCACAATGCGTGGCCATTGCGCGGTAGTGCAAGTATTGGGGATTCAGGGGTAGTACGACCTGCGGGCATACCCTGTCTGCTGCCATGCTTGAGGTGAAAACAGGATTATGTCATCATCCGCGGGATGATTTAGGTCTTACGTGACAGGGAGCCGTGACTCTAGTACGGACGTGGCAACCCGGCTAGAGAAGAACAGGCACTTCGCTGGCGTAAGATCCACAACGGGTGCGCCACACCAAGAATATGATGGCGGGTGTGTAGAGAAAGTTCTAGGATGGGTGTGGATTGTGGATTGTGATGGACAACAATAATGAAAATAATGGTTAATAGAACTTTAGGTTAAAAGTTGCTAAGTCATAGACTTTGATTTATAAAACTTGCTTTCTGCAAATAAATAAACCCTAACCTTTCCTTTGCAATCCCTATCACTAAACTTGCATCAGGTTGGATGTTAGCTCGCCAGTGTTTGGATGACACTGACCGCGCATTCATATTCTCTTTTAGATGGAGAGTATGAGCAGGATTAGTACGCATGTCATGAAGACGAAGATCAAGATTTTGCTGACGATCAGGGCGAGGCATAGGGCGTCTCTCCAGTTGAGTGCTTAGGCATAGCCGGCACGAGACCCTTTTGGGGGTCTTTTGGTTCTCTGCACTCTGATCTTTTGAATATTCTGACTATTTGGGCCAATGTGCCGCGTTGTAACACTTAAATAGCCCTTGGGCTTAATACAGGTATTTTGTGTAATATAAGTCTTCCGCTTGTATGAAATGATCCGGCTATGTGATTGGTGTGCACTAGTGTACTGATCCAGGGACTAGTGTAGATCAAGTGGTGGGTAAAGGACAGGCCCCACATGGAGTTTTAACTTTTATTGTGGAAGCCAAACGGTGGCCTTATTTAAATACTAGCCGCCTGCCTTATTTAAATACTAGCCAAACGGTGGTCTTATTTAAATACTAGCCAAACAGAGTTTTATTGTAGTAGCCAAAAGGTGGCCTTATTTAAAACATAAACATATATCTAAACCCTAAACCCACAATCCAATCCTGTACAGCTATGAAAATGGCAAACCGCAAAATTGTCTGCAAAAGTAACCTCACCAGACAATATATGGGAGCACTCGTAAGTTTGGAAAAGTGTTAGACCTTTTTTTATATGGTCTTAGTGTTTAACAGTAATGTTGCCATATTCGAAGGCTGCAGAATTCTAACGGTTCTTTTCCTACTGTGACTCATTTTTTGTTGATCATAAGGTCTTCATAATATACATTGTGGCATCCATACTGCAGAAAATGTCGCAAAATCCAAGAAAAAGTTCCATAAAAGGAAAACAAGGTAATTAATATTGTGTAGTGTAATAATATCCAAGCAAATTTCCCCTTTAATAGTAGATATTAATTTTTTTTAAATATCATTGCAGTGGCAGTTGTCCATAATGCAACAAAGAGGTCCCGCCCTAATATTAATCTACATGCCCCTCGATCGTTGTGTATTCGTGAGAATTTGAGCCCCACACATCATAGTGACTTAGAAGATGAAAATGCTTTGCCTCAATTATATTCTACTTTTGACACATACAGTACACTGACATCATGTGCTACAACTACGCAAGCTGAATGTTCAAATGGTAAGGTATTTGATGGAAGAGATTATTACATTTCTATGTTTCCATTATATGTTATTATGACAAATAGGAATCCTTATGTATGTATGCATGTATATGTTACCTAGCAAGAAAGCGGCCTCTCGAACCAACAAGCCATGCAAACATTATGCCTGAACAATCACAAGCCACACTGGATCAACATAATGCTACAAATTCAAGGGAAACAGAAGAACAAAGGGAGTTGAGGCGAGAACGGGATAGATTACGATATCAACGCATAACATTCCAACAAAGGGAAGAGAGAAATGCTCGGCGAAGAGCAGCTAGAAAAATCAGCCTCCTGAGGTTAGGGAAGAGATCAATGCCGCGCAAAGAGTAGCTTTTCAAATTCACCCTGCCATGGTGAGGGAAGAGATCAATGCCTCACGAAGAGCATCTAGGCACAGTCTACCACCTGAGGAGAGGCAGGCACTATTACGTCAGAGAAATTTAAATTATGCGACTAGACGAAACACCACTGCGGTAATCGAAGTCAATTGCGATGCAATGTCCAGAAGTTACTCCTTCGGACAATAGTCAATCAACCATTTTGCAATTTGATGATGGTATAAATGACACAACACAGCCATCCATTTTAGAAGGTAATGTTTGCATCTGTTTTCAATTTGTACTAGGAAACCATATATGGAAATCACTTATCTATAATCACTCCTATCTTAATAGGTAATGTCGACACCGCTGTGGAGGATGTCCTAGACGAGGAGTACTATGTTTTCGCTAATGGAGGTTATTTTGATGCCTTTCGTCTGTCCAATTTTAGCTGTGCAACTTCTAAAACTTTCCCTTACTCTTAAAATCTAAATAATTTCAGACGAGAACGATCACGAGGACGTTCAAATTCATGAAGCAGGAGATTCTGCTAATGCAGGCTATAGCCTCCCTGATCCATTTGATCACGTGTACAACAATATACCACAGAGCACACATGTGTTGAAGCCGGAGGCAGACTGCGACAAGTCTGGCGCAAAGAGGTTCCAGTATGAGACGAAGGGGTTCTGTTGTCGGGATGGGAAGATCAGACTGGCGAACCTAAAACCTGACCCTGAGCTTATGAGGCTATGGTCGAGTGCGGAATCTGACGCGATGCATTTCCGAGAAAACATTAGATACTTTAACGGACACTTTTCATTCACCACCCTTGGCGTCAGCTTAGATAAAGCCTATAGTAACATGAGGTCTGGCACGTACACGTTCCGTGCCCATGGCCAAATCTACCAGAATGTACACTCATTTGGTTCGAGGGATTCTGGGCCGGAGCATCTCGAGCTTTCCTTTTATGACAATGATCCTACTCTAAGTCATCGATTTCGTCGGTCACCTAACCATGACCAACAAGTCATACGGAATCTAGTCAGCATTCTTCGTGCCAACCCATACTCTGAGACCTTGTCGGGACCCGAAAATCGGAGTTGAATCCCTGTTGTGTCTTACCTGTACTAGTCCCTGGATCAAGTAGCTAGTACACACAGATAACAGTTTGGATCATCACCATTCAACGAAAAGTACTTTATTACATCAGAGTCTCATAATTATTACAAAGTTTAGACTTCATGGCCTAGCAGTGGAAATTCAAATAACATAGTTCAACTTCAAATGGAAAACCCAACGCAACTCCACAGGCATGTCTGACGGATGCGCTCCTAGACGTCGGAGTTGTCCTCGTCTTGAACTCCTTCAAATAAGTCCCGTCTGGTATACTTCCTCCTCGGTGTCGCAACTCGCTTTCGTTGGAATGAGCACCAAGATAAAAGCGAGGGTGAGTATACTTTATACTCAACAAGCAAGGCTGACTAAATGCAACTAGGGCTTAACAAGGAGGGGTAAAGGTTCTTTTGCATAAAGCCAGTTTTGCAAGTCTTTCCTAAGGTTTTATAAAAATGATTTGAAATGAGTTGAGGAAAAAAATTTTTGAAGTATTTCTTTAAAACTCCGGCCTCGGCCGGTTTTGCCCAATCCTGGCTACTCACGGCACCCACCGTGCAATTACCCTCATTGCTCATAGCACCTACTATGAGGAGAAAAATCAAAACACACGACACCGATAGTGGTTTTCCTTTAAAACACCATTTAGAAAACAAAGATAAGAAGTACCAATGAGACAGCTCCCCGTCGTCCGTCCTTGACCGTGGACACGGCTATCATGATAGTTTTACACTCTGCAGAGGTTGCACACTTTACCCACGAGAGGTGATCTTTCCTAGGAATCACCCAAAGGAAGGAACACCACAAGGTCTTTAACCGACATTCCCCTAGCCTGGCACTCCCTCTAAGGATTCCATCGCAGCGCTAGTTACTCTAGTTGGCTGAAGCCCCCTCTTGAGCCTGCAGAACAACACCAATTGCCTACTCCACCGACTGGAATGCCAAAACTAGAAGTCCGAAGGGTACTCAACCAGGGCTTGCCCACACAAGCACTCAATGGTCGCACTGTTGTACTTAGCTCGTCTATCTTAAGGAATCGGTCCTTAGGGATCAGGGTGGGTCCCGCACTGGACCCGAATCTCGTGCACGCGGCACCATCCTTGCAACCATCCACCCCAATCAGGTTTTGCAAAACATTTTTCCCGATAGCACCCACTATCAACTAGCCCAAATACAACCAAAAGACAACACCAATTGTCCTTCTCAAAGATCACAAAGTAGAATGGTGATTAATGTTAACAAGCAATTAATCAGATGGTTTACTATGGGCATTACTAAGCAGAATGCAAAACCTAATCAAGGATATGGCAATAATTAATTAAAATTAATAATCCTAAGGTAGCAAAGGTATTTTATAAGAATTAATTATCAATGGGATTTAGCTAGGCAATATAGTTATTTGATATTTTATGTTAAACATACATGCTATTGTTCAAATCCTACAAAACTTGTTTGAAAACATGGGTTCAGAGGTTTCAGCACTTGCCTTGATCGACGTAGTGGGGAGGATCCTCAGCTGCGTCGGAAACGAACTCGGTGCTCGGGTCTAACGTTTAAAAGAAACACAAATAAGAAACACATGCAATAAAGTATGGGGCATGCATGTCATGACATGAGGATGATGAAAACAGTACAGAACAGTATAAAATAATTTTATAAAACTTCTGAAATTGGTTTCATTATTTTTGGAGTTCCCTATAATTAGTTATGATTTTTATAAGCTTATTATTAAAGGTACAAAAGAGAGTTAATAATAAATAATTTCAAAAATTTACCAAAACAGTACAGAAATCATATTATAATATATCTAACTTTATAAAATAATTTTGATATTTTGGATCTCTAAATTAATTTATAAAATTCCTACACATGCAAGAACTAATATAATTATCAAAAATTAAATTTCACAGAAACATGTAAATAAACAGTACATAAAAATAATATAGAATTTTATGAATCTAATAAAATTTATTTCACAATTTTCTGAATTTCCTACGAATTTATATGGAATTTACAACATTGAGTATATCCTGAAATTAAAGAAAATAAAAGGGAAGGGCAACTGGGCCGGCGGCGCAAGTGGGTGGCCCACCCTGACGCTAGGGGTGAGGGCTGGGGTCGGGGTGACCGATAGGTGGGGCCCACTTGTCGGTGACCCGGCGAGGGACGCAAGCGGCGGCGGCGGCGGCGGCGATGGCGGGCCGACAGAGGAAGGAGGAGGAGGCCTCGGGGTCCTCGAGACGGGTCGGCTTGGGACGGGGGGCGGCGACGAGCAGCGCGGCGCAGCAGCGGCGGCGCGGCGAAGCATGGAATGGCGGCGGCAAGCATGCAAGCAGGCGCCGCCGTGGTGGGAGGAGAGGCCGGGGTCCTCTGACGGGTCGGCGGGACGGGGCAAGAACGGCAACAGCAAGACAGCGGCAGCAGGCTGGCTGTGTGCAAGGCAGGCGGCGGCATGGTGAGGCGAGGCGGCAGGGGGAAGGAAGGCGACGGCTGGGGTGCCGTCGGGGTCTCCGTGGGAATGAGTGGCGTGGCGTGGTGGTGGCCGGTGGGAGGAAGGAGGGTGGTGGCGGCGGTGGCCGGCGGCGCGCCGGCTAAATTGGCCGGGGGCTAGGGTTAGGGATACTTAGGGGATGCTCCAGAGGGGACAAGGAGGGGAAATACTGCGTGGCGGCATTTAAATTGGCGAGGATCGGCGACGGGCGGTGAGAATAAAGAGTTCTTCCGGCGTCGAAATCCGGCGAGTACGGTTGACGAATCCTGCGGCCGAAAGGTGGGATGAGTTCACGGGAGAGAGAGAAAGAACGTTTTCGGAGGGTTCGGCCAATGGGGCTCACCTGGCGACGAATTGCGCAGAGAGGCAAAGGTGAGAAGAGGGGTGGCGGCTAGGGTTTATGTGGGGATTTGGGGAGAAATTTGCGGGAGAGAGAGATCGACTCGGGTAGGGATTGATCCCCCATGATCGTGGGAACCAATTTTGGCGGTTTTTAGGGCGGATTTCTAGGAGAGGATCAAGATAGGAGTTGGGGGTGAATCTCTGTTCGTTTGGAAAGAAGAAACCGAGAAGAAATCTGGGAAGAAGGAAAGAAAGAAGGAAGAGAGAGAAAAGAAAATAGGAAAGGGAGAAAAGAAAGGAGGAAAAAGAAAATAAGTGGGGCCCACTTGCAAGAGAGACAGAATAATTATAGATTCCATAATTTTGGTTTATTTTATTTTAAATTACAAGTAAATCATTAATTGATGCTTATATTGTAAAATAGTATTTGAAAAATTTGTAAAATTATTATTTGCCATTTACTTGTCTAAATAAACCTTTTTATAAAACTTTAATTAACGATATTATGTAGTTAGGTTTTGAAAGGTTGTGATTTCTTTCTGCAAAAGCTTTTAATTAGGAACATACTCATTTTTAAATACTTTTACTATTTTAAAAAAACTCATGAAATGCAATGCATATGATTTTTATTTTTTGAAAAATGAGGATGTTACAGACCTTCAGAAGTCTTGGACAGGCAGATGACCTCGAGGATTATCGTATCGCCTTAAACATCGATGCCAGGTTGGACCAATGGACATATAATATACCGATAACTTCAGAGGTCACCGCCATATGGGTCGAGGGTAATGAACCACGCTCGGGATTCGACCGTGGCGTAATCCTATACGGCAACAACAACACGAGGCATACTATCCGGCCATACTACGGATGTTACGATCCATTGTCGTACCCTCTGTTTTTCCAAAAGGTGAACTTGGCTAGCATCCGGATATCACGAAGGTTGGCGTGCCTACGGACAAGGTGGCCGTGGTTCATGGGGATAACCTCGACGAAGACGGTTTGTGTTTTTTTTAGCAATACATGTTACTTGAGATTACAACTTGTAATGCACTTAACACGTTAGTCGATTATCCTCGCAGGACCCAACAACAGGCTGTGCGTATCTGCCCGAGAATATTACTGCTACAAGTTTTGGATATGTCGTGATATATTCAACCCAGTGCTCTACGGCACGTGGCTCTTTCAGTAGTATGCGGTTGATATGTACATCAAAATAGAGAGCACATGATTGGATTACATCAGAAATAATCAGAAGAATATAAAGGCCGACCTGTACCATGGCTTGCTTGATAGTGTACATGTAGGCGACTGTCGTGCTGGCGCAATAGGAAAAAGAATCGTGCTCCCACCGTCCTTCATCGGGGGAGGTCGCGACATGAAGCGTCGGTTCCTAGATGCGATGGGTTTGGTACAGAAGTACGACAAGCTGGACATATTCCTGACGATGACATGTAACCCACACTAGCAGGAGAAAATGTCCGAGCTTTTATTTGGTCAGACAGCGCAGGATCGCCCCGATCTTGTTGTCCGTGTGTTCAGGGCGAAGCTGGAGGAGCTCAAAAAAGCAGTTGTTTGAGAAGCACATTCTTGGGAGGGTTATTGCTTATGTGTATGTGGTTGAGTTTCAGATGAGGGGACTCCCGCACGCGCATTTTCTTCTAATCATGAATGGGCAATACAAGCTGACATGTCCGGAGCAGTATGACTGCATTATCTCGGCCGAGATACTGAACAAGACCAAGTACCCAGAGTTATACAAGATGGTCGTCAAGCACATGAAGCATGGCCCTTGTGGAGTGCTGAACATGAACAATGTTTGTATGAAAGATGGTTCATGCAAGTGCCACTACCCTCGCCCTTTTAATGTTGAAACTGTTCAGGGCAAAGACTCTTACCCCCCTGAATAGGAGACGTGACGATGGGTCTACAGTAAGTGTTCGAAAGGCAGATCTAAACAATAGATGGGTGGTGCCCTACAATCCTTTCCTCCTGAGGATGTTTGACTATCACATCAATGTGGAGGCCTGTTCAAGCATTAAGGCCGTCAAATATCTATTCAAATACATCTACAAGGGGCACGACCGGGCTTCCGTTTCTCTTGGTGAAGCTGAAAACAACGAGTCGATCGATGAGATCAAGCAGTATAGGGATGCTAGGTGGGTTACCCCGCTGGAGGCACTTTGGAGAATATATGGGTTTGATTTGAGCAAAATATCGCCTCCTATGAAACAGTTGCAGCTTCATCTTCCTAACATGCACATGGTCTCGTTTCACGCGCGAGAAGATCTGCATAACGTCATTGATCGGCAAAGCACTGAGAGGACCATGCTAACCGCGTACTTTGAAGCGAACAGGGTACATGATTGGGCTCGAGGCATCCTCTACAGGGATTTTTCAGCAAGTTTCACCTGGCAGACTGCTGGCAAGCACTGGAAGCCAAGACAGAAGGGCACACAGATTGGCAGGATCGTGTCAGCCAGTCCACCTGAGGATCCTATTAAACCATGTTGCCGGTGCAACCTCGTTCAAAGACCTCAGGACAGTCAATGGTGTGCTATGCCCTTCCTTCCATGAAGCTGCAGAGAGGAGGGGCCTGATTGAGGCCGACAACACCATAGACGATTGCCTAACCGAAGCCGAGTTGTTCCAGATGCCTTCTTCGCTCCAGAGGCTATTTGCTACTATATTAGTCTTTTGTGAGCCTAGCGACGTCCGTGGGCTATGGAACAATCATCTGGACGGAATGTCCGAGGACTATCGACGTTCCCACTCATCGGCACACGTGGTTGAGCAGATGGTCCTTCTTGATATTAGGAACATGCTTCAGTCAATGGGTAAGGACATAGCAACATTTCCGCTGCCAGAAATTGATGAGTCTCATGACTACATGGGAGGCGAGCCCTGAGAGATCATCGAGGAGTCCAACATTAAGGTTGACCAAGACCACATCGCTATTTCCCAATCCCTAAACACAGAACAGAGATCCGCGTATGATCATATACTAACATCGATCGAAAGCGGTCAGGGAGGCATGTTCTTCGTGGACGGCCCTGGAGGAACAGGAAAAACTTTTCTGTACAAGGCATTACTCGCCATGGTTCATGCAAAGGGAAAGATAGCCGTGGCTACCGCAACGTCAGGGGTTGCCGCCTCCATTATACCTAGAGGAAGGACCGCACACTCGAGATTTAAGATCCCACTTAACGTACAAGATGGTGGGGTGTGCAACTTCACGAAGCAAAGTGGGACCGCTAGGCTTCTCCAGAGATCGTCCCTTATTATATGGGACGAAGCCTCGATGACGAAGAGACAAGCAGTGGAGGCCTTAGACAGTAGCATGCGTGACATCATGGGTCGTCATAACATGCCGTTCGGTGGAAAGACCGTTGTCTTCGGAGGAGACTTTAGACAGGTGCTCCCAGTCATACGCAAGGGAACACGACCTCAGATAACAAACTCGACCCTACGTAGGTCATACCTCTGGGAATGCATGCATGATCTAAGGCTCGTCCGCAACATGAGGGCCTAGAGTGATCCGGAGTTTGCGGAGTACCTTTTACGGATCAGAAATGGATTGGAGGAAGCCGGTGAGGAAGGTTATGTAAGGCTTCCTGACGAGATATGTGTCCCATCTACAGGGGAGGAGGCTGATCTCGACAGGCTGATAACCAGCATTTTCCCAAATCTTGATGACAATCTGATGGATCCGACTTACATCACCTCACGTGCCATACTATCCACTCGAAACAAGTGCATCGACAAGATAAACATGAAGATGATTGAACGGTTCTGTGGGGAGGAGATGATCTATCATAGCTTTGATCGTGCGGAGGACGACTCATATGGCTACTATCCCCTGAGTTCTTGAACACCCTCACCCCCAATGGCCTTCCTCCCCATGTGCTAAAGCTCAAGGTCAATTGCCCGGTGATTCTTTTATGAACATCGACCGATTTAATGGATCGTGCAATGGGATGAGGCTGGTAGTTCGAGCCTTTCAAAGAAATGCTGTTGATGCTGAGATCGTGCTTGGCCAACATGCCGGGAAGAGAGTGTTCCTTCCTCGAATACCGCTCTGCCCCTCCGACGACGAGATGTTCTCGTTCAATTTCAAGAGGAAGCAGTTCTCGATTAGGCTCAGCTTTGCGATGACGATCAACAAGGCCCAGGGGTAGACCATCCCGAAAGTGGGTGTCTACCTACCAGGCCCAGTGTTCTCTCATGGTCAACTTTACGTCGCGTTGTCTAGAGCTACATCTAGAAGCAATATTGCTGTACTCGCCGGCTCTGACATTGACAAATCGAAGCGAAAGAGGTCAAGGAATACCTGTGGGACATTCACAAAGAACATTGTGTATAGGGAAGTTCTTACGTCTTAGTCGATGTATTGGTCCAATTGTCTGTACCTTCTTTCCTGTCAAAACCATTGTAATAACATATTATGTATCATTCAATAAAATATTGATTTTTAGGAGCAAGATATTTTTCTAATCGGTTGTATCTCATTTCATTTAAATGGTTTGATTTATACTATGTCATTCATAATTTGCGAGGAGCTCATCGCCAGGTGACGACTTGGGCATTTTCTTTTCTTGTGGTCACATATCTGAATTTTCTATTACTTCTGTCATTTAGATTCGCTACTCTGAATGCCCCTTGTGTTGGATTCATACCATTTTGTTTGTACTGGTTTCATTCCCTTGATGGTAAAATCTTGGTTCATTCTGCAGTAGATGCTAATGTGCAACTTTTAGGCTCTGCGTATGCTCTCCATCCCGCGCCGCCCACGGAATACAAAGGAAAGAAAGAAAACATAAATCCAAATAATTTCTTTCTCACATAAATCCAAAGAAAACATAAATCCAAATCCCTTTTCATTATCTGATCTAATGTACTTGGAAAACTATATTGGAGATAATTATCAACATATTTGTCAACTTCTAAGATGAGGTTTTCGCCTATTGGAGGTGTCCGTATATCATGTTTGAGAAAAGATAACCAAGAAGAGAGTCTAAAATATCTCTCTTGGATCTCTGTTAGAGCTTCACAGATAAATTCAAACAGAAGCTTCAGATCATCTACTTGATCACCTTGATTCTGTAGTTCTCCGAACAAGCAAGGGCTGATTAATTCATCCTCTAGATACCATTCCTCTAGATTTTGTTGTACACATAATTCTGAGAGTTCTAATACCAGCTTGATATAACCTAACCTCATGTTCTTGTCCTTGGTCCTCCCAAAAGACCTTCACATCAGACTCATTATCTGAGAAGTACAGGGTCCCACATAAATCTTCATGCTGCTCACCTGTATGTCATAAATGTCCCACATAAATGGAATATTAACTGGACTTACATTCTTTCGTGTTTTCGCAGTTAGGACTGCTAACATCTTTATTGAATAAATGAAGAACAGATATAGGGCTGGGCTGTTCTTGCTTTTCATTGCTTTGCTCGGGAGATACATGCGAGATTAATTTGGTTGATGCTCTTGGTTCAGGTGTCTCTGGATCTTTCTGCTCTACCTTTTCAACAAGCCTCCCAGGAGAGTTCAGGAACATTTGAACAGGTTCCATTCCTTGTTCTGTTTCTTCTAACATTTCCTACAAATGAAACACACAAGACATTTCAAATGATGACATGAATAAAAGATGGAACAATACTATGCATTTATTCGAGCTTACTGGCTGTGGGCTGCCCCTGCTGAGTTCTGTTTCGATGAACTGAAAGTTGCAAATTATTTCAGAAAAAGTATGAAAAAGTGGTTTCATAAGGTTTTTACTTGAGCTTATTTACCAGCATCTGGAATTATAAATTTTGCATCAGAAATGCAGGTTTTTCTGCTCATTTAAAACAGTTCTGCTTTTACATGCCTGCAGCTGAAGGCAGAAGATGCCATCTTGCGCAGGCTAAAGTGGAGTAAGCTTTTGGACTCTGAAAAGAAAGGGCAATGGTGGTTGTCTGAGGATGTTTCATCTACAGCGAAAGGGTCATTGTTGATTGTTGTCAGCAAGAGAAGGCGTTCAATAAGTATTATGCAGTCCTTACTTCCAAGCTATGCAGACATGATAAAAATCACAAGTTCAGCTTTCAGGTATAATATTATTTTGTAATGATTCTTATGTACGCTAAACTTGTATTTTCTCACAAATTAATGAACTACTACCTTGCTAATCGTAAAAGTGTATTTCTTTTTTCTTAGTATAGGTGGTTAATATTTTAAACAGGTATGCAGTAAGATGGTTAATTTTTCTGTCATGACTTGCACCATATCTCTACTATTATATAAATACGAGTTTGCGGCAATGAACTGGGCCATCTAGGAACTGGAATTACAGATCGCTGGTAACGTAAAGAATGACCTAAACTAGACATCCTAAACTATTCCTGCAGGAGTTCGTCCAATCACCTGGCTCTGGCTAGCCTCAA
The DNA here is from genome assembly GCA_036346145.1 of Olyra latifolia. Taxonomy (NCBI): domain Eukaryota; kingdom Viridiplantae; phylum Streptophyta; class Magnoliopsida; order Poales; family Poaceae; genus Olyra; species Olyra latifolia. The sequence continues at coordinate 59,380,205 of CM070525.1, forward strand.
CTTCCGTTGTCTCCCCCTCTATAGTTTATTCTATTTGTTTAACCTGCCTGCTGTTTTGTGCTGTTTGGTGAAAATAAATATCCAGTTTGTTGATAATAAGTATCCATTATGTCTCCTGATAAGAGAAATGTAGAAGTTAGATTTGCTGCTTTTGCCTGGGCATTCTCCTTTATCTTACTTTTTTTATTGTGAGAGTGCACCACCATGAATATATCTGGTTGTGAAATGCATAGCATGATTTTCGCAGATGTTGAGTCATCGCCTTTTCCCAGAAGCAAGGTAGTCTATATGGGTGGACTCGAAGTACCAATTCCGAAGATCCAATAGGAGTGCTTGAAGCACTTCTTTGGAGGACAAACTCTACATTTGCTATTTCTGAACATGGAGCACGGAGTAACATTTATGACAAGGGGAAAGCTGTTGTTCAAAAGCACAAGGCTACTCCTGAAGAAATTGAGGTTCAGTTATCTCAGTATCGTCAAGATGGCATGCCAGATGAAAAAAGGCTACATGGATTAAAAGGTTAGTGTTTTTTTTTCTAATGGAAAGAAATGCTACCTTGCACTTGTGGAATTTTATTTCCAAGTTCTATTGTTGCTGCCGAAGCATGGTTTATATGAATGATTCAATTTGTTATGGGATTGATTCGATTTGTTTTGGGTTTTTCAGCTTTAGCTGAAGCCTCTATCATTGTGAGGGAGCTGACCCCAATGACGAATCACTTCATGTGTGTTTGGTTCAATGAAGTAGTCCGCTTCACATCTCGGGACCAACTCAATTTCCCATATGTTTTAATTTTGATTAGATGTTATCTCTATAGACCCTTGTAACCTTCGTTACCTGTGATAGTAGATAAACATTGTGGATAAATCATCTCCGTTTTTGTAATTTGGTGTACATTTTCAAGTGGTGTTTGCGGCTATCAATTTTTTTTGTCTCCACCTATTAGGTGCAAACATGCAGTACTCATGCAAATACTTCTTCTGATTCCTGAAAATTTGATGTCGTGAACATTGACACGGTCTTCAAAGCACACCTTTGACTACTATATTATTGCAATTATTTGTAAAATACATAAAAATGTGTATTCATGGAAGTGCTCTTCGAGACCAATCTACCTGTATAATTTTCTTGTGTTCAATTCAAATAGTTCACAATATTTTTATAGATAAAGTTTTAAAACTTTGAGTTAAAACAAGCCTAAAACGTCGTGTAATTGAGAACCGGAGGGAGTATCCTACGTAAGGAAGAGCGGCAAATCTGAAAATGTGAGGCGGCAAAGCTGAAACTAATCAAGCAGCAAACTGCATAGCTCCAAAGCGGCAAAGCTAATTACATTGCTGAAACTAATCAAGCGGCAAAGCGGCAAATCTGCTATTACAGTGCTGAAACTAAAAACGGCAAATTAAACAAGTGGTAAAGCTTGTTTCCATAGCTCCAAAGCGGCAACAAGTCCAATTACACGCTGAAAAGCCGCTGGCTGAAATTAATCACCCGGCAAACCTAATTACAGGGCTGAAATTCATGCGGCAAACCTGAAACTAATTACCCGCTAACAGTTTTTGAGCATGCTATTTAAGCTGCACTGTTGTACGATCTAGCATCTAATCATCTCTATCGCCTCCTATCATCTCTACGGCCGAGACTAGACACAAATAAATAGGTTGTTTATCTTCACTTCATCGTCAATATGGTGATTGGCTCAAAAAGGGTTCAAGAACCACGTCCAGCAACTTCCAATAGCCCTGTTGAGTTCAATAGGTTAGTTCAATTGTAATCCATTGCTCAGAAGTTCTTTTGAATTCCTAATGATCTATGTATGATTTTTTTCTTCTTCTGGTATAGATTGGTGTATTTTGACGAAGTTGCGACAGATCATGTTTATCAAATGGGATGGATTATTTAAGCAAAAGTTCTTTGGAAGGGGGGCATTCAAGAATATCGCCCCTATGGAGCACCATTTTTGCGATTGATTATAGCAGACCGTTTTGTAGGTTATTTCTGTTTCTAATCATTATAAATTTATACTTGTTAATTGTGCATTAATTGTATATAGGGAACAAAGATAGATACACTTGCATATCATAAAGAGACGGACCGCTTCAACGGATTACTCGAAGCCGGTCAAGGGTACGAGTTTACAAATATTGGTTTTGAGCCAATAGACATGCCTCTGCAAGTTTTTCTTCCCATCAGGACTGGATTCAGTGTTGTCCTAAATAATCAAACAGTGGTAAGCACTCCAAGATTGCATATCGAATTCTCAGTATGTCCAATGCACTTCATGTAATACCGGGACGTGCACACTCGCCCCGACAAAACACTCAATGGTAATAGTGGTTATATAATTATAATTGAGAAATGTTTCTGGTTATCAGATTTATTATTAACTGATATGTTTTAATGGTTTGTACAGATGTCATCGGTCTGGTAGTATACGTGGGCGAAATTGAGTACCACAAAACACATGAAAGGAGTGTGCCACATAGGGATATAGTCCTTATGAATGATAGGTATAACATTAAACCATTGTTTAGTAGTGTTCTATTATAATTTATTAATTACTAACACTTCACAAACGATCAGGCGAGAATTGATTTTCGTAATGTTTGGGACCGCCATGTCGGACGGCATGTCATGCAATGGCGTCCAGCGAAGGCCAACTACCGATGTCTGGCCGCTACGCTCTTAAAGAGAAATAAAACTACTGGTATGTGGTATATATATGATCTCGTTCTTATAGCTCGTTTCAAGGTATATTATGTGTTATCAATGATTTTTGAATAATGGTTAGGTGTGTTGTCTACCACCGATGAGACTGAGTTTGTTCTCTCCAAATTCCCGATATGCCGTAGGTTTGGAAGGTAAACTGATTATACCCATACGTCGGATACTGAATTATACCCATTATAATTGTACTTCATGTCTTCTAATTTTTCGTTTGTTCCTTAGGTCTACGCGTTGCCTCGACGAGTGGCACTACAAGTGTTCGGGAATACGTGGATCATGCGGTATAGATGAGGACTGAAGCAATTGCTAATCTGCACTACCAAGGATCTAATGAGTAGCCCACCTATATCAGCATGTTCAATCAACGGTGTGCACGAGCAGTACTAGATTTATTTGAGAGAATATTATTGTTTTTGTTTGACAAGTTAAATGAATGGTGATGTTCTAATGTGATGTCTATTTTAAGAGTTTATTTTTCTTTCTAAAAACTACTAAAAGCATCATGCGTAGATTATTCCTTATTTTTGACATGGTAAGACACTTAACTTTCTAATTACCTCTCTCTCCTAGCCAACCGTTCCCACGCATATCCCCTCAGGCCTGCAGCCTTGCGCCCGCACGGCCCCGCCGCCAAGCCATGCCGCCCTCAAGGCCCCGCGCGCCGCCCCTTCACGCTGTCCCAACCTCCCCCTCACGCCGTCCCCGCTGCTATCACACTCGCCTCGCCGCCCGCCACCGCCGCTGCACCGCTTTCACGCCATCTCGCTGCCGCGGCGTCGCCGCCGCCGCCGCCGCTGCCGCTGCCGCTCACGCCGCCCTCACGCTGCCCTCGCTACTGCGTGCCGCCTCAAACCGCCCGCGCCGCCGCCGTTTCGCGTTCTGCTGCCGCCGCCGCCGCCGACGCCGCCTTTCGTTAAGCCTCGCCAAGGCCTGTCCCCTCATGGCGACGCCGCCACCGCTTGCCTCCCTTTCTCTATCAGCGCCGGCCCTCCACCGAATCCACGCAAAAAATACATGTGTCGCCTTCGCAGCTCCCGCATCATGTCTCCGCCTACTTTCCTTCTCTTCCCTACCAACAAACGCGTCAGGCTGGAGGGCAATCGACCTTTGCACAGGTAAGCGAGTCAATCACAGATCTTTCCTATAGTCAGTAGCATACATTTTATCATAATCCCTATTGTTTAGGGATTATATCATCTATTTGTTCCCCAATACTGATTATTCATCTGATTGCCTTCTAATTTAGATTTTGGTCCGATCCTGCAATGCACCCTTCACTTTTTCTTTCCCATCCGCTGCATTGCTGGCGACAAACCCTACCATGAGTGTCAAAGGCTCCGTGACAGGGATGTCTGGTGAACGTGGGCTGTTGCATCCTCAGGAGCAGGACACGGGAAGCTCCAGCAAGCGCAAGAACTTGGACACAACTGCTCTTCATCAGGACACAGGTAGGCTTATCATTTTTCTTACTATGAAATAAGCTTGTATAGATGAGAATGAACACCTCTTTTTTCCACTGCTAGGCCATTGATCTAGAGAGTTTGAACAATTCATGCTCATGGGATCATCAACCCGTTCTAATATGCAATTTTTGTATGCAATTACTGAGTACTTACCGACTCAACATAAAGCATTTATAAAAAGAAACAATGCGTAGTTATAGTTTGGTAACCCATCATCACATTTCTAGATACATATGAAGCTCTTTTAAAAAGAAAGAAAGAAAATAGGTATTTCTAAGAAAATTATAGGTATGGCCAGGAGAGTATGAAGTGGCCAAGAAAATTATGCAAAGTGGATTCCACCACCCTCCACCCCCAAAATATTTTATGCCTGCACAAATGGTTGACATGTTGTGAACCGTTGCTTCTAATGCAGTGCTCATCATGAGATTAAGGAAATTTACATGTACATCAACTATTCCCTGACTGATTTTGGAAGCAGAAATCAGCAAAGATGAAAGGATGTCTTCTCAAATTTATTATTCAATCCTCTAGATCATCAATAGATTTTATTATTTTTTGTTGGCGCTGTGAGACTAATCTGAAGATTTTTTCTATGTTATTGTTGCAAGATTTGCTGGTTTTGATTATTCTGTTTCAAACAATGTATCAAAGTCTCTTGTATACTAGAGGAAATCAAGTTATCTACAGCATGACCTTTACATGTACAGAACAGACTGCAGTTCGTTCCATAGAAAGAACCAACGTTTACAAAATGTACTTGCCACCTGAAGAGGATGAGCAATTTCATTATCTTTAGGATCAGCGTATATGATATGGATACCCTATGTTTGTTAATGCGATGCTTCAATGCACCCTACCATAGCATCATTTTAACCAAAGAAACTGCAATTCTTGAAACTTAGTAAAGCTTTCTAAAATAAATCAACTGTTTTTTTCCCATTCACATAAATAGAACCAAGACCACAAGGGTGACAGGAATTCCACAACCCCATGCACACAATTCAGTGTTCAAGAACACAAAAATAATCCACAGCTGATATGCCACACTTTAGTCGTTCTTCTTGTTAGCTGGGGAGCAGAACCTCTCAAACAGCATGGCGAAGAACCCGATGAAATCGATTCGCTTCGTCGGATCATCTCTCTCCTCCTCTGGTTTGGGTTCCTCAGGCTTTTCTCCTTCAGGAGCTGAAGTTTCAGCGGCAGCCTCAATTGGAACTTCAGTTTCATCTCTGGCTGTCTGTTGCTGCTCTTGCACTGCTGCGACGACAGCCTGAATTTCTTCCACAGCTTGCTCCACGACGCTTGGGCCTTCGGTCTTGCTGTCGGAGGCACTTTCATCCATGTTGTGCGTCGTCTCGCCTTCCTTTGCCTTCTCCTCAGCCTCATAGTCTTTCTCCTTGGATTCTGTATAAACATAAGGATAATTCAAATTGTAAAAAGTGTTATAATCCGGCTATGAATAATCAGACTGGGAAAAATCAATTCATCCTTGTTTCATGATGAATTGCCTAGCTTGTCATATGCAGCAACCAGGTGATTGTCAGAAATATGTTTGTCCTACTCCTACTGTCCTACATGTTAGGCTAGCTAGGAAGTTTTTTTTACCATGTGAAACATGTTAGGCTAGCTAGGAGGTTTTTTTCCATGTTTTCCCAGATGTAAAACCTCAACAAGGCTTTTAACCTCTTCCTTGACCTTTCCATCACTTCTGGATGACTCTCCACCTTGTCAAGAACTGAACTGAAAGCTTCCATATCCTTCTTTCCTTGTTCTTCACTTCCTTGCTCTACGAAATGAACAAGAATACTTCTCAGAGGAAGTAGTATAGTCAAGAGAGAAAGAGAGAGAAAAACAAGCCAGTACTTAGCATATTAATTCAGGAAGGGGCACCACAAACCAACTGATCAGATTTGTCAGTTGTATCTTCTAAGATAACAACCAGCAGGTAGCTGATATAAAATGATTAACTATTTTGCAAATAGGGAGGCACCATAATTTACTTCAGCCTGCAAAACCTTCATGAAAAATTATTCTGCAATTTATCGGTTTGGACCATATCTGTCGAAAGCATGAAAAGCTAATTTAGGCCAATATTACAACACGAGTAATGTGCATCAATTCCACCGACCTAAGACTTTGAAATCCTGCTTTGTTTAACATTTGAACAGTGAAATAATTGCATTTCAATAACGATTCATTCCAGTTAGTACAGGTTCTTGCTAGATTCTCGTGTTTATATAATTCCAGTATATGTTTATTTTTTTTACCGATGTCATCGGAGTGGTTGTAAACATTGGACCTCGGGAGTTCCCATCAAATTCACGTGAGGTTGCAATTATTGATGGAAGGTATAATATGGTTTTTCCTAAATATAAATGTTTAACTACTTTATTACGATTAGTATTCCAACAAGTCTGTAGTAGTTCTTCATACAAAATCCAACATAGAAAATACATTTTCTCATAAAATGGTATTAAATCACTGCTATTGTTGCAGCGGGAATATACTATTTGTTGAAATATCAGAAAAATTACTTCTTCCACACACACATGAGCTCGTTGAAGTAGAGACTACCAATGAAATAATGGTTGCCAATAAGCTGGAGGTTACCAATAAAAGTAAGTATCTTAAATCTTACAAAAATATTTATTATTGAAGTTTTTATTGTAACAAACGCTCACAAGTTTTTATATTTTCATGTGTTTTACAGAAAATCCTTTGTGTTTCAAAACTTCCAATGACAGTTCATTGGTTTTTATGCTTAATACTCAGCACTGCCACCTTGGGGGTGTCGAGGGTAAGTATAATGTATCCATCCTTTTAATCAATTAAGTTATTTTTATTGGCAATGCTAACTTTAAAGGATTTTTGTGTAGATGCTTTCAATTCTTTGAAACATGATTTATATGTCCATCATCAAGTCAAGAACGTGCTTGCCCTAAGGACAGAGGAAAAGACTAAACTTCGACCCTATGATGACTATCTAGAGGCTCTTTGCGCCAGTACGCCTTCTCCGGTCCAACAGTTAAACACCGAGATACCGACAGGGATGCTGAGTCCTACTCCTTCTCCGATGAGAGGATCAAATTAACACTTATAAACGTTAAATGTTATCCAATTTATCTTTAATATTGGGATGTAATAATGAAACTTGTTGATATGCGTATTTGGTTTTAATCTTCAACAAGTTCAAACATTGTGCCTCATTTGAGAGAGAATGTTGGTTTTGGGGGAAATACTATATTACTCTATGAATTATTCTGTACCCTGAGTATGCAACCTGTTGTGTGATGGTTTGACCTATGTATTAATTTTAATTTCCTATGCTTTTGCTGTAAAATCTGTCTATGTGATAGTGGAAGCGACAGAGTAAGGAATGAATATGCTATATGATAGTTGATGTGTCTAGCGTGGTTGGATTTCTCTGATGCATATGTATAATTATAGATAGATTTAGATGGAATGGTTGGTCATATGTCTGACTCAGTGTTTACCTACATAGTATCATTATTATATGGTACCTCTATGACCAATATATAACTGTATAGTATATAACATTGATGTTTGCTGCAATGGGTGAAAATGATTTAGGATCTCCCTATCAACCCTTTGAAATTCCGTTGCAACGCACGGACACTCAGCTAGTACATTTAGATATAGGAGTTAAAGTTGATCTCTTGCAACCTTTAAAAGGAACAACTTGCACAGAAATTCACATGGAAAAAACACACGGACATGAAAATACCCTCCAACATAGAAATTCCCACGCCACTGCAGAGCACTGCCGTCACCATCACTAAGGGGCTATTTGGTTGCCCGCATATGGGTTGGTTAGACACATGGGATGCAACAGGATGGTGTTTGGTTATCTATTTTCATAGAGGGGCCTGGCTCATGGGATGCACATGCATTCACTCAGCCTGGTTTCAAAGAAACGTGGATTTTGGTCATATCCCATGGGTCTGGCTCGTACGGGGCTCTGATGCATCTCATCTGTCTGCCATTTCTTGCATCCACTCAATCTAGTGCAAACAACTTCACGACTAGATCAACCAAAACATCATCACTTCTATCTACTCAGCCTGGCCAAGATCATCCTAGATGCTATGTACGAGCTAGGCTGGGTAGATGCGTGCAACCAAACAGGCTCTAATTGACATGCCATGTTGCAGCGTCTCTGATGCATGTATCCATGTTCCCTTCATGAGACCATCATTGTTAATGGTCCAGGAGACCCCCCTCCTTCTCTTCCCCATTGAAAGTATCAATAGGCTAATATAGGGTGAATTGGCTAATCCACTAATTTTAATCTTTTTTTTTATTTAGCAAGAAAGATTAAAACGTTCTACTCTAGAAGGAAGAGACAAGCTAGATTAAGCTAGAGCAAGCACTAAGAAGCTACGAATACAAATCAATGAGAAATTTAAAGACAAGTGCAGAAATATAAATGCAAAAATTAAAGGTACAGAGACACGTGGTTTTTTCAAGACTTACTCCTTCTCCTACTCCTGATTGGAGCATGAAAGGATCTACACACGAGGGGTTGAATTGGCCTAGAAAACTTTTAATCTTTTTCAGGGTTTTCTTGAAATTATAAGCAAGAAAAGATAGAAGAACATTAGAGCAAGGAACACAAGAGCAAAACAAGAACTAAATGCGAAAACGTAAATGTGACAAAGCAAAGGAGAAGGGACAAGCAATTTTTTCCTGAGGTTCGAAAAAGGCTTTCTCTTTCCCTATTCCTCGTTGGAGCACTCTTTAAAAAAAAAGAGTATCGTTTCAGCTTCATTCATGTAGTCCTTCACCGTTTCGGTAAGTAGACTCCGACCTAGCTTCATTCGTGTAGTCATTCACCGCTTCGGTAAGTGGACTCTGACCTTGCACGACGACTTGAGTCTCTCACAAGCTACTACTTGAGAGATCACCAAGCCCTCGCCTCCAAGAACAAAAGCTTGAGTAACAAGCTCAAGATGACTTGATCATGCCTGTCGATAAATTATGTCGGCAATATACTTTATGGGGCTATGCGTAAGACCGAAACCCGATGGTAACATAGGAGATAGATTTATACAGGTTCGGGCCCTCTGCGGTGGAGGTAATACCCTACTCCTGTGCTCGTGGATTGTATTGGGGTTGATCTCGATGGATCAATGTTGAGGATGGCTATGGATCGATGTGATCTCTCCTCTTTCCTCCTCTTGTCCTATCTCGAACTAGGAGCTCCTGCCTCCCTTTATATAGTAGAGAGAGGTAGGGTTACAGATAAGTATCCTAGTTGGTTATGTCGAGTACTCCGAGTCATACGTCAAGTCGAGAACTCCGATTGAAACCTTCTCTATGCTGAGTGCTCCATTGGCATACAAGGAGGCTGTGAAGGGCTCAAGAGAGCTTTGCAGGTTGAAATCTCCGAGTGACTCCTAGCACAATTTCTTGGAGTCCTAGAAGTCAGCGCGATGGTTGACGTCGCGGCGTGAGTAGAATGTCGACGAATCGCCCTCGGCCAAGATGTAAGAAGCTAGCGTAGTAATCGGTCTTGGTGTCCTCGGCATATGCGCGAGAAGCCGCCAGTAAGTCGGCGCTGTTGTCCTCGGCCTTGAGGCGCGAGAAGCCGCAAGTTGGGATGGTCGTCCTCGCCGCTCTTAGGAGCAATGAGTCGACGAGGAGTCGGCGGGTTGTCCTCGCAAGAAGGCGCGAGAAGCCGAAAGTAGTTTGCGCCGGGCGCCGGCATAGGCATCTTGGCCGAGCCATATAATGCACTCAGTCTTTGGTGTAGGCATGCAAGAAGACCGGTTGGCGAGGCGCGAGCCATGCCGAGATTGCACTGGGGCGTGGCATAGGCATGCAACGAGCCATATAATGCACTCGAGTGCTTTGGTGTAGGCGTAGCCGCACCGGTTGGCGAGGCGCGAGCCATGCCGTAGATTGCGCTCGGGACGCGGGTGTTGACACGTAACTGTGCCATGGTCGATGCTTGTAGCATAAACACTTCCTTGAACCCTGTAACATGTACATGTAGGATTTAGGCAGTATCTGAATATTAAAACATTTGGTCGAATATAAAATCCGACTATCTTTATGTGCGAAATAGCCATTTTTTATTTTTCTTACTTGATGATTTTTGTTAGTCCGAGTGGTTTTTTCTTCCTTTTGTTATGCACTCTGCCCCGACTAGTCTAGCCCCCGAGTGTAGGGAGTTGGCACATGGCCTTTTATCCCAGGCATGCGTTTGGGTGATGTAGAGTTCACCGTGTTATGGGTTCAGAGCTTCACTACTCAGAATTATAGCGCACTCGGATTTCACTTAAATCACTAAGTAACAAAAGCAAAAAATAACTATGAAAAATATGGGTGCACGCAAGTGCACACAATTATGTGTAGCCCCCGACTTACTGCTTAGTTGGAATTCAACTAAGTAGCAAGTCAAGAAATAACACGAGTTTATATGGGAAAAGATTATGATGATGAAAAACTTAGCTGCTTTGCTGACGATGATGTCGTCCTTGCTTTTGAGCTTTTAGCCCCCGGACGTATCACCTTGTAGGCTTGACGCGCAGACTTGGGCTTGTAGCCGTCTTAGAAGTTTGCGCCGGCGCCGGGCGTTAGCGTGAAGTCGTGCCAAGTTTGACGAGGTATGCAAATGAACCGTATGATGCACTCGAAGTCTTTGGCGTGCGCGACGTAGCCGTGCCAAAGGTTGCGCCGGTATTGGCGTTAAGGGTGAAGCCGTCCGAGTTGACGAGGCATGCGGCGAGCCATATGATGCACTCGAAATTTGGCGTGAAGCGTCTGGCCGTGTTAAAGGTTGCGCCGGCGCCTGGCGTTGGTGTAGTCGCGTCGAAGTTGACGAGGCATGCAATGAGCCGTATGATGCACTCGGGATGCTGGCGTAGACGTGCAGCCGTGCCAAGTTGGGAGACCCATTCAAATCTCTTACCCAGACTAAGTATATTAAATCTGGCAATTGACCCCGGAGGGTATACCGATATATGGCGGTACCCAGCCTAGTATGTCGGATCCGGCTTGTGGCTCATGTAGAGCGTACCTAGGGCTTGGCCGAGTGGTCATCTCGAAACCCGTTCGTGATATTCGATTCTGACTCGTGCAGTAACCGGCAATTGACCTGACATGTGGCAACAATTGACCTAGCATGAGGCATATCACAGGATTAGGTTTAATCGAGTGCACCCATAACCAATGGTGTAGGGCAAGTAGCTCAATGAGCGTATCCTCGGAACCTAAACCCTTAATAGCTTTCAGCATCTGATTTCACTTGGTGGTCACCAGCTAGTGGCCTAACATGAGGCATGCTTACTCACTGTATTGATTTTGCGGATGGCGTGTGAGAGTGCACAATGGGTGCGCCGACCTGAGAGCTCATGGCTTCGCGCCGACCCCTGATCGCTCTCGACGGATGGCGTTAGGATATAGCCATGCCGAAGTTGACGCAGGCATGCAGCCAAGCCGTATAATGCACTCGGGGTGCTAGCGTAGGCGTGCAGCCGTGCCGAGTTGACGTAGGCACGCAGCCAAACCGTATAATGCACTCAGGGTGCTGGCGTAGGCGTGCAGCCGTGCCGAAGGTTGCGCTCGGGGCGCTGGCGTTGGCGTGAAGCCGTGCCGAGTTGACGTAGGCATGCAGCCGAACCGTATGATGCACTCGGGGTGTCCGCGTAGGCGTGCAGTTGTGCCATAAAAACCATCTCGCATTATCCTGCATTATACCCTGTGGAGACAATGAAAAACGCGAGTAGTAGAGAAAAAAAACTGGATTGTAAAGCAATATGCATGATGTCCAATTATGTATTTCTATTATCTCAAATTGTCGTCCTTTTATCTTTTCCGTATTGATTTACGCTTCTCCGAGTATGCTTAATTCCTTTTGTTAAGCACTCCGCCTAGGTCATCAACTCCCTTAGCATTAGGAGTTGGCGCGGAGCTCTATCTCCAGACACGCGTCAGAAAACCTAAATTTTGCATAGGAATCAGAGTTTCACTACTCAGAATGTGTGACACTCGGAATCGGTAAAAGTCAACATGAAAAAGAACAGAAGAAACTCGAAAAAAGATGGGTGCAGGTAATGCACCTAATTAGGTGTAGTTTCCGACTTACTGGCTAGTCGAAATCCGACTAGGGAGCAAGTCAAATCAATCTCAATAAAAGAGAAGTAAGGGGTGTGCTACTGCGCACCTAATTAGGTGTAGGCCCCGACTTACTGCTTAGTTGGATACCAACTAAGTAGCAAGTCAGGAGATAAATTATAACGATGTAATTGAGTATAAAATAGACAACTTAGTTGTTGATCGTGTCGTCCTCACGCCCGAGTGAATGAGCCTCCGGGCATGTCACCTTGTCAGCATGGCTGTCCTCGGCGTCGTGCGTGAGAAACCGACATAAGGAGGTCAGTACGGCTGTCCTCGGCGTCATGCGCGAGAAGCTGGCCTAGAGAAGTCGGCGCGGTTGTCCTCAGCACAGTGCGCGAGAAGCCGGCCGAGGAAGTCGGCGCGGCTGTCCTCGGCGTCAAGCACGAAAAGCCGGCCTAGGCAAGTCGGCACGGTTGTCCTCAGCACAGTGCGCGAGAAGCCGGCTGAGGAAGTCGGCGCTGCTGTCCTCGGTGTCGAGCACGAGAAGCCGGCTTAGGAAGTCGGCGCGGCCGTCCTTGGCGTCGTGCGCGCGAGAAGCCTGCCTAGGAAGTCGGCGCGGTTGTCCTCAGTGCAATGCGCGAGAGGCTGACCTAGGAAGTTGGCGCGGTTGTTCTCGGCGTCGAGCACGAGAAGCCGGCGCAGGAAGTTGGTTGTCACGGTTTCAACCGAAACCTCTTCTATCGTCATCATGGTGACGTCTCTCATCTTCTCGCTCCTGTCACCGAGCTTCAATGTCTTGGCGAAGGTCGTGGTTTGTCGTTGTTGCCGGAGCAACGAGTTGGTATGGCGGTAGTCGTCGTCGTCGTCATCGTCGCAAGTTGGGGCCGTAGGAGCCATAAGCTGAGACGGTGTAGGAGCCTCGCCGTGATCTCCGGGATGAGATCTGCTTTGTCGTCGAGGTCCGCCATGCCCTTGCTGAGGTGCACCAAGGATCGCCGAGGTGCTGAGCGAAATTCACGTCGAGCTCCATCTTCGCGTGGGATTCATGTCACCTCCACGCAGTCTGTCTTCGAACGGTCTCCACGGTCACGTACGAACTCGGTTTTTGATGATCTTAGACTCGTTGGAAAGATGACAAGATAAGCTTTCCAACGCATCCAAAACCACCCCGAAATTCCTTTCGAGTCAATGGGAAATCGCGACGCAAGCTCTGTCCAGATTCTGAACGCGAACAGATCGCATCTTCTTCTTGCGTTCGCTTCGCGGTTGGAGTTGTCTTCCGATCGGATCTGGTCCGATTCTTCGAGGGCAAGTTTGCCAATGTTGTTGATGATGAAATCCAAGCTGGAAAACTTGGCCGATGGTGAATTCGATGGCGCCGCCGTCGAGAGATGCCATCGAGTTTGATGAAGATGATCTTAGCGCTGCCCTTACCTGGCGCGCCAACTGTCGACGAATTATGTCGGCAATATACTTTATGGGGCTATGCGTAAGACCGAAACCTGATGGTAACACAGGAGACAGATTTATACAGGTTCGGACCCTCTACGGTGGAGGTAATACCCTACTCCTGTGCTCGTGAATTGTATTGGGGTTGATCCCGATGGATCAATGTTGAGGATGGCTATGGATCGATGTGATCTCTCCTCTTCCTTCCTCTTGTTCTCTCTCGAACTAGGGGCCCCTGCCTCCCTTTATATAGTGGAGGGAGGTAGGGTTACAAATAAGTATCCTAGTTGGTTATGGAAACTGGGGATAGAGATAGGAAGTCTATCTCTATCCTTTCTTACCGTGTACGTAAGTACCGGATTACAACTGTGCCTTTCTTGTGATACAAGTCCGGTCTTTATGCGGGGCAGACCCGTCTTCTAGATGGTAGGCGTGACTCTGCTCCGTGAGGATACTGGGAACCATGTTATCCACAATGCCGGATCAAGCCTTTAATTGAAACACACTAAGAGAGTTGACACTCAAATTCTCATAAACACACTCTATGGATATAAACCCTAATTTTTGTGGCTCTCATTGTCGGGGTCACAAATTACACAATTTGGTGACCCTCATGCTACACTGGCCTAGGATTAATTCTAGTGTGCACAAGAGACTTCATCAATGTATATCATTATAATAATTTGAAAAGAATAACAATAATTATTGAATAAATCTTACAAATAAGATTTGATGTCACGTAGGGCTACATAAATAAATCCATCAAAGTAAATATTGTAGCATAGAGGACTAAAAATATAGAAAACAAAGAGATGTACATCATGAGACACGGGTTTCTGACTTGAAAGCACGTCCAACTACTCACTATTTTGAATGAACTCCTTTCAAACAGTGGTGATGATTCTTTAACTTCTTGTCTTACTCGTGATGCTGCCCACAAACAGCGTCTGCAAGATTGAGTATAGTGGAATATTGAGCAAATCGCACAGTGGAATGATGTTGTTCTACCTTTATATAAAAGCTATGTACAACAGGTGAGCTAAAGGTTATTTTGCACCACCACTATTTAACAAAGATGTAATAGAGCAATAGATTTCAAAACGAATGGACAAAATTTTGATAAAACTGTATTCGATACAATTGAATGATATTTATTTGTAGCAAAGTATGGATGATTGGCTAGTTTTTATCCTTGCCTATAAAATTCAAACTGTTTTTTTTTTGAAAAATTCTCCTGTTTCAAAGGACTCGACGGCTTTGTTTTTTTAAGAAACGACTCCACAGATGTAGCCGTCAAGCTTAGGATTTAAATTCACAATACAGTATCTCCCCAGCTGTTAAAGTGTAATCATTAGATGGGCGTTAGTATGAGTAGGCGTACTAAACACGTGGGCTCGTCATTCATTTTCCTCTTTTTTTTTGACACTTCATTAATCTTCCTCCTAATTGCACCGTCTAATCAGCCATCATCATCCTCACAGCCTAGCATCGCAATTGCAACCAACTGCCCCCCTCCCACGGAATTTTCAAAAAGCGAAAAAAACAACGCATAATGCCACGTCGCCACCAACAAACTCCGCGCTTTTTTTGCTTAAAAAAAAAGCTCCGTTCGATCGAGAGAAAAAGCAGAAAAAAGAGAGAGAAAAGTAGCGAGGAGTAGGTCCAAGTCTCTCCCCCTCTCCCTCTCCCTCTCCTGGCTTCTTCCTGCTCAAGCGACTGCTTCCACCGCCGCCAGCTCCGCCAACCACCGCGCCCAAGATTCCCCCCCGCGGCCGCCGGCACCGGCGTCGACGGCGACGACAGGTAGCTGCCGCCTCGAGACCCGGTTTACTGTCGGCGCGCTCGTGCCTGGGGTGCTGTTTTAGTCGCCGCCTCGGGTGCCCGGTGGATGCGAGCTCTCCGATTTGACCTGTGCGCTTGCTCTCGTCTCGAGCCACTCGTCGCTGTCCGCTCCGTAGTGTGCGTTCGTAGGCTCGCTGTTCGATCGGTTGCGCCTATTCGGCACTGGAGCCGGTGATTTGGGGGTGAAAGGCGGAATTTTTTTAGCATTTTGGGGTGCATGTGTAGGGTTTGCTTTCCAAATTGTCGGATTGTTTTCCATTTTGCGATGCGAAGAGGAGGCAGAAAGCGCTGCCCAGTCCCGTCGTCTGATCTGTTGCGGTGTGATCATACAGATAGATAGTTGCTTCCTTTTAAGAAAAAATTCCACGCGATCTTAGTATGTTTTGTTATTTTCCCTTGTCAATTTGGTTCTCCCAGGTTGGAGTGGCTCGGATTTGGTGCCCCAGCTCGTCGAAGACTTCAGCTCTCGGATGGGAGCTCCCCGTGATGTGGCAATGGACTTAGGGTTTACTGTTGAGCAATAGGGTGGTGGTAGCTCTGTCTCTTGCTATTTGAGACTTTGAGAGTTGGTGCCGGGTTGTTTCAATTAAGCTGGGCGGTAGTATGATCAAGCAAATCCTTGGACGGTTCCCCAAGAAGCCGTCCAAATCTGGGGACAAGGATCCTATTGGCAGGTCTAGCCCCTCAGTGTCGAACCCGCCATTGGGTCCAAGAGGTGCAGAAAAGGCCTCCAACTTCAGTAGCCAGCCGCCGGTTATCTCGAGCTCTGGGCTCAGTTATGGGAGCGGAATGCATGTTGTTAATGCAAACTCGAGGGTAAATGGTAATTCAGCATTATCGACCGTTGAGATATTGCCAAGCTTTAAGGATGTGCCCAGCACGGAGAAGCATAACCTGTTCATCAAGAAGTTGAACTTGTGCTGTTCCACATTTGACTTCACTGATCCGACAAAGAACATAAAAGAGAAGGAAATAAAGAGGCAAACTTTGTTGGAGCTCGTTGACTACATTGCCTCTGCTAATGGGAAGTTTCCAGAGATGATTATGCAAGAGATCACAAGAATGGTTTCTGTAAACTTGTTCAGGACGCTGACCACCCCACCCAGGGAGAACAAGATTGTAGCCTTTGATTTGGATGAGGAGGAGCCTGTGATGGATCCTGCATGGTCACACTTGCAGATTGTTTATGAGTTGTTCTTGAGATTCATCCAATCTCCAGAGACTGATGCCAAGTTGGCTAAGAGATACATCGATCATTCATTTGTTCTGAGGTTACTCGATCTCTTTGACTCCGAAGACCCTAGGGAGAGAGAGTACCTTAAGATGATACTTCACCGTGTCTACGGAAAGTTTATGGTTCATCGGCCATTTATTAGGAAAGCCATAAACAACATCTTCTATCAGTTCATTTATGAAACTGAAAAACACAATGGAATTGCAGAGCTCTTGGAGATTTTAGGAAGCATCATCAATGGGTTTGCATTGCCGCTTAAGGAAGAGCATAAATTGTTCCTTGTCCGGGCTTTGATTCCACTCCACAAGCCAAAGTGCATTTCAATGTATCATCAGCAGCTGTCGTACTCCATTACCCAGTTTGTTGAAAAAGATTGTAAACTTGCAGACACAGTTATCAGGGGCCTACTGAAATATTGGCCCATCACAAACAGCTCCAAGGAGGTGATGTTTTTGGGAGAGTTGGAAGAGATACTAGAAGCTACACAACCTGCTGAGTTTCAGAAATGCATGGTTCCTCTTTTTCGCCAGATTGCACGCTGTCTGAACAGTTCTCACTTTCAGGTATTATATTAACTGCATGTATTGCCTTTGTCATGAAAAGGCATCCATTTGTGTTTCTTTTATTCCCATTTCTTGTGTTCTGTAATTTTATTCCATCTTTTTGTCTTGTGAAAATGAAACAGATGCATTACCTGTATAGTGCAGTGGCCATCTCAATTTACTTATCAAGCATGGTAGTTTAGGTTTAGTGTGTGGGTTATGCTAAATGATCCTGTTGTGTCCACAAGGAATTTATTTGTGTTACCAGGGCATGGACATAGGTGTCCGATTCCGACATGGATTCGGGTGTCCGATTCGGCAAGCACTAAAAAGTAGGGTGGGTTATTTTCAACTTTTCTTATCTACTTATTTGTCTCGTGTCTTATTTGACTTATCTCACTTTTTTTATTACCTTTTGAGTCGGATTTTTTTTATCTCGTACGCGTGTCTATAAGCTCTCTAAACCCCAAAATTGAAGGCCAACCGGCTCTCGAGGCTCCCTCGAAAAATTCTCGAAGTGACGAGATCCAGACAAATAAGTAGATAAGAAAAGCTGAAAAGAACCCACCCTAGGATTCAGGGATTCATCTAATATTTTATAATAAAAATAGTAAGAATTAAAAAAATAAAACTAGCTGCTGGGCTAACTTCAGCCAGCTGGCCTGGCCCAATTTTCAGGCCCATCCACCCATCTCAATTTTCTACTCCCCTAACATCTCATAGCCCCTTCTCAGTCTTCCTCCCTCTCACAGCCGCCTCTCCACCTGCTCCCTCCTAGGCTCCCAACAGGCAGCACTACAGCAGGCCAGCAGTGCTTCTCTTCCCCAATGCCGCCTATTGTGCCAAACGGCAAATGCGATCGTGTATACTATAGAAAGACGAAGAAAGAGCAGGCGGCCGGAGATGGAAGACATGAGGCGCCGGAATTGCTAGAGGATCAGGCGCCGGATAAAGAAAGGATCAACGTGATCTCTTAGGTTTCTTAGAGGGCAAGAATATGCTTCCTATAATAGTTAATCTATTCCTAGTAGTTAATCTATTTCCTTAGTTCAAGAGTTTCCTTTTTAGCTACAAGCTGTATTATAAACCACTATATAAAGAGAAGAAATAGAGGAGAAAAGGCATGTCAATTGTGCCACAAACTCTCCCTCCCCTTATCTCGTAGGTGCTGCCGTTGACAACCAGCCGGTGGCGTTGTACCGCTGCATACTTGCTGTGCTAATTCCCATGGCAACCTCTTCCTCTTCCCAGTCTAGGCCTCGACCAGGACAGCGGCCTGGTACCCGAGCCTTCAAGGCGAGTTGCATCAATTTGGTATCAGTGCCAGGAGCTCCTACGACCATGGTGAGCGGCGACGATCGCATCGATAGGTTGTAGACTTATCAAGGCTTCCTTGGCCGAGGTCCAAAATTCGTTGGCCGAATTTTTCCAGGCGGCAAGGGCGGCTAGAGCACCTGTTGATGCTGCGGGTCTTCAAGGTGGTGATGGGGAAGGCCATGAAACTGACCCAGCATCAGATCCGCTGATTGGGAGGGGCTCGAGCGGTGGCTCGGTGAATCCTCTGCGGCATGGTGGCGCGGTGCACTTCTCGCAAGGCGGCGGCGTGGGGCATCACTTCCTTGGCGATGGCTTGATGCGGCGCTCGGTCGGCCTGAGCGACGGCTCGGTGCGGCGCCAGGGGAACACGCAAGGAGCCACTCGCGTGGACGACCGACGCGGCATTTTCCATGACGATCGTTGCGGCAACCGAGAGCACGAGGAGCCAGGTGACTTCCGCTGGGTACCTCACGCACAAAGGTTTGATCTTCCGGAATACGACGACTCCAGCGACCCTTTGCTCTGGTTGCGGCAATACGAACGTTTTGGGTGTGTGCATCGGATCCCGAAGAAAGATTACGTGATGGTAGGGCTGTACTTGCGCGGCGATGCACAGAGGTGCTTGATAACTGGCAACTCGAAGATGGATGGATTTCTTGGGGTGAATTCTATGACACCATCCAGCGCTTTACGCGCCATTCGACGGTGGGACCCCTGGGTGATTTGGTGAACTTGAAGCAAGGGGATCTCCGCGCCGACGACTATGCAAGGGAGTTCCAGAAACTCTTGTCTCGGGCGCCTTATTTGCCGTGATCCGATCAAGTGGAGATGTTTCCGGTGGGTTTATCGGCCACACTGGCCGCCGATGTCTGTCGTGACAGACCCTGGGATCTAGCAGAGGCTATTAGCCTTGCTTGCGAAGCGGAAAAATGCGAAGACGCATGGATTACCAAGGCTCAACAAGGTTTCACGTCGTTAGGACGGAACCGTCCAGCTTTCAGCGACGGCGTGGTCGGAATGGCACCTTCACTGGGCTTGCCTCCTGCTGTTTCCCTGCCTCCACGTGCCTCGCCGACTGCCCCTGTTCATGGCGGTGCAAGAACCACAAGAGCATCGTCCTCGTTTCTTCCGCCTCTTCTTCGTTGTTTCGCCTCCAATTTAGCTTTGATCAACTCGCTGAGCGGCGGGCTAAAGGGCTATGCTACAATTGCGATGAGGTGTATTACTCGCGGTCACCGTTGCAAAAAGCTCTTCCATCTAGAGGTTCTCGACGAGGACGAGGAAGTCTTACATGATGAACCGTTGGACGATGCAACGCCTTCCCTGTCCATGATGGCCATACGGGGACCAAAGGCAGGCAGCACAATGCAGGTGGTCTTACTACTGCACGGACATCACCTCCTTGCTCTAGTGGACAGTGGGAGTACCCACAATTTCTTGAGTAGCCATGCTGCAGCCTGCGTGGGAGCACTACATGAGCAAGTGTCAACTTAGCATGTTCGAGTCGCAGATGGAAATCATCTTCCTTGTTTGGGGCTTGCACTGGCAGCTCCTTTCGCCATCAACACTCATCACTTTAAGGCTTCCTTAATCATACCACTGGATAGTTTCGATGTCATTCTGGGGGTTCAGTGGCTGCAGTCCTTGGGTGATATCAATTGGAACTTTGAGTCGCTTCACATGTCCTTCAAGAGGAGGGATGCGGCCATCACCTTACAAGGGGTCGGCCTTCCCAAGAGTAACACTGCCAAGCTGTTCCAGTTGGAAGCCTCACCCTCATTGAACGTTCTTTTGGCAGAGTTCGACGATGTTTTTCAGGAGTCACGGGCTCTACCACCTCGGGAGTGCAATCACCTTATCTGTCTCTAGGAGGGCACTGATCCGGTGGTTGTATGGCATATCGATACCCGTGCAGGCAAAAGGATGAAATTGAGCGCCAGTGTTTAGAGATGCTTGCCCAAGGTATCATCCAACCAAGCCGCTCTCCCTTCTCTTCATCAGTCTTATTAGTTAAGAAGGCCGACGGTTCTTAGCGCTTCTGCGTGGATTATAGGGAGCTAAACAAGCGCACTATCAAAGACAAATTTTCCATACATGTGGTAGAGGAGCTCCTGGATGAATTGCATGGGGCCCGTTTCTTCTCTAAGCTGGATCTCCGTTCTGGGTATCACTAGATCCGGATGCGTCCTGAGGATATTGAGAAGACGGCATTCCGCACACACCATGGTCATTATGAGTTCCTGGTGATGGCATTTGGGTTGTGTAATGCACCGTCTACCTTTCAGGCTTTGATGAATGAGGTACTGGCTCCATTCCTTCGAAAATTTGTACTTGTATTTTTCGACGACATCCTTGTCTACAGTACATCAGCGGATGAGCATCTACGTCATCTACGCCTCGTCTTGGACCGCTTACGTCATCACCAACTCTACTTAAAAGCAGTCCAAGTGCGCCTTTGGCTAACGCGAGGTGGGCTACCTAGGCCATGTCATATCCGCCGCAGGGGTGGCGGCCGACCTAGGCAAAGTACGTGCTGTGGCGGATTGGCCCCCTCCGGCCTCTGTCGCGGCTGTCCGCAGCTTCTTAGGCTTGGCGGGCCATTACCGTCGATTTATTCGGCAGTATACTTCCATCGCCGAGCCGTTGATGGCTCTTCTTCGCAATCAAAGATTTACTTGGATAGAAGAGGCCGCTTTAGCCTTTCGCTTTCTTCAGGACGCCCTGCAGGGGCCCCTGTTTTGCGGCTTCCCAATTTTGACACGCCATTCATCGTCGAATGTGACGCGTCGGGTTCGGGTGTAGGGGCAGTACTCCAACAAGAAGGCCACGCATTGCGTTCTTCAGTTGCAAATTGGCCGAGCGGCACACCAAATTGGTGGCGTACGAACGGGAGTTCATCGGCCTTTCCAAAGCTTTAAGACATTGGCGGCCATATTTATGGGGACGTCAATTCGTGGTGCGCGCTGATCACGGCAGCCGCAAATATTTGCTGGAACAGGCCCTTATCACACCACCGCAACAACATTAGCTGAACAAATTGATGGGCTTCGATTTCACTGTGGAGCACAAGCCAGGCCGTACAAATCAAGAGGCAAATGCTCTTTCCAGGTTGTACGAGCCAGCGGCACCATCCTGCGCGGTCTTGTCATCAGTTTTTTCACCACTTTGGTTGGCTTGGCAGCAAGAACTTCGTCAGGAACCGGATATCCAGCGCCGTTGTGCCTTTCTCCAAGATACAGCCAACCATAGCTCTGGTGATGATTGATCAGTCCAAGATGGACTACTGTTTCGAGGGCAGCGATTGTTCCTACCAACAGCATCTCCTTTGCGCACCAAGGTGGTGGCAACCTATCATGATCTCGCAAATGAAGGGGTCCTCAAAACCCTCCATCGGATTAAGCCATGGTTTTATTGGGAAGGCCAACGCAAGTTAGTTGAGGAGTATGTGGCGCAGTGCAGCATATGCCGGCAAAACAAAACAAGCTCGTTGGCGCCAGCAGGACTTCTCTAGCCCCTTCTAATACCACATCAAGTGTGGGTTGATATCTCTATGGACTTTATTGTTGCCCTCCCAAAGTCTCAGGGGATGACATCAATAATGGTCGTAGTAGATCGCTTGTCCAAATATGCTCACTTCATCGCCATGAAGCGACCGTCCACGGCATCCGTGGTGGCTAATCTCTTCTTTGACCACGTCGTCCGTTTACATGGTATGCTAGTCGATCGTATCTGATCGGGATCCAGTCTTTACCAGTGCTTTCTGGCAGGATCTTTTCAAGCGTTGTAGCACCCAGTTGCTTACATCGTCAGCCTATCACCCCCAATCTGATGGTTAGACGGAGGTGGTCAACAGAACCATCGAGATGTACCTTCGTTGCCTCACCGCTGAATATCCCACTTCTTGGACACATTGGCTTCCTTGGGCGGAGTTCTGCTACAACACTTCGTTCCACTCAGCCTTATGCATGACGCTATTTGAGTTGGTTTATGGACGAGCTCCCCCTAGTCTCGTACCATATAATCAAGGAGCTACTGTTATGGATGCTGTGGACTGCCACCTCATTGATCGAGATGCTTTATTGTCACGAGCTTGGCAACATCTACATAATGCTTAGAACAGGATGAAACAGTATGCTGATGAGCAAAGGAGGGATCAATCTTTTCCAGTAGGTGCCTGGGTTTGGCTGAGGCTGCAGCACCGTCGGCAGGGGTCCCTTTGGTCAGCAGCATCACATAAGCTGTCTCCTCGTTTCTTTGGACCCTATAAGGTGGTGGCTCGCATTGGCAAGGTGGCTTATCGGTTAGCCCTGCCGCAGGATGCTCGCATTCATGATGTTTTTCATGTTTCACTCTTGAAGGAATTCTGGGGCACTCCTCCCTCTGAAGTTACGCCATTGCCAACTGAGGTGTCAACAGATGAAGGCCAGCCGCAGCCTACGCCATATCAGCTGCTTGCTCAGCATTTCTTTCAAGGTCATCGTCAATTCTTGGTACATTGGTCTGGTGAGCCTCAGGAGGAAGCCACTTGGATGGATGCTGTGACTTTTCGATGCTCCTATCCTGACCATAAGCTTGAGGACAAGCTTGATCTCCAGGGGGAGAGTATTGTTGTGCCAAATGGCAAATTCGATCGCGTATACTATAGAAAGACGAAGAAAGAGCAGACGGCTGGAGCTGGAAGACGTGAGGCGCTGGAATTGCTAGAGGATCAGGCGCCGGATAAAGAAAGGATCAACGTGATCTCTTAGGTTTGTTAGAGGACAAGAATATGCTTCCTATAATAGTTAACCTATTCCTAGTAGTTAATCTATTTCCTTAGTTGAAGAGTTTCCTTTTAGCTACAAACTGTATTATGAACCACTATATAAAGAGAAGAAATAGAGGAGAAAAGGTACGTCAATTGTGCCACAAACTCTCTCTCCTTATCTCCTAGGCACTGCTTTGACAACCGGCCGGTGGTGTCGTACCGCTGCGTACTTGCTGTGCTAATTCCCACGGCGACCTCTTCCTTTTCCCAGTCCAGGCCTCGGCCAGGACAGCGGCCTGGTACCCGAGCCTTCGAGGCGAGTTGCATCACCGCCCCTCCCTCCGCTGTGCCGTGCTGCCATCCTCCCTTCCGCTGTGCCACGCCGCTATCCTCCCTTCCCCTGCATGTGTCCTGCCTCCCTTACCCTACGTGCGCGCTGCTGTCCTCCCTTCCACTGCGTGCACGCTGCGTCCTCCCTTCCACTGCGTGTGCACTCCCTGTCCTCCCTCCCTGTGCCATGCCCCCCCTCCCTCCCCTGCTGCCTGCTGTTCCCCCTCTCGCTGGTGCGTCGGAAACACGTTGCGCCATGTCTAACGCGAGTCGACACATGTAAAAATTTTAGGACATGCGTGTCCCGGTAACACAGGAATTTATGCACAGAACATTTCTATCACCTATAGAGTTCCGAACTTCCAATCAGTCGATCACTTCTCATTTTAGCTTTGTTATCCTATAATTATGGTTTGCTTTGTGGGAATTTTTTTAAAAAAGCAACTTGGCATTTTGTGCTAACGTCACATTAATTTGTATAGCAGAATACATGTTATAGTCAATTTTACAATGGTTGAGCAGTTCTCTGGCTAGTAACAATATCACAAAAGTAAATTCTATCAGCTGTATGGCTTGTCTCCACTCTTCACCATGGGTTGCCAAGTGGTTCCTTATAAGGATTTCTCTTTATATTACCGTTTCATTTAAATAGGCAGAAGAAAATATTTGTTAAGTGCCAGGGCTTTGACCCCTTGCACCGTCTTTGCTTGCCTTTTATTTTATTTGAACCCTTATGTAATGTCACATGCATCTCAAATCTATTTGAATTGCAAGCTTATGTTTATAGTATAGATATCCTACTATGTCTACCATGTTTCTCGTTCAATATGTGTAGCCATATGTAGGCCCCAATTAACTCAGATCTGTTTCGATATTTTTCTGGTACAATTTCATTCTCCCCTATTATGTGCTTGAGACATCATGCTTTGTTTTATTGTTGCAAGGTATTCATAGTTGCAAATGCAAGTCCTGTCAAAGTTGTAGAACGAAAACATAGCATTAATTTAGCTGATGATGCTTTTGCTGCTTGTAGGTTGCTGAGAGATCATTGTTTCTGTGGAACAATGACCATATCGAAAATTTGATCAAACAAAATAGTAAGGTTATTTTACCTATCATCTTTCCTGCGTTGGAGAGAAATTCAAATGGGCACTGGAACCAAGCTGTGCAAAGCCTCACTCTTAATGTGCGAAAATTGTTCTCTGATCATGATCCTGGATTATACAACGAGTGTCTGCGGAAATATGAGGAAGATAAAGCCAAAGAGAAGGAGGTCAAATTGAAACAAGAAGCCACTTGGAAGCGCCTAGAAGAGATTGCATCAGCGAAAGCAACGAGTGGAGAGCCTGTGCTTGTTTCTCGAACTTTACCTCGTCAATCTTCAGCTGTGTAGCGAATTATTCAAGGGGTAAAGAAGCTTATTATTTTCTGATGGGTAGCTTTAAGTTTGGGCAGTTGTTTTCTAATGTATGAATTATTTCAATTGCTAGGTCTTCAGTGATTCATGAAACACTGTACAGGATTGAATTGTATATACAAGGTATATTAAGGCGGGCAAATTGACGGAAAGATCTGAGAAGCCAGTTGGGTTAGGCGCAGCCTAATAGCACCATTTCTCAAGCCTGAGTCTTGGCTTCTGTTGGCATGCTGAGATCTGCAGTTGATTGTTGTATCCTTTAGCCTTGTCCGAAGCTGGTTATGATTTGTTTTCACCAGGGTTGATTGATGTTTGTTTTGGGAGCAAATGGTTGGTGGTGGTCGGTGGATAGAACTCTAGCTGGAGCTTCAAATTGAGTCGTCGTTGTTCTTGAGTCGGCATGGCCCTTCATGGTTGTAAATGGAAGCAAAATTTTCTTTTGAGGACAATATGAGCAGATATTGCTCACAGAATGTGTGAAGTGCATTAATTTCATTATGCGTGGCCAGTGAGTGTTCATGCAATTTGCAGTCGAATGCGGTGTGTGTTACTACTCCAAGAAAACCAAATGCTCAATTTTGCCAAAAAAAAAAAAGAAGAAGAAGCTCAAGACAAAATATGAATCCAGAGCTGGTAAATGGAAACTCTTGGATACAGAATAATCGCTTATTTAACCCTCTGTTCATCAACATAATCACCTTGACGCGAGAGCAAGAACAAGGTGGGCGATGGATGCGTTGGTCACAGTTCAGTTGCAATGCTGCTCAACCTAGCTAGCAGGCAACGCAAGTACCGAGTCACTCGATAAGCTATAAGCTCGAAGGATTGTCCCGGACGACCGAGAGGACGATGCTGGCGGCGGCGGCGCTCACTTGCCATGGCCTTTCTTGGCCAGCAACGAGCTGAACGCCGGCTGGCAGTATCGGCCGTCCTGGAAGAACATGCCGGCGACGACCTTGTACATGGCCTCCGTCATGTGGACGCCGTCCCAGTTGACGTACTTGGCCGGCTGGGTGCAGGCGGCGGTGACCTCCGGCGAGCCGCAGGTGGAGAAGATCTCGAAGTTGTAGGCGCCGCCGCCCGTGCCGCAGCAGGTCCGGAAGGTCTCCGTGAAGCCGTACCTCCCCGGGGTCCTCATGACGGCGAGGTGGGCGGCGTAGTAGTCGGCGTAGGCGATGACGGCGGCCGGGTGCCTCTGCCGGAGCCGCTGCAGGCCGGCGAGGAGGCGGCGGTTGTGGGAGTAGCTCTGCCGGTTGACGGAGGCGACGCAGCTGACATTGTCGCGGTCCTCCGGGCGGGCCAGCGTCATGGCCAGAGGCAGGCAGCCGGTGAGCGGCAGCCCCTGCACCACCATGTACTTGGCGCCCTTCTTCAGCAGCGCCTGCATGTCATTCCCACCACCATTTCAGAAAACCACGTACCAGGGTGACTAGCCGATGCAAGATCATAGGCTCATGCCATGTATTTACGAAAAGGACTCTGATGAAAACTGCAACGACGAAATCAACTTTTAGATTGGGCATTTCGTTCGACAAAACATAATTAGGTCCAGGGTTGCAGGTCAATGCTGCAAGGTTGTTCTCTCCCCCTCGGTGACATTGACAGAAAACAGTTGATTAGCACATGAACAACAATGTTCAGCTGGTCCAGATCGAGTGTGGAGTAAATCCATGCACATGTCCGGCTAGCTACTGGTTCAGAAGGCATGGATGCAAAATTTGAGGTGAGTAGTACAGCACTGGCAGTGGCAGGAGTAGAGACAGTGCAGTAAATGGCCATCAAATTAGGTTGGGTGATGCCGCAGCAAGCACTGAAGACTGCAGAAACCTCATCAAAGCGGCTTCTAGCGTCTTCATTTCAGTCTTCACAGTCATGTCCGGCGCCTTGAGTTAGATGCAGACAAATACCTACAGCCTACCCACATTGGATCATCAAAACTGCAATTAAAACTGGTCCTTCGCAACCCCAATTGGCACCTCCTAAGTTTAAAGTTAAATTAACACCGCAGTGCAAGAAGTAGCAAGCTTGATTAACTGCTTACTTTTGACAGTTCAGAGAGTTCCCAACTTTTAATAATCTTGTACTGAACTAAACTAGCTACTGGTATACACAAGAAGGGAGAGAAGATCAAGGTATATGCCCTCCTCTTATTTTCTTCGTTTTGAAGGATTGTTGCTACCACCAGCAGCTGGGAGGGAATCAGTTGTTTGGTTCTCCTCTGTTGTTTGTGAGAAGAAAGATGAGAGCAGCAGAGCAGTAGATGCTGCCAGTGCCAGGGACAGTAGAACGAGCCGTTGATCTATCTGCTCCTGGCTAGGCAGTGTCAGCTAATTGCAGCTGCAGCCAGCCATGCAAGGCAGAGATGGTCAGTAGGAATCAAAGTAAATGCACCCATCTGTCATATCAAAATGTAACGAGGGACAAGCCACGGTACATGCACGATGGGAGCTGGATACTCAAGGCATGCATTAAGGCCTGCTTAGAGCCCTACACGTGCCGATAGGTGGATATGTTTAAGAAGAGAGAGAGTTGTCACGAGGCCACCTCTGAACCCTAGCTGCTGCCTTCTCCCTCTTCTCCTCCTCTTCCTCTCACATAACTCTGCCTAGATATGAGGCTAGACGAGGCGCTTGGTTGCAACAACGTTGGCAAACGCCTAGGACACGGTGTTGGTGGTGGATGAAATCTACACCGACCTGACCGATGCTGCTGTTGGGGTTGGCCTGCAGGCACAAGTAACAACTGGCTCGCATGCAGCCGAGCCATCCACGGATTCTGGTCAGGTGCTTGGGGCTGCTAGCAGTGGTTGTGGCATCGTGGTGTGTCTATCCGTCTGGGAACCTCTACACTTTGTTGACTTTTGTGTAGTTGTGTTGTAGGTGGTGCTCTCAGAAGTGCTCTAAGTATTCAATGAGAGCTTTCCGGTGTGACCGCCTAGATCTGACTGGTTTTGACCGGTTAGATAGGTCTGACTACTATACGGAGTGTGAACGGCCAGACTTTCTTTACAATAACCTATGTCGACAGGCTAGATGGATACGTGTTGAAGTGCCAATCTTAGAGAAATCTCATTTTTCTGGCTTCTTTGGTTGGATCAAACAACGGTGACGTCCAAGGGGTGTTGTTACCTTGTTATAGGTGCCATTGAGGAGTGTTGGTCTTTCTGCTCATTTTGAATTATTCCTATGTTCGTTGAAGCGATAGACGGCTTAGCGGTCGATTTGGAATATTGCACTTGGTTTTGATTAGTCAGCAACGGATCCTCTAGATAAGTTGGTTTGATCGTTTGCCTTTTACTCTCACTCCATCCTTTTGGATGTTGCAGGAAGCCTTTGGAATTTAGGGTTTTAAAGTATACTTTTGAAACCGTATAAGAATATCATGAAAGTCGGTGCAGTCATCTTCTCTATTCTATATAGAGGATGATTAAAAGTTAGAACAGTCTAGATGCGGATTGATTTTTTGGCTGTTCTGAGCTGGAAGGTACATGCTTTTGTCTCTTTTCTTGGGCTAGCTTTAATGTGACAAAGCTTTTTTCGACTTTGGATTGTAGTATTAAATGTTTACCTTTTGCCTGTGTGGTGGATGTATTATATCTCTCTCTAGTGGACGCAGAGACTAGGAGTTATATATACTTCAATTATCTATAAACTTAGCATATATTGAGCATATGTATAAAGAGCATCTCTTATCTATCGCAAGTAAGCTTCGATAAGAAATATAGGTGAAGTACCACAAAACACCGGTGTAAGTTTAAGCATCGTGCTATCCCCTAAAAAAACCGGTTTTTCATATAAGAACTCTCCTGCATTATATGCTCTTTTTACTCTTGCACCAACCACTACTACAGATAAGGGTTTCACAAACGGCCTATCACAAGCGGTTGACTACGGCCCGTTTGTAGTTTGAGAAATGCAAGCGGTTTGAAACCAACGGGCCAGAAGAGGGCTTCTACAAGCGGTTCGTATCCCGAACCGCTTGTAAAACCCATTTCTACGAGCGGTTCGTGTCCCCAACCGCTTATAGACTTCTACAAGCGGTTGGGGACACGAACCGCTTGTAGAAATAGTTTCAAGCGGTTCAGACACGAACCGCTATAAAAAGCTTCAAGCGGTTCGGGACACGAACCGCTTGTGAAGGCCTAGTTTTCGAAAGGCTAAAAAGAAATTGTCCTACTCTATCAAAGAGCACGCGTGGGTGAGTTGGCTAGCTGGGTGAGGTGTGGGTCACAAGGAGGCATAAGGTTTTGAGTTCAAATCCCACTTCCCCTAAATATTTTTTACCTTTTTTCCACACTATCACAAGCGGTTGAGGGAACCGCGTGTGATACCAGCCAGTATCACACGCGGTTTCGTACAAGCGATTCAAAAACCGCTTGTAAAGGGCCTTACGAACCGTTTGTGATACTCCAATGTACAGTAGTGAACTGTATGAACTGGAGTTGTCCACTAATCTGTAGGCCCAGCTACCCGGAGAACACTCGCTCACATTTTCTCCCCTCTTGATAACACACACCAGAGAGACTCAAGAGCACATAAGCTTTGGCGCAGCTACAACAGGCTGCCTTTTCTCTTTATTCTTCTAAACTCGGCGAAACTCTAATTACTAGTTACATGCTATTTATAACGCTAACTCACACCACAGCCACGAGCCAGTACGTCGCCACGATCTCCACGTACTCTGGCCGCTGGCCATGATCTGTACGCATGCACACACACCATGCGTAGCTGAAGACTCGGCTAAACAACCAACTAATCTCCTAATTATATGCTCCACTAATTAGCGATCTCAAAGCATGCATGCACGCCTGGCTATGCACTAACCAACAGAGCTAATTATGCTACTTATATGCTAACCATATGCGGTCACTAATACTAATGCACTTAGAGCATCTTCAACAATGACTCTATATAAGGTCGTATATTTGAATTTAGGGCTTTTACAAAAAAAAAAACTCCAGGGTTCTATATTTTAAAAACGTCTTAAAATAGGATAGGACCTTGAGAAGACTTTCTAAATATAGGAACTCATCTACTGAGTCCTAAAACTTTTTTAGTTATACTTTAGGATAAGGCTCATTGTTGGAGTTCTTTAAATCCCTAAAAAACAGATAGACATGTGTATAAGGCCTCTAATTTAGGACTATTATTGGAGTTGCTAATCATTTTTGAGCCCAATAATTTTTAGAGAGTACCTAAAATGATTTATAGGACTCCATTTTTAGGTCCCATTATTGGAGATGCTCTTACTAATCAACTAGGTTACAAGATTAATTCCAACATAATCTCCTTCTAAACTTTAATCAGCCACCTTAATGAACTCTCTACTTCTGCCGTACACTAGTACGTATATACCAGTTACTAGTACTACTTTTCAAAGAAAAAGAAACTGGATATGATCAGTAATAGAGTATTTATGGAATAATGTATGTCATTCTGCGTACCTCGATGAAGGTGGTGACCCTGTCGACGGCCATGTCCCGGATCTGCTTGGAGGGGATGGTGGCGGCGGCCATGAAGCTGTAGGCGTAGTCATTGGCGCCGATCTCGCCGACCCAGAAGAGCGCGTCGGCGATGTCCTTGTCCTTGGCGCCCTTCCGGCGGAGGTGCGCCTCGAACCAGGCGAGCTGCGTCATAATGGACTGCGGCGTGATGTCGACGGTGAGGTTGTTCTTGGCGAAGAAGTCGTGCTCGATGGCCGTCGCGCCGGCGACGGCGAAGTTGACGCCGTAGGAGTAGGTGGCGTTGGGGGAGAGGTAGGGCGGGAGGAAGGCGGGCAGGGAGAGCTCCTGCGCGAGGAAGTCGACGACGAGGCGGCCGTCGGAGTAGCGGTTGGTGGAGCGGTGGAAGAAGGTGGCGCCGTAGGGCGGGCTGGAGACGTAGCCGAAGGAGTAGGGCCCCGTGGTGGAGTGCGTGTTTCCCGTGTCCGTGAACGAGTCCCCGAACGCGTACACCGTCCGGAACGGCGGCGACGCCCCGGCCACCGGAGCCGCCAGGATGGCGGCGGCGACGAGGAAAAGAAGCACGGGCGCCATGACGCGACGGGATTGTGCTAGCTGGAATGCTAGCGCGTCTGTTTGAGTAGACTCTCTGGTGGTACTCCGGTTTTTATAGCAAGGGACAACGGCATGGGAAGCTAGCTGTGCCTGTGCGTACGTGGTTTTCAATGACAGGTTGGTGCATGGTAACTCCGTGCATCTCACTTTCTTTCCTATTTCATCCGTAAAAGAAAAGAAACTAACATGATAAGTAATTTTTTTATAGGCATAGGCAACTCAGATGCATATAAACTTACATCTTATATAGACCATACACATGCGAGTAGCCTGCGATGGTGCTACGGCTTGGTCCTCTGTGCTCGTAAGATTCAGCGAGGGAGAGGACGGAGGTTTCCTTTATTAATGTAGCTGCACCAACCCTTGTGGACAGGACAGCAGTCACTACTCACTCGTCACTCGTCAGGCTAGGCTGGTGGGGTACTAGGAAGTAGGAGTGCAGGCCGGCGCACTTATTAAGACCTCTGCCTCTTCTAGAAGAATATCAATGCCTCGGCTTAACCCATGCACGCAGATGCACTGCGGCTAGCTATAAATTCAGCTCCGATGAGTTCACAAATATAAATTTCTTGAACGAGAATCACAAATACGAATTGATTTTAGGCTAAGACAGTGTTCTTTTCGGCTTTTGTATTTGCGTCTGCGTTTGCGTTTGCGTTTGCTTATAAGCTGAAAATTTGTAACTCCTCGATAAGAACATCCGATGGATAAAAAATTATAGAAAAAATGGTTTTGAAAGCTTTGAGAAGAAATAGTAAGACCTACAAAAATTGACTACCAAACATCAAAGCGTTTAACTTGTACGAAAATAACAAATTTTTAACTTATAAGCAAACGCAAACGCTAAAAAGAACACTGCCTAAACTAGGCGTGGTGTCGGGGGGACCCGCGCAGCCAGTATGTGTCTTGTTCCCGCACAACCATCTCCCGCCAATTTCTCTCCCTGCCGTTGCCATTGCTTCTCCGAATTAGCAAATAAAGCTCCAAATATATATAGGTGCCTCGCCCTCTCCACCCCCGCCTCGCAACGAATAAAGACATCTTTTTTTTTAAAAAAAAGGATTATATATAATATCCATGTAAGATGTTAAAAGTATAAGTGAATTGTTCTTTTTTCTCATCAGTTTACACTTTTGGAAGAACAGATTGATGATTGATGCATGCAAAAGAGGTCTCGAGTTTGAGTTTTGCCCGGCGCAATTAAATAAGTCGTCCGCTCCTATGCAATTAAATAGCAGCCGATAATGGATGTTCGCTCCTATTCCACACGTCTCTCAATCCAGAGCCAAAATTATGCAAGTTAGAATGCAGTTAGCCACTCTCCAAAAGAAAGATCTCAATGCCTCTGCCTATTTCCACAAGGTTAATAAGAGTATTGTTCTGCTACAGGCTGCCCTTTGTGTAGATGAAATCACTTCATATCTACTAGCATTAGCCACTCTCCAAAAGAAAGATCTCACTGCCTCTGCCTATTTCCACAAGTTTAATAAGGGTGTGTTTGGTTTGTATCCCTGGGTGGCCATGCCAATGCATTGGTCATGGCCAATTCAGGGCATGACCTTTGGTTGGCAAAAACTGAGCTGTTTGGTTTGCAGACTTCAAAAAATAACCAATAAAAAAAAATTTAAAAATTGAATATATTAAAAATGGGTTGTTTATGATTTTAGATGAATTATAAAATTTATTTCATGCAATTTGGACACTATATGAAATATATACAAAAATGAGAAGTTTAATTGAAAAAAAAAAGAAAAGCTAACCTGGCTAACAGTGCTTATCCGCGCACTTTTCTCTGCACACGCATGTAGCGGGCCCCACCAGCGTGGTTTGCATGGCTCTTCAGCCAATAGCAGCGACATGCAGCGGGCCCCACCGTGAAGGCTGCAATTCGCCCCGCGCGTTGGCGCTGGTTTTGCTCGCCCGCGCCCGCGAGCCCTTTCACGTTGTAAAAATTTGGCGTGCCAAATTTTTTGGTTGGCTTGCCAATGATTGGCTGCAATCCAAACGGTGCCCAATTTACAAAGGCATGACCAAGTTTTGGTAAGGCTTGCGAGGGTCACAATCTAAACACGCCCTAAGAGTCTTGCTCTGCTGCCCCTTCGGATAGATGAAATCATTTCATATCTACTAGTACGATTATACTCCAATTATGAACCCTTTGTCACTTCTATCACTACTCAAGCTGAGCCCAAGGGATTGAATGACCTGTACGCTCATCTCCTTAGCTATGAGATGAGGCAGGATCAACACAATACCGTGGCTCAGATATCAAATCCTTCAGGTTCTTCTGCCAATTATGTGTCATGGGGCAATTATCGTGGGCGCGGCCGTGCCTGTTGCCGTGGCCACGGGAGACAACGCAATCAGAATGGGTCGACCTCTGGATGAGGTATTGGCACTCTCTTCGGAGGGAACAACACAAATCGTCCTGTTTGTCAGGTTTGTGGAAAAATTGGGCACATTGCAATCAGGTGCTGCCATCGCTTCGATCACTCGTATCAGGCAGGGGACAAAGTAGCAGCAGCAATCACGCGTACCTCCTATGATGTTGATCCAAATTGGTACGTGGATACCGGCGCAACGGATCACATCACCAGTGAGCTCAACAAAATGAGTGTCAAAGAGAAGTACAGTGGTAAAGATCAAATCCACATTGCAAGCGGGTCATGTATGACAATTATGCATATTGGTCATTCTAAGTTTACTGCTGACAATCACTCTTCTTTATATCTAAATAATATCCTTCATGTTCCATCCACTGCTCTCAATCTATTGTCAGTTCAACGCCTTGCTGCCGACAACAACGTTTTTCTAGAATTTCATCCTCACTTCTTTCTTGTCAAGGACCAGGACACAAAGCAAGTTCTTAAAGGCCACTGCAAGGGTGGATTGTATGTGTTACCTGATGGTCATTGCACTCCAAACAGGCAGGCCTTGCACAACATCAAAGTTTCCACTGAAGACTGGCATCAACGACTTGGGCATCCCTCTTCCTCTGTCGTTCAGCTAATAATTCAGCACAATCATCTGCCTAGCATTCCATCTCCAAATAATGTAGTGTGTGGCGCTTGCCAACAAGGCAAGAGTCACCAACTTCCATTTCCTATTTCTTCTAGTGTATCCTTGGCTCCTCTCAATCTTATTTTGTCAGATGTATGGGGTCCTGCCCGAGTGTCTATTAATGGAAATAAATTTTATGTAAGCTTCATTGATGACTTTAGCAAATTCACATGGCTTTTTCCTTTGAAAAGCAAGGCAGATGTATTGAAAGTTTTCATTAATTTTCAAACACGTGGAAGGACTCTTAAACAGGAAGGTAGTCTCTGTCCAAAGTTATTGGGGAGGAGAGTATTAGGAGCTCCATTCCCATTTTACACGAGAAGGCATTGCCCATCTTGCCTCGTGTCCTCGTACCCACCAACAAAATGGTTCTGTCGAGTGAAAACATCGTCATATTGTTGAAACCAGGCTTACACTTCTTGCTCACGCATCTGTTCCTTTGAAGTTTTGGGATATGCATTCCAGACGGCTTGCTATCTCATCGATAAGTTACCTAGCCGAGTCATCAATAACCAAACACCAGTAGAACGTCTCCTTGGCACTAAACCTTGTCATGAATATCACTTGTATTCATCTGGGGGCCAAAGACCAGTATATATACATAGTACAGGGGCAAAAGAGAAAAGACCTAAAGGCCATATATAGCTCAACATACATATATCTAACAACCCCCTCAAACTTATGGTGGGTTAACAACACTGAGTTTGGAGAGGTAAAAACTATGCTGCTGTCGAGTCTGTACCTTCGTGAAGAAATCTGCTAGCTAAATCTTAGAAGGCACATATTGAACAGAAACAACCTACTCCTGAACCTGTGACCGCACATAGAAAGTATCAACACCAATATACTTAGTGAGCTCATGCTTCACCGGATCACGGGCAATACCAACAGATCCAGTGCTGTCAGACAAAAGAGGAGTTGGTGTAGTAATAGAAACACCAAAATCCTCAAGTAACCAACGGAACCAAGTAACCTCTGCCGTCAAAAGAGCCATAGCGCGCAACTCAACCTCCGCACTCGATCAAGAAACTGCCATCTGCTTCTTAGTCTTCCAGGCAATGAGATAATCACTAAAAAAAACATAATATGTAGAAAGAAATTGGCGATCAGAAGGATCCCTAGTCCAGGTAGCATCAGAATAAGTATGAAGCTGCAAAGAGTTAAAGCGAGGAAAGAAAAGATGACGGGAGATAGTGCCACACAAATAACGCAACACACGAAGGAGGTGATTATAGTGGAGCTGAGTAGGAGCAGAGACAAATTGACTCAAGATATGAACAGCATAGCAGATATCAGGAAGAGTGACACCAAGGTACACAAGGCTACCAACAAGCTGTCGATACCGAGTAGGATCCGAAAGAGGATCCCCATCGGTGGGTCGAAGCTGAAGATTAAGCTCCATGGGAATTTCAGCTGTCTTGTGGTCAGTAATAGAGGCCCAATCAAGAAGATCCCCAATATATTTTTCTTGGGACAAGAAAATACCCTTTGGAGTGGAGGTAACCTCAATCCCAAGGAAATAACAAATAGGACCCAAATCAGACATACAAAACTACTCATAAAGATAAGTCTTGACAAAATCAATGTAAGATGGATCATCACCAGTAATGATCATGTCATCTACATAGAGCAGAAGAAGAGTGCGACTACGAGACGAGGTGTGAACAAACAGCGCAGGATCATGATCACTAACAGAAAAGCCAGCAGCAATGACCACAGAAGAAAACGCTGAAACCAAACCCAAGGAGCTTGTTTAAGCACATACAGAGCCTGACGAAGGCGAAGAACCAGCCCATCTGAAACAAAATACTCCGGCAGAGGCCGCATAAAAACTTCTTCATGCAGCACCCCATTAAGAAAGGCATTCTGAACATCAAGCTGATAGATAGGCCACACATGAATAGAGGCCACAATAAAAAGAGTCTTAATTGTGGTCATGTGAGCCAGAGGAGCACAGGTCTCATCATAATTAACACCATGCTCCTGCTGAAAACCACGAGCCACAAGATGAGCTTTGGATCGCTCAAGAGAACCATCAGAGCGAATCTTAACCTTATAGACCCACTTGCAGGTGATGGGACGAGCGTGAGACGGAAGAGCACAGCCTCCTAAGTGCTAGTACGCTTAAGAGCAGCAAGCTCCTCGGTCATCGCATGTTGCTACTCGGGATGAACAACAACATCACGATAAGAGGCCAGTTCTATAGGAGCTCCACCAGCAAAGCCACAACGCTTAGGGAGTCTAATGGATCGATGATCACGAAGAGCATAATGAGGAGAGATAGAAGCTGTCTCATCAGAAGAAGATGAGATAGCATGTGGATCCTCAACTGGCTGATGACGGCGAGTGTAGACAATAGGATAAGGAGATGCAAAACGAGCTGGAACAGGGGAGGAGACGGTGAAGAAGGAGACTCTGAGGTAGGAGGAGAAGGAGACTCTGAGTTAGGAGGCTCTAGAGAGGAAACGGGAAGGTGTATAGTGGAGATAGGAGTATTAGGAAAAGTCAAGAAAGATAAGAAATCTACAGTAGAAGCTGGAGAAGAAAGACGAGGATAGAAAGGACAAGACTCATTGAAGGTAACATCTCGAGAAATCCTCATCCGCTCTACCAACAGGATCCCAATACCGATAGCCCTTGTGCTCAGCATTATACTCAAGAAAAACACAGTCAACCGACTGAGCAGTCATCTTCGTGCGTTCACGTGGAACAAGAAGAACATAGCACACACACCCAAAAGAGCGAAGAACAGAATAGTATGGTGTGTGCCCTAGGAGATGCTCTACTGGAATACCACCCTTAAGTACAGAAGAAGGCTAAAGATTGATAAGATAGCAAGCAGCCGAGACTGCCTCAGCCCAAAAATGAGGTGGAACAGAGAAGGAAATCATGAGCACAAGAGCTATTTCAAAAAGGTGTCGATGTTTATGCTCAGCAACACCATTTTGAGCATGAGCACCGGGACAAGAGAACTAAGAGAGAGTGCACTGCTCAGTGAGAAACCCACGAAGGGCCCTAGAGAGATATTTCCCTGCAGAGTCAGCCTAAAAGACATGAATGAAAGAATCAAACTGAGTATGAATCATAGTGACAAAATTTTTATAGATAGACAAAACTTCACTACGATGAGACATAAAATATATCTAGGTATAGCGAGAAAAATTATCTATTAAAATGACATAATATTTATGACCACCTTGTGAGACAAAAGGGGCCGGACCCTAGACATCAGAATGAACAAGATCAAACGGACAAGCTGACATAGACTCACCAAAAAAATAGGGGAGTTGCACCTGTTTGCTAAGGTTGCAACCCGCACAATCCAAAGAAGCATCACCAGACATAGATCCTAACAGACCACAACGAACTAAAGATGACAGACGCGAACCACAGAGATATCCTAAATGATGATGCCACTGAGCAAAGGACGCCGTGGAGGAAGCAGCCGAGACGAAGTGACTGACAGGAGCAGCGAAAGGAAGACGAAACCAGTCAAGCTCCCAAAAACGCTGTGAATCACGGCACCGGGGGCTAGTACCAACCAGAATACCCGTGCGATGATCCTGAATATAACAAGAATCAGTATCAAGGATCACACGACAGCCATCATTAGTGAGTTGGCCGACGGATATAAGTTGCATGGTTAGTTTAGGAACATGGAAAATTGTGGGAACGTGAAAAAAGAAGACAGAAGAGTGCCTCGTCCTATGACAGGAAGAGAGGTACCATCTGCCATCTGAACAGTTAAAGGAGTGGTCAAAGGACTGATGGAAGTAAAACAGGTAGAATCAGATGTCATATGAAAAGAGGCACCTGAGTCAAGAATCCATGATGATGTATCTGAAGTAGAGGAAGGCGGTCTCTTACTAGAAGACTGTAAAGCAGAACCTGATGGTGAAGAGGCAGCCATGCAACGTAATAGAAGGATCCGGGCTATGCTGGGAGGAGTCTGAATCTCTTGTAACTGGTGCTGCAATACTTTTGGTCAGCCAATGACGAGCAATATCGTTCTTCTTCCGATAACAAAACTGCTCCACGTGACCATCCTTGTCACAATAGGCGCAGTGAAGGCCAGCCTTCGTCGTCACTCTAGAAATTGGCGGGGCTAGTAAAGTCGAAGAACGAGAAGCCGACGGTGTCGAAGCAGACGTTCGAAGAGCAAACATAAAAAGAGAAGCTAGTAGGCCTGCACCACGAAGTTGAGTCTCCTCGATACGAAGAGCAGCAAGAGCCTCTAATCACGAGGGTGGCGAGCAAGAAGCTGAGCACGAATCTGCTCAAACTCTGGCTGAAGACGCGTAATAAAGTCGTAGATGCAGCTAAGCTCTAAACGAGACTACTAGCGCTGGTAACAAGGACAAGTCCGACGGTCATGATCAGCATCCACAGAATCAAGAGAGTCAAGCTGACACCACAATGCAGAAAACTGAGCATACAACTCATCCACCGTAGAGGCACCCTACTGCAGTGACTGCTCGTGTCGCACAGCGGCAAGATACTGTGAGTCTCCAGTAGGCTCATAGCGATCACGAAGATGTGACCATATCAGCTGTGCTGAAGCTAAAGAAACCACCTCTCTATTTAGATGCACCTCCATGCTAGCAACCAAAATAGCGGAAGCACGAGCATCCTCATCACACCAGAATTTGTAGGCTGTATACCAAGACTTATAGGACTCCATAGCCTTCTAATGCTCATCAGAGACCTTCCTAGCAGTAGCAGTATCAGCATCATCTACAGGAGACTTTTGAGCAGAATCAAAAGACTTTGACGAAGTGGGCAGGACAGGAGGATCAGGACGAGGCAGGCAAGGAAGCTCACCCATAAGAAAATCCCACAGACGCTGACCACGCATGTACAGGCGCATATGAAGAGACCAATCCTGATAATTGAGGCCATCAAAAATCACCCGACAACGAGGAACAGAAACGTTGCCGACGACATTTTTTGATTTTTTTTTGATTTTTTTAGGTTTTTTTGGTGAAGACTGACTAGTCCTTTAAGTTACTTGGACCAGAACCCGGGTCAGTCTTCCCACCCCCTCGGCCAAAACCCGACTCGGTCTACCCGGGTTGGTCTCCCCGCCGCCTCAGCTAGGGTTTTTCGACGAGTCGCCGGTGGCCTGAGCCTGAACGTGGCGGTGGGATCGATAAGAGGCCGCGATAGCCGGACTCGGCGGGATCTAGCGTGGCGACAGCCAGGATCGACGGGAGGCCGCGACAAGCAGGATCGACGAGAGAGACGGCGACCGTGGCGGATCGGGAGGCGGCGACGAGAGCCGGTTGGCGGTGGATTTGGCAACGGACGGGCGTAGATCCGGGGATGATGCAGCGGTGGTCGAGCAACAACGATGACGACGGGTGCAGATCGGGCGGCGATGGAAGCCAATGGTGACGGGAGCCGAGGGGTGGCGATGGGAGCCGGTGGTGGGGACAGTGGCAGCAACCATGGCAGAGCCCTAGCTGAGCGGTGGTGGTGGAGGGTAGAGCGTGCAAGTGCAACACGCAGGGTAGAGGATCGGCGGTGGCTAGAGGTAAGAAGAAACCCTAATCCTAACCCGCTCTAATACCATATCATGAATGGCACTTGTATTCATCTGGAAGGCCAAAGGGCCAGTATATATACACAGTATAGGGCAAAAGAGAAAAGGCCTAAAGCCCATATACAGCCCAATATACATATATCTAACAAACCTAACTACCATTTTTTTAAGGCCTTTGGTTGCGCCTGCTGGCCTCATCTCAGGGCCTATAATTCCCATAAACTTGTTTTCCGTTCTCGACTCTGTGCCTTCTTAGGCTACAACACCCTTCACAAAAGTTACAAGTGCCTCCACATTCCCACAGGTCATGTTTACATCTTCAGAGACGTTATCTTTGATGAGCGCAAATTTCCTTTCCAATCCCTCACTTCATAGCCTTACAATCCTACCGTAGACTCCCTTCTCCTTCCTGTCAGTCAACTTAACTTGATCCCTGCTGGTTCTTCATAGCCAAGGGGGGATCCTATGGTGGCTTCCAATGAGGCTTCACATGAGGGCACAACAAATCCTCCAACCTCACCATTAGTCAGCTTAAACAACACTGAAAGTGACACTGTTCACAGCCCGACAATGAAAACAGTTGATCCGACAATAGCTACTGACTCCATTGCTCCTACTGCCAGCCATCCAATACAACACCATATGCAAACTTGGTTTAAGTCTCAAGTCCATAAGCCAAAGCAACTCACTGATGGTACAATTTTCTATGATCCTCGTCAAGCTCTTCTCAACAATACCAGTCTGCTAGATATTCAGCAGATTCCAGTCACTCATGTGGATGCCATGTCTGAGCCCAAGTGGAAGGAAGCAATGGAGGAAGAGTTCACAGCTCTAGTTAGGAACAAAACATGGCGGTTTGTACCACCATCATCAGCAAGAAACATTGTTGGTTGCAAATGGGTCTACAAAGTCAAAACTAGAGTAGATGGGACTATTGACAGATACAAAGTTCGGTTGGTTGCCAAGGGATTCAAACAACATTTTGGTTTGGATTATGAGAAGACTTTTAGTCCAGTATTTAAACCTGCAACCATTAGGTTAGTGTTGGGAATTGCAATGACAAAACAGTGGTCCTCGCACCAACTGGATGTACAAAATGCATTTCTTCATGGTGTACTTGAAGATGAAGTTTTATGGATCAACCGCCAGGTTTTGAGTTAGTCAACCCACATCATGTTTGCAAACTGAAGAAAGCAATTTATGTTCTGAAGCAAACACCTCTTACATGGTATTCCAGTCTTAGCACAAAACTGCAATAGCTCTCCTTTACACCCTCAAGAACAGATACCTCTCTGCTTATATACAGTCAAGGAAAAGTGGTCATCTACATGTTAATATATGTTGATGACATTATTGTAACAGGTTCTTCTGAACAAGCTGTCAACAATCTACTAGAGAAATTGAAACAAGAATTTGCCATTAAAGATTTGGGTCTATTGAATTTCTTCCTTGGTATCGAAGTTCAAAGGAAGTCAGGTGATGAGTTGGTCCTAACGCAGAAGAAATACATCTAGGAGCTGTTAGGCAGAGCAAACATGCAAAATTGCAAGCCTATAGACACACCAATGGATAGATAAACTCACTCAGGAAGGAGGACAACCTCTGACAGACAGAAGTAACCATATATAGGAGCATTGTAGGAGGATTACATTATCCAACACACACAAGATCAGACATAGCATTCCCTATGAATAAAGTATGTTAGTACATGCATTCTCCAACTGTTCACTGGACTGCAGTGAAAAGAATATTGAGATTGTTAGATATATGTGTATATTGGGCTGTATATGGGCTTTAGGCCTGATCTGTTGTAATTGGGCTTTCCTTTTTTTGCCCTTTATACTGTGTATATATACGGCCCCTTTGGTCCCCAGATGAATACATATGCTATTCATGACATGGTATCAGAGCTAAGGTTAGGGTTAGGGTTTCTCTTATCTCTCTAGCCGCTGTCGCCGATCATCTATCTAGCGTGTTGCACTTGCACGCTTTGCTTCGTCGACTCTCTGCTGCTGTTGTCATCGTCGTCCTCTCGCAGATGGGGCTGCGTCGCCGCCGTTGTCTCCGTGAATCAGGCTGTGGTCGTGACGTCGTCCTCGTCGCTCGCTGTTGGCGACCACCTCGGGACATCAACGGCCAACGCCGTCGCCCTCTCGCAGATCGGTCCGTGAGTGCCGTCCGCCGTTGTCACTCTTCGTCCGTTGCCCTCTCACAGATTGGTCTATGAGTGTCGTCGGCTGTCGTCGCTCTTCGTCACCGTGCTCGTTGTAGGCCACCGGCGCTGAAAGCTACCAGATCCGGGGTTGCCGTCACTCGGTGCCGCTCGTCCGGATCCTCGCCCACCACTGCTGTCATCCCCGTCGCTCGGTGCCGCTCGGGCTACGTCGTCACTGCTCGGGACCACCGGCTGGGGATTCGCCGCCGTCGCCCCTGTCGAGCATCGTCTTCACTGACGCCTAAGGTCGGGTCGGCATCGAATTGTCCAAACCAGATCAAGCTAGACTCAGTCATTTTGAGCTTTTCCAAAAAAAATCCAAAAAAAATAGAGAAAGAGAAAAGAAAAATGTCGTCGAGTACTGTTTCTATTCCTTGTTGCCTGGTGATTTTTTATGGTCTCAATTATCAGGATTGGGCTCTTCACGTGCGTCTCCACATGCATGGTCAACGTCTTTGGGATTTTATCACTGGCGAACTTCCCTGTCCGCCTTGTCCTGATCCTCCAGTGCTACCTGCTTCGTCCAAGTCTACTGATGACGCTATTGAGAAGGCTCCTGTTGATGCTGCTGCTTAGAAGGCCTCTGATGATCATAAGGAGGCTATAGAGTCATATAAGTCTCAGTATACCGCCAACAAGTTCTGGTGTGATGAAGATGCTCGTGTCTCTGCTATTCTGGTTGCTAGCATGGAGGTGCATCTGACCGGAGAGGTGGTTTCTTTGGCTTCTGCACAGTTAATGTGGTCACATCTTCGTAATCTCTATGATCCTACTGTTGATTCTCAGTATCTTGCGGCTGTGCGGCATGAGCAGTCTCTCCAGCAGGGTGACTCTATTGTGGATGAGCTATACGCTCAGTTTTCTGCGGTGTGACGTCAGCTTGACTCTCTTGATGCCGCGAATGCTGATCATGACCGCCGGACTTATGCTTGTTGCTAGCGCCAGCAATGTCGCTTGGAGTTTCGCTGAATCTATGACTTCGCCACGCGTCTTCGGCCAAAGTTTGAGCAGATTCGTGCTCAGCTTCTTGCTCGTCATCCTCACGTCACTTTGTTGGAGGCTCTTGCTGCTCTTCGTACTGAGGAGACTCGTCTTCGTGGTGCGGGCCTACTGGCTTCTCTGTCCGTGTTTGCTCTTCGGACGCCCACTTCGACACCTACGGCTTCTCGTCCTTTGACTTCACCAGTCCCACCGTCTTCTGGAGTGACGACGAAGGCTAGCCTTCACTGCGCCTATTGTGACAAGGATGGTCATGTGGAGCAGTTTTGTTACCGAAAAAAGAAGGATAATGCTTGTCGTCGGCCGACCAAGAGTACTGCAGCACCAGTTACAGGAGATTCAGACTCTTCCCAGCGCAGCCCTGATCCTTCTACTGGTTTTGCTTTACAGTCTTTGGTGAGATACCACCTTCCTCTACTTCAGGTACATCACCAAGAATTATTGATTCATGTGTTTCTTTTCATATGACTTCTGATTCTACCGGTCTTACTTTCATCAGTCCCTTGACCACTGCTGTAACTGTTCAGACGGCAGATGGTACCTCTCTTCCTATCACAGGACGAGACACTCTTTTGTCTTCTTCTTTTCACGTTCCCACAGTTTCCCATGTTCCCAAACTAACCATGCAACTTATATCCGCCAGCCAACTCACTGATCATGGCTGTCGTGTGATTCTCTATATAGATTCTTGTTCTATTTAGGATCGTCGCTTGGGTATTCTGGTTGGTACTGGCCTCCGGCGCCGTGATTCGTAGCGTCTTTGGGAGC
Organism: Olyra latifolia; assembly: GCA_036346145.1. NCBI lineage: Eukaryota > Viridiplantae > Streptophyta > Magnoliopsida > Poales > Poaceae > Olyra > Olyra latifolia. The sequence goes on from CM070525.1 coordinate 59,424,000, forward strand.
TTGACTGGCTTCGTCTTCCTTCCACTACGCCTGCTAGTCCCCCCGTCTCCACTGCTTCCTCCACGTCGTCTTTTGCTCAGTGGCATCATCATTTGGGACATCTCTACGGTTCGCGTCTGTCATCTTTAGTTTGTCGTGGTCTGTTAGGATCTGTGTCTGGTGATACTTCTTTAGATTGTGCGGGTTGTAACCTTGGCAAGCAAGTGCAACTCCCCTATTTTTCTAGTGAGTCTATGTCAGCTCGTCTGTTTGATCTTGTTCATTCTGTTGTTTAGGGTCCGGCCCCTTCTGTCTCGCAAGGTGGTCATAAATATTATGTCATTTTTATAGATAATTTTTCTCACCACACCTGGATATATTTTATGTCCAATCGTAGTGAGGTTTTGTCTATCTATAAAAATTTTGCCACCATAATTCGGACTCAGTTTGATTTTCCCATTTGTGCCTTCTGGGCCGATTCTGCAAGGGAATATCTGTCTGGGGCTTTTCGCGGGTTTCTCATAGAGCAGGGCACTCTCTCCCAGTTCTCTTGTCTCGGTACTCATGCTTAAAATGGTGTTGCTGAGCGTAAACATCGACACCTTCTTGAAACCGCTCGTGCACTCATGATTTCCTCCTCTGTTCCACCTCACTTCTGGGATGAGGCTATCTCTGTTGCCTGGTATCTTATCAATCTTCAGCCTTTTTCTGCCCATAAGGGTGGTATTCCCGTAGAGAATCTCCTAGGGCACACTAGACTATTCTATTCTGCGCTCTTTTGGGTGTGTGTGCTATGTTCTTCTTGCGCCACATGAACACACTAAACTAACTGCTCAGTCGGTTGAGTGTGTTTTTCTTAGATATAGTGCTAAGCACAAGGGCTATCGGTGTTGGGATCCTGTTGCTCGACGGACGAGGATTTCTCGGGATGTTACTTTTAATGAGTCTCATCCTTTCTATCCTCGTCCTTCTTCTCCAACTTCTACTATTGATTCCTTGTCTTTCTTGATTTTTCCTGATACTCCTATCTATACTATACACTTTCCTATTTCATCCTCTCCAGAGCCTCCTCCTCCCTTAGAGTCTCCTTCATCGTCTCCTCCTCCTGTTTCAACTCCTCCCTCTGTTCCAGCTCGTTTTTCTTATACCTATCCTATTGTCTACACTCGCCATACTCAGTCAGTTGAGGATCCACCTGCTACATCATCTTATTCTGATGAGATAGCTTCTACCTCTCCTTGATATGCTATTCGTGATCATCGATCCATTTGACCCCCTGAGCGTTTTGGTTTTGCTGGTGTGGTTCCTGTTGAACTAGCCTCTTACCACGATGCTGTTGTTCATCCCAAGTGGCAGCATGCGATGGCCAAGAAGCTTGCTGCCCTTGAGCGTACTGGCACTTAGGAGGTTGTGCCTCTTCCGTCTCACGCTGGTCCCATCACCTGCAAGTGGGTTTATAGGGTTAAGACTCGCTCTGAAGGTTCTCTTGAGTGATTCAAAGCTCGTCTTGTGGCTCGTGGTTTTCAGCAGAAGCATGGTGTTGATTATGATGAGACCTATGCTTCTATGGCTCACATGACCACTATTAAGACTCTTTTTGCTGTGGCCTTTGTCCGTGCATGGCCTATCTATCAGCTTGATTTTTAGAATGCCTTTCTTAATGGGGGAGTTGCATGAAGAAGTCTTCATGCGGCTTCCACCGGGGTATTTTGTTTCTGATGGGATGGTTCTCTGCCTTCGTCGTGCTCTGTATGGGCTTAAACAAGCCCCTCGGGTATAGTTTTAGCGTTTTTTCTTTCGTGGTCACTGCTACTGGCTTTTCTGTTAATGATCATGATCTTGCGCTGTTTGTTCACACATCGCCTCATGATCGCACCCTTCTTCTGCTCTATGTTGATGACATGATCATTACTGGTGATGATCCATCTTACATTGATTTTGTCAAGACTCGTCTTAATGAGCAGTTTCGTATGTCTAATTTGGGTCCTATTCGCTATTTTCTTAGGATTGAGGTTACCTCCATTCCAGAGGGTATTTTTTTTGTCTCAAGAGAAGTATATTGGGAATCTTCTTGATCGGGCCTCTCGTACTGACCACAAGACGGCTGAGATTCCCATGGAGCTTAATCTTTAACTTCGACCCACCGATGGGAAACCCCTTTCGGATCCTACTCGGTATCGACACCTGTCGAGACCAGGCCATAGAAGACCGAACCCCTCCTGTGCATAATGTAATAGTCCCAAGAATCATCGCTAGTACACACAGTTGTCAAACAGAGTGATACATTGCCATAATTATACAAGGTACAAGGTCGGGGAACTCGTCCCGATTATTTTACATACATGTCAGCACGTAGGCTGAACCACAGAGTACACAGCGAAAATCACGGGCTAAACACACAATATAGCTACTCTTTGATACAGAATCTCACAGGCATCTTGTCTGTAGGAACAGACCCTAAGCTTCACTCCTCAGAAGACTCCTCGTAGTCCTACTCGTCGTAGTCCTTATCATCTAACCCGGAGTCAAATCCTGCCTCTTTACCTTTTGAAATTTTAAAAGAGGGGGAGAAAACAGGGGTGAGTACTAATACTCAGCAGGGGAAGGACATGACATGATATGGTAGCTCTGTACAAAGGTGGTTTAGGTATTTTGCAGAGAAGTCTTGAATAATTTTTCCTAGTGAGTTAAAAATTGCGGTTTTAATAAACATCCTTTTCAGGGGCTCCAATCAAGTCCGGCTCAGTCATTCGGCTAGACGGAACTGTTCCGATCGACCCCTGGCGAACCATGCTCCATGGCTCGGTCATTCGGCCAATGGGACTGTTTTAGCCATCCGTCGACGTACTAAGTTCGGAACCACCATCATCTCACGACGGGTCCCAATAGTAAAATCTGAAATGGCGGTCCTTTGCCAAATTATTTTAGAAGAACCCCCAATTTTTATAAAATAAGTGGCTACCATATGAACACTCGCTTTGCGCGTTCATAACCGCTAGCACGGCTGTCATGACAGTTTTATCTTTGCAGAGGGGGTGCACTTTACCCTCGAGCGGCTTCCCGCCGAAGCGTTCAGCCATAAAGTCTCCGAGCTCTAACTCGATTGCTTCCTGTCAGGAGGTCGTAATAGAGCCAGAGGACTAGAAACCACGCCTGTCCCATACCAAGACCCGAGGTTGTACTGAAAGGCTAGGCTCGTAGGTTCATAGGATGAACAGTCCTTAGACTAGGAGGGAACAGTTTTTAAGCCCTGGTTTACAAAATCCACGGTATTAGAAAACACCAACACGGTGCATGAAAGCACCCACTGGCAGAAAGTTTCTCCTAGTCGGAATATTTGAGGGGGAGAAGAATAAGAACACCAAACCCGGCATCGTGTCCCTTCGATGCCTATTTTTCCAAATAAGTTTATAAAGACATTTCTAGTAAACATGAAATATAACATGATTTCTTTTTGCGGGCAATTCATTTTAAACAACCTAAGTCCAATGGAAAGTAGATAACAATTAATCTAGCTACACCTAGTTTTATATTAATTGGTTATTATAGCAATACTGTTAAATAGGTCTAACTAATCACTATTAAACTAGTTTTAATATTTTTAAAACTAGCATGCACAATTATAAATTCCTAATAAAACATTTTAATAAAAACAGGCTATAGACAGTATGCGTCAAAGGACCTACCTTGAGTTTCGGGAACCTGGTAGCAGTACTCCTCGGCGATGGTGCCCTCCAGAGCGCGTCCTCCTTCTGACGGAAACGACCGCGCACGCGCGAATATGGCAAACAAACCAAGTACAGCACAATCAGGCTACCAGTACAAATAATAACATTTTTATTATTCAAAATGGATTTTGGTATTTTATTTTTATTTATTTATTTATTTATTTTTTAAAGAAGACCCACATGCGACGATGAACTAATAGACTAGTCCTAAAGCTACATGCTGATAGAATCTTTAATAAATAACCGGGTCTCAGAATTAAACAGAGACAGCTCGACTAAATGGACGTGAGTTACCCGAAAAAGAATGGGGTGCTCACCGGGGTTCAGGGATTCTCGCACAGCCCCGAACGGTCAGACACCGGAAGACCGACGCGACGCAGCGGCGAGACGGTTCAGTGTCCTGCGGCCAAACCCAGAACATGAGAGGAGAACCCGAGGTGCGGTGGCGCAAAGAGAATTGACGATACTGACCGAAGCCGATGGCGGCAAGTTTGCGCGGCCAAACAAGGGCGGCGAAAAATAGAACCTCAGTGGTCCAAATATAAGCGCGCGACGGTGATCATGGCATCATTCACCTCAAAATGGAGAAGGCTGCGGGGTGCTGGTGATCAACAGCGCGACGTGACAATGACAACGACGGCGACCATAACAGTTAGTCACTAATACATGCGCGCAGAGCAATGCATGCACTGGCTTGGGTTTTAAGAGAGCAACGACGAGATATCTGCACACTCGCATGCAGGCAAGGAAGTGAGTGAGAAGACGGCGGGGAGAGAGTGACAACAGAGTGAGATGCATATAGCAGCAGCAAGCATGCAGCGCAGCGGCATGCAGCAGCATGCAGAGTGAGTTGACAAGTCATACATGCATGCAACGAAATATGTGAGAGAGAGTGAGAAGGTAGGGAGAGTGAGACATGTCATGTATGTAAATAAATATCATGCATGTAAATCAATGTCATGTATGCATGCAAGAAAGAGAACAAATTAATGCCATGCATGCATGCAAAGAAAATGAGTGAGAGAGAGTACGGGAGAGTGAGATACATGCATGCAAAGAATTGATAAGAACATGTCATGCATGTAAATAAATATCATGCATGTAAATCAATGTCATGCATACATGCAAGAAAGAGAGAAAATTAATGCTATGCATGCATGCTAAGAAAATGAGTGAGAGAGAGCACGCGAGAGTGAGAGACATACATGTAAAGAATTGACAAGAGCATGTCATGAATGCATGCAAGAAAGAGAGAAATTAATGCCATGCATGTATGGAAGGAAAATGTGAGAAAGAATACTGGAGAGAGACATGCATGCAAAGAATTGACAAGAGCATGTCATGCATGCATGCAAATAAATGTGAGAGAGATTAGAAAATGTGGGTTAAGGAGGGATTAGAAAATAGGATTAAGCCTCATGCTCAGCATCTTCAGCGCGAACCAATGCCAAACACTACTAGAATTATTATTTAAAATTTTCTTAAAATTATCATTACAAAAATTAAAAATACTTAACATGCCAAAATAAATTATTAAAAATTTGGGATGTTACAAGCCTCCCCCTTAAGAGAATCTCATCCCCGAGATTCCTAATCTCTGGGAAACAAATCCGGAAACTCAGCGCGAAGGTCTTCCTCGCGCTCCCAGGTAGCTTCTGCCTCGGTGTGGTTGCTCCATTGGACACGGCAAAACTGAGTGGTCTTATTCCGGGTTTTTCGAACTGCAACGTCCAAAATTCTGACAGGGTATTCCTTATAGGATAAGTCTGGTTGCGGGTCCATTTCTTCCATTGGCATTTGTTCTTCCGACACCCGAAGACATTTCTTGAATTGAGATACATGGAAAACATTGTGCACATCTGCTAGACTGACAGGTAACTCGAGACGATAAGCTACTTCCCCCTTCTAACAGTAACTTAAAATGGACCAATATACCGCGGAGCCAATTTGCCACTAACGCGAAATCGCTTCATACCCTTGAGTGAAGATACCTTCAGATACATAAAATCACCAACTCCAAACTTGAGTTCCCTACGATGATTGTCTGCATAGCTCTTCTGCCTAGACTATGCTGCTCTAAGTCTCTGCTGAATCATACGGACTTGTTCCTCTGCTTCTCTTAGTAAATCCAGTCCAAACACTTTACTTTCTCCAGTTTCTTGCCAATATAGAGGAGTTCGACACTTCCTGCCATACAAGGCTTCGAACGGTGCCATCGGAAGACTAGCTTGGTAACTATTATTATAAGCAAACTCAGCATAAGACAACTGTTTATCCCAACCAGTCTTGTTTGCAAACACACAAGCCCTCAACATGTCTTCCAAAATTTGATTAACTCGCTCTGTCTGACCATCGGTTTGAGGGTGGTAAGCAGTGCTGAAATTAAGCTGTGTTCCTAACAAACCATGCAATTTCTGCCAAAATTTGGATGTGAACTGTGTACCTTGATCTGATACAATCTTCTTGGGTACTCCATGCAGACAGACTATACGGTTCATGTATAACTTGGCCAGCTTATCTCCGGTATAGGTGGTTCGAACTGGTATGAAGTGGGCCACTTTAGTGAGCCAGTCCACTATCACCCAGATCTAGTCAAAACCTGCTTGGGTCCGGGATAATCCAGTTATAAAATCCATGCCTATCTCTTCCCATTTCCATTCAGGTACCTCTAACGGCTGCAGCAAACTAGCTGGACGTTGATGCTCTGCTTTGACCTTTCGACATATATCACACTTTGCTACATAATCTGCAATTTCTCTCTTAATACCTGTCCACCAATACGTACTTCTCAAATCCAAGTACATCTTGGTGCTTACTGGGTGTATAGAAGTAGGAGTGTCATGCGCTTCCTTGAAAATGATATTTTTTATCTCTCTTTTGTTGGGTACAAAAATTCTTTTTCCAAACCACAATACCCCTTCTGCATCAGTAGAAAATCCAGGTGCTTTTCCTTTCAAAATTCGGTCCTTCACCGCCTGAACCTCTGCATCCTGTTTCTGAGCTTCTTTGATCTAGCTGAGCAAGGTGGGTTGCAATTCTATAGCATTTAATGAGCCATACTCTCTTATTCCCAAATTCAACTTGGCAAATTCTTTCTGGAGAGCGTGCTGAGCTTCAAGCAGTGATAGCGAATTGCAGTACACTTTGCGGCTGAGGGCATCTACCACTACATTGGCTTTACTAGGATGGTAGTGAATATCGGTGTCATAATCCTTAATTAATTCCAACCAGTGTCTTTGCCTCAGATTCAAATCAGGCTGAGTAAAAATGTACTTGAGACGTCATATTGCTAATAAGGTAGTGTCTCCAGATTTTTAGGGCATGAATAAACGCAGCCAACTCTAAATCATGAGTGGGAGAGTGAGAGACATGCATGCAAAGAATTGACAAGAGCGTGCCATGCATGTATGCAAATAAATGTGAGAAAGATTAGGAAATATGGGTTAAGGAGGGATTAGGAAATAAGGATTAAGACTCATGCTCAGCATCTCCAGCGCGAACTAATGCCAAACACTATTAGAATTATTATTTAAAATTTCCTTAAAATTATCATTACAAAAATTTAAAAATACACATGCCAAAATAAATTATTAAAAATTTAGGATATTACAACACCTTGTTGGTAGTCTTATGTAACTTGGTGTCACTCGTCCTGATATCTACTATGATGTTCATATCTTGAGTCAGTTTATCTCTGCTCCTACTCAGCACCACTATAGTCATCTTCTTCGCGTGTTGCCCTATTTGCGTGGCACTATCTCCCGTCATCTTTTCTTTCCTCGCTCCAACTCTCTACAGCTTCATGTTTATTCTGATGCTATCTGGTCTGGGATCCTTCTGATCGCCGGTCTCTTTGTGCATATTATGTTTTTCTTGGTGATTCTCTCATTGCCTGGAAGACTAAAAAGCATAAAGCAATTTCTCGATCGAGTGCAGAGGCTAAGTTGCGTGCTATGGCTTTTTTTGACAACAGAGGTTACTTGGTTATTTTGGTTACTTGAGGATTTTGGTATTTCTATTACTACACTGACTTCTGTTTTGTCTCACAGCACAGGAGCTATTGGTATTGCCCGTGATCTAATGAAGCATGAGCTCACCAAGCATATTGGTGTTGATGCTTCCTATGTGCGGTCACAGGTTCAGAAGTAGGTTGTCTCTCTTCAGTATGTGTCTTCTGAGATTCAGCTAGCAGACTTCTTCATGAAGTCACAGACTCGACAACAGCGTAGTTTTTATCTCTCCAAACTCAATGTTGTTAACCCACCATTAGTTTGAGGGAGGGGTGTTAGATATATGCTTATATTGGGCTGTATATGGGCTTTAGACCTCATCTATTATATTTGAGCTTTCCTCTTTTGCCTCTTGTACTGTGTATATATACTGCTTCTTTGACCCCTAGATGAATCCATGTGCTATTCATGACAGAGATATCTAAAGGATACATCATCAACAGGCTTGAGAATTCACAAATCAAACACTTTGCTGCTAAGTGCCTTTTTTTGACTCAGACTGGGCTAGCTGTGCTGATGATAGGAGATCAACTACTAGTTATGCAGTGTTTCTTGGCTCAAACCTAGTGTCATGGAGTTCAAGAAAACAAGCTAAAGTCTCGCGATCTAAGTACTGAATCAGAGTACGAGGCGTTAGTAAATGCCACTGCCGAAGTTGTTTGGATTGATTTACTGCTCAAAGAGCTTGGGATATTTCAGACCAAGCCACCAAGTTTGTGGTGTGATAACATCGAAGCTACATATCTTTCAGTTAATCATGTGTTCCATGTTAGAACAAAGCATGTCTAAGTAGATTTCCACTTTGTAGAAAGAGCAGCTCGGAAACTGTTGGAGGTTCAGTTCATACCGTCTAATGATCAACTTGCACTTGGACTCACCAAGGCACTTGGGAGACAGCAACACAAGAATCAGAAGAACAATCTCAAACTTGATGTAGGTTGAGACCGAGGGACTGTTGAAAATATTCATAGTTCTGTTAATAGTTCTGTTGGTGATAGATGCATCGCATCACCGTGTACTGCTCCAACCCCTGTAAACTGAAGCTAAAGGACACGTAGGTGTTCTTTAGTTAAAGGACACCCACTTTTATATTGCGCCACGTGTCTCCCATCCTTCCCCACCTCTCCCATATGTGCAGCCTCGAGCAGGGTCGATATAGTAAATCTATGTATCCGTTGTAGTAAAGTTGCACACAGAAAATAGTAAAAATATTAACGAACAAAAACTGGGCAAAACTAATTCATGTGCATGCACAGGTGTATTAATGACGTGATTATTTTCTTTTTTTTCACTTTTGCCGCTGACTAAGAGCTCCGATTAACAAACCATTTTCACATACATGTTTTTAATATTTTTTTCAACAAAACTAGACCGATCATGCATATATATTTTTTTAGTAAAGTGGTTTACTATACCTTACAAGGAGCTTTGCTATAATCTGAAAACACATCTAATGTTACATTTTAATCATGTTCGGGTCCTAGTAAAATTTCCTATAAAGTATAGTAAATTGATTTATTATAAAAAAAATATGGCAAGACCGTTCTATTTTGTTGAAAAATTGTAACGAACACAAATATGAAAAAAATGTAACGGCACAGGTGCATTAATGACATGATTGTTTTTCCTTTTTTTTCTGATTTGTCGTTGATTAGAAGCTCCGATTGATACACCGTTTTCACATATGTATTCTTAATATTTTTTCCAATAAAACAAGATCGATCATGCATGTATATTCTAATAGTAAAGTGGTTTACTATTTTCTCAGGACAAATTTACTATAGCATACACTATATCTTAATAAGAAGTTTACTAGAATTTGGAACGTAACTAATATTGCAATTTTACAATGTTCGGACTCTAGTAAATGTTGTTATAAAATATAATAAACCACTTTACTATAAAAAAATATAAATGGCAAGACCGGTCTAGTTTTGTTCGAAAAAATGTAACGAACATAAATATGAAAATGATTTATAAATTGGATTTTTCAATCAAAAGTTATTGTGAAAATACCAAATGAAATTTGGTAAAAATGCTCACGTCATCCTCCACCACGTGGCAAGTGGATAGGCTTAGGGAGCAAGCTGATTCAGATTTACTTCGTGTTTACTATAATTTTTTAGAAAGTTTACTATATCTAATACGCATCTTTACTATAATCGTGTCTGCCAGAACCTATGCATGGGAAAGTAGTGGAGGGAGGCTAGGGTGGACACGTGACAGCCTATAAACGTGGGTGTTCTTTAGTTAAAGAACACCTAGGTGTTCTATAGTCTTTACCTATATATATATATATATATATATATATATATATATATATAGGAAGCCAGTTTGAGGCTCCATGTAGCCTAGGCTCCATGATTCATTACTACTAGATGCGCTTTGAGATTCGTGTTGTTTGCTTATTATACTTTCATATACCCACAAAAAATATATTTGAGACATCAAACTTCGAAAAAAGTTGAATTGTACTTCAGTTTGAACTACATTTAACTATGCTTCAAACTAGTTCAAATTATACTTCAAACTAGTTTAAACTGAGTTTGAATTTAATTTTTTTGTAGTTTCACATCTGAAATACTTTTTTTAGTGGATATGTGAAGATATACACGTCGAACATCACGAATCTCAATGCACATTATAGGTTTTTGAATCATGGAGCCTAGGCTCCATGGAGCCTTATATATATTATATATATATAGAGAGAGAGAGAGTGATGCTATATGGTCACGCCACGGTGAGATGATTCTATCACCATGGCGAATTTTGCGAAATTTGTGATTGAATTCGACGATCCGAACCGGCCATCTTCTTCGTCTCGCTGAAATCTCACTACCGACCAAATTTCACATTTTTTTGATTTTTTTTACTATTAATTTCATATTTTTGAAAATCCATGATCTAATTAGCTGTGGACCATCTAATAATCCCGGATTTCAAAAATACGAAAAAATAGTAAAAAAATCAAAAAAATGTGAAATTTTGTCGGTAGTGAGACGAAGGAGATGGTCGGTTCAGATCGTCGAATTCAATCACGGATTTTGCGAACAAGCCGCGGCTGATGGAACGATCCGTTAGCCGCGGCTGACAATAGGTCAACTATATATATATATATATATATATATATATATATTTTTGGAACTCCCGAGGGCCTGTGCTCCCCACTTATTAACCATAGGATTGCGTTAAGATTCGTGCACATTAATGGTAAACATTCCCATGCATGAAAGATATTGAAATCAATGCTTTAATGGTAATCATGAGGGCAAATCCAATGGATATTAGGATAGAGTCCAGGCCCATGGAGCCCAGTATATATATATATATATATATATATATATATATATATATATATATATATATATATATATATATAGGAAAGCGATTCAAGGCTCCATGATGCATTCCACTAGATGTCTTTGAGATTAAGTGATATTTGATGTGTACATCTTTATATACCTACTAAATAAAATATTTGAGATGCCAAACTCAGAAAAAAATTAAATTTATCTTCAGTTTGAACTAGTTTGAACTATATTTATATTAAATTTAAAAGTAGTTTAAACTGGAGTTAAATTTAATTTTTTTCGAGTTTGACGCGTCTCAAATATTTTTTTACTAGGTATATAAATTTACAAATACCAAACATCACAAATCTCAAAGTGCATCTAGTGGCAATGAATCATGGAGCCTTATGTATTTTCTATATATATATATATATATATATATATATATATATATATATATATATATATATATATATATATATATCACACACACACACAACAGAGAACCACAGCACTGTGTGTGTGTGGAATTCCCAACACGTGTTTTCGTTTGTTTCCATACGAGACATGGTCGCCAGCCACCGGGCGCTGCTATAAATTCGCCAAACCATTTGCCGTGATGGGTTCTTCATTCTTGTGCATCTCATATGCATGCAGCATGGGCACCTTCGCACGAGTAGATCGATAGGAGGCAACATTATTAACAATAAACAGACAGACACCAAGACTAATCTGATTATAGTATTAACTTTTTTTTCTTCTCCCTGTACATCTCAAATTCTTTCATGTAACATGCCACCATGATGCTATTAATAATTATTGGAAGTGATTGATACGAGTAAACTGCTAGCTAAATACTGAGGGGAAAGAAAGATGATCAAAATCAGGCTAGGATGAGACATTTACAGCCATCTTGCATGCATCCCCAGCTGAAAGGCATCTGAAGGGATGGACCAATCCTTTCCACGAGAGCACTCTACAGGCTACACGTACTCTACAGCCTCAATTCTAAGAACAAAAATGCATGGCGCTAGGGCATGGTTTCAAATGATTTTGGCGCCCGGTAGCTGCCTCTTGTAAGTTGTAAGGCTAATGCTGACAATCAGCCCGTATTGCGATTTTAGGTGAGCACACACGAAGCAGCAGATAGGCTAAAGCCTGTGATCTTCCATGCACACAGTAAAGCAGTATATAATAGGATTGAGCCACCAACTTGCATTCATCACTGCACTGCATCTTCTCCATCTTCTTGGTCCCTCAATTTATGGTCATCCGGTGAGGCAGGGTTGCTAACTGAAGAATGACTGTCCGCTGCTTCCTGAATTGTTGCATGTACAGCAGCACAACAGATAAATTAGAACTTTTCAGCCTTTCATTGATTGATTTTTGAGAGAGCTTAGTTGTTTCTGAATTCTTCAGTTTTTCATACTTAAAACATGTTTGAAGGTACGGACAAAAATACCTCGCCTGTGGTTCCGTTCGGAATTCTTTGGTTTGTACTATGGTTAAGTCCACCATTGCTATTAGCTAAAATTGGTTCATTTTCTTGAGAATCCTGTTTAATATTTCGCAACAACCAAATGACCTTCAGTCAATGAAATAAGGAATTCACCAACCAACAAAATAGCCTGACCTGTTCAAAATTCTGTTTTCCATCAAGAGCGCCAGATTCTGTGCCTGCCCATTCTGTTTGTTTTGCTTGTTCCAGATGTTTTTTTCTCCTTGATTCTTCTTCCTTTAGCTTCCTAAATCTGATACTCAAAATGTACAGAAGAATATCACAATATAATTCATTTGCACCCAGTCTGGGTTAACAATACACAAAATGTTCCATTAATCCTTCAAACGACACAGGACAAGATTATACTTATGGCCCACTTGTACCTTCCAATTTTGTTTTCTTGCTATTTCCCCACAGTGGTCCTCTGGATAGTTAAAAAATGTTCCATTTTATTAACATTCACTTTTCTATATTCTTCTTCCTGCCAAATGCATTGACCTTATTTATTAGGGTAGGAATGAACGATACAATTGTCCCTCCTAAATGACCAAAGATCCAAGCTAAATGTGGCACAAAATCACTAAAATGCCATACCCCAAGCTATTAATACTCATAAGCACAGCTGGCTTGATGCTCCCATGATGTTCTCTAGAAACAGGGTGAAAAGATAGGTTCCATTTTGTTGAAAATGAAACCATCATCATATTCATGCCATCGTGCCAAATGTCCCTTAAGAGCTAGAAGTCCATATGCAAATGTGTACATGAACTTGATTTTTCAAGCCCTTGAACCAGGCATCACAGACAGCATAATGACACTGACACATATGTACAAGGTGCAAACAACAGGATGTCCTGCATCATCTATACAGAAGGTGTAGTGGTCCCTCCCTCCCTCCCTCCCTCCCAGCTAAATCGCTGGCTATATAATTAGATGCAGTTTCTGGGAAGCATACTGCAGTCTGCAGATAATTTACTAGCAGAGATTGCTAAATTTTTACTTTTCACACGCCTCCTCCTGCGACTCGCCCGGTCACTCCCGCCGCCGCCGCCACCGGTCCCCTCCCTCTCCCTCTCCGGCGGGCTCGCCGGCGCTGAGAGGGAGGGGACCCGCTCCTCCTCCTCCTCCCCTCCTCCTCCCAGCCCTCTCTCTCCCTCTCTCTCTCTGTCCCTTTCTCCTCCTCCCCCATCCCCTTTCCTTCCTCCGTCCGCATCCCGGTCGGGTGCTCTCCACCCCGGTTGGCGGCTCGCCGGCGACGTGGTGGTGGGGCCGGCTGTCGGTCCGGTGGTGGTGGAGGCCGGTTGGGGACTTGGGGGGTCAGGATTTGGAGGGAGTAGTTGTAGATCTAGGTTTTAGGTTAGCTCTTTTAGGATTGTTATGGTGGTTGCTTCTTTTGGTACTCCGTGGTCTTCTCCGATTGGCGGTGGTGCTAATGTCTCGAGTAGACGCCGGAGTGGTGCCTCCTCGCCGTCGGCTCCGTGGTGGAGTCGGGGCGGTGGATGGTGTTACGAGGTGGGGAAGTCTTTGTCTTCCTGCCTGCCGTGTTTTGTGGTGCGAGACCTGTGAAGGAGATGGCGATGGTGGTGACGACCCGTCGATTTGGCGGGGTTTTGTTCCTTAGTGCGGCCTCGGTGCGCGTGATGTGCCGTGGTGGCTCTGGGAGGTTTGTGCCCTGGCGGTGTTCGCCCGTGGTGTTCACACGGTGGACTTTGATCTTTGCGAGTTGAGGACCGTGCGGTGGAGAAGTTCTGCTTGGGATCTTCGTGCTTCATCTCTGGTTTGGAAAGAGCATGTCCCTTTGATCGTGCAAAAAATTCCTAGTATGATTGTAATCCTACTAGTGCAAGCACTGCTCCATGCTTGTTTCAGATGAGAGTGTGGCAAGATTATCCTATTTCTGCTTCTAGTAAGAGTTGGTTTAATTTATGGAGGGATGATGTAAGAGTATTTTCTATGGATGTAACCCTTTGGTTCTTAATCTAATTGAAATGTTGTTACTCTCAAAAAAAAAAAAGAGATTGCTAAATTTCAAATGTTAAAACAGAACTTCAAATATCCTTTTGTTTTGATCCTAACTTTCTATTTGTGTCCAATTACTTCTGTTTCCCCTTATTTTTAAGCATTTGACCTACATTTCAAACATTGGGCATGTAAATATTCATCACCAACTAGATTAGCTTCTAGAAGTCAACTAAGTACTAACTTGGTTACTGATTTTTAATTTAGCAAATGCCAACAAAAATTTCTGATATTGTTCAGTGTAGTAATAATATAGGAGATCAATATCTTTACATTACCTTTCACCACGTTGAGGCCCACTTGGTTTTGTCTCTTGAATGGGCTGGGGTTTGCCAGCTTTAGGGAGAGACTCAATCTTAACAGCAGGTTCTGAATTTCCAAAATTAGTTGATTCGTCTCTAGCAAGCTTGTCAATATATTCTTTAACAGGATTTTTGGCACCTCCAAGCTTTTGAAGCCACACTTGTTGTGCAGTGCTTAGGATATTATTTGTAAGCCTGCAAGAAAATTACAGCTAATGACAACCACAAATAAATAAAAATTAGCCAGAAAACTGGCTACATTTGGAGTTTTCACATATGTCAAGTCTGTTAAGAGTAGCTTGTATAGGGTCATTTCTGCATTTTTCCCTTTACCTGTACCTGTACATATCTTGGCCCATTTGCAATCTAAGCTGCTCAATTCACATGGTATCAGAGCACATGGTGCTCCCGTAGGACTTCTAGGGTTTCCCCTTACTGTGCAGCCACCGCCGCTGGCGTCTCGGCGACCACTTCGCCGCGCGCGAATCCATGCCGGCCCGCGCCATGCCAAGCGCGGCAGTTCGCGCTGGCCTCGCCTCGCCACGTCGGCCCCATCTTGGCTGCATACAGATTCGCACCTGCGTCGGCCTCGCCTCGGCGGTGCGAGCAAATCTACGCCCCTGCCCATGTGTCTCGGCACGCCGTCTTGTCGTCATGCCGCCCGTGCCACCGCGTCGACACGACGCACCAAGCCATGGTCGCATCGCCAAGCTTCCTCCGCGCCTGGCATAGATCCAAGTTCGTATCCTAGCGCCCGGATCTGGCCTTCCCGAGCATGGCGCCATTGGTGTCGTCCCAATCTATGCATCACCCAGGCCTAGACCATGCCGTCTAGCACTGTCGCACCATCAGGTGTTGTCGCTTCGCCGACCATCGCTGTGCCATGTAGCGCAGCCCTGGCAGCACTGTCTGCTGCCACACCGTCCGTGACTTCACCACGCCACCCGTCTTCCATGACTATGGCTATGCCTCCTGGTGTCCACAGCCGCAACCACTTTCACTATGACATCGCCAATTGGCTTACGCCACTTAGATCCATTGTGCCGGGCCTTTGCCTGCTCGGATATATGCTAGTTTCTACACCGATGTCTCCTCCGGATTCGCTCGGGTCCACCACTGCCATCTTAGGCGTTCTTAGTTCGGCCACAAGCATGAGGGGGGATTCCTCTCTACCGCAATCCTATCTTGTTGCCTGCTGCTCACACCTCTCCTACTCCTGTGCCACCAGTAGACCTTACCTTGCAGCTGTTTCAGCTTCACCACCTCCTGTTCCACCACATCAGATTCCATCACCTCAGTTGCCTCCTTTTTCTTTTTCGCCTCTCGGTTCGTTTTCACTACACCTGTCGTCCACCACCTTCCTCTTCTCCTACTTTACTAGGTTCGGCTCCTCAGGTTTCGGTGCTTGGAGTGTCAGCTAGACAACCCCTCCTCTGGACTCTCTGTGTCCGTCAGTCTTCCTTGCCAGCTCTCCATGAGTTCATCTCCTTGGTTTCATGATTTTGGCGCCTCTTTCCACATGATACCAGACACCACTCACCTTGGTCCTTTGTGGCCCGCTCCATCTTCGCTCTCCATTCGGATGGCAAACGGTACTCCCCTTCGAATCTCTAGTCTGAGCACTCTCTCCACTTCCAGATTCCACGTACCTGCAGTCTCTCATATTCCTGGACTCGATCTTCAACTTATCTCTGCTGGTCAGCTCACAGATCACGACTATCGCATTATACTTGAACGTAATTCTTGTTCTATTCAGGGCTGTCGTTTAAGGACACTAGTTGGCGCTGGCAAGCGCAGCCCTAACTCCCTGCACCTCTAGGAGCTTATCTGACCGTCTCCCTCTTCTGTTTCCGCTACTTCTCCTATCCAGTCTACAACCACTTCCACTATTGCCACTGTTTCTCCTGCTATCACTTCCACTAGTCGTGCTCTCTAGCATCATTGTCTAGGGCACCTATGTGGCTCTCGCCTTTCGTCCCTTGTTGGGCATGCTTTCCTTGGCTCTATCTCCGGAGACACCCTCTCCTTTTGCATGGGTTGCCGGCTTGGCAAGCAAGTAACTCCCTTACCATGGTTATCAAGTCGCGCGATTAACCACGGTTAATCTCCAAGTCGGTCTTCAGAGCATGACTAGGGACCTCGACTCGACTAGCCTTGCTAGTCGAACGACTTGGATTTCTACTCGGCGACTAGCCGCGGTTAATCGGGCGACTTGCTGTCAGGTAAGTCGCAATGGAGCATGGGAAGGAGGAGGATGAGAGGGGAGGGAAGGAGAAGATGCAGCCACAGATGTTGCCATGCTCAAGGGTAAAGTGTCATCGCCATCGGTGCTAAGAGCAGGGATAGGGCGAACGGGAAGGGGAAGAATTCTAGGGTTTGCATGCCTGCCATGTTATTGGGTCAACTTGGTTAGCCCATTTATCTTATATTGAAAGAAGACACATAGGGTCCTTCTTCTTCACCCAATAGCTGCCAGCGGTTACTTCT
Source organism: Olyra latifolia (assembly GCA_036346145.1). Classification (NCBI taxonomy): domain Eukaryota; kingdom Viridiplantae; phylum Streptophyta; class Magnoliopsida; order Poales; family Poaceae; genus Olyra; species Olyra latifolia. The sequence goes on from CM070525.1 coordinate 59,441,316, forward strand.
CTATGTCTCCTTCCTTTTCCCCTTCTCTCCCTTCCTTTGCTGTTCTACACGGCCTTGGCTTCATACAGCGACTTCCTCTCCAACATAACAGCACCAATAGCACCAACACTAGTACGAGCTTGCTCAGGGCGAGCACTCTCGTACGCGCGGGTACCCGACCGAAGTCCCGGCCGTGAACAGGTGGCCGACGAACTCGCCGGCAACGCAGGTACGATGGCTGTTATCGGAGCCACCGCCTCTCTTAACTTTTTTGGCATCAAAACATGCCCTCTCTTTTATTATCTTCCTCCTTATATAAGACAGATTTCACCTAAACAAACTCCTAAACAAACTCCATCAAAACCCGGCAGATAAGCTGCCGCTGCTAACTTCCTTACCAAGATAATAGCAAACTGAACCATTAAACTGCGGCTAATACCGCCTATTACAGATAATGATGATTAACTGCTATGACAAATATACTATAGTAAATCCTTCCCTTTTCTGTAGTAGACCCGATCCATATCATTACTTCCCCCCTGGAAAACAAGCTTGTCCTCAAGCTTGCAGTCGGGGTACGATCTTCTGAGGACGACTGAATTGACCCATGTAGCTTCCTCCTGTGGCTCACCTGTCCAATGCACCAAGAATTGACGATGACCCCTGACGAACCTCTGCGCCAGGAGCTGATGTGGTACTGCCCTGGCTGGTGCTGCTGAAGAAGCTACTTCCGCTGGCAGTGGTGGAGGCTGTGGAGGGGGGCTGCCCTTGTACTCCTTCAGAAGAGACACATGGAGCACGTTATGGATGCGAGCTGTGGGTGGTAGTCCAAGACGATAAGCCACCTTCCCCACCCGTGCTTCGATCTTGTAAGGTCCATAGAAACGTGGAGCTAGTTTATGGAAATGGCCCTCCCGGGCTGTGGCCTGTCGGTGCTTTTGGAGTTTCAACCACACCCACGTCCCTTCTTCAAACTAGACCTCCTGATGATGCTGATCATACTGTTGTTTCATCCTATTTTGAGCCTGTTGAAGATGATCTTTGGCAACTGCTAGCAACGAATCCCGATTCACCAATTGACAGTCAACCGAATCAATGACGGTAGTACCCTGCTGATAAGGGATGAGAGACGGTGGTGATCTCCCATAAACAAGCTCGAAGGGTGTCATCCGGAGGGCAGAATGGTAGGAAGAATTATAGCAAAATTCCGCCCATGGTAGCCACTGGACCCAAGTTGTAGGGTGGTCCGTTGTCAAGCATCTTAAGTACATCTCAATGGTGCGGTTGACAACCTCCGTTTGCCCATCGGTTTGGGGATGGTAAGCCGATGAAAACAGCAAGGTCGTGCCGGTACGTTTGAACAAGTCCTACCAGAAGGCACTGAGGAATACCGGGTCCCTGTCAGAGACTATGGATTCTGGAATCCCGTGCAATCGAACCACTTGATCAAAGATGAGCTTGGCCACTGTAGGAGCTGTGGCAGGACGGGCGAGTGCTATGAAGTGGGCATATTTTGACAATCTGTCCACCACCACCAAGAGCATTGACTTGCCTGACGACTTTGGCAGCCCCGTGATAAAATCCATTGAGATATCAGACCAAATTTGTTGAGGTACCTTCAAAGGCTGCAACAAGCCGGCTGGAGACAATGAACTCGTCTTATTGCGCTGACAGGTGATGCATTGGGCCACGAAGTGCTCCACAGTTTGGCGTTGGTGTGGCCAAAAATATTCTGATTTTACTCTTTTGAGTGTCTTCTAGACCCCTTCATGTGTCAGGTCATGAATTGAAGCAATGATAGCCTCGATCAGGGGTGATTCGGCTGGCATGAAGAGACGGTCATGGTAGTATAAGACCCCTTCCCTTGCCCTCCATGCCCCCGTCATGTCCTCCTGCTCCTGGTCAGCGGTAAAATTTCTGGACTGCTTGTCCTCCCCTGCAGCGGCCAAGACTGTGGGCGACCCACCTCCTGGTGCCTCCTTCCGATCAGTGGTCGGACCCTCCTTTTGATGCGCCTGCAATGCCAGGCAGCGCTTCCTCACTTCGGGGTCAGCACGCAAGACGTCCAGCCATCCCCGGTGGGAAATTCCTTGAAGCACCGATATTGCTACGCATGCCGCGTCCTCGTGTGGCATTCTGGAGAGGGCGTCGGCAGCTTGGTTTGTCTTCCCTGGTTTATACTCCACCTGGAAGTCGAAGCCCATCAACTTGCTAAGCCAATGTTACTGTGGGGGAGTCACCAACGCCTGCTCTTAACAAGAACTTGAGACTGCCATGGTCAGTGCGCACGACAAATGAATGTCCCCACAAGTAAGGACGCCAATGTCGAATCACCTTGGACAGACCGATGAGTTCCCGCTCATAGGCCGCAAGTTTCGCATGCCTCTCCGCCAGCTTGCGGCTGTAGTAGGCGATCGGATGGCCGTTTTGTTGCAGAACAGCCCCGATGCCCACTCCTGAAGCGTCGCATTCCACTATGAAAGTCTCGGTGAAGTCTGGCATCTGGAGCACAGGCGCCTTCATCAGAAGCTGCTTAAGACAAACAAAGGAGTTTTCCGCCTCGTCGTTCCACCCAAAGCTATTGCAGCGCAGCAAGGCAGTCAAGGGCTCTCCTACTACTGCATAGTTTTGGATGAAGCGCCGATAATAGCCAGTTAGTCCGAGAAACCCTCGTAGTGCCGTCACTGAGTTAGGCCGCGGCCATTGGGATACTGCTTGCAACTTGGCCGGGTCTGCTGGTACACCATTGTATGAGATGACGTGTCCAAGGTATCCGAGGCTTTCTTGGGCAAAGGCGCACTTGGACTGCTTGAGGTAAAGTTGGTGGTGGCGTAGAAGTTCAAACACAGGCCGCAGATGGTCAAGATGCTCTTTCGCGGTGCGACTGTACACCAGGATGTCGTCGAAGAATACGAGCACAAATTTGCGTAGAAATGCTCGTAACACTTCATTCATCAAAGCTTGGAAGGTGGAGGGACCATTGGACAATCCGAAAGGCATCACGAGAAATTCAGAATGCCCATGGTGTCCGAAATGCCGTCTTTGATATGTCTCCTCGTGCATGCAGACTTGGTGGTAGCCCGACCGCAGATCCAACTTGGTGAAGTAGCGAGCACCTCGCAATTCGTCCAGGAGTTCTTCCACCACCTGTATTGGAAATTTATCCTTTATGGTGTGCTTGTTCAATTCCCGGTAGTCCACACAAAACCTCCATGTTCCGTTCGCCTTTTTGACTAGCAGGACTGGCGAGGAGAAGGGAGATTAACTAGGCCGGATTATTCCTTGTTGGAGCATCGATTCGCACTGTTTTTCAATCTCATCCTTTTGTCGGTAAGGGTAGCGGTAGGGTCGGACCACAACGGGGTCCGTTCCATCAGCCAAGCATATGCGATGATCACATTTCCGCGGAGACGGCAAACCCCTTGGTTCCTAGAAGATGGCGCTGTAGTCCTGGAGGAGTTGTTGTACTGCCGGCGCCTCCTGGAATTCAGTGTGCCACAACTGCGGTGGTGCCCTTCGCATGCCCTGCAGGAGTACCGTTGTTCCCCGATTTTGGAAGGACATGGTGAGGTCTCCAAAGTTCCACTAGATATCCCCCAATGAGCGCAGCCATTGGACTCCTAGTACCACGTCGAAGCTCTCCAGGGGAATAATGATGAAGGGTGCCTCAAACTGGTGCCCTTCGATTGAGAATTTTACCTCCGGTACAGTCCCCATACAAGGCAGCTCCCCTCCTGCCACCTTGACATACCTAGGTCCTGTGGTAGACTGTTTCCAAGCTAGTTGGCTGGTGGCATGTCCGCTCATGAAGTTGTGCATGCTTTCGCTGTCGATGAGACCATGCAACACCCGCCCCTGGACTGAGAGCAGGACCTGCATAGTGTCTCCCTGCTTTGGTCCCAAGGTGGCTAGCATCGACAGAGATGGCTCTTCGCCACGAGGATCATCCTCTGCTTCTTCCTCCTCATGCTCCTCCACCTCAATGTGGAATAAACGTTTGCATCTGTGGTTGCGGGTGTAAACCTCATCACAGTTGTAACACAGCCCTTTGGCTCTACGTTCTGCGATCTCGTCTGCATTCAAACGGCACCGAAAGGGGGCTAAGGCCGGACTGGCCACAGATCCCGTCGAAGCGGCCGGCGTAGGGGCCGGTCGGCTGGGCTGCTGCATCGCTAAAGGGGAAGCTGCGACTGTGGGCACCGAGCTCAGGGTGGTCCGTCCACTTACCATATTGGCGCTCGGCAGGCTTGGTAGTGCAGCGACATTGGAAGGGGTGCCTCGGCTGAAAGGAGGTCGGGATCGCCCTGCACTGGACATTCCCTGGATGGCCTCAGCGACCCAAGCCTCTTTCTGTACTTTCGCCTCCCGTGCGAAGCCGATTGCTTCGGCCAAGTCATGAGGTCTCTCCGGCGGACATCAGCAGCCAAGGCGGCTGACAGCCCGGCGGTGAAAGTCTCGATCTGGTCGGCCCTCCTCATCCGGTTTGTTCGAGCGAGCAACCACTGGAACTCGCGGGCGTACGCATCTACCCGGCTTCCTCGCTGCTTCAGGATCACAATGTCTCCCAACGGACCAACGGTGGAGTGCCGAGTGAACCGATGCACGAATGTGTCGTAGAAGTCTTCCCAGAGAATCCATAATTCCTCTTGTTGCCAATTGTCCAGGACTTCCTGAGCCTCTCCTTGGAGATGCAGTCCTGCCACTTCGACGTATTCCTCCTTGGGAATCTGGTGCACGCGGAAGAACCGCTCACACTTCCGCGGCCATCCCAGCGAGTCTTGCGAGCCGTCGTAATCGGGCAGATCAAACCAAGGTGGGCGGGGTACCCAGCGACGGTCTCCTTCCTCCCCTCGATCCCTGTTCGCTCTGGGCCTCCTGCTGGAATCGTCGTCTTCGCGTCGTCCCAAGATCGGCATCCGCGCCTCCGCGTGTCGCACCTCCAGACCTACCCGTGGCTGTGGGCTGTTGCTCTGGTTTGTGGCCGACGCGTCTTGATCTAGGCTCTCTGCGGGGCCTTTTCCTTTGCTAAGCTTCGTCAACTCCTCCAACATGGCCTTTATCTCCTTCACGTCGGACTCCAGCTGTCCGACGCGATCCTCCATGGTGGACATGGCGCCAGGGCCGGTCGGCTCTGATACCAATTTGGTGTGAGCTTGCTCAGCATGCAGCACGTCTGTAGGTACCCGGCCAAGTCCGGCCGTGAGCAGTGGCCGAGCGAACTCGCCAAGAACGCAGTCGTTAGCTATTATCGGAGCCACCGCCTCTCTTAACTTTTTTGGCATCAAAACATGCCCTTTCTTTTATTATCTTCCTCCTTATATAAGACAGATTTCACCTAAACAAACTCCCAAACAAACTCCATTAAAACCCGGCAGATAAGCTGCCGCTGCTTACTTTCTTACCTAGATAATAGCTAACTGAACCATTAAACTGTGGCTAATACCGCCTATTACAGAAAATGATGATTAACTGCTATGACAAATATACTAGAGTAAATCCTTCCCTTTTCTGTAGTAGACCCGATCCATATTGAACACCACCAAGGCCTTCACCATCTTCTCCTTTGCAGCTGTCCAGTGTCGCCGAGGCCTACTCCTGCTTCAGCGATCCTACCGCGATTTTTAACATCTAACAGCACAAGAAAGCTAAGCCTTACCTTCTCTTCCTTGCTTTGCTCTTGGCCTCCACTGTTATTGCTAATTTCTAATAAAAAAAATGCAAGTAATCAAGTTAACTATACCACTATTTTGCTGCAAAAAGACAGATGATGTTGTATGGACTAGCCATGGCTAATCGCCAAGTTGTTCCTCACGTGACTCGACTCGACTTTACGACTTGACAACCATGCCCTTACCCCTCCAGTGACCACCTCTTCTCATCCGTCTGACTTGGTTCACTCTGATGTTTAGGGCCTAGCTCCCTTTATCTCCAAAGAGGGTCATCGTTACTATGTGATCTTCATTGATAATTTTTCTCGTTTTACTTGGATATATCCCTTGACCTCTCGACACCAGGTGTTGGCTGCCTATCAGGCCTTTGCTGCCATGGTCTGCACATAGTTTGACCTGCCCATTCGTGTCTTTTGTGCTGACTTTGCTGACGAGCACTTGTCTACCTCTCTTCGTCAGTATCTCCTCGAGCAGGGTACTCTTTCTCAGTACTCTTGCACTGGTGCTCACGCTTAGAATGCTCTCTGAGCGCAAGCATCGTCACCTGCTTGAGACTGCTCGGGTGCTGATGTTTTCTCCTTTGTTCCACCTCACTTTTGGGCTAAAGTTGTCTCCACCGCTGTCTACCTCATGAATCTTCAGCCTTCCACTGCTCTTTAGGGTGCCACTCTTGTCTCTTTTTGGCCGGACTCCCCAGTATAGCCATCTTCGTGCCTTTAGGTGTGTTGCCTTTGTGCTTCTTCAGCCCTGTGACCAGACAAAGCTCATTGTTCAATCCGTTGAGTGCGTTTTTTTCTGTGATGCTGAGCGCAAGGGTTATCACTGCTAGGATCCTGTGGATCTTAAGATTCGAGTGTCACGAGATGTCACATTTGATGAGTCTCGTCCCTTCTTCACCCTCAATCCGTCCTCTAGCTCGCCGCACTCAGTTGTTGAGTCGCTTTCTTTTCTCACTCTGCCCCAGGTTTCCCTGGCTTCACCACTTTCCTTACCTCCACCACCACCTCCGGTTCCCGTCTCACCACCTTCTGTTCCACCTCCAGTTCCCGTATCACCACCCTCTGTTCCAGCTTCACCACCTCTGGTTCCACCACATCAAATTCCATCACCTCAACATATCATCACCCGTCGTCCACCACCTTCCACTCCTCCTTTGTTCACACGTCTCCCCATGGTCGGATGTTCCTTTATGTGGATGATATGCTTATCACCGGTGATGATCCTCTGTACGTTGCCTTTGTTAAGGCACGTCTCAATGAGCAGTTCTAGATATCAGATTTGGGCCCTCTTCGGTATTTTCTTGGGATTGAGGTTACTTCCACGCTTGAGGGCTACTACCTCTCCTAGCGGAATTACATTCACGATCTTCTTGATCGAGCCTACCTCACTGATCAGCACACAGTTGACACTCTTATGGAGCTTCACCTTCAGCTCAGTCCAACGGATGGTGCTCCTCGAGGATCCTATTGCTACCGCCACCTTGTTGGGAGTCTTGTTTATCTTGGTATTACTCATCCTGACATCTCCCACCTGTTCACGTTTTGAGCCAGTTCATGTCTGCTCCCACTCAAATACACTAGTCACCTCCTTCGGGACTTGCGGTACCTTCGTGGTACTATTGATCGCCGTCTATTCGTCTCACGCTCCAGCTTCTTGCAACTCCAGGTCTACTCCGATGCTTCCTGGGCTAGTGATCCCTCTGATCGCAGGTCCCTCTCTGTCTATTGTCTTTCTTGGCCCTTCCTGGATTGCCTAGAAGACCAAGAAGTAGCAGGCTGTTTCCTGCTCTAGTATTGAGGCTGAGCTGAGCGTTGGCCTCTGTGACGACTGAGGTGACCTGGCTTTGGTGGCTTCTAGCAGATTTTGGTCACTATCTCTACACCTACAACAGTATAGTCTGACAGCACCGACGCCATCACCATTGCTCGAGATCCGGTGAAGCATGAGCTCACCAAGCATATCGGCGTCGATGCATCCTTTGTTCGGTCCTAGGGGCAGCAGCAAGTGGTTGCTCTCCAGTATGTGCCTTCAGAGCTTCAGATCGAAGATTTCTTCACAAAGACACAAACTAGAGCCCAACATAATTTCCATCTCTACAAACTCAATGTTGTGAATCCACCTTGAGTTTGAGCGGGTGCTAATAGTAGCTTGTATAGGGTCTTTTCTACATTTTTCCCTTTATTTGTACCTATACATATCTTGGTCCATTGGCCCATTTGCAATCTAAGCTGCTCAATTCACAAAGTCAGCCTAAACTAAAAAGAATGTGTGACGGTCGCCTTGCAAGAGAAAACAAAGGTGCAATCAGTCAATGTTTAAAACAAAATGGAGTGAAAAACTGAAAACCTTATCTCTATCGTGTGACGTGCTAAATTCCTGGCAAAACTTTACGTTGTTGTGTAAAAATTATCACATAATTTTCTTTCAGTGTCACGATAAATAAAAGAATGTGAGAGTTGCCTTGCAAGAGAAAACAAAGGTGCAATCGGTCAATGTTTAAGACAAAATGAAAGGGGTGAAAACCTGATCTCTATTGTGCAATGTGCTATATTCCTGGCAAAACTTTACATTGCTCTTTAAAAAGTATATCACATTTTATTCAACTTGAGCATTATAATTTTCTATCAGTGTCATAATAAATGGTGATTATACTCATAGATGATACATTACTGGCAGTAAAGACCAGTATTATTACTTTTTAACAGAAATCTATCTATGTTCCAGAACAAATCTTACATGTACTATTATGCTGCCCAAACATGGGTTCCAAGCCAATATAAAAGGATTCATGAATAGCACTTGTATTCACGTGGGGGCTAAAAGGCCAGTATATATACACAATACAGGGGCAAAAGAGGAAAGCCCAAATATAACAGGTAAGGGCCTAAAGCCCATATATATACATATATATAAGACCCCCCTCAAACTCATAGTGAGTTAACAACACTAAGTTTGGAGAGGCAAAAACTATGCTGCTGTCGAGTCTATGCCTTCATGACGAAATCTGCTAGCTGAATCTCAGAAGGCACATACTGAAGAGAGACAACATGCTCCTAAACCTGTGACCGCACATAGGAAGTATCAACACCAATATGCTTGATAAGCTCATACTTCACCGGATCACGGGCAATACCAACAGCTCTGGTGCTGTCAGATAAAAGAGGAGTCGGTGTAGTAACAGAAACACCAAAATCCTCAAGTAACCAATGCAACCAAGTAACCTCTGCCGCCAAAAGAGCCATAGCGCGCAACTTAGCCTCTGCACACGATCGAGAAACTGCCGTCTGCTTCTTAGTCTTCCAGGCAATGAGAGAATCACCAAGAAAAACACAATATGCAGAAAGAGACCGGCGATCAGTAGGATCCCCAGCCTAGGTAGCATCAGAATAGGCATGAAGCTGCAAAGAGTTGGAGCGAGAAAAGAAAAGACGATGGGAGATAGTGCCATGCAAGTAGCGCAACACACGGAGGTGACTATAGTGGAGCTGAGTAGGAGCAGAGACAACTGACTCAAGATATGAAAAGCATAGGAGATATCAGGACGAGTGACACCAAAGTACACAAGGCTACCAATAAGGTGTCGATACCGAGTAGGATCCAAAAGAGGTTCCCCATCGGTGGGTCGAGACTGAAGATTAAGCTCCATGGGAGTCCCAGCTGTCTTGTGGTTAGTAAGAGACCCGATTAAGAAGATCCCCAATATACTTCTCTTGAGACAAGAAAATACCCTCTGGAGTGGAGGTAACCTCAATTCCAAGGAAATAACGAATATGACCCAAATCAGACATACGAAACTGCTCATTAAGACGAGTCTTGACAAAATTAATGTAAGATAGATCATCACCAGTAATGATCATGTCATCAACATAGAGTAGAAGGGTGTGACCACGAGACGAGGTGTGAACAAACAGCGCACGATCATGATCACTAACAGAAAAACCAGCAACAGTGACCACGGAAGAAAAATGCTGAAACCATGCCCGAGGAGCTTGTTTAAGCCCATACAGAACCCAACAAAGGCGAAGAACCATCCCATTCGAAACAAAATACCCCTGCGGAGGCCGCATAAAAACTTCATGCAATTCCCCATTAAGAAAGGCATTCTGAACATCAAACTGATAGATAGGCCACACACGAACAGAGGCCACAGCAAAAGGTCTTAATAGTGGTCATGTGAGCCATAGGAACATAGGTCTCATCATAATCAACACTATGCTCTGCTGAAAACCACAAGCCACAAGACGAGCTTTGAATCGCTCAAGAGAACCATCAGAGCGAGTCTTAACCTTATAGACCCACTTACAGGTGATGGGACGAGCGTGAGACGAAAGAGGCACAACCTCCCAAGTGCCAGTACGCTCAAGAGCAGCAAGCTCCTCGGCCATTGCATGCTGCCACTCGGGATGAACAACAGCATTACGATAAGAGGCTAGTTCTACAGGAGCTGCACTAGCAAAGACAAAACGCTCAGGGGGTCGAATAGATCGACAATCACGAAGAGCATAACGAGGAGGGGTAGAAGCTGTCTCATCAGAAGAAGATGAGGTAGCAGGTGTATCCTCAACTGGCTGATGACGAGAAGTGTAGACAATAGGATAAGGAGAGGCAAAATAAGCTGGAACAGAGGGAGGAGTCGGTAAAGGAGACTTTGAGGTAGGAGGCTCTAGACAGGAGGAAACGGGAATGTGTATAGTGGAGATAGGAGTATCGGGAAAAGTCAAAAAAGACAAGTAATCAACAGTAGAAGCTGGGGAAAAGGACGAGGATAGAAAGGACAAGACTCATTGAAGATAAGATCCTGAGAAATCCTCATCCGTCTACCAACAGGATCCCAACACCGATAGCCCTTGTGCTCAGCAATATACCCAGGAAAAACACTCAACCGACTAAGCAGTCAACTTCGTGCATTCACGTAGAGCAAGAAGAACATAGCGCACACCCAAAAGAGCGAAGACCAGAATAGTCTGGTGTGTGCCCTAGGAGACGCTCTACTGGAATACCACCCTTAAGTGCAGAAGAAGGCTGAAGATTAATAAGATAGCAAACAGCAAAGACCGTCTCAGCCCAAAAATGAGGTGGAACAGAGGAGGAAATCACGAGCACACGAGCTGTTTCAAGGTGTCGATATTTACACTCAGCAACACCATTTTGAACATGAGCACCGGGACAAGAGAACTGAGAGAGAGTGCCTTGCTCAGTAAGAAACCAGCGAAGAGCCCCAGAGAGATATTCCCCAGAAGAGTCAGCACGAAAGACATGAATGTGAGAATCAAACTAAGTACGAATCATGGTGGAAAAATTTTTATAGATAGACAAAACCTCACTATGATGAGGCAAAATATATCCAGGTGTAGCGAGAAAAATCATCTATAAAAATGACATAATATTTATGACCACCTTGCGAGACAAAATGGGCCGGACCCTAGACATCAGAATGAACAAAATCAAACGGACAAGCTGACATAGACTCACTGGTAGAATAGGGGAGTTACACCTGCTTGCCAAGGTTGCAACCCGCACAATTTAAAGAAGCATCACCAGACACGGATCCTAACAGACCACGACTAACTAAAGATGACAGACGTGAACCACAGAGATGTCCTAAACGATGATGCCATTGAGCAAAGGACGCCGTGGAGGAAGCAGCAGAGATGGAGAGACTGGCAGGAGCAGCGGAAGGAAGTCGAAGCCAGTCAAGCTCCCAAAGACGCTGCGAATCACAGCGCCGGGGGCCAATACCAACCAGAAGACCCGTGCGACGATCCTAAATAGAACAAGAATTAGTATCCAGGATCACACGACAGCCATGATCAGTGAGTTGGCCCGCGGATATAAGCTGCATGGTTAGTTTAGGAACATGGGAAACTATGGGAACGTGAAAAGACGACGACAGAAGAGTGCCTCGTCCTATGGCAGGAAGAGAGGTACCATCTGCCATCTGAACAGTTAAAGGAGTGGTCAAAAGACTGATGGAAGTAAGACACGTAGAATCAGATGTTATATGAAAAGAGGCACCTGAGTCAAGAATCCATAGTGATGTACCTAAGGTAGAGGAAGGCGGTCTCTCACTAGAAGACTGTAAAGCAGATTTAGCAGAACCTGACAGTGAAGAGGCAGCCATGCGACGTAATAGCATCAAAATCTTAGTAGAAGGATCCGGGCTACGCTATGAGGAGTCTTAATCTCCTGTAACTGGCGCTGCAGTACTCTTGGTCGGCCAACGATGAGCAATATCCTTCTTCCGGTAACAAAACTGCTCCACATGACCATTCTTGTCACAATAGGCGTTGTGAAAGCCAACCTTCATCGTCACTCCAGAAGACGGCGGGGTGGCGAAGTTGAAGAACAAGAAGCCGGAGGTGTCGAAGCAGGCATCCGAAGAGCAAACACAGACGGAGAGCTAGTAGGCCCGCACCACGAAGTCGAGTCTCCTCGGTACGAAGAGCAGCAAGAGCCTCCAATAAAGAGACACGAGAGTAGCGAGCAAGAAGTTGAGCACAAATCTGCTCAAACTCTGGCCGAAGATGCGTGACAAAGTCGTAGATGCGGCGAAACTCCAAACGAGACTGCTGGTGCTGGCAACAAGCACAAGTCCGACGATCATGACCAGCATCCACAGCATTAAGAGAGTCAAGCTGACGCCACACTGCAGAAAACTGAGCATACAGCTCATCCACCGTAGAGTCACCCTGCTGCAGTCACTACTCGTGTCGCACAGTGGCAAGATACTGTGAGTCTCCAGTAGGCTCATAGCAATCACGAAGTTGTGACCACATCAGCTGTGCTGAAGCTAAAGAAACCACCTCTCCAGTTAGATGCACCTCCATGCTAGCAACCAAAATAGCAAAGACACGAGTATTCTCATCACACTAGAATTTGTAGATGGTATACTAAGACTTATAGGACTCCATAACCTCCTTATGCTCATCAAAGACCTTAGCAACATCAGCATCATCTGCAGGAGCCTTATGAGCAGAATTAGAAGACTTCGACGAAGTAGGCAGGACGAGGGGATCAGGACGAGGCGACAGGGAAGCTCGCCAGTAAGAAAATCCCACAGACGCTGACCACGCATATGCACACACATATGAAGAGACCAATCCTGATAATTGAGGCCATAAAAAATCACCGGGCAGCGAGGAACAGAAACGGTGCCCAATGACATTTTTTTAAAAAAAATTGATTTTTTTTACTGACTGGTCCTTTAAGTTACTAGGATCAGAACCCAGTCGATCTCCCTACCACCTCTCCCCACCGTCTCGGCTAGGGTTTTCCGGCGAGTCGCCAGCAGCCTAAGCCTGAGCACGGCTGCGGGATCGATGGGAGGCCGTGACATACGGGATCGACGAGAGAGATGACGGCCGTGGCGGATCGGGAGGCGGCGACGAGAGCCGACGATGACGGAGGCTGATCGGTCACGCGGATCTCGGCAATGACGGCGAGATCCTAGTAGCGTCTGGCAGAAGTCGTAATGACGGCGATTTGAGCCGACGACAACAAGCGTAGATCGGGAGGCAACAGGAGCCAACGATGACGGAGAAGGCGGCAATATGGCGTAATCAAGGCGTCGTTTAATGGCAAAGACAACAGAATCTGGCGCCGAGAAGAGGCATGGTGGCGGCGTAATCTAGATGGCGGCGGGGACAGCAAGAAGAATGAGCCCTACCCGAGCGGTGGCAGTGGAGGGTAGAGCGTGCAAGTGCAACACACAGGGTGGAGGGTCGGCGGTGGCTAGAGGTAAGAAGAAACCCTAACCCGCTCTAATAGCATGTCATGAATAGCACTTGTATTGATCTAAGGGCCAAAAGGCCTGTATATATACACAATATAGGGACAAAAGAGAAAAACCCAAATATAACAGGTAAGGGCCTAAAGCCCATATATATACATATATCTAACAAAAGGAAGGTTCTGATTAAATGAAAAAAAAAAAGGAACTGCGCTAGTGGAGGCTAGATGCCAGAAACCAATCAGAAAGAGTCTGCTCATATCAGTCAAAATGTAAAACATATTTATTTCTCTAATCCAGCTTAACACTTCCAGTTAGTCAATTACAACAGTACAAAAAGGAAAAACCTTAAATCAATCTTACAAAAATCAATAACAATGGCAAAATGTTAACAGTTCTTTCATTAAGGTCGTCAGATCAAGTCAAACCAAACTGCGTATAGGCTTATAGCCCTATAGACCTCAACAACCAAAATCACAATGTTTTGCAGTGCATTGCAAAGATTCGCCAACCAAGTTTCACCATTTAAAGTTTGAAATCAACTAGTATAGGAATGGCAGATATTTAGCTACTGTCTGCCTTCTAATGAACCACATCTGCTTACAGCAAGCTATTATTAAGGTCTTCTTTGAAAAAAAATTGTTTATTTGAATAAAAAATTGTAAAAATGTGCTCACCAATATAGACTTAGACCAGAAGGAACAGAGAGAGCAAAATAACCAATTAGCAAAGGCAGGAACTTCACTACAGCTTGAGCCCCTTGTTGGCTAGGATCATTGGTCTGCAACACAATGATACGGTAAACAGTAAGTTAAAATACAGCTATTTGTGAACATTGGCATCATACAACAAAGAAACTGTATGCCCTTGATCTTTGTGCTTTTTCAATGTTTCCTATGAAGAGTTACCAACTTGAAGAGTTCGATAGAATTTCTATTACAAAGATACATGTTAGTTAGAGGAAACACAAAAAAGCAAGCTACGTGATTTTCTGTACATCTTTGCTGAATCACAAGTGGTCCATCAATATCATGAATAAATATAATAAGCTAACTTGCAGTCATGTATGTATTTGCTAGGGATTCCATGCAGATAAAATTCAGTTGACAATAAATTCCATACCAAACGCATAAGACTAAAGGGATATCCTATTACGAAGAGCAGAATATAATGGGCCAATATGTTCAAAACTTCGAACAACAAACCTGTGGTGGTTGCATTATTTGAGCAGATACATATTGTGAAATAACAAGAAGAACTGGTAGAACAAGGTAAGCCGAAGTGTCCGACCAGCCAAGTGGTGGATGACCATCCTAGAACAACATCAATTATAATGGAGTCAAATAAATCTGAAAACAACTCCACATTCTACGAAATTATGTGAATTGTAATTTTTTAACAGTAATGTAAACTAGAATTTAAATGGCCTTCTCAAAAGAACTAGTTAAAGGTCAATGCAAAGCAGCAATAATTCTCAACTATTGAAATTTCCAGGAGTAAAATAGAACAAAATGTGACTGCTTTTGAAAATACACCATTTCAAAGTGATTACAGATTGCACATATGCATAATTAAGTGCATTCACAGCTTTTTAACATCTACAGGAAAGTTACACCAACTTATGACACATCAAAATTGCATGCAATCTGGCTTTCTAGTGTACAAACAAATTAAACTAACTTATTATCAACCTCAATTCTGCAATCAAGTTTAACGCGCATGTAAAAAATTTGCCCATCCCAGAAATGTCTACCAAAGGCAATAAATTCATCATGTTTATGTTGAACACTAGGCTGCTGTGATACCTGTCATACCAGCAAGTCCATGCAGGAAAGCATCCTTGTATCATAAATTTTTATTTTTGAAGAACTAGATACAAAGAAATTATACTAAGAGCGATCGTCATTTTCTATGAGAAGAAACATGTTATAAGTAAAGTGAGAATATTTTAGACAGAACAGAACAATCATAACAAAAATAATTAATTAACCATAACATCGTGATTGCGATGAACAAGAAGATCATTAACTACGTAAATTGCAAATTTAAGTCACTGACCATGGGTAAACTGCATTGCTGTGCTATCAGTAAGCTCTACAGTAATAATGCACACCAATAAAGGTAGAATGTTAAATGATTTTATGACAAAGGAACAAAGAAAGGATATACCATCAAGTTAAAGTTCCATGTGCTTACTGTAAAAGGAAAAAGCCAGGATATTCCCTGGCCACTTTGTCGAGCAGCAATTGTTGTAGGACCAGCCAAAGAAGGTATCCAAAAAAAGCCTTCAGTAAGAAGACCCTTTTTAATGAAAATACAGACACATCAGATAATTTAGATGCTTACTGTTTATCAAAAAGAAAAATGACAGAAAAATGAACATTTAAGCATATCAACCTCATTAGCTACATTGGAGAGAGCTCTGTATAGACCAATCCAAACTGGTATTGTCACAAGAGTAGGCAAACATCCTAGTGTAGAAAAATGACAAAGGAAACTGCGTGTGAACAATTAATGCAAGAAAATAACTAAATACAAGAAGTGACAGACCAAGAAAATGGGAATGGTGATGACAAGATATTTGTACTAAACCTTGCTATGAATTAGCATAGGAAGGGCTCACATTGATAGGAAAAATACAAAGTATAGTATTCATAACTACCTGCAAGTGGGTCAACACCAGACAACTTGTATAAACGAGCAGTTTCGAGTTGTATCCTTTCCTGGAAAAATAAATAAGTAACTTACAGAGTACAGAGAAAGTGATTCCAGCAGTACTCTAAACCATTGATATGATGTGCAATGTATTTTGTAACTTCATTCCCTTGTATCTCTCAAGTCCCAAGTGTGTTTTTTAAAGTAAAATAATAGTTTGTTTAAGTGAAGTATATCTGAAAATGAAATATGTACTCGGATAATAAGTATCATATCTTTTTACAAGATATTTTGAATAGATGTGCCCCTATTTGCTGCATTTCTTGAAGTAATCTGAGTAATATTTTTTTAATGAATGAAGAAGAATTGAAAGAAGGAAAGTTCACAAGCAGAGGACGTTCCTTCAATGAATATTTGGATTTTTTGTTAAGAGGATTTTTTTAGTATTTATATAAGGTAAAGAACAAATAAGAATAAGAAAATATTGCTTCTCGTTTGTTTTGTCCGACCTTACATCAAAACTCAGGGGGTGTTCTTTTGGGCTTATGAGCTCGACTTAGGTCTTATCTCATCGAGAATTTTTATGGCCTCGAGTCGGATGCTTGAAATTTAGGATTTAGGGAGCTTTAAAAGCTCCCTAAATCCTAAATTTCAAAAGCAGTTCGACTCGAGGCCACCTAAAAAAAGTCAGATGAGATAAGATGATAAGTCAGAGCTCATAAGCCCAAAAGAACACCCCTTCAATAAGAGGGTTTGCCACAAAACATCTTAACAGCTTTGTGAGGAAATATAAACTGAGCTAAATGAGGAAACAAGTCTTTCACATGATGTGGACCTTAATTTATTGCTACATAAACTTTTTACCCCTAATCAACTGATAACAATAAGAACTGCAAGGTTTACCCTGCGATTAGTCCAATGGTGCAGACTGAAAATCCTATGAAAAACATGCAGGGTGATCCAATACATGAACGCATAACATTCCAGCCTATCAGCCTACATTATCATATATCAGATCAACATGTAAAATATAACTACCTGATCGCCAGCATATCGTTCTTGAATAGCCTTCACTTGAGGTTGCAGTGACCTCATTGCAAGTGCAGACTCAACCTAGATGGAATAACAAAATGGATAATTTCAATATTGAATACATAAATATCAGAAACACTCTATGCACTGTTTTCAGCATCAAGAAACCAGAAGTGCAATATCCTGACCCTGATAGTAATGAAAAAGGAAGCTTGTCAAACTCATATCCTAATTTTCCCATTCGAAACCGCCAAGGAACTTTAGGCTACCAAAATATTTGAAGAAAGTATAAAAGAAAGACACAGGAGAGCAACCAGTAAATGTTAAGCATTATTGCCCATATGCATCTTTCCAACATAGCAGGTGCATTCCTAGATGAGTGCATAACTTACCAAAAGAAGGAAGCGTGCAAATTGCAAATTAAAGTTCTGTGCATCAACGGGAGGATGTGCTTTTACATCATCATTTAAGACTAGTAGGTAAAACTTGAATGCTAAATTTAAGTCAAAGACACAATGCCATCAATTATTTTGGGCCAGAAGGGAGCAAAATCTTCACACCAGGTAAATAACATGTGGTTCACATTTTTCTAGTCAAACAACTCCCACAATAAAGTTTCTGTGACAAAAGTATTGGTACAACGGATCAGGCCATGCATTAATTACTAGTTCAGCTGAGAAGGTCCCGCAATGAATCACCATTTTGATATGCTTGAAGCTATAGCTAATAAACAGAAGAAAGAAAACACTGCCGCAAAATAGTGAGCAACCTTCACCACCTTAATTTGAATAACTCCACCGTAAACTATACTCTGTAGTCAATTATATCACAATCCGTCAGTACTGTAGCAACATGGCAGACAGGCCAACCTGTTTCTTTGTAAGAGGAAAAGTGGCTGCCTTAACGAGAACTGTTAGGAGGATGATTGCAAAACCATATGGATAAGGAACATGGAGAGCTGATAGGCCATCTTTCAGAACCTGCCAATGGGGAAAAAATGTGTATCACCTGTTTGAAGCGTGATATAACCATAGAACAAAAAAGACATGTGAACAGAGAAGCACACACAAGATATTGTACACAAATGTGCAGGCATATGTTTATATTAGCAAGTTCATAAGAATATAGGCCACTCATACGATCACATGCACAAAAAATGCAGAAAAACAGGAAGTAAACACATATTCTCTCCTCATCTCCTTTCTCAACTTTAGTGAAAGCTAACTCTCATTATCTTCCAAATCTAATCTCATTTTTTCTGTATGGAAATTACAAAAGAAAAATAAGGTATGTTGGTTTGCCTAAAAGAGTTAAAATGAGCATGTTAATTGGAAACATGGAAAATTTGTGCACCATCTCAATTGCAAGTGATTCATTTCCTTGAAAAAAAACACTATAGAAAAGAATAAAAATTATACTAACTAGCAACTGGTTCTCATTAACTGAACAGCAATTGCTGAATGTGGCTATATCCCTCTTTATCAGTATCCCTTGTCCTTCACTATTTCGTCTTCCTGCAAGGCAGTGCCTGTGACAATTCAATCTTACCTAATCCCTTTGGGCACAGATGTCAGGGAAGTATTTTATATTTTTTTTTTCCAGAAAAGTTAGCAAGACTGTCGCGGCAGTTGCATGAATCAGTTCTTACAGGATTCAAAATCTTTACAAGGCCTCAAATACAGCAGCAACTCCACATATCAGAATCAACACTCTAAATCTGCAAGTTCAAATCAAAGTTCTTCAAATAATGAGGGCAATTTGTTGCCGTAACTAAATATATAAGTTAATGCTATAGGGAGTGGATGTACTCGTTTTGTACTAGCTCCTCACGTAGAAGTTTTCTGCTTACTTGCCATGCCTGTGCATAACTATATACTGGCCATTTGGTCCTTGGAATAGAATTCAGTTATATTGCAACATAGTATACATGTGTTGTACTCCATATACAAGGACCCAATACAACATGAGTACATATAGTCATAACAAACACAACCAATTTCTAATCAAAACCTCAATTATACAGCTACATGATAAAACAAATGAGCTCAAAATTTATCCCGTCAAAGTCGTCAAATTGCTATACTTAAAAAGCACACGGTATACATCAACATTTTTTTTCAGTATCCAGTTATATAGTGATAAATTTCTGCTCCCTCAATTAATTTTTTATAAGGTGTGGTTTTGACTTGGCGCATTCTGAAATAAAATTGAAATGTGGACGCTTATTTATTTTCATAATATATAGCTAATAACTACAAAACCATGACTTTAAGAAAGTATTTTGAAATACAGATCCAATGGTATCGAGGTCACAAAAACTATTTTTTTGTTGCAAAATTGTTGGTGAAAAATTACAAAATTTGAATGTCAAAATATGTGGGCGCCTCATAAAAACCAACAGAAGAAGTACTAATAATATATTTTTTTTCGACAAGGGGCATGCCAGTACTAATAATATACTGATATGGTGTGGCGAATTTTGTACTCCTACCAAACTATGTGATGATATTGTTCAGTAGTAGGTGTGTGGCATTGGATATAATCCCATGAGCATTGATCTCATCTACACTCAATGACAGTGGTCTGGCAAATCCCTTACTCTTGTATGATGGTACTAATAATTGCCTTGCCACAAGAGGGTCATGAAAAAGCTCATAACATCCATTCCTCGTATGGAAAGAAGACACCATCGCCACAAACTATTTTCGAGCATGTTCAAAAAGCGTAATATTCCCTTGCAACAACAACACAAGGATCCTGAATTAAATTCTCCAGTCAGTCGGTCACAGCCAACACAAGAATCTAAGCATTTAGATTTGCAGTAGGATTTTCCACTTCCGTGAGGTAGAGTTTTCAGCACGAAAAAAGCTCACAGGTCGCAGTCTCACACCATACAAGTCCAATTAACCTCCCGAAACAGAAGGAGAAGGAGGCGCGCGCGCACACGGTACGCAGCCACGCGAACGCCCCCATGAACCAACCGAGCAAAAAGGACAAGCACAGAGGCCGACGCAAACGCACCTTGAGCACCGTCTCCATGGAGTTGGTGATGCCGGAGAGCCAGTCCCCGGCCGCCTCCTTGGCCCCGGCCTCCACGGCCACCGGGGATGCCGAGACAGCGGCGTCCGCGACGGTGTAGAGGAAAGCCTCGACGCGGCCGAGCAGCTCCCCGGCGTCGGCGAGGCCGCCTCCTCCGAGCGCGGCGACCAGGCGGAGGCGAGGAGAGAGGCGGCGGAAGACGGAGCGGGAGGGGAGGCGCGGCGAGGGCGGAAGCAGGGGTAGAGCGTGGGGACGGGAGGCGAGGAGGAGGTGGAAGTGGGAGTGGGCGGGAGCCGCCATTGGGGAGGACGGAGGTGGTGGTCGGCGAGGCGACGAGTCCAACAGCAACTCCCAACTCGCGAGACGAGTGGGGCAGCGTCGAGAGCACTAGTACTAGTAGTATCGGACTCGGACTCGACTATAAGTGGAGCGTATGGGTACGGACTTTTTAATCTACGGCTGCCTTGCGTATACGCACGTGGGCCGGTGGTGGGCAGCAGACTGGGCCCCACGATCTGCAAGTGGGCCGGGCCGAAACTTGGGCACCGTTCGGCCCGGCGTTGCGTTCGCGTTCGCGTCGTGGCCGCCCGTGTGAACGCATTTAATACGTGAGGCTGCGGTTGCGGCTGCGGCCGTGAACGCGAACGCGCAAAAGAACGAGGCCTTGATTAGGCCTTCTCTATATTTATATAAGACAGTAGCATTCCTCCTCTCAGCAAAACTGTTTAGAGCATCTCTAGGAGAGCCTCTAAAATGGAATCTTCTCTATATTTAGAGTCTCTCGTTCTTCAGCAGAGTCTCTATCTCAGCCTCTAAATTTAAAGTTTCTCTCTCTCAGCCTCTAAATTTGGAGGCTCTCTATATCAGCCTCTATAGTTTTTCTAGATAGAGGCTCTGCTGGAGAGGATGGAAATATAGAGAGCTAATAGTGATTTAGAGGGAGTATATGGAGACTCGATTTTAGAGTTTCTGCTGGAGGTGCTCTTAGAAAGGCATAAAGCAATGGTTTCTTCTCTTTGGTTTTATCTTATTTGTTTTATCTTCTTATTTGCTTATGAGCTAAATTTTGAAAGCTTTCCAATATAACTTAGAAAGTACGGTGCGCTTTGTTTAACTTTTTTTAAGAGCTTTGAGACGGTTTTGAAATAGAAAAAAGGGTCTTCAAAAGCCAAAACGTTTGGCTTTTCAATTCGAAGATAAATACATAAGATAAACCCCAAAATGTTATAGTTTGAACTATGTGTTTCTAAGAGGTTCATATCATGGTATGCTTAAGACCATGTATGAAATAGCTACGATTGAATGGTTAGGTTTTAAGAGCTTCAAGAAGCAGAAAGCGACTTTAGAAAGTCGCAACGATTAGTCTAGCTTTACAATATTTTATTGATTTTCCTCCCTAGCAGCCGTCTATGTGGTAGCTCACCGGCGTAGGCGATTGCCTCCCTTCTTTCCCCTTCTTCACCTGTACAGGCACCATATATGCCCTTCGCCTCTTCTTCTTCCTCTCTTGTGCTACCCCTCCCCCTCCTCTTCCTCACCGCCAACGCCACCCTCTCCCCCCTTAGGTTAGGGCTAGGGTTCGGGTTTTGGGTGGGGTTCACCATGCCCCCACCACCTTGCCAGAGGAGTATGACGACATGCACATGACGGGGCGGAGTTAGGGTGGCGGGGCTAGGCGGCGGTGGGAGGAAGAAGGACAGAGTGGCGAGATGACAAGGGCGGCGCCGGCCATGGGTAGATGGTCAGCGGAGGCGGGGGGTAGTGGTAGAGGTGCACGGAACATCGTTGGAGAGGAAGAGGAGGAAGGACAAGGTGGTGCGTCGGAGAGAAGAAAGAAAGTGCAGTAGCGGAGAGGCAAAATTGCCTGGATCGCATTGGAGGGACCAGACGACAGCTAGGGAGTCATTTCCACATTTTATTGCACAGAAATCAGAAGTGGCTGAAACTAAGCTGTTTCAAGCTGGCCTTAAAGAAGAGCAAGACGATAGGCAAAGAGGAACTGGACATACAGATATAGATATATGTACACACGAAGACAATGCAAAAGCACAGGGAAGAACGGGAACACGGAGATCGATTTACAGCTTCACGACATGGCATTTCCTTTCCAGTTTCAAGTAGAAAAAAAAAAGAACATGAGACCAAAACCCCTGGTACACGACGTATATGCAACGATCAGAATCAGTATATGGTGTTAAAGAGAGCTATGCATGTTGATCGATCAAGGACAACCATGATCAGTATCAGAAACCAATCGGGTGGTAGGTCACTGTAGCTCGATCTGGACCGTTGCTTTTTGATCGGACGGAACAGCACGCTATAGCTAGCACAGCACTGCACCGCCGAGGAGAGGAGCAGCAAGCAAGCTGATCATGCATGCGGCAATGCATCGTCTGGTCACTTGTCAATAGCGCGTCTCCGACTGAGGAGGCTCCTCTTCCTCTTTCTCCTCCACGGCCGGCAGGCTCGGCTCCCACGTCCTCCTCGGCGTCGCCGCCACCCTGCTGAACGTCCTGCACCCCGTATGCGCTGCGGCGGCCGAATCTTTCCGCTTCTTCCCCTTCTTCTTGTTCTTCTTCTTCTTTATCCCCTTCCCCTTCCGCTCCGCCGGCTCGGCGCTCTGCTCCACGGCGAGCCCGCGCGCCACCATCCTCTTGAACTGGTCCTCCGCCCACCGCTCCCTCGCCACGAAGTACTCCCTCGCGCTGCAAACGCCCGTGCCGCCGCTGTACCCGTCGTCGCCCGCGGGGGCAGTCTCCCGCTCCTCCTCCGACGACGCGGCACCGCCGCTGTGGTCCGACGACGACGCCGTGACCTCCTCGCTTCCATCGCCGTCTTCGTCCTCCTCCTCGCGGTCATCCTCGTCGAAGGCCCCGACGGAGCCCTCGGGGATGTTGCGCTGCAGCTTCTCGATGGTGCTCTCGGGGAGGAGGAGGAACTTCTGGCCGGGGAAAAGCGGCTCGAGCGGGCGCACCCTGGCGCCGTGCGGGTTGCGGAACACGTCGGGGTGCGCGAGGCACAGCCCCGGCGGGTGCTTTCGGATCACCGTACACGCCAGCACCACCCCCGGGTACACCTCCACCACCCCGCTCGACAGCACCACCCGCACCACCGAGTGCATCCTCGCCGACGACGACGACGACGAGGAGCTGCTGATCAGCTCCAGCGACACGCCGTCCGCCTGCTCCTCATCCGGCTGCCTCGGCTTCTCCTTGATGCGCTTCGGCCGCCCGCTGGCCTTGCGGAGCGCGTGCCGGACGTACTTGCCGAGCGACACCGAGGTGCAAGATCCCTCCTTCTGCTTGCTCCTGCCACTACCGCCGCCGCCATGCGACATAGCTTCGACCATGCGACTGAGACGTTCGGATCGATCGATCGATGGAGCGCGTGGAGAGGTTGCTCGGCGCGGCGGGCGTGCCTACATATACTGCTCTGGTCTTGTCAGCTTCTCGAGAGGCTTTCTTGTAGTTTGTGTTGTCCGGGAGCTCAGCTCGCCAGCTCGGAGCCTCGATGCTTCTTGCGATCATCAACACGCATACTGTTCTTGTTTCCTGGCCTTTGGAAGCATCGCTGCGTCGATGACGACGATGAGATTGATCATGACATGAGCTATATATGAATATATCTTGGGCACCCGTCGGCCGTTCCCCATGGCTTGGTCCGGTTCTAGGGGCGTCGTCAACATGTGCCATCTTTGGATAGCATCAACGTGTCCCACTCACTTCGATCGATTCTGACTGTTTTTGGATCATGGATTCGGATAGTGTTTCATTTGACTGACTAGGTTGTAGTATAGCTACAAGCTCGCAAATCGCAATTGTAATTCAAAAGGAGATGTTTCGGAATCCAAGCTAGCAGTACTTCACCAGTAACTTATTCTCCGAAATCAACCCATAAAACCAAGAAAAATTTTATGGTATAGCTATTACTACAAGTCTAAACCAGCATCAACAGTCTGGTGACATTCATATATACAGTTGTCTTGAGCGTTCAGCCAAGTACATGCGTGCACCAGGGATGTTGTCTCGAGAGTTCAGCCAAGTACATGCATGCACAAGGATGTCTACCTACTCATTGTATTACTACAAAAAATACAATTTTCGGATAGGTAACCTCCAGTTGACATGAAGTTCAGCAGAATGTGGAAACAACGACGAACTTGTTGTGTTGGGATGTCAGCTCGTGCTCTTGTTAGAAAAATGGGGAGGATAAGCATGCTTTCATACTCATTGTGCGTCGAACTAAGGAACACGTCCTAGTACTCTTTGTACCGCCTTCTTTACGCCCTCCTGGTCCAGGCTTGTCGTCAAATATACTTCTTGGACCTGCCAAATCAAAATGGATTATAATCTATCCTTAAGTTGTTGGTAACACTACTGCAGCAATTATATTCCTACAAATTTGATAATAGAGCAGCACAGCCATCAGATAATCATTACGATCTTTCTCATAGCATTAAGTTCCCAATGCAGAAATGAAGTGATGATACAAGGTGGAATGCACAAGAGTACTTGTCATCTATGTTCAATAGTTTCTAAACTCCCACAGAACACCAGATGGGCACCTTTTTTTGGGTAGAGTGTACATCGCAGATTACTCAAGCATGACATTGAGCAACATATTGGTAGTATCAAATCATGGCGTCTTTATTATGCTATAATATAATAATTCAAACCTAGAAAGAACGGTGTTAAAAAAAAGTTCAAGCATGGTACTGAGAATACCCTTTCATTTCAACTGCATCTAGCATATAGAGAGAATTTGTGATGTTTACTCCAGCGGATGAACGAAATTTACATCTCAGAAGACATCAATGGTTAAAATATGCTCAAATGCCATTCTGAAGATAGACCTTCATATTCGTTTTACTGTTTATGAGCTGTAGCATTTTTTCTGTATAATTGGGACCAAAAACAAACTCATGCTAAATACTTGCATAATGGAACTCCATGTAGAAAGAAAACAATACTAATATGTAGTATCAAGAAGAAAACTAACCTGTCTCCCAGCTCGAGCAAGAAGCTTGAACTGGTTGTCCTTAGCTGGTGCCTGCATAATAAGATCCAATATATCAGTCCATGCCTGTGTCGTGTGAACTTGAACTTGACAAATTTACATCAGTTGCAACCATACACTGGAAATCCAAAGCTCCAAATCCTGTGAAACCACACGTTTCTCCAATGCTTGGCGCCCAAACTGTACATCTGTTATACTGCGATGAAAATACAACTAATTGAAGTATGGAGATTGTGATACAACCTATACATGCATGCCCTAGTATAGTCGAGCAGAAAAGGCATTGCTCCCAAGATAATACACCAACACTCAAAACTAGATATTGAACATGAAAACAGAAATCATACCCATCCTCTTGTAATAGTTCATTACATATACCATCAAGTCCTGGAAGAAGTTCAATTTCTGTAGGAGATGATGTGATATGAGCATTAGGTGATTGATCAGCTTCCTATAAAACAAGATTATTGCATGAGCCCCACGCTACAATAAACAAAGTTAAATAACACACCACTCAGACATCATGTATTCAACAACTAACCAAAGGAATAACTTTGTCCAACGTCTCCAGTAGAGGATCTTCCTCCAACTGTCTGATTGATAAAGCTATCCTAGACTTCTCCCTGTTTGTGTAGGCAAAGTAAGTATATCTGATTAAACATGATTTTCTGATTCAACATAAAGATGTTCAATGTTTCATGGTCTCCCTACTGGTAACAAAGGAGTGCTTGGCTAGAATACATATGATTATACTAACAATTCCCCAAAAAAAAATAATGTTTTTGGCTGGTACAGTCAATGAAACATTCTACACTATAAATTCGATACCAGATATACAAGATGCTTTGATGACAAAGAAAGTACTATATCCAGAGAAACTACTTATATAGAAGATACATGTTAAACAATTGTCAAGAAAGCACTGTTAACAATTGTCAAGAAAACACAGTAAATTAGTAGATACTTACGTATCAACGTGCACAACTATAACCTTGACAGTGTCGCCTTCATTTAAAAAATCTTGGACATCTTGGACAAGATCCCAGGAGACCTCGGAGATGTGTACAAGACCAGTAAGATGATAACTTCCTGTTTGAGTGTGGATGTTCTCAGAAACTCTACGTGAAATGTTTATAACAAAAATGACCAAGGGTGTTGCCAGTAACTACCATCAGGAAATCGAAGGTGAACAAATGCACCATAGTGGAACACTGAGCCTACAATTCCATCATAGATATCACCAATCTTGACTTGAGAAGAGTACATTGACCAACTAGCATCCTTCTCAGAGAAGACAAGCTTCCTTTCTTCCTCATTCTCTTCAACCACCTAGAGTAATCAGCTTCAACTTTATAAGCAAGCATTTTGAAGGTGGAATCCTGAAATCTAGAGCTCATTTCATTGAAATTCCAAAGTAATATTTTAAGGCAGAACCCAAACTGCCAGTGTAACTAAGCGTTTCTTCAAAAATTCTAGAACACAATTTAGAATTTCAAAACTTCAAGAATAGTACCTTAGAGTGACAAACCAAGTGTACTAGTGAGGAAATGCTATAACCTTCCGTCAAACATCCAAAGCAAAACTAAAATATACCAATCGTACATGTCGCACTGGAAGGTGTTTTTATCAAACTTCTGGCAGCATATTGTGACTGTTGCAAGCTGGAAACAGCATGCTATTTATACTACTGTGTAGAATACAATCAATTGGAATCTGCGCCTATCATCCAAAGAAGTAACCCATACCTTGACAGAAATGGATGTTCCTACTAGGTCCTTTGTAACATCTTGAATGGGCCTTTTGGTATCTGCAAGCAAAAACAGACCATCCAACATAAACTATGGCAGGTAAAATAAGCTCTTTGTAACATGATTCGTGTTCAGTTGCAATCACAGTTGGTTCTATAAAGTTGGAGGGATTCAGCATGGAACGAACTCAACTAGAAAAGAACAGAAAAGGGGTACCTTTACACCAGCGTGCGGGGCTGAGGAGAGGGTTGGGCACGAAACCCTGCAGGGAGTTGTACCTGACGATCAACCCGCCGCTGTTGGCCCGCAGCACCGGCAGCCTGAGGATCTTCCCCTGGTCCCTGTCCGCGCGCGCAGCCTGCCAGTCCACCGCGAACTGCAGGCAGCACGACGACACCCAGGCCAGGTTTGTCATCATTGCATCAAACAGCACTGCCACTGGATCAGGCGCTGCGTACCTGGGCTTGGCGCACCTCATCGACCGGGGCGGAAGCTGTGCTGGAGGCGTCCTCCTGGCTGGCGGTGGTGCCTGCGCCCTCGGCGGTCGCGGCGGCGCAGAGATGGAGGCCGCGGTGGGGACGGGGAGGGAACGAGATGGCCGGAGAGAGCTTCCGGGTGGATGGGAAGATGGCCGCGAGGGACGCGGCGGGCTTCAGCGACGCGGCCAGCATTTCGGTCGCCGCCGCCGGTGCCGGTGGTGGGGACTGGAGAGGAGGAGCAGCAGAAACGAACGAGTGGCCGTGGAGGGGATTATTTTTGCTCGGGCGTTCGGGTTTTGGAATGGATGGATGGATTTGGTTGCATTTGGGTGGCGGGAGCGCCGCGGCCGTCCATCCTCCGCAGTGTCCTGGTGGCTGCGCTCCGTCTTGGGCATGTTGACACGTGCCTTATTAATCTTCTGATATCCCTCTTTTTTTTCTTGAGAACATTTTTTGTGGGTGTAAAGAAAAATAAATTTCTTGTCCACACGCTTGTATGTCTCGAAGGTTCGAAACCTCTGATATAAATTGTCAAATTGTTTGCCTCAGGACTCTCGAACACAATTTTTGAGGACTAGTCTTTTTTTAATAAAAAAATAAAACACGCATGCAACTCCGGTACAAATCCTTTATAATAAAAAAAAAATTAGACTCGCTGGACTTGAACTAAGTCGACTGAAAACACACATGGTTTTCAGTCGATTCTCTAACCATGGATTCAATCGTCTTCTTTCATGTCGATGTATCCCGCTCTCATTGTCAATAATCTTAGGGTTCAGGGTTCATCGTGCCCTACTTAGAGGGAGGCGGAAGCATGGGAGGTGGGTCGTGGTAGTGGCTAGGCATCGACGCTGCCACCTTAGTTGCTAGATAGATGGAGGACAAAAGGGGATGAGCGATCGGCAAGGATGGCAGGAATCATTAGATGATAAAGACAGATGGGCTTGTAGCCTAGTGATGGGAGTAAGGTTGTTTATTCCCACTCACCAAGGTTCAATCTCTAGAATCGATGTGGTGTGCTGCATATTGAAGGATGTGTACAACTTGTAAGGCTTAAAACCCTCTTATTGGTTTCGCTTACGACGTTGGGAGACGAGTTTCGCAGCCGCCAATGAGCAAGGAAAGGGGCGCGAGGTCTGGGCGGCCTGTCACCGGACCGAGGCCGGCCTTGTGGACGCCGCTAAAGCGAAAGACCTTGGTCCCGACGCTGCTGGGCGTGTCGAGACCGGATGGATGGGAATGATGACACGAGTGTTTTATCCTGGTTCAGGCCTCCACTGCGGGATAACAGCCCTACGTCCAGTCTTCGTTTAATGGCGAGCTTAAACGAGTACAAGGGGGTGAAGTCCGGGCCTTGGGAAGCCCGGGCGTCGGGTACAGTAAGTGCTCAAGGCACTGCGTGTGTGTGCTCCTACTGTTACCTGGATGCGGAGAACTACCGCTAGGAACTAGAGCTCCTACCAGAGTGCAAGTGCTCCTATTCTACGGTAGCTATTCTCCAAGTGAGTTGTGTGTACGCCGAAGTGAAGCCCCCTCTCGTTGTGGCCTATGCGCCCCTTTTATAGGCGCCCTTTGGCCACTGTAACTTGCGCTGGTCCGTTGAATTAGTCGTTGCCTTTTCGCCACACCGGTGGCGCATCAATCCACCGGTAATCGAGTGCAATCGCCGACCACCCGCTACGACCGCTACCGGTCCAAGACGTGTCTTTGCCTATCGCGGCGGTTGACGGACCGCCGCCTACCCGCCGAAGTCGCCACCAGCGCCTCGATCAGATCAAAGGCGCGATTTAATTCTTGATGACTCTAGGAACCCGAAGCGTATCGTGTCCGCGGCGCGTGATGATTTGCCTTAGGTCCTGTTCCTTTGTACTTCAAAAGCCCGGAGGAAGCAAGAGGCCCGAAGCTTAGGCGGGAAGCTTTTGCTCAAGCTTGCCAAGCTTCGGTAGCGAGCTTGTTGCCCCGAAGCTTGCCTCTCGTGGGGCCATGGGTAAGTAAGTGGGCCGAACCTTCATGGGCCACATACTTTCCCCAACGGCTAGTCCCCGAGCCTCGAGCGGGATGGTGACGTGCCACTCAGAGGTTTATCTGGTAACCACCTTCGGGCGAAAAGCTTGGCTTTTGGCAGGCCCCCCGCGGCCGACGGAATCCCAAATCGGCGCGGTTATGCTTGCCTTCCTTCTCCTCGAGTTCCACGTCTCCCGGCGGATAGGTGACGGTTCGTCTCCCCTTGCCGGTTTATATCAGGCGGTTTCTCTTTCTGCCGTCTCTTCTTACGCCTTTTTATGCTATTCGTGTTTCTTCGCCTTCTTTCTTTCTCCGCCTCTCCGCCATCTCTCTTCTTCGATCCTTCTCCTCCTGATGGCGCCTTTCACGCGGAGCCTCCTCACTGAGGACGATCTGAAGGGGCTGGAAGCCGCCGGCTCCGTCGAGGTCGGCGGGTGGAGGGTGGCCGGCAGAGAGGCGGTTCCTGCGCCCAAGAGCAAGGAGTTCATTTGATTTGAGCTTTTTGCGATTCATGGGCTCCGGGTCCTAGAGTCCGATTTCATCGAATCCGTTCTGGCCCAGTGCGGGATCGAGCTGGTGAACCTCAATCCTAACTCGATCCTGTTCTTGACGATCTTCGCGCACCTCTGCGAAGCATTCATCGGGGTGGAGCCAACGGTCAGCCTCTTCCTCCACTTTTACGAGCTGACTACAACCGGCGGACACAATGCGGCGGGGTGCGCCTACTTCAAGCTCCGCCGCGACATGAAATCCTCGTACCCGGTGTTCAAGGCTAAGGAGAACATTGGGGGGTGGGCGTCGCGGTGGTATTACGCCGAGAAGCCCGACAACTGCCGATTCTGGTTTGCCAACGTGAACCCCGGGAAGATGCCGATGGCCCGGCCCACGCTGGAGCCGGCGGAGGTAGCCCTGGCGGCCAAGATTCGACTTGGCGGTACCGGGAGCTCAACAACCGACATCGTAGCCGACTTCACCAGGCACCGGGTGAGCCCGCTGAGGAAGCGGGTTTGCCCTTCGAGATCCGCGAGTGGGATGATCTCTCCCGCGAAGGCACTTCCCGTAAGTCTTCGTTCTTGACCTTGCAGCCTTTTGTCCGAGCTTTTCTTCGAATGCGTTTGTAATGTTCTTCGTTTTTTCTTCTTCGCAGCCTTGCCCCAAGGCGATGTGGTTCGAGTCGTGGGGCTCCTCTTGCCCGCGAGCCACAACGAGCCATCAGGCTCGGGTGTTCGCAATGTTCTGGATGAGGTGCGTGCCTCTTCGGGCATAGGTGTTCTCGGGGCGGTTTTTCTCGTGAGCTGACGCCCCGCGGCCTATTTTTCGCAGGGGGAAACGAGAGCGGGAGCCGGGCCCGCCGTATCCGCGTCGGCGGCGGTTCGAGCCGCCGATCCGTCGGGCGGTGACGCGAAGCTTAGCCCCGCCAGCGGAAGGGACGAGCCACTCCCATCGACAAACAGGAAGAAACCGCTGGTCGCTTCGGTCAAGGCCTTCGTGTATGGCGGCAAGCGCCCCGTGCCAGCAAATCCGTCTCTGACCTAGCCCGGGCTGGAGGTTGCGGAGGAGGAGGCGCGCCGTGATGTTGCTGTGGTCGGCTGGTTGAAATCGTCCCGCGGCGCAAGGGCCTTTGATCCGCTTCGTGGAGGGCGCGGCGGCGCGTGCGCCGATGTTGCTGCCGCCGCGGCTTTAGTCGAGGCCACCCCGGTGCTTGCCGAAGTGGCCGACGCCATCTCCGGGTTTCTGGGGCCCTTCCGCTGGGACTAAGTGTAGCCGGCTCGTAAGCCGTTGCAGAAACTTTTTTAATAAAGTTGTTTGTGGTTGTTGCCGTTTCTATTTTCTGTTATTTTTCCTGCATGCAAATGAACGCTAGTAGTCGTGTAGGCAAGAAAGGATTGAAAACGTAGTATAGTCCTATCGACCCTAGCCCCCGAGCCATGTCCGAGCTTTTGAGGAGAAGCTCGGACGTGGCTTAGAGAAGATCGGAAGTCTTTTGATTGGGAATTTGATCTTGGAAAATCAACTTTTTAAGAGATCGACCCTTAGAAAAAATCGACCCTTAAAAAATCGGCCCCAGCCCCCGAGCCATGTCCGAGCTTCTAGGGAGAAGCCTAGGCGTGGCTTAGAGAAGACCAATTTTTTGAAAAATCGACCCTAGTCCCTAAGCCATGTCCGAGCTTCTGAGGAGAAGCCCGGACGTGGCTTAGAGAAGATCAATTTTTTTGAAAAATCGACCCTAGTCCCCGAGCCAGGTCCGAGCTTCTGAGGAGAAGCTCGGGCGTGGCTTAGAGAAGATCAATTTTTGAAAAATCGACCCTAGTCCCCGAACCATATCCGAGCTTATGAGGAGAAGCCCGGGCGTGGCTTAGAGAAGATCAATTTTTTTGAAAAATCGACCCTAGTCCCCAAGCCATGTCCGAGCTTCTGAGGAGAAGCCCGGGCGTGACTTAGAGAAGATCAATTTTTTTTTTGAAAAATCGACCCTAGTCCCCGAGCCATGTCCGAGCTTCTAAGGAGAAGCCCGGGCGTGGCTTAGAGAAAATCAATTTTTGAAAAATCGACCCTAGTCCCCGAGCCTTGTCCGAGCTTTTGAGGAGAAGCTCGGGCGTGGCTTAAAGAAGATCAATTTTTGAAAAATCGATCCTAGTCCCCGAGCCTTGTCCGAGCTTTTGAGGAGAAGCCCGGACGTGACTTAGAGACCGCACACTTTTTTGAACGAAGCTTGTGGTCCTGGCTCTGTCCCTTTGCGAGAGGCAGATTGTTGGACTCTAGAGGTATCCCGGGCCTGTCGCAGGTGTTATGTAGGCTTAAGGTATAGGGCCGGAAAGCGTGTGCCCGCACGGGATTTTGCGAGGTGCGATGGATATCGGCTTACCCGTGTGCAAGGGAATCTCGAGGGTTGGCTTCAACGTAGCCGCTACCCTGCCGATGTGTACTGGAACGGCCCGGGCTTTCTCCTAAGCCCGATCATAAGTTTTGGGTCGCTGGGGTTAGCTTGAGGCTCTCTTAGGGAATAGTGGGGTGAACAAAAGGAAACAAGATAGGGGGGAAATGGAGACTTACGACCTTTTCTCAGGCGTAAAACCTTCGAAGTTGAGCGATGTTCCAGGAGCTGTTGAAGACTCTCCCATCCCAAGCATAGCCGTCTTCTGCCCGGGCGTCGGTGGCCGACCGTGTACGGACCCTCCCATCTTGGAGTGAGCTTGTTGGCGTGAGCCAGGTTCTGAACTCGTCTTAGAACCAGTCGCCCACCTACAAGGTCCAGGTGCAGATTTTTGGCTGCAGGTCCGCAGGATTCTTGGTATGCTACCACTCGCAGATAGTGCTTGCTCGTGGCAGACTCGATAGGTCGAGGTCCAAAGAACCGCTCCTCATCGTTGTCGATCCGCCTCGCAAAATCAATACGAGCTGAACTATTCTTAGCTCGGCGGGTAGGACCGCCCGAGCCGTATACAAGCCTAAACGGGTTTCGCCAAGAGCTTTGATTAGAGGTTGTTCGGCCGCCCAAAGCACGGAGGGTAGTTCTTCTACCCGTTGTGTCTTTGCTTTCGGTGAGAGCGTCAGAACTCGGCGCTTAATACCTCGCATGATCTGCCTATTCGCTGCTCGGCCGCACCATTACTTTGTGGGCGAGCTACCGGGTTAGGGCGACCTTCATGCCGAGCTCTTCGCAGAGTCCCGAATAGTTCGCCAGAATCGCGGTCCCATTGTCACGATCGGCTTACTTGGGACGCCGAACCTGGTCATGATATTGTTCCTAAGGAACCTCTTGGCCGTCTGGCGGATATGCTCAACTTGGTTCGCCTCGATCCACTTAGTGAAAGTGTCGATGGCGACGAGCAGTGTGTGCGCACCTTTAAGCCTCGGGAACGGACCAAGTATGTCCATCCCCATGTTGAGAATGGCGTGTTAGCGGGATAGTCTGCGGCTCATATGCGGGTGGGATACCCGAGCGTGATATTGGCAGTGGCGGCGCTTTCTGAGCTCTCTTGCGTCGGTCAACGCAGCTTGGGCGAATACCCCATGCGAAGGTTTTTCCCACTAGGGTTCTCGAAGAGGCATGGGCCCTCGATCCCGTCGTGGATGTCTTGGAGGAGAAATTTGCCTTCCTCCGGGTCACGATTTCGTAAAGTACGCCGTTAGAACCCTTTCAGACAACAAGCCCCCGAGTGTCGGTAAGGTCGGGCTTGTCTTTGGAGCCGGATTTTCACGGTGTGTCCGTGTGTTGTCCCATGCGCCAAGCTGGGACGAATGGCGCTATCAGTGTCGCTACGCTCTAGGAACTAAACGGTACCGGTCGTTTGGGTCGAGGCAACCGTCTTCTCGGGGCCCTCTCCGAAAGGAATAGAGGGCTTTAGTAGGTCTTTGCAAGACGAGCACCCACGGGCGGTTTCTTGTGAGGAGCCAAGCTTTGCGAGCTTATCACCAAAGCTATTAGCCGCCTGGGAACGTAACACACGAAGTTCGTGAAGTGCTTCTCCGACTTTCACTTCGCCAAGTATCGCGCCATTGAGTCGTCGCAACACCGAAACTCCTTGTTTACTTGGCGACGACCAACCGCGAATCCCCTTTCGCCGTTAGCCGTTTTATGCCGAAGCGCGCATGCATGCTCAGAGGCCGGCTAGAGGCCTTCAGTACGCAAAGATTGTTCGTTCTTGGGAAAATGGAGCCGATTATATGCTGAATTTGTTCTCCTTGGGGGGAAATGAGAACAAACCCGCAGCCTGATCGCTCAAATTGGCGTGACCCATCGAAGAACATGGTCTAGTGTGCTTCTTGGCTAGCGAGCTTGGGCGAGCCTCCCGAGGGGTTGGCCGGGCCGGTCCACTCAGCCAAGAAGTCGGCCACGATTTGTGATTTGATCATTGTCGGGTACGAACTTGATGTCAAATTCACCAAGCTCGATCGCCACTTTGCGACCCTCCGTTCTCAGATCTGGTTCGAATGATGTCCTTTAACGGAAACTTCGTTGGGACAAGAATTGATGGGCTTGGAAATAGTGACCTTAACTTCGCGAGGCCATAAGCAAGGCGCATAAGAGCTTTTGAATCTCGTGGTACCGCTCCTTAGGCCCATGAAGTACCTCACTTACGTAGTAGACGGGTTGTTGCTTGCCTTCGCTTATTTGGTAGTACAAAGACTTACGACTGCGGGGCAACCGCATAAATAGAGGAGTAGAGCTTCCCGAGCTTTGGCGTGGCTAAGACGGAGACGTGGACAAGTAACGCTTTAGCTCGCTAAAAGCGGCCTCAGCTTCTTCCGTCCATTCGAAACCATCGTGCTTACGCAGATCTTACAAAAAGGTGCCTGCGCGCCGCCGAGACGAGATATGAATATGCCGAGAGCCGCCATCCGCCCGGTGAGGGCTTGCACCTCCTTAGTGCAAAGTTGGCGACCTCATATTCTCGATGGCCTCGATTTTCTAGGGTTTACCCGATACTTGCCTTTCCTATCACATAGCCAAGTAACATCCCGATCGGACACCAAAGACACATT
Source organism: Olyra latifolia (assembly GCA_036346145.1). NCBI lineage: Eukaryota > Viridiplantae > Streptophyta > Magnoliopsida > Poales > Poaceae > Olyra > Olyra latifolia. The sequence continues at coordinate 59,476,153 of CM070525.1, forward strand.
TTTCAGATTGATTTTAACTCGATGCTTTCTAAGATTAGCAAAAGTTTTCGAAGGTCGGTCACATGGTCCGTGGGACTTTGCTTTTACAACAACATCGTCTACATAGACCTCACGCTTCGCCCTATCGATCGTGGACCGTCTTTCGCATTAGTTCTTTGGAACGTGGCTCCGCGTTCTTGACCGAAAGACATGGTCGTGTAGCGTAGGTACCAAAAGGTGTTACGATGGCGATCTTCTCTTCGTCTTTCGCGCCAAATACGATCCGGTGATAGCCGAGTAGGCGCCCAGAAGCTCATGAGCGCCGAAGTCATTATTGCGTCGACCGGTTGGTCTATGCGATGTAGGGGAAAATTGTCCTTAGGGCGGCGGCGTTGAGGTCGCGATGGTCGACGACATTCGCCATTTCCGCCCTTCTTGTTGGCATTTAAGCCGGATTAGCTAGCGGTCGGAATGCTCGACTTCTCGGATGAAGCCGGCTTGGAGGAGCTTGCCAAGTTCCTCCGGATGATGTCGGCCTTCCATTTTGGGAAACACCGTAGGGCCTGTCGACAAAGCTTTTGTCGTCGAGCAGCTAGCTCAGGCTCGATGACCTCCTTAGGACTCGGGCATGTCGGACGGTTCCCACGCCGAACACGTATGCGTTAGTCCGGAGAAAGGGACGAGCTCGAGTTCCTATTTGGACTCGAGGTTGACCCTCACGTGACGCGACCTTGGTGGGTCGCCCTCGAGAGGATCGCTTTAGTGGGCTCTGCGGCCGCAGGCCACCTTAGAGGCGGACGGTGGCCGCTCGGCCTTTGGCCGCCACGCCGAAGCTGTCCGACCATGGCCAAGGCGCTCGTCGCAGCCATTGCCTTGTGGATCGCCTCTTGATCGTGATGACCCGTGAGGGGGGCAGATCTTCAGCGATGGTAGCCATGATGGGTAGCCGCCATGAACTTGGACAGCGCGGGGCGTCCGAGGATGGAGTTGTAGGGGAGCTCGGAGTCCACCACCTCAAAGGTGATGTACTCCGTCCGGAAGTTCTGGGGGGTCCCAAACGTTACAGGCAGCACGATTTGTCCGATCGGCTGTAGAGACGACCCTGGGACAATGCCGTGGAAGGGGATGGCTATGTCCTTGATCTTGGACCGCGGGACGTGCATCGCCAAGAACTTGAGCAAAGGGCGATGTCGAGGAGCTTCGCCATCTACCAACACGCGATCGACCGGCGTGTTGCCGATGGTGGGACGAGCACCGCCGTAGACGCCGAGCCTGGTCATTCCGGGGGGACAATCATCCCTGGAGAAAGTGATCGACTGGTGGGACCACCGCAGGGGTGCGTCCCTGGGCTTACCTTTCTCGAGGTGGTAAACCTCCCAGGCAGCGGCCTTAAGCTCACGTCGCGAGCTATAGACAGAAGCGCCGCCAACGATCACGGCGACGTGTGCGCGAGCCTCCTGGAAGGCGTCGCCATGGGCGTCCTGAGGCGCCCGGTCGTCCGGCAACCCATGATCGGGGAGTTCGGGCATGGGCCCGCGCCCGGCGTAGAAGTCCTCCAACCGCGCAGCCCACGTCCTGCAGTTACGCAGGTCATGGCCGTACTGCCGATGGAGGAGGCAGTAGCGGTTGTTCGGAGGGTTAGCCCCGGGCGGCCGAGGTCGAGGCTAGGAGCTCGCCCGCCGGGGCGCACCGGCCGTTCCGCCACCCGCCGGGCGGGTTGGCCATGAGACGGCCGCCAGAGGGGCGGGCCTCTTGGGCTCTATCGCTACGACGTGGCGGGCGGCGGCTCCTTCTTCTTCTTCTTCTTCTCGGCGTCACCCTTCTTGGCATCGGTGCGGTCCGGCCGCCGCCTTCTCCTCCGTTCTTCCTCTCTGCGCTCCACCGCCTCGAGGCGTTGATGTATCCTTTCGCAAAGACAAAATAAATCGTTGCGGTGTGGACCGGATGGAGCTCAAGGTCCTTGGTGAACGGGTGTTCAGACTTCTCCTGAAGGCCTCAATGATGGCCTCGTCGGAGATCGACGGAATGGTGTTTGCAGACTGATCGAACCCACGGACGTAGTCCCGCAGCCCTCTCCGCCCTTTGTACCACAAGCTTGAGGTCTGGGGCTTCCCGAGCAGAGAGCGACCTCGAAGTTTGTCCGGGCGCCTCTTGCACTGTTCCCAGTGCAGATCGAACCTCGGCTGGTTGAACAGCCAGTTGGGCCATTCCTCCAAGACGGTAGGGAAGTAGTTGACCATTACGGTCTCATTATCGCTGTGGCGGGATGGCGGTAGTATAAACGGCGAGATATTCGCGGGATTCTTACTCCGCCGAACTTCTCAATGCTCCCGGCTTAAACTTGCGGGGTTGGGGCCTCGCAGAAGCTCGGGAGAAAACCGCATCGAGGCGGCCCGTTATTCCCAGCCGAGCTCTCCCGCCGAAGCGCCCGAGGCGGAAAAACTCCGCCGGTGTCTTGTTGAGTAGCGCCGCCGTCCATTGTGGATGTGGATACTGCCGCGACCGATCAACGCTCTGGCGCGCCGCCGAGGAGCCATCGGTGTGTGATTGGGTCCGGAGGTGCTCGCCGAGATCCCCCCGAAGCCTTCTAGGCCGTCAAGAAACCGCGGCGCCTAGATCGGCTATGGTGAACCCTCGCGGGTCCTTCTCTAGGTCACGCATGACCTGGACAATCGCCTTAACCCTTTGTTGATCGCAAGCAAAGACCTTTGGGTTGGTGACGGTAAGGTGGGTGAACACGCTGCGTGAAGCGACGGCGGCATCGGCCAGCGAGCTCGCGACGGATATCCGCCAAGGTTCGCCAACCGACCGGCAAGAAGAGGGTTCGAGCGACCTCGCGCCGCTAGTGCTCTTCGCTAGGGCAAGACGCGGTCGGTCGCGGGTCGCCCCACCGACGCCGCAAGAAAGACATGACGCGAGGCAGCTCTCGCTGGGGACATGTCGGTGTCACCACGGAGGCGGTGCCCTCGGCACCCTCAACCGCTATGGGCTCATATTTGGTCTCATCGCCGGCCTCGACGGGTCGGCGCGACCAGCGATGCGCGGCAGATCGGGTCCAGTCCTCCTCTTGACGCGTGACCATGAATCTTGGCGGTCGGCCGGATCTGGCTGCGGTGGCGGTGCCTCCAACCCTCCATGAGGGTTTCACGACGTGAGTCACCGGCGTCTTGGCAAAGCCGAGGAGCGAATCACGGCTACTCCTAGGACGGGCGTTGTTTCCACCTCCATCTCGTCGGGTCGAGCTCCGTGAGAATACCAACCGCCACTCCTCATACGACTCGCCGACGCCGCCGAGATCGCCGCAATCGTCGAAGTTGAGGTCCATGGTATCAATGTCGCCGAAGACAACAAGGCCATCCTCGACTCGTCGAGGGAGAGGACCAAATCGGGTCCCACGGTGGGCGCCAATTGTCGGCGGCGGGAGGCGAGCCCGCAGCCGCCTAATGAGCAAGGAAAGGGGTGCGAGGTCTGGCGGCGCCCCTGTCCCCGGACCGAGGCCCGGCCTTGTGGCCGGACGCGAAGGCGAAGACCTTGGTCCCGACGCTGCTGGGCGCGTCGAGACCGGATGGATGGGAACGATGACACGAGTGTTTTATCCTGGTTTAGGCCTCCACTGCGGGATAACAGCCCTACGTCCAGTCTTCGTTTAATGGCGAGCTTAAACGAGTATAAGGGGGTGAAGTCCGGGCCTTGGGAAGCCTGGGCTTCGGGTACAGTAAGTGCTCAAGTCACTGCGTGTGTGTGCTCCTACTGTTACCTGGATGCGGAGAACTACCGCCGGGAACTAGAGCTCCTACCAGAGTGCAAGTGCTCCTATTCTACAGTAGCTATTCTCCAAGTGAGTTGTGTGTACGCCGAAGTGAAGCCCCCTCTCGTTGTGGCCTGTGCGTCCCTTTTATAGGCGCCCTTTGGCCACTGTAGCTTGCGCTGGTCCGTTGAATTAGTCGTTGCCTTTTCGCCACACCGGTGGCGTACCGAATCCACCGGGTAATCGAGTGCAATCCTTCGACCACCGCGCCGGACCGCTACCGGTCAGCATGTGTCTTTGCCCATACGGGCGGTTGACGGGACCGGCCGCCTACCCGTCGAAAGCTGCCGCCAGCGCCTCCTCCGATGCAGTCGCGCGATTTAATTCTTGATGACTCTGGGAACCCGGCGTATCTGTCATGCGCGTGATGATTTGCCTTGGGTCCTGTTCCTTTGTACTTCAGAAGCCCGGAGGAAGCAAGAGGCCCGAGCTTCCGAGGCGGGGAAGCTCGGGCTCGAGCTTGCCAAGCTCGGGCGCGAGTTTGCTGGCCCTGAGCTTGCCTCCTGTGGGGCCGCGGGTAAGTAAGTGGGTTGAACCTTCAGGGCCACATACTTTCCCCAACAGTTTCAGAAGAGTTTATTTGTGATTTTCGTGATAATGACACCAAGTTGAAGTTGTTGCCTTAATGATGAAAATGTTCAAGATTAAGAATGTTTTAGCACAAACTCGGAAGTCGATATGAGTTCATCTAGAAATAAGATGTTTTTGTTAATTATTTTGTTCTAAGAGATGTTTTTGGAGTTGTTGCAGCTAGTTTTCCATGCATGCACATTGGTTTTAAATCTTAGGCAGTGTTCCTTTTAGCGTTTGCGTTTACGTTTGCTTATAAGCTGAAAATTTGTTATTTTCATACAAGTTGAACGCTTTGACGTTTGGTAGCCAATTTTTATAGGTCTTACAATTTCTTCTCAAAGCTCTCGAAACCATTTTTTCTATAATTTTTTGATCCTTCGGATGTCCTTATCGAGGAGCTACAAATTTTCTTATAAGCAAACGCAAACACTAAAAAGAACACTGCCTTAGTATAGCTTAAAAGGTGTTAGGTTTCTTTTGATAGTGTTGTCAGTGCTGGCTCGTTGGTGCCGTCTGGTATAGGGTACCAGACGATACCCTGTAGCATATTTTTCAAAAGGGTTTTAGAGTACTGGTATGCACATCGTATGGTACAGGGTACCAGACGGGTATCATACAGCGTGCCATCTGATTTTTTTTCCAGTAGGGTTCTAAGTGCCTATGTGCACGCCGTATGGTACAGGAGCAACAGACGACGTGTCATATGCTCTTTTCTAGAAGAGTTCTATTGCGAGTCTAGCACTGCCGTCTTGTTTTTTCTAGTAAAGTTTTCATAGGGTGCTGGCACGCCATATGGTACGGCGTAACAGACGGCGTTGCCGTGCATCTTTTCCAGAGAGGCTGTTTAGGGTGTTGGCGCCCCGTATGGTACGGGGGTACTGTAACATCCCAAACTTTCAATAATGTAATTTGGCATGTTAAGTATGTTTTAAAATTTTTGTAAAGATAATTCGGAGCAAAATTTTAAATTAATAGTTCTAGTAGATTCTAGTATTCTTTTTTCGTGCGAGTTGATGAACTCCGGCTGAATTTTAAATCTCTAAAATCCTCTAATCTCTCCTGTATCGTCTTGCATGCTGTTAATCTCTCCCTAATCTCCCTCTCTAACCTCTCTAATCTCTCTAATCTCTCTCACTCATGTACTGCATGCTTGCATGCATGCATATCTATTTCTCTCTCTCTCTCTCTCTCTCTAATCCTACACGCTGCAGTCTTGCGTGCTTGCATGCATGCATATGTATCTCTCTCGCTCTCATTCCCATACTGAATGTCTTGCATGTTGCAGAATTTTAATTGTACTCTCTCCTCTCCTTGTGTGTCCATGCATGCATCTCTCTTGGCAAAAAGGCAAGATGCATGTATCATGACGTAGCAGCAGCTTGAGCATAGCCAAGACATAGCAAGAAGCAGCTTGCACTGACGCATGCATGCCTTGCTCTCGACGCAGCAATTGCTTTTGTTGACTACTCATCGCTGCACTATTCCAAAGATCGCTGCACTTTTTTCTCAGATCATGGTTCTTTGCACCGGGCAGCCCTTGCCAATTCTTGCACGCATGTCGCATGCATGCCGCGACGCGAAGTGAAAAACAAGAAATGCGTGCATTGTCGCTACACGCAAACTTCACTTCCATGTCCCGTGCTCAAGTTCGATCAACGCTCGCCGTCGCGCGTTATATTAGAACTACCGAGGTTCTATTTTTCGCCGCCCCTTTTGGCCGCGCCTTCTCGTCGCCATCAGCTTCGGTCAAGATCTGTCGGTTCTTTTCACACCCGCGCCCGGCTTCTCCACTCATGTTCGGGTTTGGCGCAGACGGCCGACCGCCGCCGCGTTGCATAGGTCTTCGGTGCTTGACCCGTTCGGGTCAGGCGAAACCCCGAACCCTGGTGAGCACCTTGCCCTTTTCGGGTAGCTCACATCCTTTTAGCCGAGCTATCCCCTCTTAAGTTAAACCCGGGTTATTTATTAAAGATTCAGTCAGCTTGTAGTTTTAGGGCCAATCTGTCAGTTCATCTTCGTATCAGGGTTTTCTTTTTTAAAAAAATAAAACAATAAAATAATACAGCAAAAACCATTTTAAAATAATAATAATAATATTATTATTTGTACTGGTAGCCTGATTGTACTGTGCTTGGCTTGTTTGGCATATTCGCGTGTGCGTGGTCGTTTCCGTCAGAAGGAGGACGCACTGCGGAGGGCACCACCGCCGAGGAGTACCGCTACCAGGCTCCGAAACTCAAGGCAGGTCTTTTGACGCATATTGTCTATAGCCTGTTTTCACTAAAATGTTTTATTAGGAATTTATAAATGTGCATGAATAGTGACTAGCTAGACCTACTTAACAGTATTGCTATAACAACCAATTAATATAAACTAGGTATAGCTAGATTAATTGTTATCTACTTTCCATTAGACTTAGATTGTTTAAAAATAAAATGCCTGCAAAAATAAATCGAGTTATAGTTCATGTTTACTGGAAATGTCTTTATAAACTTGTTTGGAAAATAGGCATCGGAGGGACACGATGCCGGGTATGGGTATTCTTATTCCTCTCCTCAAATATTCCGACTAGGAGGAACTTTCACCAGCTGGGTGCTTGCATGCACCGTGTTGGTGTTTTCTAATACATGGATTTTGTAAATCGGGCTTAAAAACTGTTCCTCCTAGTCTAAGGACTATTCATCCTATGAATCTCTGAGCCTAGCTTTTTAGTACAACCTCAGTCTGGTATGGGACAGCTCGCTTCGATCCTCTGGCTTTGTTGCGATATCTGGCGAAGCAATCGAGCCGGAACCAGGCTGTGTGGTGAACGCTGCTGGAAGCCTCCCGAGGGTAAAGTGTACCCCTCTGCAGAGTTAAAGCTGTCATGATCGTGCTCCACGGTCATGGCCGCTAGCTGGGTTTAGTGTTCATATGGTAGCCATTTCTTTTATAAAAATTGGGGTTTCTTCTAAAATAATTTGGCAAAGGACCGCTATTTCAGATTTTACTATTGGGACCACTCGAGAGGCGATTATGGTTTCGAACTTAGTACGACGACGGATGGCTAGAACAGTCACATTGGCCGAATGACCGAGCCAGGAGCATAGTTCGCCAGGTCGATCGGACGATTCCGTCTGGCCGAATGACTGAGCTAGACAAGATTGGAGCCCCTGAAAAATGATGTTATTAAAACCGCATTTTAAACTCACTAGGAAAAATTGTTCAAGGCTTTTCTGCAAAATACCAAAGCCACCTTTGTACAGAGCTATCATATCGTTTCACATCCTTTCTCCTGCTGAGTATTAGTACTCATCCCTGTTTTCTCCGCCTCCTTTAAAATTTCAAAAGGTGAAGAGACGGGATTCGACTCCGAGACGGATGATGGGGACTACGACGAGTCAGACTGCGAGGAGTCTTCGGAGGAGTGAAGCTTAGGGTCCGTCCCTACAGTCAAGATGCCTGTGGGATTCTGTATCGAAGAGTAGCTGTATTGTGGGTTTAGCCTGTGTTTTTCACTGTGTACTCTGTGGTTCAGCCTGCGTACTGACTTGTATGTAAAATAATCGGGATGAGTTCCCCGACCATGTACCTCGTATAATTATGGCAATGTATCACTCTGTTAGCAACTGTGTGTACTAGCGATGATTCTTGGAACTAGTACAGGATGCACAGGAAGGGTCCGGACTTTTATGGCCGGGTCCCGACAGGTACCAAACGAGGGTGTTGTATTGTTTGTGTCCCAAGGAGGCCCCATATGGAACGACAAGAGCCGTACGATATGGTAACCCTTCGTGTCATATGGTATGGCATGTGCCGTATGATATGGCGGCAACATGGGTTTCCTATTTCTAGGTCTTAACGGCTAGTTTTTGTGTGTAATCTATTTAAGGTCTTAGAGCATCTCTAGCAGAGCCACTAAAACAGAATCTTCTCTATATTTAGAGCTCTCGTCCTCCAGCAGAGCCTCTATCTCAGCCTCTAAATTTAAAGTTTCTCTCTTCCAGCCTCTAAATTTAGAGGCTCTCTATATTAACCTCTATAGTTTTTCTGGATAGAGGCTCTGCTGGAGGGGATAGAAATATAGAGAACGAATAGTGATTTAGAGGGGTGTATAGAGGTCCGATTTTAGAGTTTCTGCTGGAGATGCCCTTAGGGTATCCCTTTGTTTCGTACTGATTCACTCTCTATGCTATCATAGAGTCCATTTGAGTGAGAGCCAGAAAACTAGGGTTTCTATCTTAGAGTGAATTCATAAGAGCTTGAGTATCATGTCTCCTTGTGTACTTTTATAGAAGGCTTGATCCAACAAGATCAAGTCATCTCGAGCTTGTTACTCAAGTCTCTTGGTTTTAGAGTTTGTGTTTAGTGATCTCTGAAGGAGAAGCTTGTGATAGACGTCAAGTGGTTGTGAAGGTCGGAGTCTACCTAACCGAAGCGGTGAAAGGCTACCTCTAGTGCTTCAATGAGGAGTAGGGAAAGGGAAAGCTTTTTTCGAACCTTGGAAAAAAATCTTTTATTCATTGTCTTCTTTACTTTTTGCTTTTATATTTCCGTTTCTTGTCTTGTTTAGTTTTTATATCTAGTTGTAGAAATATTTAATCTTAAAATTAAATTTAAAAGTAAATAAAAAATCTTAAAAATTGTCTAAAAATAATTCACCTCTCTCTTGGCCCTTTAGATCTTTACATCTCACCGACTTAGAGACCGGACAAAAAATATATAGGACACCGGATTAGGTAGACTTCAGTCGACTGGAAAACACACTTGGATTTTAGCCGATTCACTCAACCATGTTCATCATCTCTAGCATCAGTGTATCTCAACGCTGTTGTTGATGACCATAGGGTTTGGAGTTCACCGTACTCAGGGAGACTGGACTAGGGAGGCATGACGGTGGGTTGCAGCGACGGTAGGACAGTGAGGCTGCCGGCTCCATTGCAGGATCGGTGAAGGCCAGAGGGCAATGGGCAGGTTGACCGGTGGATCACGTGGATTATCGGTCTTCTAATACGTTCTTTTTTATACCTATAATTCCTTGGGAGTAAACAACTATGACAGATAATATTTCCTGCCCATAAGCTTGTATGTCTAGAAGTTTCGAAATCTGGAAAATAAAATATTAATTTGTCTTATTTATGTTTAACATAAATCTACAAGGCAGGTTTGATTTTAAAAAAAGAAAGAAAATTAAATTTTCTTATATGCCACTGAAAGGTTACATCATCGTTTACATGTCATCCATTAGCTCTCCAACGAGTATATCAGACAAACCGAGGATAGCTCGAAAGAAGACGAGGAGTGTGAAGCCCTTGATACAGCCTTGTTCTTGGAGAGGACGTATTTCTCCACACCGAAAATAATTATCTATCATTGAGAAGTTGTAGAAGCATTTTACATGCAAATTTAGAATTTCAGATTTCAGATTGTAAAAAGGCAACCGTAGCAAAAATTTGGTACCTTAACCATATTTTTGAGCTGATGGTAGCTTAACCTTAAACTGCATCCATTTCCCTGCGTTGCAAAATTCAGCGAGACTCACAGACCGTTTCACCGGATTAAAGGCTGGCTGAATACGGCTCCTAACTACCTTGAAAATGGACCTCTTCACCAGAAAAATCGGCTGAAAAGCTAATCACATATTGTACAGAAAAAATAAACAATGATTTACGGTCTTGAGTTCATCCTTATTACACATTTTTTTTACATCAAAATCATCATGATATGACAAGCATATCCATTTATTTATCATACGACAAGCAAAACGAAAGGTAAAATGCTACTGAATAAGAGTATCAAATGGTCTTGTCTTCACTCTTCCCCAACTCTGCAACTCAGAAATTCTTATTCTTCTCATGTCACTTGATCATGGTGAGATCTTTAGCTAGAACTCCATTGCCTTGCCTTCTCAAAACCGTTCCTGCTGTAGTAGTAGTCCTCCATGGCTTGCTGGATCTCGGCGCGCGTGTTCATCACGAACGGCCCGTGCTGCACCACAGGCTCGTTCAGCGGCTGCCCGCCGACTAGCGCGAACCGCAGCGGCTTGTCGGACTTGTTCCACGCGCTGAGGCCATCACCGGGGCCAAACACGAGGCAGTGGTGGGCGGACACAGGGGAGGCCTTCTCCCTGCCGAACACGCCCTCGCCGTCGATGATGTACACGAAGGAGTTCCAGCCCTCAGGGACGGGCTGGTGCAGCTGGGACCCCGGCTGCATCGTGAAGTCCATGTACATTGTCGGCGTCCGGGTGTACACCGGCGAGCGCACGCCGAAGGCCTCTCCGGCGATGATCCTGACCTCCACGCCGTCCTTCTCGGCCCGGCTGATGTCCTTGCTCTGAAGTTCTTGGTACCGGGGCTCAATCCTGGGAGCAACACGAGCAACGAGCATTTGCAAAACAAAATGTTTAGAGTGATCGGCATCTGATCACGTAGGAAGCAGTTCAAGAAGATTAACTTTTGCATACATCTTGTTCTTGGAAGAGAGATTGATCCATAGCTGAAGACCCTTCTGCACGCCATCAGCTGCCGGCATCTCTGAATGCACGATGCCACGTCCTGCCGTCATCCACTGAAGAACACACAATGTTAGGGTAGGAAAAAAGAACCGCCATTGAAACATTGAACGGACGAAGTGCACGATGATCTCGCTGATCGATTAGAGAGTAGTGTGAGACCTGCACATCTCCTGTGCTGATGGTGCCCTTGTGGCCTGCGAAGTCCTGGTGGGTGAAGGCCCCCTGAATGAAACCCAAACACGGGTAAGCATTTCAGCAAACACCTTCCGGGCAAAATGTGCAAAGAAAAGCATAGATGCAAACAGAGGAAGCACGCGTACGTCAACCATGTAGGTTACGGTCTCGAATCCTGCACAGAGAGGAGCAAGTCGGTCAGAATCTATCGCTCTAGTTTACGAATTGCAGTACAAGCTGAAGAATTTTAATTGGGGGAAGAAGCAACTGACCTCTGTGGGGATGATCAGGAAACCCCGCGGGCTTGGAAACTGGCAAAGAAAAAGAGGAATTCAAGCAGCGTTAGCATCAATAGAAACGAGAAATTGACCAAAAGAACGCAAATTTAACGCCAGCGAATGGAAAACCGAGGCTTTTTACCGGAGAATTCATCGAGCATGAGGAAAGGGTCGAGGTTCCTGAGCTCCGGCCTGCAGTGGAAACAAGAAAAAAGGTCAGCGCCCGAGTCCGAGGTCCGAGGTCGCCGCCGGGCGGGAGGAAGGAGCAGGAGAGGAGGTCTGAATCTGAGGCAATGCGACGATGGGCACCTGCCGATGCTCCTCCTGACGGTGGCGCCCTGGCCCTCGGGCTGGGACTCCGCGAGCAGCTTCTTCACCACCACCCTCGGCTTCTCGAAAGGCGCCGCACCAGACGAGGAAGACGACGACATGATGGATGCTGGAAAGAAGAAGAAGGTGGTGGTTGGAAGGAAGAGGAGCAGAGCGATGTAGAGCAGAAGCCTGAATCTGGTGGCGCGAGAAGCAGGAGCAGTACTTGTTGTTGTCCTCGCTCTCGCTGGGAGTCGAAGTCGATGGGTGATGGTGTTGAGACGCGAGGAGAGGGCGGTATAAATAGGGGCGGAGGAGAGGAGCCGGAGGTGCTGCCGCAGCCTCGTCGTCGGCGTCACCGCCATCGTGCTCGGTTGACCATCATGCTGCGCTGGTGGATAAATACTCCACCACTACTGCTCGGGTTTTTCTATTTTCGGACACTTCATGCCCACCTGAAAAGACCAAAATGCCCCTCACTCATATTTACTTCACCGTGACCATTGCCAATCCCAGAGAAGACCAATGTGCCAAGTGAATTTAATTTATTTTTGTTGACCGCTGAAAACAGACATATATCGAAGATCCTGGTGACAATCAGAGTTTAGTCTTTGCTAATCACTAGGTAGAATCTGAACTAATGATGATTATTATTGAAGTATTTTTTTTGTATACTCTTTCGTAACTTAGCGCATGTGATGTTACAGAATATTTCAGATCATACTTTCAAAATTTCTCAACTACTTTTGAATTGGTTACATCTATTCATAAAGTACGGTTAAAACTCTTTGACGTGCGTACATGTTAGGTTGATTTACTTTGTCATGGATTGTAGAAAGTCGTAGAGAAGGCTGGGGGGCTTCGGATTGGGTCATGGAGTAAATATGAATGAAGGGTTTTTTGGTTTTTTTTTCCCCATGGATATGAAATATTAGAATATAGGAAAACTAATTGAAATGGCTAGAATGACAATTAATCAAGTGGTGCATGTTTGGAATGGCATATTATCAAAACCAATATTTGGTGTGGCAAATAATCAAATGATATTTTTTAGAGTGAAATAATCTGGGGTGAATTTGACCAGGACTGATCAATGGATGGCTCTGCCCTAGGTTGACGCTGATACAAATGCTTTCGTTTTTTCTTTCCTTTGCGGCTGCGGCTGCGGCTGCGGCTGCTTCCGGAGGAGGAACGGGTGGGTGGATGGAAGCGGCTGGAAGGAACGCGCATACGTCGTGCCAGCGACGTGCTTGCGTCGGACGGACGTCACCCGCTCACGGACGCCAGCCTCGCGTCGACGTTATGCAACCGGAGCGCTCGCTTCCCTGGCCTCTTCTTTCTGTCCTCAAAAAATCACAATAACGATGTAACGAATGACATCAAAACCAATCGATTCGATTCGGCTGTTGAGTGCTTTTATATGTAAATGGCCGCCGAGTAATGCCGTAGTAGGAGTAACTTTTATCCTATTTGTATTTTTTTATATTTTTAAGGTTCATATTGGTTATATTTTTTTCTCCAGAATTTCATATATGTCAAATTAATATATTGTCTGTCTGTTAAAATAATTGGTTTTTGTATATTTCTAACTATAATAGAAAAAAGATGTTAAATATCATTTGATGTGTGTACAGCCCTGACGGCTTCAGACAATTGATGCTACGCACTGTACAGCACGACGCGTCATGAGTGATTGCCTACGTGAGTAACCCTACATTGGGAATTTTTAGAGGTTGAATCAGACTATTACGACTGATTGAAAAAGGTTGAATCAGACTATTATTATGATGGATTGAAAAATTTTAGAGGTTGAATACTGTTATGACGGGTGGCGTGATATTAATTTTAGTGAAGTATATAGATTTATTGCGACGAATGGCATGATGGGTAATTTTAATGAAGCGTGACATCACTCATCACTCACCACTCAAGAGACTTAATAAATTGAGATACTTTTAATAGTAGAGATATGTATTTTAAAGATTTATATTGGTTCAAATTCTTTCCCAAAATTTTATTGATCAACAAATATAATTTGTTGATGTTAAAATAATTACTTATTCCTTATTATTCTGGAGTGTGTGGGGGAGGTATTTGTTCCTTATTTTTCTAGAGGACTAAAATAGGGAAAAAAACTGAAGTATGAAATAGTAAGTAGGTTTTAACTCTTAGCATGGCGACTCAAAAGATAATTGAACTCACAAACCACGACAACAGCATAGGATAAAAAAGATTGATTATATATAAGATTAAAACTAAGCCCAAAATTCACTCGCGTTACAAAACTGGATAGAACAAGAAATCACTAGATTTCCTCCTCTATTCTTGCTCTCCAAATTTTTTTTAAGAAAAACACTAGGCATTAGCCTGAGCGTGAGTCTTAGGAGAGGCCGTAGGCACAGATGGGGAAGGTGCCTGGGCTGCAGGCTCCGCCTTCTTCACAGTAAGCGCCGGAAAGTCCTTCACAGAGTCAAGCCACGCTTCATGTTCACGCTGGAAGTTGCCGCGCCGGTACCCACCATTGCCATGATAACCACCGTTGCCGGAGTAGCCGCCGCCCTGACGGTAACCGCCGTTGACAGCGCCTTCTTGGTATCCACTATTGCGGCCCTGTTGGTATCCGCCGTTGCGGCCATTGTACCCACCCTGGCTCTCTTGGTAACCTCCGTCTCCCCTGCCGCCATTGTACCCAATCCGGCGCTCTTGGTATCCTCCGTCGCCCCTGCCACCATTGTACCCAACCCGGCGCTCTTGGTTTCCGCTGTTGCCGCTGCCGTCATTGTACCCACCCCGGCGCTCTTGGTATCCGCCGCTGCCCCTGCCATTAGGGAAGCCACTCCTTGGTGCACCACTGCCATTGGTTACTCTGCCACGGCCTGTATCGTACGCCTGGGGTTCAGCGCTGTTGTCGCGACTGTGCCCCCTGAAATCACCATTGGCACGGCCAGGAGCACCACTACTACCCCTGTAGTAGCCGTCTTCCTGCCCATACTGCCTTGGTGGACGAGGGGCGTAGTCCTTTCCATCGGCAGGCTTAAGGTACTGATTGATACTTACAGGCTGCAAATAGTAAAGAGGATTAGAGATCAGACATAGCATTGAAGAATTACGGCAAAGAGAGCATAACATTGTTTGTCTATAATCAGGAACATGCGTGTTATTCTGGTTCAGTAATTTAGATTTCAGAACAAGGTCCAGCATATTTACATTTTAATTTTGTTAGTTTCTCAGAGATAGCAGTAGCACACAATACTCCTGAAAATTGAAAAATTCATGGAGAATATTTTGCTACCTTGCGAGCTTTTCTTTCCTTTACAGCACCTTCCCCTCCCTTGCGCTGAAAGTTTTCAGCCTTGTTACTAGCATCATCAATAACATCGGCCCTCTTGTTGTCCAAGACTTGACAACCTTGAAAGTCTTCAACACAGACCTTCCTCTCCTCTGTTTTGGACTCAAAACACTTCTTTCTCTCTTCAAGCACCTTCTCGTATTCAGCAAAGGTCATGTCCTGTTGCAAATTTGCTTGTCAGCAAGTAATATCACAACAAGGAATGGAAGGGTCTGTAACCCACACATAAAAAAATGCACGAAACATAGGAAATTACCTTTTTCTCTTCTTCCTTAACATCCAGTTCTCCATCAGTCTTCTTCAAATCCGTTTCTCCACCAGTCTTTTTCTTAGAATCATCACCCTTAGGATCTTGCTTCTTCTTCTTCCTCTTCAGAGAGCCATTGACATTCTTATTCTTCTTTTCAAAGTCGCCATCTTTCTTTTTCTTTTCAGAGTCGCCTTCTATTTTTTCCTTAGATTCACCTTTTGCAGCATCCCTGGTAATAGCACACAACAACATTGATAAGGTTCAGCATCATGTTTCTACAAGGAGGTCCTAGATTATTAGGACAAACAATCAACACAAATCTGTATTTAAAATTTTATATCTTGTAGATCATACCCTGTAGACTTCTCTGATTCAGAAGCAGGCACTCCATCAGCATTATCAACATTGGCTTTCTGTTCTGTGTCAGCAGCACCATCAGCATCATCAGCACTGGCTTTCTGTTCTGTCTCAGCAGCAGAATCCACCACCTTCTCTTCAAGGCTGTTCTCAGCAGCAGCTTCAGACGCTGGCTTCTCTTTTGGCCTATACTGCATATTCTTCCTCCTGGGCTGCCTACGACCTCCTGGGCTGCCTACCACCATACCCTGGTCTCTCATTATTATTGTAGTAGTGACCTCCCCCTCTGACGTTCTCTCACCATGTATGTATGAACTGTCCTCACCATTATAAAACTCACGGTGATGGTCGCTATTACGATGACCATCATTGCCATGGTAATAGCGACCATCGCCATTGTCATAATGACCATAGTCATCGTAATTGTAACCATCGTAATAGTAACCATTATTGTGATGGTGGTAGCCATTGCCTCTGCCACCATTGTAGTAACCCCGTCCCCTTCCTCCCCGATAGCCGCCACCTTGGTAGCGATCTCTGCCACGGCCTCCGTAATGGTTCTCTGTAAGAACCGACAACGCATTGAGATACAATTCAAAGTATGAAAGCGCGAGATAGATTAATCATGAAGCGGTCATAGAGGTAAATTATTAATAATCTATGGAAAACATTGTTAACGATACCAATCACAAGATCACATGACATAAGGTAAACTGTCGATCTAATTTTGGCATAGTTACTATGCATGTACAAACCAAAACAGAGCTAGCACTAAGATGTAAACATCAATACAATTGCATATAATAATGATGCAATAATAAATTAGATTCAACCAGATGAGAATTAGCAATGCTTATACAGGATCGATCTAGACACGCGCAGGCAGCTCATTTCATCGCTGATCAATATGCCCTCGAAATAAAAGAAGCGTTTTTAATTAAAATAGCTCAATAACACGCAAAAGGGGAAAAGTCCAACGATTCATTGCAAAAACCTCACATACCCCAACCTTGGAATGAAATAATCAATCGCAGAGCAAACAACCCAACGGCAAGGAACAGAATCGATCGTCAAAGGAAGGGAGAGATCGGCTCGAGAGCCGTGGTACTGACCGCGCTGCGTGTAGTACAGACTCCGTGTTATCTCCTCCTCCTCGGCCGCCTTCTTCCTGACGGCTTCGGCCTTCCAGGCGGCCTCGGCCTGGGCGGCGGCCTCGGCTTTGGCGTGCAAAACGGCCTCGGCGTCGGCCTTCTTCTTCCCAACCACCTTGGCGACGGCGGCCTCGCCGGCCTCGTCCTCGGCGAGGTCGAGGAGCGCGAAGTAGTTGGCCATCGCGACGGCGCCGCCTAAACAGACCTAAACCTAAACCTGAACCCCTCGCAGCGGCCGCCCTCGAGCAGAGCCGCTTCGCCTCGGGACGTCTAGGGTTTGGATCTCTCTCGCTCTCGCTGGGGTTAGGGTTGGGGAGGCAGGCGCCTTATATGAGGCGACGCGGCCACGCGCGGCCGTTGGATCCCTCCCCGACTCCCACGCCGACCCCGCCTCAGCCTCGCGCGTGTCCTTTGCCTTTCCGTTTAGAGAGAGAGAGGTGCTGTACTCGGATCGTGACATCATGTACGTTAATTAGGAAAGAGACAAAATATCAGGATTAATTGATTAGAGAGAGAGAGGTGTTGTACTCGGATCGTACGTGTCCGTTTATTAAGCTGCCTAGTAATCGTTAATGAGGAAAGGAACAAAATCTCAGGCTTGATTAGCGTCAGAGATAACTTGCGCGCTAAGGATTCTATGCATGCATGCATGCATAATTTGGCTCCAAGAATTAGGAGCCCGTATGTGCCTGCCTTAGCTTGTTGGAACAGCAGCGACTCGACCAGGACTCGGTGTCCTCTTCGTGCTGTACATGTACGTGTTAATTAATTTACAGCAGCGACTCGATCGATCCGGACTCTGCGAGCCTTGCTCGATGGCGTCGTGTCAGCGTTGAGATTAGCACTTGATTGCGTTTCATCATCGTGCGTGCATTCGTTTGTACATACGTGCGTACGTACGTAATTGTGCAATTAACCATCAGAGTCTGACGTCGATCAAGATCGATGGGAACCCAAGGCATCACGGCCGCCGTCAACATGTGGGCACTTCTCGACGACAACGACTCCGGCGACGGCAGATCGGCCGGCCTTGCCGTCGACCAAAACAACCCCAAACCCGCCGCAGCCGCCTAGTGATGGTACGTACATGCATGCATGATTTTAATTACGTCGTACCTTGCTCTCTGTACGTATGTTTCCTACGTGCGTTGATCGAACGCTCGTCGTAGCTAGTTCGAAAAAGAAAGTCGACTGATGATCGAAATTGTCCAGGTGGCGTGACAGCAGTGAAGCGTCGCAAAAGTCTTAGGAAAAAGAAAGTCGCCGGAGACAAGCTGCAGGCGGCGCCCAACGGTGAGGTGGCCGACGACGTGCATGCTCCCGGCGGCGACGTCGGACTCGGAGGCCTAGCGCAAGGAACTGAACAAGTTAAAGGTGCGTCGTCGGAAGGAGGAGAGCCCGCGCCCGTCGATGCCGACGGCCAGCCGCTGCCAGGTGGTGGCCCGCCGAATGTGCAAGGCGGCTGTCGCGGCGGCGCTGCTTGCCTTGTACTTCCTGCTCGCGACAGCTCCTGTAGCCAGCCTGTCAGGTAGCCTGAATATTCAACTAAGTTCAGAGGCGCGCGCGCGGGGAAGGAGGTTGCAGTATTAGAAGGGACGGAGGAGATGAGCCTATACCGGTTCGATTATGAGCATCAGACTCGTTAGTCGTTTACGTTGTTACTATTTCTTTTTAGCCTTTTATCGTTATGTCTGAAGCTGAGCACTGAGTTATAACCTGAGCGGGTATATAAGCTCGAAATTCAAGTTGTAAAACCAACCTATGAAATGAAAAACACTCTAAATCCGTCTGTACTAGTGCCACTTTCCCCATCCCGTTCTAGCTTCATTCTCGTGCTGTTCTTCCTCTAAATCTCACCCCCTCTGCTGGATTTCTCTCTATTTTCTCCTCTGAATCGGTTCAAGTTCTTTAGATCCTGACATTTGGTATCAGAGCCATCAATTCTCAGCCTGATTCGCTTCCTCATTCGTTCCAGACTTCCAGTAAGGGTTGAAAAAATGAGTTTTTCTAGGTAAAATTCCTGAGCCGGCCGAATCGAGAAGTGGGTTGGGATTTCAGTGAGCAGGAGTTGAGAGAAGGTTGTGCAACACCTTGTTATGCTTAAACCCTGACCTTGCTACCTGCCACTTCGATTTTGAGGGTTACCAAGGTGAAGGTTTGAAGCCTCTTCGTTTCTGTAAAATCCCCTTGACAAGGTGATCCTCAAATCGAGCAAGGATGACAAAGCAAGCTCGTGTGGAGTCTAGACCTGAAGATGATCATCAGTATGCCAGTAGTGAAGAGCTGGAGAAGGTGAGGAAGGATTTGGAGGAGATTAAACAAGCCCAAATGGAACAAGAGAAGAGGTATGAAGAGCAGAGCAGGAAATTGGATGAGGTACTTTCAGCTATCCACTCTCTAGTGAATAGCAATGTTAGGGGAGTTTCTGACCAACAATCCCAATAGAAAGACAAAATGCTGCCTAAATTTTTTCCACCCCTTTACATATATCTTCTTAGGCAAGTGCTGAAATTCCTGCATCTAGTACTCATGTTCCATCTGGTACAGCACCTGTCTTGCTGAGTACTGCTATTCCCCCAGTCTTGCCTAGCCCACCTAGACCCCCTGATTTCACTAGAAATAGAAGAGCCGATAATTATTCTCTAGAGAACATTTATGAGGAGCCTTGGTCAGAAGGGGATTATAGCACCATACCATGGGATAGAATGGGCCCAGAAAGAGCTAAACAGCATCAACCAGGAGAGGGGTACAACAGAACTTTTGCTAGAGGACCTAACTTAAATTTTCCTGAATTTTAATGGTCAGCAAGTCGATTCCTGGATAAAAAAGGCTGAGAAATATTTTGTTATAGCCAGTATACCTGAAGAGTAAAGAGTTCCCATTGCTACACTGTATTTCATTGGCAAAGCAGAAGAGTGGTTGGAGAGTACAGGTGTAAGAAATGAAGAGCTGAATTGAGGATAACTTTGCAAATTGTTGGATAGAAGATTTAATGAGAGGTCTGAATGTGATGTAGTGGCCATGTTTTATGCACTTAAGCAAACTAGATCTGTTTCTGAATACATTGATCAGTTTGAAATAGCTATGGACTTGATTAAAAGGGATAATCTAGAATTGAGTGAAGAGTACATCAAAAGCTTTATCTCTGGCTTACAAGACTATATCAAAAACCTTGCTCAGCTCATGCAACACAGAGATCTAGTGGATACCTATTGGATTTCAAAGAGACTAGAGTAGTCTAACCCATATAAGAAGAGCCACCGGACCAATGTGAGTTATTCCTATAAGTCAGCTAAGCAGCATGACAGTGGAGTAGCTACTTCTTCTAAGCAAACCACTGCTGGCTGACACACTGATCTCTACTGCTAGAACCACCCCTGATGGCAGGAAAACCACATAAGGAAGTGACAAGTGCTTTAAATGTGGGGAAAAATATTTTCCTGGGCATAAACAAGTCTGCAAAATGAATCAACAACTAAAGGTGCTAGAAGTGGTGGATAACATGGAAGAGGTGGATACACCCAACCAAGAAGAACCTCATCTGGAAATTCAGACTGAAGAAGCTGACAAAAAAGAAGTTTTGCAATTATCTCTTCATGCTATTCATGGCAATGGGTGGGAGAAAAACACTTTTACTCTCAGTGTGCAGTGTGGCAGATCTCTGGATTTAGCCCTTGTGGATAGTGGTAGTAGTGCCACTTTTATTGATTCTAAATTTGCTAGAAAAGCTGACATTGACATTCAACCCTATGATACTATTACAGTCAAGGTGGCAAATGGACAATCCATTTTAAGTAGTGCAGAATGCAGAGACTGTATTTATAGTATACAAGACAAGCTGTTTCAGGGTACCTTCAAATTGCTAGAGTTAAATGGCTATGATTTCATCCTTGGAGCTGATTGGTTGTATGATTACAGTCCTGTGAGCATCAATCTTAAAGAAGGCACATTAGCTCTTCAGTATCCAGATCAGCAAATGATCACTTTGCAAGCTGAACCACTCTTTCAGAAACATAGCTTGATAAATGGGCCAAGTTACAGAAACTGTTCAGTAAGGGCATTGTACGGGTTGTCCTCAGTTTAAATGTTATTACTCAACATAAGCTAGGGCAAGTTAACAAGGAGATGGAAACCTTACTAACTAAGTATCAAGAGGTCTTCCAGGAATCAAAAGAGCTTCCACCACAGAGAGAGTGTGATCATGTTATTCCTTTATTGCCTGGTAAGAACCCTGTAAATCAGATAGCATATAGGGTCCCCCAGTATAAGAAAAAAGCCATAAAAGAGATCATTGATCAATTGCTAAACTCAGGAGAAATTAGGCCTAGTGCCAGTCCTTTTTCTTCTCCAGTCATCCTAGTCAAAAAGAAAGATGGCTATTAGGCCTAGTGTGAGTCCTTTTTCTTCTCTAGTCATCCTAGTCAAAAAGAAAGATGGCTCATGGAGGCTTTGCACTGATTACAGACAGCTTAATGCTCAAATAGTTAAAAATAAGTATCCCATTCCAGTTATAGAAGATTTATTTGATGAACTTCATGGAGCGCAATTCTTTTCAAAGATTGATTTAAAGTCTGGCTACCACCAAATTCGCATGAGAGAAGAAGACATCCACAAAGCAACATTCACCACTTACTTGGGACATTATGAATATTTGGTTATGCCTTTTGGGCTTACCAATGCCCCAGCAACTTTCCAAGCCTTGATGAATACAATTCTAAAGGACTATTTGAGAAAATTTGCACTGGTTTTTTTAATGATATTTTGATCTATAGTAAGACATGGGAGGAACACATGCAGCATGTGTCATTGGTATTACAAGTTCTCATCAACAAGCTGGTAGCTAAAAGGAGCAAGTGTGTGTTTGGACAAACTCAAATTGAATATCTTGGTCACTTGATTAATCAGGCTGGAGTCTCTATTGATGCATCTAAAGTAGCAGACATGCTATAGTGGCCATTCCCTACAAACATCACTCAGCTCAGAGGATTCTTGGGCCTCACTAGTTACTACAGAAGATTTGTGAAGGGTTATGGTCTCATTTGTAAGCCCCTCTTTGCGGCACTTAAGAAGAATACCTTTTTCTGTCATGTTCCTCTTTGCAGCACTTAAGAAGAATACCTTTTTTCTGTCATGTTGAACAGGAAAATGCATTCAGGAAATTAAGAGAAGCCATGGCAAAAGCTCCTGTGTCGGCTTTACCCAATTATACACAACCATTTGTACTAGAAGCAGATGCCAGTGGTGGAGGTATTGGAGCAGTCCTTATGCAAGAGGGTCATCGAATAGCATATATGAGCAAAGCCCTGGGACCAAAAGCCTTAGCTCTATTTGTTTATGACAAAGAGGCTATGGCTATAATAGAGGCTTTAAAGATATGGAAGCACTATTTTGCTAGTACTTCTCTCATTATGACAACCATTATTAGGATTGATCAGGAAAGTCTGAAATATATCAATGACCAGAAAATTACATAGGGAGTACATCATAAGTTTTTATTGAAATTATTGGGGTATGATTACAACATTGAATACAAAAGAGGCAAAGAAAATAGAGCTGTAGATGCCCTCTAGAAGAGACCATACTGAGCATTCCTGGGCTGTCACCACTGCAATCCCTAGTTGGCTACAGGAGGTGGTGACAAGTTATGATCATGGTGAAAATTGCAAGGAGAAAGTAGCAAAACTCAGTCTGGCTGATGATGCTATTCCTAATCATACCCTGCAGGCTGGAGTGTTAAGATATAAAGGCAAATTGGTTATTGGGAATGATCAAAACCTTAGAAAAAAGCTTTTTTGATCAGTATCATACTTCTACATTAGGGGGCCATTCTGGAGAGAGAGCCACTTACAAAAGATTGAAGCTCTATTTTCATTGGCTTGGAATGCAAGCTATGGTTAAAGAGTGGGTTCAAATTTGCCCTATCTGTCAACTAAACAAAGGTGAGAATGTGCCATATTCAGGGCTATTGCAACCACTTCCTATTCTTGAAAAAGCATGAACTCAAATTTCAATGGACTTCATAGAGGGTTTGCCTCTTTCCAACCACAGGGATGTTATAATAGTAGTGGTTGACAGATACAGTAAATATTCCCATTTCATTGCATTAAGTCACCCCTACTTAGTGCACCAAGTTGTTCAGGAGTTCATGGATAAGGTGTATAAATTGCATGGTTTCCCTCAAATTATTTTCACTGACAAAGATAGAGTGTTCACAAGCACCTTGTGGAAAGAATTGTTCAAGGCTGTTGGGGTCCAAATGAGCTATAGCACATCTTATCACCGTCAGTCGGATGGGCAAACTGAAAGAGTTAATCAATGTGTTGAAAACTATCTTAGATGCATGGCATTTGCAAAACCTAAAGGGTGGGGAACTGGCTTTCCATAATGGTGGTATACCACATCCTTTCATACCTCTCTTAACATGACACCATTTGAAGTCCTTTATGGTATGCCTCCCCATCAGTGCTTGATGTCATACCACTGAAGGTCTCACTGAAGAAGCTCAACACATGCTGCAACAGAGGCAGTTGGCTCACCAAGTTATCAAGGAAAACTTGCTCAACGCTCAAGAGAGGATGAAAATATTTGCTGATAGGAGAAGGACAGAAGGGTACTGCAGGTTGGAGATATGATCTATTTAAAGTGTTAGCCCTACCGACATACTTCTCTTAGTATTCATAGAGCTCTGAAGTTACTTTCAAAGTACTATGGGCCATTTCGGGTTATGGAAAGGATTGGCAAGGTAGCTTACAAGTTACTGCTACCTGACAAATGCCAATTACATCATTTTTTCACATCAGCCAATTGAAGAAACACATGGGTAACAAGGCAATACCTAACCCCCAATTGCCTCTGTTGGATGATCAAGGGAATGTCAAAGTTTATCCTGTGGCTATCACTGAAAGGAGGGTAATTCCCTGACAAAATGCTCCTGTAGTCCAATGGAAAGTGGAGTGGCTGAACCTTCCACCAGAACTAGCATCATGGGAGGATGTGGATTTTATCAAGAAAGTATTCCCTGGTTTTCAGCCTTGAGGGCAAGTCTGCACTGGCAGGGGGGAATTGTCAGGTAACCTGAATATTCAGCTAAGTTCAGAGGCACGCGGAAAAGGAGGTTGCAGTATTAGAAAGGACAGAGGAGATGAGCCTATACCGGTTCGATTATGAGCATCGGACTCATCAGTCATTTTCGTTGTTACTATTTCTTTTCAGCCTTTTGTCGTTATGTCTGAAGCTGAGCGCTGAGTTGTAACCTGAGCGGGTATATAACCCCAGAATCCAAGTTGTAAAACCAATCTATGAAATGAAAAATGCTCTAAATCCGTCCGTACCACTTTCCCCATCCCGTTCTAGCTTCATTGTCGTGCTGTTCATCTAAATCTGTCTATTTTCTCCTCTGAATCGGTTCAGATTCTTCAGATCCTGACACAGCCGCAGGGATTGACAAACGTTCGGCTGGCACCGGTCAAACAGTTAGCCGTCCCATGCTCTCATCTAATACGTCATGCCGATATCAGTTAGTTTTGCTTTGAAATAGTATTAACCTTCGCCAAAAATGCTTTTCAGTGTGTGAAAAATGTGTTTCCAGAAGTAATCACGTTCTTTGAAATGTTGCACAGCTCTAGATTCTACTCTGTTCCGCTCTGGAAGTAGATCTATTCCGCACAGCTCTGGCCGCTCAACGGGGCAAATCCGGGAGCTCGGCTGAAGCTTCGCCGAACAGGGCAATCCAATTTTGGATATGGATCTTCGATATGCACACACATGAAAGTGCACGGCAAACACCAGATTTTAAACAGTACAATAAACGGGAACCCCGGCAACGCCAAGCAGAGAGCATCTCTAAATGGAGGGTGAATTGATGAGATGTTAACTCGAACAGCATTCAGCAACCTTATTTACCCAGATGATTGCATTATTGTGTGCTCATTTGAACTAACAAATACCCGAGAATTTCTTCTGGAGTAAATACAAACTAAAATTTCTGTACCATACCCACTCCATGTCACTTGTACAAGGCTTCAATCTCTTTCTCGTATTTGGCTGTCACTTGGTCCCTTCTTATTTTCATGGTGGGCGTCATCAAACCATTATCAACCTGTAAAGAAAAATGCGTCAAGCTTCAAAGCAAGACGTTTTTCTTTATAACCATTAACCACTGAGTGGAAACTTACCGTAAATGGTTCGTCAACAATTAGGATAGGACCAATCTGGAAAGAGCAACCCACCGTCCTGACATTTATAAAAATAAATAAATTCTTTTAGCAAAGATAAAAAAAATAATTCAACATTTGCTCTAATTTAACCGATAAAACTCATATGCCAACATTACAAATCAACCACAAGTATGTAACTGTCTCAGGTGTTAAGCTTCCACCTGTCAACCGCAAAATGCCACTTATTAATTTTTGTTTTTACCTTTCTATCTCCAATGAGTGATTTGACTCTACCCTGATTTTGGAACATCTTATCTTAAAATCAGCTATAATCCTCCAGTTGTTAGACAGTGTAAGCAGAGCTCCTTAGAAAATGAGAGCTTATTTGAACAGATAGAAACAACAAAGCAGGCCAACCCTTACCAAATTCTCAGCTCATCATATAGCAAGTTCATGACTGCAGCTTTGGAAAGTTCATTATTCCCATCAAGCATGGACTTTCTTTCTGCTGTTGCTAGAACTTCATCATTGTTGGGAACAATAATAGCACCAAGCCGCCGTCGATCCTATGCAATGAACAAACAAAGAAGTTAATGACTTTGCCAATGGTATTAATCTACATCATTGCAATGTCCAAATCTAATCCCATTATGGCAACTGCTTTCATGATGAAATGTAATAAATGTAAGTCTAATGGTACACATGGCTACACATAATGAATGACCTAGTGTTTCTGTAAAATTTTCTTACCACTGCAAGAAAAAAAAATATTTTCACACATCAAGGAACATAACCGACAAATAATGACAATGATATAACACATCTCTAGCAATCATCTCTTACCTGGCCAATAAGAACTATCTGATGAATCAAGTTACTCCTGCTGGCTGCTTCCTCAAGCTCAGCAGGTTCAACATTTTCACCTGCAAATTAGGACATCAAGTGCAATCAGATCTAGTCACATTCAAGGGAACTCAAATCTAATAAGAGTTAACCTACACATGAAATATCTGACTTCCAAAATGCAACATCACACTCCCATATGCAAAGTAGAAGAAGCAAGCTCACAATCAACGGATAAAGATGACAGCAAACAGATCTCAAATAATACTTATGTAGCATTCTGAAAAATGGGAGAAATTAATTATAACATGTAACCTGTAGTGAGAACTATTGTATCCTTTGCACGCCCTTCAAGAACAAGCATCCCTCCACACTTCCGACTTGGCCCTGTAGCATGGTGAGGTGCAATCCAACCTATATCTCCGGTGTCAAACCAGCCTTCTTGATCCAAAGCTTTATTTGTAGCAGATGGATTCTATTACAATAGAAGTTTTCAGGGTATAAATGAGAACAGAAAAATTAATCAAATAATCCACAGAAAAATTATTTTTAATATATTATATCACAGTATATAGAAATTGGGATTTTACCGGTGGCGGCCGCCACCCTAGATGGCGGCCGCCATGCAGCATGGCAGGAACAAACTGCTAGCGGCGTGTGGGCTACGGGAACAGGCTACACGTGGGCAACGGGAACAACTACTGGTTACTACCGGTTAGTTTACAGGCCAGAGCTAAGTTGTACATTTACTAAACATACTTTGCAAAACAAATCATGTAGCATTGAAACATAACGAAACTTGAAAAAATGGAACCATATATTCACGGGAAGGGTCCACAAAAAGTTCCGATTTTTTTTTTCAAATTTTTGAATTTTTCCTCAAATTTTGAATTTAAAAAATCATGAGGACAGAAAATTTCCAAAAAAATCGTAGCTTTTTGTGGATCCTTTTCATGAACCTATTGTTCCATTATTCCAAGTTTCATTGCTTTTTGATCTGATATGAATTTTTAAAAATTCAACAAAGGCTATTCAGTACATGTATAAGCTTGTCCCTAGAACCAAAGCTCACTGCTGATGGGAAGGGCAGCTGCCTCTGCCACATGCTGCCTCCTGATTGCTGCCGCTGTCCAGAATGGCTTCTGCCACAATTGCCGCGGCGGTCGCCACCAGTAAAATCCTAATTTCTATAAATTGTGGTATAATATATTAAAAATGATTTTTCTGTGGATTATTTAATTAATTTTTCCAAATGAGAACCTTCTTGAGTTGACGATTCAAATAACAACCTATTCGGAGTATGGTGCCTTCACATGGATTAGGAATTAGCTAAACGGGCTCTTCCCATTCATTTTGGTGTTGGCAATATCCATCAATGCCGTGTCAGATGATTTTAATTGCATTATATAAATGATATTTTAGGAATAACACAGTGTCACGGCGGCCGCCTCTAAAGGCCGTTTCAGATTGGTATATGGGAGAAGGGTGAAGGCCAAAGCCAAACCCGTGCCAGGACAGTCCTAGTCCGGCACGGGTCAGGTGCCTTAGCCGGCTTCCTCTCCTATTATATCTCTATTTAGTTACTATAATATAGTTCCATAGGTTAGTTATGTCCTTATCTTTTAGTCCAGACCGATTTGGTCTTGTAAAGCCTAGCCCGGCTATAAATAGGCAAAGGATTAAGGAATAAAGCATCTGAAGGTCAAGGGATACCTCTCTCCTTGCCGCTTGATAGCATCGACCGGGTAATTGGAGCGTCAAGGACCTCCACGAATCCGGGTGAGCCAGCAGCAGAGCAAGGACAAGCACGGGACGTGACAATTTTGGTATCAGAGCTACGGTGATCTCTGGTCACTGGGGCAATTCCGCGTCGCCGGTGGTCGTGGAAGGATCAACACATGACAGACGACGCGGGAACTCAGCCACCGGTGGCCATCCAGCGGATGCTCACGGAGTTTTTCGCGGAGATTCAACCCAGCTTGGAGAAGATCAATCAGATTGAAGCCGCAATGCGTGATCTGACCCAACAGTGGCAAGCACATCACCTTGCCATCATGCGAGCTGGGCCACGGCAAGGCACTAGCTGATCCGGCAGCGGCGTCGGCATCAACGACGTCAGCGGCAACGACTGTCGTTGTAGCCACGGCTGCGGAAGGCGAGGGTGACCGTGCATTGATGGAGGCAGAGCCGGTGCCGCGAAGGCCCTGCCGACCAGGGGCGGTACCCATACCAGCATGGCGCGTGCTACATAGGAGAGACGAGGAGGACCTCCCAGTTCCTCCTAAACCCCACAAGTGGGCTTTTCCCACGTACGACGACAAGGAAGATCCTTTCCCGTGGCTTTGCCGCTGTGAGCAGTTTTTCCAAGGGCAGCGAACAAGGGAGAAGGACAAGGTCTGGACTGCGTCCTATCATCTCACCGGGCGCGCACAGACTTGGTACACATGGTGGGAGAGACGCTATGGCCAGCCCAACTGGACGGAATTTGTGGATCTTGTCACAAGACGATTCGGTCCAGAGCAGAGCGGAAACTCATTGGGAGAGCTCGCCGCTCTTCGGAAGGAGGGCTCTTTGGAAGAATATGAAGATCGATTCCTCAGCCGTCTTTGCTATGCTGAGCGTCTTTCGGAAAAACAAGAAGTTGATCTTTATACGTACGGGCTAATGGAACCACTCCGTTCAGAGGTGGAGATGAAAAACCCATGCGACCTGGACGAAGCAATGAATGTGGCTCGATCAGTAGAGAAGTTGCAGCGAGCACTCCTCACGGCGCTCACTCCGTCCTCTGGACAATGACCGGCTGCAAAGAAACAGCCCACTTCAGCAGCTTCCCATGCTAGTCCAGCAGAAGCAAAGAGCTCAGAATCATCGGTGGCTGCCCAAACAGCACCTAAAGCTTTTAAACGCCTCTCTCCTAGTGAGATGGCGGAAAGACGTCGACAGAATTTGTGCTTCAATTGCGATGAACAATGGGTCAAGGGCCATGTGCGCAAGAAACTCTTCGCAATTCTAGCCGTTAACGAAGAAGAAGCAGGGGAGGGGACCGCTACTGAGGAAGAAGAAGGGCAGATCTCTTTGCATGCCATCTTGGGAGTGGGCCTCACCAACACGATGCAAATCAAGGTGCTGATGGCCAAACATGAGGCCGTGGCATTGGTAGATTCTGGATCAACGCACAGCTTCATTACTGAGGAGCTTGCTCAACGGCTTCCTGGAAAAATAATTCAACACCGAGGACTAGGCGTCGTGGTCGCAAACGGAGATCGCATCTCATGCTCCGGGGTGTTCAAATCTGTGCCTTTCATCATTGATGGTATTGCCTTCCACGACGATTTTTACGTTATACCATTGGGAGGGTATGAGATGGTCCTCGGAACTAGATGGCTGGCCGGTTTGGGCCCTGTCTTATGGGATTTTCAGCAGCAAACTATGTCATTCCAGCAGGAAGGAAAAGCCTGCATCATTTCAGGATTCGCTCGGTCCTCCGGAGTGGCCAGTCATGCTTTTTCTGACGGTAATCAAACACTGTTTCCCCATCTACTGGCCGAGTTTGAAGATCTGTTCAAGGAACCTCAAGGACTACCACCACTACGTGAACAGGACCACCGTATCCACCTATTGCCAGGTTCTGAACCAGTGGTGGTTCAACCTCGCTATCCCAGTACCCAAAAGGACGAACTGGAGCGACAATGTGAGAGTATGCTTCAGCAGGGTATTATCCGAAGGAGCACATCGGCATTCTCTTCACCGGTTCTCTTGGTGAAAAAGAAAGACGGCTCTTGGCGGTTTTGTATCGATTGCCGAGCTCTCAATTGCCGAACTGTGAAGGATAAGTTCCCTATTCCGGTGGTCGAAGAATTGCTCGATGAATTACGGGGTGCTAAATTCTTCACCAAGTTGGATTTGCGGTCGGGCTATCATCAAGTCCGTATGAGTCCGGAAGATATCCACAAGGTTTTTCGAACTCATCAAGGCTTATTCGAATTCCTTGTGATGCCTTTCGGGCTTGCGAACGCACCGGCCACCTTCCAAGCATTAATGAATGCAGTGCTCCGCTTGTTCCTGCGTAAATTCGTGTTGGTCTTCTTCGACGACATTCTAATCTACAGTAAATCATGGGCAGAACACTTGCGTCATGTACGCATAGTATTCTCGCTACTACGTCAACATGGGTTATATTTAAAGAAGACCAAGTGTATTTTTGGAGCTACCCAGGTCGGTTATTTGGGCCATATTATTTCTTCTGAGGGGGTATCAATGGACCAGGATAAGATCACTGCTGTCCTTAATTGGCCGACCCCCACTTCGGTACGAGCTCTACGAGGATTCTTAGGGCTCGCAGGCTATTATCACAGGTTTATAAAAGGATATGGCTTGGTATCCGCCCCTTTGACCCAATTGTTGCGCAAGGATGGGTTCTTATGGACTGAGGAATCCTCTACTGCTTCTAATGAATTAAAAACAGGCTTGACCTCTGCTCCTGTTCTGCAATTACCCGATTTTCAGCGGCAATTCATTGTTGAGTGTGATGACTCGGGTGTTGGATTTGGAGCCGTACTGCACCAAGGAGATGGACCTATCGTTTTTTTCAACAAGCCTGTAGCTGCCTGTCATCAGTCTTTGGCAGCCTACGAGCGGGAGTTAATTGGATTGGTGCAAGCTATCAAGCATTGGCATTCATATTTATGGGGGCATCAGTTCATAGTCCGAACTGACCATTATTCCCTCAAATATTTGCTTGCTCAGCGCTTAAGTACTGTCCCACAACACCGGTGGGTGGGCAAGTTGTTGGGGTTTGATTTTGAGGTGGAGTATAAGCCGGGTCATGCTAATGCTGCCGCCGATGCGCTGTCCAGGCGTGACACTGACTGTCTTCAATTATCAGCCATTTCCAACCCAACTTTTGACATTTTTGGTCGCTTATGGGAAGATAATGCTACAGATCCAGCATTGGTAGCCTTGCGGGAACAATTGCAGCAAGGGTCTTTAGATAACCAATGGGCTGTTATTGATGGGATCCTCACTTTCAGGAAGAAAGCTTATATTCCTCCATCCTCTTCACTTGTCCAGGAGATCTTAGCAGCAGCACACATGGCTGGTCATGAGGGAATTCAGAAAACCTTGGTCCGTCTCCGCCGTGATTTTCACTTACCCTAGGATAAGATATTGGTTAAGGAATTTGTCGCCTCTTGTATCACATGCCAGCGCAACAAAATTGAGCAGTTACATCCAGCAGGTCTCTTACAACCTCTTCCCGTACCCACACAAATTTGGTCAGACATATCTATGGATTTCATCGAAGGCCTACCTAAAGTAGGGGGCAAATCCGTTATTCTTACTGTGGTCTGCAGGTTGTCTAAATATGCACATTTTATACCCTTGGCACATCCTTATACAGCCGAGTCAGTGGCTCGTGCTTTCTTCGATGAAATTGTGCGCCTCCATGGTATCCCAACATCCATTGTGTCTGATAGGGATCCAGTGTTTACATCATCTTTTTGGCGAGAACTATTTCGTGCAGCAGGCACATCCTTGAGCATGAGTACGGCCTTCCACCCCTAGACGGATGGTCAGTCGGAATCAGTGAATTGGGTCATCTCTATGTATTTGCGCTGTTTGACGAGAGATCGGCCAAGACAGTGGTTGCAATGGTTGGCTTGGGCCGAATACTATTATAATACATCTTTCCACATTTCGCTTCGAGAGTCGCCATTCAAATTGGTCTATGGACGTGAGCCCCCCTTGCTCCGCTCATATGATCCTTCTGAACTCCGCAACGCAGCTGTGGCCGATTCACTTTCTCAACGGGATGAATTCCTCCAAGAAATCAGAGAACTGTCTCCTATTGGCTCAGCAAACAGCTAAGCACTACTATGATGCTCACCACCGCCACTTGGAGTTCCAGCAGGGTGATTGGGTTTGGCTTCATCTACATCCCTGACAAGTAGCTGCCATTTCGGGTTCCCGCCACACCAAGTTATCCCCCAAGTTTTTCGGGCCTTACCAAGTGCTTCAGCGTGTGGACTCCATAGCTTATTGCCTTGAGCTGCCACCGCATGCCAGAATTCATGATGTTTTCCATGTCGGACTGCTCATACCTTTCAAGGGTACTCCGCCATCAACACCACCATAGTTACCACCGATGTTACATGGCTGAGTCTTGCCTCAACCAAAGATGGTGCTGCGTTCTCGATGACTAAACTCCGGCTGGCAGATCCTCGTTCAATGGGTGAACTCTCCCCCCGCCTCGGCAACTTGGGAGGATGTCGCCATTTTCAAGCTTCAATTTCCGGATTTCCAGCTTGAGGACGAGCTGTTTGTCGAAGAAGGGGGAGGTGTCACGGCAGCCGCCCCTAAAGGTCGTTTCGGATTGGTATATGGGAGAAGGGTGAAGGCCAAAGCCAAACCCGTGCCAGGACAGTCCCAGTCCGGCATGGGTCAGGTGGCTTAGCCGGCTTCCTCTCCTATTATATCTCTATTTAGTTACTATAATCTAGTTCCATAGGTTAGTTATGTCCTTATCTTTTAGTCCAGACCGATTTGGTCTTGTAAAGCCTAGCTCGACTATAAATAGGCAAAGGATTAAGGAATAAAGCATCTGAAGTTCAAGGGAAATCTCCCTCCTTGCCGCTTGATAGCATCGACCGGGTAATTGGAGCGTCAAGGACCTCCAGGAATCCGGGCGAGCCAGCAGCAGAGCAAGGACAAGCACAGGACGTGACACACAGCTCCTGGATTTGCTGAATGATTGTGTCACATCAGTGCTATGATTTATGGCACATACATTAATAAATGTGTTATTTTTGTAATTTTGTTACCTATATCCTTTAGTTGATTATAAGTTCATAACATCTAAAATTATGCCCCGTATGAAGAGCCCACATGTTGAATTCCTATCAAGATAATAATCTGTTTATTTCTGCATAAATATTATGTTTATGTTGACCCAAGCGTGTCTATGGAACATCAGTTTAATTTATATTGATGGTTGATTTGTATCAGTAAGTGAGCAAAACCGAACCTTGTAATATCCCTTCATTACTTGCGGTCCTTTAATTTTTACAATCCCCTTTGAACCATCTGGGAGCACATTGCCAGTCTCTATGTCCACAACCTTTAACTCTGTATGGTTTACTGGCTGGCCAACTGTGCCTAGAACCTTCATGTGACACAAACTACATATGTCATTATTAATATAAGCTACAAATACGAAGGTATGAATGATTATACCCATGCAATGAATCAGCAAGTGTTTCTCATCTCACTTACATCTAACTGCATAATGACAAGTATAAAAACTATTTTCAATATGCCATCTTAACCCATATAAGTTTTAGTTCGTACAAAATGTCCAGGGGGCAAAAGATTAGTACAGAAATTATATTTCCCTCACTGCTGCAGTAAGATTTCCCTCCTGGGAGCATCTAAAAGATCTCATAACGTTTTGAATTAGGTTATTTACTCATTTAAAACTAAATCATTCGGTGATGGGACAAATTTGCCAAGAAAAAAATTTCCAAGGACATGATATGAAAACATTTCCAGGACAGAAAATATCAGCGTCTTATAGCCAGCTTTGCCAAAATATTATTCACCGTTGAAGGAAATTATGGCCTCTGCAAAAGAATATGCTTCCAGATACACAACCGTGGGTCCTTTATATTTTCTTTCTATTTAAGGAAATAGCACCTAATTAAGTAATCATCAAAGATCAACTCCCTATATGAACTTGTTATCTGGTTGTTTCCGCACTGGAATAAACTCTTAAAAAAATACCAAATAGAAAACCAAATATATTTAACATGCAAAAAAATCAGTTAAGAAATGCCAAGAATATGTAGAAACAATTTCTAAATGGAGCAATATCAATTCCTGTGGAACCTCTTACATTACAGAATGGTCGTCTGGCAGCTACAACAGGGGAAGTCTCTGTTAGACCGTAGCCATTTTGCACTTTGATGCCAATGGCCTGGAACAATGAAATGTTGATGAAAGCATCAACAATTAACATAAGAAGTTTATTTATTTCCAATCCTCTACCTCAAAGAACTTGTCAACATGCATTGGGAGACTTCCACCACCACTGATACCAGCCTGCAAGTTATCACAGAAACCACAGAATTCATTGCATATAGCAAGAAACTCATTTCACACTCAAATCTGCACAATGATTATTGAAGAAATAGCCACATGGTCAAAATAAATGTACCTTTGAAATTCCAATTGCAGAATGGATTTTCTTGTAGACTAACTTCTTCGCCAGATTATGTAGAGGCCACAGAAATGCAGCAACAATTCTTGCCCACAGCAAATTGATCATATAGACAACAAATGATGGTTTGACAGGATTGTTTGACAAGACTGTTCCCTATCCAACAGATGAGAAAAGGAGGAAAAGGAAAGGAAACTTGACTCAGGGGGCAAAGAAACAAACAATGAGTAGAAATGTTCTGAGTGAGAGAGAGAGAGAGGGGATTTAATGGGACAGGTATTTGTGCAACATCCAGTAATCAAAGAAAACTGAATGAGAGAGGAAATATAACATCTCTGCACGATTCTAGATGTAATTAAGTAAATGGAATAACTTATCCCAACACGGGGTCCAGACCTCGTATATCTTCTTTGCCTCCATGTATAGCACACTTATCTTGATAAGTGCAAGAGCAACAATTTTTCGAGCAGTTGAACTGGAAGATATCTGCCTATGAATTGAACTGTATAAAGTGAAGAAGACACATTAGAAAATGAACAGGATATTTTCGATGAACTGTCACTAATCACAACCAGATCACAAGAAAAGAATAGATTTCATGAACATTTGTTTTCACAAAAAGAAAAGATCCACAAATTATCTACACTGCTTTGTACCAAACTAGTTCAAACTATTCAACCCAAAAAATAAGGAAATAAAACATAGGCAATGAAAGTGAAAAACTATAACCCTAAGGTTAATATGACATGGAGCCAAATTAAGGGCATTAGTGAACTGAATAATACTATTGCTTCCCCACACTAATTCACGTTAAATACTTTATATCAGCAGTTTACTGTTATAGTAAAACAACTAACCTGTACAGAGTTTCATAAACCAGTGGTACTGATATAATATAATGAGGTTGATAGCGCTGCAAATCTTCCTATCAAAGAAGATAGAAGAAGATGTCAAAATGCCTAAGCAACTTCAGCATCTTCTGCAACAGGTAGACAATAAAACTAGTGAACAACAAGGAGAATGCTGCATAATATAAAGAAACGCATCGTGATGCTACGTCAGCATGAAAATTAGCAGATCTGGAGTTCTGCATATTGCTGCGTGCTAATACAAGATATAATAAGATTGAAGCTTTTAGTAAGCTGTTGAAGGATATTACAGCATTATCCATGGTATAATAAACATGAATATTATTGAATTGCATGTACCGACCAGTTAACCCAAAAGCCTAAACTGATCAGGAAAGGTGGGCAATATTCCAACACTCGGCCCGAAGTGAACCGCGTTTATTATTTCTAATATTGCATCAGCGGGGCATGAAGTAGCTGCATTTATTATTTTTAATATTGTGTTAGCTAGGTCTTGAACTTAGGACCTCTTGGCTCTCTGATACCATAAAAAAATTGTATGTACCGATCAGTTCACCAAAAAAGCTTAAACTGATGAGAAAAAGTGAGCAATATATTTCAAATAGTTTCTCATGCTAAAACTGATTATACAAAGCAAATTTATGATGAAGCAAACCAAAACAATACCTTTAGGTACTTCACGGTAGTGTAAACTTGTTGGATTCCATAAGTGAAGATGAAGTACTCACAAGCACGTTCATACGCATGCCATGGTGGAAGCATGCTTAGGAACCTATCACCAGGTACTGCTGGTACTATGTCCCACAAATTCTTTATCTGCAGAACATAAAAGAGCTTTATGTGCATAGAAGAGGAACGTATAAAAAAATACTAAGCACTGGGCTTGGAATTTCTATCAGGGCAGATAAGACTTGAGATATTTCTAGGGAATCCAGAAAATATATAATATTAATTAGCAAAGCAGACTTAGTTAATAAAATGTGCAGCAGTTCGTTAAAATTTTTTTCCTCCCGCAAAATAACGCTAAAATAAGGAAACAAACCGGAGGTTATTGCATTATAGCATAGTTCTTAAAACACATGATTAAAATCTCAATGTTATTGCTTGTTTAACCTGATGCAAGAGATTTCCGTGGGTAAGCATCACGCCTTTTGGTGTGCCACTTGTTCCACTAGTATACATTAGTGTTGCAACATCTTCAGAATTAATGGTTTCGAAGATACCTTGCTCACCTAGAGACAAAAAATATAGAGATGAACTAAAGCATGATTGCAAGTAAAGGAACCCTTTTTGGGAGTGCAAGTTGACATACTTGAGAGTATTGCACATGCATTTTTGCCAGATAAAATATGCACAATCAGTCTTTTGCATGATAAAAAGTGAGAAAATGAAGAATTTTCCGAAGAACTAAAAAAGATGGCTAAGGGTTGTCAGCTAGTGTTCTACTCTCAGAAGTAACAAAAAAAATGTTTAAGTGCTCTTCTTTAACATAGCGGATTCCATTGTTGCTCTGCAAGTAAAAAACAATTTGGAGTGAGAGCCACATAAAACTCAGATGGGCAAGCTCTTGTTTCAACTATTAGATAATCCCAACCATGAGATAAGAATTCCACAAAATGGACAATATATTCACAATATTGTTATGCTGGGTGCATAAGCTCTTTATTTGTACTGGGATGCTTTGTTTACTGGGTGTTAAGCCATCTTACAGGATGAATTACTACAGGGACTTAGACGACCAAGTTTTTTGTCACTCAATGCCAGAAATGTCGAATATTATGTTGGAAAAGGTGAAGTACTTTTTTTTAAAGAAACCTCCAATGCAGTAGACCAGTAGTGCACAATGTCAGGTAATTAATTCTATGATTTATACCACATTATGATGCCATGCAAAGATACCTTGCTCCCAAGAGTGACGCAGTGCATTACGGCTTTCTCGTCCAAGTTCAGTGATATCCTTGTAGTCATAAAGTGGTGTGCCCTTGGCAGGTTTACTATTTAGGCATGATTTCTCACCCCAAAGTAGCACAACAAATCTTGCATTAGCGCTTGAAATGAAAGATTCTGCAAGCCGGTTATAAAACTGGGGACTGTCCACAACAAGGGCAATGCTGTGATGGAAAAATACGCCATTGAGGTCATATCATAACATGAAAGTAAAAAGGTGAGACAGCACTGAAATTTAAAACTTCAGAAGCATAAGACAACAAAGGTACTATCATATAACAGTCCAGATGGTACCTACATTTGTCAAGTTATTGAAGATGCTTCGCACATCATACGTTGCACATAATTGATAATATTTTGAACAATCACCAGTGTTGTATTGAAAATGTGAAGAATATGCTCCATTTTAGGTTTAAGATGAAACATTTCAGCTGTAAATTAAGAACTTAACATACAAATTTCATGCTATCAGATATTTGGCCAGCTGTGCATAAGATAACAATAGCATATTATAAACATTTCAGACCATTAAAGATGTCAAAAAAGCATTGCAGATGTTGTACTTATTTCCAAATGCTGAAATAGGTCCAATGTAAAATGCTACCTATTTGAGTACTCTAATTACATGTTTCTAGATGGTAAACGAAACACTAAACTTGCACCCCACCCCCTCTCAACTTGATTATCCCTCAAATGTCAACATCTTGCTCAATTCCCATCTCGAAATTCCATCAAACAGAAGTAGTGGAAGGATTTGATTAGGCATTATGGAATGATTGATTCACTTTAAATAGCCAAGTGTTGAATTCTCATAGTTGTAGGGGTTTGGCTTAACAGTTACTAGCAGAAACTAACTAACTAGCTCTTTTTTTCCATTTATTACTTCAATAAGAAACAAAGCATACTTCAATAAGAAACAAAGCAGCTTCATAAGGCCATCCAAGTTGAAAAAGATAAACGACTGGAACTTCATTTAATGTTGTGCATGACTAAGATTTCATAAGGTCCAACCCCTTACATAGTAAATTACATACACCAGAATAAAATGATTTCAAATTCACAAAGGATGATGTGTTGAAAAAACTCACCTTTCCGAGTGAGTGTATATTTGAAACAATTCTTCATTGGAAGATCTTGTTCCTCTAACAACATTTATAGCACCAGTAGCCATGATTCCTGCATTACATGTGTTAGTGACACGATCATTGGTGCACATGTCTGAACATGTATTGGACCGATAGTTACAGGAATTCCACTAGATAACTAGCATAATAAATGATAAGCAGACCAGTCAACAAGCTGATATTTGTGATCCAGTATCCATATTCTGTAACAGTCAAATGCCATAGAAAAGACATTGCTATTTGTGTCATTGTGTGTTTGACTGTTTTCATCATGTCCTATTTGCTAGGAAAGAAACAGAAGCATTCATATGAACATTCTTGTGAAATTCAATTCTTCAGCAGCTAATATCAATAAGGATATTAAAAGACTGTAGAATCAATACCCATGATAAAGACACATGAAAAGGGAGTATCAACATTGGGTATCATAATACATGTGACCACCTTGATAAAAAATGAGTAAATTACCTTGATCTGCAACTAGCCATCGGGATGAATTGTCAGCAAAAAGGGCTAGTTTTTCATCTGGAGCAACACCAATGGCCCTTAGACCTTGCGAAAAATCCAATATTTCTTGTTCAAGCTGATTAAAGAACATGATTAGCATTTAGATCAGATACAGTTGTGTACAATAAATCTACATATTAGTAAGCAGATGTTATATTTTGAAATAAGGTAAGGAAGATGTCAGTGTGTTTAGCTGATGAGAGCACACATGAAATAAAAAAGATAGTATCTTAAAGGATTGCCAACTGGGTTGAAATTGCAAATAGTTTGCTAATCTTGCTATAGTCAATTGTAAAGGTGTTTTTTCTTTAAAATAGAATAGAAGTGCATATGTAAAGTTGCAGTCTACTGCACAAGCATCCAGTTAGTTATTCAGTAACAAAAATAAGAAGACATTTTACCCAATGAATGTCTACTTTGCATTTGTTTTCTTAGAGAAACTGTCTTTGATATTCAGATACCAAGGAATTCTTACTGAAGATAAGACATACCTGCTTATAAGTCAGTTCTGATGGAGGTTCATGATAAGGATCAACCAAAGCTACACGATCAGCATATTTTTCTGCTGCTGTCCTCCAAATATCTGGGACTGCCTTCCATTCATGCATAGTCAGATCATTTCCACCGGGCAATAGAGCACTCTCAAGTAAAGGTGAGCATTTTCTGTAGACAGGATATTGTAGCTGCAATGTGGATTTATGAAAGTTCAGTGGCAAAACATTTTTTTTTTGCGTTGAGTGAGGATTCAACATAGTAATGCAGTGCATCCATGACATAAATCATTTGTACTTCGTAAAACTATTATTTGCAGCACAATGATGAAGACTACAAAAATTCCACTGCTGAATTGCTTACACATAATTTCAATTTTTCATGTACAACAGCGCGACGTATTGCATGCATGCAATAAAATCCAGTCTCTCACATATACTCATATATATAGGGTTGGGTATTGATTTTCAGTGATATACTTCTTGTCTGTTTTAGTGAGAGATTGAAGATATTTTTGACAGGCATCTCTTGGAAAAACCTTCGAGTTCAAAACTTTTCAATTTTTCTTAAAAAGTTTTGGATGGATTTGTTGAAGCGATTTTTAACTATTTTATATATCAGAATAATTTGTTTTGTTATTAATGGGAAAAAGGATGGCTAAAAGAAGAGAAATCATTAGTTATTCATTAAAGTTAATTTGATTCAATGACCAGAGTTCCGCGAGGATATATAGCTCGGAGATGACGAACAAAATGCGTTCATTTGCCTCAAACTTTAGAGGGGCTCATTTAAGACTTAATCGAATGATTACTCAACAAGTAAGAAGAGCTCTTGTTTCCTCTCATTGAGATAGAGGCAGGCAAAAAAGGGATTTTGTCGTTTGTGGATCACTTGGATAAACGCAACAACTCTGGCATTCCACGTCTTGCTTGCTTCTGGTCCAAAGATGAAATCCTTAGTAATAGTTGGTTGTAATAGCCTCTTTTACTGCAGGATTAACTGCATTTTATATGTTTCAGATATATTTACTTACTTTTGGGATTCGCAAACAAAAATGGGAATTCGTAGTCACTTTTTCCCGTCATGTAAAAAAAAGCTGGTGCTGTTTGGATATAGCAATAAATAAATCAGCAAAATTCTTTTATTTTAGATAGAAGAAACATTTCTTCTCCCTAAAATAAAAAAATGTACCCTTCTATCCAAATCCAATTTGCATCAATAAAATAAATCAAAATTCCAGTAGTAGATGAATAATTGCAAATTTTTATGTGTAAGAGATTAGAATAACTTCAAAATAACTGGTTCTTCAGAAAATAAAGGACCTAGACAGCAAAGAGATCCACACCTAACCTAACCGGGGAAGAATGAAGATAGGGACAGGTAGGGGTGAAAACGGGTTGAATAAGATCCGGATCCGGATTTTAGTGATTTGGAACCTATTTTTCTATCCGGCCGGATACGGATACGGATACGGGTTAGGTGGTATCTGCGGATAGTGCTATCTGGATACAGATACAAATAATTATCTGAATATCAGAATTCGGATATCCGGATTTCAGAATTTGGATATTACATGTATCTGATTATGTTCACTTACATGTGGCACTTATTATTAGATTTTATGAATTTATATTTACTACTTATTATCAGGTTGTTTGAATTATTCCACTTTATTTTCTAGTAGCATAGATTATTTTATTCATACCTTGTATGTCTTTCAAATTGCATTTAATTTTATACTACGTGTTGTGCTTTTGTGGATGACCAACAATGAGTGTAGGTTATGTCGATTTTTTTCCCGTTGAGGTATTATGGTAAAACCCGGTTTCGTATTCGTATCTGACCCATATCCGATCCGAAACCGTATCTGACTAAATCCGTATCCGATATTATCCGTCTCCGAATCCGTATCCGGTATAAAATACGGATACGGATATGGGTTGACCCCTATCCGACCGTATCCGACCCATTTTCACCCCTAGGGACAGGCGAACTGCAGCAGCAGCACTAGTTCGCACCGATTTTGATACTGAGATGAGATGGTCTACAGTAACTGACAACCAGTGAAAAGCTTTTCTTCTTTTTCTACTTCTATTTTGCTCTAGTGGCTCTTCTAAAAGCTAAACATGCGGTTGCATTCCCAGGAAAAGATATTTCCATTTGGAAGCCACGATGATTCCTAGCTGCTAACGAATTCATGTCCCCTAGCCGGCTGGCCTAGCAATTACAGCTGCAAGCGGCGGCGCCATCCGTATGGCCGAAGCTCTCCTGGTCTGGCCAGAATCGAAGCGCCAGCTGCATAATTCCTAGTACCCATCAGAGAATTGTAACGAGCACAAGGCCGCCTGGATCCGCGTCACTCACGGAGCACTCGGATGCGACAGGAATGAGGAATCAGCACGGGACAGGGGCCGGCAGCTGGAGAGCTCGCGAGCGCGGAGCGAGGGACTGACCGTGGAGCCTGAGGAAGGGGACGAAGCGCCGGTGGCGCACCGGAGCACGCTGCCGCGCGGCGGACGGCGGCGGGCGCGCAGGAGCAGAACGGCGGGGCGGCGGAGGAGGGAGTAGGGGAGCGGCGAGGAGGAGGGGTGGCGCGGGAGCGGGAAGCAGAGCGCCGCCATTCGGCCGGAGGAAGGCAACGATCTGCTCGGCTCACCCGGGCCCCGGCTAGACTAGCCTGGACCGAGCATGCACTGAGAGCCGGAACCCGTAGTGGAGTGAAGTCGTCGAGAGGAAGGTGTCGCGGCGTGCCACCGCCTCGTGGACTTCGCCGCTCTGCGGCGGGATCAAGGGAGGGAGGGCTTCATTGTGATGCCGGATCTTCTGCGGCCGAGTGGACTTGGTTTGTGTGCTTCGTGCCGTCGGGCAGTAACTGCTTTACTTTGAAAAATTCTATTAGGAGAATTCGTTTATGTTAGATAAATAAATTATTTAAAACCATATTTTATTTTATAGTTAGATTCTCCTCAATTTTCTAAGTTTTAGGAATTTTCTTTTTTTTTTGAGCTACCTACAATTTTCTGAACATTCAAACTAAGTGCATAAGTGAATGTGACGATCAAAGCCTTTAATTCACGTGGCATAAATGAAATAGACAAAAAAAAAACTAGTGATAAAATGACATGTTAGTTTTTACAGTGACATAACCAAAATTGCATAACTTTTTGATGGCACAAACAAAATTTTTCCTTAAAAATGACCTACGAAAATGATGCATCAGAGGGGCCATTAGTATAGCAACTCTAAGACATAGAAAGCAATTAACAATATGGACAACACCACTCATATCACTGTACTTAAGCTTATTTGCTTCTTTGCTTATCTCCGGTTTTAAAAACACAAATGTTTTGATAGTCTGAGTCTTTTTTTTTTTACCAAGAAGACATGTCTCAAAGCTTTTAAAAAAATTAAGTCAAACGAAGTGGACCTGACTTTTCAAAACGTTTTAGAAATCTCTCAAAGTTCAACTTATCAGCAAATTAGAAGATCAATGGATAATTAGATACATGCTGCTTCGAAAAGTGCCAATTTTGAAACATGCCATTTTATAAAGTAGATGCTTTCCAAATATACCAATTATGGACAATTTTCAAGGTCTTCGAATTTTCGCCTGCTTTTCCATCTCTTCTACTTTCAACCCACCTCTACTATTTCCTCTCTTCTCCCTCCTTCCTACCAACTCGTGCCCACAGCTCCCATTGTTGCCATGCCTAGACTGGCCCCTCCCCCACTGCCATGGCACGGTTGGCCCTGTGCCCAAAGCTCTTGTCGCGCACATGGCCGGACTTGGGGTAGGAGACATGGCGCTAGGGCCGCTCTAAGCTTTGGTAGCTTGTATGGCTCAAAGCCTCCTTGGTAGTTTGTAAAGAAATAATCTTGATTTTGGTGATGATGACATTGTGATGGAGCTATGATGCCTTCGTGGTAAAGTTGTTCAAAATTAATGATGTTTTAGCATGAACTCAGGAGTTGAGATGACTTCATCTAGATATGGACATTTTTAATGTTCTTTTGCTTTAAGAGGGATTTGGAATGTTTTTGGAGTTACCGGAGCTCGTTTTCTATAGATGCACTTTGGTTTTAGGTTTTAGAGTAGTTTAGAGTTTTTTAGATCCTTTGGTTAGAGTTGTCAGTGTGTGTAGGCACGATGGTGCCATATGGTATGGGGTACCAAATGGCACCCCTAACATCTTTTCTAGAAGGTTTTGGGCAGGTGTTGTGCACGCTGTATGGTACAGGGTACCGGACGGAGTGTCGTCTGATTATTTTTAGAAGCATTTTTTTGAGGGTGTTCGGGCACACCATATGGTACGGGGTATCAAACGGTGTGTCATCTAGTCTTTTCCAAAAAAGAGTGTGCTGCGGGTCTGGAGCGACGTATGGTACGCAGGGTTTTAAAACCCGAAACCGCCGACCCACAGGGCTGGTTTTTCGGAAAAAAGGGTAAAAACCGCTAGAAACCGCCGGAAACCGCTCAAATTCAAATTCAAACGGGCAGATAGGCAGTGGGCGAGCCACCGGTTTTTATGGCGGTTTTTGCCAAAAAAAACCACTGGTTTTGGCGGTTTCCCGGCGGTTTTTAGCGAAAAACAGCTACAAAAACTAGGAAAAACGTGGAAAATGGAAAGAGGTCTGAAAAAATTTAAAAAATTGGGAAAAATCATAGATGGGTGAGATATATATGTTTGTAATTTGTTTAATTATGGAAAAAATTTGAAACAACTTTTGATAAATATATGACATGTTGAGCATATGAATATGAAGGCAATAATTTGAACAAGGTAATTTCCAACAAAAATATCAATATGAAGTCAATTTAAACATATCAATTTGAACATATCAATATGAAGTAAATAACATGAAGTCAATAATGTGATATGCATGGTAGTTTTCAACAAACACATATATTCGAACTAGAAAAAAATTTTGGCATGACCTTTACTAAATATTAAAGAGTTGGAACATTTCAACAGTAAGTGAAATACATGCAGACATATATTGCATTGCATAAGATGATAGACATACATATATTGCATTACAGTACAAGCACTCCCTCAATATATATAGAACCAAATTAATTCATACCATAATTTTTGAGAGCCTTAGTACATGCAATAATACACCTCACTCAATCTCACTCCACTAAACATAATTAGGGGTCTCAATTTAAAATTTTGCTTCATACAAATTGTTCTACAAACCTTCTAGTTTTTATAAGATTTTTTTCAATTTTGAAAAAATCAAATTCAAAATCAAATTTTTGAATCGGTCCGGGGAAAAACCGGCGGTTTCTCAAACCGCCGCGCAGCGGTTCGGCGAGAAACCGCCGATTTTTGGCAGCTTTCGTCGGTTTTTGGAACCCTGATGGTACGGCGTTGCCATCTTGTTTTTTTTTCTAGAAGAGTTGTCGTCTAGTCTTTTCAGAAACGGGTCTGGAGTGTCATATGGTACGGTGCTGCCATCTTGTTTTTTTTTTCCAGAGTTGCTTAGGGGGTCTTGGCGCCCCATATGGTACGGGGGTACCAGAGAGGGTTACCGTCTGGTTTATGTCCTTAGGGGCACCAC
This sequence comes from Olyra latifolia, assembly GCA_036346145.1. Taxonomy (NCBI): domain Eukaryota; kingdom Viridiplantae; phylum Streptophyta; class Magnoliopsida; order Poales; family Poaceae; genus Olyra; species Olyra latifolia. The sequence goes on from CM070525.1 coordinate 59,520,592, forward strand.
ATGGAATGGTAAAGGACGTACCATACGGTAACCCCTTGTGCCATACGGTACGACAACAACGTGGGTTTCCTGTTTCTAGGTCCCAACGGCTACTTTTTGGGTGTGACCATTGTAAGGATTTAGGGTACCTCTTTGTTTCGTGCTGATTCACTCTCTATACTATCCTACAGTCCATTTGAGCGAGAACACCAAAACTAGGGTTTCTATCTTAGAGCGAGTTTGAAAGTTTGAATGTCATGTCTCCTTGCATGCTTCCATGGAAGGCTTGATTCGGCAAGATCAAGACATCTTAATCTTGTTACTTAAGTTTCTTACTTTTGAAGTTAGCGTTTGGTGATCTCTCAAGGAGAAGCTTATGAGAGACTCCAAGTGGTTATGAAGGTCGGAGTCCACCTATCGAAGCGGTGAAGGGCTACCTCGAGTGAAATTGGAGCAATACTCCTTTTCGTGAAGAATGCTTCAATGAGGAGTAGGGACAGGGAAAGCCTTTTCTGAACCTCGAGAAAAAAATTTCTTGTCCCCTTGTCTCCTTTACTTCTTGTATTTACATTTTCGCTTCTTATCTTTTGTGTTTAGTTTTAGCTCTTAGTGCTTGCTCTTGTTTAGCCCTTGCATCTAGTCATAGAAAAATTTAATCTTTAAATGAATTTAAAAGTAAGCCAAAAATCATAAAAAATTATTTTAGGCCAATTCACCCTCCCCTCTTAGCTGTTGGAGCCAATTTCACGCTGCCTTAGAGCTTTGAATATTGTGTTCAAGAGGCGGGAGCTCATCGTGAAGCCTGTTGACTTGTTGTCTTGTCTATAAGCTCGCCCAGAAGCTTGTCATGGCGTCTGGGAGCCCACCTATGTAGGGTCCATGCCAGGGTGTCGATGCTTGCACAAGGTGTTGCCATGGCCATTAAGGAGCTCTCCAATCGAGGCTTGTCCATGGTTGTGCGTCATTGCCTACGCATTATGCCTCCGTGGCCATCGAGTAGCTCTCTTATGGTTGATCGACCAGCATCAATGTTTGCGCTGGATCTCTACTCCTAAAAAGGCTGTTGTGGTGATGAGTGATGGCTCATCAAAGCAATCTCTCTAACGGCTGTCCACACCCCGATCCGCGTCCTCCTCTCCACCAATCGACACACGAGCGCGTCGACCCCTGTCCGTCTGCGTCCCACCGATCAGCGCCTCCTCCTCCTCCACCAATCCACGCGCGAGACCCCCGCCCGTCTGCCTCCCACCGATCCGAGCTTCCTCCTCTCCACCAATCCACCGATCTGCTCCGCCTCCGCCTCTTCCTCATTGCGCCTCCCGCTCCTTCCTCCGCGGCAAACCTCCATAGCGGCGCGCCTCCTGCTCTGTCCTCCGTGGCCATCCTCCACTGCAGCAGGCCGCCTACTCCCCCACCGCGCCTCCACCACCACCTCCCCGGCTTCCCGACGTCTCACGCGCCGTGTCCGCCTCCTCGTTAAGACTAAATCCTAACATCCTACACTGTGCTGCCGCTCTCTCCCTCTCCTTCGTCCGCCACCTACCTTGGCTCCGAACCCTAGCCTCGTCGCTGCGGTGCTCACCATCTGCGGGAGGCGGTTTGCCGCTTCGTCCGAAGGCAGACCAACCCAACATAAACCCGCACCATTGCATCCTAAACATCCAAACACCCCGACGAAAAAGGACATATCCATCCCTCATATCCCATCCCTATATACAGTCCTGAATCGTTCATCACTGTGCCGCCGGAGAGGAGACGAAGGGCTACTCGCCGTGCCGCTGAAGAGGAGACGAAACAAGATGGCAACGGAGGCGAAGGCGAAGGTGCTGCCACTGCCGCTGACGGTGGAGGCAATCAGGAGCTGCGTCGAGACGGGGTTTGGTGACGCCCTCCGCCGCCTCAAGCTGGACGTCCTCGGCACCGACGTCTCCCCATCCCTATCACAGTCGGGATCTCTCTCCTCCTTGCTTCCATCCTCTTCGATTCCGTGGACCCCCGCCTGCGGGTTCACGGGAGCAGTACTGGGTTAGATGAGGTGTGCTCCTGGATTTTGCGATTTCGTCGGAGCTGGCAGTTCGTGGAGCAATGTTGTTTAGGTTTTGCGTTGCCACGAGGTTATGCTTGGATGGCTACTTTGAGTGGGTGGTTAGTGTCCAAATCGCTGGCATTAGTGTCGATGCTGATTGTTCTTCACTCTGCTGTGAGAAACCTTACACTGAAGCTGTGATTTTGAGAACCAACTTTTGTGATTCCTCAGAAGAAGTGGCAAAATAGAACTCCAATTTTGTGAGGTTTTTTGTTTCTATACCTCATGCTTAGCTAGAAATTTTTTCATAGCGTTAGCTAGATGTTTCTCAATGTGCTAAACAAGTTTGTTTGAACTTTATGCTAGGTTATTATACTCCATGCACACATCCAAAAGTTGCAGGCCTCTTTAGGTTGTGCCCAGAATCGATAGCACTGCCATCTGACAATTCCTTTGGCTCTAGGAACAATATGTCATGGGACGAGCACCGGGCCAGCTTGTCCCCTTTGGGGTTAGTCTTCATAATCTTAAGAGCAAAAGAATCAGTAAGCAAAGACTTGGGTACCCAAATGGCTTTGAGATTCTTGTTGAGCTTGGGTGGCCCCACATATCTTGTATTCACAAAGCCATTTGGGTTCTTGTATAACATGTAGTGAGCATCAACAATGCAACCCTTCTTCACATAGACTTGCCTAGTCTTAGCAAGCCTATGATTCCAATAATCATGAGCATGAATATGAGCATTGTGTTTGAGATGAGAAGTGTTCCTCTTGACAAAATTTGACCTGGGTCTTATCCGGCCACCTCTCTTAGGCAAATCCCTTGGGACATAGCCCAAACCAATCTTATCCAAGACACCCCGTTGCTCCGCAAGCATTTTATCAAGAGAGACACTACCAAGATAGCACTTTTCAAGCCCATTGTCAAATTTAGCTACCTTGGATTTTAATTCCATGTTCTCAATCATGAGCTCCCTAGCACACAAGGCATTCTTGCAAGTTTCAACATCACAAGTGCTAGGGGAAGTAGAGGAGCTAGATGTAATCCAACTAGAATCAAGCAAATCATCACATGAAGTAAAAGCATCTAGCTTGGAAACACTAGCATTAACAATCTCAGTTTCATCACAAAGCAAGTCACAAGATACGGCAATGTCACAAGTTGCAAGATTTTTGGAATTGTTTACTAGCAACTCACGATCAAGCTTCAAACTGTCATACTTGGCAACTAGTTCATCCAATGAGCATTGCAAAGCATCATGATCACTCTCAAGCAAATCAATTTGAAAAACTAATTTCTCATTTTTTGTGACCATGTTAGCAAGCATCTTCTTAGCCGACTTTGCCTTAGATGATTCTTTAAGCAAAGCCACACTAAGATCATTCACCAATTCAGCAAGTTCATCATAATCGAGAGGGGAGTCGTTTACCTTCTCATCATCATACTTAGCCATGAGACACATTGAGTTCAATGATGGTGGAGGTGGTGTAGACTCCGTAATGGCAAGTCCGGCAAGACCTTTGGACCTTGAGTCATCATCATCGGAGGAGGAGTTGGAGTCATCACTTGAGCTATTTTCATCGGTCACTCACTCCCCGACATATGCCTCCCTCTTGCCATGCTTGTTGGTTCTCTTGAAGTTTGATTTCTTGGTGAACTTCCTCTTCTCCTTGTGATAGCTCTTGACATCGTCATCATCACCTTTGGACTTGTGTTTGTTCTTCTTCATTTTGTAACACTTGGCGACAATGTGACCTTTCTCAGTGCACTCATAGCATATGATGTTGGCAAATGGGTTTCTCTTTGAAGATGAGGAGGATGATCTTCTCTTGTTGTCTCCAAGGTTGATCTTCTTCATGAGTTTGCTTGCTCATCTCATAGGAAGAGCCAACTCCTTAGCATCCTCTCCAATATCATCATCACGAGAATCACCTTCATCTTCATTGACCTCAACGACCTTGTTCTTGGCCTTGAGTGCAATGTTCTATCTCTTGGCAAGCACTTCATCGTCATCATTGAGTAGAAGCTCATGTGTTGAAAGCCTTCCCAGAAGCTTAGTAGGTGTCAAGGTCTTGAGATCACTGCTATTGGTTAGATAAGTGACCAAGTCTCAGTAGCTCCGAGGAAGAACCCTCACCATCTTCTAGCATACATCCACATTGCTCAGAGTGGCTCCCAAGCCCTTCAGTTCATTGACAATTGGATTGAGCCTGGTGAATATGTCATTATCACATTCATTAGGGAGCATCTTAAATTGATCAAATTTCTCACGAACAACATAAAGCTTTTCTTCCTTGACATCGGAAGTTCCCTCGTGAATCTCCTCAAGGGTTTTCCACACCAAGTGTGTAGGAGTGAGGTTGCCCACATGGTTACTCATCACTAAGACAAGAAAACAGGGCATTTAAGGTAGTGGAATTTTGTTCAAGATTCTTGGCTTCTCCGGGTGTGGGATGCCCATTAGCATTGGCCGGCGGAGGTAAAGGATTTTCAGTCACCCTCCACATGTCATAGCCGATAGCTTGGAGATAGCAACTCATATGGATTTTCCAACATTGATAATTTGTGCCATCAAACAAAGGCATCCTATGTCCTGATACCAAGGTTCCATTAATCACGGCAAATCGACGATTTGCCGTGATTAATCGCTGAACGGAGCCGGGATGGCAACAGCAAACCGAGGCGTAATTTAAAATTTTGATTTGAATTTAAATTGAAAAAATCCCAAAAAATTCTCAAAAATTCTATAAGCCTGTATGAAGGCAATGGAGAAAAAAAATTCAAAAACAACATCGGAATCATGTGGAAATTTGAATTGAAATCATGAAAAAATAGAAAATATACTGTTCATGGAATCATAGGGTGAAGCTGCATTATTGCATGCTCTGTAGTACCTATGATTCATCATTATTGCAAGGACTCTTGCGGTCCCGCCTCCTCCATTGTCTTTGCTCGAATCTTGTTGCTCTCGCACGAGCTCGAAAGGAGACGGCGGCAAATCGGAGTGATCTGCGGCAAACCGAGGGCGGCGGGCGGCAAGTCGGCGCAAGCCAATCCCAGATTTACGGTGGCCAATGGTGGGAATAGAGGTAATGTCGCATATTTGATAGAATTTATATAAGTTCAATCTTAATTCATACATATATGACATTTCATTATTACTTATCACGTGTACCTTGCAACCGTGAAATTTGTTCACTATTTCTTCAGACAAATTGCAAGGTAAGTCAATTATAAGCACTCTGTATCATGCAGTTGTTATGAAGTTGTTAACTTGTGAACTTGTCATATCGTATGACTCATATGTATATATGAATTTATCTATGTAATGAATTGCTTTCGTGAAATAGATACATGAAATAGATACGAATTTAGCAAAGGTCATGCCGAAATTTTCAAAAAAAATCATTTCCTATGTTGTGTCATCTCGAAGGTCATGCCAAAATATTTCATTTCCTAACATTTTACATAATTTTCAATGTTGCCTAAATGTTAAATAATTACCAAAAGTCATGCCTACCATTTACATAATTTTAAATAAAATTTTACCATTTTTCCACACCATACAAAGTTTCAAATCGATTTTTACAATAATTTCAAATGTTGCTTAAATGTTAAATAATTACAAAAAATCACGCCCTACCATTTTCATATTTTTAAATTAATTTTTACCATTTTTCGCACCATATAAATTTTTACCTTTTTTCTCACCGGCCAATCGATTTGCTGCCAAAACCCAACGATTTGCCGCAAAAATCATTTGATTTGCCGTTTTGACGATTTGCCGAGTTTGCCGGTCGGTTGCCGCGATTTCTCTTTGATTTGCCGAAATATCGCTCGGTTTTGCTGTTCCGGCAAGCAATCTGTGATTTAACTTTCAAATCTCAAAATTTGATCGATTTATCGCGATTTGCCACGGCAAACCGGTTATCGGCGTGGAGCGATTTCTGGCCCTAAAACGATAAATCAAACCTTGCCTGATACCACTTGAAAGGATCTAGTAGGCCTAGGGTGGTGAATAGGCAATTTTTTGAACAAAGGTGAACCAAGGCTAAACTAAAATCTCAAACCTATTCTACCACAGGAGCAAATGCTGAAGGTAAATTTAGAAAGTAAATGCGGAAGAAAATGTGGAAAGTAAATGAGAAGTAAGGGATTTTTCCCATGGTTCGGAGCCGCGCTCCTACGTCCACATTGAGGAAAGTTCTTGTTCCTCATAAGAACCAGCTCCTGCTCGAGCCTAGTGCCTCATCACCACTCGTGGTAGTCCTTCACCGCTCCGGTAAGATGGACTCCACAACCTTGTACACTGGCTTGAGAGCTCCCACAATTGTCCTTGGCGAGCTCCTCAAGCCCACGCCTCCATGCCGGCTAAAGGATGAAATCGCCAAGAGCCAAGTGTTTTGATCACCTCGGATCAAGAGATCTAATGATGCACACCAACTAGGCTAGAGAACACACTCAATCGATGGAATCTAGGCTCAAAGTTCTCTCAAAAGGCTATAGGGTAGGTAGGGATATCTCAATGGAAGCTCTAAAACCTCTTCTAGCCAGCCTACCAGCCAACCCCCTTAAATATAGTCTAGCCCTCGAAACTAGCCATTGAGATTCGAAATCCTACATAAACTAGCCGTTGGGCTCCACTGGACCTAAGTCCGGTCGGCCGGACGGAGCCCTCCTAAGCCACGGGACCACGGTCCGCTGGCTAAAACTCGCTGCGCTCACCCACATCGGACCTAAGTCCGGTGGCACCGGACCAGGGTCCCGTGACTGCTGTCCGGTGCGACCGGACATAGTCTGATTAGATTTTTCCTACTCGCACACTCCCACCGGACCTAAGTCCAGTGCCCATCGAACCTACGTCTGGTGGGAAACAAAACCTTGCGCAACTTCTACAGTTAGGCCTCAGCCTCCACTGGTGGCCACCAGACTAGCGTCTAGTGGAACACAAAACCTTGCGCACTCAATCAGTACCTACCAAACCTCCATCGGACCTAAGTCCTAACACAGAAACTCGCGTAAGCTCTACCTAAGCCCTACGTGACGCCACTTGCACACTCTCTGAGCCTCTTAATATAGGAAAGAGGCTAGTCTGCACCATGACCCGATTACAATCACCTACACTCGAACCCCTCTTAATAGTACGGCTAAAATAGAAATAAAAACGACACTAGAGCTTCTCAAGTGACCCAACCCACCTCCCGGGTCACGATTTCGCCTCCATGAGTATGCCTTTCCTTGATGCCATCCATTGCTAGGGTTCCAAGAATATCATGAACACCCAAGTGGATCTTGACTGTCCCCGCATTGTCATCAACACCAAAACCACTAAACATCGACGGATTGGGCCGGAGATGCTTACAATATCCGTAGGTGTCATGGTCATATCATCCTCACCTTCTTTATGAAAAGACGTCCTTGTCTTTCGATAATCTAAAAATGTGCCTAAGAAAAAGAACAACGTATATGCATGGTACATGAACATATCTATTGTTTTTGTCATTATCATTATCTTGAACAATGCATTTACCAAAATAGCAATAATAGGATGTTCTTGCAAAAATCCAAATGTTCATATCATTCCTCCCCTCTTTAGAAAAATCGTCCTCAACTTTACTAAGCATTGAGTCAAATTGTAAGGGAAGTGCCAAGCTTTGACTATGTCATGCTTATTTCTTCCAAGTGTTTAAATGTGTCATATGGATCAAAGAGTGGAAAATTCATTTCAAAACAGCAAAGATCCATCTTTACATTTTGAACAATGTTCTCACAACATGGCACAATTGATGGTTTGTTGGAAGAGTGCAACCCCAAATTAGCGAGCATATCAGTTGTGATACAAATGGGTTTACATGGAACTTGTTGTCTATACCAGTCTCCAATTAAATTGAACGTATAATTGCAGTTGGTACTAACTAGCTGTTTCAAACTTGAAATTTCAGCAAGTTTCTCAAACGCACTAGACAGCTCTACAGGTTTAGCAAACAAAGGATCAGGTTGAAATGTAGTGCTAAAAACTTTGTCACAAGTAATCAACTCCACATTATGCAAATTAGGCATATTAATTTCAGCACAAGGAATTACCATTTTAGCATGAGCATTGTCATAAGTACTCACCTCTTCTTGATGGACTACCATTTTAAAACCATTATTACCTTCAATGTTCTTCTCAAATAATGTAGGTGTTGTAAGTAGTGTTTCTTCATGGAAATTTATCCAAGGGACAAGTGTTGTATCTCGCACCATGGTTATCCCCTCATCTTTCTTCTCAAGTGTTGTAGGTTGTCCAATAATCAACTTCTTCTCTTCGTCATCGTGATGTATCTCATTCAAATTGGACCGTGGGGCAGCAATGGCGCAACAATCTGCCTCCCTGTCAGCCCCAACCTCATCAAAGCATCATTCATAACCACATGGCTGACTAAAGAGGGGTGAATTTCTTCATATTCTATCTTAGGATCTTCCGAGATCTCACCCGAATAACGTAGGGAACTATCTGTCCCAACATCCATATAAACCAGCTGTTTGTCCACCCTGGCATCTTTTCTTTCAAAGAGGGAGCAGGATACTTCCTACGAGTACTCCGGCAAAATCGAAAGAACAAAGCCCCCGCAGCCCCCTTGTTGGATTTATTCTTCAAAACACTATAGTAAGACAGGAACAAATCCACCGAGGGCCTCACACCCAGGAATCCCTCACATAGATGAGCAAACACCGCCATGGAGATAATCGAATTGGGGGTCAGATTGATCAATTCGCAATTAAGTCGTGCCAACATCTCCGCCAAGAAAACACTTTCTAGAGGTTTAAAACCACCCAAGACATACATATCAAAGACAAAAATTTCATGATTTTTAGGGGCAGGGTCGGTGGTACTTGGAACCGCTGCCCGCCATGATAAAGCATCCAGGTAGCCTTTCTCTGCCATAGCAAACAATGCATCCTTTGAGAGAGAGCAAGATCCAACAGGAGCCATTAAGGAATCACCACAAGACCAAGAAATCAGAGAACTTAAGGAGAGGTGATGGAGAACGAGAGAGAGCAGCTTGAGATAGAGCAAAGAGAAAAAGACTCCCAAAAACAACACCCTTGCTCCAACGGCTATAAACGATTGCAAATTTTGGGGCTTAACTGGGCCTCAAGAAATTAAAAGCCCACGAAATATTTCTGCGACTCCCGGGCACAAGTCTTAGAATTTTTTTATGTTTTTTTATTCAAAATTTTAAAAATATATGCCGGGCTGGTTTTTATTCATTTTTAGGCTCCTATTGCCCCTGGGCCGGGCGATCGCCCATGGGCCGGGCGATTGGTTGGTGGCCGTTGCGCGCAGACGGGACGACGCCAATGGCACCAACGGACATCGGGCTGGCACGTCGCAGGCTCCGGTTGCCCGGCCCATGGGCGATCGCCCCTCAAGGCGACAGCCAAAGCCGCTTATATATATTGCTTGCTGCCCACCAGAACGAAAAGGAAAAAGGAAGAAAAGAGGAGGAGAAAAGGAGAGGGAAAAAGAAAGGGAAGAAGAGGGAAAAAAGAGGGAAAAAAAGAAAGAAGAGAGAAAGAGAGAGGAAAAAAAAGAGGGAAAAAGAAAGGAAAGAAGATAGGAGAAGAGAGAAAAGGAGAGGAAAAAAAGAGGGAAAAAGAAAGGATAGGAGAGAGGAGAAAGATTTATGTGATGGAGTTCCCCTAGCCTCCAAGGGAAGGGTGGAGCGAACCCGTCCCGAAAGGCATGCAGGTCCCTATGTGTCTATGCAGGGATCCTTGCAACCTCAAGAAGTCCGTTAACATGTCGTACACGTATGGTAGGAGGTACTAAATGTGCCCTAACTACGCGTACGACCAAACTGAGGAGATGAAGAGGCAGGAAAAAAAACCCGATAAGTTTAGTGTGATAAATGTATGTACATATATATAAATGTATATGTATAAAAATATATTTTGCGACTAACTCATTTTATATGATGTAACCCATTGTAGCCGGCATTGTGTGAGTTTGTGCAATACTTGGACACGGAGCAGACTCCCGACTAGGAGAAGCACGTGCTGAGGGAGATGGCATGGAGGAGAGCAATGTTCGAGGAGCGGTGCCGCCTTGCCGATGAGGAAGAGGAGCGCAAGCGTTGCCAAGAGGAGCTACGTGCAAAGAAGGAGGCAGAATGGCAGCGACAGGCCCTGGAGCGTGAGGCAGAGCGTGAAAGAAAGCGTGAGAGGACTAGATGCGCAAGGGAGGCCCCTGTAGAGGCTTGGGAGAAGGGGAAATGGCCCCGCAGCACGTAGTAGTTCTAGAGGATATGATAATCCCCTTACTTGTCTCGATGTATTAGCAGTCGCGTACCTTTGTATCTTGATGTACTAGTTTATTATTTGTAAGGTTAATGTACCATTTGTATTTTTCATCGACATTTGTATCTTGATGTACTAGTAAATTATTTGTAAGGTTAATGTACCATTTGTGATTGCCTCCAATATTTGCAAAGCAACCTAGGGTTTACGGAAAAAAGAAAAGGGGTAAGTGACCACGTCGTGGAGAAAAATCATGCCACTTAGCCCAGTAGACCGTACCGGACCGGGGACCGGTTGGGTCCTAAAAATTATAGAGAAATTACATGACGAGCATGACATCATGGTCTCCGATATTTGCAAAGCAACCTAGGGCTTTCGGGCATCACACCGTCTATTACGGGGAAAAGAAAAGGGCTAAGTGACCATGTCGTGGACAAAAATCATGCCACTTAGCCCAGTAGACTGGACTGAACGGGGGACTGGTTGGGTCCTAAAAATTGTAGAGAAATTACATGACGAGCGTGACGTCATGGTCTCCGATATTTGCAAAGCAACCTAGGGCTTTCAGGCGTCGCACCGTCTATTATGGAAAAAAGAAAAGGGCTAAGTGACCACATCGTGGACAAAAAACATGCCACTTAGCCTAATAGACCAGACCAGACGGGGGACCGGTTGGGTCCTAAAAATTGTAGAGAAATTGCATGACGAGCGTGATGTCATGGTCTCCAATATTTGCAAAGCAATCTAGGGCTTTCGGGCATCACACCGTCTGTTACAGAAAAAAGAAAAGAGCTAAGTGACCATGTCGTGGACAAAAAACATGCCTTTCATCCATTACATAAGTAGACCAACAAGTGCAGTACATCGTTATTACAAAAAAAAAAGAGGTAAGGGGACATCCATGCGGGTCACTGACGCGTGCGCTTTCTTATGTGGTCCTCGTGGTATGACCATTGGTTGGAAGGATGGACATCACTCCTGGGCCTGCCAGGGTCTACCGGTGTCGATGGATCCTCATCCTGTGATGGCTGAGTAGGGACGAGTGGAGCCCCAAACAACTGTGACGAGCCGAAGACTTGCTGCGACAGCCATTGCTCCAGGTCCTGATCCCCACCATCGTCGACGTCGTCGTAAGACGTACTCCCTGCATGTAAGGAAACACATGACAATCAGTAAGACGTTGCAACGCGTTCGTACTAAAACAATATGTAGTAGTGTTATCATTGCTCACCTCCTGCTAGTCTAGAGTACGTGGGACTGCTAGTCGACTCTGCGAGCCAACGTGCCCATCCGTCTTCTTTGGGGTGGTGCGACCGAAGAGCCTGGCGCTGTCGGTAAACCTCCTGACCTGCCGCCCCAATGGTGGTGCATGCCAGGAAGCGAAAGCCTGCCCAGGCATGTCGCCCGTAGAGGACATGCCCTGAGGCTGCTGTGTGTGAAGGCCTGGAGTGTGCTGTGGGAGAAGGCCCGCCGTCTGCTGTGGGCGAAGTCTCGGAGTTTCTGCGGCCCACGTGGTAGGGGTGGAGTAAGTGGAGGTGCTGCACCACGTGGGACAATGTCAGGGACCCGCTGGCACGACGTGAGGCGGCACAACTGGGTCGCCTTGCGTAGAGTCCTCGGCCACATGGATCTGTTCTTAGTCGGCGTCAGCTCCGCACCCGTCCTCAAACGGGACACCATGGACTAGGCGTTCATGTAAATCTCCTGCAACAAATCAGTCTTTGCATTTCGGAGAAAATGTGAGAGGATCTAATGCGTTAAGTACATGTGGATGACAAAAGCAAATCGGACTCTTACCGCGGTGTACGACCTCTACACCTGATGACGCGGGTACAGCTCCTCTACCGAGGCCTCGTGGGTGACGTACTCGGTCGGAGTGTGGCCCACATGAAAGCGAGTCCGAGGGGCGTACCAGCGCATGTACGCGTCGTACGAGTCAGGGTCGTACGGGCGGGACTCAGTGACTCGGTCCTTCAGTTCCTCGTCCCACTGCACCCTCCAAGTCTGTATCCTAATCGAGAACGGGGTAAGCCTACAATATGGATGATATAACATGTTACAAAATCATATTGGAACCGTAGTGAAGAATGAATAAATTGATCTTACTTGTGCATGGCAGATGGAATAACCATCTGAGGCTGAGGGGGGATCTCCTGGTACATCCCGAACTATTGCAAAACCCGGTGTGGACAGTAGTTCTCGACGAAGATGTCGAACACCAAAGACTTCCGTGTAAGCCAGTGTTGTATGTCCCTGGTGAACACCAAAGACTTCCGTGTAAGCCAGTGTAAGCCTGCACGTGGTACGCGTCGTACGGTGTCCAAACGACCTCGTCATCGTGCAGGTAGTCGAACTGGCGTTTGAACTCTTCGTACACCCGATGGACCTGCTGGTGCGCGTAATACCGCTGCGAAATAAAGTATATGAAAAAATCAGTACAAAGAGATGGCTGTGCAAGTAACATGACAAAAAGGACTCACCTGTCGTCGGACCCAGTAGTGGCCCATGGCGGGCCAATCGGCGTGAGGCCCCGTGTACAGTGAGCGAGGGTACGGATCGCGGTCCACCTGTGGCCGCCTCACAGGGAACCGCTCCCAAGACCAAAGCTCGAGGAATAGAACGCAACCTGCGATGGTCGCGTCCTTCGTCGTCCAAAAAACCGCGTCGTAAAGGCCACGGTAAGTAGCAGCAAAAACTGCGGAGGCCCAAGAGTACTGCTCCATCTGCGTGAAAAAATCGCGTGTCAGAAATTAGGCAGGGATCATTTAAAACTATTTATTGCTAGGTTAGTCCGCTCACCTTGTACTCCGGAGTGTCAGGAATGTAGCACGCGAACTGGATCAGGTGCCTGTCAACTGTGTCGCCGTGGGCGGATGGGAACATCACCCACCCGAACAACAGCAGCAAGTACGCCTCTAGGTGCCTCGAAACCGTGTCGTCATCCGCCATGGGGTGTATCAGGTTGGCCTACAACATTTTGTCATCATGTTAGCTTCAAAGCAATATGACGCAACACAGTTATTAATTTTTGAAGCATGCATACTGTGAACTGCAGTAGCCAAGCACGTGTCGGTCCGTGCCGCTCGCTCCGCCTCATAGGCTCGTACGCCCTGTCGGTAGGATGTCGTGGTATCGCGTCGAAGTGGTCCGACAGGTCGTCAAGCCAGTCGGGAGGCGCGTCGTCCGATACAACTGCAAAGCCCACGCAAGGTAGCCCCAGAAGGTAAGACATGTCTTGCAGTGTCGGTGCCATCTCCCCAACGGGAGGTGGAACATGTGCGTCTCTGGTCGCCACCGGTCGACGAGTGCCGCAAGGAGGGAACGATCATACGTGAACTGTCGATCCTCAGCCATCGAGAGCTCCACCATCCTGCAAAGTGGAAGAAGATCTGCTGCTCGCAACCTGCACCGAGTCATCAATATGGTCAACTAGGTGCGGACATATAAAACATGAAAGTACATGTAAAAAATAAATTGCATTCGTACCTACCAACCCATTGCTCGTCGATACGAAGCAAACGATCGAGAACACGAGGGCATAGTGTGTGCAGCTTCTTGTCCTCCTGTGCTGACAATCTGGACCTGTGCTTGTGATCGATGTTTGGGTCGAACAACTGAGGCGTGCCCCCGCGACTAGGTCCAGCACCGGCCATGGTCAATCGGCCCTGTAGGCTATGTCGTACAAAACAAAATTGGACAAACATGACACGAAAACAATAAATTTGACGGCAAGACATTTTATTGCAAAATCAATTACAACGATAGAGTCAGTGACAAATGTTACAATACCAAACAGAGTTACGGAAATAGAAACATTACATTGCATTACATCGTCAATGAAAAACAATTTTCCTACAGGAAGATAAAGATATTACATTGTAGCGTTACAATGGTCATGAACGCTCATCCTTTCCCGGTGCGCGACCCCGATGTCCCAGCTTGACTAGCCGATAACCGACGCCCACCTTCGGCTTCGTCCATGCCATTGCGGATACAGCGGGTCCTCCGACGACCAGGCTTCTGTCGAAGCCTACTCAGATCTGGCACCTAGCGATGGCCTACAGGAGGATTTTTTGTGAAGGACCTGTCGATTCTGTATCCGTAGACCTCATTATTCTAGGTGTTCCATACACTTTCCTTAAGGTAGTAAGGCGACACGAAGAAGCGGGTTGATTCATTACAAACGGCGGAAGAGGCTATAATGTGAGAGCACGGGAGGTGAAGGAGCTTTGGCTTCTAGCAGGTGCACTCACATTGGGCCCCTGTGATGGTGCAGAGATGCGTCCTTGTCGTCCAGTGGGTACCTCGACGACCATGCCCAGCACAATGCACATGAAACCGACGGACGGTGCCACTCTGCGGAGTCACTCGATGCATCTGAGCCTTTCTTGTTTTCTTCGCCATGTATTCACTGATAAGAGTTGAATAGATAAGATGGTGTCGACCATAGTGAAGCGACCTTACAGCCTTTGTCGGGACCGGCTCAGAAAGTTTAACCCCTCTGTGTTCTGATACTAGTCCCAAGGATCATATGCTAGTACACACAGGTTAAACAGGATTGCCATCAAACACATACTTTATTAATAAAGAAAATAACTTATTACATACATGGGCTGGGTGCCAATTACATTATGAATAAACTAAACATCGAGTCGCGGAAGATAAAAACACGTGTCATTTGAAACCCGTCAAACTACCACAGCATCGATCGGAGTGCGCCTCTAGTAGCTGGAAAACTCTATCGTCGTACTCTGCCTCGTAAACCACGTACGTAGCAGAGTCGTCACCTGCGCACAGATCTGACAAACAACTAATGAGTATGGATAAACCATACCCAGCAAGCATGTATAACCTTATGTAATGAAATGCAAGGTATCAAAGGAATGGATCTGGTTTATTTGCATAAAGAGCACTTTTAAACAATCCTATTAGTTTTAAAGAAATAGTGTAAAACAATTTAAAATTCATTTCTTTACTCGTGTTTTCTCAACACTATTATTATGCCGTCTCAGCATAGACCGAGATGACACTCGCTGTCAACTCTACACGAAACCCTTGCAATACACTCCCTGTAATGCATTGCATGGCAATCATTGCTGGCACTCATTGTAGGGCAATCTCGCCCTACCTTTCTACATCCATTTAATTATTAAAAGGTGAGACTAACAAGTGGAGCGTCTAAGCCCGCTCTTAACCGTGAGCACGGCTATCATGATAGTTTTAACTCTGCGAGTGTGTACACTTTACCCATGGGACTCACTTTGAGAATGAGGCAAGCCGCTATCCCGTTCCATCTAGGGTCAAGAATGCCTCACTAAGGATTCGCATAAGCCGTCTCGCACTAAGCCAAAGGTTCCCCTCTTGTGCCAGGTGAGTATACGGTGATAGCGAGCCACACTCACACCGCCATGACAATCCAACCCTAGATTTCCCAAGGTAACAACTAAGGTATTACCATTATTAACACCCATGGCTGTACTGTTTTGCCCGGTCAGTCCATCCACGAAGTTCGGTCCTTACATCGACCGAGGTGGCATACCACAAACCAACATCCACCAATCAGACCACCACCTCGAATCTACTCACGCCACGTTGATTTTAGTTGAATTAAAGTTTAACCAAAATCACACGATAAAAAGTAGAATCTCTCTACCAAGGTTTAAATGATTTCCCATCATAATGATCATCTAGATTTCCTATCGAAGCAATTAAGCATCTAGCGTGAGTACAAATCAAGGGTGGCTATAATAAGATATGAATTATTCTAGGCGTCAATAGAAAGGTAACACGTGCTAATGGATGATTAACACGTCATTGGCAATAACTAAAATTAAATATACACGAAAACAATAAAATTAGCATGCATAGTTAAAACGCTATGAATAGTAAATTTGAGGAAAATTGGTGGGATCAATATGAATCTAGCTTGCCTTTGGGTCCGGGTAGCACGTTTCCTTGATAACCGGTAGCTAACTCCTTCGGACTCCTCGCGACATCTACACGCAAATCGAGGTACGCAGCGAATCAACAAGCAGACAAATAAAATTAGGAAAATTATGAAATAAATTCAGGAGGTAGATTAGGTTAAAAGAAGATCAACAAAATTGGTTTGATGCGGATCGGAGCTGCGGTTTAGGAGATACAAAAATGTGAAAATGCACTGTTCATGCACTTTGACCAAGCTTTGACCAGATCGAGAGCAACGAGGATTAAAGAGGCTAGTTGCCTCTGTTCTTTCACGCGCACGGGCAGTGAGCAAGAAAAACAGGGAGAGAGAGTGGGGAGAGAGAGAGAGAGAGGCGGCGGCTCTGCTCCGGCGTGTGGCGGCGGGACGGTCCGTGGCGGTGGCCGGCGGCGCGGCGGCGTGGCGAGCCTCTCCGGCGGCGGCAGTGGCGGCCTTGGCGCTGGCTGGCGGGCGCGGCGGCGGCGGCGACGCGAGGAGCGGCGGCGGCGGAGGGCGGCGCGGCGAGCTCTTCCGGCCAGTGGCGGCGCAGCGGCGTGCCTCCGGCGGCGGCTTCGCTTGGAAAAAGCGACAGCGGCAGCGGCAGCGGCGGCCGTGGCGTGGAGCAAAAGCGGCTGCTGTATTTGTGGAGGCAAGCGGCGTGGGCCAAAACAACGGCGATGATAGCGTCGGCTTTCTTCTTCCTCCCTCTTGCTCTGCAATGGTTAGGGTTTGGGGTTAAGCGGCAGCGGATACACCAACCTATGATTTAGGGGTTTTTATCTTTGTCGTCGTTGGTTTGTTTGGAATTGCTGTTAAATTGGCATGATTTTGGGCGGTAGTTATGGAATGAATTGATTTGATTTGGTATGGATTGATATGGCATGTGGGGATTTGGAGCGGGCTCGATTTGGTTTGGGTTTTGGTGTTGGCTGCCTTGTGGTCGTTGACCTTGCCACGGCAATGGTAAGAGCGATTAGGGAAAGGTGATTAGGGAAGTGATTAGAAAGGAAGTTAGGGTAGATAATGGGAGATTAGAGGATGGATCATGGTAAACAAAATGGACCATTAGGGAAAGATCAATAAATTAGTTATGTAAAATAGAAATAATAATTTCGGGTTTTAGAAAATTAACAGGATGTCACAAACTGTTAGGGTTTGGCCGACCAGAAGAATCAAGGCTATGATGGAAGGGTAAGAGGAGGGCAAAATGGAGGTCTCACTTGCATAAAAACTTAAAATCGAAGAACCGATTTGAAGAACGAGGCGGTGGCAATTTCCGGCGAGCTCTTGGTGATTAAATCTGATTTTAACCAACCACGAATCTTGAGCTCTTGCTTAGGATGGATTCGTGATGAAGATCTGAAGGGCGATCCTCGGATTTGTTTGGGCAGATCAAGACCGAGGTGGCGCTGAGGCGAGAAAGAGTCGGGCAGCTAGGGTCTTGAGAAGTCGGCCTTCGGCGATTTTTATAGAGTGGGGGAAAAGGTTTTTAGGATCTAAAATTTTAGGAGGATAATCTACAAGGGATTCCCTAGGACGTGTTTTCCTCGAATTTGTGGATTACATCTATGAGACGACGTAGCCGGCAAGAAATAGAGGAGGCCAGCGGTCGGTTTGCGGAAGAAAAGAGGAGATCAAAGAAAGAAAAGAAGGAGGAGGCGACAAGTGGAGTCTACCGATTAGAAACGAGAAAAGGGCTTTCCCAAATATACCTTAATTAAAATTTATTAAGAGATTCATGATAATACCAAATCCAAATCTTGTAGTAAGTGAAGATAATAGAATTTTGAAAACAAATAGGAAAGTCCACGGCTTTGATTACTTTTTAACTTGAATTATTTTGTTTGACAAATTTTTCTTTTTCAAAACAAATCAAATTGGTTTAATTTTTCCACAATTGAAAATATACAAATCATTGAAATCCTTTTATTTTATAAGACCTTTGCTTCAAGCACTTTATTAATCGAAAAATCTATTTAGATGTATTTTCAAAATGAAAATATTGTAAAGCAACCCTTTGAACTTATTTTTATTCAAAATTTGATTTTTGAACTTTTGAAAATCTTTTTAAACCTCCACTTCATTATAATTTTACAAACTATTACCATAATAAAGTTTGAAAATATTCATGAAATTTTATTTTCCTCAAAATTTTTAATTTTCACAAATCTGAAACTTCGGGATGTTACATGCACCCGCTCGATGAAGTACCTTTGAACCCCATGCAGGACACCTTCAACAATTCCGACCAGAGGAAGACATGTCGTTCCATTCATTACCCAGTTGTACACCTCGGCTATATTTGTGGTCATGATGCCATACCATGCATCTCCATCGTCATGTAGGAGGGACCATTTCTCCTTTGGCTCGTGACATATCTAGTCCGAGAAAGTTTTAATATCTGTGCCCACCTTTTTACTGATGTTCTGTCCGTCCGTGGTGAGCGCACATAGAGCAGTCGGGTCGTCTCCTTCAACATGATAAAGCATGGGATTCTTGGATGAAATTCTTTGCAATTCTTTGGTTGTCTTGTCTGTAGAAATTGGGCAGAAGCTCGAGGCTCGCAACTTCGGCTCGGGCTCGGCGAAGCTTAGCTCGGCTTCGTTGGCTCGTGGCTCAGGCGAGCCCGAGCCGAACCTAGTTTTTCGCTCGCAATTTAGGCGAAGCCGAAGCACGAGCCGGCTCGCGAGCCAACGAGCCGGCAGACAGCATGTTGTTGTCAAATTGTTTGAAGGTTAAAATGTTCATCATGGGTTTGATGGCTTGGTTGGTCATGGTCATAGTTGTTTCTATGCTTTATTTTCTTGTTGTTGTTACTGTTGATCAATATTGGTCTTTGGATGGCTACTAGAGTCCGCCGTGCTTGTCTTTGAAGTCTTTGAATGGCTCGGCTCGGCAAGTTAACGAGCCGGCTCATGAGCCAGACCGAGCCGAGCCGAGCTGCCCTTTCGGGCTCGCTGAATCACCGAGCCGAGCCTGACTCGGCTCGCTACCTGACCGAGCCCGAGCGAGCCGAGCCGAGCCGAGCCGAGCCGAGCCCGGCTTGTTTCCAGCCCTAGCCGTCTGCTTCCTTGTCATTTCATCTAACGTCTTCCAGGGTGCTTCGAACTTGGCCGGCTGGTTCGTTTGGCACAACCTCTTGAACATGTTCATCAACGTCTTGTTTTTGAACTGACGGAAGAAATTTGCTCCCATATGTCTCATGCACCACCTACTAGTCATGTCAGGCAACTTCGGTGCTCCCACAACGGTAGAACCTTCTTGCATGTCCACTATAGTCTTCATCAAACCCGCGTGCCGATTATGTATAATGCACACGTTCAGCCTAGCCTGCACCACTCCTATCTTAACCCTCTCCAGGAACCAATACCAGCTATCCGTGTTTTCCCCCTCGATAATAGCAATTGCGACTGGCAACACCTGGTTGTTCGCGTCCATAGTAATTGCAGTAAGTATCTGTCCTTTGTATTTACCCGTCAGGAAGGTGCCGTACATACAGATGACCGGCCTGCAGTGTCTGAAGGCATTTATGTAAGCACACAGCGTGAAAAATGCACGCTGCAGCACCCACTTGCCCTCATGGACACCACTAGCGGGATACTCTTTCATGTCTATGTACGTTCCAGGGTTCCTCCATGCTATTGCCCTTATCATGTGAACCACGTTCTCGTACGATGCCTCGTACATCCCGAACCTAACCTCAAATGTATTCCTCTTTGCCCTCAAAGCCTTCTTGTAGTCCATGGCGTACTGATATCTCTCCACAGCTCGAATGATATCCGTAGGTGGCATTTGAGGATTACCCACAATCTCTCCATATAGAACATTAGCCACCCAAGTCGACGAAAGATTGCGGTGCACTTGCTCAGCTTCCTCCAGTATACACTCATATTGCACCACTATGGAGCACTCCCAGTAGTCCTTTCACTTCCATCTATAACGCATGCACCCGCCAGGGACAGTTGTCCTTCACGCACTTCACGTCGTACTCCTTCTTGCTGGACTTCACCACCTTGAACTGACGGCGTATAGACATTGCCCAGTACTTCACTGCATCCATCATTGATTCCTTATCCTTATATATGACTCCCTGTATGACCTTGTTCGCATGGTACTCCCATACGTCATGACTCCCTTCATTCACTGTTAACTCCTCGAAGTTGTAACTGCTCCATGTGCTGGCGATAGGGACATCGAGGACATTACCCTCCTCGTTGGACTGGTCATCATCCGGCAACTTTTCATCCTCTCGGTCCTCCGCCTCCATCATATTCACTATGATCTCCACCTCCTCACCTTCGTCTGCCCCCCGCCTCTACGCCTGCACCCCCCTCCTCCTGCCCCTCGTTTGCTACTTCCTCCTGTGCCTCGTCCGCACGACAAACATGGTCATCGTCACCCTCTCCACTAAAATCTCCCATGCTAGTGCCATGTCCCTCCATTGTGTCCACCTCCTCATCTTGCAATTCGAGCATGGTTGGGTTTACTATCTAGTAGAATTAAACCAGTAGCATAAGAGGCCAACCACGCTGCAATGCATTTTCTACGTACCTCTTTCAATTGTGTGTTCCTTTTATAGGAAACAACTTTCCAAAAAAACCCTCATGGGCACGACTCACCACTGCTCTGACACGCAGCCGACATGTCTGTGTATCCAGGCTGAACAACTGAAACAACTATTCTATTAGCCACTGGTATGTCCTCTCGCTCGGTCTAGATATGCCACGCATGACAGAGGCAAATGCCGACAGATCCACTCTATTTAGCCCTTCTGCTATCTCTCCATATCCGTAAAATATTTGAAAATATAATTTTCGGACATTTTACCTATAACATATGACCAATCGTACTATTGATTAGTGTCTATTTCAATATCAAAAAATAATACTATGTAACATTTACCACAACAACAGCGCATGCATCAACATCAAATTTATAATATCTATCGTGTGACTATCCTAACATGTCTTCAATTAACATATAAATTACATCTATTTATGTCTAACTTAACTCCATTGTTTTAAATTACCCTATTGTCACGATTTTTCTAATTTTCTATGGTCTAATAAAAATTTTAACAGTAACTATAGACATGAATAACAAAATTACATATATATTTCACGTGTTACTATCCTACCATTTTTCGAATCATCAAATTAAATTACACGTATTTATGTCAACTATGTGCGTAAATAACAAAATTATATATCTATTTAATGTGTGACCATCCTAACAAGTCTTCAATCAAAAATATATAATTACACGTATTTATATCAGCTATGTGCGTAAATAACAAAATTATATATCTATTTAACGTATGACTATCCTACCATGTTTTCAATAAAAATTTAAATTATACGTATTTATATCAACTATACGCATCGATAATAAAATTATATATATCTTTAATGTGACTATCCTACCATGTTTTAATCATAATTTTAAATAACATGTATTTATATCAACTATCTTGGCGTCAATAATAAAATTATATTTATATTTCACGTGTGACTATCCTACCATGTTTTCAATCAAAAATTTTAATTACATGTATTTATATCAACTATGCGCATTAATAACAAACTTATATATATATTTAACGTGTGACTATCCTACCATGTTTTAATCATGAATTTAAATTACATATTTACACTACTACATTAGTCAAAAAATTAACTTACCCAATGTCGATGCCGCATGATCTAATTTTTTTCTCAGTTTTTCTCTCTTTTTTCCCTTTTTTTCTCTTCTTTTCTCTCTTTTCTCCTCTTCTCTTCTCTTCTTCCCCTCTCTTCTCTTCTTTCTTCTCTTCTCTTCTTCCCCTCTCTTCTCTTCTTTCTTCTCTTCTCTTCTCTCCTCTCTTTCCCTTCTCCTCTTCTATCTGCTCGAGCCCAGCAGCCAGCCAGCGCACGGCGCTTATATAGGCGGCCCGGTCGCCCATGGGCTGGGCGATCGCCCATGGGGGCGACCGGGGCCAACGGTTGGCAACGGCTACAAACGGCGCCCAACGGCTCCCAACGCCGCCTAACGGCCCACCTACCTATCGCCTCTGGCATGGGCAATCGCCCGGCCCAGGAGCAACGGGAGCTCAAAAATAAAAAATAACCAGCCTGGCATATATTTTTAAAATTTTAAATAAAAAAATTATAAAAAAATTGCAAGTCTTAGACTCTGGGCTATCACCTATTGTTATGCTCCGGAGCCTCGGGGACTAATTGTCGATTAATCACAGAAATATTTCTTAAAAGGATTCATTAAATGCCCACGGGTCATACCCAGCTGAAACGGGTCGCCCACGATGAGGATCAGGTCATACTGAGTCAACGTGCATGAAAGTTCACTATCACAAATCAAGACATACCTGACATCCCGATCAGACAATCCCACATTAAATGCCGTCGATAACAAGATGACCTGCACTCAGATCTATATATAGTATCAATGTCCACTGCACATCATCAAGGCGGGGGGAAGAATAACATGACACAAGGTAAAGCGGTCGGGTAAAACCACCTCAGGGATTTGATGAGCTATATATATAAGGAAGCAGGGAAGCAACAGAAAAAAGAGGGACACAAGACACAAACAAGATCCACAAAGCCCATTGAGAAGCCACAAGGATCAAGAGCCCAAGAACAATCTCCCGTTATAATTCCCGTTTCTCTTTTCCATTTCTCATTCAGCTTTGTAATTATCATCGTACATTTTCGAGCTTTTCGCTCCCGACCAAACAATCCACTGGACGTAGGGTTATTATCCCGTCCACAGAGAGGTCCAAACCAGGATAAAACTCCCGGTGTCCTGATCCAATTTCGAGGTAGATCTTCCCCTCCATAAAATTATGGCCCGTCCCTCGGCCTCCGCGGAATACAAATTCTGCTGAAAGACAGGAAAAGATTTTCTGACCGGTCAACACAAGGGTCATCGTCTCATGCCACGGCGCGGGACCTTCTGCTCCCTCTTTGCTGCTCACATTGAGAGGAAGTAGAAGCAAACTGATGAGAGAGGAACATGGGGAGAGAGAGAGCATGAGGGAGAAGAGATATGGCACATGTGTACATCAACGTTGAGATGGCCGGTCTAACTAGCATCTATGCTTGCAAAACCGGCCAACATAAGCATCCATCTCACCCAAACAGGGTTCAAAAACCGTGGAAAACCGGTAAAAACCGGTGGTTTCTCGCCGAACCGTTGGGCGGCGATTTGAGAAACCGCCGGTTTTAATCCGGGCCGGTTCAAAATTTTGAATTTAAATTTTATTATTTAAAAAAAAACTTTTAAAAAACTAAAAGTTTTGTAGAACAATTTGTATAAAGCAAAATTTTAAATTAAGACCATTATTTATGTTTAGGGAGGTCCCACATCTCTCTCTCACTCGCACGTCTATTATTGCCTGCTTTTGCCATCTTCAGCCCTTTGGTGTCGTACACGTTTGGTACTGCCCCGAACTTGATAGGCGACCTCCACGATGCACTCGAGAAGATGTGCGACACTGAAACCGCGGCTCAGGCGCTCCTCAAAGCCGAGAGCTTCTCCAATATTGACTTCATATTGATATGTTCCAGATGTCATATATTTATCAAAGGTTCTTTTAAATTTTTTCCATAATTAAACAAATTACCAACACATATATCTCAACCATCTACGATTTTTCCCATTTTTTTTTCAATTTTTCAGACCTCCTTTTATTTTTATTTTTTTCATTTTTCACATTTCCCTTGAATTTTGGAGCGGTTTTTCGCCAAAACCGCCGGTTTCTTGGTAAAAACCGTTGCAAAAACCGTCCTGCTCGCCCGCTGCTGTCTGACAGTTTGAATTTGAATTGTTTTCAACTGTTTTTAGCAGTTTTTGCTGAAAAACCGTCCCGCCCAGATGGCGGTTTCGGGTCCCAAAACGGGTTTTTGAACCCTACACCCAAAACCACCTTTAAGCTGAGTTTGACTAGTCAAAGGACCAAATTGACATGATTTCGAGATTTCAATAATTCGAGGACCGGTTTCACCTAGTTTTGCACATCAGGGACCAAAATGACTCATACGGTTAACGTTCAACTTCTTGATAGTAAAGTAGTAGGGAATTTGGCAATAGAAATAGAGATAAGACTGTAGACACAATGTAATCTTTATTGAATGAATCCATCATTGATTACAATGGGTGAATCCCCTTATATAGAGATTACAAAAATAACTACCAGGTAGTTATTGTCATAAAGACACATTGCATAACCGCTATGTGGTTATTGTCATAGACACATATAACCGTCATACTGTTATCGTCATAGACACATTAATTTGTCCGCATGTCGAATGTGATTAATATCACAACACTGCCCCTTGGGCAAATTATTATTACATTCAAATTTCCTTTAAAACTTCTTCCAAAAACTCAATGGAAAATATGGATGAAGAAAATAGAAAATATCAAATATGTATGGCTCATTAGAAACTCCTCCAAAAACCCAGTGGAAAAAATGGATGGAGAAAAGAGCGCATAAATATTAAATATACATGCCTTAAAAACTCCTTCTGAAAACCCTGTGGGAAAAACAGATGGAGAAAATTACATTGGATGTATTCGTTAAAAACCTTCATATAAGAAACCTCCAAGGGAGATTCTTGAAGGAAAAGAGTGCAATATATGATCCCAAACATCATTTTAGAAGCTTCTCCCCTATGAAGTCTAAGCTCTGTAATACATATGTCACATTAAAAGCTCCTTCCAAAAACTTATGGGAAAAATGGATGAAGAAAAAGAGTACATTGCATATGAATACTTGTATTGCAATATTGCCTCAATAAAAACCTTATTATGAGAAACCTTTAAGAAAAACTCATAAAGGGAAAAGGAGTACAATATATGATCTCCAAGATCATTAATTTATTTTATGGGATATAATTTAGAAGTTTACTCCCCTGAACTTTGCAACATGAAGTCATCTTATCCCATTTTCACTAATATAAAATTAGAAAATAGATCCAGACAAAGACTTAAAGTGAATAAATCTCTTGTAGATAATTCACATGACTTCATTTATAAATATCTACCTCACTACTCTTCCGGAGTTTGTGAGGAGCATTATATCTTATAGTATTGCTTTATATATAACCCATTTCACTTATACAATATAAACTCTATTACTCCCTTCAGTCACAAATACTTGTCATTTTGGACATGGACATGGTCTGCAAAATACACATTTGATCACTAATTGTTGCTACAATTTAAATTAAAACCCCAACAAAATTTTATTATTGTGAAAGTACTTTTCGAGATGGATCTACACACATAGTTTTTATGTATTCAATCTAAATAGTTCAAAAGATATTCATATTTATAGTTTTAAAACTTTGACTTGCACGTACTTCAAACTACAAGTATTTTTGATTGCAGGGAGTATCTTTTTAGATAACAGTAGGGGTATTAATTGCATTAAATGTTACATGGCTCCACTTATGGCCAACCATTTGTTTAAGCCATATTTATTTATGTGGTGTCTCATATAACGCAATATAATATTTGGTGGAAGTGTCCGCTAGGTCTATTTACATGACTTCATGAAAGTTATACCACCATATATTCAAAATGAGATTTGATATTGTGCATATTTGACAGATATCCAATATGCAATTATCTCACCATATTTACACTTTGGAGTATAATGATAATTTTAATGCCAATCTAATATCCTCTATGAGGTTATTAATACGAGGTTCAATTCCTGCGAGCAATCGAAGAACTAGCGAGAATAAGATGTAGGCAAAACTGAAACAACGAAAGAACAATCTTGTTCAACTCAGAGGTTGGATTCTCAGAGGCTATCTTGCAGGTGGTCGTCCGACATAACTGAAGAACAGAGTTTGCACAATGGCTAAATTTACACAAAGAAAACCCGAGGTGCAGGAGGGTTCAGCCATGGATATAAATAGGAGAAGGGGGAAGGGAATTTCGGCCAGCAAAAGAGGTGAGGCGAAATCCCCTCCCATCATTTCCAAATCTGCCTAAACATGGATTTTATTACATGGGCCCAGCCCAAAGACATGTGGCGGAGCACTCCTTGTACTTCGCCCTTACTTGTGGACATCTTCTTGACCTTCATTCTTCAAAAGAATCACATAATTGAGTTCACGTGCACGAGCCCAAGTGTTTTGTCCTTGCATATCTGGTGTTGTGGCAGTAGTAGGTGTTGTGGTTGAAACCGAAGAAGTGATATCCTCATCATCCTCCCCTTCTTGAAAGGAAGTCATCCTCGACCGAAGCTGCTCTTTCTCACCCACATATGGCTTCAAATCTGCAACATTGAAACTAGAAGAAACACCATATTCTGCCGGTAGGTCAAGTTTATAGGCATTATCATTTTTTTCTAGCACTTTGAATGAACCATCAGCACGAGACAGCATCGATTTGGACTTGCGCAAAGCAAGGTAACGATCCTTTCTCAAGTGTAACCAAACCAAGGCACTAGGTTAAAAAGTAACATGCTGACGTCCTTTACTACCTGCAATTTGATTCTTCGCATTCATACACTCACTATGTTGCTTGGTTTGCTCATGGATTTTTGATATCAGATCAGCACGTTGATTAGCATCAAAATTCATGTTCTCAGAGGATGAAACAGAGACTAAATCAATTGGTGCACGAGGAATAAACCCATAGATAATTTAGAAAGGGCACATCTTTGTGGTAGAATGTACAGAACGATTGTAAGCAAACTCAATATGAGGGAAACATTTTTCTCACTTTTTCATATTCTTCTTTAGAACAGCACATGGTAGATAAAGTTCTATTAACAACTTCAATTTGACCATCAGTTTGAGGATGACATGTAATGCTAAACAGTAACTTATTTCCCAATTTGTTCCATAAAGTTCTCTAAAAATGACTAAAAAATTTTGTATCACGATCTGAAACTATTTTATTGGGCACACCATGCAAGCGAACAATTTCACAAAAGAATAAATCAGTAAAATGAGTATCATCATCCCTCTTGTGACATGGTATGAAGTGGGCCATTTTAGAGAATCTATCAACAACTACAAAAATGCTATCCCTCACCTTCTTTGTCCTAGGCAATACTAAAACAAAATCCATCGAAAGATCCTCCCAAGGAACATTAGGAACAGGAAGAGGCATGTACAAACCATGGGGGTTTAGTCGTGACTTTGCTCGTTGACAAGTGGCGCAGCTGGCCACAAATCGCTCAACGTCCTGTCGTAACTTTGGCCAAAAGAAGTGATCTGCGAGAATGTCTTTGGTTTTCTTGACACCAAAATGTCCCATGAGTCCACCTCCATGTGCTTCCTGTAACAACAAAAGACGAATAGAACTAGCTGGAATGCACAACTTGTTAGCACGGAACAAAAATCCATCCTCCATGAAGAACTTGCCCCACATTCTCCCAGCCTTGCAATTCACAAGAATCAGGGTCAAGCGCATACTACTCCTTTAGAGTTTCCAGCCCAAAAATTTTAAAATCGAGTTGTGAGAGCATAGTGTATCGGCGGGACAAAGCATCAGCAATAACATTTTCTTTCCCTTTCTTGTGTTTGATGACATATGGAAAAGACACAACAAATCCACGCATTTAGCATGCCGACGATTCAGATTTGATTGGTTTCGAATATGCTTAAAAGATTCATGATCAAAAATGAATGATGGATTCTCTAGGCCACAATTAATACTACCAAGTTTCCAGAGTCCGAAGTAAAGCAAATAATTCTATGTCATAAGTTGAATAGTTCAAACTAGGACCACTCAATTTCTCACTGAAATAAGCAACTGGTTTGCCCCCTTGCAGCAACACACCACCCAACCCAATTCCACTACCATCACATTCTAGCTCAAACATCTTGGTAAAATCTGGCAACTGAAGCAAAGGTGCATGGGTCAACTTATCTTTCAAAATCATGAAGGCCTCTTCTTGTCGTGGACCCCAAGAGAAAGGAACACCTTTCTTCGTGAGCTCATTCAGCGGGGCAGCTATGGTGCCGAAATCGTGAACAAATCTGCGATAGAATCCAGCAAGCCCGAGAAAACTCCGGATTTGTGTGACCGTGGCAGGAGTTGGCTAGCTCTGAATTGCTTCAATCTTGGCGTGGTCCACTTCTATACCCTGTGCTGTAACAACATAGCTAAGAAAAGATACACGGTCTATGCATAAACTGCACTTGTCTAGGTTTCCAAACAAACGTGCACTACACAAAGCGTCAAAAACAACACGTAAATGATCAAGATATTCCTCCAAAGATTTGCTTTAAATCAATATATCATCAAAATAGACAACCACAAATTTGCCTATAAAAGCACGCAAAACTTCGTTCATTAGTCTCATGAAAGTTCTAGGTGCGTTAGTTAACCCAAAAGGTTTGACTAACCACTCATATAAACCAAACTTAGTTTTAAAAGTTGTTTTCCATTCATCCCCCAACTTCATACGAATTTGATGGTATCCACTACGCAAATCAATTTTGGAGAACAGAATAGCGCGTTTAATTCATTAGGCATATCATCTAACCTGGGGATAGGATGACAATATCGGATTGTAATGTTGTTAATGGCTCAACAATCAACACACATACACCATGAGCCATCTTTCTAAGGCACTTGAAGAAGAGGAACGTACATGGGCTAAGAGATTCATGGACATACCCCTTATCAAGTAATTCTTGTACTTGACACTGAATTTCTTTAGTTTCCTCAGGATTGGTGCGGTATGTTGCGCGGTTGGGCAATGATGCTCCTGGAATGAGGTCAATCTACTGTTCAATGCCTCGGAAAGGTGGAAGGCCAGCCGGTACGTCTTTTGGGAAGACGCTGGAGTATTCCTACAAAAGGTTAGTGACTGCAGGATGCAAAGAAGAGGGCATATCATCCACAGAAAATAGGACCTGTGTGCACATGAGAGCAAAGCTATGACATCCTAATAAAATTATTAGTCTGTCACTTGTTTTATAAAAAGAAAATAAAGAAATAAAAATATTTTATATTATTATTTTATGTGTAAAAGGCTCAGATAAGGACTATTAAGCCCTAGATAGTTCTAGAAGCTTCCTGGTGGGTCCCACTTGATCCTACCACGACCCTAGCTCGACCCAACGAGGTTGAGACTCATCCTACAACCTCTAGAAGCCTCTAGATGGGGTGGAGATCGAATCCTGTTCAAATACGGATGCCGATTAGGATTCGAACTCTCCATCTCTCCAAATCTTCCACAAATAGGACTCTTCCCTATTTCTATCTGACCAAACACCCCTCCACCACTATAAATACCCCCCCTGCACCCCCTCCCTCAAATCCACACCAAATCCCCTCGGATTCCGAGCAAACCCTAGCCAAAACCGAGAGAAAACCCTAGATCCCTGTCTGACCGAGATCCAAATCGCAGATCTGAAGCTAGGACGTTGTAGGTCTCATCGAGATGATCGATTTGGATATATGGATCGCTAGATTTGGATAAGAATTGAGGGAGTTAGGGATTCCCTCGGTCGCCGGCGAACCTCAGTGTCCGCGCCGTCAGCACGTCGCCCGCACGCGCCGACAACTATCCGACCCCGCACGGCAGCCTCGTCAGCGCCCTGGGCCAACCGGCAGCCGTCACGTGGCAAGCAACGCCATGTCAGTACCACGTGAATGCCACGTTAGCGCCAGTCACCCGAAACCCACCTCCCAGGCGCCACGTCAACCGATGCGTGGACCAACCAGAGGATGACACGTGTCCATCACTGTTCACACCAAACCGCGGTTAGACCGGTTAATTCCAGTTTTTTTCGGTCTATTATTTTCCAGAGATTTTTCTATTTTCCTGAAACTTCCCAGAATTGTTTAGGGAGTTCCCGAACTCCGATTTAGATGATTCCAGAGCCTAAAAATCACAAAAATTCCCTAAACTTTTATATATTTTTATCACACTATTTTCTCTGTGTTTGTTATTTATTTCTGTTTTATTTCTTTTGCGCATAGATCCGACATGTACCTGCTGTACGGGAGTCGTTCCGGAGCTGTTCGAAGGAGGAGAACCAGATCCAATCTTCTTCGAAGGCAAGCTAGATTCATATTGAATTCCTAGTTTGCTAAATTTTATTTATTTCAAGTTTATTTAAATTGCATGCTTAAATTATCATCGTATGTGCGTTTTTGATCCTGTTTCATATTAGTCCTTTACTAATATGATTTAGCCTACCATTGTTTGCCCGATTGGTACTGTTTTCCTAGCCTATCCTTTGTGTAGTTGCTTAGCCTTGGTTCTGGGATTGGTAGTTGATAGGTTTCACTTATTATTAAACTTTTATCCGTGAAGTTTGGCTTCGTGGTGCTATTTTTGGATAAACCTAATCAACTAAAATCAACGTGGTGTGTGTTGATTTGAGGAGACCTAGAAGAGGCGGATTTTGGGCTTGTGGTTGTGTTGTGCAGGTCTCCTCTCTCATATAAGGACTGTATACTTGTGACTACCAAATCGAACCTGAACCGTACAACCACTTGTGCCTTCTGTCCCTAATCTATTAGCTGTGAAAACCTAGTTTCTGGTGTATTCGTAGTGGACGGACGTGATTCGCGATCACCGGTTTCGAATGGCTTAAATAGGGGCTATCCTCATGCGGTGCGTTATCAGGTTCGGCTGAAGGAGTGCGCATGACTGTCAGCCTGGTCAAAGTGTACCGTATGGGCGCGAAACCAAAAGAAAGGGTACATTATGGGACAGGTGAAAGCAGTGAATGGTTTTGTACTGTTTCTCTCTTGGGATGAGACAGGGCTTGTGGGGAACGTGTACACACTCTGCAGAGTTAAAACTATCATGGTAGCCGTGCCCGTGATCATGTGTTTTCACAGGATAGTCCAATGTGTTTTAATTAATTAACATGATGGTAGTGTAGGCAGGGATTGCCTCTCTTTTGAGCTGGTTAGCCGTTTCTATGGCTATGCTCATCGTGTGCTGAGCTGGTTAGCTGTCCTTTGGCTACGCTCATGTGTTATAATGTGTTCAATGAATCAAGAATAAATAAACAAATAGATAGGTGATGTTTTAGCAAAATAACCCAACCCATCCTTTGACCTTGCATTCATTATTAAGAACTACTTACTGGATAGCCGTGTACTCATTATATGGATCACGGATATTTGTTCAGGAGAAGATCACGACATCGGTGCCAGTTGTGACCAGGAGGGTCAGGGTGATTAGCTACGCGTTCCGGGTCAACCTCAGAGTATCGTCGCATTTGAAGTCTTCCGCTGTGTTCTTATTGCTATTGAATTATGTCCTATGCAAGACTATGTAAACGTCTATGTCAACTGGATGCTATTTATGCTATGTAAACTGTTAATTTTCTAGTTAATTCAATGCCTGCGATGATATTCTAAAACGTCCTTGAGTGCGATACTAGTTATGATCTTCTAGGACTAGTATTCGGCCACTCAAGCTGGTTGAAATACCGGGGTGCACGACAAAAGCAAACAGAAGTACTAGCAACACAATCATCCAAATCAGCTTGAGTAGCTAGCAAAACAGACCCCTTCAATTTGATGTCAGTTTGTGCAGTGCGAGAGTGTTCTTTTTGTTGAATGAACTCATGAGCTACAACCTGATTTTCACTAGGAGCATGCACTGGATTTTTGTCTCTACTAGCTCGAGCCAGCTCATCTTTAACAATTTGTTCTAGAGTTATTAGATGCAACACAATTTTCTTTCCCTTAAAGATGAGTGAATATTGATGGGTGCGACCATTATGTACAGAATCAGTATCATATTGCCCAGGTCGACATAGTAACGTGGAACATGCTTGCATAGGAACAACATCACAATCAACATAATCATGCTATGAACCCATAGAAAACGGTACCCTCACTAAACATGTTACCTTCAGTTTACCACTTTGGTTGAGCCATTGGATGTGGTAGGGGTGGGGATGCGGTCGAGTAGACAGAGCATGCTTTTCCACCATATCTGTACTTGCCAAGTTGTTGCAGCTCCCAGCATCTATAGTGACTCAAACTGATTGCTCATTAACGGCGCCTTTAGTTTGAAACAAATTGTGGCTTTGATTTGTTCCGCTTTGGCAATCTGAGTACTGAGTACACGTTGTACGATAATACTGAAATACTGATCAGCATCATCAGCAGCAACATGTTCTTCGTGATCAAATGTATCTCCGTGTCCTGCAATGTTAGTAGCAAGCATGGCATATGTTTCATCATCCAAATTACTAGCTGAAGAATACTCACCATCCTCACGTATAACCAGTACTCGCTTGTTTAGGCAATCACGCATGACATGTCCATAGCCCTTGCAGCGGTGGCACTGGACAACCTTGGTGCGCCCGGTAGAAGCAACCGAAGCACTCTATGTTGAACCATTGTTTACGGCTTTGGTCACTGCAGAAGCATGTGGTGGCGGAGCTGACGTCACGTGTGTTGTTTGTTGTTGGGTGGAGATGGTGCAGCTGAATGGGAGGCCGATGCAGCGACGCAGCCGAAGCGCTTGGCTTCCAAGAGTTAATGCGACCTGTAGGAAAGTTAACTCATGTTCTCATTTGACGTCCCTGCACTTCACATTCAGTTTTGCAAGCAAGATGGAACCAAGTAATAGAATTGTAATCTTTGTAATCAAGAATGTCCTGGATGTCATAATTCAGCCCACCCAAACATTGTGCCATAGCTGCATCCTCATTCTCAACTAAACCATAACGCAACATACCAATTTGCAACTCCTGAAATTACTCCTCTACAGAATTGCTACCTTGACATAAGCGTTGTAGTTTATTTATCATGTCACGAGCATATTATGAGGGGACAAATCTGTGTCGCATGAGCAGTTTCAATGCTTCCCAGGTTGTGGGAATGTTATTCGGATGCTTGTGGCAATGTTCTCTCCACCAAATGCAAAGTCTGTGAACTCACTAGTGGCAGCCCTAACTTGGTTTTGTGTAGGAAAAGCATGGCATGCAAACTTTTAATCAACAGCTAGCTCCCAATTAAGATAAACATCCGGATCATATTTTCCATTAAACGCAGGAATGGTGAACTTTACCTTAGCAAAGAAATCATCTTGATTATGTACCTCACGTTGATGCTGCTGTCAGTGCATACCTTGTTGATGGACACGCGGTTGTCGACGACCCCGAGCGCGTTGTGGGCGACACTCTCGTCATACTCGGTATCACCTGCATAATCATCCTCATCTTGATCTACAATGTCACTGTGGGCAGCTTGGCCTTGAACAACAGTAGCAAGTTGTTAGGGAAAGTATGTGGCCCACGGAGATGCAGCCCACTAACTCACCCCCAGCCCCACGGGAAACACGCTCGAGTTTGGTAAGCTCAAACCCGAGCTTGGCAAGCTCGCACTTGAGCTTCCCTGCCTCGGAAGCTTGGGACGTTCACTTCACCTGGGCTCCCGAAGTTCAGGGTTCGAGACCTGAGGCAGATCGTGCTCCACCGCGCACAGGATACGCCTTGGTCCCAAAGGTCACCAGAATTAAATCGTGCAGACTGCATCGGCGCCCTAACGAGGCTCTTGGCGAAGTTGGCGGCGGGTCTCGCAACCGCCAGATGGGCAAGACACGTGCTGACCGGTAGCGGTCCGGCACAGTAATAGGGAGATACACTTGATTACCCGGTGGATTTTGTACGCCCCGGCATGGCAAGGCAACGACTATTCAACGGACTAACGCAGTTACATGAGCTGTGCACCGCTTATAAAAGTGGCGCGACAGCCACAACGAATGTAGCGACCACACAAGTCATCTGCACACAAGACTATCTCTTCTCCAGGCACAACACACACCCAGAAGGTAGCCACCGCGGAACAGGAGCACTTGCACTCACGTAGGAGCTCTAGTCCTCGGCGGTAGTTCTCCGCATACAGGTAATTGTAGGAACACGTTGACGAGTCGTACAAGGAGTGGCAAGCTGATATCCTTGCCGGAGCTCAGGCTGATGAGATGGAGGTGGAAGTAGCACCCGCCTCAGGAGTAGCTGTTCGCTCCCCAGCTTTACCCAGCCAAGCCGGCACGTCAGCGAGCGAAACCCTCATGGAGAGACTAGAGGCATCGCCGCCAAGTTGTCCAGAATCGACAGATCGCAAGACACCGTGGTTCTTACTCAAGAGGAGGATCCGTCTGCGCACAAGAATCGGGCGCCCGCCCGTCAGTGGCGGTGGACCAGCGCGTACCCATGGTGGTCGAAGGTGCCGACGGCACCACCTCCGTGGGAGACACCGACATGTCCCCCTCGCGGGAACCTACCTCACGCCATGTCTTTGCGGCGTCGGTGAGCAACCTCCTGATCGCCCACGACCGACCGGCGGAGAGCATCACGCGCGAGGTCGCCGACCTCTCTTTTGGGTCACGGCACACTCTAGCGGACATCCGTCACAGGCCTACCGGCTCGACGCCCGCCACTCGCACCGCGTGTGCGCACTCGCCCACCACTACAGTCACCAACCTGGTCCTGCGTAGTCAGCAAAGAGTTAAGGCGATTGTCCAGGTCATGCGTGATCTGGAGAAGGACCCGCGAGGGTTCACCATGGCTGACCTAGGTGCTGCAGTTGCGGACGGCCTGGAGGAGCTCGCCGGGGACCTCGGTGAGCACCTGCAGGCCCAGTCACTCACCAGTGGCACCTCAAGGCGACGAGGCCAGAGCGTTCGGTCGCGTCGACAGGCATCCACGTCCACAGCGGATGGCACTCCCCAGCGCACCCCAGGCGGAGTATTTTCCTGCCTCGGGCCGCTTCCGGGCGGAAGACCCCCGTTGGAAACAACGGCGCTGCCCTTGGATGTCCGACCTTCTCTCGGGCTTTGCGCGAGGCCCCTTGCCCTCGCAAGTTCAAGCCTGGAAACATCGAAAAGTTCGACGGGAGTAAGAATCCCGACGAGTAGTTCGAGAAGTTCAAGCCTGGAAACATCGAGAGGGCGGGGGAAGGCCTGCAGGACTACGTCCGCAGGTTCGTCCAGGTACGCAAGACCATCCCGTCGATCTCCGACGAGGCCATCATCGAGGCCTTCAAGGAGGGAGTACGGAACACCCGTTTTACCGAGGATCTTGAGCTCCATCCGATCCGCACCGCGGTCGATTTATTTTGCGCCGCGGAGGGATACATCAACACCTCCGAGGCGGTGGAGCGCATGAGAGGTAGAACGGAGGAGAAGGCGGCGGCTCGGACTGGCACAGATGCCAAGAAGAGCGACGCTGAGAAGAAGAAGAAAAGAAGAAGAAGAAGGAGCCCGCCGTCCCAAACTATGTCGCGGCGGTAGAGCCCGAGAGGCCCGCTCCCGGGCGGCCGCCTCGGCTAGCCCGCCGGCAGTGGCGGAACGGCACATGGCCAAGCCGTAAGGGCGAAGCCTCACCGGCCTCGGCCGGACCAGCGAGTAACCTCGGGCGGCATCGCTCGCTTTCTCCATAGGTAAGACGCCACGACTCGCAGAATCGCAGGACGGGTGGCACGGTTGGAGGACATCTACGCCGGACGCGGGCCCATGCCCAAACCTCCCGAACATGGAGTGCCGAACGACCGAGCGCCCCAGGGCAGCCATGGCGATGCCTTCCAGGAGGCTCGCACGCACGTCGCCGTGATCTTCGGCGGCGCGTCTGCCTACAGCTCGCGACATGAACTTAAGGCCACTGCCCGAGAGGTTTACCACCACGAAAGGGGTAAGCCCGGAGACGCACCCATGCGGTGGTCTCACCAGTCGATCACTTTCTCCAGGGATGACTGTCCCCCCGGAATGACCAGGCCCGGCGTCTACGGCGGTACTCTGTCGACCATCGCGAACACGCGAGTCGATCGCGTCTTTGGTGGACGGCGAAGCTCCTAGACATCATCATCGCCAGTCCTTGGCGGATGCAGTCCCGCGGTCCAAAGTCAAGGACATTGCCATTCCCTTTCCTGGCATTGTCCCGGGGTCGTCCTTGCAACCGATCGGGCAGATCGTGCTGCCCGTGACGTTTGGGACCCCCTAGAACTTTCGGACGGAGTACGTCAACGTTGAGGTGGTGGACTCCGAGCTTCCGTACAACGCCATTCTTGGACGCCCCGCGTTGTCCAAGTTCATAGCGGCCACCCATCACAGGTACCTCTGCCTGAAGATGCCGGCCCCTCATGGGGTCATCTCGATCAAGGGCAGCCACAAGGCCACTATGGCTTGTGATGAGAGCGCCCTGGCCATGGTCGGACAGCTCCCAGAGCGCGGCCCAGCTAAGGCCGATTGGCCGCCAGTTCGTCCCAAGGTGGCCTTACAGCCGCAGGAACCCACCAAGGCAGTCCCCCTATCCGAGGATGACCCAGCTAAGATCATCCACGTAGGGGCCAACCTCGAGTCCAAATAGGAACTCGAGCTCGTCACCTTCCTCCGGGCTAACGCAGACGTGTTCGCGTGGGAACCGTCCGACATGCCTGGAGTCCCAAGGGAAATAATCGAGCACAGGCTAGCCATTCAGCCTGATAAGAAGCCTGTTAGACAGGCCTTGCGACGATTTCCCAAGTGGAAAGTTGACATCATCCAGGAGCAACTTGGCAAGCTCCTCCAAGCTGGCTTCATCCGGGAAGTCG
This sequence comes from Olyra latifolia, assembly GCA_036346145.1. Lineage (NCBI taxonomy): Eukaryota > Viridiplantae > Streptophyta > Magnoliopsida > Poales > Poaceae > Olyra > Olyra latifolia. Next base: position 59,557,362 of record CM070525.1, read on the forward strand.
AGCATTCCGACTGGCTCGCTAACCCGGTCGTCGTCAAGAAGAAGGGCGGGAAATGGCGAATGTGCGTCGACCATCGCGACCTCAACGCCGCCGCCTAAAGACATTTCCCTGTCGCGCCTGAGACCAACCGGTCGACGAACGGCGACTTCGGGCCATGAGCTTCCTGGACGCCTACTCGGGCTATCACCAGATCGCTCTGGCAAGGGAAGACGAAGAGAAGACTACCTTCGTGACACCTTTTGGTACCTTCTGCTACACGACCATGTCATTCGGTTCAAGAATGCGGAGCCACGCGTCCAGCCGGTTAATCGCGTAAGACGATCCCTGATCAGATAGGGTGCAATGTAGAGGTTTATGTAGACGACGCTGTTGTAAAAAGCAAAGTCCCACGGGACCATGTGACCGACCTTCGCGAAACGTTCGCTAATCTTAGGAAACACCAAGTCAAACTGAATCCTAAAAAATATGTCTTTGGTGTCCGGTCTGGGATGTTGCTTGGCTACGTGATAGGGAAGGCGAGCATCGGGGTAAACCCCGAGAAAATCGAGGCCATCGAGAATATGAGGTCGCCAACCTGCACGAAGGAGGTGCAAGCCCTCACTGGGTGGATGGCGGCTCTCAGCAGATTCATATCTCGTCTCGGCGAGCGCAGTGCACCTTTCTGTAAGATCCTGCGCAAGCACGATGGCTTCGAATGGTCAGAGGAAGCCGAGGCCGCTTTTAGCGAGCTAAAGCGTTACCTGTCCACGTCTCCCATACTTGCCATGCCAAAGCTCGGGGAAGCTCTACTCCTCTACCTGGCGGTTGCCCCACAGTCGTGAGTCTTTGATTAGCAATGAACGCGAGCGAGCAACAACCCGTCTACTACATAAGCGAGGTACTGCATGGACCTAAGGAGCGGTACCCTGAGGTCCAGAAACTCTTGTACACCTTGCTTATGGCCTCGCGAAAGTTGCGTCACTATTTCCAAGCCCATCCAATTACGGTCCCAACGAGTTTTCCACTAAGGGATATTATCCGAAACCCCGACGCGAACGGGCGGGTCGCAAAGTGGGTAGTCGAGCTTGGTGAATTCGACATCAAGTTCGTATCACGAATAGCGATCAAGTCCCAAGTGAACAAGGAGTTTCAGTGTTACGATAACTCAATGGCACAATACCTGGCAGAAGTGAGAAAGCTGGAGAAACACTTCACGAACTTTGAAGTGTGTTATGTTCCTAGACTGATTAATAGCCTGGCCAATAAGCTTGCAAAGCTTGGCTCCTCACAAGAAACCGCCCCGGCGGGGTGCTCGTGCAGCACCTACTCAAGCCCTCTATTCCCTCCGGAGAAGAGGCCCCCGAGAAGACGGTTGCCTCGACCCAAACGACCGGTACCGTTTTGTTCCTAGAGCAGCGCGACACCTGGATGACGCCATTTGTCCAGTTCTTGACGCATGATACACTGCCACAGGACACAGCTGAGAAATCCCGGCTCCAAAGACAAGCCCGACTTTACCGATTGCTCGGGGGCTTGTTGTACCGAAGGAGTTCTAACAGCGTACTTTGTAAGTACGTGACCCAGGAGGAAGGCAAATTTCTCTTCCAAAAAATCCAAGACGGGATCTACGGGGCCCACGCCTCTTTCAGAACCTTAGTGAAAAAGTCTTTTCGATGGGTACCATCGCCCATTCGCTGATCGACGCAAAGGGAGCTAGTAAAGCGTTGCCCGCCCTGCCAATACCATGCACGAGTGTCCCATCAGCCGGCATACGAGCTACAGACTATCTCGTTAACCTGGCCATTCTCGACGTGGGGAATGGACATACTTGGTCCGTTCCCCAGGGGCCTAAAGGTGTGCACACACTTGTTCGTCGCCATCGACACTTTCACTAAGTGGATCGAGGCCGAACCAGTGTCGAGCATATCAGCCCAAACGGCCAAGCGGTTCCTAAGGAACAGCATTGTGACCAGGTTCGGTGTTCCGAGCAAGCTGATCGCTGATAACAGGACACAGTTCACAAGCGAGCTATTCCAGAACTACTGCGAAGAGCTCGGCATGAAGGTCGCCCTAGCCTTGGTGGCTCACCCACAGAGCAACGGCGCGGCCGAATGTGCGAATGGGCAGATCATGCAAGGCATCAAGCGCCGAGTATACGACGCTCTCGCCGAACAGCGTCCCAACTGGGTGGAGGAGCTACCCTCGATGCTTTGGGCAGCCCGAACAACCTCTAATCGGGCTACCGGCGAAACCCCATTCAGGCTCGTATACGGCTCGAAAGCGGTCTTGCCCGCCGAGCTAAGACTTGGTTCAGCTCGCGTTGATTTTATAGGGCAAATCGACAACGACGAGGAGCAACCGTTGGACCTCAACCTATTCGAGTCCTACCGCGAGCAAGCACTACTGCGAGTGGCAGCATACCAGCAATCCCTGCGATGGCATGCGGCGAAGAAGGTACAGACCCGGACCTTGCAAGTAGGCGACCTGGTTCTAAGACGGGTTCAGAACCTAGCCCACGCCAATAAGTTTACCCCAAGGTGGGAAGGTGCAGACACGGTCAGATCGACCACACGCCCGGGTCAGAAGATCGCTATGCCGGATGGTAGAGTCCTCAACAGCCCCTGGAACATCGCTCAACTTCGAAGGTTCTACGCCTGAATCAAGGTCGTAAGTCTCCTTTCCCACCTCCTTTCTTTTCTTTTGTCCATTTTCTCGCTTCCCAGAAAGCCCTTAAGCAAACCCCGGCGATCTAGGCCTACGATTGGGCTTGGGACAACGCCCGACTGTCTCAATACATGTTGGCAGAGTAACGGCTATGTAGGAGCTAACCCCGGGATTCCCTTGCACACGGGTAAGCCAATATCCATCGTACCACGCAAGATCCCGTTGGGCACACGCTTTCCGGCCCTATATCATAAGCCCGCATAAAGTTGTCACAACCCGGGATAACTCTAGAGCCCAACACTCCGCCTCTCACGAAGAGACGGAGCAAGGGCCACGAGCTCCGTTCCAAGGATACGATCTCTCTAAGCCACGCCCGAGCTTCTCATTAGAAGCTCGGCCATGGCTCGGGGGTTAGGGTCGATTTTTCAAAAATTGATCTCTCTAAACCACAACCGACCTTCTGTCGAACCAGAAGCTCGGCCGTGGCTCGGGGGCTAGGGTCGATTTTTCAAAAATTGATGTCTCTAAACCATAACCGACCTTCTGTTGAACCGTAAGCTCGATTCGTGGCTCGGGGGTTAGGGTCGATTTTTCAAAAATTGATCTCTCTAAACCACAACCGACCTTCGTCGAACCGTAAGCTCGATGGCCGTGGCTCGGGCTAGGGTCGATTTTTCAAAAATTGATCTTCTAAACCACAACCGACCTTCGCTGAACCGAAGCTCGATCGTGGCTCGGGGCTAGGGTCGATTTTTTCAAAATTGATCTCTCTAAACACAACCGACCTTCCGTCGAACCGTAAGCTCGGTCGTGGCTTGGGGGCTAGGGTCGATTTTTCAAAAATTGATCTCTCTAAACCACAACCGACCTTCTGTCGAACCAGAAGGTCGGCCGTGGCTCGGGGGCTAGGGTCGATTTTTCAAAAATCGATCTCTCTAAACCACAACCGACCTTCTGTCCGATCAGAAGCTCGGTCATGGCTCGGGGGTTGGGGTCGATTTTTTAAGGGTCGATTTTTCAAGGGTCGATTTCTTAAAAGTTGATTTCCCAAGGTCGATTATCCGAGTAAAGACTTGCGATCTTCTCTAAGCCATGCCCGAGCTTCCCAGAAGCTCGGGCATGGCTCGGGGGCTAGGATCGATAGGACAAAACTGCGACCTACAAATCCTTTCTTGTCTATACGACAACTTGTGTTCGTTTGCACGCAGGAAAAAACGCCAGAACCAAAGTCGAAGATACGCCAAAAGAAGCAGCAACAACAAACAAACTTTATTAAAGATTTTGAGACGGCCTACAAGCCAGTTACACAAAGCCGCGGCGGGCACAGACCAGTGCCTCGACGATCACGTCGGCCACCTCGGCGAGCTTCAGGACGGCCTCGATCAGTGCCGCGACGGTGGCGACATCGCGAGCACGGGCATCTTCCTCGGCCCACTCAGCAAGGGCGAGATCATACTCCGCCCAGAGGACCTCCAAGAACTCTTCATGATCCATGGAAGCAAGAGGAGAGGGAGGTACTGAAGGAAGCGAGAAGAGAAGGAGGTACGGAAGAAAGAAGTCCGGAATGAGAAGTGGCTGCCGCATCGGTCCCCTTTTTATTGTCGAAGCTCAGGAAGCCGAACCGATCACAGAAGTAAATAGCATCAGGAAGCAACTCCGAGGAGGAGCCGTTTCCAAGACTTGACGCGGATGTCTCTCGCGACACGACGCAACAGTCAAATCAACGATTGGCATTCCAGGGAGAAGGTGGACCGAAGGGGTGACGAAGAAAAAGGGTCAAAACAAGTCAATTGCATTTTCAAGTATTTACAAGGGCGATCCGGATTACCGCCCAACAAAAAGGAGAAAGACCAAAAAGCCTACGACTTAGGCCGCACTGAAGTTTATGGCTCGCCAAGACTCGTCATATTGGCTCTGAAGCTCGAGGAAGTCTTTCTCCTTATCCCGGGTAGTCCGCATCTTAGCCCGCAAGACTTCATTGGCTCCTTCCAAGTCCCGCACGGTGTCCCGAAGGGTCTTCAGCAGATCCTCCATCGTGGCTGCAGCTGACTTCACCCGGGAGAGCTCCGCAGCGAGGAGGTCGACTCTCTCATCGCACAAGCAACCTCGCCATGCAAGACGCCTCCACCGACCGAAGGCGCTCCTCAAGCTCGGAAGAATGGTCGCGTTCGGCCTTAAGGGCCTCCAGCGACCGACGGGGGACTTCCCCGGCATCTTCTTGCGCCGCGGCTAGGGCCACCTCTGCCGCCGCAACTCGAGCTTCTAGAGGTACTGCCTGGTCTGAGCTCGAGCGAGCTTCATCATGCTTTCTACAAGACGGTCTCGGCCGCGCCGCCAAAGATGCGCCATCTGCCAGCCAAGGGCCTCTCGCTCGCATCGTGCTCACTTCAAATGAGCAAGCGATGTTAACGAACTCATGTAGAACCGCACCAAGAGAATAGGTTAAGGGAAAAGAAAGAACTAAACGCAGGGTCAACACAAAGCATCAAAGACCAAGCTCGAAGGCACTTACCCGCCTTGCAGCCGCTGTAGTCACGGACTCGTACCGAGCCCGCGAGGCACCCCTGGGCGCAGGCAACGCCATGACCAAATCGCCCGAGCTGTCGCTCGAGCTGCCCGGCTCCTCGGGCGCCCCCTCTACGAGCCCGGCCGAGCCTCCCGCAGTTTCGGGCGCCTCCCACCTCGGGCGCTCTCCACAGAGCTCGGCCGAACCTCCCGCAGCTCGGCCGCCTCTCCCGCAGCCGCAGGACCTCCCCGCATGGTCTCGCCCATTCTCAAGGCCTGCCACTCAAGGCATGGCTCGGGGGCGAAGTCAGTTTGCACCCCGACATCCGCCTTAGGTCGGACCATCCCTATGATCGCCAGCCACTTCGCGAGAGACTAGCCGGGAACGGGCCGAAGCCGAATGGGCTGCTGCTGGCGCGCCCTGGCTAGCGAGAGATGATACTCGACCCACGCCGGCGTCGCCACGATCCACCCGGCAGCAACCAGCGGGGCCACGCTCCACAGACGCACTGTCACGATGCTAGCCGCTGTAATAACCCGGACCGGCCAGTTCCAGCCACGCAGGAGCGTGTCGCTCATGTCCAGCTGTAGGCCGGGCAGGTTGCACCCCATAAAGAGCTCCGACAGGCCGCCGAAGTCAACTGGGCGCCACCCGGTCGAGGTCCGCCTCTCGACGCGGAGCGGTACCAGGATCGACGTCCCCTGATCCGTCTCCACCTCTACGGTCACGGCCCGGCAGTGCATGTCGCTGCGCGCTACCAACGGGAGGAAGAAGGGCACCGAGCCTCGACGCCCGGGCTCGTCCTTAACGGGTCGTTTCTCCGAGCGACTTCTTTCGTCAAGACGATGAGTTCTCACTGGGAGGACATGGCGATCGAAAACGGCGGCAAGCCCGACCGACAGCTGAGAAACGAAATAGGCGAGGAAAGGAAGGAAGGATCTAAAGGGAACAACGATTTACGTGCGAGCTTGACGTCCGTCCCAGCCAGCCCATCGCCCGAGTCGTCATCATCATCCAAAGACCAACCAACGCTTTGGCCCTCGCTGGTATCTGCATCGACCAAGTCCCGTCCCGGGAACTTTAGCCCGGCCGGGTCGGAGACGGAAGTGGGAGCTCAGGTCGACCTCCGCCCCGCGATGGCAACCTTGCCCCCACGGAAGCGACCGGCCAGCTTTTTCAGGGGCGGTCGCCCCCTCGCGACTCGTTCTTGCTGCACCGGAACAGAGCCCGCGTCGCCGCTGGTGGTCAAGCTCGCGACCTCGGTTGCCGCCGATCGAGGGCGGCAGCTCGGCTTTCACCGCTTCCTCCGCGAAACAAGGCAGGAATGTCGGCCGCACCACGGAAGATCGCTCCCAGGAGCGCTTAAGCCCGCGGGAGCACGTACCTCGTCCAAGACGTTGCGGATGCCCGAGCCTGATGGCTGGTTATGGTTTGCGGGCAGCAGAAGCCTCACGGCCCGAACCACGTCATCCTGGGGCAGGGATACAAAGAAAAAGGCGAAGATATTAAAAACACGCCCAAAGAAAGCTCGGGAAAAGGACTATAAGATCGAAGAAAGAAACTTACGGGAGGTATCTTCGCGGGTGAGATTGTCCCACCCATGAATCTCGAAGAAAGGGCGAACCCGCCTTCGCAGCGGGCTCACCCGGTGCCTGATGAAGTCGGCTACAATGTCGTAGCCGTTGAGCCCCCGGCCGGCCAAATCCCGGATTTTGGCCGCCGAGGCCGCCTCCGCCGGCTCAAATAAGGTCGGGCAACGCCGACTTCGGGGCTCGCGTCACAACCATAGCAGGCAGTCGTCGAGCACCTTGGCATAGTATCACTGCGATGCCCACCCCCCCGATGTTCTCCTTAGCCCTGAACGCCGGGTACACGGGCTTCATATCGCGGCGGAGCTTGAAGTAGGCGCACCCCGCCACATTGCTCCCGCCGGTCGTAGTCAGCTCATAGAAGTTGAGGAAGAGGCTGATCGTCGGCTCCACCCCGACGAACGCCTCGCAAAGGTGCGCGAAGATCGTCAGGAATAGGATCGAGTTGGGGTTGAGGTTCACCAACTCGATCCCACACTAAGCAAGGATCACGTCGAGGAACCCGGATTCCGGGACCCGGAGCCCATGGATGGCGAAAAGCTCGAAGCAGACGAATTCTTTGCTCTCGGGTGCGGGGACCGTCTCCTCGCCGGCCACCCTCCAACCACCGACCTCAGTGAAGCCGATGGCGACCAACTCCTTCAAGTCGTCCTCAGTGAGGAGGCTCCACGTGAAGGGCACCATCGGCAGAAGAAGGTCGGGAGGCGAGAGGCGGCGGAAGAGTGAAGGGATGAGAAAGGCAAGAAGGCAGTAGCACAAGAGGGCGTAAAGTGAAACAGCGGAGGAGAAGCCGCCTGATATAAACTGTCGTGGGGAGACGAACCGTCGCCTGTCTGCCCGGAGACGCGGAAACCGAGAAGGAGAATCATGCGCAAGATAATCACAAGATATTTGGGATTCCCGCCGGCCGGGCCTGCTTGGCGTGCAAAGGCAATCATTTCGCCCAAAGGCGGTTACCAAATAAACCTCCGAGCGGCACGACTTCGTCTCGCTCGAGGCTCGGGGCTAGCTGTTGGGGGAAAGTATGTGACCTATGGAGATATGGCCCACTAACTCACCCCCGGCCCCACGGGAAACACGCTCCAGCTTGGTATGCTCAAGCCCAAGCTTGGCAAGCTTGCACCCGAGCTTCCCTGCCTCAGAAGCTCGGGACGTTCACTTCACCTGGGCTCCCAAAGTTCAGGGTTCGGGACCCGAGGCAGATCGTGCTCCGCCGCGCACAGGATACGCCTCGGTCCCAAAGGTCACCAGAAATTAAATGCGTGCACTGTACCTAGGAGCGCCTAACGGAGGCTACTGGCGAGTTGGCGGCGGGTCTTGTCAACCGCCCTTATGGGCAAAGACATGTGCTGACCTGTAGCGGTCCGGCACAGTAATCGGGAGATACACTCGATTACCCGGTGGATTTTGTACGCCCCGGCATGGCAAGGCAACGACTATTCAACGAACCAACGCATGCTACAGTAGCCAGGCACAGCCTATAAAAGGGGACGCACAGGCCACAACGATGGGAAGTAGCCACATGAGTCATCTGCACACAAGACTATCTCTTCTCCAGGCACAACACACACCCGGAAGGTAGCCACCGCGGAACAGGAGCACTTGCACTCACGTAGGAGCTCTAGTCCTCGGCGGTAGTTCTCCGCATACAGGTAATTGTAGGAACACACACAGTGCCTTGGGCACTTATTGTGCTCGAGCCCGGGCTTCCCAAAGCCTGGCCTCACCCCCTTTGTACTTGTTTGAGCTTGGCATTAAACGAAAACTGGACGTAGGGCTGTTATCCGACAGTGGAGGCCTGAACCAGGATAAAAATCCTCGTGTCATCACCATCACTCTCCCTAGGTCTCGACGCGTCTGACCGCTTCGGGACTTAGACGCTTCTTTACCTCGGCGGTGCCGGCCACGTGGCCGGCCTCGTCGAGGCGGGGCGCCGGGTCCCGCACCCACCTTCTTCCTTGCTCATCGGAGGCCCACGGAGGCTCGCCTCCCGGTCGCCGACACAAGTGTTCGTGACTGTTCCTCAAGACGTGTCACTATGGTGGCCAGATTAGTATTGGTGTTGGCCCAGGCGGTCTTCATTTCGTCCAGTGTTGTTACTGTCTTGATATGGGCGTCCTCTAGTTGTGCAAGATGCTCATTTGTTGTTCTGACGTCCTCCTCAAGGCCCTCTGTTCACAGCCTCATTTGTCGCTCAAAATATTGTATAATACCCCGAGTACAAGGAGAATGTTGTGTGGTGGGGTCTGAGTTCTCCGTAACTTCTACTGTAATAGCCCATTTTGGGCCAAATTTTAATCTTTAAAATTTTGAGTGCAAGAAAATTATTTTTCTCGCTAAAAATGCTAAATGCAAATCTACGTCATGCATTTTTTCCTATTTTCAGAAATATTCGAGCCTATTTAACTGGCTTATAATTTTAGGTAAGTACGTCTATTTTTGGATTGTGAATAGTAACAAACCATATAATCAATAAACTTGGTGTCTAGTTTTCTAGGATGCTGCAAATTTTCAAACCATGAATAGGGTTATTAGGATCCTCAAATTCGAATTTAAAAATATTTTCAAATCTTCAAAAATTTCTTCTAAATTCTCAAGCCATTCCTACTTGGGCTTAGCCACCCCTATTTCAGGCCAGGGCCTAGCTGGCTAGCCCATCCCTCCCCTTTCCTTTTCCCTTCTCCCTTTTTCTTCGCTAGCCCAGCCGATCGGCCCAATCACGCCTTTCTCGTGCCTCCACCTCGCGCTGCCCAACCCAGGCTTGCGGTTGAGCCGTCGCTCGCCCGTGCGCGTAGCTCCCCGGCGATGCCCTTTTCCTAGTGGACCAAGCGCCGGCTTGCCATCCCCTCGGGCTAGCGCTCGGGCTCTGACCGCTACCGCCCCGTGGTAATCCTTCCTTAATATCGCCTGCGTGGCGGCTTGCCTCAGGCGCGCTGCCACCGCCTCTCTCCCTTACACTGCACACACCGCCGCTGTTTACGTCGCTGACTTGGCCCGTTAGCCTATGCGCCCACATACCAAGTCATTGCCCAGCACCCTCACCCTCTCGGATTCGTCGCCGACCGTGGCAGGCCACGCACGCCACGTGCCGAGCACCACCTGCACGTGCGTCTCGTCGCCCCGTGTTGCGCCCGTCCATCCCGTCTTGTCCTGACCGGGTGCTGTCACGCCCCGCCTCATGGTGTCTCCTCCGTGCATGCCGTCGCCTCGTGGCAGGCCGGCCCTGCGTTGGTGCCGTTTTCACCTCGCTGACACGCAATCATGCCTTGGTTGCCGTGCACGCCACCCGGTCTCATCGCTATGCCACCCTGCTGCCGCTGCAATGCAGGCTGGCCTTGCTGCTCCTGTCTGGTCGTGTCGCTCTCTCCCTCTCCCCCAGCTCGCTCACTCCTTGCTGTCGAGCCACCGCACCCCGTGTGCTCGCTGCCACATCTTCCTCCACGTCTTACCTTCATTGTCCTCAGAGGAATCGGCCCAAGGACGTCGAATTTCACTGACGACGAGATTTCCTCGCCGCCAACCAGGAAATCCCCTTTTTCCCCTTTTTCGATTCCGCCCACTCTAGTATGTTTCTCTTCGATTCCATGCGGTCAAAGCATTGCCGGACCCTCGTTAACCCTTCCTCACCTTCAATTTGGCAAGAGCTTCATCGGAGCTTCCCTACCTCGGCGGCCCATGCCTGCTATCGTCAACTTCTTCGTCGCTGGCCTTCTCGGTACTGACCTTGGCCCAATTAAGCGATAGGTAAGCACACACTGGACCTCCTAATGCTTTTGCGCGCCTTAGTTAGAGCTATGGTGTGCCATACCGTCGTCACTACCTACTTCGCGGCTCTCCACCGCCGCCACTCCTGGTGCCGCTACGTCAAACCACTCGGGGCCGCGCCGCCTGTGCCTAGGTGTGCGCGTGAGTCCCCTAACCCTATAGAGCCCAAAAGCTCTCCCTTGGGAGCTTTGCCACGTTGGCTAGCCGCTGTTCTCCCGTGGCCGCATGCTTCGCCAGAGTCGGTTGAGGGGACCCCGAATTTTTACCAAACCGGACCCCTCTGTGTTACCGGTATGAGTCCCAAGGATCAGTTGTAACACCCCAAATTTGGGATATTTTGAAAATTTGAAAAATATTATTGTGGTCAGGTATTTTGGCCCCAACATTTTGGTGATAAGCTAAAAACCCTCTTTTTGAAATTATGTTTTACCTAGGCCCTAAAGTCAATTCTTGTAATTAGAGGATATACTTAGCATATCATAAATAAAAATGAGGTCATATTCAAAACATTTTAGCAAAATCCAATATAAGTTACACAATACTTGAACTAAAATTAGAAATAAAACTCTAAGGTTATTAATTCAAAACTACTCTTGTTATGAAAATCCCAATTGAAATTCTAAACTTGAATTTCAATTCAAGTCCTAATCAAATATGCCTCAATATTAGCTGCAAATAAGATCCCAAAAAAAATCATAGAAATTAGCTTGTGGAACCAACTACTTCTGTCCAGACTTGACCACTGTTTTGACTGCACTATTCACTAGGGGCCTACTTGTCAACCCCTTCTCTCTTTTCTTTCTCTCTTTCTCACCCGGCGTTCTCTCCCCTCTCACGCGCTTTGTCTCTCTCTGCCCAGCTTGCCTGGTGGCACAACTCCCCCGGAACCTCATGCCTCGTGGCACCACTGCCCCTGCTTGCACGCCACCGTCCTGTTGCCGTTGCCCCTTGTCTCTCTCTCACTCACTCTCTCTACCTTATCTTTGGTCTCCATCTCATTCTTCCCGTGGCTGGCCGACAGCTCCCATGGAAGCTCTGCTTCTGCCTCCTCTTCTACAAGCTGCCCACGCCGCCCCACTGCTCTCCGCCGGCCACCACATCCACCACGCCTCTGCTCCTCCCCGGCTAGCTCATCCCCATCTAGCCTCCTAGCCGAGCCCCTTCGTGGCTGCCTCCAGTGCCTCCCCATCTTGATGACGCCTCCACACCGGCCGCCGACCTCCTTCCTCTCCAGCCGGTGCGGCCTCTGCTGCCCCAGGCCAGCTCCTCCCCATCGCCCTATCCCGTCCCCTCCGCCGGCCGGCGCAGCTCCGCCTCAGCTGCATCTACAAGCTCCCCTCGCCCCAGATCTGCTCCGGCCAACGTCTCCTCTTCCTCACCACCGGCCGGCACCGCCTCGTCCACTGGCTAGTCGCTGTCGAGCCCAACCTCAGCTCCACCGCGCCTCTGCTCGGTGTCCCTCCATGCCGGCGCCGCCGCTCCTGCTTCTCCCTTCGACCTCCTTCCTCCCTAGCCACAACGCCGCTCCAGGTTCTCCTCATCGGCCGGCGTCGCCCCCTTTCCTCTCCATTTCCACAGCCAGCGCCGCCCCACTCTTCCTTCACCTCCACCACCCCATTCTCCTCCTGCACACAGCTGCGTCTCCCCGGACCCCCTCATTGGAGCCTCCACTCCTTGGCGCACCTCCAAGCCACTGCCACTTCGGTGCTGCTTCACCTGTCGGCGCAGCCCCAAGGCGCCTCCTCCCAGTCAGCGGCCACATCTCTATCCCCTGTTCTTCCCCAAGCTGGTGACCACCTCCCTGCAGCTCTGCTTCTTGCCATCGCTGCCTCTCCCTGCTGTTGCCCTCCCGTGCCTTGCTACTGCTGCTACTGCTCGCCGTTGCTGGAGCTGCTGCTGCTACTGCCCAGCTAGGCCTGCGGCCTGGCGGATTGTTGCTGCTAAATGCAGCAGCTGCTGCTAAATGTTGCTCTGTGGCATCGCTGCTACTACTGCTCTCTTCCCCTGCGCTGCTGAGAGTTCCTTGTTGCCGAGCTGTGTTGTGCTCTGCATTTTGCGTTCTGCGGCTGCTGTTTTTGCTGCTGGCAGTGCCTTGCTCTAGTTGTGGCATTACTGAGCAGTAGTCCGATTGCTTGAGCTGCTTGCGCTACTTCTAGCCGTTGCAGTTTGTATATGATAGAATTATCTACCTTCCAATCATTTCCTGGAGTGTTCTGCAGTTAACTGCTGTTTTCAGAGGATTGGTTCCAGCATGTAGCTGCCATAGTAACTAATATTTCTGCTGCTGCCCAGCTGCCCCCTTGCTTGGCCGCTGCCACTTTTGCCGTCGGTGTTGCTCATGCTTGCCCAACAGCCCTGTCCTTCCTAATTTTCCCTGCCCAACCGTAGAGCAGGAAGCACAGCCCATGAAGTCCCCAAGAACCCGCATAGTTGAAGACGTAAGAATGGGGGTTAGCTACATCTATCCTACTCCATCCCAAGCCTGTAGCCAGTAGTTAAGTTCGTCGGTTGTCCGATAGCAATGAGGTTAATTTCTACAGGTATATCTTAGTGAATACTAGCTCCCATAAAACTCTCTAGGATTTACTGGAATTTATTTAATTTCTGATATTTTCTAGCTAAAAGAAAATGCATTTATGTAGTATGTTGAGTGATTATGGCCATTTGAAATAAAGTAAAATTTCCAAACTGACCTAAAAAAATTATAAATAAAATTTGTTCATCTCTTATCAAAATTATGTTTGAAAAACATATTCTCCATATTTTCTGTCCAAAAGAAAGTGTTTTATTTAATTAATTTTAATTGTCTAAGCCATTTAAAATTAGTTTTTCACTTTAATTAATTAGTTATTATATTCCTAAAATCTTGATAAAGTTCCAGTGGAGCATAAACATGATTTAGAAATTTAATAAAATTTACTGCACAATTTTAGGATCAATATTGCTCTCTAGATAATTAAATTAAGTTGTTTAACCATTTTTCCTTATAAATTAATAAAACAGGAACTGAAATTGATTTATTTTAAATATCAAACGATTTCAATTAAATCTCAACCTTTTGCAAAGGCATAGTTAACCATTAAGGTAATTATTAAAATATGGAGACTTAGTTTAGCATGGTATTTATGCATAATTTCCTAATTAGGGTAATTAAAACCCTCTTTTAGTAATTTCCTTTTCCTGTTAAAATAATTAGAAGTTAGATAAAACACAAAGAACGAAACACACCATAAAATTCTAGAAAATATAGAATAACATTCTGGATCAAATAAAAATACTTATATTGGAGCACACTAATATTCCGTCATTTAGTAAATATTAATCACACTATAATTATATCCTTTTTACTCTAAATAAAGGCTTAACCAACTGTTAATGTTGGCAGCAAACCATCTGTCTTAAAAAACAGTAGGTAATTTGCTTTGAATTGATGAAGGAAATACTTCAAATAAAATTATTTTTCGTATACATCTAGTTGCCAATCTATGGGTAAACTATTATGGGTATTATTGTTACTGCATCATCATCATCATCATATTTCATTATTGTTATCGTTCGTCTCCGTTATCCTAGCAGAATTTCATGAACCGTAATAGGCTCATGGAACTTCCTTAATATGAAAATTAGTTCCGTGTCGACTTTTCCGATCGTTAGGTTAAACGCGTTGCATCACATGCATCATACTTTCTTGCTGTACTTTGGTTGTTTATTCCTATTCTTCGTTATTAGACACTGAGGAGCCCGAGGGACATTTCGAAGATCAGCAAGAAGACCCCCACTACGTACAAGACTAAGACGAGTTAACATTCACCTTCAAGGATGTTTCCTTTTACTAGGGAGAATCTCGATTTTCTCTAGTGCGAGTTAATACTTTTCCTTTTAGGTGTTCACTCTTACTAGGGAGAGTTAGCTTTCCCTAGTGTGAGTTAACATTATAATGGATCATATTGATTTCCAGTTTTATTAAATATTTTATTTACAGTATTAAACTGCATGTTTTTTAAGTAAATATATCAGCTTGCTTAATCATGATTTATCATGTCTTGTTATTAACTTGTTATTGATTCACCCTGATGATTCTGCCTTGATATAATCATCTATCAATTGACTTATTAATGATTGCCTTGATGATCACCCTTGATAGCCTGTTAGGTTAATAAAATGATTTTTAGACTCTTACGTTTTGGTTAAAATTTTGCTTAGACATTGCTTAGGTCCAATTAATAATTTTTGGGCTTAATTGGCCTCGGAATGGTGAACCGACATTCATCGGACATGATTCCCTATCAAACCTGGAAACTGATAATTGGGCCTGGCATGTCAGTGTGTGTGTTTGTTTGATTGTGATTGGGAAAGCGGACGTGGTCCGGCTTATGGTTAAGGCGGAGTAGCTTGGCTACTGGTGTGTGAAGAGGGCTATACGGTCACAGACGCGGTGCTGAGAGGAGCACGGGGCAACACGCGTAGCTGTCAATCGCTGCCACCAAGGGTGGTTGCGCCACATCGTGTGCAGGGCACACGGAGGAACGATAGTAGAAGAAGGAAGTGAATGTGAATGTGTGTAGACTGGCCGGTCAGATGTGACTTCTAGAGAGGACCGGACGGGGCAGCCGAGGCACGCAATGAAGTCGCCGACCAAATGCCTGCGGGATTTGGTTCCTATCACCACAACGCGTGGCCATCGTGCGGTAGTGCAAGTAATGGGGATTCAGGGGTAGTACGACCTGTGGGTGTACTCTGTCTGCTGCCATGCTTGAGGTAAAGACAAGAACATGTCGTCATCCGTGGGATGATGTAGGTCTTACGTGACATGGAGCCGTGACTCTAGTGCGGGCGTGGCATCCCGGCTAGGGAAGGATGGGCATATCGCTGGCGTAAGATCCATAACGGGTGCGCCACACCCGGTATATGATGGCGGGTGTGTGCAGTAGTGCTGAGGATGGTGTGGATTGTGGATGGTGGATTGTGGAATGTGGATTGTGGATTGTGAGTTGTGGATTAAAATGATGAAAATAATGATTAATAGAACTTTGGGTTAAAAGTTGCTAAGTCATATGATTTGGTTTATAAAACTTGCTTTCTGTAAATAAATAAACCCCAATCTTTTCTTTGGAACCCCTATCACTAAACTTGTATCAGATTGGGTGTTAGCTCGCCAGTGTTTGGATGACACTGACCTCGCATTCATATTCTCTTTTAGATGGAGAGTATGAGCAGGATCAATACACCTGCCATGAAGATGAAGAACAAGACTAGGCTGACGATCAGGGCGAGGCATAGGGCGTCTCTCCAGTCGAGTGCTTAGGCATGGCTGACATGAGACCATTAATCTTTTGGTTTCCCGTACTCTGATCTTTTGGATTTTATGACTATTTGGGCCAATGTGCCGCATTGTAACACTTAATAGCCTCTTGGGCTTAATACAGGTATTTGTGTAATATAAGTCTTCCGCTTGTATGAAATGATTCCGGCTATGTGAAAGGTGTGCACTAGTGTACTGATCCAGGGACTAGTGCAGATCGTGTGGTGGGCAAAGGACAGGCCCCACATTAGTGCTCATACCCACAATGAAACAGAAAAATGATACCAAAACAAAGCTGCATTAGCTAATAAAGTTGTTCAGAGTGCGGCGGAGCAATATATTACATTAGCTCGAAAATACAAAACTTATTAAAGCAGAGCAAACAGTTATAACCAAAAGTAGTATCCCATCATGGCCACAGGCACATGCTGAGTAGGAAATAGCTAGTAGTCCGGAGCATCCTCCGGAAAGATCTCAACGTTATCCTGCACGCCCTTGTTGTCCTGACATGCTCATAGATTGAACAAACCCGCGTAACAAGCAGGGTTAGCATGTGACTACTAGCAAGTCCTTTCTAAGAAAGGCCAGGTTAAGCCTTATCCTAAGAAAGCTGATGATTAATTTGTATAAAAGCATTTCGCCTAGACATGTAGAAGTATTTGTGAATGATAGGTAAATAAATAGAAATTCTCAAAATATATACAACACTAAAACAAGTTATCATTTTCAGGTCTCAAGTTCTCAACACATGATTCTCAGCTCATAATCTCATTCCTCGATTCTCAATTCTCAATTCTCATATATCAAACTCATGATTCTCATCTAGCAATGGCACACATGCCGAAATAACCCTATCCATCTCATATTAAGATCGGTGATGCTACAATGTGAAACCAACCTTGTCTGCCCTTAACCGTGGGCACAACCATTCAAATGGTTTTACTCTGCAGAGGTTGTACGCTTTAACCACAAGATACGATATCCTCCCGTCGAAGGATATCATAACAAAACCCTTCAGAAAATTAACCTCAGGCTTACCACGGTCGTACCTGATATCCACACAGTTACCCGGAGAAATGATGTCTACACAAGTCTCCGGCAATACCCCCGCGATGGTTCTCTCGGAACCCATCCACCGTGTAAGGACAGTGAGCAACCCTGACGTTTCACTTCCTCTAGATTAGATCCGTCCCATACCGGGACTGCGGTCGCATGGTAAAAACTCAGTAAAGTAATCACATGGCTCGGTCGTTATTCTCGAAGCGACAACCAGCACAAACCCATCTCTCGTGCTCAAATGCACCCACCATACAATCCATCCGCTCCCGATCCCATTTACTAGTTGGTCAAATTTTAATTAACGAGGAATAACCCAAATCCCACCATAAACCGAATTACCATTTTCTTAATTCCCTCCTTAGTTATATACTTTTTGGAATCGGATCCCTGAATACCTAACTGAGCAATGCTAAGCATTTATTATTTAAAAACAGCGGGTGACATTACCATAAGTTACCCTAGGGCCGAGGATTTATCGGTAGATGCATATATCGAACGAACACATGCACTTGGTAAAACTATTCATTCATTCGCCGTTTTAATCAACATAGCCAATTTCGGATAAAGCTATAAAATTGGGATTCTAAGGGAAAGACTTTCCTTCGGAGTAGTCAGGCTCCAGCGGTGTGTCAGTGGCGTCGGGAAAATCTCCTTCGGCGCCCGAACGATCTATCACACGCAAAACGAGGAAAAGACAACAAATGAATAACATGCATAGAAAAATAATTTTAGAAATTATACAAAAATTATAGAAGTTAAATATGATTTTTGTGGATTTTTAGAAATTTGAATCACCAGATTTGCAGGTCGGATGAATCCGATACAAAAGATTAAAGTTTGCGGCTTATTGAAATTCCAGGAAAATAAGAAAACACTGTTGCTTGCGGGTTGGCACTATTCACCAACCTGTTTCAGGCTGTCCACCGGTTGAAGATAAGATAGAGGTGGTTTGAGAGAGAGAGTAACACAGAGAGGGAGAGATTGAGAGAAAGAGTGAGTAAGGGAGAGAGAGAACATGGAGAAGGAGGAGAAGGAAGAGGGGCGGCGGGGTTGGCTGGGCGGCGGCACTTCGACGGCAGGATGAGGGTGGCGCAGCCGGCGGGGAGATTGGGACGGCGGCGGCGGTTGGCTGGTGCTAGGCGGTGCTAGGCGACCACACAAGAAGTCGCAGGATCGGCCGGCTCGGGCGCGCGCAATTGGCACAGGACGGCGTGGCGCAAGAAGGAGGGCGCCGGCAACGGCGCAAGGAGATCGACGGCGGGTTGCTTCAGAGAGCGTGGTGGCGGCGGCTCGCGAGGTGGCCGCTATGCATAGCGGCTCCGGCGAGGTGGCGGCCGGCGGCGGCGGCGCTGGCAACAGGCGGCGATCAAAGCAGGCGGGCGCAGCAAGCACCGCGGTCAGGTGGCAATGGACGCCAGTGGTTTCACAATGGCGGCGGTGCACGGCTAGCGCAAGATGCAGTGGTAGCAGCGGCGGTGGGAAGGGAGCAGGCACGCGGGATGGTGGCTCAAACAAGGTCGCTGTCGGGCGTGACGCCGCGGCCGCCGTCCGGCGGCAGATCGGGCACGTTGGCGCCAGACGCTGGAAGCGGCAAGAAAGGACAGGGCGGCGCTGGCCGAGGTGGCGGCTGGTGCAGCTCCGAGCAACGACGGTGACAAAGGAAAGTGATGACTACCTTGGCAACACGGCGACAACGGTTGGGAATTGGGGTTTCGAGTTTGGGTAAGCTTCGGCTGCAGCGTGTAGGTTAGTCTCATGTAGGTGGTCACTTGTACGTGGCGAGGGGCCCTGCTAGCCACTGTGCATGCAGGCCACGGCGAGGGCTGGGTGGCCACGTAGGGCAGGCTGCCATGGATAATGGAGGGGAGAAGAAGAAAAGAAAAGGAAGAAAGATGGGAGTTTTTTAATATTATTTTAGGAGAAATTGGAAATGCAAACAAATGGAATTTTAAATAATGTAATTTCTTTGTAATATATATAAAAAAATATATTTTTTTGGAAGAGAGATTGGGAATGTAAATTAATAAAGTTGTAAATATGATTGGGTTTACTTGTAAATAGAATATCAGTTGTTTCTTTAATAATACTGGAGAATTTAATTTGTCGGTTGCAATGATCGAGCAAGATTTATTAATTAATTAACTAATTTATTCACTCCGGTGTCACAAACCTCCCCTCCTAACAGGAATCTCGACCTCGAGATTTGGACGGAAAAAGATCGGGAAGCTCTGCACGCAAATCCTCTTCTCTTTCCCATGTTGCTTCTTTTTCTGCATGATGGCTCCACTAAACTTTGCAGAATTTGATTTTACGGCTTCGAGTGCATCTTTCAGCTTCTTCCAAAATTTTAACTAGGTACTCGATATAGGTCAAATTTTCACGCAAGTCCATACTCTTCAGTGGTGTTTGCTCTTCGGGCACACGTAAGCACTTCTTTAATTGAGACACATGGAACACATCATGCACATCAGACAACTGCGATGGTAGTTCTAACTGGTAGACCACGGCTCCTCTTTTGGAAAGAACAGGGAATGGCCCAATATACCTTGGTGCTAATTTTCCACTTACTCTAAACCTACAGATGCCTTTCATTGGTGACACTTTGAGATATACAAAATCATCCGCATTAAACTGTAAAGCACGACCATGATGATCAGCATAGCTCTTCTGCCTTAATTGTGCTGCTTTTAATTTACTCCGAATCAAGTGGGCTTGCTGATTGGCCTCCTTTAAAATATCCGGTTCGAACACTTTGTTCTCACCGGTCTCTTTCCAATAGAGTGGTGTACGACACTTGCGACCATATAGGGCTTCAAACGGTAACATCTGAATACTCGACTGATAGCTGTTGTTGTATGAGAACTCGGCAAATGGTAAATTTGTATCCCAGCTGTTCTTGTTCCTCAAGGCACATGCTCAGAGCATATCCTCCAAGATTTGGTTTGTCCTCTCAGTCTGGTCAGTAGTCTGGGGATGATAAGCTATGCTGAAATTTAACTTGGTGCCAAGCAAATTGTGCAAACTCTCCCAAAATCGGGATGTAAACTAAGAACCTCAATTAGAGATAATCTTCTTAGGAATTCCATGCAAACATATAATTCTCGCCATATACAACTCTGCAAGTTAGTCACTTCTATAGGTTATTTTTACTGGTATGAAATGTGCAATCTTGGTTAGTCGATCCACAATTACCCAAATGGAATCAAATCTTGTCTTAGTTCTTGGCAATCCAGTTATAAAATCCATACCGATTTCTTTCCACTTCCACTCTGGAATTTTCAGGGGTTGTAGTAAACCAGCGGGATGTTGGTGTTTCGCTTTTACTTGCTGGCATATATGGCATAAGGCAACATATTCGGCGATATCTCTTTTCATACCAGTCCAGCAATATCTTTCCCGTAGATCATGGTATATCTTGGTACTGCCTGGATGGATAGAAATGGCTGATTAATGTGCCTCTTGAAGGATTATTTTCTTCAATTCTTTATTATCTGGTACAAACAATCTCTACCCGTACCAAATTACTTCATCATTATCCACTGAGAATCCTACAGCTTTACCTTCTTGCACTTGAGTTCTGATTTTGGAGCTTTCTGGATCATTCTGTTGTGCTTCTCGAATGCGTCCATCAAGTGTGGGTCTTAGGATCATTGCATTCACCATACCTCTCTTTACTATACACAGATTCAACTTCTGCATCTTCTCACATAATTCGGGACTATACTTTTTCGGCTTAATGCATCAGCAACTACATTAGCCTTACCAGGATGATAGTGAATACCAATATCATAATCTGCAATCAATTCCAACCATCTTCTTTGCCTTAGATTCAAATTGGGCTGGGTAAATATGTATTTCAAACTTTTGTGATCCGTATAGATTTTAGTCTGATATCCAATAAGATAATGTCTCCAAATTTTTAGAGCATGCACAACTGCAGCTAATTCCAAGTCATGAGTGGGATAATTTACCTCATATGGTCGAAGTTGACGAGATGCATAGGCAACTATCCTTCCTTCTTGCATAAGGACGCATCCTAGACCATGCATCGATGTATCACAAAATATTTCAAAATCTTTTTGGTTCTTAGGCAGAACAAGTACTAAGGCAATAGACAGGCGCTTCTTTAACTCCTGGAAACTATTCTGACAAGCTGTGCTCCACTCATTTTTAGCCCTTTTTATTTAATTTAAGAAGCTCCCTTTTAGGTATTTTATAAGTAGCTTTTCAATTATTTTAATTAGAGCATGGGTTCCTAAAATCATGATAAAATTCCAGTGGAGCATTAATATAATTTGGGAATTTAATAAATTTAGTTTTTAATTTTAGGATCAATATTGTTCTCTGGATAATTAAAATAGGCAGCCTTTACTATTTCCTTATATATTATTAAAACAGAAATTGAATTTGATTTATTTTAAATATCAAACTGCTTCAATTAAATCTCAACTTTTTGCAAAGATATTGTTAACCATTAAGGTAATTATTAAAATATTGAGACTTAATTTAGCATGATACTTATGCATAAATTCCTGTTTAGGGTAATTAAAACCCCTTTTTAGTAATTTCCTTTTCCTGTTAAAATAATTGGGGGTTAGATAAAACACTAAGACCGAAACACACTAGAAAATTCTAGAAAATATAGAATAACATTCTAGACCAAATAAAAATATTTTAAATTGCACCACACTAATATTTCATCATTTATTAAATATTAATCACACTATAATTATATCTTTTAACCTTAATAAAGGCTTAACCAATGGTTAATAATAGCTTAACTTGACATAAAACCATCTACCCTAAAAACAGTAGGTAATTCGCTTTGAGTTGATGAAGGAAATACATCAAACAAAATTATTTTTCATATACATTTATTTGCCAATCTATGGGAAAACTATTATGGGTATTATTATTACTACATCATCACCATTATCATCATATTTCATTTTTGTTATCGTTCACCTCCGTTATCCTAGCGGAACTTCATGAACCATATTAGGCTCATGGAAATTTCTTGGTATAAAAGTTAGTTTCGTGTCGACTTTTTCGACCGCTAGGTTAGGTGAGTTGCATTCCATGGATCATGCTTTCTTATTGCACTTTATCGCTTTATTTATTGTTCTTCAAATGCGATCTATTGTTAGACGCCAAGGAGCCCAGCCTACATCCCGAAGAGCAACAGGAAGACCCTCACTACTCTAAGGACCTAGGCGAGTTAACATCTTTCCTAGAGGATGTTTACTTTTACTAGGGAGATTCTAAACTTTCTCTAGTGCGAGTTAACATTCACTAAACCATGTTGAATCCTAATTTTCTAAAGTATTTTATTTACAGTATCAAATTGCATGCTCTTTAAGTATTTATGCCTACTTGTTTAATCATGATATATCATGCCATGTTAATTACTTGTTATTGATCTACCATGATGATTTGCCTTGATGAATTCATCCGTCATTTGACTTTATTAATGATTGCCTTGATGATCATCCTTGTTAGCCTGATTAGGTTAACTAAAATGATTTAGACTCTTAAGTCTTGGTTAAAATCTTGCTTAGACAATGCTTAGGTCCAATTATTAATTTTAGGCTTAGTTGCCTCAGAATGGTGAACCGACATTCACTGGACATGATGACATGATGAAATTGATTATCTGGATATTGGGGCTCGCATGCCAGTGTGTGTTTGGTTATGGAATGCGGACGTGGTCCAGCATATGGATAAAGGTGTGAAGTAGCTTGGCTACTTGGTGTGATAAGGGCTATCTGTTCAAACATGTTGCCGAGAGGAGCGCGGATGGAACACGCGTACTGGCTAGCGCAGCCTAGAGGGTTCCGTCACAATGTGTGCAGGGCACATGGAAGAACGATAACAGTGAAGGAGGTATGAGCTATGTTCGAGGGTAGTACGATCCGAGACTCTGAGAGTGGACATACCCCGAATGTCGCTAAGTGGATAGGCTGGGGTAGAAATGAGTTCTCCTAGACGGGTGCATCGGGGATGCACAGTGGGAAGTCACTGACTATCTGCCTGCGGGGGATAGTTCCTACCACCACAACGCGTGGCCATCGCGCGGTAGTGCAAGTATGAGTAGGGTTCGGGGGTAGTACGATCCAAGGCTTTGAGAGTGGACGTACCCCGAATGCCACTATACTTGAGGTAAAGGTGGAGGACGCCGTCACCTGCGGGTGATCTGGATTGCACCTACTTGAGTTGCGACCCTTAGGGTGGGCCAAGGCTCTGAGAGTGGACGTACCCCGAATGCCACTATACTTGAGGTAAAGGTGGAGGACGCCGTCACCTGCGGGTGATCTGGATTGCACCTACTTGAGTTGCGACCCTTAGGGTAGGCTGGCAACCCAAGTTTGGACTCAGGCTCTCGTGGGGTAGTGTGATCCCATAACAGGCGTGCCACACCAAGAAAATGATGGCGGGAGTAAGGAAAACGTTTGGCAGAGTGCATGGAAACTGCCATGGATGGGATTGAGTTTGTGGTATGGAATGGAAAACTAAAACTTGAATAATTGATTAGTAGAACTTTGGTTAAAACTGCTAAGGGCTTTGATTTATGAAACTGGCTTTCTGCAAACAAACAAACTCCTAACCTTTTCCTTTGGAACCTCTATCACTAAATGCATTAGGTTAGGTGTTAACTCGCAAGTGTTTGGATGACACTGACCTCGCATGCATATACTCTTTTAGATGGTGAATATGGGCACGATCAATATGCCTGCCATGAAGACGACGAACAGGAATACGCTGACGATTAGGGTGAGGCTTAGGGCGTCTCTCCAATCAACTGCTTAGGCATAGCCGGCAGAAGACTCTTTTAGATCTTTTGGTTCTCAACGCACTTTGATCTTTTGGATGTTTTTATACTATTTGGGCAAATGGGCCGTGCTGTAACACTTAATAACCTTCGGGCTTAATACATGTACTTTATGTAATATAAGTCTTCCGCTTGTATGAAATGATCCGGCTATATGAACAGTATGCACTAGTGTACGGATCCAGGAACTAGTGCAGATCAAGAGGTGGGCAAAGGACAGGCCCCACACCTGCCATTGTTAGAAAAAGAAAATAGGAAAACAAAGAACACTAGCATATGACGTACAAGTAATAGGGCGTGGTTATGTCAAGTCACATAGTCTTTAGGCGTTATCGAACTCTTACCAAGCCACAGGAGGGATCGGCAACCAGCGGATGGAGATTGGATGGAGCGATTGCCTGGTGACACAAGCCTGTTCGTTGTAGAAAAGGTGTAGCTAGGAAGGTTCAAGTTTGTAGCAAGGATGTGCACAATCAGTTCAGCAGATGCAAGTTGAATAAGTGTTCAAAATATGTGTCAATATTGCTAATCGGAACAAGGTGAGAAACGTATGAGGAGGTTTGTGTTTGCGCAAAGAATAGTGGGACTCGATGCAAGCAATGAAAGAATCTCACACCAAGTACTAGGATAGACGCTAGCTACTACCCAAAGCTGCTCGTGCGGGCACAAAAATGTTCACAAGACGTGGAGCACACGCATACTGGAAAGGAGTGCAATGCAAACTGCCCCTACCTTGAGTAGTATACAATAGCTAGTCTCGACGATGAAACCTTATTTATTTATTTATTTTTTTGGGCATGTAAAAGTATCTAAAAACTCTTGTATAGCCTTGGCAAGGTTCAGGGAGGAGACGAGTCACTACCAAGTTGTTGGCGACCAGGGGTAAAAAGGTAATAAAAAGATCGCGCCTCAACAAGGAAATCGCGCCTCAACAAATCGGATGGCACTATCGTTTTGTGTGACTTCTTTCCTTTTGTTTTTTTTTTGAAATTAGGTGCGGCTTTTCCTCTCTTTTTTTTTTTGTTCACCTTGCCTTTTGCCTTTGTCACGCTGGTTACCTCGGTTGCGACACAAAAGAAAGGAAAGCAAATGTTGCAACCTTTCGTTTTGTTATGAAAGGAAAGGTGTAGCTGACTGCTGTCAAATCGCTCTATTTCCTTTGATGGGTGATACTGAATATTTTCGTTTGTTGAGCCGAGTCTTTCGTTGGAAATGATAAAAGGAAGGACATAGGTACTTGTGTGGCCAAAACAAGGAGGGTGTGCTGTGCCAAGCGTGTAATACAAGGCAGCTGTGCAACCAGCAACAGTGAACGATGATGTAACCCAAATTCAACAATGCAAAATTACTGGAAGGAAGTGCATGGCACAAAGGTTTTGGACAGAATGATCTAACCCCAGTTTTTTTGGGCGTTTTTATGTGGAATATAGGAAAGTAAACCAAACTACAAAAACAGGGAAAAATCTCACCGTGCAACTTGACATCTGATACCACTTGATAGGGTTGGGCGTCTCGATCTTTCGGTGAGAGGTAACTATCGATCTGATGGAGGTGACTCTCGTGATCCGACTACGAATGAACAAGTCGTGGGCGCCTTAGCAATCGCAGAACCAACTCTGATTGCTTATTGATCTTGCTGGATAGCACAATCAACCTGAATACGAGGTTTGATTCCTACGAGCAATTGAAGAACTAGCAAGAATAAGATGTAGGCAAAACTGAAACAGCGAAAGAACAATCTTGTTCAACTCAGAGGTGGGATTCTCAGAGGCTGTCTTGCAGGTGGTCGTCCAACACAACTGAAGAACAAAGTTTGCACAGTGGCTAAACTTACACAAAGGAAACCCAAGGTGCAAGAGGGTTCAGCCAGGGATATAAATAGGAGAAGGGGAAGGGAATTTCGGCCAGCAAAATAGGTGAGGCGAAATCTCCTCCCATCCTTTCCAAATCTGCCAAAACATAGATTTTATTACATGGGCCCAGCCCAAAGACATGTGGCGCAACACCCCTTGTACTTCGCCCTCACTTGTGGACATCTTCTTGACCTTCATTCTTCAAAAGAATCACGTAATTGAGTTCACATGCATGAGCCCGAGTGATTGGTCCTTGCATATCTGGTGTTGTGTGGTAGTAGTAGGTATTGTAGTTGAAACCGAAGAAGTGATGTCCTCATCAATTTTTCAAATCCATTCACTGCGTATTTATCCATGCCATTTGCTAGAATATATTGGAGCATTTATGATATGAGAGGAAATATATCTATTATCACCACCTTTTTGTGTACCCTTTAAGTCTAGACCGAGTGGCTCTAAGACTTTAGCTTTTATGGTTCAACCTCAAATATTTATAGACTCGATATGAGCACATCATGTGTCATATGCCATGAACTTTAGTTGCAGATCTATATTTACAATTTTCAGAGGAATATAATTTGTCGACAAATGTTTTGTTTTAACATTTTCACCATTATAAACATTATCATATCGCATATCCTCACAATTGAGAATATGAAATTCATTATCTAGAATTTCGACATTTCTCATATGAATATTCTTGGTTGTTTCATCTTTCCAGCATTATAACATACGCGCATTAAATAACTTGGATTATCATCTTTAGGATGGTATTTATTTGTACAGGAGTATTATTTTGACCTAGTCATTTGATCTAATATTCGTAGGCATCCCCACATATTTTGATCATTGACCATAAGTCAATTTCCCAAAGATGGAAATACTATTGTCCAGGGGTATTCCGGTCTTAGCGACCCATGTTCACTACCGTAAATGGTAACTTCAAATTTCTGGCATGCTCCCTGTACCACCTATACAGAAGCTTTGGCTAAACTTTCATTTAGTTGGTGTGTGTTAAAATTATAAAGATCGATACCTGATCCCATCAGGTAAAATCTCATGGCATTATAATTTCATGGGCATTCTCCCCTAATGCCGAGATCTGATCTTTAACAACATACTTCAAAATCCCCTTTAATAGGCACAAAATTAATGGAATTTATTTATCTAAATATCCTCCAACAGGCCTACAATGTATGCTGTAGTGGTGATATCATATGGGTAATGTATATGCACTATTTATAAATCAGGTGTCTGCAAAACTAGACTATATAAATGCAGTGATATGTAAACCACATTTATCCCATATTTAGTGGTCAATCCCATTAACTTATGGATAATAATCTGTGACAAGAACCCGAACAGGGATAAAATAGTCATTAGAATTGCCATAGTCTAGCTTTTACCATTTTGCCCATTACATGACCCAATTACACATACCAATTTTCAATATAAATGGGTCATTAATTAATGCGACATGGTCATGACTAGTAGGAACTACTAAGAACCGACATTTTTAGAAATGTTCCCCGTGAACATAAATTTATTGCCAGTTCATTAACTTGACCAAATTAATCTGTATTGGAATATTGTTCTTTCGAACAAAATAATTAATTCAGTGATAACATGTATGTCTTTAACAAAAATCTACACACCTCTCTATGTATGTATATACTGTGTAACAATGTCATGACCATTTTAATTTAATGGGTCATAATTAATTAATTTGGGAATCATTTGTTTCAAACAAATGTTTATGACTTCCAGTCATATGTCATGTATGCACTCATGTGTATTAATGTCACATGTCAATGACTAATATATTACCATAAATATTTATGAATTATCCACCATGTAGATATGAGCAATACATTAAATGACATTCAATTATTTTCCAAAATGATCTATTACTATGCCTTTTTAATAGGAAATCATTGAAAATTCCTATATAATAATCCTCTTTCATAAATTGTCTAAGATTCTCCCCCTTTTAATGCCAATCTTAAATTCCGAGTTATAGTATGTACATCAGGCAGATGCATGAAATCAACTCGATGTATCAATCATACTACTACTTAAGTATGAATTTATGGCATGAATGGATCATATACTTTTGGAGGATCATATAGACTTTATTCAATATGACATACCATAACCAATTTGATCCTAAATGAATCAATTCACTATTTGGCTATAAATCAATGCCACCAATGAAAAAGAATTTCCATTTGTCCCAAGATATTGATGCATTATTAAGGGCGGCTTCTTTTTAGCTTTTCTTATCTACTTATTTGCCTTATCTCGTTACTTCGAGAATTTTTCGAGATAGCCTCGAGAGCCGGTTGGCCTCCAATTTTGGAGTTTACAGAGCTTATAGACATGCCTATGAGATAAAAAAACCGACTCAAAAGTAATAAAAAAGTGAGAAAAGCCAAATAAGTCACGAGATAAGTAAGGATCCTAGGTCGCCTTGGCCATAGGTCGCCGCGCTTGGCCTCCTTCCACTGTCCCCGTGTGTGCCCGAAGTGGATGAACACGGACAAAAGCTCACACCGCTCCATCTTCATGAGGCAATACGCCTGATCTTCGGTGAAAGAGGCCACGAGGTAGGAGATGTGATCTTTGATGGACACCATGGCCGAGGGATCGTCGGCTCTGACACCAATTGTTACGTGCCTCATCCTAACACGTAACGAGGAAGGATACGACCCTTAACGCAAGCGAGACGAGTTGTTGTCGAAACTAACGCCTTAGCTATAAGGAACCACCGGCTAGTTATCGATGGGAACGCCTTACTAGAAACTTGATTTACTCATTGCTTGGATGATTAATAGAGGATACATGAGGTCTCTTTTATAG
This sequence comes from Olyra latifolia, assembly GCA_036346145.1. NCBI lineage: Eukaryota > Viridiplantae > Streptophyta > Magnoliopsida > Poales > Poaceae > Olyra > Olyra latifolia. The sequence goes on from CM070525.1 coordinate 59,585,767, forward strand.
AGATGACCGACTTGTACACTAAGAAAAGACTTAGATCTGATCTAATCAAATCCCCTAAAGATAGATAACAAATTGGAAAGATAACAATCAAAAGATAATGACTCAAATAAGGACATGGGCCCATGTGCTACAGTACAATGGGTTCCGTTCATGTCGCAACAGTACCCGCGGTACTGTTCGCGATTTGCAAGATGGGCCAGCCCATAACATTACTAATGTTATGAGAACATTACTAATGTTATGGGCTGGCCCATCTCGTGAATAGTAGCAATGTTATCGCGAACAGGACAGCTGTACTGTAGCGACATGAACAGTACCTGTGGTACTGTAGCACATGGGTCCATGTCGTTATGTGAGTCATTAACTTCTAGTGATTGTTATCTTTCCAATTTTTTTATCTATCTTTAGGGAATTTGATTAGATCAGATCTAAATCTTTACTTAGTGTTGAAGTCGGTCATCTCTAGAAATGGGACCTCATGTATCCCTGATAATCATCCAAGCAATAAGTAAACCAAGTTTCTAGTAAGGCGCTTCCATCGATTACTGGCTGGTGGCTCCATACAGCCAAGGTGTTAGCTTCGACAACAGTTCATCTCGCTCGCGTTAAGGGCCGTATCCTTCCTCGTTACGTGCTGCGATCAGGCACGTAACACAAACCTCACAGTTAGCAGAGCCTGTCACTATCGTAGTACCATCTGTAAATGGTATGATCTGAGCATCAATTACATCATCCTGATGTCCAGACATGTATGCAAGCACTTCTGTTTTCGATAGCCAGTTCCACACTTTTACCATTTTATCACCCACAGCTGACACAAGAAGAGAACCTGAATTGTTGAACTTGACAGTATATACATAACCATCATGTGTTTTCAGCTCGTAGGGGTTCATCCTCATAACAAAACCCTATACATGAGAAAAATAAAATGGTCAGACAACATCAAATGCAAGAACTTGGTTTACTAAATTCCAAAATTCAATGAGCGCAGACTACAAACGTGTCGCGGATGTGGGCCAACATTTTGGATTGGATGTGTAGGCTATCAAGCAAATAAACCAACAGAAATCAAGACTGCAGTAGTAATGGACCTTGTGAGGATCAATGTTAATATTCTACTTCATAAAAAGAAGCTTACTGTTATACCCAATCTAATCCTGATGGGGCCTATTCAGGCATGCCTTGCTGCATTCTTTTTGGAGGAGATACAGATACGGATCATGGAATTTTCTTCAAATGATATCTTAGGGTAGTTGTCCGATCAGGACCGCTAAGATGAATATATTTGATGGAATATCCTAATATGGTTTTAATACAGCAAGATGTTTCTACGAATTAATGGTTAGCTTTGAGTTGGTGCTGATCGATGATGCATTCAGATCACTATCAGACACCTATTCTTCTATAATACGAGCTGGGGATGGAGGAGCTGTTACGTGCCTGATCCCAGCATGTAACGAGGAAGGATATGGCCCTTAACGAGGGCGAGACGAGTTGTTGTCGAAACTAATGCCTTGGCTGTACGGAGCCATCGGCCAGTTATCGATGGCAGCGCTTTACTAAAAACCTGGTTTGCTCATTGCTTGTATGATTAATAGAGGATATATAAGGTCCCTTCTATAGGGATGACCGACTTGTATTCTAAGAAAATACTTAGATCTAATCTTATCAAATCCCGTAAAGATAGATAAAAAATTGGAAAGATAACAATCAAAAGATAATGACTCAGATAACAACATAGGCCCACGTGCTTCAGTACCATGGGTACTGTTCATGTCACTACAGTACCTGTGGTATTGTTCATGAGACGGGCTAGCGCATAACATTACTTCCCCTCTAAATCAACCTTGTCCTCAAGGTTGAAGTTTGGGAACCCATCGATCTCATGCACGCAGATCGAGGAGGTCATCCCTTGGTCATAGGTCGCGCGCTTGGCAGCCTTCCCTTTGTCCCGTGTGTGCCCGAAGTGGATGAACACGGACAAAAGCTCACACCGCTCCATCTTCATGAGGCAATGCACCTGATCTTCGGTGAAAGAGGCCACGAGGTAGGAGATGTGATCTTTGATGGACACCATGGCCGAGGGATCATCGGCTCTGACACCAATTGTTACGTGCCTCATCCTAACACGTAACGAGGAAGGATACGGCCCTTAACGCGGGCGAGACGAGTTGTTGTCGAAACTAACGCCTTAGCTGTAAGGAACTACCGGCCAGTTATCGATGGGAGCGCCTTACTAGAAACTTGATTTACTCATTGCTTGGATGATTAATAGAGGATACATGAGGTCCCTTTTATAGAGATGACCGACTTGTACACTAAAAAAAGACTTAGATCTGATCTAATCAAATCCCCTAAAGATAGATAACAAATTGGAAAGATAACAATAAAAAGATAATGACTCAGATAACGACATGGGCCCACATGCTACAGTACAATGGGTTCCGTTCATGTCGCAACAGTACCCGCGGTACTATTCACGATTCGCAAGATGGGCTAGCCCATAACATTACTAATGTTATGAGAACATTACTAATGTTATGGGCTGGCCCATCTCGTGAACAGTAGCAATGTTATCGCGAACAGGACGGCCGTACTGTAGCGACGTGAACGGTACCTGTGGTACTGTAGCACATGGGCCCATGTCGTTATGTGAGTCATTATCTTCTACTGATTGTTATCTTTCCAATTTGTTATCTATCTTTAGGGGATTTGATTAGATCAAATCTAAATCTTTACTTAGTGTTCAAGTCGGTCATCTCTATAAATGGGACCTTATGTATCCCCTATTAATCATCCAAGCAATGAGTAAACTAAGTTTCTAGTAAGGCGCTGCCATCGATTACTGGCAGGTGGCTCCGTACAGGCAAGACGTTACCTTCGACAACAGTTCGTCTCGCTCGCGTTATGGGCTGTATCCTTCGTCGTTACGTGCTGAGGTCAGGCACGTAACACAAACCTTAGTCAGCAGAGCCTGTCACTATCGTAGTACAATCTGTAAATGGTATGATCTGAGCATCAATTACATCATCCTGATGACCAGACACGTATGCAAGCACAAGGAGAGAACCTGAATTGTTGAACTTGGCAATACCTACATAACCATCATGTGTTTTCAGCTCGTAGGGGTTCATCCTCATAACAAAACCCTAACATGAGAAAAATAAAATGGTCAGACAACATCAAATGCAAGAACTTGGTTTACTCAATTCCAAAATTCAATGAGCGCAGACTACAAACGTGTCGCGGATGTGGGCCAACATTTTGGATTGGATGTGTAGGCTATCAAGCAAATAAACCAACAGAAATCAAGACTGCAGTAGTAATGGACCTTGTGAGGATCAATGTTAATATTCTACTTCATAAAAAAAGCTTACTGTTATACCCAATCTAATCCTGACGGGGCCTATTCAGACATGCCTTGCTGCATTCTTTTTGGAGGAGATACAGATACGGATCATGGAATTTTCTTCAAATGATATCTTAGGGTAGTTGTCCGATCAGGACCGCTAAGATGAATATATTTGATGGAATATCCTAATATGGTTTTAATACTGCAAGATGTTTCTACTAATTAATGGTTAGCTTTGAGTTGGTGCCGATCGATGATGCATTCAGATCACTATCGACACCTATTCTTCTATAATCTGTTTGGGGATGGAGGAGTCATTACGTGCTCGATCGGCATGTAACGAGGAAGGATATGGCCCTTAACGAGGCGAGGCGAGTTGTTGTCGAAACTAATGCCTTGGTACATGCAGACCATCGGCCGATTATCGATGGCAGCGCTTTACTAAAAACCTGGTTTGCTCATTGCTTGTATGATTAATAGAGGATATATAAGGTCCCTTCTATAGGGATGACCGACTTGTATTCTAAGAAAATACTTAGATCTAATCTTATCAAATCCCGTAAAGATAGATAAAAAATTGGAAAGATAACAATCAAAAGATAATGACTCAGATAACAACATAGGCCCACGTGCTTCAGTACCATGGGTACTGTTCATGTCACTACAGTACCTGTGGTATTGTTCATGAGACGGGCTAGCGCATAACATTACTTCCCCTCTAAATCAACCTTGTCCTCAAGGTTGAAGTTTGGGGAACCCATCTGATCTCATGCACGCAGATCGAGGAGGTCATCCCCTTGGTCATAGGTCGCCGCGCTTGGCCGCCTTCCACTGTCCCCGTGTGTGCCCGAAGTGGATGAACACGGACAAAAGCTCACACCGCTCCATCTTCATGAGGCAATGCACCTGATCTTCGGTGAAAGAGGCCACGAGGTAGGAGATGTGATCTTTGATGGACACCATGGCGAGGATCATCGGCTCGACACCAATTATTACGTGCCTCATCCTAACACGTAACGAGGAAGGATCTGACCCTTAGCAGGCGAGGCGAGTTGTTGTCGAAACTAACGCCTTAGGTATGGAACTACGGCGATTATCGATGGGGCGCCTTACTAGAAACTTGATTTACTCATTGCTTGGATGATTAATAGAGGATACATGAGGTCCTTTTATAGAGATGACCGACTTGTACACTAAAAAAGACTTAGATCTGATCTAATCAAATCCCTAAAGATAGATAACAAATTGGAAAGATAACAATAAAAAGATAATGACTCAGATAACGACATGGGCCCACATGCTACAGTACAATGGGTTCCGTTCATGTCGCAACAGTACCCGCGGTACTATTCACGATTCGCAAGATGGGCTAGCCCATAACATTACTAATGTTATGAGAACATTACTAATGTTATGGGCTGGCCCATCTCGTGAACAGTAGCAATGTTATCGCGAACAGGACGGCCGTACTGTAGCGACGTGAACGGTACCTGTGGTACTGTAGCACATGGGCCCATGTCGTTATGTGAGTCATTATCTTCTACTGATTGTTATCTTTCCAATTTGTTATCTATCTTTAGGGGATTTGATTAGATCAAATCTAAATCTTTACTTAGTGTTCAAGTCGGTCATCTCTATAAATGGGACCTTATGTATCCTCTATTAATCATCCAAGCAATGAGTAAACTAAGTTTCTAGTAAGGCGCTGCCATCGACATCGGGTCGGTGGTCTCGTGACAGCAAGACGCTACCTTCGACAACAGCCTCGCCTCGCCGTTATGGGTCAGATCCTTCGTCGTTACGCGGCCGAGGTCGTGCACATAACACAAACCTTAGTCACAGAGCTGTCACTATCGTAGTACAATCTGTAAATGGTATGATCTGAGCATCAATTACATCATCCTGATGACCAGACACGTATGCAAGCACAAGGAGAGAACCTGAATTGTTGAACTTGGCAATATCTACATAACCATCATGTGTTTTCAGCTCGTAGGGGTTCATCCTCATAACAAAACCCTAACATGAGAAAAATAAAATGGTCAGACAACATCAAATGCAAGAACTTGGTTTACTAAATTCCAAAATTTGTATCAGAGCCCATGTCATGAACAGTACCATGGGTACTGTAGCGGTGTTACATTATGGGCTGGCCTATCTCATAAACCGCGAACCGTACCGTGGTACTGTTTATTCTCCATTGTATATAAGTAATTTTCATGACACCACTGAAATGGCTCTGTTACAAGCAGTGCATACTGAAATAAAATGGCTAGTAACTAATACACTAAAATTCACTAATACATAGTGTCGGCAATATATTTTATAGGGCTATGTAAAAGACCACAACTCGATGGTAGCACAGGGGGCATGATTTATACAGGTTCAGGCCCTCTGAAAGAGGTAATACCATACTTTTGTGCTCATGGATTTATATTATGGGGTGTCGATCATAATGATCAAGGGATGATCACAACGATCGTATGTTCTCGCCTAAGATTGCGTGAGATTGGATGTGATTGAAGATGGTGAAGATCAAGATGATGATGTCTAACTAAGGACCCCGACCCCCTTTATATAGTGTAAGGGGTAGGGTTACAGATTGGTTTCCTAGTCCGTATTAGGGAGATAAGGGATATGGCGGAGCCGGCTTCGCTTATCTCCACGTATTCGGGTAGGATTAGAATCCTACATCTTATAACAAGTCGGGCCGTGCCGTCCACCAAGCCCGTATTTTGGAAGATCCACGCGACTTGGCCCAAGGAGGTGTTGCGTCCAATCGTCTGTCTCTAAATACCTCAGTCGAGTTACCTCTGGTGGCGGATTGGCGAGGGTGAAACTTATAGGGCACCCGTGATTGGTAATGGGTGTCCCTGTGGCGAAGAACTCGGCGATTCGGTCGGCGACGTCCTGATGTGAGATCTGGGAGGCCACTTCCCGAGTCGGATCGCTCGGCCCAGTCTACTCAAACCCGAGCCGGACCCTCTCTTTGAGGGCCTGGACGTGTCGCATCGTGAAATTGATAGCGATGGCCATGCCGGTCAACCCCTCTTCTTTCAGCTCGTGGATCAGGCCGAGTAGATCGGTGACCTGATCCATTTCGGAGGAAGGGGAGAAGAAGTCTAGGAAGGAGAAGCCCGGGGCTTTCTCCCATCAAATGGAGGAAGACTAGGAAGAGGATTGGTACAATAGAACCACTCCTGATGCCATCCCTTCAGGGTGGTTCGGAGTGGGAGAGAAGTACTCCTTTTTTAGGTCACCCCGGAGTTGGAATCCGGCGCCGCCGACTGCCTTAGGGGTGCTGTCGTTGGGGAAGGCCTTCAAGTGAAAAAGATGTCGAAAGAGGTTGAAATGGGGAGGAATCCCCAGAAAGGCCTCGCAGAGATGGACAAAAATTGAAATTTGAAGGATCGAGTTCGGATTCAAATGAAAGAGCTCGATATTGTAGTGGTGGAGTAAGCCACGAAGAAAAGAAGAAGCGGGGAGTCCGAACCTGCGAGAGAAGAAGGACTCAAAGACGATAATCTCCTCTTGGCGAGGAGTGGGAGAAGACTCACATGTGGCGCACCGTACCGATGATTTCCTATTGGGAAGAACGCCGACGGTGACCGATTCTATGATCGCTCCTCGGTGGTGGCGGAGGTGCTTGATTTCCTTCCATTTGTGAGAAAGTGGTGGGGGATTGGAGCCAGAGAAGCCGGGATGAGGGCGGCGAGGATAGATCTGGAGATTGGCTGCTGCGGCGGCGCTGGATTTGCTCTACAACGGCGGAGGTGACAAACCCTAGTAGGAGCGCTGCGGGAGATGAACGGATTTGGGAGCACAGTACAAGCGTAACCGTTCGAATGCCTCGGCGTGCTCTATTTAAAAGGAAATGGGCGACGTTTCAATTTTCCGCACTGGGCGGGAAAAAATGGAGCCCTAATCGTTGCTTCAAGATTCGGGGCCCGGACTTAGGTTCCAGAGAGCACGCCCCACATGGGCCGCAAGCTGTACACGTCATTACTCGGGTACAGGTGCCACTCGGATCAAACCTAGTCGGGAAAAGTAGCATGCCCCCAATCGGGCCTCATGCCAGTTGTCCGTCTATGAGGACTAGGCGCTTCCCGAGTTATAACTAAGCTCTTGATGTACCTCCTGGGGTCAATAGTCGGTCTGACTTTTAGTCGGATCGGACATCATGAATTACCTCTTTAGTTGGGTCTTAGTGACACATCTCCGGATCATTCGTCATCATGACGAACACCACTCGGATGACCTTGATTAGGAGGCGGACGTATTCTCCCAAGAATCACTGGCTTGACACCGCACTAGATCGGGTCAGGATACCTGAACACCCTAATACACGAATTGTGACATGTTCCCTGCTAGACCGAATGTCGAGTTCTGTCAGTCAGACCCAAATGTCATGATTTGTTACAGGGAGGATAAGGCAGGTGACACTGATCACTCGGCTACATCCACTTTTCTTGGTATGCCTCCCTGTGAGGCCAATAGCCAGCATACCGACCAGTCAGACTGGGTACCAAACATCTTTTTAGAGGCTTGAGATCTTCTCTTGAGTCCTTTGCAACTGTTTTGTTTAATCAGCAGGTTACTCGGCGAGTAGAACTACATCGACCGAACAAAGACTGATGTCACTCAGATTACACTTGATGGGCTGCAAGCCGAACTCAGAATTAAACAACTCAGTCACGAAGCACTCGGGGGCTACTGTGGACAACATGGGCCCCGGGTATTTGGAGACAGACGATTGGACGCACCACATCCTTGGGCCAAATCGCGTGGATCTTCCAGAAGGCGGGCTTGGTGGACGGCACGGTCCGACTTGTTCTATAAGATGTAGGATTCTAATCTTACCCGAACACGTGGAGATAAATGAAGCCGGCTCCGCCATATCCCTTATCTCCCTAATACGGATTAGGGAACCAATCTGTAACCTACCCCTTACACTATATAAAGGGGGTTGGGGTCCTTAGTTAGACATCATCATCTTGATCTTCACCATCTTCAATCACATCCAATCTCGCGCAATCTTAGGCTAGAACATACGATCATTGTGATCATTCCTTGATCATTGTGTTCGACACCCCATAATACAAAGCTACGAGCACAGGAGTAGGGTATTACCTCTTTTAGAGGGCCTAAACCTGTATAATTCATGCCCCTGTGCTACCATCGAGTTGTGGTCTTTCGCATAGCCCTATAAAATATATTGCGGACACTGTGTATTAGTGAATTTTAGTGTATTAGTTACTAGCCTTTTTATTTCAGTATGCACTGCTTGTAACAGAGCCATTTCAGTGGCCAGTGTCATGAAAATTACTTATATACAATGGAGAATAAACAGAACGTTCTGGGGTTTGAGTAGCACTAAAATCCCTCTCTTGCTTTCTTCTTATTGAGTTCCAATTGAGTCCACATGTGTGGGTACCAATTGTTTGAGTGTGTCCGTACCGGTTCATTGCCGGCAATGCTTGCATTATAGTATAGGCATTTCAGCCCCACCATTTTTTATGCAGGTCAGGGTGGGAAGAATGGAGGGGGGTTGGGTGTGTTGAAGTTTTTACTCAACCAATTGGTACACATGGTGATTACGGGTGAAAGCTTGCGTTGCAACAAGGATGCCCTCATATAATTTACAGCTGTGGGGAAGATGGCCTGGTACAACAAGTATGTCACATGTCCATTATATGTAATGTAATCATTGTTGTGGTGCTTAGGCCATGCGAATTGAATTCCTTTTTCTTTTTTTCTTATACATTATGACTTACTGGCACTACTATAGAACTGGGCATCACAACCGGTCCATCAGAAGCGGTTTGGTGCGAACCGCTGTAATCTTAGTACTAGAACCGATTAAGAGGCAACAAAGAGGGAGAGGGCTTCGAAGCGGTTTGAAACACGAACCGCGTGTAAAGTCTCCTCTACAACGGTTTGTGTCCCAAACCGGTTGTGGGTTTCGAGAACCGGTTTGAGACACAAACCGTTATAAAAACAAGCTCTAGTAGCGGTTTGTGTCTCAAACCGGTTGTAGAACCATCCATGGCGCATTTAAAACATCTTCTTCCTCCCGAGGGCGCAGAGGTGAACGGAAGTGTTAACAGGAAGGGCCGAGGTCTTGTTCAAGGGAGTCTTGCCCAATTTTCAATTGAGGTGATTTAGCTGCAAATTAAGTGGTTCAAGGTTAGTAACGTCATGTTAACATCCTTCTCACCTAAGTATTGTTGTTTTTTTTGCATTAGATGTGGAGAAATGTTGATTTGTTCTTTGTTGAAAAGTGTGTGTTTTGTTTGCTAGCTAGCTTCAAAGTGAAAAGTTTCTTTGCTTGTTTGCTAGCTACCTAACTTGTTTGCTAGCTAGCTTGATCATCTAATTTTAGGGAGTTGATCTCAAAATGAAGTTGTTTGCTTTAGGATCCAAAATTTAACGATAAATTTGCTAGCTAGCTTGATCACCCTAATTTTAGGAACTAATTATTGGAGTATGAAATAAATAAGGCAAAAATTAGAAGGAAAAAAATAAAAAGGTAGAAAGGGAAAAATAATTTGTTAGATTTAGTTAAAAATTGTAGAAGGATTAAAAAATAATTAAAAATGTAACAATTAGTTATTTATTTGTGCAATAAATGTGAAGGGAAAAAAATTTTAGTTAGGTTTAGTTAAAAATGTATAAGGATAAAAAAAATTACAAAGGTAGAAAGGGAAAAATAAATAGGTTCAAAATTGTAGAAGGATAAAAATAATTTAAAAATGTAACAATTAGTTAGTTTTAGTTCAATAAATATAGAAGGACAAAAAAGAATTAGTGTAGGTGGGTTTTTTTGTTGCAGCAAAAAAATATTGTCTTTAATTGTAGACTGAAGAAGAACAAAAAGTAATTAGAAAGGTAGATCTAAGTGCTTGTGAGTTTTAGATTTTGAAATGTAACTATATTTTTTTAATAAAATATAACTTGGTGTAAATGAACCGGCAATGGATGTACAATGCGGACCGTCGCTCCAGAGAGTTCATTGTGGCGTCGGGGTTTTTCGGATGCGGCGTTGTTGTCTTCTTACTGTGACTGACTACATATGTTGTCCGTGTGTAGACTGCAGGAATGAGAAGGAGCACTCCCACCGATGGCAGGTTATGAACCATTTGATCATGAGAGGATTCATGCCAAACTATATCTGTTGGACCAACCATGGCGAAGTTGAGGGGATTAGCCAGGTAGATGATGAAGATGACGAGAAAGAAGAAGAGGGTTTGAACAGTATGCCAGACGCCAGGCAATACTGTTCTGTGGAAGATACACTCGGAGAGTTTGGTGATGATGAGCTGGACGAGATCTTTGCGTGATGGAGAGGGAGACTACGGATGAAAGACAATTCGACAAGTTCAACAAGATGTTAGAGGACCACAGGACTCCTTTGTACCCAAACTGTGGGTAGGGCCACAAAAAGCTGCGCATCACACTGGAACTAATGCAATGGAAGGCCACGAATGGTGTCTTAGATAAGGAATTCGATGAGTTGTTATCACTCATAAAGAAGTTGCTTCTTGAAGATAACACTCTGCCTGAATTTACATATGAAGCCAAGCAAGTCGTATGTCCTTTGGGATTAGAAGTGCAGAAGATACACGCATGTCCTAACGATTGTATCTCAGACGCAATGAGTACGAGGATTTTGATGTTTGTCCGGTGTGCATAGAATCGCGTTACAAGATGAAGCGTGGCGACCTGTGAAATAGATGGGGGCGTATGAAGAAGAGACCTCCGCTAAGGTGGTGTGGTATTTCCTATCATCCCCGATTGAACCGTCGTTTGCTAACAAAGCGCATGCCCAGATGATGCGTTGGCACAAAGAAGAGCGTAAGGACGACGGGATGCTTAGACATCCGTGATGGCTCCAGTGGAGGAAAGTCGATCGAACATACCCGCACTTTGCGGATGAGGCGAGAAACATAAGATTTGGGTTGAGTACGGATGGTATGAATCCGTTGGCGAGTTGAACAGCGACCATAGCCTTTTGGCTGTTACTCTATGTATCTATAACATTCCTCCTTGGTTGTGCATGAAGCGGAAGTACATATTGATGCGTTGTTGATCCAAGGGCCCAAGCAACCCAGAGCGACATCGATGCCTATCTGAAACCATTGGTTGAAGATCTCATAACATTGTGGGAGGATGGTGTGCGGGTATGGGATGAGCACAAAAGACAAGATTTCACCCTCGTGCATTTTTGTTTGTTACCATCAATGACCGGCTGCGCTTGGTAACTGTCGGCCTAACTATAAAGGATATAGAACTGCTTGTGATGCTTAGATGAAACGGACAGCATGTACCTCAAAAACTCTCGGAAGGTTGTGTAAATGGGCCACCGTAGGTTTCTTCTTACAAAGCATCCATTGCGGAAGAGAGGCAGGAATTTTAACGGGAAACCAGACCTTCGTGCTAAGCCTGAGCATCGAAGTGGGCCGCGTGTGTTTGCTATGGTAAAGGATCTGAAAGTAGTTTTTGGAAAGAGTCCTAGGAGAAAATCTATACCGAATGAGGAAGGTCAGACAACCATGTGGAAGAAGAAGTCAATATTTTGGGACTTGCCTTATTGGGAAGTTTTGGAGGTCCGTCACTCACTTGACTTCATGCACATCACGAAGAATGTTTGCGTGAACCTGTTAGGATGCATAGATATGTACGGCAAATCGAAAGATACACTGCAAGGTCGGAGCGATCTAAAACATTTGGAACTGAGGAACGATATACATCCAGAGAAGACAGGCAAAGGACAACATTATCTACATCCTGCGAGCTACACTCTAAGCAAAGAAGAGAAAAAAGCATGATAGAGTGCTTGAAGCAAAGTGTGAAGGTCCCTTAGGATACTCCTCGAATGTAAAGAGACTCATAAACATGAAAGAGAATAAAATCGTCCACGAAATCCCATGACTATCTTGTGTTGATGACACAGTTGCTCGATGGTCGTGAGAGGTATTTTGCCCGAGTGGGTCCGGGGACAATCACAAAGCTGTGTTTCTTTTTCAATGCGGTTTCGCAAAAGGTTATTGATCGGATAAACTAAGTAAGCTGCAGGATGGCGTGGTACAAAGTGTGGTTAGCCTTGAGATGATCTTTCCTCCTGCATTCTTTGATATTATGGTTCATCTCACTTTGTTCACATTGTCAAGGAGATAGGTATTCTCGGACCCGTGTTTCTACACAACATGTTTCCTTTCGAGAGGTACATGAGTGTCCTAAAGAGGTATGTCCGTAACCGATCTCGTCGAGATGGATGCATAGCCGAGGGTATGTACGAGAGGAGGTGATTGAGTTACGTGTGGATTACATTAATGATCTAAATCCGATTGGTGTCCCTATATCACGCCATGAGGGAGGCTCCGGGGGAAAGGGACACTAGATCGAAAAGCACTTGCATGCAAAGATCTTCTTACTTTTAAACAAGCACATTTCACGGTTCTGAAACAATCTACTGTAGTGGCCCATTATGTCCTTCAGCACAAGAGTATTCTATGCGCGAATTCCTGTGAAGGTCGAGGATTGGATAACACCGAGGCACATGGATTCATTCGCACTTGGTTACAAAACTACATCCTTTCGAAAGGGTCGGACAATGAGCAGTTACAGCGCTGGCTCGGGGACCATCTAGTGAAATCGTGATATTCAAGGGGTACGAGATAAATGGTTACACATTTTACACGAAATCCCAGGATAAGATGAGCACGAACCAGAACAGCGGGATCCGTATAGACGCCGCAGACAACACTGGCAAGGTGGACACATATGGTTTCATAGAAGAGATATGGGAGCTTGACTATGGACCTTTGAAGGTCTCTCTATTCAAGTGCCAATGGGTTAAACTGAGTTCAAGCGGCGTGAAGATCGACAAATATGGCATGACAACCGTAGACCTCACACAAGTAGGCTATAGGCGCGAACCATTCGTTCTCACCAATGATGTCAGACAAGTCTTCTACGTAATGGACATGTCAACCAATCCTAAGAAGCAGAAGGACAAGCCAAAGCGACACGTGGTTCTCCAAGGCAAACGAAGGATTGTCGGAGTTGAGGACGTCACAGACGAGGAAGAGTATAGTCAGTTCGACGAGCTCCCTCCTTTTGCGGTGGATGTCGACATAAGTGTCCTGAATGACACAGATGTCGATGCTCCGTATATACGCCATGATCATAACGAAGGCACACTTGTAAAGACAAAGTATGTTACTAGTTAAGATGTGCTCCTGTATGAAACTTGTATATTTGAAGCATATATATAGAAATTAAGCAATGAAATTTTATACATTATAATGAAATATGAAACACAAGTATCTTGAAATTTTATACATTATAATGAAATATGAAACACAAATCTTGAAATATAAAACACAAGTCTTGAAATTTTATACATTTTAATGAAATATGAAACACAAATCTTGAAATTTTAAACATTATCTTTGAAATATGAAACACAAATCTTGAAATTTTAAACATTTTAATGAAATATGAAATGCAATCTTGAAATTGTAAACATTTTAAAAAATATGAAACACAAGTCTTGAAATTTTAAAGATTTTAAAAATATGAAACACAATTCTTGAAATTTTAAATATTTTTAAAAATATGAAACACAATTCTTGAAATTTTAAATATTTTAAAAAATATGAAACACAAGTCTGAAAATTTAAACATTATCTTTGAAATATGAAAGCAATCTTGAAATTTTAAACATCTCAATGATCGATTAAATAAAAAGGAGAAAAGCCACTCTAGAAGCGGTTGGTAATACAAACCCTTGTAGAAGGTAACCTCTACAAGCGGTTTGTATTCTAACCCCTGTAGAAGGGACCTCTACAAGCATAAGTAAGACAATCTGGATACCACCTCTACAAGCGGTTCGTGTCTGAACCCCTTGTAGAAGGGACCTCTACAAGCGGCTTGTAATACAAACGCCTTGTAGAAGGGAACCTCTACAAGCGGTTCGTAATATGAACCCCTTGTAGAAGGGACCTCTACAAGCGGTTCATAATACAAACGCTTTGTAGAAGGGAACCTCTACAAGCGGTTTGTAATACAAACGCCTTGTAAAAGGGAACTTCTACAAGCGGTTAAATATCTGAACCCTGTCAGAATATCTGAACCCCTTGTAGAAGGGACCAAAAAAGTCATAAGACAATCTGGATACCCTCTACAAGCGGTTAATGTCTGAACCCCTTGTAGAAGAGACCTCTACAAGGGGTTCGGACTACTGAACCGCTTGTATTGGCCCTTTACAAGGGGTTCAGTATTCTGAACCGCTTCTAGAGGGGTATCCTATATATTTCAGCTCGTCTTCCTCATGGCTTCACTCTCCCAAAATTTTTCTAAATCCCGAGCCATCCAAGATTGCACTCCTCTGTCGCTCCGCCGTATCTCCGTCGAGCCCTTGCGCCGCGCTCAACGCCTCCTCCACCGTGCGCGCGCCCTCGTCGCCGCATCTCTTCGTCGAGATCCCACGCCGCGCTTCGCCGGCTCTTCACCGCCGTCTTGCTCTCGTCTGCGCCCTCGCCGCCGCCGTCTTGTGCCGGCGTCGTCGCCTCACCGTCGGGTCTCCACGCGCTGGCGTCGACCTCTCGACAAGGCCCCGCGCCCCAATCCCCGGAGGACCTAGGTTGCCCACGCCCACGCCGCACTCTGCCTCTGTTTCATGTGTGCACACAGGGTGTTCGATGAAACGTCCCAACGGGAAGCTGAGAGAAACTGAGAGAGAGAGAGTTAGGGAGAGAGAGCTAGAGAGAGATAGGGAGAGATAGGGAGAGAGAGCTGAGAGAAATAGGGAGAGAGCTAGAGAGAGATAGGGAGAGAGCTGAGAGAGATAGGGAGAGAGCTAGAGAGAGATAGGGAGAGAGAGCTGAGAGAATTAGGGAGAGAGAGCTGAGAGAATTAGGGAGAGAGCTAAGAGAAATAGGGAGAGACCTAGAGAGAGATAGGGAGAGATAGGGAGAGAGAGCTGAGAGAAATAGGGAGAGAGCTAGAGAGAGATAGGGAGAGAGAGCTGAGAGAAATAGGGAGAGAGCTAGAGAGAGATAGGGAGAGAGAGCTGAGAGAAATAGGGAGAGAGCTAGAGAGAGATAGTGAGAGAGAGCTAGAGAGAGATAGGGAGAGATAGGGAGAGAGAGCTGAGAGAAATAGGGAGCACTTTGGACATGTTATAAATCAAAATTTTAAAACTTTATATATAAAAATCTTTTAAATTATTTGAATTGGATACATTAAAACCATACATATAGATTCGTTTCGAGAAGCACTTCTATAATATCATATTTTATGCCGTTTATCAAAAAATTACAAATATAATTAGTGATCAAAGTTGTATTTCAAAAACTGTGTCAATAGACATCACGTAAGTTTTAAGAACCACATATAGTATCTCACAACGAAAAAAACCATCAAATTTCACACGAATATGGCATGACTTGGATGAGAGATTAGTGGCCTGATCTGCAAAGCATTGGCTAATCCTTCTTTTATCTATCCTTTCTTTTTAGCGTTGTCACTTTCCTTCTGCTTGTCTCGCCTCCCTGTCACTCTCTCTCCTCCCCCTCTCTTCTTTTATCATGTGCACAAGTGGTGATACTAATTTAACATTGTTTCACAATTATGATATATAGATGGAGCAACCAGGCAATGCCAACGATATTTTCGATGAGAATCAGTTCATGCTAGACTCGATCGCGGAGGGTAGCATCGGAGGATCTGACGAAGGTGGCGCTTAACGTTGTTTGCCGATGAAATTTGTGAACCAAGGCGACGCTAGTGCTACTACCTTGTGTTCGGTGATGCCGTGGACCTTTGGGGCAGCGAGGTAATGCCACAATAATGCCCCTGGTACCGCCGCTTTCGAGCAATATAAAACAATCTTAACACGCTCATATTTTTCTGTAATTTAAGCAGGGTACATCGAGCAACCAATCGAAGCGAGGACCTAACAAGAAGCCGTCGGCAAAGCATATATTTACCGATGTTAACTCCGACGGGATGCCGATTGCCCCTCTTTCAGCAATTGGGCCATTCAACAACGCTTGTGGTTTCCATGTAAGGGATCACGTCCCAATTAGCATCCAGAAATGGGCTGAAGTCCCTCAAGCTACCAAGGAGCTACTGTGGACAGATATTAAGGACAATTTCAAATTCCCTGAAGGGTTCGAAGACAAAGTAAAGAAATACACTTTGAAAAAGATGGCAACCGTATTTCAGTCTTGGAAGACGTCTCTAAATGCCAAGTATATGCAGAAAGGAGAAAGACCTGACTTCAATCTATTTCCTAAGCTGGCCGATCACTGGGAAGCGTTTGAGGAATATAAGCTGTCAGCTCAAGGCCAAGCCGCGAGGCAAAAGAACAAGATAAATGCACAGAAGAAGAAGTACCACCACCATCTCGTCACCGGTGGTTACATCAAGGCTATACCGAAATGGGAGAAGCGGGAGGAAGAATTATTGGCCAAGGATATACCACCTGCTACTGCTGACTGGGAATTTCGCCTGCGAAATTGGTTCATGGCTCACGGGGGGCCCTTGCAGATGATGGCAGCTTGGTGATGGCACCGGGAGTGCAAGATGTTGGGCAAAGGATTGTACAAGCCGTTCAACAGTCTCAGTCAGGTTCCTTAGTGACAGATAGGGAGAATGACGAGTGACACATGCCCTCCAAAACCGGAGCACCCAGACGGACAAGAGGTATTGGTTCGTCGACGCCATGGAAGCACGGATTCGCAAAGGATTCCCAAACGTACAGGAGCCGAGCAAGAAGCAAAACCAGAGAGCTATACAAATACAGCCAATTGGAAAGGGAGCTAAGAGCTACCCAGGCTAGCATCGGCGACATAGTTGCTCAACAAGTGCAGATAGCCCTCAGCAAGCTTCAGGGAACAGGTCCGAGCAATCTGCCATATGCCATGATCACCCAAGAAGCCTCCGTGGCGGAAGCAGCATTGTCGTCCACCGTGGCACCTGATGGGGATGACCTCGGCCATTTTCCAGTGGACGACATCAAGGTTCGCCGCCAGTGTGAGCTACATGTCCAGGCGCGAAACCTCTCCATAAAGGTGGCTTACGGTATGGCGTTCCCAGTAGAGTCGGGCCAGACATTTCATTGCAACGAGATACCCCTCGGTTACTCGAAAGTCGCCGTGGAGGAGGTGTTAAGCGGATTTGAAGATCTTATGCTCGATATTGCTAGAGGCGATGAGGTGGCCAAGCTTGGCAGGCCCTCCACGGTATCATCCTCTGGCGAAACAGTACATCATGTTTGCAATGGCGTGGAGGTGTCATCTCCACCGCGAGACATTGAACAATTGGAGCCGGCTGGAGAAAGCTCGCCTCCTCCACAACGACAAACCATGCCTCCTCCAATGTCACCTCCACGCAATGCCTCGCCATGTCTGAGTACTCTGCTCCACCACCGCTCCACGAAGCCCAACTCCACCGGCACCTCCAACAAAAGCGAACCCCCCAAGGAAAAGCACGCCTCCACCATCTCCTCCATGAAGAAGCTTCAAATAAGGAGCCATCCTCCTCCCGAAGGCCAGTCCAGCCGATCAACAAGGTCAAAGGAACCTTCAAAAGGGCATATGATATGACGGACGAGGAGACAAGCAAAGTTGTTCTTTGCAGAAGTTCTTGCACACCGCACCTAAGGTGCGGCCAAGCAAGCAATTGACCAAAAAGCTTGAAAACACTTCACGACATCCTATCTTGGCGCCCATCGCCTCTGACGTCGAGACCACGACCGGACAATAGTAAAGGCTACACAGAAGTCTAAACGGGCTAAGGCAGAGGCAGCAAAGAAGAAGAAAGAGCATGAATAGTTTAAACAATTCATGAAAGAGGCAAACCTCGGTTCTGCAGCTGAAGCTCTTGGATTAACGGATGATATCCCAATGGCAGAAGTGAGATGGCAATATAAGTTGGGCCGGGAGTTGGTTAACCCTAAAACCATAAAGGATTTACCAACCAAGATGCGGCAAATTCATGAATGGTACATGGTAGAGTCCGCTCAAGAAAGAAATATGTTCCCCCTCCGTATCACAAACAAATATTTCTATCGCGGGGACAACCAAATATGGCTAGAATTCGAAGACTTCTACCAGTTTTACCATCAGGACGCTGTCAACATGTCTCTCATGAGCTGCTGGTGTCTGTAAGTGTCAGTCTAATAAGTTTACCATGTGCTTCCTCGTACCAGAAAATTACAACTCTAATAGTTTTTCCATTTCTATGTAGAATGGAGATACAACGATTGAGAAGACAGGGTGACTTCAACATCGGCTTCATAGACCTAGAAATTGTCAACGAGGCTGTCATCGGATACAACCCAAATGTTGTTGAGGAGTACATTCTGGATGCACTCTTAGGACAGCACTACAAACCATACATACTTCTGCCCTTCAACTTCGAGTACGTATATATCCGTTCCTCACAACCTCTCATTCCTAGCTTTTTAAAGCATACATAATATGACTAATTACATATATATGTTGAATATATTAATAGGTTTCACTGGGTCCTTCTTGTTATCATGCTTGATAATAGCAAGATCATTGTTCAAGACTCAAAAGGAAACCACAGGAAAAAATATCAATGTATCATTGACGCGCTAAATCGGTATGGCATATATTAATTTATAAGATGGTTTCCTTATTCTATTGAAATGCCTAGCTATTTAATTAATTCAAACTCTAATAATTACTATTCATGTATTAACGCATTACAGGGCATTCGCAAAGTTTCGAAAGAAGCATAAAGGAGCTTTCAAGAACGAATTCACAAGTCAATTAAGCACTCGAGAGTGCGTAATAAAGCATACTAATTAATTCATATTCTTTAGTGATAGTTTTTCGTCTCAATACTTGTATTCTTTTTAAATTTCATCATAGGTTATACAGCAAACGGCGGGAAACAACTTATGTGGCTATTATGTGTGCCACTACATGCAAAATATTTGCCACGGCGATGTGCCCAAAATAAACGATGAGGTTGTGTATGTCAAAAGTACCAAAGTAATGATGCATCGAAATTAATGATGCATCTCAATTTCTTAGTACTTACAATTTACGTGTTCAGAGATTTATTTATTTTCTGTTTTGGCAGCCTTACCTCGATGTGCAAGGTGTGATCCCGCCTCACCGGGTTGCAGCAATCCAAGAACAACTTATCAGCTTCATTGTCGACGAGATTATATCCACCAAAGGCGAGTTCCACACAAAGGGATGGAAAGATTGTCCTTCTCTAAGGATTGGTGAAATATCGGAATCATCGAAGGCCACACATAGCGATGCAGTCAACAAATGATCTCAAGATTCACCCTTGTACTCTTGAAATGTATAAACATTGCTTCAGTGTGCTCCTTATTTCATGTATATACACATTTTTAATTCATTCATATTATTGTGTAAATGAACTTAATTGTGGTTGTGTGAATGATCGAGTACACATCATATTATATTTTTAATTGTGAAAAAATATTGTAGTTGTATTTAATTTTATTGTCAAAATTCATATTGAAAACCCCCCTCAGAACATATTCTATATTGATTATAATTTACGCTCAGCCTCTCCACAAGCGGTTGGTTACTCCAACCGTTTGTGGAGAGGCCACACGTGGCGCTCCCCCTTGCTGCCTCCGAGGCTCTCCACAAGCGGTTCGTAAGTCCAACCGCTTATGGAGAGGGCACACATGGCCCCTCCCTTGCTGCCTCCGAGGCTCTCCACAAGCGGTTCGTAAGTCCAACCTCTTGTGGAGAGGGCACAAGTGGCGCCTTCCCTCGCTGGCTGAGAGGGTCTCCACAAGTGGTTCGTAATACGAACCGCTTGTAGAGAGCACCCATGTGGCGCCTCCACCAGCCTGCCAGGGAGCGTTCCGAACCGCTTGTGGTGTCGTACCACAAGCGGTTGGGGGAACCGCGAGTGTTACCCGGAGGGTATCACTCGCGGTTGCCTACAACCGGTTTCAAAACCTGTTCTAATACTTGTTTCGAACCGGTTGTAGTAGCTGGTTCGCTTGTAGTGTGGCCAATTCAACAACAGAGTCGATGACTTGCTATTCCCTGGTACCATGGGAATCCCGGGTAGGACTGACCTCGATTGCAATCGACCCACTGAATCATCACTACTTCTCAGTAGCTGGTGATGACAGATTCGTAAGGTTGTACGACACGAGGAGAATCAACTGGGGTGTTTCGAGCAGGGTGAACCAGATTGTCGACACATTCTGCCCTCAACATTTTGTTATTGATGTGAAGCCGCGAAGAATCAATAGTATCGCATACTCTTGCTCTAGTGAGATACTGGCCTCGTATCAGTTTGGCAATGTGTTTTTATTCCAAAGCAATATGGGGTATGGTCCCAATCCTACTGAGTTGAGATATGCTGATATATCTGGAAGGCTCGAGAAGCCACAAGTTTACTCAGGTCATTGTAATCGGCTTGCATATAATGGCGTCAGTTTCCTGGGACCCAATGATAGTTATGTTGCTAGCGGATCAAGTAGTAGAATGCTGTTCATTTGGAAGAAGGGGGGAAAATTATTGAGGGTCGCAAAAGGTGACGCTCAGGAAATTGTGTGTGTCGACACCTATCCATACTCACCATTTCTAGCTGTTACGTGCCTAATCCCAGTGCGTAACGAGAAAGGATACGGCTCTTAATGCGGATAAGACGAGCTGTTATCGAAACTAACGCATTGCCTGTATAGAGCCACCGGCCAGTTATCGATGGCAGCGTCTTATCAGAAACTTGGTTTACTCATTGCTTGAATGATTAATAAAGAATACATGAGGTCCCTTTTATAGAGATGACTGACTTGCACACTAAGAAAAGACTTATATCTGATCTAATCAAATCCCCTAAAGATAAATAACAAATTGGAAAGATAACAATCAAAACATAATAACTCTGATAACGACATGGACCCATGTGCTACAGTACCATGGGTACTGTTCATGTTGCTACAGTACCCATGATACTATTCATGAGATGGGCCAGCCCATAGCAGGAGCACTTCACCTCGAAGCGCTTCCGATTCTTCTAGGGTAGGAGTAGCTGGGGATGGAATAGGAGGTGTTGTGCATGGAAAAGTGGTCACTGGGACTGGGGTAGCTGATCTCACGACGGCCAATATCGAGGAAGTAGCTTCCTCTCTAGCCACGACCAGCGGATTTGTCCGCCTCGGCCATGTCGCTCGTCTAGGACGAAGGGGATTAGGTGAGAAGAGAAGGGAGGGGGTGATTTTGTGGTAGGGTTTCACGAGTAGAGGCCCTCGCGGAATTGCGGTAGGTCCAGCCCACTCCCACTATCTCCGATGCTAGCTTAGCCTAGACACTGTAGCAGCCCCAGACACTGTATCGAATAAAATATAAGAGAATGAAATATGGATGAATAATAAAAAGTGGTTGGGAATAGTGGCTAAATAGTGTCTCAGACCAGGATCTAGTACTAGCATTGGAGATGCTCTTATAGCATCTCCAATCAGTGGCGGCGGAGCCAGAACTTTTTGGGAGCCTGAGCACAGTGGCTTTGGACTACATATTAGACTGTCGATGCTTGGATTTTAGACTACACATACCAATAAATAAGGGGCATATACATTGCTTCTGGACTAGGAGCCCAGGCACATGCTCGGGGTCGCCGGGCCTTGACTATGCCCCTGTCTCCAATGACACCGTAGCGAATAAAATATAAAAGGGTGAAATATGGATGTAGAGTAAAAAGTACTTAGGAACAGTGACTAAATAGTGTCTGAGACCAGAATTTGAGACTAGTATTGAAGATGGCCTTAGAGCATCTTCAATGCTAGTCTCAGATGGTGGTCTCATACAATATTCAACCACTATTCCCAACCACTTTTCACTATTCATGTATATTTCTCTCTCTTATATTTTATACGCTACAGTGCCTAGAATTGGGACTAAGCCTAAGAGCATCACTATATCTACCCTACTCTATTTCTCTCTCTTCTACTTGAAAATTTCTTCGCACTTACACTACACTCTAAAAGATTTCTTCCCTACAGTAGATACTCTATCTCAAACCATTATTTTAGAGTACCTGCTTGTAACAGCTCCATTTTGGATACCTAGAAAATTATGAGATATGCATGCATTTGGAAAAATATCTTTGAAATCCTTTTGGTTTTGAGCTACCTTTATTTCCTTATTTTAAAACATTTAAAGATATCTTATATATGAGGTACATGTTTTACCATGGAAACAGTTTACAAATTTCAAGACTTGTGCAAAGTTCATATTTTCTTGTATAAATAAATATATTCAAAATGATTTGTTGTTTGTTTTTACTCTTTGCTAAAATAATTCTTGAAAATATATGTATTCACGGAATAGTATTTTTAGATTTTGAATAGTGCCACAGGTTTAACAATTCAAATTGACATTAGTTCAAAACTTATTTCCATTAAAATTCTCCTAAATTTGTCTAAACCTTCCGAGCCAGGCCTAAACCCCTACTTCAGCCTTGGGCCCACTTGGCCCAGCCGGCTAGCCTAGCTCATCCCCATTCTTTCTTTTTCCTTTCCTTTTCTGGCCTAGCCGAGCTGGCCTCGTCCATCCCCGGCCCAACCCAACCGAGGCGAGCAGCTCTCTGCTCGCTCTCTCTCCTGAGCGCATCCTCCTCCCTCCCTTTTACCCACCCCTGACCCTCCCTCTCGTTGTGTTGGCACCAGCTTCCTACCACTGCTACCCCGTGGCGGCCCTTCCCCTGCAACCGACACCTCGTGGCGCCGTGCTCCATCATGTCCACCACCCCGTGGTGCCCCACCTCGACATCTCTTTCTTTTGGCTTGGCAGCACGTGAAGGAACGCGCCCCACTCCTTCCCTCGCTGCCTCGCCAGCCTTTAAGCCTAGCCTGAGCTCCTCACTTGCCGAATCTTTCTTTTCCCCCAAAACTGAAACCCCGGCAAGCCTTCGGCAACGGATATCCGCCCTATGGGTGAGCCATTCTCACCATTCTTGGTACCCTCGGAAAGATCTTGAGCCCCTCTGCATCGTCTTTGATTCGATCAAACTTTAGTGCCCTATAGAACCCAGGAGCCACGGTGGACCGTCGCCATCCCTGATTCGCCTCCTTGTCGATTCCTCCCTTCACGGTAAGCCTCGATCCGATTCTTCGCACTCGGAGCTTCCCCATGCCACGATTAACATGCCCCGACCCCTTGGATGCCTCAGGTCTCACCAGGAGTCACTGGCGCCATGCTCCCTGTTCGGTGCCGCCAGCCTCCACGTCGCCAGAGCACTCGAGGCCAATTCCGGTCGCATGCACCATGCGGGTAGACCCCACACCTCACGTAGATGCTATAGGACCCATGTTTTAGCTTGTTTCGGCCATAGCTCGCCGTTGTGGCACTCACCGCCGCCGACCGCCGCTCAAGCACATCGCACCATCACGCAGTTACTCCATCCCCCGAGCCGTAAGTACCGTTGGGTGTGGGCCGTCGTTTGGAATCCATTTTGGCCTTTCCTCATGCCACTGAACCGAGCTCCGCCGGCACCAACCTCCATCGTTGGCCATCTTTGGCCACTGCGCCCATCTGGAATCGAGGAGGAAGACGACCTCCACCGGGTGCAGCCGCCGTGTGGCCGACATGTGGGCCTCAGTCCCACCTTTCAATAAGTTTAAGCGTAAAACCCGTAATACGCTTTCAGTTAGCCCTTCACTCACCTTGGTAAAGCCACTTTCAGCCTGAGGCTCTCATGGGCTGTTTTAGGCCTGCTGGGCTACACGCACACGCTGTAGCTGACACCAAAACCAGCCTCGGCCCACAAGCCTGCTCACTTTCCCCTATTTTGCAATTAACCTGAATTTCTGTATTGCAACTTTAGGATTTATTTAAAATAGTAAATGGCGTCAAAAAATTATGCAAAAATACTAGAAAATATGTTATGACAATCTAGACCTAGGAAAAATAGCATGACATGTATTTCATAATTATCTCACTCTAGAAAAATTGAACAGTAGCTGAATAGTATTTCGTAGTAAATAGAAAATAGCAGAAATAATACATATAGCAAATAAAATATGATATGCAGCCTAAAAATTATGAGAATAATTTTGTAGGACCAAAATAACCCTATGGACTTAATAAAAATATTAGGCACCATAACTTGGGTATTAGATTTTCTAGAAATAAATATATAGGCAAAATAACCCTTATAGACCCTTATGGAAATATTCACAAAATATATATAATGAAATATATTTTTGGATAGAACCACATTTTCCAAGAATTAGACTTAGGGCTAAGATCTGAACTAGGCCACCCCATGTCATGAAATGGTAAATTTTATTTATACATGGAGCTTCCTTGATAAGTAGGTAAAAATAATATTAGAATCTACACAAAAAGGGCGTGTAATGTAAATCGGTGATTTTTACGATAGAGCATCCATCGTATGCACTCATGTTGTATTTTTTTCTTTATTTACTTGGTATTTATTTGCAACCGAGTAGATACCGACATTGGTGATCAAGGGTTAGACGACCCGATTGAAGACCCGGACTATGATCCCGACATCATTGATCCCGCAGCTCTTGATGTAGGCGAGTCAACTACCCTAATGCATATTGATCCCAGTTTTATAAATATATTTTGCTTCAAATTATCAAAAGTGTGTGTGCTTAGGTATATGACTATCAGTAGCTTAAATGCAAAACCCTAGATATATTCCTGTTGATATAATCATGTTATAATATGCCTATCATTTGATGTACTTGTGAATACCCTACATGATGGTTTTGATTATCATGATCCTTTGGATAACCCTAGAATAATTATATCTGTTTAGACAAATAGTCTTGGTAAAACTTGCTTAGACTTGGCTTAGGTCTTAATATGATTTTCTTTCGGGTATAGACACCCAAGTGGTGGGCTATCGTTCACCAGGACATGATATTATTGAACTTATGGTTATGTAAATATTATTGAGGCCTGCTAGCAGTGTCAAATTATGACGATTGTGACCTTGCAAGTTCCATCTTTGGATCTTGTACATGTGGGTAGGCTTTGGCTGGGTTTCTACGAGGAGGGCAGGAATGGAAACTGGCAATAGACTAAGAGCATGTGGATAGGTTTCGTATCCATCTCTGGATCTTGTACAAATGGGTAGGCTTTAGCTGGGTTTGTACAAGAAGGGTAGGAGCGGATTCGTCTTCGGGGCATACTGATTGGAAACTGGCAATAAACTAGGAGTATGTGGATAGGGATCGTATCCGTCTCTGGATCTTGTACAAGTGGGTAGGCTTTGCCTGGGTTTGTACAAGGAGGGTAGAAGCAGATTCGAATGGAGTATGCTCCTTATCTATGAATATTTGGGTAGGGCCGCAGATCGGCTTGGATACAAACCCTTTTGCAACAATTACTTCTTATTCACTAAAGCCCTAGTGTGCTGAGCATCTCCTAGGAATCCAGTGACATGGGTAGGCAACCCTTGCTAATCACATTATATGTGACTCTTGTTTGTTGAGTGGCATCGAGTGCACCGGCTCCCAACTCCTGATGCCCCGAGACCTAAAACCATTTTGATAGCCCCGATAAGTAAACCAATTCTATGAGTGTGAAGTCTGACTTCACCCCACTGAATAAGGAAATTGACGGTACCTTGCATAGGCAGAAACTACCAATCAACATACAAGACCTTTATAGGTGCAGCTATTGAAAGGGCATCTAACTCTTAATTTTTTTGAGGAAAACTATTCCTATCAGATTATTATATTCACCACATATGATGAGAAAGAATAGCACGACAAGAAAAACATCATAGAAAACAGTTTAAGCTGTGAACTAGTATGGCCCATGACACGAAGATCACCATCTCCACACCCCTTCCTTGTCCACCAGGCCATCAAGATTGAAATCTCAATGGTTATGTATAAAACTATTACACCTAACAGCTAGTAACAAATATACATTAGGATTCAACGCATCACATGCCAGCATGCAGGCCGTTATACAATAACAGGACAGTCTTCAGTTGTAATTAACCATGACACGCAGGTCATGAAAATAGCAACCATGCATTTCATGCACAAAGGGTCCATATTGTTCACATCATTCCCTATAAAAACAAGTTAGGCGTAGAATCGTATTTTAGCGCACAAAGTGAACCAGTTTTAATTTATATTCAGTCTGCATTCACGGCCGGTTCGAAGGGGCAAGAGCTCCTCGCGGGTGCGGGCAGCACCTGCAGCGTTTTTGGGGAAACACAGATCACATCTATGAAAAACGTTGTGAAAATCCCATCAGATCAATCATATCAAGCCGAATCTGAGCCATTCAAAATGACTCAATTTTCACTAGACCGATCATATTGATCTATTGCGCGAGGTCCCCTTGAGAAGACGGCGGCCCCATACGATCTTGATCTGTTATTCCGATCTGTTCGACACACGCGTAGCCCTGATGGTGTTACTAGCTGGTAGGAGCAAGGCGCGGCTCGAATCTGAACGGAAGCGAACTAATCTAGTTGATCGTATGGCGCTATCGACTCAGACCTCTAAACATCCCAATACCGATTGATCCAATCAACCCATGAATGACACAACAACATATCACCATATGCACCTGATCCAGATCCAAAACTACATATGATAGCTTTGATACCACTGTTGGGGAATGGGTAGTCTACGTTAGCACAAATCGAAAAATTTTCTATTGTGAACACCCAAGATCACATGTAAGAAAGGGATCACGGATTGTTACCCTTAACACACAGAGGAAGCGGAAGCAAAGTCACGCGTGTTGAGGAAGTAGTTGTACATACCGAACACCTCCTCCTCACTAGTCGTCAAGCGTTCTCGAGTAGCACGTGGTCGTAGTCGAGCGCCACAAGATCGCTACGGTCATCGTCGTCGTTGGAGATTCCACCGATCAGCGTGTCCGCGTGCGGCAGTGCCTCTAAAGGTATCCACACGTCCAGGGGAAGGAACACCGTGCAAGGCGTGCTAGCATATCACCACAATGCTAGGGTTTCGGGCTAGCGGGAGGGGTGCCTGCGGCTAGGGCTTGGTAAGAGCTCGTGTTATCACCGCCGGGCCGCCCCAGGCCTCCTCTTTTATGGACGCGCTAGCGGGCTCTAGTCAAAGCCCACTAGGACTCCAATTCCTTTGGGGATCGTATCCATGTGCAAACCCTTCTTCTAATAGATCAAATCCACTAGATATGTTGCAACTAGTTAAGTGTGTGACCCGTTAAGTTCATCTGCAAGTCGGTTGTGGATCCGAAAAGTCTCTTTCCAATCCACAGATCAATAGCAGCACCTAGTAGTACATATTGACCCCCGAATACATAGAATAATCTTATCGGCTGAACCCTGATACACTCAACATACCGATCCTTTTGCCGCACGATACTAGTCAATCTCAAGGCGAGATACGTGCCACCCTTTTGATAGCTCGACCATTCACTCGTTAATGTGATGGATATAAATATCATGATTAACTCTTTAATCATATCAGCACGTTCGTCCGCTTCCTTATCACACTAAAAGGCCCAGAGATATCTCTCCCATTATCGAGGATGGGCAAATTCCATTTTCATCAATTACATCCCTATGTCATGTTTCGCAGCATACTAGTAGTTTTCTTTATAACTATCTATTATGGTGTAACGTTTGATAACACCAAAGCATATGACTCCACTCGCTGGGGCTTCATGATGATCTCAGATTTAAGGACCATATAGGCGTACCACTCGAGACTACACACTGATGGCACTTTGTAGATTACAATCTCAGCAACGTCTCAGAGTAGGTCTATCCAACCATCCATGTTCTCTAACATGTGTCCACATTATTGATTTGATATCTCCATATCTATGGTATGTGAGACAATACTATCAATCAATACATGTGCTGATCAAATCATTACTGCTCCTCGTAATGATATGGATCAGGAATCGTTTAGAACAATATCACAATAATAATGTGTCTTATAATCAAACCGTATTTGATGAATAAAGTCATGACATTAATTTATGAAACTGATAAGCAATATTATCATAAGTACTTGAACAAAAACATTATGTTTGCGTGCCAAAAGTAATGCTACTCCCCTCCTATGCCTATCGCCATCAATGATTACCTAAAACCAAAATAAACAAGAGTGAGTTCACGACTCAGCAAGTATATATTAAACAAGTAAGGCTGTAGCACCAATTAGAATGTCATAAATCACATCTGTCATTCTGTTTGTTCCAATACTATCCACTTGCAAACCATTGCAATGCATATGCGTCTGTTAACTGTGAGCTCATACCGATATATCTAGAGTGCCACCCATCGGTGCACACCCTTGCCCGCCCTATTTCAGGACGGGGGACAAATTACCTCCACTCCCGTGGAGCGCCTACCAAAGTAGGACTTTTCTCTCCCACCTTAGTAGGATGCCTACCCGAAGGTAGGTCCTGTCATATGAATGCAATGCAATGCCACAAAAGAATAATTTCGAGCACAAATATAGCTGGTAAACATAAACTTGCATAGCAACAATAATGTAAACTTAGTAAATCGAGCTTTCACCATCTGGCACGGTATTCAATTAATATATACTTGCCTTTCTAACCACGGGAGTTAGACCGGTATGCGGTCGACGCTGAATCCATACCACCTCCTACAGAAGTTTGCGAATTTCGATATAAGGCCTTCACAAATAACATCATAGGTGAATAGCATCGCTCCTATACGTATCCCTCAACCAAGGCTAACCCAAAAACCTAACTACATCTATCAAGACATAGAAAAACAATAATTACAATTTTCTGGACAGCAGTAGAAAAACGGTGATATCTCCCAAATCGCTTATCCAATTACCGCGATCTTGTCCTTGAAATAAAGCTAACGACGAGACGCACAATTTCCATCATACGGCTGACTGCCAAATCTCGACCTAACTAGGTCAAAAACTCCATCGAAGCTGCTGCACAAGGTAACAATCCACTAAACTTCGACTCCCGTAATCAACCACCTCTAAACCATGACAATCAACATCTAATTAGTAGAGACAACAAAGGAACCATCTAATAACCGTACCAAATCATCAATTTCAGGAAAACTAAGGCAGGAACACAAACCCTAGTCCCCACCTCTTCTCTTCTTCTTCCTCCCCTACTTCCCTATCTTGCACCTTGGCCTCTATCCCCTGCCAACAGTGACTCAAAGATGAAGGGCAGCAGTGGCTCACCGTTCAGATTCCCCGGCACTGGCGGCAGCCCTCTGGCGCGGCGCCAGCGAGTTCCGGCGTGACATCGACGAGCTCCTCAATGGCAGCCTCCCCCGACGCTGCTCGGCGATGGCGGCGGCGTCCAAACGGCTGTTGGGTGAAGCCCTAGGAAGCGGCGGCGGCTAGAACGAGCAGTAGGCAGAGGTTTGTGTGGGCAGGGCGGAGCCGAACCCCTGCACCGTTTGCCTAAAAGGAGTCGTGGTGGGCTGGTCTAGGCCCAGGCCCAGGCCCACCATGGTATGACACGGCTCTCGTCTTCTGGGCTTGGAATTGGTCGCGTCTAGGGATGGCAACAGGGAAATTCCCCACGGGAGTACCTCCTCGTCCCCGTCCCCGTGAGACATGAAATTCCCCGTCCCCCGTCCCCGGTTGTGGGGACCGTTTTCCTGTCCCCATCCCTGTTAGGGTACGTGGGGACCCTACGGGGAAAAATCCCCGTTTAGTACTGATTATACATTGCACTATTCTAAATTGTTGTCAGCCAATGAATGGATTAAAAAATTTTAATCTTCCAAGTTCCAAGCTGAAAGCACATAAACATTCTTAGATACAATATAGGAAATAGTTCAACACAGCAACAATAAATACATAAAAATAGTTCCAACACATTATTTTTGAGCCTTAGCAATTTGGATGGCAAATATACATTTCGGGTTCCCCGTCCGGGTCCCTATGGGAAGAAATCTGTCCTGTCCCTGTCCCTGCCATCCCCGACGGGAAATGGATTTTTCCCATATTCATCCCCGCAGGGAACAAAACCTCCCAATCCCTGTCCCCTAATAGGGAAATTCCCCACCGAAAAACAGGGAACGGGGCCCCACTGTCTTTTTTTTTTGGACATCAATTGGCCACGTCTTGTTCTTTTCTCTTGGTGAGTCCTCCCCTGGCGCCTCGCTGCTTGGCGGCTCCTCGCCTAGCTCGCTAGCATGCAGCAGGGTTTTGAAAACTGTTTGGTGACCTGAAACTAGTGCTGGAGCGGGCTGTTCCTGCCAAACCCAGTGAAAACCACTCAAATTCAAATTCAAACTGTCGGGACGCAGTTGACGGGCTAGACGGTTTTTGGACTGGTTTTTGGCGGCTAGCCGGTCGGATTTACCGACTAGCCACTGGTTTTAGCGATAAACCGATGGAGAAATCAGAGGAAACGTGGAAAATGAAAAAATTGAAAAGAGGTCTAAAAAATTTTAAAATTGGGAAAAATCATGGATGGGTGGGATATATGTGTTGGTAATTTGTTTAATCATGGAAAAAAATTTTGGAAGGACCTTTGATAAATATATGAGATTTGGAACATATAAATATCAAGTCATTCATCTGACATTAGGTACATCAATTCAGTGAGATGAACCTTATACATTTTTTGCTCCTTCATCGATGCTATATGTTTCTTTAATTTTATAGAGCCATGACACTTGTTTTGACACATTTTTCCCACAGGTTGTGCTATGCATGGTAGTTTTCAACAAGAAAAATATATTTGAACAAGGAAAAAATTTAGCATGACCGTTGCTAATTATTTGAGAATTAGAACATATTAACGCTGAGTGAATTACATACATACATATATTGCATTGTATCTGCTGATAGACATATCCCATGTTTGACAAGGAATGACATTGTGTTCGCCAAACATGAAGTATCATAGAAAGATGAATTGCAATGCAAGCACTCCCTCAATATATATGGCACCAAATTAATTCATACGTTCGTTGGAGATGATCCCAATCACAGTGAATAGTTTTGGAGCCTTACTACGCATTCCATCCTATAGCTTGCCTAATTTTGTGAAGTGAGAAGTTAGTATAGTATAAAAATTGTGAAACAAAACAAATTTGAATACATCACCTGTTGTAATCCTCAGTGGAGAACAAAATTATATAGCTAATAGACTTAAGAGCAATTACATTACATATTTTGTTTCACTTAACCTCTTCAATGGTTCACAGATCTTATCGGTCTGCCCTTATCTAACCATCAAATTAAGCTTAAGCACCGCTGCAAGCCGCAAGCCGCATGCACCATGCAAACACACACACACAGAGAGTGTCACCGGCGGTTTCTCACCCAAATGCAACGGCTAGCCGGCAGATCTACCGGCTCTGAGCTTGTGCGACAGCGAGCAGGTGGTACGACGGCGGGATCAGCTGGGAAAGGGACGGGTCGCGGCAGGCGGGCTGAGGAGAAGCAAATGGTAGTGGTTCACGGTAGCAAAACGAGTAGGAAAAGAGCATCACTCAGTGAGTTCGGTGAGAGAAAGAGATGGGACCTCCCATAGTCCTAAATAATGATGTCAATTTAAAATTTTGCTACAAAATGTTCTCAAAAACTTCTAGTTTTTTATAAGATTTTTTCATTTTTTCAAATTATCATATTCAAATTTTTATTTTTTAAATCGGGCCGGGTAAAAACTGGTGGTTTCACAAGCCGTCACCTACCGGTTTGGCAAGAAACCGCCGGTTTTTACCGGTTTTCTCCGGTTTTGCGAACCCTGCGCCTCCGCATTACGGATTTACGGATGGCTACTCAATACGCATGCCTTCCACTATTTTTACTCTTTTTTCCTTTTGTTTTCTCCCTTTTCTTATTCTTTCCCAGTAAAAAGACCAAAATACCCCTCCGTCAACCTATTAAAAGAAATTTGTCTAACCGCAAATTTGAATATTTATATTTAAACCCATATTTTAAATTTAAGAATTTGAACTCTGGTTTGAAATTATATTTTGAATTTTGGAAATTTGAACTATGATTTGAAATTTGAACTCATATTTGAAATTTGAACTCATTTTTGAATTTCAAAAAATTGAAGTACAATTAGAAATGTGAAATTTAAACTCATATATTGAAATTCGATATAGTGTTTATTTGAGGGAGGGGTTTTTTAATCATCTTAGGTGGAAAATAATAGAAAAAAGAAAAAGAAAAAGGAAATATGTAGGACCGAACCGGCGACTAAAGGGAGGTGAATGTCGCGGCCCTCCTCAGCTTACCTTCTGAGAAATGACCCGACCTGCACTAGGCCCTAGATCAGTAGGCTAGTGCCACAGTTACATAGCTGGATCATCTCATGCATCGACCATTCATTTATTACATAAAGGCGATCACCATATCGCAATAGTGGCAAACGGCCTTTAAACCTTAGTTACAAACCAAGTCTGATCAGAGATAAAGCAGAAGTCTTAAAGATACAATCATCAGAGTTTTTATGCGGAAATATCAAAATCACACCAACAGCTATGTAACAACACATGGCTGGCAGAATGATCTAAACCCCAATTTCTCCTACTCCTGATCTTGGAAAGTAGGAACTCCATTCTCATGGCAGTTGTAGGCGTCTTCTTCTCCTTGGTCTTCTATGTCTAAAAGAGTATACGTATGCGAGGTTAGTGTCATTCAAACACTAGCGAGTTAACATCCAACCTAATGCATTTAGAGATAGAGGTTCCAAGAAAAGACTGAGTTTGTTTATTTGCAGAAAGCCAGTTTTGGAAATCAAAGCCTATGACTTAGCAGTTAAATGATTCTATATCATGTTGAATAATCATCAGAATTCCAGTTCAATACTCATTCCCAAACCTATGGCCGGTTTTACGCAATCTGCCAAACGTTCTCCTCCACTCCTACCATCATCTTTCAGGTGTGGCGCACCCATTGTGGATCACATCTCCAGTGAAGTGCTTGATCTTGTCCTAACTAGGTTGCCGGCCCGCGCTAGACTCACGGCTCCCTGCGAGTATGGACCTTGATCATCCCTTGGATGATGACATGAGACTGTCTTCACCTTAAGCATGACAGCTGACAAGGTACGCCCGCAGGTCAAAACTATCTCTGAATCCCTAATAATTGCACTACCGCGTGATAGCCGGCGTGTTGTGGTGTTAGGAACCATCCACGATGGTCAGAGACGTCACACTGTGCATCCCTGATGCACCCGTCTGGGGAAAACCTTGTTTCAACCCAGCCTATTCACAAAGGGCCTCACCCTTATGCACTTCCTTCTTCGGCTAATCGCACCCTCCGTGTGAATCATACACGATGTGGCGGAACCCCTTTGGGTTGCACACGGCATTGCGCGGATCTCGCCGCGCTCCTCTTCAAGCAATACATATGTGGGTGATTAGCTTCTCAATTCACGTAGCCCAGCTACTTCATCTCTTATCCAATGCCTGCATTGTAACACATCACAACCATACACACACTGGCATGGAAGGCCTCACATTCAAGGTTCTGTTTATGTATGTCATGTCTCGGTGAATCTCGGTTCGCCGTTCCAGGGCCACTAAGCTGAAATAAGTAATAGAGACCTAAGCATTGCTAAGCAAGTCTTAGCCTAGACTTAAGGAGTCTAGTAAATTTTAGTATTTTTCCCTAGCTCGGCTAAACAAGGATATGATCATCAAGGCAATCAATAGTAAGATCAAATGACGGATGATTTCTTTAAGGCAAGATCATCATGGTAAGCAATAACAAGTAAGTAATTAGGCATGATATATCATGATTAAACAAGCAGACATAAATACTTAAAAAGCATGTAATTTATTACTGTAAATAAAGTACTTTAGAAATATGAGATTCAATATGATCTAACTGGATATTAACTCGCATTGGTTTTGGGGATCAAAGTCCTGGCCTGATGCGTGATCCTCGAATTGTCCCTCAGGGTCCTCTACGTCTATATGGAGAACAACAATTTGCAATAAACACAATGCAGCGATAAAGAATGATGCATAAGATGCAATTGTGTTCGCGTGTGCGCGCGTGTGTATATAGGAAGCCTATTTGGGGCTCCTTGGATCCTAGGCTCCATGATTTAAAAACCTATGATGTGTATTGAGATTCGTGATATTTGACGTGTATATCTTCACATATCCACTAAAAAAGGTATTTTAGATATGAAACTCCAAAAAATTAAATTCAAACTCAGTTTAAACTAGTTTGAAGTAAAGTTTGAACTAGTTTGAAGTATAGTTAAATGTAGTTCAAACTGAAGTTCAACTCAACTTTTTTCGAATTTGATGTCTCAAATATTTTCTTTAGTGGGTATATGAAAGTATAATAACCAAACAACACGAATCTCAAAGCAAATCTAGTGGTAACGAATCATGGAGCCTAGGCTCCATGGAGCCTTATGTATTAACTTGCATTGGTTTTGGGGATCGAAGTCCTGGCCTAATGCGGGATCCTCGAACTGTCCCTCAGGGTTCTCTACGTCTATACGGAGAACAACAATTTGCAATAAACACAATGCAGCGATAAAGAATGATGCATGAGATGCAATCGTGTTCGTGTGTGTGTGTATATATATACATACATACATACATATATATACATATAGGGCTTATCTAGGAAGTTCCATGATCCTTCTATGAAAAGATAGTCTCT
Organism: Olyra latifolia; assembly: GCA_036346145.1. Classification (NCBI taxonomy): domain Eukaryota; kingdom Viridiplantae; phylum Streptophyta; class Magnoliopsida; order Poales; family Poaceae; genus Olyra; species Olyra latifolia. The sequence continues at coordinate 59,620,758 of CM070525.1, forward strand.
ATCGTAATTTAGAGTGCCGATGCTCATGAGATGATGCACATGAATATATATATTCATAAGTAGTATTATATAATTATATATATATATATATATTTCCTATCCTACAAAACCATATAGGAGAAAATAGGGTTTTATTCTTTTAAAGGTATTCAACAAGTGCGAGAATATATCGTAAATACTTTAGTCGGAAGTATTTCCTTCATCAATTAAACTCATCCTTTTATCATGCCATACTAAGAGTGTTAAGTGTATGTGTATATGAATATATATATATATATATATATATATATATATATATATATATATATATATATATATATATATATATATATATATATATATATATATATATATATATTTTGCTATCGTTAGTCATGAAACACGGATCTTTACATTATTTCGTATTTTCGAAAATCTAAAATCGTGTTGAATTGGACGATCCGACCATCTTCTTCGTCTTGATGAAATCTATGAAACAAAATTTCACATTTGTTTGAATTTTTTACTATTTATTTCGTATTTTGAAAATCGATCTAATTAGTTGTAGTCCTCCAATAATCGGTTCAAAATATGAAACAAATAATAAAAATTCAAAAAATACGACGAAGTAACGGAAAGATCCGAATTCGATCGACTAATCGATAGCAAAACTCTCTCTATATATATATTATATATATATATATGATGTTGCATATTACAAGTTTAGCTAAAATAAAAGTTTACTGTCTTGAGGGTAATGCAGAGCAAGTTCTTTGAACAGATACACAATTTATATTAACTACACTTCAAATTAAATATTTAACCATAGTTAGTAATTAGGTCAATTATAAGTATATATGTGGTTAGGAGTTAAATCATAGATTTAGTTTTTTTTCCTAGGTCTAGAGAGGTATTATACATCTTCCATAGTGTTATCAGATTTTTATTAAGTAATATACTATTTTAATCATCAGAAAATCATTTCTGCCTATTTTATTATATGAATTAATACTCTAAATGTGAGACTATGTGGAACTCTTCATGTTGTGATGAGTATATGTGACTTGAATTGATTTTGTTGAGGAGTTTGTTTTGGAGACTAAAATTTGAGCCGATTTGGCTATTTGTGCTAGAACAAAGTGTTTTGCGCTTTTGAGGATCTTCCCCAGCTCAGATGGAAAAATGTTATATACAGATTTTGTAGGGAATTTTGAGATGCATCTTTTTTGTATTATGACTGTTTTCATATGAGCAAGGGAAGTATTTTAAAAATTCCCATCTCTGTTCTGTTGTGGTACGGAAAGCACTGGTTTGAAAGGTTTTGGTTTCAGTTCGAGTGGGAACGTGGGAATGTAGTCATATATGTTTGAATTCATGATAAAATTGGGCTAACATGCAGAAAATAAAGATAAGAAAATATTTTTGTTTGTGGAAAATGGTTTAGTCCTTGTGGCCGCAGGCTTAGAGGCAATCGTGGTTGGCAACGGTACCGGGACTAGATCGGGTGGATCAAAGTCCAGAACGGTGATGATGTCACGGGACGGATGGGCTCAGGCTTGGGGCTCATGAGGACGCCATGGAGAAGGACTTGAGGTGGCTGAAAGGTTCCAGTTCGGGTTCGAGGCCCGAAGGCACGGAAACGGAGTGATCAAATCCGGCAAATGAAGGCCCGTTGCATCGGATTAATCGAGTTTTGTGTAAAACCTATATATGGCATATTTGGCCCATTGTGAAACCATGTGATGAGTATATGGACAAGTTTAGGTAGTCTTGGGTGCATCTGGGTTAAATGTGAATTTTCCCGTGAATTAACCCCTTGGTGGCTTGATTTGATTTTGGATAAGTTTTGAGGTGTTTCTAAAGTGTTGGAAGGTTGGAAAAGGTTCTAAAAAGGTTTTGGAAGATTCATGAATTTTTTGGGAATTTTCTAGAATTTTTTGAAGGTTCAGAGGGATTTTGGTCCCAGACTGGGCCGGACGGTCCGGGTTTCAACCCGGACGGTCCGGCTAGTACTGTCAGGTCTCGGGTGGTAAACGGACCAGAAAATGGCTGTGTTAGCCGGACGGTCTGGGACAGTGTGTTGTTTTTTGAATTTTTGAAGGCCTTTCCTTGCTCAAAAATTAAGTGTTATATATAAAAGTTGTAGAGAATAGCAAGACGCATCTTTGTTGTGTTGATAACTTTTTCATTGGAGCTACATAAAAAATCGGGAAGGTCTCTGCTGTGTTAGAAACAGGGCAATTAAGTTTGTTTTGGATGGATTTTGTTCGTTCTAACCCCGATTTGAGATCGGTTTGTTGCGTTGGGTTCGTGGTGAAGCCGCAAACATTTTGGTACATGGTTTGCTTGTCTTTGTGGATGCATGTGTAAGTGAGATGGATAAGTCTTCGGCTAGGTGTCCTGCTGGTTCGGGATGGGCCCGGACACGGAATCGACGCGGTGGAGGAGATTATCATCTCGAGCACGAGATATCCACAAGATGTCGTGAAGACGGAGGCTTCGAGGCGAAGAAATCGCAGGTGGCGGTTTGATTCGCATCAAGATCCGTGCGCCGGTGTGTGTAACCCGTGTTATATGGGCTTGTGGGTTGGCCCGATGTTTTGGCCCATGTTTGGGCAGGGGTATATAAGCCCTTCAGCTAAGAGAGCTATGGATTATCACAATCAAGACCTGTACTGGTAGCCTCCACTTGAGAGAAACAGAGAGAGAGAGGTGTGCTTTGTCTTGTAAGAGAAGGCTTGTATGGATTAGCTAGGTTTTAATTCAAAACCTAAGCTTTGTGAATGAAAAACCTTCTCCTACATGATCTCCATCTGTTCCATGGTTTGATTTTCGTGCTTCTCTGATTCGTATTTGGTTTTCCCTCGTTTTGCCCTTGTTTTGGTTTGTTCTTGCACCGTTCTTGGCCTGGTTGATAGCTGCGGTTTGGGGGTTCTTTTGCTCGTGAAAAAGGGTCACAAGTGACCCATAAATCATCCCCCAAAGCCCCATGGACAGCCTTCCTATGCTGCTCTCATGAAGGTGATTTCCTCATCTTGATCAGTCTTGGACCTAGGCGCACCGTTTTCGATAAAGGACAAAACTTTGAAGTGATCTTTGCATGATTTTTTAAGGGTAGCTAGTGGACTCCATCACCTTGCTGCTGTCCAAGTTTCATGGTGGTTCGTTGAGCAGTTTGGGAGTAATCACGATTTTTCAGTCTGTACAACAAATGAAAGTTGGGCTGAAAGTTGGGGTTTGATGCAAGTTCAACCCAACTTGCTAGTTGGTGCTGGATCTTGCTTGTGGGAGTGTTAGAGGTGCGTTGGGTGCTAAGAAATAGGGCTAAAACCAATTTGGCGTCTATTCACCCCCCTCTAGTCGCCTAGTTCGGTCTTTCAGCTGGTATCAGAGCAAGGTTGCGCTCTTTTCTTGATCTTCACCGATCTTTGAGCCTTTCCTTGTTTTCGTCTTGAACCATGGCGGATGACAAGTACTCTACGAAGCCTCCTGTGTTCTCGGGTTTAGATTTTCCTTTTTGGAAGGACAGGATAGAATCCTACATCATGGCACAGGGATACAGTGTTTGGCTGAAAGTCAAAAATCCCTATGTGTTGCCAGTGGATAAGGAAATCACCATCCAGAATCAGACAGATGTGGAGTTGAATGCTAGAGCCCGTAACATGATCATTCAGGGGCTTAGTAGGAATGAATATGAGCGAGTTGCTCATATCAAGACCGCTCACGAGATTTGGACTACCCTCATTGTTTACCATGAGGGGACGGTCCAAAACTGTGAGGCAGGACCAATACAATAGGGAATACAATCGCTTTGTGCGAAAATTTGGTGAATCATCGGGCCTTTGTTTGATCGGTTCACCAAGATCTTTAGCAACCTCAGGTCGGTTGGCACCACTTACACCGATTCTGAGAATGCTCGTCACTTCTTGTCCGCCTTGGATTTGAAGATCTGGGTGTGAAGGTGACCATGACCCGGCAGGCTGCGGATCTTACTACTTTGACCTTGGATGAGCTATATTCGAAGCTCGACGTACGAGCTTGAGCATCTCTCCTGTGAGCCCAGTCCAGTTTCTACAGCTTTGGTCACCGATCCTTCTTTGCGGTGTTCCTCGAGTTCTTTGGAGTTTGGTACTGGTTTCTCTCTTTTTGCTTTGTGTGAGATGCCTGATGAGAGGCTAGATGGAGTGTCTGAGGATCAGTTAGCCATACTCGCCAGAAAATTCAGCCAAGCCTACAAGAGGGTGAGTGAGAGGAGAAGAGGGCCGATCAAGTGCTTCCAGTGTGGTGGCCCCAACCACATTCGGGTCAACTGCCCTAGGCTGGAGAAAGGCAAGAACAACTACACGGCACTGGACAAGAACAACTACATTAACAAGAACCACAACAAGAAGCCGGTGCCTGGAGGTGACAAGAAACCCAAGTTCTCCAAGGGACGGAGACTCTTCCAGAAGGTGTTGGCTACCTTGGATGAGGCCAGCATCTCAGACTCGGAGGAGACTTGGAGCGATGATGGAGGTGACGACCAGAAGCCTAAGAACGACGACGACGACGGCTACGCTGGCATGTGCTTCATGGCCGACGAGGATGGTGCGAGCGACTCTGACCTCTACACCGACTCTGACACTGAGGTACCAACCTATGAGAAACTCAATGATGTCTTTTTAAAGCTAGGTAGATTCCATGCCAAGTCTAGAGCTAGGTGTAGGGAGCTAGAGGAGGAGGTAGCTTGTTTGACCCAGAAGTTAGAGAACTTGAAGTGCCTTGTGCCTCCTCGGCAGATAGATTCTGATGGCTGCAGAGAGTGTGATAAGTTTGTGCAGGAGTTGAATAAACTAAGGACTTTGCATGATAGTGTGTTTACTGAGCTTGAGTCACTTAGGGAGAGACATGCTAGTGTGCTGCTTGAACTAGATCAGGCTAGAGATGCTCTTGTTGTTGCTACTTCTACTCCTAACCTCATGACAGCTAGTATAATTGATCCCTCTGCACTGTCGTTTGCTTGTCCTGATCCTGCTGCACATCTTTCACATGACACACTTAAGAAGCTAGTTAGCTCAGATGAGAGTTATAGAGATCTTGGAGCACCTAAGGACCCTGTCAGTCTAGATGAGGACTGTAGCTTTCACTCAGCTTCTACCTGTGAAGAATGTCTCACTTTTAAATTGGAGAATTTAAACATGAAAAATAAAATTGCAAAGATGAATAATAGCCTGCTTGCTAGCTCTACATGTGTTCGTTGTGATGAATTGGAGGGAGAAATGGGTAGAGTCTATGAGGACCTTAGCAAGAGGTTTGAGGGTCAGTTAGCTCAAGTTAAGAATGCTAAGTGTCTTTCCTATGTTGCTCTTAGGAAAGAGGTAGATTTGTTGAGTGAGAAGTGTCGTAGGGCTCTGGGTAAGGACAAGTTAGATGATCAGAATTCTTCTGGTGTCTTACCTCCTGCTGCTTGTGACTTGTGCCCCTAGCTTCATCAGGAGTGTGTGTACCTTGTGAGCACTCTTGAGAAGTTTGTTGGTGGTAAGAAGAAGCTCAATTTGATCTTGGATAAGTCAAAAATTTCCAAGGGTAGAGGTCTAGGTTTTGACTGGCTTGAGCACATCAAGCGCCACCCTACCAGGATTGTCACTCCTGGTGAGGATGGCCAGATGGTTGAGGTTTCTTTAGGAGTCCCTGAGAGGACTGTGTTTCGATCTGCTGGTTTTGTCCAAGAGACTTCCGCTCAGAAGGTTGTTCCCCCTGTGACTTCTGCCCCTGGTAGAGCGAAGTTTACGTGCACCTTCTATTAGAAGGATGGACACTTGGTTGAGTTTTGCTTTAGGAGAGCTAGAGTTGTTAGGCGTGAGCGTGCTTCTGCTCCTAGGGGTTTTCAGGGTCATGCTCAGACCTTGAGAGCTCCTAAGGCACCCACAGTTCCTAGACAGACAGCTAGGCAGTCAGCTCCTGTAGTTTTGCGTAGGCTAGGTCTAGGTGCATAGGTTGTTGGTCCTGTTGCTGGACCTAGTGCTTTCAGTGGTTTTGGTTCCCGTTGTCCTCACGGTGTGCCTTCTTTTCCTCGTGGAGGTAGACACCCGCAACGTGGTTTTGCTCCTACTTTGGGTGGTAGGAGACCTGAGCGACACACATGGGGAGGACCGGCCTTTGCACCACGGCGGCCCAACCCAAATATGGCACCTAGACGTCCTGTTGGGTTCCTTCAGGATTTGTGAGAGTTGAGAGGCGTCAGGGTGCTAGCTCAGGGGGAGTTTCTACTGTTTGTGGTGTGACTTAGCATTGGGTTTCTAAATCTGCTTTGATTTGTCCCAATACTGAGTCACTCACCTCTCTGTTCCGTTGAGTAGGTGCGTCGGGCAAGGAAGGGAAGGGAGAGGTTTGGATTGTTGACTCCGGGTGTCGCCGACGCATAACCGGAGATTCTTGTTAGTTCTCTTCCCTCGTCCGTGTCCCAAATGGTGAATCCATCACCTTTGGGATGCTTCTTCATATAGGGTGCTTGCCAAAGGGTCAATTCAGGTTAGTGACCGCTTTGTGATTAAGGATGTTGTCTTAGTTAGTAGGCTGAGGTACAATTTGCTTTCTGTATCTCAGCTTACCGATGATAGTTTTGAGGTTCGTTTTAAGAGAAATTGCTCTCAGATTATTGGATCTTCTAGGGAGTTTGTTTGCGGGATTTCTCGTGTAGGGGAGTCTTCCGTGCTGATTTTATGGTTCTTCTGTTGGCTCTCCATATTGTTTAATTGCTTCAGAATCCCATGATCTCTTCTTTTTGGCATAGGAGACTTGGTCACATTGGTTTTGATCACTTGACTAGAGCTAGCAGCCGTGCACGGTTTGACCAAACTCAAAATGGTCAATGATTTGGTTTGTGCTCCTTGTTTCCATGGGAAGATGGTTGCTGCAGTTCGCCCGCCTGTCACCAGGACAGCTTTTGCACATTGACACTATTGGTCCGCTCGAGTGCAACCTGTGGGTGGCAAATGGAACGTGATGACTTCTCAAGGTACTCTTCCTCTTATTGTCTGTCCCTTAGATCCTTTTCAGATGTAGATTTTGCTGGTTGTAGGATAGATAGGAAGAGCACTTCTAGCACTTGCCAATTTCTTGGCACTTCCCGTGTCTCTTGGTCTTCTAGGAAGCAGTCAGATGTTGCACAGTCCACTGTAGAGGCCGAGTACGTGGTTGCGGCTAGTTGCTGTAGTCAAATGCTTTCGATATGTTCTACCTTGAGGGACTTTTGGTTGACCTTAGAGGGTGTTTCACTTTTCTGTGACAACACTTCTGCCATAAACATTGCCAAAACCTAGTGCAACACTCTAGGACCAAGCACATAGATACCAGGTTTCACTTCCTTAGAGACCATGTGGAGAAAGGTGACATAGTGCTTTAGTTTGTGGAGAGTGGCCACCAGCTTGCAGATATCTTCACCAAGCCCTTGGACAACTCTAGGTTTGTAGCTCTCAGGGGAGAGCTTGGGGTAGTGAGCCCTTTAGGCATTAGTTGAGGGGGAGCTAGTCTTTGTAATATATGTCTATATGTATATATGCTTAAATTTCTATATTTGCATATTTGCATTCTGGGCTTAATCTTGGGCAGGATTAGAGAGTCGGTTTCACTTCTCTAGCCACTACTTCTTATCCCATAGGTTGCTATTATGCGTGATTAGTAATGTCCTCTTCTCTAGCTAGTTGAGTTACACACAGGCTTTTGGGTTTAGCAGGTGTTGGGCCCCTGGGTAGACAGGGTCTGTGTCTAGTCTCTCTAGTAGTCGAGTTGTAGGCTTGCTTTCCTAGTCTGTGGCTTGGGGTAGATGAGTGTGTTTCTAAGCCTTTAGAGTTATCTGCCTCTCATCTTTGCTCTTAGATTGCCCTGTGAGTTTCTCCAGCTCCTTATCTCTTCTGTTTTCTCTTAGATGAGTGATTCTTTGTTTGAGGGGGAGTTTATTGCATTTAGTTTGTTTTTACATTTTTCGGGCTTTGTCTATTAGGCTTTTGAAGTTCTGTGCTGAAATACACTTTAGCTTCTGAATGACACTTCTAGCTAGCTGGTTTATTTTGAGAATGGTAACTTGTACATGCTAGGCTAGCTGAAAATTAATTACATTTTAGGCTTTTCTTGAAAACTTGATGAATCTAGAACTTTGTCTTGTTAAATCTTTTAACTAGACTATTGTGCATGCTTTGAATTCCTTTGGTCTAGCTCGAATCCTTGTTGAAACTTGGGATCGAACTTGCTGCTCATGTTTTGACCTTCATGGAAATACAAAAAAAAATTCAAAAAGTCCGTGGAAAGAAATTAAAAAAAATACAAACAAACATGAGGAGAGTGACCTAGGAGGCCTTTGTCGATGGCTCCTAGCAGGATATGCTTTGCTAGGGATCACTCTCCAAAATCTGAGTTTGCTATGAAAAATAAAAAAAGATGAAAATAGTAGCAATAGGTGAGCATGAAGGTCTTTACATGTGTCTTTAGATCTCCCAATGTGTTGCAAAAGTTGAATTCTTGCTTGCCCATTTGAATCTTTGCATTTGCACGTATTCTAGTTTTGAGATTTTTCAAATACAAGGTTTCTAATTACATCATGCAAAATCGTATTTCTTTAGCTTTTGCTACCTAGCATGGATATTATTTAACTATTTCAATATGAACTAGTGGGCTTAGGTTGCTATTTGGCTAGCTAAGTCTATTTTATGCCTAATTTACAAAGCCCCTTACGTTGCATTTCATGCATTTGACATTGTCTTGATGCCTATTTTGCCAAAAGGGGGAGAGTATTTTTGAAAAGGCATTTTGTGAAAACTTGAGTCTATTTGAACATGTTGACCAATTATTCTTTTCTTTGGTCCAAGTATGACTTTGCAAATTTGATTTGCTTTATCGTCTCAAAACAAACTTTTCTTCATGCCTTTTGATGTTTGTCAATATATACTTATCGGCGACTGGGAGGCGAGCCTCCGCAGCGCCAATAAGCAAGGAAAAGGGGGTGCGAGGCCCGAAGGCGGCCCTGTCCCCCAGACCGAGGCCCGGCCTTGTGGCCGGACGCTGCCGAAGGAAAAGACCTTAGTCCCAACGCGGCTGGCGTGTCAGGACCGGATCGTTGGGGGTGATGACACGAGTGTTTCTATCCTGGTTCAGGCCTCCACTGCGGGATAACAGCCCTACGTCCAGTCTTCGTTTAATGCTGAGCTTAAACGAGTACAAAAGGAAGAAGTCCGGGCTTTGGGAAGCCCGGGCTACGAGTACAATGAGTGCTTAAGGCACTTGTGTGTGTGTTCCTACAGTTACCTGGATGCGGAGAACTACCGCCGGGAACTAGAGCTCCTACGAGAGTGCAAGTGCTCCTGTTCTACAGTAGCTATTCTCCAAGTGAGTCGTGTGTATGCGGAAGTGAGGGTGTCCATTGTTGTTGCTGGCGCCTTTTATAGGCGCCCTCCACCTTGAGCTTTGTGGCTGGTCCGCTGAATTAGTCGTTGTCTTTTTCCCATGCAGTAGCGCGATCGAATCCACCGTAATCAAGTGCAATCCTCCGATCACGCGCACGACCGCCACCGGTCAAGACGTGTCTTTGCCCATACGGGCGGTTGACGGACCGCCGCCTACCCGCCGGTTACCGCCAGCGCCTCCTGCATAATGCGCACATTTAATTCTCGATGACTCTGGGGACCCGGCGATCCCGCCCATCTGCGCGATGATTTGCCTTGGGCCTGTTCCTTGTGCCTCGTGGCCGGAGGAAGTAAGAGGCCCGAGCTTCCGAGGCGGGGAAGCTCGGGCTCGAGCTTGCCAAGCTCGGGCGCGAGCTTGCTGGCCCCGAGCTTGCCTCCTGTGGGGCCGCGGGTAAGTAAGTGGGCCGAACCTTCATGGGCCACATACTTTCCCCAACAGCTAGTCCCCGAGCCTCGAGCGGGATGGTGACGTGCCGCTCAGAGGTTTATCTGGTAACCGCCTTCGGGTGAAAAGCTTGGCTTTTCGCGCGTGCGGGGCCCCCACAACTTAGGCGGGAATCCCAAATCGGCGCGGTCGCGCGCGCCGCTCCCTTTTCCTCGGGTTCCACGTTTCCCAGCGGATAGGTGACGGCTCGTCTCCCTTTGCCGGTCAATACCAGGTGGTTTCTCTTTCCGCCGTCTCTTCTTACGCCCTTTTGTACTACTCGTGTTCCTTCGCCTTCTTTCTTCCTCCGCCTCTTCGCCATCTCTCTTCTCCGATCCTCCTCTTCCCGATGGCGCCCTTCACGCGGAGCCTCCTTACTGAGGACGACCTGAAGGGGTTGGAGGCCGCCGGTTTCGTCGAAGTCGGCGGGTGGAGGGCGGCCGAAAGAGAGGCGGTCCCTGCGCCCAAGAGCAAAGAGTTTGTTTGCTTCGAGCTCTTCGTGATTCATGGGCTCCGGGTCCCGGAGTCCGATTTTGTCGACTCCGTCCTGGCCCAGTGCGGGATCGAGTTGGTGAACCTCAACCCCCACTCGATCCTGTTCCTGACGATCTTCGCGCACCTCTGCGAAGCGTTCGTCGGGGTGGAGCCGACGGTCAGTCTCCTCCACTTCTACGAGCTGACCACGACCGGCAGACACAATGCGGCGGGGTGAGCATACTTCAAGCTCCGCCGCGACATGAAGTCCTCATACCCGGTGTTCAGAGCCAAGGAGAACGTCGGGGGGTGGGCGTCGCGGTGGTATTACGCCGAGAAGCCCGACAACTGCCGATTCTGGTTCGCCAACGCGAGCTCCGGGAAGGTGACGATGGCCCGGCCCACGCTGGAGCCGGCGGAGGTAGCCCTGGCGGCCAAAATTCGGGATTTGGCCGGCCGTGGGCTCAATGGCTTCGACGTCGTTGCCGACTTCACCAGGCACCGGATGAGCCCGCTGAGGAAGCGGGTTTGTCCTTTCTTCGAGATTCGCGGGTGGGATGATCTTTCCCGTGAAGGCACTTCCCGTAAGTCTTCCTTCTTGACCTTGTAGCTTTTTGTCCGAGCTTTTCTTCGAACGCGTTTGTAACATTCCCCCCCTGTTTCCTCTGTAGCCTTACCCCAGGACGATGTGACCCAGGTCGTGGGGCTCCTTATGCCCGCGAATCACAACCAGCCATCTGGCTCGGGCGTCCGCAATGTCCTGGACGAGGTACGTGCTTCCGCGGGCTTAGGTGCCCCTGGAGCGGTTTTTCTTATGTACGTGAGCTGACGCCCATGGCCTATTTTTCGTAGGGGGGAGCGAGAGCGGGAGCCGGGCTTGCCGCACCCGCGTCGGCAGCGGTTTCGGGGGCCGCCTATCCATCGGCTGGTGGCGACATAAACTTAGCCCCGCCATGAAAGGACAAAGCCACTCCCGGCGACGACTGGAAGAAACCGGCGGTCGCTTCGGGTAAGGCCACCACGTATGGCGGCGAGACGCCCAGCCAAAGCAAATCCATCTCGACCCGCCCGGCCGGAGGTCCCAGGCTCGGGGTTCGGTTGATCGTGGGATACCGGCCGGCGCCAAGAGGCGGTTGGTCCGGACGATGACGATTCGGACGACGAGATGAGCGAGGCGGCCGTCGCAGCCGCACGTAAGTCGCTTGTGCCTGCCGGCCTCTCCCGTCTCTTTTCTTTGTTGATTATGGCCCCTGGGCCAATCATGCTCTGATTCTCCTTTGCTTTTCAGTCTCGCTGTCCCCCCAAGCGGGGGAGCTCATTCTGGCGAGCCGAGGCGATGGCAGGAGAATGAACCTGTCAAGGGCAAACCCGGGCTCTGGGGTTCGAGGCCCTTCGTCCTCCCATCGGTAGCGACTGGGGCGGCGCCCCGAGCCGCGCTTCGTGAAGGTGGAGACCTATCATGGCACCGAAGCGCCGACGCCAATTCGCTGAGGGCGAATTCGACCGAGTGGCGCCCGATCGACATTCGCGGCATTCGGGAGCTTTGCGACAGAGCAACATACTGTCCCTCACCGACGCGAGCGACACTCTTCTTCTCGGTGCCGGCATCGCCCGTTCGGTCATCATGACCGCGAGCATCGCTCCGTGCGGGTGTGGAGTGTGGCTCCGCTGACCGCCTCGGGGTGGATCTCGGCGACGCCCGGCGTGGATTGAGCACCACCTCGGGATCGTCACATGGAGCCGGCAAGACGCCGTCCGGCTCCGACCAGTCCCCGGCCAGACGCTTGAGGAATGGCTAGCGAATCGACTGGGGAGAGGACCTCCGGTGGATGCCTGGACGCAGACTGACTTCCCCGCCGAGTGTGGTTCCATTGTGGATCTTTGCCGCGCTCGTGGGGAATCAGCGCAGCCGACAGGGGGAGCTCGCGAGGTCGCGGAGGAGACTGCCGAGTCGACGGGAGGCCTGGTCGTGCTTGCTGGGGAGGCGGCCGAGCTCGGGAGGGAGGCCGGGCGAGCTTGGCGAGGCGCCGAGCTCGCGGGAGGCTTGGCCGAGCTTGTCGGGCGAGGCGGCCGAGGGCCAAGCGGCTCGGGCGGCGACTCGGGCCGCCAGTCGCGGTGCTCCTTGCCTGGGGTGCTCGCAGACGATGTCGCGGCCGTGGTGGTCGCCAAGCGGGTAAGTGCCTCCGGGCTTGGTTTTCGTTGTCTTGTGTTTTCCTTGCTTCGGTCCTCCTTTTCCTTAGTCTATCCTCCGGGTGCAGATTTACCACGAACTTGTCGGCATGGCTTGCTCGTTTGAGGCTAAGCACGATGCCGAACAAGAGGCCCTGGGGTCGGAAGGCACGCGGTGGCAACGCGAAGCCAACACCACACGCGCCGAGCTTGAGCAAGCTCATTCGAGCTCAGTCCAGGCAATAGTTCTGGAGGCTCGAGCCGCGGCGGCTGAGGCGGCCTTAGCCGTGGCGCAGGAGGACGCCAAGGAGGTTTCTTGCCGGTCGCTGGAGGCCCTTAAGGCCGAACGCGACCGCTCCCTTGAGCTCGAGGATCGTCTCCGGTCAGTGGAAGCGTGCCGCGTTGCTGAGGTTGCTTGCGTGGTGGAGGAGCGCGACCTCCTTGCCGCAGAGCTTTCTCAGACGAAGTCTGCAATGCGCATGACGGAGGGCTGGCCAAGACCCACCAGATACCATGTGGGACCGGAGGTCGCTAAACGAAGCCCTACGGGTCAAAATGCAGACTGCCCGGGCCAGGGAGAAGGAATTTCTCGATCTTCAGGGCCAAAATGATGAGTTGCTGGCCGAGCTTCGGAAGCTCCGGTGCCAGCCTAAGCCATAGGTCTTCTTTTTATTTCTATTCTTTTTGCTGGGCGGTAATCCGGCTTGCCCTTATAGATACCTTTTATTAATGCAGTTGACTTGTTTTGACTTCTTTCCTTCGTCACTTCTTTGGTTCGCCTTCTTCCTGGAATGCCGAACGTCGTCTTGACTGCTTGCGCCATGTCCCAAAAGACATTCGCGTTCAGTCTTGGAAACAGTTCTACGCCGGAACTGCTTCCCGACGCCATTACTTCTGGGATTGCTTCGGCTTCCCGAACTCTGGCTATAAAAAGATACCGATGCGGCGGCCATTTCTCATTCCAGTCTTCTTTTTTCCGCACTTCCTTCTCCTCCTGCTTCCATGGCTCGCGATCCGGAGTTTGCGGAGCTCTGGGCGGCTTTTGACCTCGCCATGGCTGAACTTGCGGAGGAGGAGGCGCGCGCCCGCGACGTCGCCAGGGTCGAAGCGCTGGTCGAAGCCGTCCCGCGACTCCGCAGGGCTTTTGATCCACTCGTGGAGGCGCTGGTCGATGTTCGTGTTCGCGACATGCTGCCGCCCATGCTTTGGTCGGTTGCTTCTGGCGCTTGCCGAGGTGGCCGACGTGGTTGTCAGGTTTCTGGGGCCCTTCCGTTGGGACTAGGTGTAACTGGCTTGTAAGCCGTCCCAGAATCCTTTTAATAAAATTGCTTGTGGTTATCGCTGCTTCTCCTTTTTTCTGTTGTCTTTCCTGCATGCAAACGAACGCTAGTAGTCGTATAGGCAAGAAAGAATTGAAAACGTAGTATAGTCCTACCGATCCTAGCCCCCGAGCCGTGTCCGTGCTTCTGAGGAGAAGCCCGGGCGTGGCTTAGAGAAGATCGGAAGTCCTTGCTGGGGTATCTGCTCTAGGAGAATTGACCTTTAAGAAACCGGCCGTTCGAAAAATCGACCCTTAAAAAATCGACCCCAGCCCCCGAGCCATGTCCGAGCTTCTGAGGAGAAGCCCGGGCATGGCTTAGAGAAGATCAATTTTTTTTTTAAGAATCGACCCTAGTCCCCGAGCCATGTCTGAGCTTCTGAGGAGAAGCCCGGGCGTGGCTTAGAGAAGATCAATTTTTTTTTTTCAAAAAAATGGACCCTAGTCCCCGAGCCATGTCCGAGCTTCTGAGGAGAAGCCCGGGCGTGGCTTAGAGAAGATAAATTTTTTTAAAAAATCGACCCTAGTCCCCGAGCCATGTCCGAGCTTCTGAGGAGAAGCCCGGGCGTGGCTTAGAGAAGATCAATTTTTTTTTTAAAAAAAAAATGGACCCTAGTCCCCGAGCCATGTCCGAGCTTCTGAGGAGAAGCCCGGGCGTGGCTTAGAGAAGATAAATTTTTTTAAAAAATCGACCCTAGTCCCCGAGCCATATCCGAAGCTTCGAGGAGCTTGAGGCGTGGCTTAGAGAAGATAAATTTTTTTAAAAAATTGACCCTAGTCCCCGAGCCATGTCCGAGCTTCTGAGGAGAAGCCCGGGCGTGGCTTAGAGAGACCGTATCCCTAGGACGGAGCTTCTGGCCCTTGCTCTTTTAAGGAGCGGAGTGCTGGACACTAGAGTTATCCCGGGCTGCGACAATTTTTATGCGGGCTTATGATATAGGGCCGGAAAGCGTGTGCCCGCGCGGGATCTTGCGTGGTGCGATGGATATCGGCTTAACCGTGTGCAAGGGGGTCCCGGGGGTTAGCCTCTGCATGGCCGCTATTCTGCCGATGTGAACTGAGATAGCCCGGGCTTTTTCTCCTAAGCTCGCTCATGGATTTGAGTCACCGGGGTTAGGTTGGGGCTATCTAGGGTTTGAATAGATAGGCAGGATAGGAGAGAAATAGGGAAGAAAAAGAGACTTACGACCTTTACTCAGGCGTAGAACCTTCGGAGTTGAGCGATGTTCCAGGAGCTGTTGAGGGTTCGCCCATCCGGCATGGCCAGTCTTACAGCCCCCGGGCGTGCGGCTGATACGACCGTGTACGGACCCTCCCATCTTGGGGTAAGCTTGTTGGCATGAGCAAGGTTCTGAACTCGTCTTAGAACCAGGTCACCTACATGCAGGGTCTGGGTCTATACCTTTTGAGCTGCGTGCCTCCGCAGGGATTGCTGGTATGCTGCCACTCGCAGTAGCGCTTGCTCGCGGTAGGACTCGGATAGGTCAAGATCTACGAGTCGCTCCTCATCGTTGTCGATCTCATCTGCAAAATCAACGCGGGCTGAGCCAAGTCTTAGCTCTGCGGGTAAGACCGCCTCCAAGCCGTATACAAGTCTGAACGGGGTTTCGCCAGTAGCCCGATTAGAGGTTGTCCGGGCTGCCCAAAGCACGGAGGGTAGTTCTTCTACCCAGTTGTGACGTTGCTCGGCAAGAGCGTCGTACACTCGGCGCATGACGCCCTGCATGATCTGCCCATTCGCGCGTTCGGCTGCACCGTTACTCTGTGGGTGAGCTACCAAAGCTAGGCCGACCTTCATGCCGAGCTCTTTGCAGTAGTCCTGGAACAGCTCGCTTGTGAACTACGTCCCATTATCAGCGATCAGCTTACTCGGGACACCGAACCTGGTCACGATATTGTTCCTAAGGAACCTCTTGGCCGTCTGGGTGGATATGCTCGACACAGGTTTAGCTTCGATCCACTTAGTGAAAGTGTCGATGGCGACGAACAAGTGTGTGCATCCCTTTAGGCCTCTGGGAACGGACCGAGTATGTCCATCCCCCATGTTGAGAATGGCCAGGTTAGCGGGATAGTCTGCAGCTCATACACGGGCTGGTGGGATACTCGGGCATGATATTGGCAGGCTGGGCAGCGTTTTACTAGCTCTCTTGCATCGGTCAACGCAGTTGGCCAGTAGTACCCCATGCGAAAGGCTTTTCCCACTAGGGTTCTGAAAGAGGCATGGGCCCCGCAAATCCCGTCGTGGATGTCTTGGAGGAGAAATTTGCCTTCCTCCCGGTCACGACTTGCAAAATACGCCGTTAGAACCCTTCGGTACAACAAGCCCCGAGTAATCGGTAAGGTCGGGCTTGTCTTTGGAGCCGGATTTCTCGGTGTGTCTGTGGCGGTGTCCCATCGCCAAGAAGCTGGACGAATGGCGCTATCCAGTGTCGCACGCTTCTAGGAACAAAACGGTACCGGTCGCTTGGGTCGAGGCAACCGTCTTCTCGGGGCCTCTTCTCGAAGGAATAGAGGGATTTAGTAGGTCTTTGACGAGTACCTCCGCCGGGCGGTTTCTTGTGAGCCAAGCTCATGAGCTTATCGGCCAAAGCTATTAGCCATCGGGAGCGTAGCATACTTCGAAGGTCGTGAAGTGCTTCTCCAGCTTTCTCACTTCTGCCAAGTATCGCGCCATTGAGTCGTCGCAACACTGAAACTCCTTGTTTACTTAGCAGACGACCAACTTCGAATCCCCTTTTGTTGTTAGTCGCTAATGCCGAGCGCGAGGCATGCTTGTAGGCGGCTAGGAGGCCTTCAGACTCGCAAAGATTGTTCGCTATGAAAAATGGAGCTGTACTATATGCTGAATTTGTTCTCCATGGGGGGAAATGAGACCAAACCCGCAGCCTGATCGCTCGAATTGGCGCGACCCATCGAAAAACATGGTCCAGTGCACTTCTTGGCTAGCTGTAGCGGATTGAAGGCCAAGAGGGGGGGTGAATTGGACCAAATTTTATTTTTATTTCAAGTGACTACTTAGGCAAAGTTAAAGGAACCACCTAGCTAACCATCCTAAAATCAATCTACCACTAGTACGTGCACATCACACAGAAGATAAATTCTTGCAAAAAGTAAATTGCGGGAAAAGTAAATATGGACAAGATATTTTTTCCCGAGGTTCGGAGACGAACTCCTACTCCCCGTTGAGGCAAGTCTTTGACAAACAAAGACCGGCTCCCTCTCGAGCCTTCCGCCTCGCTTCCACTCGCGGTAACCCTTCACCAAGCGGCAAGGTGGGCTCCGAACCTTTCACAAGCGCTTGAGAGCTCCCACAAGCACCTTGGCGAGCTCCTCAACCCAACACCTCCACCGACACACGGTGGCTCACCTCCGGCACCAACACAAGGTGGGAGGTCTCTCCACCGACACACGGTGGGCAAACCCTACCACCGACACACGATGGCTTGACGAAGATGAATCGGTGAAGTTCTTCACGTCGGGCGACGGATTCTCGAGGAGCACAACCGAGCAAAGACACCCTTCACCAACACCACTCACACACACATGGGGACCTAAACCCTACCCACCATGGGAGAGCTCTTGGACCTTGATCAAAGAGGAGATTTGATCCCGGGTCTCTCACTTGTCCCCTGTGGGGAACAGGTGCTTAAATACTCCACTCACCTGGAGCTCTCGAGAACGGACCGAGCCGATCAGATACACTCACAGCCCGGACAGTCTGGCCCCCCAGGCCGGACAGTCCGGCAACCAGATCTCGATCTCCACCACGAACCTCACCCCGGACACTCAGTCCAGACATTCCGCCCTAACGGTCCGGGCCAAGGTAAAACTTCCCTGCAAAAACCATGGACCGACACTCAACTCGACAGAGCGACTTTCACTTGGGCCGGACAATCCACCCCGGACAGTCCGGAGAACCGCAAAGTATCCCTGTCGAACCATTGCCAAAACCTTGGCGAAGCCCCCCAGGCCGGACTGTCCGGGCACCAAGGCCGAACTGTCCGGCCAACGGCACTACCTCCCTGGCCGAAGTAGCAAACAAGCCACTTAGGCCGGACTGTCCGGCCCCTCCTATGCTCACACGGCCTAGAGCCACTGCGACCCTACAACACTTCTATGCAACACAAACTAGAAGATTTGGGAGAAAACCTAGAAACACACAAGGAGAGGGAGAACCGACTCTGCAATCTCTCTAAACACTCCACGCCGACGAACGGCGATCTACAAACTCCCTAGACAAGAAACAGACACACCTGCTAGCCCTAGGGACCACCGCACAGAGAAGAGATAGAGAGGAACGCGACGGTTGTGCTCTGGGGAACCCTGCAGCCAAAGAGAATAAATCACCAAAGCATCTAAATTAAGTCAACAACTCACCCAAGAGATTAAAAGAACTATGAATAAAAGGTCCTTATTCTTGAGAGTCATCGCCATCAGAAAAACAATGCTTGAGGGGTCTATGAAAACCGAGATTTCCCCATTTGAGAGTAAAGCGCATTAATCACCAAAACAAATTTTTGAAGACCATGGGAGCTTGATACTTACAATCTCCCCCATTTTGGTGATTGATGCCAACACCTGTAAATCTATCTCAGGAAATCCTCTGGCGCAGGGGTTAGTTCCAAAAAGGTGCATGGAACAAGATAGGCCAAAAGTAGTGCGAATAAATACAATGCATGCTAAGACATAGCTCCCCTAGATCAGTGCATACACAGTTAAAGCACAACAGTAGAGTATCAACAGCAGTTCAACAACAAAGCTGAAAAATCCAACAGACAACAGAAAAGTCCAACAAATCAGCAAGAACACCAAGAGATAGATATCCGGAAACACTCCCCCTTTGGCATCAAGGACCAAAAGGGGGCCGACACTACTAACGCCGGAGAAGAGTCACTTCTTGGAGAAACGACGACGGAAGTAGGTGGTGAGATTCTTGGAGATGGACTTTCGGGAGGTGACAGGTGCCCTGAGAAGAGGTGGGTGCAAGGATGGATCTGGCGTCTGTCCAACTGTGAAGATGAAGCACCGGTGAAGAAGTAAAATCTGTTGGAGCCAAAGAAGCATATATCATCTGTGAAGGATCTCGAGGCGGTCTTCAATGCCCATATTGAAGAATTGATCACCCAAGTACTAAACAGAAGAATAAAGATCATTCAACCGACTTGTGTGATCCACATTCTGAGCACGCAGAGCATCCATCTGACTATTCATTTGTCCCTTCCAAGAAATGGCCTGATTATGCCACCCAACAGCTTCATTGTGCCATCTGTTCTATTGATTGAACCTATCATTAGCCTCATTATGCCAGTCCACATATTGATCATACCTGGTTGTCTGAGCCCCAACAAAGTCATCAAAGCACTGAAAGAAATTATTAAACTCAAGCCACTAAGGCGGTGGAGGTACAGCAGGGGGTGCCTCAGGGATGCTCAAATCAACACCAAAGACCGACACCGAGCAACACCGAGAGCAGCGAGGACCAGCATATTGATCATCTCTGCCCGGTCTCGAGCTTTTCGCTTCCCTCCGAGGTTTTGGAATGACCATTTGGTACTCATTCATTTGATAAGTGAACACAGATTCACAAACAATCTGCTTTTGTGCCAGATAGTAGCATAGAACGTGTCCCAGAGGTAGTTCCTTGTGAAAACCACGCATGATTCCTTCCTCCATCTCGCCAATAAGAAGATCAGGCAAGTTTATAGGAGTGCGAGACAGAATATAATGACATGTCCATTGCGTAATAGGAAGGAACCTCTCTCTGTAGCCACTCCTGTTGATAATAGATCTTCTGACAATGCCCTCGAGTACTACTAGGAGTGTTGCAGTAAATCTGATCTTGCTAGGGTTGAAGGCGGGATCATTTGCATCTTGTACAAATAGCTTAATTGTGTCGGGATCGGGAGCTATACCTTCAAGAGTCCATTTTCCATCAAAAAAATTGATGAATTTTTACACCATGGTAATCGAGGTTGAAGACTTGCTCCTGTCGCCTTGATGAAAAGAATAGTGTGAGCCACCATAAGTGAAAGAAACCCTGGAGCGATCCCTGGCGACCCACATTGTGGCATATACTTCCATGATTGACCTAGGATCAAATAGGAGTTGTGCAGATAGAAGCTCAACCAAACCCGTTGTTGCAGAGCAGCCATCAATGATCTCAGTAGACTGTGTAGCTTGAGCAACTCGCTCCCATTTTACATACTGAGGAGAGAAAACAGATTTCTTGGTGGCTTGATATCGCTGAAGATAGCCATTATAAATGTCCTTGTGAACTCTATGTCTGAAGATATCCCCTGGCAGCTGAGGTGGCCTAGGAAACCATTGTTTGAACTGGACTCGGCGAAGCTGTCGAATAAATTTATCCTCCCATTGGGTCAAGTCCTTCTCAGTATACCATAACTAGCAAATGCTCGGCGACCCGAGGACCGATGGGGATCACTTCTTCTTCCTCCTTCTCAAATTCACTCATCTCGACCTCGATTCACCATCGCCGATTCTTCCTGAAATTCAATGTCCATCTCATGATCGGACTCTTAAGATGACGATTCCACACGTGGAGTGGCATTTTTCCTGGCAGGCATTTTCTTGCGTCTGCTTGTAGCACGAGAAGGGCCAGAACTAGCACCAACCACATCCTCCTTCGAGCGATCAACTGTCTTTATGCGAGGCATAATTCCATAGATACAACAAACCAGACACAAGCACTGACAAGAATTTGTGACAATAGTACTGACAACAGACAGAAAACCACTGGCACTGAAGAATTCAGACCGATCCACCCACAAAGCCACACAATCACACCTTCTATAGGAAGCCTGCCCACAGCACCCAACAACACCCTGCACCTAGGCACAAGCACTGAAAACACCGGAGGAATACCATCTTGGAGCAGCTAGACAGCAGAGACGTGCAAACAATCGGGCATGGTTCGTGGAGATAATGAATTGAAATAGATGGAAATAAACCACAATGCGACTTACCACACCTGGTAAAACAAGTCCCCACAAATTTAGCCGAAGAAAATCAGCTAAAACACTAAACCCAACTCAAGAGAGGTGATGGCTTCTCGCGAAAAATCCGGCCAAATGAAGTCCTCCCGCGACGAACTGACACACAGAGGTGGTGGAGGAGTTCGGGAGCTTGCAAATAGTAGGAGGGATTTGTTGGAAGTGGAGGGTTTAGAGAGATTGAGGAAAGAGAAGTAACTGGACAAGAAGAAGGAGCAAGGAAGAACACGGGTTGAGGAAGGAAGACACAGCACACGCAGGAGATTAGCAATGAAAGAGTCACCTGGGCATTAGAGGACACACGGGCTAAGTGAAACAGAGCCGCATGCACGCCGGCCGGACTGTCCGGATTGCATGCCCGGACGGTCCGGCCCAAGGTGATGCCCACTGATCGGACTGACGGAGTTGAGACGCCAACACGTCCGGACTGTCCGGAATTTCAGCCCGGATGGTCCGGCCCCCAAAAAAATTGCCGCTGGAAAGACTTGAGACAGCCGAGGGCAGCTGGGCCGGCCGGACTGTCCGGATATGTGACCCGGACGGTCCGGCCCAATCAGGTTTGCTGCTGGGACAAAGACCTAACGGCGAGCAAGGCCGGTCGGACGGTCCGGCCCAGGGTGCCGGACGGTCCGGGCCAACCAGATGCGCCTCAAACCAAATAAGAGGCTTCTGTTGTACAGAATGTGATTTTTTTTTAGAGGATGTGAAATTAAGAAAAAGACTTAGAGAGCACTATGAGAGAGAAAGGGAAATAGATACAAAAGATTGAAATGAAAAACAACCACAACAACAATATATATAGGAAGAATTACCACGAGACGAGTACAAGTGGAGCTTTGAAGGTTATAACCAAACAAATAAACTTAGTAAGCCACCACAAATCAAAGTTGAGCCATTTCAAAGATACAAGTCACATGGACCAATAAGGGCTTCTTTTAAAGCAATGAAATTTAAATAGAGTTAGACTTAGAGCATGCTTAGGTGGTCTATGGCAAAGTAGTTTCACAGGGTGCTCAAACGCTTCATAGGAGACACAAAATGCCATCTAGGGCTAGAAAAAGCAAATCTCGTCACATGATGTCAATGCCAAGCTATTTATGAGACCATAACAACAAAATTTAGATTTTAAAGAGCAATTGCTAGAGAAGCACATCCCAAGGGTCACTGGAAATGGCCTCCTAGGTCACTCTTCTCCCTGTGCTTGTTCGCATGATTCCTATATATTTTTTAAGAACAAGAATTACCAAATTACACATTTAACATCCTGTCTCAAGCCATAGGCGATACCATCTAGCATTACACTAAATGTGAGTATCTTGGTCATCCAAATTCCCCCTAAGTTCATGCCCGGTGCAATGACAAGCCATCTCACTGGGGAGGATTGGTGAGACAGGAATGGTCAAATTTTGATCTTATTTTGCAGATTTTGTATATTTTCCATGAAATTGCTCATTTTAGAAAGACAGGAGACACAAGTACATAGATAGCTTAATCCAGGCTAGAAGCACAAGGTCAACCTAAGAAGTAGAGCAACACAGGTGAAACTAAAAGCAATAGGACACCTAGAACATGCACCAAGATTCCATTGAGCACACAGATTTTAAATTAAGCAGTTATTGAGCAAGTGACACATATCATGATAGAGGGCTCTCAGAAACATATGGGAACACTAAAGCATTATTTGAAACAGGTATAACAGGCAAAGCTCCACCAAATACTCCCAACCTAAAAACCAAGCACTGAATAAAGGAATATACAAGAAACACAGCAATCACTCAAAGAACATTTGACCTGTCTAGTATGTTGAGTTCATTTCTTAATTTGCAAAAGCATGCCTCATCCAATGGTTTAGTGAAGATGTCAGCAAGCTGGTCCTCCGTCCGCACGTGCTCGAGCACAATGTCACCCTTCGCCACATGATCCCGAAGGAAGTGATGGCGGATGTCAATATGCTTGGTGCGCGAATGTTGGACCGGATTGTTGGCAATCTTCACCGCACTCTCATTATCACACGTAAGAGGCACGTGGTCAAATTTTATCCCATAATCAAGCAAGGATCGTGTCAAGTAAAGAATTGGCGCAACAACTCCTGCCGCTATATATTCCGCCTGCGGTTGATAGCGCCACGGAGTTTTGCTTCTTCAAGACCACGACACTAGACACCGCCCCGTAAAATGACAGCCCGGATGTGCTCTTGCGGTCAATCTTGCATCCGTGTAATCGAGTCGACACCGAAGCTCAAACCGCAAGACCCTTCGGTACCAAATCCCTACACTAGGTGAGTTTATAAGATATCTGAAAATTCTTTTCATAGCAGATAAATGCATTTCTCTAGGGGAAGCCTAAAACCTAGCACACATGCATACGCTAAACATGATATCAGGCCAAGAAGCAGTGAGATAGAGCAATGCACCAATCATAGAACGATAAAGCTTGAGATCGACCAGGGTACCTCTTTTGTCGAGGTCCAAATGACCATTCGTCGCCATGGGAGTCTTGATAGGCTTACAATTGTGCAGATCAAACCGCTTGAGCAAATCTTGAATATACTTCTCCTGAGAGATGAATGTACTAGTCTTCAGCTGCTTGATCTGAAACCCTAGAAAGAAACTAAGCTCGCCCATCATTGACATTTCAAATTCTGTGGCCATCATATCACTGAACTCCCTACAGGATGCTTCATTTGAACACCCAAAGATAATGTCATCCACGTACACTTGGCATAGGAAGAGATCTCCATCAACCATCTTTGTGAACAAGGCTGAGTCGATCCTCCCAATTTTGAAATCCTTCTAAAGCAGGAAGTCCCGCAACCTTTCATACCAAGCCCTGGGAGCCTGCTTGAGCCCATACAGTGCCTTTGAAAGCTTGTACACATGGTCTGGATACTTAGGGTTCTCAAAACCTAGGGGCTGCTCGACGTACACCAACTCTCCAATAAGGCCATTTAGGAAAGCACTCTTCACGTCCATTTGATAGAGCTTGATATTGTGACATGATGCGAACGCCAAGAGCAGCTGGATTGCCTCCAGGCGTGCCACAGGAGCGTAGGTCTCACCGTAGTCCAAGCCCTCAACTTGAGTGAACCCCTGAGCCATCAAGCGAGCCTTGTTGCGCACCACCACTCCATTCTCATCCTGCTTGTTTTTGAAAACCCATTTGGTGCCAATAACATTTTGATTGCTTGGCCTCTTGACCAGTGTCCAGACCTTATTCCTCTCAAAGTTGTTGATTTCCTCATGCATGGCATTGACCGGTCCAGATCGATCGATGCCTCTTCCACTTTCTTAAGCTCCATCTCAGAAACAAAAGCATGACGCTCACAAAAGTTGGCAGCTCTTGACCTTGTCTGAACACCCTGGGTTAAGTCACCAATGACTTGATTGACTGGATGATCTCTGGCGATTGTGTGATGGGTTTTGATCAGCTGTGGAGTTACTTCCACTTCCTCAGCCACTGTCTCTGAAGTTGATACTCCACCAGAACCAGCCTTTGGAGACTGAGCTCCCCCTGAGTCTGCCATTGGAACAAGCGAAGGAGAGAGTGACTTTGGCTCGTTCTCCTTAGATACAAAGACTGGCCTCACATCACCAATGTTCATTTCCTCAACTGCCCTAGCTAGCGGCTCATCACCCACATCCTCCAGATTGTCATGCTGTCCCTGAGACCCATTTGACTCATCAAACTTCACGTCACAGGTCTCTTCCACCAAACCAGAGGAGTGATTGAACACTCGGTAAGCCTTTGACTTAGCAGAGTATCCTAGCGTATACCAAAGGTCAACTCGACTCAAATTTTTCTAGATGTTGTCTCTTCTTGTAAATGTACACTTTGCACCCAAATACCTCAAGTATGAGATATTGGGACGCCTCCCAACAAGCTCATCATACGGGTCTTCTTCAAGAATTGTGCAAGTATCTGCGGTTGACACAAAGGATGAGCAAAGTGTTGATGGCTTCAGCCCAGAACACATCTGAGGTCTTGTATTCATCCCGCATTGTCCTTGCCATCTCAATCAAAGTGCGGTTTTTCGTCTCAACCACACCGCTCATTGTGGAGTGTAGGTAGTCGAGAACTGGTGACCTATTCCAAACTCATCACAGTAGCTTTCCACATTAGTATTCAAGAACTCCGATCCATTGTCACTTCTCACTCTTTTGATGGGGGATTCAAATTCGTTTTGGGCCCTTTTTGCAAACTTTTTGAAAACATCTCCAACAGAGTTTTGTCAGCAAAAGAAAACCCTGTGAAGCGGAGAAATCATCCACTATCACCAAGCAAAAGCAGATTTCCCCTATGCTCACATATGAGGTTGGACCGAAAAGATCCATATGCAAGAGCTCGAGGCGAGTGGTGGACATGAAAGTCTTCACGAGGTGTGAATTTGCCACTTGTTTGCTCGCCGACAAGCACCGCAAAGCTTGTCCTTCTCAAACTTCACATCCCATAAACCAAGCACCGGCTCCTTTTGAAAAGCTTTTCAAATTGACATACCCACGCGTTCGAGACGTCTATGCCAAAGCCAACCGTGTGAAACTTTGGCGACGAGGCAAGTCGAGATGCACGAGGTATTAGAATTGAAATCCACAAGATAGAGATTCTAAAATCGAAACCCTTTGAAAATCAAATTCTCATTTTCATCAAAGACTGAGACCCCCTGAGATGAGAACTGACAATGGAACCCCAAATCACATATCTGGGCTACGGAGAGCAAATTGAAATTCAATGATTCAACCAGAAGAACGTTATCAATGGAATGGTCAGAAGTGATAGCTACCCGTCCCTTGCCAAACACTTTGCTCTTTCTATTGTCACCGAAGGTGATCTTGTTCTGGAGGGCACCTTCATCCTCCAGGAAGGTGAACAACCGGGATTGCTGTCATATGTTTGCAAGGTACCACCGCCGATGATCCAATGGCATCCTCCGCTCCGTAGTTCCGTCACAAGAGAGGAATTATTTCTGTGACTCAGGAACCCAAACCACATTGGGTCCCCGAGGGTTAGCACTCAGGCGATCAATAGCGAAAGAGTCAGTGAGCAAGGACTTAAGCACCCAGATTTGTCTCTTGTTCTGAAAATTCTCAAGTGGCCCTATGAACCTAGCAATCACCCGACCATACGCATTTTTCTTTAGCAGATAGTCACCCACTACAATGTCAGACTTCCTGACATACACTGTCCTGAACATGGGTTGAGACGCTCTGTGATGGTGAGTGTTATTGTGAGTGTTCCAAATTTGCCTTCTAGGAGGATATTGTCTACCATGAGTGATGTGTCCTTGAGGAGGACCCTGCCAGGTGAAGCGCCCATTGTGATTCCCATAAACATAGTTCTTAGTGTGCAAGTTGTGATGGGGATAGTTTCTCTGATGGTTACCCATGTTGTTATCTTTTCTGGGATAGGCATGATGGGTGCCCTGCTGCATGACAGATGCTCGAGGACCTCTCTTCTTTTTCTTCTTCTTGGATTTCTTTTCAGAAATGAAACCCAAACCTCCCTTGTCGGTGAGGTTCCTCTGATCCTTGAGCATCTTATCCAGAGCAAGACTCCCCTCAATGCACTTCCCAAGACCTTTATCAAATTTTTGCAGCCTAGCCTTAAGATCAAGATTTTCAATAGCTAGTTCTCTAGCGACTAAGGAATTCCTGATTATCGAGGATCACACACAGTAGCAATGCTCGAAGTACCGCTAGAGCTAGAAGCAATCAAAGTGACGTCAATTAAGTCATCACAAAAAGTGGCAGCATGAGATTTTTCAGAGAAAACTGACTTAGCAAGCAACAGTTCATGGCATGCTTAAGAGATTCATGCATTGAGACAATATCATCTCTCGATTCTTGCAAAGCATCACGCTCAATTTCCAAATTCTTACATTTCTCAACAAAATCTGATGAGACTCGAATACTAATTGTAATCACCCTTTAGGCATTCAAATTTAGCGAAGGATGTAATCAAGTTTGGTACTATGTTATCTAGGGCCTTTTTCGAGATTTGTTTTAGAATTTTCCTTTTGTAAAGCAAGTGACATGTCATTTATCAACTCAGCAAATTCAAGATGAGTGGAATCTGAATCACACACCTGATCATCAGAAAGAGCCATAAGACACTTTGGTGTGAGGACTGGTGGAGGCGGTGTAGACTCAGCGATCGCTAGTCCAGCAAGTCCCTTGGCCCTTGAATCATGATCTTCACTTGAACTGGATGAAGAGGAGTCGCTTGAGCTATCTTTATTTGTCACCCACTCGCCAACAAAGGCTTGCCTCTTGCCCCGCTTGTTGAACCTCTTGAACCCAGACTTGCGAATGAATTTCTTCTTTTCCTTTTCCTTGTGTTTTGGCTTCTCACTATCACTGTCCTCTTTTGCCTTTGACTTGTCCTTGCCTCTCTTCTTGTCACACATAGAGGCTATGTGACCTCTCTCATTGCACTCATAGCACTTGATGGATGCAAAGGGTTCTTGTTGGAGCTAGAGCCACTTTGGTTCCTTCTCTTTGATCTCTCAAACTGAACTTGCCCATTAGTTTGCCACTGCCTCATGAGTAATGCGGCTCCTTGGCATCACCTCCACTTCATCTTCACTAGACTCATCCTCATCTGTCTGCAAAGGTCACCTCATCGACCTTTGCCTTGAGGGCCACCACCTTGTCCTTCTTCTTAGCATTAGGATCCTCTTCTCCACTGATCAACATCTCATGAGCTGATAACCTCCCAAGCAGCTCAGTAGGAGTCAGCTTCTTCAGATCTCCACTGTTTGAGAGATATGTGACAAGATCTCGATACTCCTTTGGCAAAGACCAGATCATCTTCCCGCAAACATCAATATCCTGGCAGAGGAGAGTCGAGCCCCTTGAGCTCATTGACAATAGGGTTCAAACAGTGAACATATCATTTCTTGATTCATTGGGAAGCATTTTAAATTGATCAAATCTCTCCTTAACAACCACTAACTTTTCTTCCTTAAACAGCAGTAGTGCCCTCATGAATCTCGGCTAGAGTGGTCCACACAGAGTTCGCGAAGTGAGATTACTAACACGATCAAACACCTCCATACTCAAGCCTGAGAATAGAGCGTTGATCGCCTTAGCATCATTGTCAAGCAATTTAATATCCTCGACACTAGGATCCTTCTCCTTGTCTATCACAACACCCAGTGGGTTTTCTGTCGCTTTCCAAACCTCATAACCTAGAGACTGGAGATAGCACCTCATGCGTATCTTCCAGTATGGGAAGTTTGTACCATTGAACAAAGGGATCCTATTGGCGGAAACACTATTAGCCCCATCAGTGGCCATCTCCGAGCAATGAAGCTCACATGGAGACCTTGATGCTCTAATACCACTTGTAGCGGATCGAAGGCCAAGAGGGGGGGTGAATTGGACCAAATTTTATTTTTATTTCAAGTGACTACTTAGGCAAAGTTAAAGGAACCACCTAGCTAACCATCCTAAAATCAATCTACCACTAGTACGTGCACATCACACAGAAGATAAATTCTTGCAGAAAGTAAATTGCGGGAAAAGTAAATAAGGACAGGATATTTTTTCCCGAGGTTCGGAGACGAACTCCTACTCCCCGTTGAGGCAAGTCTTTGACAAACAAAGACCGGCTCCCTCTCGAGCCTTCCGCCTCGCTTCCACTCGCGGTAACCCTTCACCAAGCGGCAAGGTGGGCTCCGAACCTTTCACAAGCGCTTGAGAGCTCCCACAAGCACCTTGGCGAGCTCCTCAACCCAACACCTCCACCGACACACGGTGGCTCACCTCCGGCACCAACACAAGGTGGGAGGTCTCTCCACCGACACACGGTGGGCAAACCCTACCATCGACACACGATGGTTTGACGAAGATGAATCGGTGAAGTTCTTCACGTCGACGACGGGATTCCGAGGAGCACAACCGGAGCAGCACACCCTTCACCAACACCACTCACACACACATGGGGACCTAAACCCTAGCCACCATGGGAGAGCTCTTGGACCTTGATCAAAGAGGAGATTTGATCCCGGGTCTCTCACTTGTCCCCTGTGGGGAACAGGTGCTTAAATACTCCACTCACCTGGAGCACTCGAGAACGGACCGAGCCGATCAGATAGACTCACAGCCCGGACAGTCTGGCCCCCCAGGCCGGACAGTCCGGCAACCAGATCTCAATCTCCACCACGAACCTCACCCAGGACACTCAGTCCAGACATTCCGCCCTAACGGTCCGGGCCAAGGCAAAACTTCCCTGCAAAAACCATGGACCGACACTCAACTCGACAGAGCGACTTTCACTTGGGCCGGACAATCCACCCCGGACAGTCCGGAGAACGGCAAAGTATCCCTGTCGAACCATTGCTGAACCTTGGCGGCTTCCCCCAGTCGGATCGCCTTGGTGGGCTCCTGCGGTCTGAGGCCGGCTTAGAGGCGGATGTTGGCCGTTCGGCCTTGGCCGGCCACGCCAGGAGGCTGTCCGACCATGGCCAAGGCGCTCGTCCTGAGCCATTGCGGCCTTGTGGCTGCCCTTGATCGTGATGACCCCGTGAGGGGCCGGCATCTTCAGGCAGTGGTAGCCGTGGTGGGTGGCCGCCATGAATTTGGACAGCGCGGGGCGTCCAAGGATGGCGTTGTACGGGACCTCGGAGTCCACCACCTCGAAGGTGACGTACTCCGTCCGGAAGTTCTGGGGGGTCCCAAACGTCACGGGCAGCATGATTTGCCCGATCGGCTGTAGGGACGACCCAAGTACAATGCCGTGGAAGGGGATGGCTATGTCCTTGATCTTGGACCGCGGGACATGCATCTGCTCAAGAACTTGAGCAGTGATGATGTCTAGGGAGCTCCCTCCATCTACTAACACGTGATCGACTCGCGTGTTGCTGATGGTGGGACAGAGCACCAGCGGTAAGCGCTGGGGCCTGGTCATTCCGGGAGGACAATCATCCCCGGAGAAGGTGATCGACTGGTGGGACCACCGCAGGGGTGCGTCCCCGGGCTTGCCCTTCTCGAGGTGGTAAACCTCCCGGGCAGCGGCCTTAAGCTCGCGTCGCGAGCTATAGGCAGAAGCGCCGCCGAAGATCACGGCGACATGTGCGCGAGCCTCCTGGAAGGCGTCGAAATGGGCACCCTGAGGCGCCCGGTCGTCCTGCACCTCGTGATCGGGGAGCCCGGGCATGGGCCCGCGCCCCGCGTAGAAGTCCTCCAACCGCGCCCACGCCCTGCGATTCGTGAGGTCATGGCGTCTCGCCGATGGAGAAAGCGAGCGGTTGTTTGGAGGGTTAGCCCCCTGGGCCGGTCGAGGCCGAGGCTCGGGAGCTCGCCCCTGCCCCTAGCCCGCGCCCCGGCCGTTCCCTCCACCCGGGGGCGGGTTGGCATGAGGCGGCCGCTCAGGAGGAGCGGGCCTCTCGGGCTCTACCGCTGCGACGTAGGCAAGGGCGGCAGGCTCCTCCTTCTTCTTCTTCTTCTTCTTCTCGGCTTCACCCTTCTTGGCATCCGTGCCAGTCTGGGCCGCCGCCTTCTCCTCTATCCTCCCTCTCTTGCGCTCTACCGCCTCGGAGGCGTTGATGTATCCTTCCGCAGCACGAAATAAATCGGCTGCGGTGTGAACCGGATTGAGCTCAAGGTCCTCGGTGAAACGGGTATTCCGCACTCCCTCCTTGAAGGCCTCAACGATGGCCTCGTCGGAGATCGACGGAATGGTGTTGCGACTGGGCGAACTGCGGGACGTAGTCCTGCGCAGCCCTCTCCGCCCTTTGGACCACAAGCTTGAGGTCCTGGGGCTTTCCCGGGCGCGCATAGCAGCCCTGGAAGTTTGTCCGGAGCGCCTCCTGCAGCTGTTCCCAGCTGCGTATCGAACCTCGGCGTTGGTTGAACAGGCAGGTTCGGGCCATTCCATCCAAAACGGTAGGGAAGTAGTTGACCATTACGGCCTCGTTACCGCCTGCGGCCAGGATCGCGGTAGTATAAACAGTGAGATATTCGTCGGGGTTCTTACTCCCGTCGAACTTCTCGATGCTCCCGGGCTTGAACTTGTGAGGCCATGGGGCCTCGCGCAAAGCTCGGGAGAAGGCTGGGCACCCAGGGGCGGCCCCATTGTTTCCAGCGGGGGGTCTGCCACCCGGAAGCCGCCCGAGGCAGGAAAAGACTCCGCCAGGGGTGCGCTAAGGAGCGCCGTCCGCTGTGGACGTGGATGCCTACCGGCGCGACCGAATGCGCTTGCCACGCTGCCTCGAGGAGCCACTGGTGTGTGACGGGGCGTGGAGGTGCTCGCCGAGATCCCTAGCGAGCTCTTCCAGGCCGTCAGCAACCGTGGCGCCTAGGTCAGCCATGGTGAACCCTTGCGGGTCCTTCTCCAAGTCACGCATGACTGGCATCGCTTAACCCTTTGCCGATTGCGCAAAGACTTTGGGTTGGTGACGGTAGTGGTGGGCGAATGCGCGCGTGTAGCGCGCGCGGTGGGTGTCGGGCCAGCAGGCCTGCGACGGATATCCGTCAGGGTTCGCCCAACCGACCCAGCAAAGAGGCTCCGAGCGGCCTCACGCCGCTGGTGCTCTCCGCTTAGGTCGGTATGTGGCTGGTGCGGGGTCGCCCCGCCTGATGTCGCAAAGACATGACGTGAGGCAAGCTCCCGCGAAGGAGACATGTCGGTGTCGCCCACGGAGGCGGTGCCAGCGGCACCCTCAACTACCATGGGCTCACGCCGTCCGCCGCCCTCGATGGGCCGAGGCGCCCGATTCGCGCGGCGCAGATCGTCCTCCTCTTCGGACATGGCCGCGAATGCGCGCGGTCCGTCCGGATACGGCACTGGCGGCGGTGCCTCCAGTCCCTCCATGAGGGTTTCGCCGACGTGAGTAAGCGAAGTGCCGGGCAAAGCTGGGGAGCGAACAGCTACTCCCAAGGCGGGCGTTGCCTCCACCTCCATCTCGTCGGACTGAGCTCCGGCGAGGATACCAGCCTGCCACTCCTCATACGACTCGTCGATGTCGTCGAGATCGTCGCGATCGTCGTAGTTGAGGTCCACGATATCAATGTCGTCGTAAGACAACAAGGCCATCCTCGACTCGATCGAGGGGAGAAGACCGCAATCAGGGCCCACGGTGGGCGCCAGCTGTTGGCGACTGGGAGACGAGCCTCCGCAGCGCCAATAAGCAAGGAAAAGGGGGTGCGAGGCCCGAAGGCGGCCCTGTCCCCCGGACCGAGGCCCAGCCTTGTGGCCGGACGCTGCCGAAGGAAAAGACCTTAGTCCCGACGCGGCTGGCGCGTCAGGACCGGATCGTTGGGGGTGATGACACGAGTGTTTTTATCCTGGTTCATGCCTCCACTGCGGGATAGCAGCCCTACGTCCAGTCTTCGTTTAATGCCGAGCTTAAACGAGTACAAAAGGATGAAGTCCGGGCTTTGGGAAGCCCGGGCTTCGAGTACAATGAGTGCTTAAGGCACTTGTGTGTGTGTTCTCTGATTACATTCGATGCGGAGAACTACCGCCGGGAACTAGAGCTCTTACGAGAGTGCAAGTGCTCCTGTTCTACAATAGCTATTCTCCAAGAGAGTCGTGTGTATGCGGAAGTGAGGGTGTCCGTTGTTGTGGCCTATGCGCCACTTTTATAGGCGTCCTCCGGCCACTGTAGCCTGTGCTGGTCCGTTGAATTAGTCGCTGCCTTTTTCCATGCCGGTAGCGTACCGAATCCACCGGGTAATCGAATGCAATCCTCCGATCACCGCGCCGGACCGCTACCGGTCAGCACATGTCTTTGCCCATGCGGGCGGTTGACGGACCGCCGCCACCGTCGAAAAGCCGCCGCCAGCACTCTCAAGACTGGCGACATTTAATTCTCGATGACTCTGGGGACCGGCGTATCTGTCATGGCCTTGACGATTTGCCTTGGGTCCTGTTCCCTTATGCCTCAGAAGCCCGGAGGAAGCAAGAGGCTCGAGCTTCCAAGGCAGGGAAGCTCGGGCTCGAGCTTGCCAAGCTCGGGCGCGAGCTTGCTGGCCCCGAGCTTGCCTCCTGTGGGGCCGTGGGTAAGTAAGTGGGCCGAACCTTCATGGGCCACATACTTTCCCCAACAATACTCATCAAGGGGGAGATTGTGAGACCATGTGGAAGTCTTCATGTTGTGATGAGTATATGTGAGTTGAATTGATTTTGTTGAGAAGTTTGTTTTGGAGACTAATTTGAGCCGGTTCGGCTATTTGTGATAGAACAGAGTGTTTTACATTTTTGAGGGTCTTCCCGACCTCAGATGGAAAAATGTTATATATGGAATTTGTAGAAAATTTCGAGATGCATCTTTTTTGTATTATGACTGTTTTCATTTGAGCAAGGGAAATATTTTTATAATTTCCATCTCTGTTCTATTGTGGTACGGAAAGTACTGGTTTGAAAGGTTTCGGTTTCAGTTCGAGTGGGAACGTGGGCATGTAGTCATATATGTTTGAATTCATGATAAAATTGGACTAACATGCAGGAAATAAAGGCAAGGAAATATTTTTGTTTGTGAAAAATGGTTTGGTCCTTATGGGCGCAGGCTTGGAGGCAACCATAGTCGACGACGGTACCAGGATTAGATCGGGTGGATCGAGGTCTAGAACGGTGATGATGTTGCGAGACGGATGGGCTCAGGCTTGGGGCTCATGAGGACGCCATGGAGAAGGACTTGAGGTGGCTCAAATGTTCCGGTTCGGGTTGGCGGCCCGAAGGCATGGAAACGGAGTGATCAAGTCCGGCAAATGAAGGCCCGTTACATCGGGTTAATCGGGTTTTGTGTAAAACCTATGTATGGAATATTTGGCCCATGTTGGGCTGTGTGTGAGTGGCTTAGGCCCATATAAGTGGCTGGTTGAGTGGGTGAATCCTAGCCCTTGATTTGGTTGCTTAGGTTTGAGGCAAGAAATCAATGGTTGTGATTCACGCGGTGGCCCTATATAAGGAGGGTGGAGCGGGCTGCCTCCACTAAGTCTTGGGTTGAG
Source organism: Olyra latifolia (assembly GCA_036346145.1). Taxonomy (NCBI): domain Eukaryota; kingdom Viridiplantae; phylum Streptophyta; class Magnoliopsida; order Poales; family Poaceae; genus Olyra; species Olyra latifolia. The sequence goes on from CM070525.1 coordinate 59,654,516, forward strand.
GTTTTGTGGCTTGTATTCTACTATTTTGTGAGCTTTGCCCACCTAGGTGTGGCTATGAACAAACCCTCTCAAGTAATAGAAACTAGTTCCTCAAATCATGCCTTTGTTCTTCTGCTGTTCATGTATTTGATCTAGTTTCTTTGGTGATTTTGTTAGCAACAAGTTTATTTGCCTCACCTCCTTCTACATATTTCTGATCCATGATGTTTCGAAGTTGCTTATATGATTTGACACCCTTGGCAACCTGTGATAAACAAGAGATCACGTTCTTCCCACTTTTGTTCAAGTTGGCAGATTTGTTCTTCCCGCGCAACAGTCGGTGTAGGATTTTTAGAAAACTCATTCGAGATGATTTTTGAGTGATTCTTATTGGAGAAGGTCCGTGACTTCCATATCGACCTGTGAAAATATTTTGAAGTCATCTGGATTCTTCGTTTGGGAGCTATGAGGTGAATACCGAGCCCCAAACTTTCTGTGTGTGAGTTCCAGACAATTCTTTCCAGACAGTTCCTATCCCAAGAACTTGTCTGGTGGCTTCACGACTCATTATGAAATAGGAAGAAAAATTTCCATAATTTTTGGAGCCCAAGAAAGCTAGCAACCACTCCCGTGATCAGAATTGATTTCTGTTGAAATATTCGTGCCCGCTTCTCCTAAAGCACATTTATTAGTAGGGGTGTTTTGTCATAAGTGTAACCACTTTGGATTGACATTACTTTTGTTTGAACACTTAACAACCAGAAATATGGTTCTTCTTGTGGGATGTCATCTTTGAGGCGCGTTGGGTGCAGAGCATCATTCATCTCCTTGCGAGAAAATTTATTTGGCTCCTATTCACCTCCCCTCTAGTCGCTAGGTTCGGTATTTCACAAAAATAGCCCATTCAAATTAATTAGGGACTAATACCTAGTTACTATTCATATTAATATTTTTATAAAGTTCAAAATGAGCCCTAGTATTTATCAAGAATTTTCTAGAATTATTGGAGAAGTCTAGCTATTTTTAATAAGTCGTTTCTATTTATTGTATTTATTTTATTTGCTAAATCCAAGGAAATCCGAATGCAAAGTATTGGGCCGGCCCGCTAAATCACCGGCTGAGCCAGCCACGCTGAAAGCTTAAATCAGAAAGGTGCAACGCACGAGGGAAGGCGCCAGCAGGGGGACGCTTCCACTAAACCTAACATGTGGGACTGGGGTCCACATGTTAGTGACATACCGAGACACCGCGGGAGTTTTTAAACAGGCTAGCGGGCCAGTCGACAGGTGGGGCCCGCACATCAGTGACTCAGCCGTGGAGTGTGTGGAGGCTAACACGAATCTTAGCACGAATCTGACAGTGCTGGCATCGACTTCTTCCTCGCGCTGGCGCAAGTATGGTCGTGGCTACGATGGCGGCTAGCCGGCGCTATGGTTCACCATTTTGGGTGTTCTTGGGCGCGACGGATCCAGTGAGTCACCGCACATCTACTGGTGCTCACGTCAAGGCCAGAGAAGGCTGGACGTGGCGGTGCCATGTGTGGTGGCGGAGCCGAGACCCGGCGAGCACGAGTAGTGTGGCTAGAGGGACGTTCATGGGAAAATAGCACGCGCATGAGCTACTAGGGAGCTAGTGGATGCTTATCGAGCGGTTATTCGTGGTCGAGATGGTTCAGGTTGGCTTGTCGACAATGAGGCCGAACAGGAGAGGCGGTGTGTTCACGGTGCAGGCAGAAAACGGCGAAACCCTAAGCAAAAAGAGATGCGCTTGGTGTGAGGCGAAACCAAGCGGAGCTCAAGGTGGAAGGAATCCCTGCGAAGCACACCAAAGAGGTAGGAATCAAGGAAGGGGAAAAACTTAGCCAGAAATGGCGGCGAGCGTGTTCCGGCGGGATTGAGGCTTCCCAAGCCGATTTCTTCGGACAAGAGCAATGTGAGTGTGGCTAAACTGGTGGGCTCAAGAGCAAGAGGTGGGGAGCTTTGGATCGGGCTGGCAATGAAGGAGTGAGTGAGAGAGGGAGTAGACAGGCTTAGTGTAACACCCCATTTTTGTTTCCAATAAAAATAATAATAAATCACCAGTCAATCCATTGTTTGAAATAAAGTCTAAACAAATCAAAGAAATTATGTATAAACAATTCCATACAAAGTTTAAATTTTTATAAATATTTCCAAAGCTCGGTTTGAATACAAACTATATGTGTAAAAATATATATACACATAAATAAACAAGTCTATGACTAAAATCATAGGTTTCTCATATAAAATAAACTATACACAATTATGTGCATTGAATTTTCTTAAAATTGATTCAACTTTAAATAAAATGAAATCACCATAATGCCCTTGGGCTTAATCCTTCTTTCTTTCCCAAATTAATTCCACTCTCAGCCCATGGCCAGAGTTGGGCCGGCCTTCCCTTCCCTCCCTTTTTCCTTCACTCGAATTTGAACCAAGCCGCCCAGAAAGGCCCAACCGACTCTCTTCCTCTTTCCTCCTGCTTCCTCGCTTCCATCGCCGAGCTAGTACACATGTTGCACGCCCGGCTCGGCTCGGCGGCGCTTGCCTTGTTTCACGTCGACGCGCCACCGAGCCCAGACGCCTAGCCCGACGCGCGCTCGGCCGACTGCCAGACCGCCCGCCAAGCCCGAGTCACCACCATGAGGTGTCACATAGGACACCCGCAAGCCATGCAACTATGCCACGTACCCGCCCCAATGGCCACGTCCACCTTCCCTTCGCCTATCCACGACGACCCAAACCTATAAAAGGCCAGTCGAGCTCCGTTTTCCCATATTTCTCTTGCTCGGTATCCGCCGTCATGCTTCGGCGATGCAATTCGCCATCACCGCTAAGCCTCGTGGCTTGAAATTGCGGACACAGCTCCCTCATCGCCTCCTCTCCAATGTCCCTGAAGGAATTGGCCTAAGAGGCTATCAAGATCGAGATCGATCGGATCTCCTCCCCGTCGGCCATTCCACCCCCTTTTCCCCTCCGGCCGCCACAATGGAATATTATCCAATTCCTCGCACCTAGAGCATCCATGGGAGGTCCCCAACCATCTCCACAGATTGCCCAAGCTCGTCGGCCACCGGAGCTTGCCCGCGACGTGAAGCCGCCGCCGTCCCCTGCTCTGCTCCTACGTCGCCGGACCGCTACGGGACATCTCTCGCCCTAGAAACTACGGGGTAAGTACCCACTCCTCCTCCCGATGATCGCGCACCATAAACCTCCCCTCGGAACCCTTTGCATCGCAGCCGCCATGCTCTCCCAAACCTGCCGCCGCCTTTGCACGTGGAGCAGCCAATTCCGGCCACCTCCGACCATGCCGATGACACCTATGGGTGCGCGGTACCACGACGGTTCCAACGAACCCAAGAGCGCACGAAACCGTGGACCGTAGCGCCGATAAACGCCGTTGCAAGCCCACGGCCACGCCCATTCCGGAGGATGAAGAAGGGTGACGTCAGCGTGACGTCATCAAACACATCACTGTGCGCCCGAGAGACTGACCGGTGGGCCCGGACAATTAGGAATCCGTTAATCCACGCGGGATTCCTCTTCTGTCGCTGACACGTAGGTCCCGCGGTCCCACCTGTAAGAATGAGTGGAAGCGTACTTATAGGTTTACGCCTTCGGCTTGTGAAGGCGCCTTCGTGCAGAGCTGTGCTCTCGCGGGCCTCGTGGGCCGCACAGTACCAAGACGGCCTGTTACTGTTTAAACGAATATAAGAGGATTTTCTATTTGATTAAAACACAGAGAAGATAAATGATTTATTAAAAATACCTAGAAACTCTCAAAAATCCTAGCAAAAATCAAGTAAAATACTAGATGACCTATTAAACCTAGGAAAAATATAATTTTGCACAGTTCACTGTTTTATATCTTTGTAATATTATACTAAACCTTTCCTAACTTCTATTTGAAAATAAAATAACCCAATTAAGCCTTATGGTTTAATTAAAATAGTAAATGACTTCAAATAATCCTATAAATATTCACAGAAATATTACAGGACATTTGGAGTCTAGGAAAAATATTAATTTATATTTTGCACTATTTCTACTCTTTACAAAATTGCTAATAGTTCTTTTCTAGTTAATTCTAGGAAAAGGTTTTCTATTTGTTAATACTAGTGGACCTCCAATAAGCATGAAGATAGAAATATAAATTCCTTAACATAAGCAAAATACGCAACGTATTTTCCTAAATATGATAAACTATAAATTGGGTTACAATATATGGGTAGAATCCATATGCATACATTCATATATAACGTATAACCCCTACACGCGATCTTTATGAGTAAAATTTCTTATCGATATCTCATGGAACTTTCTCGATAAGAAACTTACTTAAAATAAGATCATACCGTAGCTTTGGTGAATAGTATCACCCTCGACCTCGTGCATATCATATATCATGCAATATGCATATTTTATTTTCTATGTCTTTATCGGTGTTACTTGATTTTATTGCAATAGATTCGGGAGACACAGAAGGACAGCGGCAGCCTGAGGATCGACGACAAGACTCACACGCTCCGTCCAGGCGAGCCAATACCTCTAATTCATTCTTCTTTACCCAGTTTTACTTAAATTATGTTGATTTTAATATATTAGGTTGCATGCAAAAATATTTTCCAAGTATAATTATGTTGTTAACAAAAGCTACTAGAGCAAGTCTAGTTATTCCATATTATAAGCAGTGTTAATAAACACAAACCTCTCATTGACATTTCCTTATCCTGTCCTTTGATAATCTAAGGTATAGAAATTAAACTCCTTGACTAATAAGTCTTTGAATTGGCTTAGGCATGCTTTAAGTCTAGAATCCATGGGTTTGACCTTGGCTGTCAACGATACGGTACTAAGATGATGGGTCAACCTTTGTAACGGCATAGCCTGCTATCAACGGTACAATGCAATGGCATAGCACGCTATCAACGGTGCGAAAGCAACGGTATAGCCTCCTATCAACGGTGCAATTGCAACGGCATAGCCGCTATCAACGGTACAGTTTGGCTCAGACAAATACCGTATGCGGAGTAGGTACCTCAATGGTACAGTCCCATCATTATCATGATATGTATCATGACAGGGTTTAGTCTCTTTGCTCACGATTGGTGATACATAGTGTAGCAAAGATGTACCATACCGCCTATGATCAAGACTACACTGTCATGGTATCATTGCCTTGGACAGTCTATTCAGTAGGTGCGTATCTCGAGTACATCATTATGGTGATGTGTTGTGCCCTATTCCGAGTATTCCTACACTCGATAAGCTAAAGAAATAGTCCATGCATTCGGGTACCATTTATGCCTGAATGTGAAAATAGTCAATAATCATCTGATTCCTGTGATTGAGATTAGGATCTGAGGATCCTGGCCTTTGTTGAGCTCAAGAGGATCACGCCTCTTGGCTAAGAGGGTGAGTCTACCGCCACTTACCTGGGAAACGTGCACCAGTTGTTATATGGGCACGGGTTCGCCAGAAGATAGGAATCGTGCACCTGTGTAATATGGGCACGGATTCGCCATACCATTGGAGATAGTTCACCATGGCGATGGGAGCTAGTCTGCCATTTGTGGAGACCATAACCATGGCTATGGTATGGATCTGCCACGTGGGACACGTATTCCTTGGCTAAGGATACGGTGTCACCACTGAGTTAACCCCCTGTGTTATACAGAATCGACATATATAGCCCAGTACGTCTTTGGTTTATAAAAGGCTAAGTCTTGAGTTCTTAATTTAAAAATAAGCATATTTGATTTTAAGAAAACATGTGAACCTAACCTCCACCATAAAGCCTTGCATCATTATTTAGCCTTAGGTGAGATCTTGGTTCACGAGCGCGGTTTGATTGCGCGCTCACACTCGCACCCACTCACCTTTTTAGGTGGCGTCGAGGTGGAGTTTGGCCTGGATGACATCGACAAGGAGGAGAGGGACCGGAAGATTGACGTAAAGACCGAGGGCTAGGTGGGACTCCAGTCGCTTGCCTGTTTGGGTTGGGCACAGCCTTGAGACCCTACTCTTCCTACTGTTTCCGCTATGCTGAACTCTGGTAAGAGTTTATTTTTGTTTGGTATATTTGGCCTTTTCGGCCTGCAAAAACGAGCCATACTATGATTGAACTCTTTGGTATTTATAATTTTTATCGCAGGTATGTGATGATTCTAGCTTTTTGTAAAAGGTGCCGTGCTAGCAAGACAAGATCCTGGGCTAGCACAGGTGACCGAGGTTCCCGGTAACCGGGGCCCACACTTAGCGCGGCCGTTTTGAGCTCAGGTCAGTTGAGCTCTTGGACCAGCAGTCATACGGGGGTTTGAGGCAGTCACTAGGGAGTCCGGCATCCTATTGGTGGGCTAGGGCGGTGGCTTGATCTCGCCGCGGTAAATCATAAAGTAGCGGTGACCGAGCGAAGCGTGGTTCTTGTATGGCGTCCGGTCAAGGCGCAGCAGTTCAGCGCAATCAAATACAGGGCATCGACGCGGATTGGGCAGCCCAGGCGGTGCCATTGCTGCTCGGCCAAGCCAAGCCGACAGAGCGGCGGGTCGGCACGCCATGTCAGGCGGTGGCGCGGCCATTGGCGACAGTGCTGAAGTGGGGCCAGCACAGGCGACAACGACCACAAAAGGACAAGGACCAAATCGGTCGGACGGATTTGGGGTAGAGATGGAGTGAAATCACCGGCGGGAGGGAAGTGAGCAAGGCGGCCGGCCAGCTACTTGATGAAATGCTCACAAGAGCAGAGCAGAGAAAGACCACAGTGTGGGTCCCACCTTGGTCAAAATTTGGCGGTCAACACACGGTCCAAGCTGTCACTTAGGGTCCTCGCTAGTGTATAGAATTTTTTAGTGAATTTTCTTAGATATATGTAAATATATATATATATATGAGACTTTTAGAGTGATATCTAAAATCATTAAAGTTCTTCCAAAAATAGAATTGTTCAATTTTTTAGGAATTCTAGCCATGACCTGAGATAAAGTTTTCAACAATTTATTTAAGCTAATTAGCTAAATTTTCCCTTCTTAATTACAATTGTGCCCGAAAGAAAATTTATTTACTTTTACCCAAAAGACTGTAGAGGAATATCACCCAACCAATATCAGCACTACTAGAGAAATAGCCTTCCATACCGCTTATCGGTCCAGAAGATACTGAACCGTATTAATAGTAGCATCATCCGGTTCAGAAGTTACAAGGCTTCAATCGGTTAAATCGTCACATTAGTCCCGGTTGGTAATACCAACCGGGATTGATGCTCCTCCCATGCAGGCTAGTACAGCCCAGCTGGCATGGAAGCTCATCAGTCCCGGTTGGTATTACCAACCGGGACTGAAAGTAGGCCTTTAGTCCCGGTTCGTGTTACGAATCGAGACTAAAGCCTCGTCTAAGGAATCTTTAAAATGAATGCATATCCTAGTTATATCAGAACGCGTGGGTGGGTGAGTTGGTTAGAAGGGTGAGTGGGGAGTCACAAGATCTCGGGTTCGAGTCCCGCAGAAGCCATATGTGCGCATTATATTTTTAAATATATTTCTAACATCTATCCCGGGTTGAGAGCAACCGAGACTGATGGCTCTATGCCATCAGTCCCGAATTGTCTATCCCGGTTCCAAAACCGGGATTGATGCTGGTTTGGAACCGGGATTAAAGGCTCAATCCGTGGTAGTGCAGGCATCATATCAGTGCTTAAAAGTTCATAATTTTGGGCGGTTACAGTGAATAGGAGCCAAATCAGTTTTGATACCTCCTTCTTGATCCCCAACGTACCTCAATTCCTCCCTTCAGCTCAAAGATCGAAACCAATCGAGTTCAAAGCTGACTTTTTCAAAATAATCGCAGCTAGGTCACCAATACTGGTCTAACCCTAAAACACTAATCCATAAGTCTACGCTTGGGGATAGCTACGGGAATGAACAAAAATGAAATCCTACGCGTATTGTGACTCTAATCCATGGGAAATACACAAGCAAGACTTGGGGCAAATCCTTCTCCCGAATCGAGCCAAACAAAACGCAAAGAAAAAGCCCAAAAACGCAAGCACGAAGAAGAGCCCGAATTTAGAACAAGAGTTGGGAAACCTTGATGTTTAAAGCTGAATGATTAACCCGGAATGATTGTGTGAGCCAAGATACAGGCATCTCCCTAAACCCTAGCACTCTCCCCCTTTCCCTCTTCTTTTTCTCCCCCGAGGCACAAGGGCCAAAGCCACCAAAAATGAAATGATCAAGTTTCTCTCATCTGAAATCTCCTTATATACTCCCCTACAACCTGCCCCCAAATAGGCTTTTACATGGGCTAACCTGAAAACCAACCCAACAATTAATTAGCATGAATCTTGATGCGAAACCAACCCCCCCTCGGTTCCTGCACCTCTAAGCATCCGCACATCAATCGCCATGTGCTCATGACCTCAATCCTCACTACTACAGAATTGGGCATCACAACCGGTCCATCAGAAGCGGTTTGGTGCAAACCCGTTGTAATCTTCAGACTAGAACCGGTTCAGGCAGCAGGCGGAGAGGGCTTCGAAGCGGTTTGAAACACGAACGCGTGTAAAGTCCCACCTCTACAACCGGTTTGTGTCCCAAACCGGTTGTGGAGTTTCGAACCGGTTTGAGACACAAACCGGTTGTAAAAGGCAAGCTCTAGAAGCGGTTTGTGTCTCAAACCGGTTGTAGAATCATCCCGCCAAAGCGCATTTAAAACATCTTCTTCCTCCCGAGGGCGCAGATCGTGAACGGAAGTGTTAACAGGAAAGGCCGAGGCCTTTGTTCAAGGAGGTGCTGCCCAATTTTTCAATTGAGGTGATTTAGCTGCAAATTAAGTGGTTCAAGGTTAGTAACGCCATGTTAACATCCTTCTCACCTAAGTATTGTTTTTTTTTCATTGGATGTGGAGAAATGTTGATTTGTTCTTTGTTGAAAAGTGTGTGTTTTGTTTGCTAGCTAGCTTCACCGGTGAAAAGTTTCTTTGCTTGTTTGCTAGCTACCTAACTTGTTTGCTAGCTAGCTTGATCATCTAATTTTAGGAGTTGATCTCAAAATGAAGTTGTTTGCTTTAGGATCCAAAATTTAACGATAAATTTGCTAGCTAGCTTGATCACCCTAATTTTAGGAACTAATTATTGGAGTATGAAATAAATAAGGCAAAAATTAGAAGGAAAAAATAAAAAGGTAGAAAGGGAAAAATAATTTGTTAGATTTAGTTAAAAATTGTAGAAAGATTAAAAATAATTAAAAATGTAACAATTAGTTATTTATTTGTGCAATAAATGTGAAGGGTAAAAAAATTTTAGTTAGGTTTAGTTAAAAATGTATAAAGATAAAAAAAATTACAAAGGTAGAAAGGAAAAAATAAATAGGTTCAAAATTGTAGAAGGATAAGAAATAATTTTAAAAATGTAACAATTAGTTAGTTTTAGTTCAATAAATGTAGAAGGACAAAAAAGAATTAGTGTAGGTGGATTTTGTTGTTGCAGCAAAAAATATTGTCTTTAATTGTAGACCGAAGAAGAACAAAAAGTAATTAGAAAGGTAGATCTAAGTGCTTGTGAGCTTTAGATTTTGAAATGTAACTAAATTTTTTTAATAAAATTTAACTTGGTATAGATGAACCGGCAATGGATGTACAATGCGGACCGTCGCTCTAGAGAGTTTATTGATGGCATGCAGGGTTTTCTGGATGCGGCCATTGCCTTCTTGCCTGCAGGCAGGAATGAGAAGGAGCACTCCCACCGATGGCAGGTTATGAACCATTTGATCATGAGAGGATTCATCTCAAACTATACCTGTTGGACCAACCATGGCGGTTGAGGGATTAGCGGGTAGATGATGAAGACGACGAGGAAGAAGAAGAGGGATTGAACAGTATCCCAGACGCCAGGCAATACTGTTCTGTGGAAGATACACTCGGAGAGTTTGGTGATGATGAGTTGGACCAGATGTTGCGTGACGGAGAGGGAGACTACACAGATGAAAGACAATTCGACAAGTTCAACAAGATGTTAGAGGACCACAGACTCCTTTGTACCCAAAGCGTAGGCGGGGCCACAAAAAGCTGCGCACCACACTGAAACTAATGCAATGGAAGGCCACGAATGGTGTCTCAGATAAGGGATTCGATGAGTTGTTATCACTCATAAAGAAGTTGCTTCCGGAAGATAACACTTTGCCTAAATCTACATATGAAACCAAGCAAGTCGTATGTCCTTTGGGATTAGAAGTACAGAAAATACACGCATGTCCTAACGATTGTATCCTGTATCGCAATGAGTACAAGGATTTTGATGTTTGTCTAGTGTGCAAAGAATCACGTTACAAGATGAAGCGTGACGACCCAGGTGAAATAGATGGGGAGCGTATGAAGAAGAGACCTCCTACTAAGGTGGTGTGGTATTTCCCTGTCATCCCCCGATTGAAGCGTCTGTTTGCTAACAAAGCGCATGCCCAGATGATGTGTTGGCACAAAGAAGAGCGTAAGGACGACGGGATGCTTAGACATCCACCGATGGCTCCCAGTGGAGGAAAGTCGATCGAACATACCCAAGACTTTGCGATGAGGCGAGAAACATAAGGTTTGGGTTGAGTACGGATGGTATGAACCGTTCGGCGAGTTGAGCAGCAGCCATAGCACCTGGCCTGTTACACTATGTATCTATAACATTCCTCCTTGGTTGTGCATGAAGCGGAAGTACATATTGATGCCGTTGTTGATCCAAGGGCCCAAGCAACCCGGGAACAACATCGATGTCTATCTGAAACCATTAATTGAAGATCTCGTAACATTATGGGAGGATGGTGTACGGGTATGGGATGAGCACAAAAGACAATATTTCACCCTACGTGCATTGCTGTTTGTTACCATCAATGACTGGCTTGCGCTTGGTAACCCGTCGGCCTAACTATAAAGGATATAGAGCTGCGTGCAAAGGCTTAGATGAAACGGACAGCATGTACCTCAAAAACTCTCGGAAGGTTGTGTACATGGGCCACTGTAGGTTTCTTCTTACAAGGCATCCGTTGCGGAAGAGAGACAGGAATTTTAACGAGAAACCAGACCTTCGTGCTAAGGCTGAGCATCGAAGTGGGCCGCGTGTGTTTGCTATGGTCAAGGATCTGAAAGTAGTTTTTGGAAAGGGTCCTGGGAGAAAATCTATACCGAATGAGGAAGGTCAGGCACCCATGTGGAACCCATGTGGAAGAAGAAGTCAATATTTTGGGACTTGTCTTATTGGAAAGTTTTGGAGGTCCGTCACTCACTTGACTTTATGCACATCACGAAGAATGTTTGTGTGAACCTGTTAGGATACTTAGATATGTACGGCAAATCGAAAGATACACTGCAAGGTCGGAGGGATCTAAAACATTTGGAACTGAGGAACGATCTACATTCAGAAAAGACAGGCAAAGGATAACATTATCTACATCCTGCGAGCTACACTCTAAGCAAACAAGAGAAAAAAAGCATGATAGAGTGCTTGAACAGTGTGAAGGTCCCTTCCGGATACTCCTCGAATGTAAAGAGACTCATAAACATGAAAGAGAATAAAATCGTCCACCTGAAATCCCATGACTGTCTTGTGTTGATGACACAGTTGCTCCTAGTGGCTGTGAGAGGTATTTTGCCCGAGTGGGTCCGGGGGACAATCACAAAGTTGTGTTCCTTTTTCAATGCGGTTTCGCAAAAGGTTATTGATCTAGATAAACTAAGTAAGCTGCAGGATGACGTGATACAAAGTGTGGTTAGCCTTGAGATGATCTTTTCTCCTGCATTCTTTGATATGATGGTTCATCTCACTGTTCACATTGTCAAGGAGATAGGTATTCTCGGACCCGTGTTTCTACACAACATGTTTCCTTTCGAGAGGTACATGAGTGTTCTAAAGAGGTATGCCCGTAACCGATCTCGTCCGGGAAGGATGCATAGCCGAGGGTATGGCACGAGAGGAGGTGATTGAGTTACGTGTGGATTACATTAATGATCTAAATCCGATTGGTGTCCCTATATCACGCCATGAGGGAGGCTCCGGGAAGGGACATTAGGTCGGAAAGCACTTGCATGCAAAGATCTTCTTACTTTTAAACAAGCACATTTCACGGTTACGAAACAATCTCTTGTAGTGGCCCTTATGTCCTTCAAAGACAAGAGTATTCTATGCCGCGAATTCCGGGAAGGTCGAGGATTGGATAACACCGAGGCACATGGATTCATTCGCACTTGGTTACAAAACTACATCCTTTCGAAAGGGTCCGACAATGAGCAGGTTAACGCGCTGGCTCGGGGACCATCTAGTGAAATCGTGATATTCAAAGGTGCGAGATAAATGGTTACACATTTTACACGAAATCCCAGGATAAGATGAGCACGAACCAGAACAGCGGGATCCGTATAGACGCCGCAGACAACACTGGCAAGGTGGACACATATGGTTTCATAGAAGAGATATGGGAGCTTGACTATGGACCTTTGAAGGTCTCTATTCAAGTGCCAATGGGTTAAAGCGAGTTCAAGCGGCGTGAAGATCGACAAATATGGCATGACAACCGTAGACCTCACACAAGTAGGCTATAGCGCGAACCATTCGTTCTCACCAATGATGTCAGACAAGTCTTCTACGTAATGGACATGTCAACCAAACCTAAGAAGCAGAAGGACAAGCCAAAGCGACACGTGGTTCTCCAAGGCAAACGAAGGATTGTCGGAGTTGAGGACGCCTGAGACGAGGAAGAGTATAGTCGATTCGACGAGCTCCTCCTTTTGCGGTGGATGTCGACATAAGTGTCTGAATGACACAGATGTCGATGTCTCGTATATACGCCATGATCATAACGAAGGCACACTTGTAAAGACAAAGTATGTTACTAGTTAAGATGTGCTCCTGTATGAAACTTGTATATTTGAAGCATATATATAGAAATTAAGCAATGAAATTTTATACATTATAATGAAATATGAAACACAAGCACTGAAATTTTAAACATTTTTAAAAAATATGAAACACAATTATGAAATTTTAAACATTTTTAAAAAATATGAAACACAAGTCTTGAAAATTTAAACATTATATTGAAATATGAAACAGAAGTATTGAAATTTTAAACATCTCAAAAGTCAGTTAAATAAAAAAGGAGAAAAGCCCTCTAGAAGCGGTTGGTAATACAAACCCCTTGCGAAGGTAACCTCTACAAGCGGTTTGTATTACTTAACCCCTTTAGAAGGGACCTCCATAAGCGCATAAAGGAGACAATCTGGATACCCCTCTACAAGCGGTTTGTAATCTGAACCCCTTGTAGAAGGGACCTCAAGCGGTTTGTAATACAAACGCTTTGTAGAAGGAATCTCTAGCGGTTCAGAATGTCTGAACCCCTTGTAGAAGGGACAAACAAAGCAAGACAATCTGGATAGCCCTCTACAAGCGGCCAGATATTTAACCCCTTAGAAGAGACCTCTACAAGGGGTTAAGTAATACAAACCGCTTGTAGAGGTCCCTTACTAAGGGTTCGTTTCTGAACCGCTTCTAGAGGGTCTATCCTATATATTTCAGCTCGTCTTCCTCGCGACTTCGCTCTCCCCAAAATTTTTCTAAGTCCCGAGCCGTCCATGTTGACTCCTCTGTCGCTCCGCCAGATCTCCGCCGAGCCCCCGCGCGCGCTCGCCGACGCCTCCGTCTGCGCGCCCTCGTCGCCGCATCTCTCCGTCGAGATCCGCGTCGCTCGCCGGCTCTTCACCGCCGTCGACGCTCTCGTCCGACGCTCGCCACCGCCGTGCGCGCGCCGGCATCGTCGCCTCACCGTCGGACCTCCACCGCGCCGTCGACCTCTCTCGACAAGGCCTCGAGCCCCCCAATCCCCCGGAGGAGCTAGGTTGCCCACGCCCACGCCACACTCTGCCTCTGTTTCATGTGTGCACACAGGGTGTTCGATGAAACGTCCCAACGGGAAGCTGAGAGAAACTGAGAGAGAGAGCTAGGGAGAGATAGGGAGGGAGCTAGAGAGAGATAGGGAGAGATAGGGAGGGAGCTAGAGAGAGAGAGCTAGAGAGAGATAGGGAGAGAGATAGGGAGAGATAGGGAGGGAGCTAGAGAGAGATAGGGAGAGATAGGGAGGGAGCTAGAGAGGGAGAGCTAGAGAGAGATAGGGAGAGATAGGGAGGGAGCTAGAGAGAGAGAGGGCTAGAGAGAGATAGGGAGAGAGCTAGAGAGAGATAGGGAGGGAGCTAGAGGGAGATAGGGAGGGAGCTAGAGAGAGAGCTAGCGAGAGATAGGGAGAGAGCTAGAGAGAGATAGGGAGCACTTTGGACCATACATATAGATTCGTTTCGAGAAGCATTTCTATAATATCATATTTTATGCCGTTTATCCAAAAAGTACAAATATAATTAGTGATCAAAGTTGTATTTCAAAAATCGTGTCAATAGACATCACGTAAGTTTTAAAAACCGTAGGTAGTATCTCACAACGAAAAAAACCATCAAATTTCTCACGAATACGGCATGACTTGGATGAGAGATTAGTGGCCTGATCTGCAAAGCATTGGCTAATCCTTCTTTTATCTATCCTTTCTTTTTATCATGTGCACAAGTTGCGATACTAATTTAATATTGTTTCGCAATTATGATATATAGATGGAGCAACCAGGCAATGCCAACGATATTTTCCATGAGAATCTGTTCATGCTAGACTCGATCGCAGAGGGTAGCATCAGAGAATACGACGAAGGTGACGCTAACGCTGCTGCCGATGAGGTTTGTGAACCAAGGCGACGCTAATGCTACTACCTTGTGTTCGGTGATGCCGTGGACCTTTGGGGGCCGAGGTAATGCCACAATAATGCCCTAGTACACGCCTTTCGAGCAATCTAAACACACTCATATTTTTACGTAATTTAAGCAGGTACATCGAGCAACCAATCGAGCGAGGACCTAACAAGAAGCCGTTGGCAAAGCATGTATTTACCGATGTTAACTCCGACGGGATCTTGATTGCCCTCTTTCAGCAATTGGGCCATTCAACAACGCTTGTGGTTTCCATGTAAGGACCACGTCCCAATTAGCATCCAGAATGGGTGAAGTCCCTCAAGCTACCAAGGAGCTCTTGTGGGATGATATTAAGGATAATTTCAAATTTCAAGGGTTCAAGACAAAGTAAAGAAATACATTTTGAAAAAGATGGCAACCGTATTTCAGTCTTGGAAGACGTCTCTAAATGCCAAGTATGTGCGAGAAAGGTGAAAGGCCCGACTTCAATCTATTTCCTAATTTGGCCGATCACCGGGAAGCGTTTGAGGAATACAATTCGTCACCAAGGCCAAGCCGCGAGCCAAAAGAACAAGATAAATGCACGAAGAAGAAGTACCACCACCATCTCGCACCGTGGTTACATCAAGGCTATACCGAAATGGGAGAAGCGGGAGGAAGAATTATTGGCCAAGGATGCACCACCTGCTACTGCTGACTGGGAATTTCGCCTGCGAAATTGGTTCATGGCTCACAGGGGGGCCCTTGCAGATGATGGCAGCTTGGTAATGGCACCGGGAGTGCAGGATGTTGGGCAAAGGATCATACAAGCCGTTCAACGATCTCGGTCAGTTCCTTAGTGACAGATAGGAGAATGACGGTGACACATGCCCTCCAAAACCGGAGCACCGGGACGGACAAGTGGTATTGGTTCGTCGACGCCATGGAAGCACGGATTCGCAAAGGATTCCCAAACGTAAAAGAGCCGAGCAAGAAGCAAAACCAGAGAGCTATACAAATACAGCCAATTGGAAAGGGAGCTAAGAGCTACCCAGGCTAGCATCGGCGACATAGTTGCTCAACAAGTGCAGATAGCCCTCAGCAAGCTTCAAAGAACAGGTCCGAGCAATCTGCCAGATGCCATGATCGGCCAAGAGCCTCCGGAGCAGTGAGCATTGTGTCGCCCACCGCGGCACCTGATGGGGATGACCTCGGCCATTTTCTAGTGGACGACATCAAGGTTCGCCGCCAGTGTGAGCTATATGTCCAGGCGTGAAACCTCTCCATAAAGGTGGCTTATGGAATGGCGTTCCCAGTAGAGCTGGCCAGACATTTCATTGCAACGAGATACCCCCCGGTTACTCGAAAGTCGCCGTGGAGGTGTTAAGCGGATTTGAAGATCTTATGCTCGATATTGCTGGAGGCGATGAGGTGGCCAAGCTTGGACAGGCCCTCCACGGTATCATCCTCTAGCGAAAATGGTACATCATGTTTGCAGATGGCGTGGAGGTGTCATCTCCATCTGCGAGACATCGAGCAATTGAGCCTTTGGAGGAAGCTCGCCTCCTCCTGGCGACAAACCATGCCTCCTCCAATGTCACCTCCACGCAATGCCTCGCCGTCAATACAGAGTACTCCTACTCCACCACCTGCTCCACGCAGAAGCCCAACTCCACCAGCACCTCCAACAAAAACGAACCCCCAAGGAAAAGCACGCCTCCACCATCTCCTCCGCGAAAGAAGCTTCAAATAAGAAGGAGCCATCCTCCTCCCGAAGGCCAGTCCAGCCGATCAACAAGGTCAAAGGAACCTTCAAAAAGGGCATATGATATGACGGACGAGGAGACAAGCAAAGTTGTTCTTTGCAGAAGTTGTTGCACACTTCGCACCTAAGGTGTGCCACAAGCAAGCAATTGACCGAAAAGTTTCAAAACACTTCGCGACATCCCATGCAGCGCCACTGCCTACGACATCAAACCACGACCGGACAATAGTAAAGGCTACACAGAAGTCTAAACGGGCTAAGACAGAGGCAGCAAAGAAGAAGAAAGAGCAAGAACAGCTTGAACAATTCATGAAAGAGTCAAACCTCGGTTCTGCAGCTGAAGCTCTTGGATTAACAGATGATATCCCAATGGCAGAAGTGAGATGGCAATATAAGTTAGGCCGGGAGTTGATTAACCCTAAAACCATAAAGGATTTACCAACCAAGATGCGCCAATTTCATGAATGGTACATGGTAGTGTCTGCTCAAGAAAGAAATATATTCCCCCTCCGTATCACAAACGAACATTTCTATCGCGGGGACAACCAAATATGGCTAGAATTCGAAGACTTCTACCAGTTTTACCATCAGGACGCTGTCAACGTGTCTCTCATGAGCTGCTGGTGTCTGTAAGTGTCAGGCTAATAAGTTTACCAAGTGCTTCCTCGTACCAGAAAGTTGCAACTCTAATAGTTTTTCCATTTCTATGTAGAATGGAGATACAACGATTGAGAAGACGGGTGACTTCAACATCGGCTTCATAGACCCGAGATTGTCAACGAGGTGTCATCGGATACAACCCAAAGGTTGTTCAGGAGTACATTCTGGATGCACTCTTAGCACAGCACTACAAACCATACATACTTTTGCCCTTCAACTCCGAGTACGTATATATCCGTTCCTCACAACCTCTCATTCCTAGCTTTTTAAAGCATACATAATATGACTAATTACATATATATGTTGAATATATTAATAGGTTTCACTGGGTCCTTCTTGTTATCATGCTTGATAATAGCAAGATCATTGTTCAAGACTCAAAAAGGAAACCACAGGAAAAATATCAATATATCATTGACACGCTAAATCGGTATGGTATATATTATTTTATAAGATGGTTTCCTTATTCTATTGAAATGCCTAGATATTTAATTAATTCAAACTTTAATAATTACTATTCATGTATTAACGCATCACAGGGCATTCGCAAAGTTCCGAAAGAAGCATAAAGGAGCTTTCAAGAATGAATTCACAGTCCAATTAAGCACTCGAGTACATAATAAAGCATATAAATTAATTCATATTCTTTATTGATAGTTTTTCATCTCAATACTTGTATTCTTTTTAAATTTCATCATAGGTTATACAGCAAACGACAGGAAACAACTTATGTGGCTATTATGTGTGCCACTACATGCAAAATATTTGCCACGGCGATGTGCCCAAAATAAACGACGAGGTTGTGTATGTCAAAAGTACCAAAGTAATGATGCATCGAAATTAATGATGCATCTCAATTTCTTAGTACTTACAATTTACGTGTTCATAGATTTATTTATTTCTGTTTTGGCGGCCTTACCTCGATGTGCAAGGTGCGATCCGCCTCACGGGTTGCGACAATCCAAGAACAACTTATCGGCTTCATTGTCGCGAGATTATATCAACCAAAGGCGAGTTCCACACAAAGGGATGGAGAGATTGTCCTTCTCTAAGAACAGGTGAAATATCGGAATCATCGAAGGCCACACATAGCAATGCAGGCAACAAATGACCTCAAGATTCACCCTTGTACTCTTGAAATGTATAAACATTGCTTCGATCAGTGCATGTGCTCCTTATTTCATGTATGTACATATTTTTAATTCATTCGTATTATTGTGTAAATGAACTTAATTGTGGTTGTGTGAATGATCGAGTACACATCGTATTATATTTTAAATTGTGAAAAAATATTGCAGTTGTATTTAATTTTATTCTCAAAATTCATATTGAAAACTCCCCTCAGAACATATTCTATATTGAATATAATTTACGCTCGGCCTCTCCACAAGCGGTTGGTAACTCCAACCGCTTGTGGAGAGACCACACGTGGCGCTCTCCCTTGCTACCTACGAGGCTCTCCACAAGCGGTTCGTATGTCCAACCGCTTGTGGAGAGGGCACACGTGGCGAGGGGGAGCGCCTACGAGGCTCTCCACAAGCTGTTCGTAAGTCCAACCGCTTGTGGAGAGGGCACACGTGGCGCCTCCCCTCGCTGGCTGAGAGGTCTCCTGGCGGTTAAATGTCTGAACCGCTTGTAGAGAGCACCCATGTGGCGCCCACCACCGCCAGGAGGCGTTTCAACCGCTTGTGGTGTCGTACACAAGCGGTTAGGGAACCGCGAGTGTTACCGGAGGGTATCACTCATGTTGCCTAACGGTTCTAAAACCGGTTCTAAAACCTGTTTCGAACCGGTTGTAGTAGCTGGTTCGCTAGTAGTGCCTTCTCTCGAGTCCCTTGCGTGTTCGGGTCCCACCAAACCGACTTGACTCCTGGACCGAAGAACCGATTGTCACTTCTGCACCTACAATCACCAAAACCAAGAAACTCGGTCCGGACACAAGTGTCTTCCAAATTGCTCCATATTAGCTCCAAACCACTCACCCCAACTCATAGGGACATCACTAATCACAATTGCAGACCTAACATTAATCACATTTTTCAGCTCATGGAAAAAGACAACAAAGACTTAGATAAATAATATGCAATCTGTCAGAATTTAACGTTGATGTGATCTAGGAAACGACACCAGAAGGCACGATATTTGATAACGCAGTTTGACACTCGCTTACATCTACTAGGCAATGATTATGGGCGCTCCTCCCCAACATCACGGTATACCAGTAGCCTAGGGTCATGGCCACAAGCCGGACATGACCCCCTTGCGCCTATGCCACTGCTTTTTTCATTATCGGTTACACCAGGGGTGCCCCCATATATATATAGGGGCCAAGATACAGAGTCTGACTCTAACTCTACTTCCTACCTACCTATTATAACACAAAGTCCAATTGCAACCCTACTCGTAAACATATTCAACACCAACTCTACTTTGATGAATATGACCTTCGCCCCCTTGAAGTCGTCGTGACGTCTTGTGCAAACCCGTGTACCCGGACTCTGATTGTTGTCTTCACAGCTCACACCGAGCCACCCGACGAGTCTAACTTGGCCTCAGACCTGTCGTCTTCTTAAGCAAAAACCGTCAACCCTGCAATACCTGCCTCTATGTCTCCACCTGCAACGGTTCTCCCTCTCACCTCGTAAAGATGAGAAACCAACCTCTCTCCAATCATCATAGTCTTACCACCCTGGATATCTTGATGGTCTTTCCATCTGCCTTAGCTTGGAACACCATCCCCTCATCATGTAAGGCACTAAGCGAAACCAGATTCCTCCTTAGTTCAGGCACATGCTTCACACCCTAAAGTATCCGCTCAACTCCGTCATGCGTCTTGACCTTGATGTCACCTACTCCAATGATATGGTAACTCGTGGCATCGTCCAAGTAAGCCAAACAAAAATCACCCGCCTTGTACGAAGAAAACCACTCCTTGTGTGTCACATGAAAGAACTATCTGAATCCAACATCCACGCTCCAATTGACTGCATATTTGATACTGAGAGCATCTCACCGTCACTATTTGAGCCACTCTTATATATTGCCACATTAGCACTTGTTTCACCCTTTTCTCGACAGTCCTTCTTTATATGTCCCCACTCAACACATCTGAAGCACCACACAACGTCTTGTTAGGATTTAATGCCGATGCGATCTAGGAAACGACATCAGATGGCACAATGTTTGGTAACGTAGTTCGGCACTCGCCTGCACTAGCGGGGCAATGATTATGGGCGCTCATCCCAACACCGCAGCATACCGGTAGCCTGGGGTCATAGCCACAAGTCGGATGCGACCCCCTTGAACCTATGCCGCTGATTTTTCATTATGGGTTACAGCAAGGGTTCCCCCTTTATATATAGGGGCTAGGATACATAGTCCGACTCTAACTCTACTTTCTACCCTGCCTATTACAACACAGAATCCAATAGCAACCCTACTTGTACACATATTCGACACCAACCAGTGGTGGAGACAAGGGCGGGTAGGGGCCTGGCACCCCCCCAATGAAAATGCGGCTTCCTATGTATAGGTATGTATGATTCTGGCCACTAATTAGATTATTGATCCTAACTAATCTATATGTATTAACTACTAGTAGGCCCAACGACGGAAGCGGCCACATTGTAGCCAAGGCCCAAGGTGAAACCAACACGCATGTCATCTCTACTTTGAACATAATTATCCCATATTAATTAGCAGCCTGCAACCAATATATGCCCTTACATCTCTAGGTTTTGTTAGGAAACCTACTCCGATACGGGCTGACTTAGGCCGTATCCGGATAGGTCTATTCGTGGACCTGCCAAACTCTATGAACCAGCATTATAAATAGGAGAAGGATCCATCCATTGTACACACACGAAAAGCAATAAAGAATATGTTCTCTCCCTACATCTATGTTTTATCTACTTGTGCATCTGTCGATCTTTTTCTTCGTCTACGTCTTGCATGCGAATCAGCAACCTCGGACTACACCCGGTAGCGCGGTTGCTCAACACGTTATCAGCACGACATGCTCGAAAGAAGGAACCGCAAGCACGAGGAGATCGATCAACTACGACTGTTCGTCTACACCAGCGTTTTTTCGGCATCGAATCATAAATCACGCCGCAGTCTAGACAGACACCGATCGTCCCTGCGACGATCGTTGAATCCCCACTTCTTTCACGAAGATCGAAGGTATTGCATCGATTCTAATTCGCGAATTAGTAGATCAGATCTGATTTGAAAAGAATTTTGGGGATTTTTGTGGATGAATCTGGAATTCACATGCTGCCCGATCTCTGGCCGCTAAACCAAGCACCGGCTGCCGGCCTCGGCCCAATGCCGTGCGCACACCAGCAGCACCACCGTGCCAGCCTCGGGCCGCCGCCACGCGCACCCCTGGCACCGCTGCCTCTAAGAGCCGGCCCGGTCACCCGCAGCTGCCGTGCAACCCTAAAAGCCGGTCGTGCCGCCCCGAATCGGCCTGGTCGGACCAAAGTGGCGCCGTCCCCGACTCGAGTGCTGTGCCGCCACCGCTTGTAGAAGACTGCGCCGTCGCAGCAGCTCGGGAGACCGAGCCGCCGCCACCGATTGTGAAGGCCGTGCCGCTGCTGCCACTTAGAAGGTCGTGCCACTCCTTCCTAGGCCGCACCGCATCGGTCGATCAGCGCCATTATCAAGAGCCTCGCCAGAGCTGGGCACTACCGCCAGCCTCGGCAACGCTGGTCCTAGCCGCGCCAGCCATGTGCACGCGCCACCGCCGCCATTGCAAAAGCCGTGCCGCTGCCCTCTCAAACCACCGTTGGCCGTCACGCACCTAAAGCAACACCGGCCGCGCGCCCCCATGAACCGACCCCACCACCGTGCGCCACCGCCGCCACCACGTCCCGCAGCTCCTGCCGCTCCCCGACCAGCGGCCGCTAGGGGAAACCCTAATCGCCGATTGGTTCGCCAGCTACAGCGATCAGCGTCTTGGGACGTAGCAAAGCCGCGAAAGCGAGCCACAAGCAGGACGCGGGTGGGCCGCATAACAAGCAGCTGGACCGGCCACGAGCAGGCCGCGTGAAAAAAGAGGTGGGCCCAGAGGAAAAGAAAAGGAAAGAAAAAAGGGGGCTATGCGTGGAATTTTGCAAGAAACCCTAGAAAATTATGTAACTACACAAGAAGAATTCCTAGGACACTGAAATTTTTCGTAGAAGTCCTTGATGACACTGAAAATTTTGTAGAAGTCCCTGAAGACACTGAAATTTTCATAGAAGTCCCTGAAATCAGCAGAAATCATAGAAAAGCATATTCGGCATAAAAGCATCTCGGGATTCCGAATTTAATCCCGTTTTCACGTTTGAAACTTTATTTTATCCCTGATAATTATTTTCATGCTACGATACAATGAATTAGCTACTATAATTATCAATTTATGCCTGTTTATGAATAGAATTTATGCATATGAATTATGAATGTGAATTTTTGATTATTTGTGATGCCCGTTCATTACTTTTAATCTATGAATTGAAAATAGCATGTTGAATAGTAGGAAACCATGAATTGTTTTGAAAAATTATAACAATATATGCAGATTACATATAGTAGTCATGAATCAACATTGCTATCATAGAAATTGGGCCTGAATTTCACGGAAAAGCCCTGAAACCTTTGGGAATTATCTGAATTCACCAAAATTAAGAATTTTTGCATAGAAAGCCCCGAAAATTAAGAATTTGCTGAATGTATATATTCTGGCATAGAATTACTCCATGAAATTGCTATTATAATTCATGTAATAATTATTTTAGCATGTTTATACTGGAAATTCCGAGAATTTATGAATAGATCCATATCACGCAACACACACTATGATTACCTTAGTATCTTATGCAAAGAATTTGAATTATGAAAATGTTTGGCATCGTGAGTCATGAGTTTGATGAATTCCGGCTACGCACATGAAGCTCCCCGCACCGCCATTGGCATTGTAGCGAGGGGCAATACACGAGCACAGAATATTCAAGCATGGCATTTTATTAGGCACATATGTCCAATACTTTAAAGAATGAATACATGGCAATGAAAAGTGCTATTGATCTTTGGGCTGCACTTAAGAAGCGGTTCAAAAAGCTCAAATACACTATCCTGCCATAAGCACAGTAGGACTGGACAAGCCTGAGATATGCAGAAGCTACTAAAGAAGATGATGTCATCGTAGAAAAAGAAATCGCTGACACTGTAGAAGTCTATATTACAAAATCTATTTAGTGCATACATAGCAGCACTAGTGAGCCTTTTAGTGTGGTTGCATTAGCAGACATTTGTGATCTCATCATGAATGAAGAATTGTGAGCTCCAGGGGGAGCAAACCTTTAATTCTCGTGATCAGTTATGCATTTTATTCCCAGTATATTTTTGTGAAAGCTTGCAATGTGAATGATAGCCTAATTGAAATTATATGAATTTATGAAGCACCCATATGAAGGAGATATGCATTGTTGATAGTAGAATAGCATCTTAAGAGAGAAAGTATTTTGTTAAGAAGAGAACTAGCAGTATAACCACAATTGAAAGAAGTGGCTCGTGTGTGGTAGGCTCCGGTCAAGCCACTATCGTTCTGCCTATGGGTACTTCACTAAAAATTGATGAAACTTTGTTGTACCCTGAATCCACTAGATCTCTCTTAAGCTTTAAAGACATCCGTGCCAATGGTTTCCACGTTGAGACCACTGAAGAAAATGGCAAAGAATTCCTGTGCATTGTGAAGCACGACGCATGCGGAAAAAGAATTTTTAGAAAAATTCCTTCATTTAAAACTGGGCTATACCACACAAGAATTAAATCACCTGACAAATACACTTCCTAAAAACTTCTTTTAGGAGTGTTGAACTCTTCTCTCTTTGGCATAGTAGACTAGGTCATCTTGGCTTACGGATGATTAGAAATGTAATTACCAACTCTCAGGGCCATGGAATTAGTGTAAAGAATTTTCTAATCAAGAAGACTTCATATGTTACGCATGTGCCACTGGGAAAATGATCACTAGGCCCTCGACCATGAAGTGCAAGATGAAATCCTCGTTTTCCTTGAGCGTATCCAGGGGGATATTTGCGGCCCATTCAACTTCTATCAGGTCCTTTTAGGTACTTCATGGTGCTCATTGATGCTTCCTCGAAGTGGTCTAACGTGAGTTTACTCTCGACAAGAAACCACACATTCGCAAAGCTGATCTCTCAGATCATAAGAATTAAGAATGCATTCCCGGATCGTCACGTGAAGTCCATTCGCTTGGACAATGCCGGCGAATTTACTTCAAAGGCATTTGATGATTACTATATGGCATCGGGAATCAAAGTAGAGCACTCAGTGCCACATGTCCACACTCAAAATGGACTAGCAGAAGCACTGATTAAAAGAATCAAATTCATAGCAAAGCCGCTCTTGCATGGTTGTAATTTACCGAACACGTGTTGGGGCCACGCCGTCCTACACGCAGCAGCATTATTGAACTATAGACCGTCAGCATACAACATCCAATCACCAATGCAACTACTTCAGGGGGATCACACTAAAAATTTTTCATTTAAGAAAATTTGGATGCATGGTGTATGTATCGATACCACCACCACAGCGAACAGCTATGGGCCCTCTCCGGAGGCCGGGGATATACGTTGGTTATGAAACAGTGTCCATAATCAAGTATTTAGAACCCTCGACTGATAATTTGCATACTGCCCGTTTCGCTGATTGCATCTTTGACGAGGATAATTTCCCGTCATTAGGGGGAGATAAAGAACCCTTAACAGAAGAATACCGAGAAATCATCTGGCAAGCCATAGGCATTCCTGCACATGATCCCTGTACTAGAGAAGCAAACGAAGAGGTCCAGAAAATCCTCGATTTACATAAATTAGCAAATAAACTGCCCAATCATTTTTATGATTTGAAGGTGTAATCAAGTCGCATTACTCCTAGTAATGCACCAGAGAGGGTTTGAAATACCATAGAAGGTATCCTCATCATGTTCCGAGGCCTTAGAGAAAAGGACAGAAAATTTGGTTACTCGAATCCCAAGTATCCGGGGACGCCTGGAGAAAAATGGATAAGAGAACTTATCACAACCAGTCACGAAAGTGCCTCGAAGGAAAAAGAAGGGGAGCCAGTTGAGACCTGGCAACTCTGGTAAGAAGCAGCCTGCTAGCGAGGCGCTCTCAGATTTGAATATGTGAAACTAACCACGGCGAACAGAGGGGGGGTGAATGAGAGCCTCGAATTTTTTACGGCCGTTCTTTTTCGAATTCACCGGCACCCCAAAATATGAACAACTTGACAACTATGTGTACCCCTAGCATGAATAAGAGTCATGGAATATGTGGGGATTTTTCACACACAATCCTGGTTGTCAAGTGTCCAAAAGAGAAGAATCAATTCAAACCTTACTTTAAGAAAGGAGATCAAGCCAAATAACCAAAGTGACTTTCAGAAAAGCAAAAAGCAGATTTGTTCTCACTTGGAGGAGATGGATGGTGGCTTTCTGGTGCTCATCAAATTTTGGGAATTTTTCTCCCTATTTCTCAATGGGTCGTGCACAACTTTACCAAAAATCATCTCAAAACTCCATGTAGATAAATCATGAAAATTCAAACATCACAAGCTGCTTTCTGGAAAGCAAAAACAGAAACCCCAGAGTTTGTTTCCACTTGGAGCAGAGGGATGGTGGGTTTCTGGTGCTTCTCAATGTTTGGAAATTTTTCTTCCGATTAATCAATAAGTCATGAAGCACTCCACCAGAAATCTCCTCAAAACTCCTTTTGCAGAAAATATGAAAAATCAAAACCACGAGCTGTCAAGAACATCGAGCAGAAAGTTTGGGGCTCGGTTTTCACCTCACTGCTCCCAAACGGTGCAAGAACAGGACTCCAAATTTTTATAGTGAATAGATATATGAGTCACGCACCTTCTCCAACAAGAATCACTCAAAAAAGATTTTTCTAGATTTTTATAAAAATCAAACACTGCCTGCTGCGCGAATAACAAGACAGGAACTTCAAGAACAGACTTGAGCCATCAAAGCATATAGAATAGAAAAGGAGGCACGGGAGTTTTTCAGGGATGGCTCAAGATCGAAACAAGAACACACACAAATCCCACAAGATCATTTCACTCTACGGTATTTAAATGCTGAATTTAAATGCTGAAAGTAAGTGCAAGAACGATATAAAAGCTGATCTATTAGCTCATGAGCAGAACTACAGATCGGGGACCCGGAGACGCAGCTCCCCACACTCACACAGAGACGCAGCTCCTCAACTCACACCTATGTTGGCTGGCTACAAATGGCTCAAGGACACCCTCCAAGTGAAGCCTTGGGGTCCTATTTATAGCCCAAGCCACACATTTGTGAAAAACACCTGAGGCGGCGGAAACCCCGAAAACACACTCCGGTCTCTCTCGCACGAATCTGAAGCATTGCCAACCACCTCCGGTGGCTCCGATGCTCCCAAGACTTCGACGAGGTCGTGCACGAGCGACGCCCGGTGCGGCGCCGAAAAACCTCCACCGCAGACTCGCGCGGTCCTCCGGACCAGCCGCTAGCCCACTGGGCGGTTCTTTCGTGGGGCCAAGCTGCATTGAGACCATCACTGCGTACACGAGAACAACACGAACACAAGGAAACAAACCGATCTCCGATCGGGTTACGGTTCATCGAGCAGTGAAAGCAAAGAATGAGCACGACAGAAATCTGATTGGCCGGACGCTGTCCGTGATCTAGGAGCGATTCGACACGGGAACCGAGGTTCCGTGGACCGTTAAAGCAACGCGTCTAAGTGCAAGCTCCAAGCTGCAGGGGTTCAAAACTTCGCAAGAATCAAATTTGTAACATGCCAAATCAAAAGTGGATTTGAATTTTGAATTTAAACGAAAACCACCACATGCTCATCACTCATGACTTCACAATCTCCCCCTTGATGAGCATGTTGACAAAATTTCCCAAAATTGGCCATGAAAGCGAAGTTTTGATTTCAAACTCAATTTTCAGTTTTGAAACTCCCCTAAAATCATGATTCTCCCCTTTTTGTCAAATGGTCAAGAAGACACCAATCATGAACCCGAACAATGCATATGCAAAAGAAATGAAGAAAACCTAACCAAGGGCTTTGCCAATTAGCCAAATGGTCACCAAAGTTGAATATCGAGGTTCAAATGAAGTTTGAGGTTCACAAGTTGACAAGACAGACAAAGGTACTAAGGCATGAAAGGAGCAAAACAAAACATTTTTGTTGATTCAAGTCATGTGCACATTGGCAATGAATAGACGTTTCAAAATCAAAATGGGTGCACAAACTTGAGAAACATCAAGACAAAGAAAAACAAGGTTGCCAAATCGAGAATGACCAAGACCAAAATGTGTCCAAAAAGTGCCCAAACTGAATTTTATTTTTGGCCTTAATCTCTCCTTTTCCTTTTTTGTTTTGTTTTTGTTTTGTTTTTGTTTTTTTGTTTTGTTTTGGAGAGGCCTTCTTGACTTTATTTGCACCTATTCACATGGTGAATGATTGCTAGTAGAGCACAACCCAAGGGTAACTTGGAACCGACCCCTAGGTCACCCACAAATTCTACCAAATGCAAACCTCGAGGATTGAAACCCATGTTTGGTTGCTTTATTTTAAGCAAGGGCAAATGGACTCCACTAAAGAAGTGGTCATGATCGAAGAAGGCAACTCGAGTTTCAAAATCTCGACGGAGATCAAGAAAAATGTCCGACATTTTGACAATGAAAAGCCCAACCATGAAAACATGCAAATGTCAAGTTTTGCAATGATTTTCTCAAAGATTTTAAGCTCCTTCTACCCTTTTCTCAAACTCGTGTCAAATCAAACAAGTTTGCACATAAACTCAAATGGTACATCAAAACTCAACATCGATGAGACCAACAAGCCTAATAGGCAAAGCACTTGCAAAGAAAAACAAAAACTAGATGCAAATGCAATGCTTCAAACCTCCCCTCAAAATAAGAACCCGAGGCAAAAGCGCATAGAGGAAGGAAAGAGGCGAGAAAATCGGTTTGCTATAGAACAGGAAGAGAAAGCAGCGAGACACTCTAGCACAAGGCACACTCCTAGCTACGAGAAGATAGGGAAGCAAGCCTAAACTCGACTACTAGAGAGAACAAACACAAACCTCGTCTACCGGTATCCTCCACATACCGGTCAACCAATAAGTCTATGTGAGACTCTCTAACTAGAGCAGAGGACATTGCTAATCACGCATGATAGCGACCTAAGAGATAAGAGGTGCCAAAGAAAGTCTTGTGATTCTAGCATGTTCTAAAACAAACCAACACAGACAAAAGCAGAAAGAATATATACAATATAGTACAAGATCAAGCTCCCCTCACACGATACCCCGGCACTAACCAAGCCAAGCTCTCCCGGAGAGTGGCAAACCTAGGACCATCTAAGGGCTTGGTGAGAATATCTGCAAGTTGATGATCACCTTCTACAAAACCTAGCCCTATATCCCTTTCTCTACATGGTCTCTAAGGAAGTGGTACCGATATCTATGTGTTTGGTCTGGAATCTTTGGATGGTTTTTGGCAATGTTGATGGCCGAGGTATTATCACACAGAGTGGGGCGCTACCAACCTCTAACCCATAGTCCCGAAGCATTTGTCTTAACCAAAGCACTTGGTCGCAACAAGCGGCTGTGACTACGTGCTCGGCCTCGGTGAGATCGAGCTACACCGGTGCGCTTCCTAGAAGACCAAGAGACAAGTGAAGTGCCTAGGAACTAGCAAGTGCCTGAAGTGCTCTTCCTATCTATCCTACAGCCAGCAAAGTCTGCATCAGAATAGGCTCTAAGAGATAGACAAGAAGCAGAAGAAAACCAGATTCCTATCTCAGGGGTGGCCACTAGGTAGCGGAGGATCCGCTTGACAGCCTGAAGGTGAGAAATCCTAGGGAAGCTGAAAGCAGCGCGCAGACACACGGCAAAGTGTATGTCCGGCGAGAAGAGGTAAGGTACAGTGGTGCTCTATCATGCTCCTATAGAGCTTCGATCTACTGAGCTCAAGCATCTAAGTCGGGCTCAAGCACGAAGTGGTTGCCATGGGAGTGGAAACAGGCTTACTATCGACCATGGCAAACCGCTTGAGCAGCAGTCTCTAGTGTACTTGGATTTGGTGAAGAAAGATCCTGAGGGTGCGCTGATTTGAAAACCCAAGAAAAATTCAGTTCACCCATCATGCTCATCTCAAATTCAGAGCTCATGACGGAAGCAAATTCAGAGACCAAAGAATTAGAAGACCCACCAAAGATAATGTCATCAACATAAATCTGCACAAGGAGAAAATCAGATGACTTGCGTTTGATAAACAGGGTCTTATCAACGCTGCCCATTGAAAAACCATTTCCAATCAGATAACTCTTGAGTCGTTCGTACCAAGCTCGAGGGGCCTGCTTGAGCCCATATAAAGCCTTCGAGAGCTTGTATACGTGATCGGGAAACTCAACACAAACAAAGCCAGGAGGTTGCCGAACAAAAACTTCTTCCTCAATGAAACCGTTCAAGAAAGCACTTGAACATCCATTTGAAAAATCTTGAAGCGGTGTGAAGCCATAAAAGCAAGGAAGATCCGAATGGAATCATGTCGAACAACCGGAGCATAGGTCTCATCAAAGTCAATCCCATCGACTGAGTGAAACCTTGTGCCACCAACCTAGCCTTATTTCTCACAACTACCCCATCCTCACTCGCTTATTTTAAACACCCATTTAGTACCTATGATATTGGACTTTCTTTGGGCATTCCACTAAATCCCAAACCTTGTTTCTCTCAAAATTCTCTAACTCTTCGTGCATGGCATTGACCCAATCAGGTCGCCAAGAGCCTGAGCTATGTCCTTAGGCTCGAGAGAAGAAACGAAGGCAGCAGAGAGGAGGGGCTGGTGTGCTCTAGACCTAGTCACACGCTCACCTATAGGTCCTATAATCGATCGGGAGGGTGACTAGCCCTGAGCGTGCCTAGGTGCACCCGAGGTGGCCTCTACCTCATGTGAAGCCGAGGCGGGATCGAGCCACCAAGGGAGGACTCTCGAGGGACACCTCGAAGAAGAAGTCCTAACAGAGTGGGCTCGAGGAGGGTGGAGGCACGGAGGGCTCGGGAGGATCGAAGCGGTGGGTCGACTATGGCTTCTACCTGTGGAGGAGGTTCGTCATCGGGGACCGACGAGCAGTCATCCCGACTCACCTTCTCCTCTACGAAGATAGGCTCAAAGGAAAGATCAGACTGGGAGATGTCTGGCCTAGAACCTAGTCTAGCCTCGTCAAAAGTGACCTCACAAGACTCCACAACCCTCCGTCTAGTTATGTCCCAAACCCTGTAGATCCTAGAGGACTTAGTGTACCCCAAGAAAAGACCATCAGAAGAGCGAGACTCGAACTTGTCCAAATTGCCAGATTTTAAAATGAAGCACTTGCAACCAAAGATTCGAAAGTGTGAAACATTGGGCTTGCGCCCATATCGAAGCTCGTACGAGGTCTTGTGCAACTTGGCACGGAGAAACACTCTGTTGGAAACATAGCAAGCAGCAGAGACGACCTCGGCCGAAGTGTCGCGGGGTGGAGTACTCATCCAAACATTGTCTGGCCATTTCAACAGGGTTCTATTCTTTCTCTCTACCACCCCGTTCTGCTGGGCTGCATGAGGCGAAGAAAATTGATGCTCAACTCCAGAAAGTGTGCAAAAAAGATTGAAAGAAGTATTCTTGAATTCGGTGCCATTATCAGAACGAATGGCCCGAAGTGCACCTGGAAACTCAACTGCAAGCCTCCTTGAGAGGTTTATGAATAGCTCAAATGTCTCCTCCTTTGAGGCCATGAAGAAGACCCAGGAGTAGCGAGAAAAATCGTCAACAATAACAAGCACGTACCACTTCCCACCAACTGACTGCACTCGAGCTGGACCAACAGTATCCATATGCAAGAGCTGTCCTGGTGCATCAGTCATTACGCATGAGACGCGTGGATGGGAAGCGGCAACCATCTTGCCATGACGGCAAGGAGCACAAACCAAATCCTCAGCAAGAGAAAGCTTGGGCAAACCGGAAAGCAAGTCTGAAGAACTGACACGCACAAGGTGATCAAAACCAATATGTCCAAGGCGCCTGTGCCAAAAACGAATATCCCGAGAATCGAAGCAAGTAAGCGGTGAGGAGCACCAATCAAGAAGTAGGAAAATCAGCTCGGAAAACTCGGTGAAAGCGGGAGATCCCGCAAACCAACTCGCCAGAGGGACTCAGGACACAAGAACCAGACGCCCTAAACCTAACCTCGTAGCCCTGATCAACAAGCTGCGACACAGAAAGCAGATTATCCGCAGCTTGCCGACAAGAGCTACGTCTGAAGTCTGGCGAGGGCTAACTCAGATGAACCGCGAGCTAGACACGGCCCGACGAAGCGCCCCGAAGGTGATCGCTCACCGTCGGGATCTCGAGGCTAGGAGGCAAACCATCGTGACTCACCGGTCATGTGGCGACAACAACCGAGTCAACGATCCAAATGCCCTTCCTCCCCCCCACGAACTGAGTCAAGTAAAGAGAAGCGGGACTCACCGAGGACACACTAGTGCAGACCTAGGTACCCAAAATCGAGTCACACCCCGTAAGCACCTCAATGACTCTACGGAATGAAACACAGGGAACTCTGTCGGACCTACGCCCGTAAAACCTTGGGTATCCCAAGTCCGAGAACCACTCCTCGTCGGCCCATCGACATCGGGAGGAAACTCACGCCATGGTGTCCGCCTCCACCAGAGAAAGAAGGTACACCCCGAGGACGGCGGAACTCACGCAACCTAGCTCGGTCGAACCCGCTCGAGGAACGACACTCTTGAAACCTAGCCTGGTCTACCCAGGGACCTGAAAACTCCTGCCTAGGACGCGGTGCGGTGTGTGCTCTAGGTGGTGCTGCCTCTCCCTAGAGTGACCTCAGGAAACCCAACAGTGGTAACAAGTCTCGGCTCGGTGACCGAACTCGTGGCAAGAAGAACAGTGAACCTAGCCTTGGGCTTTTGTTTAGGCTTGGCTTTGGTTTTGGCTTTGGGCGTGGGCGAAGGCTGCAGGAGGTTGAACCGTGGATCGCTAGGGTGCTCTGCCCTTTCCGGTGATGGTGCTACAGAGGAAGCAACCACCGTCAGAGCAACTGGAGACCTGCAGACCTAAAACGGTCTTGGTAGGAACCCTGGAGAAACGACGGCCGCTGCTCCGCTCTCGGTGTGACAACTCTGGAAGGGTGACGCTTGATGTGATCAAGCAGTCAAACCCAAGACCTCTACCTGTGATATCTTGGGTGATCCAAGATCAAGTTCAACTTCTTCTTGCCCCCACGAACTTCTCAAGAGTGCTTATCGGTATTCACACTCGATGTAGACGGGGCAAAACTCACACGAGGGAAGAGAGGACTCGGGAGACTTATCTGGACACCCACCGGTCCTTACCCTTCAACCTCTGAACCTTATCACTCAAGATAGTGATCTCATTTTGAAAAGCCTTGCAGGAGAGACACTCGAGTTTTGCATGTAAATAAGGCGAGATCGAACCTAAGACTCATGTCCTCTAGCGCTCTACCCATATGTTCATCCAACCCATCACACAAGCAAGCAAGGAGCTATCACTAGGGAACTCAAATCAGCAATTTTACTCTTGAGTTTTAGGTTCTCTAGCCTCAAGGACAAGCACTCATCACAAGCAGGGGCGGACAAAAGAATCATCATCGAGCTAGTTGGGTCC
The DNA here is from genome assembly GCA_036346145.1 of Olyra latifolia. Classification (NCBI taxonomy): domain Eukaryota; kingdom Viridiplantae; phylum Streptophyta; class Magnoliopsida; order Poales; family Poaceae; genus Olyra; species Olyra latifolia. Next base: position 59,687,433 of record CM070525.1, read on the forward strand.
TTAGGTGAAACATGATCTCTACAGTCCTCAACTAGACCGACATGGTCCTTAGGTGTGTCAAGTGTGTGAGCGAAGGATCGGGGACAGCAACAAGCTCGCCGAAACAAAGCAGAAAGTAAAGCACTACGAGTCTCCTCTAACTCGTCAAGCACACTAAGATGTTTGTCCTTAAGCTCTTCAAGCTCCTTGTTCACACTAGCATGAGTGGTCCTTAGCTTATCCAAATCGAGAGGGCCTCATCACAGACCCTCCAAGTCTCGGTGTCGGACAAGCATCATTACTAGGCGCAGCCCTAGCATTTTCTAGTTCGGTGAGAGGTGTGCTACTTCTAACTTGAGGTCCTTAACCCTACGGTTGGATTGAGCAAGAAAGCCGCCTAATTTGAGAAATGCGCATTCAGGTCATCGAAGTTCTCAAAGCAAGGTACCTCGAGTCGGTGTCGGCGTCGGAAGAGTCGGAGAGGTGGCGGCCATGAAGCACATGCGGCGTAGCCGTCGTCGTCGGCGTCGTCGTCGAGCGTCCTCGCCGTCGTCGCTGGCCTCCTCCTCCTCGTCAACGCAAAAGCCGAGTCCAAGGCGGCAAGCACCTTGCGGAACAGCTTGCGCCCTTCGGAAGGAGGGCTTCGCCGCCAGAGGAAGCAGCCTCCGGCTTATGGTGCGGCCTGGTGATGGTAGTGACGGGCTTCTTGGGTGCCTCCTCTCGCCCCTTGTTCCTCAGATTGGGACACTCGCACGCATGTGGTTGACACCACCACACTCGAAGCATCTCACGGTGCTCCTCCTCCTCTCACTCACTCTCCTGAAAGCTCTCGAAAATTTCTTGGAGAGGAGGGCAAGACTCTCTTCTGGCACAGAGTCCAGATGCTCGTCAGAAAGTTCGAGCAAACAAGTTAAAGAGACACCACCCAAGTCTATGGAGGAAGTAGACGGGTGTGTCACAAGAGCAGTAGAGTCTGGAGTCATCTGAGGCGAAAGATGCTCCTCCTCATGGGACTTCAAGTTTGAAAACAAGCCATCCAAAGTAAGTTTGGTAAGGTCGCGCTTCCCGATAGCCACGACTTTGACCCCCAAATCTTCATGTCAAGCGCAGAAAGCAAGTGACGAGCATTGTCAGCTCCTTCATAGTTGATGCCAACAGACCGCAAAGCGCTCAAGATTTTAGTGAACCGGCTGAAACAGGCGTTCAGCGATTCACCCGGCTTCTGAGCGAAGCGGTTGTATTCCCGCTTGTGCTGGTCCTGGCGGACGGTCTGAATTTTGACTGTCCCCTCATGGAAACTTTGGAGGGTAGTCCAGACCTCATGAGCCGACTCGAGATGACCAACTCGGTCGTACTCATTCCGCCCCAAGCCTTGGAACAGAATGTTCCGAGCTTTGGCATTCTGCTCGTACTCCTTCTCATTTTCGGGGGTAACCTCATCTTCCTTTGGCACCTTGTATGGGTATTTCACCTTCCTCCATACACCAAGTCCTTGTGCCATGAGGTATGAACCCATCCGCATTTTCCAAAAGGAGAAGTCGAGCCATTGAACACCGGGCGGTTTGTTTGAGTATTTCTTCAGCCATGGTGAGGGCAAAAGGAAAGGTTCAACAGATCCGCAAGAATCACGAAGAACGCAACCTGGCTTTGATACCACTGTGAAACTAACCACGGCGAACAGAGGGGGGGTGAATGAGAGCCTCGAATTTTTTACGGCCGTTCTTTTTCGAATTCACCGGCACCCCAAAATATGAACAACTTGACAACTATGTGTACCCCTAGCATGAATAAGAGTCATGGAATATGTGGGGATTTTTCACACACAATCCTGGTTGTCAAGTGTCCAAAAGAGAAGAATCAATTCAAACCTTACTTTAAGAAAGGAGATCAAGCCAAATAACCAAAGTGACTTTCAGAAAAGCAAAAAGCAGATTTGTTCTCACTTGGAGGAGATGGATGGTGGCTTTCTGGTGCTCATCAAATTTTGGGAATTTTTCTCCCTATTTCTCAATGGGTCGTGCACAACTTTACCAAAAATCATCTCAAAACTCCATGTAGATAAATCATGAAAATTCAAACATCACAAGCTGCTTTCTGGAAAGCAAAACAGAAACCCCAGAGTTTGTTTCCACTTGGAGCAGAGGGATGGTGGGTTTCTGGTGCTTCTCAATGTTTGGAAATTTTTCTTCCGATTAATCAATAAGTCATGAAGCACTCCACCAGAAATCTCCTCAAAACTCCTTTTGCAGAAAATATGAAAAATCAAAACCACGAGCTGTCAAGAACATCGAGCAGAAAGTTTGGGGCTCGGTTTTCACCTCACTGCTCCCAAACGGTGCAAGAACAGGACTCCAAATTTTTATAGTGAATAGATATATGAGTCACGCACCTTCTCCAACAAGAATCACTCAAAAAGATTTTTCTAGATTTTTATAAAAATCAAACACTGCCTGCTGCGCGAATAACAAGACAGGAACTTCAAGAACAGACTTGAGCCATCAAAGCATATAGAATAGAAAAGGAGGCACGGGAGTTTTTCAGGGATGGCTCAAGATCGAAACAAGAACACACACAAATCCCACAAGATCATTTCACTCTACGGTATTTAAATGCTGAATTTAAATGCTGAAAGTAAGTGCAAGAACGATATAAAAACGCTGATCTATTAGCTCATGAACAGAACTACAGATCAGGGACCCGGGAGACGCAGCTCCCCACACTCACACAGGAGACGCAGCTCCTCAACTCACACCTATGTTGGCTGGCTACAAATGGCTCAAGGGACACCCTCCAAGTGAAGCCTTGGGGTCCTATTTATAGCCCAAGCCACACATTTGTGAAAAACCCCCTGAGGCGGCCGGAAACCCCGAAAACACACTCCGGTCTCTCTCAAGACGAATCCTGAAGCATTGCCAACCACCTCCAAGTGGCTCCGATGCTCCCAAGACTTCGACGAGGTCGTGCACGAGCGACGCCCAGGTGCGGCGCCCAAAAACCTCCACCGCAGACTCCGCACCGGTCCTCCAGACCAGCCGCTAGCCCACCTGGCCGGTTCTTTCGTGGGGCCAACTGCATTGAGACCATCACCTGCGTACACGAGAACAACACGAACACAAGGAAACAAACCGATCTCCGATCGGGTTACGGTTCATCGAGCAGTGAAAACAAAGATATGAGCACGACAGAAATCTGATTGACGGACGCTGTCCGTGATCTAGGAGCGATTCGGCACGGGAACCAGAGGTTCCGTGGACCGTTAAGCTTAACGCCTAAGTGCAAGCTCCAACTGCAGGGGTTCAAAACTTCGCAAGAATCAAATTTGTAACATGCCAAATCAAAAGTGGATTTGAATTTTGAATTTAAACGAAAACCACCACATGCTCATCACTCATGACTTCACAGAATATATCGGTAATGATAGAAGAAGAAGAAGCCGATAGAAATATGAGTGCGCACATCGGCAACAAAAAGCTAAAGGAACTTGTTTTCGTGATGGGAAATAACGGTGAAGAACAAGTAGAAATGCACGAAGCACCCCATGACAAATGGCCATAAACTTTGTAGAATCAGGGGAAATGATGAATAGAGCAACAGCTAATGTCGATATATACTTTACTAAAATGATTGCTAAGCGAATAGATCCCGATCCAGAGCCGGCATCTCTTTCTGAGTGTAAGCACCGACCAGATTGGGCGGAATGGAAGAAGGCAATCACCGCGGTACTAATCTCACTGAACAAAACAGAAATGTTTGGGTCTGTGTGCCTCACCCCCCTGTACATCCTACGGGCTATAAATGGGTCTTTGTTCGGAAGAGAAATGAAAATAATGAAGTGGTACGGTACAAAGCAAGGCTGGTAGCTCAAGGTTTCACTCAGCGCCCAGGCGTTGATTATGAAGAAACCTATTTCCCGGTCATGGGTGGTATAACCTTTAGATACCTCATCTCAATGGCAGTGAATATGAACTTAAGAATGAAATTGATGGATGTGGTCACAGCTTATCTTTATGGTAACCTGGACTCTGAATTGTACATGGAAGTACCTGACGGTATGCCAACCCTGAATAAAGAGAAGAAAGAATTATATTGTGTAAAATTGCAGAAATCCTTATATGGATTAAAGCAGTCAGGAAGAATGTGGTATAATCGCTTAAGCGAGTTCTTGAGCAAGAAAGGCTATACGAATAATGAAGAATGTCCATGCGTTTTTATACAATGATCACAAGATGGTTTTTGTATAATTTCGGTTTACGTGGATGATTTGAACATCATTGGCACTAATGATGAAATTAAAGAAGCAAGCTCGTATTTGAAATCTGAATTTGAAAGGAAAGATTTGGGTAAAACCAAATTTTTCTTGGGCCTTCAGCTTGAGCATATGCCAGATGGAATACTCGTATACCAAGCCGCCTACACCCAAAAGGTGTTGGAGAGGTTTAGTTTTGAGAAGGCGTATGCATCAAGAACCCCGATGGTCGGAAGGTCATTACAAACAGACCAAGACCCGTATCGGCCTAGAGAAGAGGGGAGGAAGTCCTAGGATCGGAATTCCCATACTTAAGTGCCATAGGAGCGCTCATGTACCTAGCAAATACTACACGGCCTGACATTGCGTTCGCCGTAAACTTATTAGCAAGGTATAGTGCAGAGCCAACGAAAAGGCATTGGAAAGGGGTAAAGGACATCTTCCGCTACCTACGGGGAACAGTCGATCTTGGATTATTTTATAAAAGGAACCAAGATATGACTTTGGTCTGATATGCAGATGCGGGTTATCTTTTAGATCCGCACACCGGTAAGTCCTAGACAGGATATGTCTTCCTGTGTGGAGGAACCGCAGTATTATGGAAGTCGTCAAAGCAGACACTTGTGTCTACATCGACTAACTATTTAGAAATCATTGCATTGTATAAGGTAGCACGTGAATGTGCATGGCTTCGAAGAATGACATTCCACATTCTCCAGTCATGTTAATTGCAAATAGAACAAACCCCCACCATCATTTATGAAGATAATACAGCAGGTGTCGCACAAGTACAGACTGGATATGTGAAGAGCAATCTCACTAAACATATAAACCCTAAGTATTTCTATACTCATGAGATGCATTGAGATGCATAAGATGAATGAAATCAATATTCAACACATTAAGTCGTGCGAAAACTTCGTAGATTTGTTCACTAAGTCCTACCTGTATCTACCTTTGAAAGATGCGTTAAAGGCATAGGTATGATGAGACTTAGAGAAGTGTAGAATTCAGGGGGAGAAACTTTATATATTTTGAATTAAATCTTAAACCGAAAGTTCGAGTACCCAACTATTACATTGAAATAATAAGCAATGTTAGGTGGATTTGTACTCTTTTTTCCCTTAAGTGAGTTTTCAAAGAAGTTTCTCACGTGAGGTTTTTAATGAGGCATATCCGTGTGCACAGCAAGCGTATGCTATGCTATATACTCTTTCTCCAAGAATTTTTCATTAGATTTTTATGGAGTTTTGATGAGGCATATGTATTACGCGGCAAGGTCCAAGGGGGAGTGTTAGAAAACCTACTCCGATACGAGCTGACTTAGACCGTATCCGGATAGATCTATTCGTGGACCTGCCAAACTCTATGAACCAGCACTATAAATAGGAGAGGGATCATCCATTGTACACACACGAAAAGCAATAAAGAATATGTTCTCTTCCTACATATGTGTTTTATCTAGTTGTGTATCTGTCGATCTTGTTCTTCGTCTATGTCTTGCGTGCGAATCAGCAACCTCGAACTACACCTGGTAGCGCGGTTGCTCAACTGGTTTTTCCTAATGGCCGCCGCCTCTAAGCATGCCACACCGCCGCCAAAAAAAACTCGTGAGATAGGAGACGCGACAATGTGATTTGGCAAGTTTGCTTTACTGCTCGTGCTCATTTCATCGTCTCTAACACCGTGTCTCTCGGATGGAAAGGTATGCCTCCGGTCTTCGGTCTCTAGCCGGTGTATTGTGTTTCTAAATTGTAACCATGACCAACAGTTTCATATATTTTCAACAACTAACATTGATCTATAGATTATGATCTATGTTATTCTATTATCTCTAGCCCTTCAATTTTAGGTATTATGCCCAAACCTCTGGACCCCATTGGACACAGTCCGGTGTGCGAGGGCCCAAAAACAGGGACTGTTTCCATGTCCACACTTCAACACAGTTATAAGGAATCGGATGCTCAAGAGGAGGGTGAACTGGGTTTCTCAAAAATTGAACTAATTAAAACAAGAATAAACTTGTGCCCAAGCTTAAAACAAGTGCAGAATCTAAATACAAGAAATTGGACACAAGGGCTCTAATAAAGCTAAACTGGGTTTGCAATCCTAGGATGATATGCAAGAAATTTAATTCTAATAAAGTAAATTGCTCAAGGTAGTAAACAAGCAAGAACAAGATAAATTTCACCACTAGGAGCTATTTCCAATCCATACAAGTCAACACATGACAAGGGACATAATTAGCACATACACAATCACAAGGTAAATAAATGCAAAGGAGAGCACAAGAGATAGCCATAAGTGACACGACAATTTTTTCCTGTGGTTCGGAGCCGAGCTCCTACGTCCACGTAGGCAAATCCTTGCTCCTCGCAAAGACCAGCTCCCGCTCGAGCCTACCGCCTCATCTCCACTAGTGGTTGCTAATTCCCCCGTTTCGGAGGTGGCAAGTACCAACACCACACACAAGTTCGCCCAGGCCTTCTCACAACCTCCGTCGATAAGATCACCGATGCACGATGCCACCCACGCCGTCTAGGTGCCCTCAAGCACCAAGAGTAATCGCACCGGATCAAAGCACAAGAGTGATGCACACAAGACACTTGATCACTTACTCCTCTCACTAGGGTTTCACCAAATCCACTCAAGATGGTGCTTTCCCTCTCTCTCACCCTCTAGCCACTTCTCTCCCTTTGGGACACACCCAAAATCTCAGCTCAAACACATTTCTAGCCCCCTTTCTTACCTCCAACGGTCACACTTGGAGGGTTTAAATAAGCTAGATCTGAAAAACTAGTTGTTGGGCACAAAAACAGGACGAAACAAGCCGTTTATAGGCTTAGCCGAACAGTCCGGCTAAGACTTCTCCCTCTCGGCCCATAAACACTAAAACCCACCGGAAAACAGAGATTTGGGAGTATTAGCCGGACGGTCCGGCTACCTAACCGGACGGTCTGGCTATTACTTCCAACTCTCGGCCCCTCATGTAAAAACCCCGTAACTTGAGGCACATGAGAGAAATATACCAAAAAAGGTTTATGCTAGATCCAAGGCAAAGCAATTAAACAATACAATTCAATCTCCACTTCACTAAATATGTACATGAAAGGATTTATGGGAAATGCACATGTACAATATAATTCAAGGCATGTGAAGCTATTGATCCAATATAAGAGATAATTAAAAGCATGGATCAATATAGGAGACAATACATCAAACATGATAAACTCCACAAAATAGGTGCATATGAGAATATACAAGACAAACATATGTGCACAAGGATAATCAAGCATGGTGAAGTGTATCTAAAAGCAAATAAGCGATCACTAAAACATGGCATATAATAGCAAGCGACATATACAAAATATTTATGCTTAAACAGATATGACATGAAGTAAGGAGCATAAATTCAATCAAATAATAACATGTGCTTGCACAAGAGATATGCATTAATAGGTAGGAGTAGAATACCAACATACATACCTCTAATTGGCATATTCATTCAATTTGCAAGAGTAAGGCTAAAAGGATAATTCAACTAAATTGTTAGCCTCACAAAATATACTGAAATGACCAATGACGTACCTTGCAATGGATGAATAGCTAATCCATATATGATTCCCTCTAGAAGAATGAGACTAGAACAATCTTTACAATAACCATATTAGTCTCATAGCAATAAGCCCAATAGAGGTTTGACATAAATCAAGCACTACAACAAATATTGACATTAAATGTGTTTGTCATTGATTATCAAAATCACATAAGAGTTACCTTGAAGTTACAACAGCTGTCTAGGATTATAGTTGTGTTAGACATGATACAAACCTGCACGATTAAAGTTTACAAGATACAATACAATGGAAGTAGTGGTCTATCGACCAAGTTTTACGAACTCTAGGCCCTTCAGACCTATTATTTATATTACAACACTTTCCTCAACCTGCCACAAGTGTACCTGAGCATGAGGATTACCCTAGAACTCTAAGTCATCTCCAGCCCACTCCACCGGGTCCACATCTTCAAAGTCTGCGGCTTCGGGAAAACCCTTATCTGCTCGTTGGATTAAACAACCTACAATAATTGCAAGAATGAGAATCCTTTAAAATTCTCAACAGACCATATGCACAAAGGAACTAATTATTACATGCAAGTGGTACCAAGGGAATGTTATACGGGTAATTTGTGGACTCGACAACCGTGATCCGATGATTTTACAAACTCCCATTTCTTTCCCCCAGTAAACTACTTAGACAATTCTCATTTTAAGGTTTGATTTAGACGAAATGATCTAGCCATCATTTCTTTTAAGTTTTCTACGCCCTTCTACCAAATCTATTAATGTTGTGATGACTGGGATCACCCAAGACATAGTTCCATATACCGGAATCACGATCCATCGATGATAATTTGTCAATTCTACATAATTTGCCCAACTTTACCCATATGATGCCACAACTTAACTAGGGTCGAGACACCATCGATATGAAGTATTTCACAGGACTAATTTTCCACCTAGTGAGATCCTGCCACTCTCTGACCATGGGAACCGTTGGCCTACAGGTTTTGTCAACCCACAGAAAGGGGGTTCTCAAGCTGTTATCGAGACCCAACCCAACAGGGGGATTGAGGCCATCATACCCATGTTGTCGGCAACTTATTGCAACCGCGGAAAACCTCATCCTATGATATTCATCAAATCCAAGTCCAATTTCTTGGTCACATGGATGGGCGTAAACTATGTCATTTTATCTTAGCAGAAAGCGGTGAGATCCTTAAATATTTAAATGTCCCCAGTTTTCACCTTCGTCATCTGGGCCTTTCTCCTTTGGTCCAACTTATTTCTTTTTCTGGCAAACCTTATCAACACTTTTAATTCATTTAGTTTTCTTTCAGGATCATCAAGAAATCACTAAGGCTCAATCACAAGGAGGGTTGTATAGCAATTAGGACAATATTTATCAGGTCATTCAAAACCCTTTATTTCAAACATTAGACTCCAAATAACCTTATTTCCCAAATTAATGCAATAAAGATATTTAAGGGTTCAATATGTTCAAAAGACATATGACTTGCCTTCTATATCAGGGTGTTCCTACTCGACTTCTGGGTCCTGTGGCTCTTATGGGTGACCAGCTCCTTCTTCGGTCTTGTTCTCTCCTTCTCTGATTCCCAGTGTTCCCCTAGGCGGTCCTAGGCGGCGCCTAGGCGGTGCCTAGGCGCTAGGCGGCTGCGAAGAGCCCCACTTTTGCCCTAGGCGGTGTCCTAGGCCACCAACCTGCCTAGGCGGGCCTAGGCGGTCCTAGGCGGGCCTAGGCGATCCTAGGCGGCCTGTTAATTAATGATTATGAAGGTTTTGAATATTAAATAATAATTTATGGCATGATTATATGAAATATTTATTACATAAAATGTTAAAATATATGATATAAAGTATTTTAATATTTATAAAATAACAGCACATAAGTCAAAATCATCACAAATTATAATTAACAAGTATATTTACGTTAAAAATTGTTTAGCCGCCTAGGCGGCCTAGGCGCTAGGCGGCTCCTTCCCGCCCGCCTAGCGCCTAGCGCCTAGGATAACCTTGCCGATTCCTAAACCAAAATGAAGAAAAAAACCAAATAAATACCAGCATGCCATGCAACGGATGAAAAATGGCTATATGAGTTCTAAATTTATCCCATCTCATCATCTTTTTAAATTGATATTAATTTTTTACTTTAATCATTCCATTTTACTATATACTAATAATTCAATTTTAAGCCCTTATATATTTTAAATTTAAATTGCTATTTCTATAATTTTTATATGGATGAAAATTTCTTATTTAGGTGTATTTTTTATTACAAACATTTTCCTTTTTTAGAAATACCCTCAAAACCGGTCTGGAAATAGGTGAACCAGCCATTTTATTACAAAATCGATAAACCGGTGGTTTTCCTGAAAACCGGAGGTTTTCCTGAAAACCGGTCTTCTCCTTCCCCTCTCCCTGCGTTACTCTCTGCGTTAGATCGGGGTCCCTTGTGCTACGCTGAACCTCCTAGACTCAACGGCGGCGCTCAGGGAGGACTAACGCGACGGTGAGCGCGAGTTGGAGCCAGCAGACAGAGCTTTCACGCAGCTCGATTGGGCAGCGCTGCGTCTAATTGGATGGTGCAGAAAGCTTCTACGGCATGCCTCAAAGCTCCTCGATCACTTGCCATTATTACAAGAGGGGAATCTTTATTGAACGACTAGATTATCATCATTACAAGAGGGGGAATCCATATATAGATTACAAATAATAACTACGAGGCAGTTATTATAGACACAATGCATAACCGTCATGTGGTTATTATCGTAAACACATTAATTTACCCACATGTTAAATCTGATTAATATCACAATACTCCAAAACCGCCTACGCGTCAGGTTGGACAAGCCAAGGGACCAAAGCAACATGGTTTTGCTAGTTTTGTGTCCGAACTAACCCAATATTTGAGTTCAAAAACCAAATAAGTACACTTTTGATTGAGATTTGAATATGCTCGGTAATATTAAAACATAACCGATAAGGGGGGCAGGGTTCTAGGCTCTAGCACTCAACCCGTTCCATTTTGCCATCAAGTACCACGACCTGTCTGTTAGACAACCACGCTACCGGGTGTAGTCCGAGGTTGTCGATTCACACGCAAGACAATCACAGATGAACACAGATGTAGAAGGAAAACAATTCTTTATTGCTTTCTTATGTGTGTACAATGGGGAAACCCCTCCTCCTTTTATAGAGTAAATCTAGGGTTTCGGCATGGGCCAATACCGGGCCTTCGTGGGCCGGCCGATTTCTCAACACTCTCCCTTTTGCCTTTGCCGCGAGATGCATATGCCTCATTAAAACTCCATAAAAACCCAGTAGGAAAAATTTGAAGAAAGAGTACATAGCATACGCCTTGTGCTGCATAAATTGCCTCGTTAAAAACCTTACGTGAGAAACTTCTGTGAAAACTCACTAAGGGAAAAAGTGTACAATTCACCCAATTTTCAAATTGTCTTCATGACATTCCTTTGGGTACTTAGACTTCATGTTTAAGATTTACTTTGGAATATGTGAACATTCTCCCCTGATATCTGCACTTCTCTAAGTCTTTTTATCCCAATTCCCTTCACGCACCTTTCGAAAGTAGATGCTAGGAGAGACTTAGTGAATAAATCAGCTAAATTCTCGCATGACTTAGTGTGCAATATCTTGATCACGTTCGTCTTATGCATTTCATGAGCATAGAAGAACTTGGGGTTAACATGCTTCGTCAGGTTGTTTTTCACATAGCCCATTTGCATTTGAGCAACACAAGCTGCATTATCTTTATAGATTATCGTGGGGTTTGCTCAATATTCAGTCCACATGACTTCTGGATGTGGTGAGCCATTCTTCGAAGCCATGCACATTCCCGAGAGGCTTCATACAGGGCAATTATTTCCGAGTGGTTTGTAGAAGTTGACACAAGTGTCTGCTTGGACGACCTCCATGAAATGGCCGTCCTACCACAAAGAAAACATACCCAGTTTGTGACTTGCCAGTATGCGGGTTAGACAGGTACCCTGCATTTGCATAGCCAACTAGATTCAATTTTTGATTCCTTCCATAAAACAAGCCAAGATCCATGCTTCCTTGAAGGTATCTAAAGATGCCCTTGATCCCCTTCCAATGTCTTTTGGTTGGCTCTGCACTGTATCGAGCCAGCAAATTCACGGCGAACGCAATGTCCGGCCTTGTGCTGTTCGCGAGATACATGAGCGCACCAATTGCACTTAAGTATGGGGTTTCTGATCCCAGGACTTCCTCCTCCTCTTCTCTAGGCCTGTATGGGTCTTGGTCTGCTTGCAGTGACCTTCCGACCATTGGGGTGTTCGCAGGATACGTCTTTTCAAATCCAAATCTCTCTAACACCTTCTGGGTGTAGGATGATTGGTGTACCAAAATTCCACCTTAGACATGCTCGAGCTGCAGGCCTAAGCAAAATTTAGTTTTTCCCAAGTCTTTCATTTCAAACTCAGACTTCAAGTATGAGCAGGCTTCATCTATCTCTTTCTTTGTCCCGATAATGTTCAAGTCATCCACGTAGACAGAGATTATACAGAATCCATTCGGGGATCTCTGTATGAATACATAGGGACAATCTTCATTGTTTGTGTAGCCCTTTTCGCAGAGAAATTCACTCAAGTGATTATACCACATTCTTCCTGACTGCTTGAGTCCATACAGTGATTTCTCAAGTTTCACACTGTATAGATTTCTATTTGCTCTGTCTTGATTCGGGACAAGGATACCTTCTAGGATTTTCATGTAAATGTCCGAATCCAAGTTTCCATAAAGATATGCCATTACAACATCCATCAATTTTATTTCCAACTTCAAGTTGACTACCATTGAGATCAAGTACCTAAAGGTTATTCCGCCCATGACCGAGAAGTAGGTTTCTTCATAATCAACTCCAGGACGTTGAGTGAAACCTTGAGTAACCAGCCTTGCCTTGTACCTTACAATTTCATTCTTTTCATTCTTTTTCCGAATAAAGACCCATTTATGACCTATGGGGTAAATATGGGGAGGTGTGCGGCATACAGGCCCAAACACCTCTCTTTTGTTCAGAGAGATCAATTCAGCAGATATTGCCTTCTTCCATTCTTCCCAGTCCGGTCTTTTCTTGCATTCTGCCAGAGATGCAGGCTCAGGATCGTGGTCGATGATGGTGGCAATTTTCTTTGTAAAATATGCATCTACATTGGCTATTGTTCTATTCATAGATTCTCCCGTTAATACATAACTTATGGCCATTTCATGATGGGGTGCTTCTTTTTGCACTTCTACTTGCCTTCCTCTGCTATTTCCCATCACGGGGCAAGTTCCTATAACTTTTCTTTGCCTATGTGTGTGCACACATTTTCACCGGCGACTTCCTTCGGTGGAAGATTCAAGTCTGGTATTGCCCTTTCCTCGGGCTTCTTCCCAGTGCTAGGTCTCAACTGGCTCCCCTTCTTTCTTTGGGGCATTTTTGTGATAGGCTGTGGTAAGTCCCCTTGCCCTTCTTTCCCCGGACGTCTTCGAGTACTGCGGGTTTGAGGAGCCAGAGTTCCCGTTCTTTTATTTTTGTTTGGAGGCCTCTGAACGGGATTCGGGGTACCTTCTATTTTCTTTTGTATTTCAATCCTCTCTGGTGCATTTCGAGCAGGTACATACGACTTGACCACGCTTTTTAGATCACAAAAATGATCAGACAGTTCATTTGCTAGTTTTTGCAAATCAATTATCTTCTGGACTTCTTGATTTGCTTCATTAGTGCGGGGTCATGTGCGGGGATACCAGTGGAATGCAATATGATTTCTCGATATTTTTCATCCAAAGGTTGATTTTCTCCTCCTAATGACGGGAAATTATCCTCGTCAAAAATGCAGTCAGCGAACCGGGCCGTATGCAAGTCCCCAGACATCGGTTCCAAATATCGGATGATAGATGCACTTTCAAATCCGACATATATCCCATGTTTACGGAGTGGGCCCATGCCAATCCGCTGTGGAGCCGGTATCGGTACATATACCATGCATCTGAATTTTCTAAGATGGGAAATTTTCGGTATGACCCCCTGCACTAGTTGCATTGGAGAATGGATGTTGTAGGCTGATGGTCGAAGATTGATGAGTGCTGCTGCGTGCAGGACTGCGTGCCCCCAACAAGTGTTGGGCAAGTTACAACTCTGCAAAAGCGGCCGGGCAATGAACTTAATTCTCTTGATCAAAGCCTCTGCTAGCCCATTTTGCGTGTGGACATGAGGTACGGAGTGCTCAACTGTGATGCCTAGTGCTGTGCAGTAATCATCAAATGCCTTTGAAGTAAATTCTCCGGCATTGTCCATTCTAATGGACTTCACGCGATGATCGGGGAAGGTATTCTTAATTCTAATGATATGCGAGATCAATTTTGTAAAGGCATGATTTCTGGTAGACAATAAGCAGACGCTCGACCATTTCGAGGACGCACCAATGAGCACCATGAAGTATCTAAATGGTCCTGATAAGGGCTGAATTGGACCGCAAATATCCCCTTGGATGCGTTCTAGGAATGCAGGGATTTCATCACTTACTTTCAAAATGGATGGCCGAGTTATTAATTTCCCGGTGGCACATGCGGGGCACACAAAATCTTCTTGATTTGGGAAATTTTTAACATTCAAGTTATGGCCTTGCGAGTTGTTTACTATATTCCTCGTCATTCTAAGACCAGGATGGCCTAGGCAGCAATGCCAAAGGAAAAATAATTCAGAGCTTCTAAATGCAGTCTTCAGAGAAGTATACACTATGGGTGCATTTATTCTTGTGTAGTACAACCCAGTTTCATATGAGGGAAATTTCTCTGCTATCATCTTTTCACATCCTGCATACTTCATGATGCATAGATATTCTTTGCCATTTTCTTCAGATGTTTCTACGTGAAACCCATTGGCACGGATGTCTTTGAAGCTTAAGAGAGTTCTCATAGATTCTGGGTACAAGAATGCTTCTTCAATATTCAGGGTAGTACCCATAGGCAGTGTAATTGTGGCTCTTCCGGAGCCTATTATACACGAATTCCTGCCTGCGATTGTGGTAATACTTTCAGTATTCTTTGTGATCGACTGGAAGTACTTGGTCTCTCTCAATATGGTATTTGTCGTGCCACTATCGACAATGCAAATTTCCTCCATTGGGTGCTACACAAATTCTAGAAAGAGACAATACAATTCCAATCAAAACAGTGGCATAATTATTGCTTGCAAAAATAGAGTACTGAAAAAATAGACTGCATGTCCAACCATAAGAAAATAATAGCTTCGACCAGTGTCCCCAAGTGCCACAACGGAAGCACGTTTGGTTCTATTCTCCATACGGCTTGACCGGTGGCCTTTCTTTGTCATTTGACTTCTCTTGGGCATTAGGCTTTTTCTGGGCTGTTTTTCCTCCTTTTCCTCCCTTGTTGCCCCTCTTCCTTTGATTGGGCTTCTTTATTTTGTAGCTATTGGTATTGACTTCTGTGCCATTGCCCTTTCCTGGTTGCGAGACAAAGTTCTTGCTGCGAAGAACTTCGTCCTATGATTCCACAACTTGCATCACATCGATCAGTTCGCTATACTCCTTGTATGCGTCTTGTCGATAGCTGCGGGCAACCTGGATAGCACTAGGGTGGAAGGTAGAGAGAGTTTTTTCAATCTTTTCTTCATCTGTGATCTTCTTGCCACAGAGACTGAGATTGGTACAAATCCTATGCAAAGCGGAGTTGTACTCAGCCACAGTCTTATAGTCTGCAAACCTCAGGCGGCTCCAATCCTGCTGTGCCTAGGGCAGGATAGTGTACTTGAGCTTTTCAAATCACTTCTGGAGTGCGTTCCATAGCTCAAGTGCACTCCTTTCAGCCATATATTCATTCTTCAGAGTGGCTGAGAGGTGGTGCCTAAGAAAATACAAAGCCTAATCGTTCTGCTCGGGCGTAGCTTGCTCGTCCTTCGAGGACCCTAGGCCGATAGCAGATCGGAGCTTCTTGCTCCCGAGCACGATCTTTACATCCGATGCCCACGTGAGATAATTCTGGCCATGCGGGGGCAGTTCCTGAAACTCACGGTTCACGATGCCTGTCATCTGCATGTTCATTAAAATCTTTTATTATATTACTACATGTAATCCGGATGATGGTCGTCAAAATTTTAATTTTCTCATGGATTCCAGTAAACTAAAGCAATAAATACATGCAATCATGTCAAAATTCATAAAATAAGCATGAAAGCAATAAAAGAGGGCTTTAAATTCAAAAACGGGGCTAAAATTCGAAATCCCGAGGCCCTTTTATGCTAGAAAATGTATTTTCTACAATTTCAACAATTTTCAGAGGGTTTCTGTAATTTTTAGTATTACAGAAAATTCTCTATGCTATTTTAAGGTTTTCCGAGGGCCTGTGATCAAAAATTAGGTCGGCCCACAACTTCCTATTCATTTTTCGGCCCATTGCATCATGCCCCCGTGCCCTCCATTTTTCTTTCTCTCATCGGCCCATGCTGGCCTGGATGATTCGGCCGACCGCGGCCTTCCCGTTTTCTCTTCACCGGCCTGCTTGGCCCAGCCCACCGCGGCCTTCTTTCTTATCTCTTTCACCAACCCGTGCTGGCCTTCATGACCCAGCCCGACATCGGCCGGCGCGGTGTGAGAAACGGGCAAGGCAGTAGGGTTTCCCTCGCCGCTGGCTGGTGTCGCGCAGTGAGCTGGAGGAAAAACAGGCGCGGCGGCGGCGCTCTGGCGGCGGGACGGACGGCGCTGCCGGGCGCTGGTCCGGCGGGTACTGGCGGCACGGATTCGAGCGGCGGCGGCGGCGCGGCGGCGGCGTTTTTCGCGCGCGGCGGTCGGTGCAGTGGTTGTCTTCTTGGCGGCTCCAAGCAAGCGGCGGCGACAGTGCACAATGAACGGCGGCGACGCTACGTGGCGGCGGCGCGTCATGCGCGTGGGGACGGCGCCGTCCGTGGTGGCACGGCTTCAAGCACTCGCGAAGGCGTCGCTGCGGTTCCCAAAGCGTGACGCCGGGCGCGAAGCGGGCGGTTCGCCGGCTGGCGTACTGCTGGCGCGTGTCGCGTGGGTGATGTGGGGGCCGAAGTGCGCACGCGGGCATGTGGCAGCTGGGGCCAAGGTGCGCGCGACGGCACGGTGCTGCGTGCGCGTGGGGCCAGGGGCAATGGTGAGTGGCAACACTGCAGGCGCGTGGGGGCTGAAGTGCGCGTGCCGGTGTTGCGCTGCGTGCGCAAGAACCGACGAGTTCTAGCCAATCTGTGACATTTAATCTACTGAAATACATCTACTAAATACAGATTCAATTTCCGTAGATTCAATTTCCTTTTACCTTCGTTCTTAGTGAATCGAAGTAGGGAGTCGACGACTG
The DNA here is from genome assembly GCA_036346145.1 of Olyra latifolia. Taxonomy (NCBI): domain Eukaryota; kingdom Viridiplantae; phylum Streptophyta; class Magnoliopsida; order Poales; family Poaceae; genus Olyra; species Olyra latifolia. Next base: position 59,704,598 of record CM070525.1, read on the forward strand.
TCGCGTAGGACAGATCGGCTGGTCCTGTCTAGACCTGCCGGCTTGATGGCGATTCGATGCCGATAGGACGTCGATGTCGTCGTTCGATCCCTCAGACGTCTTGCGATTCTTCGAGCGTCGTGCTGATAACGTGTTAAACAACCACGCTACCGGGTGTAGTCCAAGATTGTCGATTCACACGCAGTTCAATCACATATGAACACATATGTAGGAGGGAAACAATTCTTTATTGTTTTCTCATGTGTGTACAATGGGAAACCCCTCCTCTTTTTATAGAGTAACTCTAGGTTTCGGCATGGGCTAATACCGGGCCTTCGTGGGCCGGCCGGTTTCTCAACACTATCTATCCCTCCTGCTGCATTGTATGACATTCGGCAATAGCATGTACCTAGTAATCTCTGGATAAGCTAATTGTCTAAAGAAAACTTCCGAGAGGTTTGACCAAAAAAAGTTTGGTTGACAAAGTTTTAAAAGCTTTAAAAATATTTGAGAAACGGCTTTGAAAAACGGATATGGACCGTGTTTTGATCCCAACTCATGTGCCACATTAACGGGCAAACATCCTACCCATGGAATTGCCTATAGCTCCAGTATACCTGATCATGGCCAGCTCGGCCAGGACCTGGCCCGATTTTTCCGAGCCGGGCTCGGACCAGAAACCCAAGTCCATCGGGCCGGGCTCAGGCCCGACGCAACAAAAAAATTGTCGGACCGGGCCAGGCCTGGGCTTGGGCCAAAGTGACTGGGCTTTATCCAAGCCCGGCCCGAAGCCTAGCCCATTGCATGATCAGGTCTGAGCTCCTGGTGGCGAAGAGCCAACATTGAGGTACCAAACCTTTCCGTTGACGTGTACTCTTAGGAAAGATCATTCTATTATCTTTAGGGTAACTTTTATCCATTGAAGCCTAAGATTTCTAGAGTAACTTTTATCTGTTAAACCTAGCTCACATTGCAGCCAAGCTTCCTTTTGTCTTTGCACTTGAGGACCAATGCCCGTTAAAACATTTCTGGCTCACAAAAAAACCCTAAACTTTATAATAGCTGTTACCTATCAAGGAACAAGGTAAAAAAAAAGTAAAACTAAATGCATACAATGGATAAGTTCAAAGTCCAAGGTCACTTGTTACTACTACTATATAGCGCGTAGTGCTGCTGCCTTAAAACGAGTGCTCCACAGGCCACATCACCGATTAAATGCAGGCCATCCGATCCTCAGCCGAAATATGATCTAGCCATCCATTCGAGCGTTATATATAAAAGGATTTCTTGCGTGGCGTTTGCTAAGTTGGTTAGCCGCGCTAACTCCCAAGGCACTGGCTAAGGTTCAATCCCTGACACTCCCCATTTTCCCACTAGCTCGCTCCCTCCTCAGCCCGTTTCTTTTCCTTTTTTCTATTTTCTTTTTTCTAGGCCATCAAAGATATCCAAAAAATACAAACTTTAAAAAAATGGAACCATGGCCGTCCAAAGGTCCATAAAAAGTTTTCACTTTTTTGAATTTTTTTAACTTAGAAAAAATTTTGAATTTGAAATTTTGTTCTCTTTTATTATCTTTTTTTCTTTTCTATTTTCTTTTTCCTAAGCTGTAAGAAGGTCCATGAAAATTTTGAACTTTTTAAAATTTTCTTGAAATTTGAAAAGTTGAATTTTGAACTTTGTTCTTTTCTATTATCTTCTTTCATTTTCTATATTTTTTTTGTACAACGTGAAAAAAGTTTGCAAAAATGAAACCATGTATGCACAAAGAAGGTCCATAAAAAGTTTGATCTTCTTTTATTTTTGAAAATTAGAAAAATTTTGAATTGTAAACTTTGTTCGCTTCTATTCCTTTATTCTAGACAGTTTCAAAACTCAAAAAAAAACTATTTGGAAAAATGGAGCCATGATTGGACGAAGAAGGTTTCGGGACCCGGCTCAGCAAAGCCGGCCCGTCTGTGCCTTACGGTACTAGTCCCAATGGATCACAGCTAGTATACGCGGTTAGAGCAAATTGGAATCACACCTTACTGTATAACGATTAACAAAATAAAGTAACTTGCCCATAAATGCCAAATATTACAATAATTGTCTTAATATAAATAGTAACAAGTGAAAGATAGAAATTAAAATGACGGCTCGGTAAACCCATCCATACACCACAGGCATATGACTGGGGATACACTAGTAGCTGGAAGCTCCATCGTCATACCCTGCCTCGTGGTCGACGTACTCGGCAGTGTTTTCACCTGCGCACAGATCTGAAGTGCAACTAATGAGTATGGATAAATCATACCCAGTAAGCATGTATATTCTTAAGTAATAAATGCAAGGCTAACAAAAGATTAGAGATGGTTATTTTGCATAAATGGCAATTTTTAACAATCCTATTAGTCGTAAAGCATTAGTTCAAAACAATTTCAAATTCATTTCTTTACATAAATTTTCTCAACATTAAATATATTCTTATGTCGTCTCAGCACAGACCGAGATGACACTCGCTGTCTACTCTACAGGAAAACCGTTGCAATACACTCCTGTAATGCATTGCATGGTAATCGCTGTCTGGCACTCGCTGTCGAGCAATCCCTGCACCTACCTCTACAGCAGATTAATTATTAAAAAGGTGAGATAACATATAGAGCCGTCTAAGCCCGCTCTTAACCATGAGCACGGCTATCATAATAGTTTTAACTCTGTAAAGTGTGTACATTTTACCCATGGGACTCACCCGAGAGTGAGACAAAGCCACTATCTCCGTTCCATCTAGGGTCAAGAATGTCTCACTAAGGATTCGCCACAAGCCGTCTCCCACTAAGCCAGAGGTTCCCCTCTTGTGCCAGGTAAGTATACGGTGGTCACGAGCCACACTCACACCGCCATGACAAACCAACCCTAGATTTTCCAAGGTAACAACTAAGATATTACCATTATTAATACCCATGGTTGTACTGTTGTGCTTTGCTAGATCATCTACTATGTTCGGTCCTTATGTCGACCGAGGTGGCTTACCACAAAACCAACATTCACCGATCAAACCACCAACTCGAATCTACCCACGCCATATTGATTTTAGTTGAATTAAATTAACCAAAACCAAAACTAAAGAGTAGAATCTCTCTACAAATTTTGTAAATGATCTCCCATCATATGAACTGGATTTTCCATCAAATCAAATAAGCATCTAGCGTGAGTAAATTCAAGAATGGCTGTATTAAGATATAATTTATGCTAGGCGTCAATAGAAATGTAACACGTGCTAATAAATGATTAATACGTCATTGGCAATAACTAAAATTACACATACAAAATAAAAATAAAATTAGCATGCACAGTTGAATCCTTCCTTATAAATAGTAAACATGAAAGAAAAATCGGTGGATCGATATGATTCTAGCGTGCACCTTGATCCGAGTAGCACATTTCTTGACAACCGGCAGCTAGCTCCCCTCCGGACTCCTCCGCGATGTCTACACGCAAATCAAAGCACAAACGAATCAACAGCAGCAAATAAAATTCAAAAAATTATGAAATAAATACAGGAGGTAGATTAGATTGAAAGAAGATCAATGAAATTTGTTTAGTGTGAATCAGAGCTACGGTTTGGAAGATACAAAAAGATGAAGGACTACTGTTCATGATGAACAGTATTGCGGGTGGGTTGACTGGTTTTGACCAGATCAAAACATAAAGAGGCTGGCTGCTGCCTCTGCCTCACATGCGCATAGAGAGAAAAGAAAAGGGGGAAGGAAGAGTGAGAGAGAGTAACGGCGGGTGGCGGGTCTGGCGGCGGAGGACAGCGAACTCCGACGCAACTGCGGCGGAAGGTGGCATCCGGCGGCGCAATGGCCAGGCGCGACGGCGTTCATTTGAAAAGCAGTCATGGGCGGCCGGCGCTTTTTTCGTGGCGGCGCAGCAGCTCCGGCCCGCCAATGCGCGCGAGGAAGCGGCGGGCTCAAATAAGAACGACAATGGGCGCTGAGCTCTGCGTGGCGGCTAAAGCGGCGACGGCGCGGCTCACCTCCACAGCAACGGTGACGGCGACAACCTCTCCTCCTCCTTTCCTTGCTCTGCGATGACGGCCCTAGGCTAGGGTTTTGGGGTCGGGCGTCAATGGATGCCCCAACCGACGATTTGGGGGTTTGTATAGTGTCGATTTGGGGTTTGTATGGCAGGCCTGGATCGTCTCCGATCCGGATACGATTTTTGGGCTGTGAATTTAGTATGATTTGGTGCATGTATGGCATGAATGGATTATTATTGATTTTGGGCATAGTTTGGTATGATTTTGACTGCTGTAATATGGAAGGGGAAATATTCGATTTTGTCCTTGATTCGGGTTGTACGGGTATAGAAAGATGGTTCTGATTTGGGAAGGAACTAGCGAGGACATGGGCGGCTGGGCCTGCTCCCTGAACCAACTATGGGTCGGCGAACAAGAACACCGTAAAGCGATTAAAGAACAATTATTAAATAAATTGTCACAAAAATTATTTTTAAATTGAAAATAATATTTCTGGTATTTAGGAAAATAACAAGATGTCACGGAAGGTCAAAAAAATTTGATTTCTTTGGAAAATTTTTGAAATTACAAAACTTTTTTGTTCTCTTTTTTCCTTCTTCATTTTCTGTTTTGTAGGATGTTTAAAAATTCCACGAAAAAAGTTTACAAAAATAGAACCATGGCTCCACAAAGAAGATTTATTACTAACTACTATATAGCGCGTAGCGCGCTTGCGCTAATGCGATCCATCCATGGGCCACGTCACCGGCTAAACACTTGCCATCCGATCGTCAACTAAAATGTAATCCGACTGTCTGTTCGAACGTCATGTATAAAACTATTTGTTGCGATGTTTTGGACGAGACGGAACATTCGACGAGTTAGTCATCTGCGCCAACTCTCGCTCCATTGGTCCAGTTCGTCAATTTACAAAATAGCGAGAATTTTTTTGAAGATTTTAAAAATTTCGTGCAACTTTGAGTTTAAAAAACATAAGTTTTTTTGAAGAAATTAAAAAACCACAAAATTTGGAATTTACGAAATCATGATGATAGTTTTGTAAATTTCAAAACATTTTTATTTTTAAAATAGTGGAAAAAATTTTGAAAGGTTTTCGAAGTTTCACAAAACTTTGAGTTTAAAAATCATGAGGCGTTTTCAAAAATAATAAAAAATATAAAAATTTCAATTTATTACATCACGATGATTCCGTTGTATTTCGATCATACGATTTTTGAAAATTTCACAAGAAAAATTTAAAAATATCACAAAACTTTGAATTTCAAAAGGGTCCGTAAAAAATTTAGGGGTTACATCTACTGTTTCAAAAAAAATTCTAGGGTTTTCATGTGATCAAACGAATTTTTAAGCTTTTGTTTAAATTTCTCATTTAAACCATGTTCCTTTGACCATGTTATATGGCAGCTAAAGTGAAATTAAAACCAATATAACACATACAAACTACCGTCCATCAAAAATAGCCCACGAAGGTTCATATAAGCTTACTGAGTATAACAAACATAGAACTCACTAAAATAGCCTAGTGAGACCCACATATTAACAACCAATGCACATAAAGAGACATAGAAGCTGCCGCCCGTTGTCCCTTCTAGTATATGTAGACTAGCTGTATGCCGTACTTTGGTACACATATATATCATGTTACTCTTCACATTGATATGGAGTATTCAATATATTTGGCTTTGTGCCGCTGAGCCTAGCCAGTTCAAGGTGGCCTTCGGCGCGGCTTCTTCGGCTCCTCCGTAGATGGGGTGCTTAAAATAAAATCATCCCTTTCTCCAAAAAAATATATATATTTAGCATTATGACCCTTAGAGGATAAGATTGTAATTTCGTTATTGGGTAAGGGTCGCTATGTAAAAGGGAATCCGATCTTTTAATTAAAAATCATCCCTTTCTCAAAAAAAAAATTAGCTCACACAATTCAAGCTTCACTCCTTCATTATAGCATGCTGAGCAACTCCAGCAGCTACTTCATCCTTCTACTCTGTTTTACTATTGGCTACTCTCACTGTCTGTTTTGGAGTACTTGCTTCGGTTGCTCAAGCATCACCTCCATGTCTTCGATTAACTTCCACACTTCACTGCTCGACTGCATGTCTTTTTCATATCCTCTGATTTGGTAAAACTTTAAGTGATCGAAACCCACCTAAAATTCAACACGCTAAAATAAGGAAGTTAAATAAATATAGTCATCTAGTATATTTTAAACCAAATCAAAAGATTAAAATGCAACTTTAAAAAATAAGAGACCAAGATAAGTAAATAGAAAAGTATACTTACCACCATTTTTGGAACATTGGATTGCTGATTGAGATTAGTTACGGCGAAATGAGCAATCACCACCAGTAGCCACTAGCCTCTTATTAACTGTAGAGATACAACTTACTTTGCATAAATAGGCAATGGGATCGCTTTTAGCTTTTTTTAAATTGTAGAGGTACAACTTACTTTGCATATCTGGCTGCTGTTTCTGGTGTCCAAATCTTGACATTATTGTCACTGCCGCTGGTAGCCAGGAACGGAAAATGCGGATGGGGTTCAATGCATCTAACTATCCTTTTGTCACCATGCATCATCCTCAGCAATTCACCCCCCTTCTTTCTCCATAAAAATATGTTTCCACAATCTCATCCACTCAACACACATTCATCATTAGGTCCAAAAAAGCTGACTGACTTAAAAGTGCGGAAATTTCTATGGCCTGAGTATGCTTGCGGCCACTTGAGATCGTCAAAATTATCTGGCTGTGCTGATCTTGCATCTGGACCAAGACCCATATTGTTTTGGAACAAATACATAAAACTCATCACTGTACAAGACAAGTATCTCCTTCGCATAGGAGTATGCAATACCAGTTATATGGACCTTCCGACAAATAACACGAAGTGTTCTTTTACACGCCATAATAAGGTGCTTTGGGCAAAAAGTATCTACAGGCTGGTTGCCAGGAGCACCATACTGGATTCTCCTCGTGTCATACAACCCTGCATACTCTTCGGAGCCACCAACTGAAATATAACTAGGGTTTTGTGGATCAATGGCAATGGTACTCCGTTGGGTAACGGGCAACTTGGCCTTGTTGCTGTCTAGGCTGGAACTGGGGTCGTGTGTTAGCTCTGCTTGATCCAGCTACAGACGGCTCCATTCTTCTTTTTCTATTAACATCTTCGTTCTTAAGCTCCTTTTCCAGAACCAAAGCCTTGTTTATCGGATACTGAAAGTTTTGGGAAGTCCAAGACTTTAAGGCGGGATTTGAAAGCTTGGTTCATACCTTCTAAGAACCAATCGATCTTTTCTTCATCATCTTTGATGTCATGTGGAACGTATCGATCGAGTTCGTTGAATTTGGTCAAATATTCTGTAACGGACATTCCTCCTTGTTTAAGGTTTCGGAACTCATATTTCTACATTTTTGACACTCCCTTAGGGACGTACATCGTTCGAAAGGCTCGAACAAACTCATCCCAAAGGACGTATCCTCCTTCTAGTAGTGCGTCGTGATGGGGTTCTTCATCCTCTTCTTCATTATTCTCGACATCTACTTCGTTCTCTTCTATTGCTTCAGCATCATCCACTTCTTCTTCGTCAGCATTTCTAACGGTCATGTAATTGTCCCACCACACTTCGGCAGGACCCTCCAACAACTGCGAAGCGAACGACACCTTGTCCACCTCTGGGCATCAAACAAAAGTCAACTTACGAGTGATGGTTCTCAACCAGTCCTTTGCCTCCATGGGCTCAGCTGCTTGAGTGAAAACAGCTGGCCTTGTTCTCATGAATTCATCCCATTTAGACCTTTCGGACCGGGCTCCATCTCTCCTTTGATTTTTCCAATACCCTCCCAAGCATCTGTGCATGATATGCGAATACTTGAGCCATTGTCGGTTCTCCTACCGGTAGGGGAGGAAGATTTCCTCGACCACGGCCTTGGCCACGACCCCGACCCTGGTCTCTAACGGCGTCGGCACATGCCACGGCCAAATTTCACGACCTGAGCGGCTCCATGGCCTGGATCGCCCCTTGGCCTGGCGACCACTCGGCCGCGACTTCTGCGCGCGACCCGAACCATCTGCAGATCGCGACATATCATTACATATAGATGAGTGCATGCATGAGGCCAAGTCAAAAAGATTCAAGAACTCCAAATTTTACTTAAACGATGAACAAGAACATAACATCACAAAGGTCATACAGTGCCATAAGTACTGGTACATGTGCGGTACATCGCAACCCAAAACGTTCTAAGGACGTATTAAGCTTACACCACTACTCATACATCATTCTACAGCTAGGAGATACATTGTGGTCACGCCACGACTCATACAACATATTACAACTAGGGGATACATTGTGGTAGCTGCGGTACCACCATGCTGCTCAGTCCCGCGAACGACGAGTGTAGAAGATCGGGCCGTCCGCTAGAAAACGTTCCAAGGCCTCCAAGGAGAGGAGGGCAAGAGGTGGGGACGTCCCGGAAGTGGAGGCCTCCCCAGTAGCAAACTCTATCGGCAACGATGGAGGGAAGAACGGGGGGGCTCAAAGGGCCTGAGGAAGAACTGCGGTCTTGGGAGGCGGAGTGGAAGCGATGGGAGGCGACAACCAAGCGGACACTGGAAGGGCGAGTCGCTTCAGCGTGATCATCCGGACGTGAACATGCTCCGGAGGGGGAGGAACTAGCCCAAGATCAGGGAGGTCGTGATCGACTCGACTGGCGAGTGATGAGGGACCATGGCTTCCGTGACCGAGGCGGTGTCTCGCTCCTGGCGATAGGCAAAACGCTGCTCCGGTAATGATGCACGCGTCATCCAGTAGTGCGGAGGCTATTGTCAAAGTCGCGTAAGGAAGACCGCAGCATGGCTACCTCCTCACGGGCTCCGTGCAGGGCGTGCTCTCCTACATACACTTGTCGCGCCCAGCGTAGCATCTGTTGTCCCACGTTCACGAGGACATCTCCTAAGAACGGGATCCGGTGAAGGTCCTCATGAGCAAGATGCTCAAAGGGCCCATCCACCAGGTCGTGGTGGTACTCCTGCTGCAACTGGCGAAGTGCCTGCATCGCGACGTCGCTGATGGCGTACTCCAGATGATCTCAGGGCACCGTCGTCCTGAAGCTGTGAGCGACCACCTCGCTCGGGTAGTAGATACGAGCCTCCACGATGAACGCTGGTCGAGGAAGAGTACGGACAAGCCTCCAATAGAACCTGGGGAGTCCCTCGAACCCTAAGTCTTTGTGACGGAGTGGCCTTGAGCTCGAGCAGACTGTTGGGAACCTCCATGAACTTGGTCCAGAAGGAAGTGATAAACAGGTATACCAACAAGTTCATGGAGGCTTCCCAGAAGCGAGTCCGTCTGCGCTACCTGTTTATCACTTCCTTCTGGACCAAGTTCATGGAGGCTCCCCAGAAGCTAGTCCGTTCAAGCTCTGCGCTACCTGTCACAGCACTTAGGGTTCGACTGCGCTACCTATTTATCACTTCCTTCTGGACCAAGTTCATGGAGGCTCCCAAGAAGCGAGTCTGTTCGAGCTCTGCGCTACCTGTCACAGCACTTAGGGTTCGAGGGACTCCCCAGGTTCTATTGGAGGCTTGTCCGTACTCTTCCCCGACCAGCGTTCATCGTGGAGGCTCGTATCTACTACCCGAGCGAGGAGGTCGCTCACACAGCTTCAGGACGATGGTACCCCGAGATCATCTAGGGTACGCCATCAGCGACGCCACGATGCAGGCACTTCGCCAGTTGCAGCAGGAGTACCACCACGACCTGGTGGATGGACCCTTTGAGCACCTTGCTCATGAGGACCTTCACCGAATCCCGTTCTTAGGAGATGTCCCCGTGAACGTGGAACGACAGATGCTACGCTGGGCGCGACAAGTGTATGCAGGAGAGCACGCCGTGCACGGAGCCCGTGAGGAGGTAGCCATGCTGCGGTCATCCTTACGCGACTCTGACAATAGCCTCCGCACTGCTGGATGACGCGCGCATCATTACCGGAGCAGCCTTTTGCCTGTCGCCAGGAGCGAGACACCGCCTTGGCTCAGTTGGATGCCATGGTCCCCCTCACTCAGCCTCGTCAGGGAGTCGATCACGACCTCCCTTATCTTGGGCCAGTTCCTCCCCCTCCGGAGCGTGTTCATGTCCGGATGACTGCATGGAAGCATACTCACCCGCCCAGGCGTCTCTTGATTGTCGCTCTTACTGCTCCACCCGCTCCGGCACCGCAGGCTCTTCCTGTGGCCCCCTTTGAGCCCCCACCGTTCTTCCCTCCATCGTTGCCGATGGAGTTTGCTACTTGGGAGGCCCCCACTTCTGGGACGTCCTACCTCTTTCCCTTACCAGCCTCTCTTTGGAGGACTACTTGGAGGCCTCGGGACGTTTTCCAGTGGACGGCCCGATCTTCTACACTCATCGTTCGCAGGACTGCGCAGCATGGTGGTACCGCAGCTACCACAATGTATCCCCTAGTTGTAATATGATGTATGAGTCGTGGCGTGACCACAATGTATCCCCTAGCTGTAGAATGATGTATGAGTAGTGGTATAAGCTTAATACCGCACATGTATCAGTACTTATGGCACTGTATGAACTTTGTGATGTTATGTTCTTGTTCATCGTTTAAGTAAAATTTGGAGTTCTTGAATCTTTTTTACTTGGCCTCATGCATGCACTCATCTATATGTAATGATATGTCGCAACCAGCAGAAGGTTCGAGGTCGCGGAGCAGGGTACGATCGAGGGGCTGCCCAAGGCCATGGGGCAGTCCAGGGCCGTAAAGCCGCTCCAGGTCGTGGGGCTGGTCGTGGCCGCGGTGCCGACGCCGTTAGAGACCGGGGTCGGGGTCGTGGCCGAGGCCGTGGTCGAGGAAATCTTCCTCCCCCACCGGTAGGAGAACCGACAATGGCTCAAGTATTCGCATATCATGCACAGATGCTTCGGAGGGTATTGGAAAATCAAAGGAGAGATAGAGCCCGGTCCGAAAGGTCTAGATGGGATGAATTCATGAGAACAAGGCCAGCTGTTTTCACTCAAGCAGCGGAGCCCATGGAGGCAAAGGACTGGTTGAGAACCATCACTCGTAAGTTGACTTTTGTTTGATGCCCAGAGGTGGACAAGGTGTCGTTCGCTTCGTAGTTGTTGGAGGGTCCTGCCGAAGTGTGGTGGGACAATTACATGACCGCCAGAAATGCTGACGAAGAAGAAGTGGATGAGGATGATGCTGAAGCAATAGAAGAGAACAAAGTAGATGTTGAGAATAATGAAGAGGCAGAAGAGGATGAAGAAGAACCCCATCACGACGCAGTACCAGAAGGAGGATACGTCCCTTGGGATGAGTTTGTTCGAGCCTTTCGAACGATGTAAATCCCCAAGAGAGTGTCAAGAATGAAGAAATATGAGTTCCGAAACCTTAAACAAGGAGGAATGTCCGTTATAGAATATTTAACCAAATTCAACGAACTCGGTCGATACGCTCCACATGACATCAAAGATGAAAAAAAAAGATCGATTGGTTCTTAGAAGGTATGAACCAAGTTTTCAAATCCCGCCTTAAAGTCTTTGACTTCCCAAGTTTTCAGCATCTGGTAAACAAGGCTTTGGTTCTGGAAAAGAAGCTTAAGAACGAAGATGCTAGCAGAAAAAGAAGAATGGAGCAGTCTGCAGCTGGATCAAGCAGAGCTAACACACGACCCCAGTTCCAACCTAGACAGCAACAAGGCCAAGTTGCCCATTACCCAATGGTGGGTGGTGGACGTGCGATGTCCACAGGCACTTCTCGCCCTCCGTCCACACCAACCTTTAAGCCAAATCAAGGAAGCCAGAATCGACCAGTAGGAGCCTGCTTCATTTGCAACCAGCCTAGGCACTTCGCCATCAACCGCCCTCAGCGAAAGCCCGCTCCAACTACCTATGCCCCGACTCGTGGTCCTCCCACGAACAACCATGGACGTGGTCAAGCACCAAGGAATCCAGCTCCACCTATGGGAAGATGAAGGATCAACCACGTCACTATCGAGGCAGCTCAGGACGACTCTGGAGTTCTTATAGGTACGTTCGAAATCCTTAACCAACCTGCCCAAGTACTATTTGATTCTGGAGCCTCGCATTCAATCATATCGCAATAATATGTGGATAACCATGAGTTGCAGTCTTTTCCCCTTAATAAACCCTTAGTGGTAAAGTCCCCTGGGGGAATAATTAAGGCTTATAGGTCTTGCCAGTGGCTAGAAATTAAGAAAGAGAGAACAGGACTCCACTTTAACTTAATGGTGATACCCAAGCTAAGAATAGATATCATTATAGGCATGGATTGGCTAGCACGCTACAAGGGAGTCTTGGACTGTGCCAAAAGAGAAGTTAGACTTATGCGCCTTGGTAAATATGAAGTAATTTGGAAAATGGATGAACCCTACAGATGGGGACGAGCGATATAGTTCCTGAAAGAAGAAGATCCAAGCAAGGTGTCAGTAGTCAAGGAATATCTGGATGTCTTCCCGGAAGATCTGCCAGGGTTGCCCCCGGAAAGAGTATCGGAGTTTGTCATCGAGTTAATTCCAGGCACGGCTCCTATTTATAAACCCTATTTGAAAATGAATTCCGAAGAATTGGTCGAGCTTAAGAAACAATTGGATGAACTGATGAGCAAAGGATTGATCAAGCCAAGCACCTCACCATGGGGTTCACCTGCTATGTTTGTGAGTAAGAAAGATGGAAGTCGGAGATTGGTAGTGGATTATAGAGCTCTAAATGCAGTCACTATCAAAAACAAGTATCCACTTCCCCGGATCGACGATCTATTTGATCAACTTCGAGGAGCTACCCGCTTCTCCAAAATAGATCTTCGGTCAGGATATCACCAAGTGAGGGTGCGCAAGGAAGACATACCCAAGACAGCTTTCATAACTAGGTACGGACTATATGAGTACCTAGTGATGTCCTTTGGACTAACTAATGCACCTGCTCATTTCATGAACCTCATGAACATAATCTTGATGGAATATCTAGACCAGTTTGTTCTCGTCTTCATAGATGGCATCCTGATTTATTCTAAGAATGATACAGAGCACAAGGAGCATCTTCGATTAGTATTGGACAAATTAAGAAAACATCAGCTGTACGTTAAGTATAGCAAATGTGAGTTCTGGATCGAAGATGTTAGTTTCCTCGGTCACATTGTCTCAGCCAATGGAATCAAAGTTGACCCGTCAAAAGTGGACGCGGTTACACACTGGAAAGCTCCCACAACCGTCAAGGAAGTTCGCAGCTTTTTGGGCATGGCCGGATATTATAGAAGATTTATTGAAGGATTTTCTAGAATTTCTCGTCCGATGACCCAACTGCTCAAGAAAGAGAAGAAGTTCGAATGGACTACGGAATGCAAACAGAGTTTCCAAGAGCTCAAGGCCAGGTTAACCACAGCTCCAATTCTTGCCACACCAGATATTTCAAGGAAGTTTGAAGTATATTGTGACGCTTCCCATCAAGGTTTGGGTTGCGTCCTAATGCAAGATAGAAAGGTGGTGGCTTATGCTTCAAGGCAATTGCGTAAGCACGAAGATAACAACCCGACTGATGATTTGAAATTAGCGGCAGTAGTTCATGTTCTAAAGATTTAGAGGCATTTTCTGATGGGAAAGCAATGCGACATCTACATGGATCATAAGAACCTAAAGTACATGTTCACTCAAGCCAATCTAAACATGCGACAATGCAGATGGTTGGAACTAATCAAGGATTATGATCTGAATGTCCTCTATCATCCGGGAAAAGCCAATGTGGTGGCTGACGCACTAAACCGAAAATCCCAGTGTAACCATCTCCAAGAATTGCCCTCCTTAGAAGATATACTAACTGAGAGGGATCTACCTGAAGAATTGGCCAATGATCTAGCAAAGCTGCAGTTAGAAATAGTTCCCCACGGACACTTGGCTAATCTAGATATCCAATCGGATTTATTGAAAACCATAAAGATTAGGCAAAGGGATCACCCGAGCACCAAGGGACAAGAAAGGCTCATGATCAAAAACCCAAACTCCAAGATAAGCAAGGATGAACAAGGAATCTTATGGAATAGCAAAAGGATCTTTGTACTGCATGATAAGACCCTTAAGGACACCATATTGAAGGAAGCCCATGAGTCTCCTTTCTCTATACACCCTGGAAGTACCAAAATGTACCAGGACCTCAAGACCAACTTTTGGTGGCCTAGGATGAAGAGGGACGTTGCTGAATATGTTGCCAAGTGTCATGTATGCCAGATGGTTAAAGCCGAGCATCAGCGACCAGCGGGGTTGTTACAACCATTGATGGTGCCTGAATGGAAATGGGAGGAGGCCGCTATGGAGTTCTTAGTCGGATTGCCCCAAACCAAATCGGGTCACGACTCTATTTGGGTCATAGTAGATCGACTAACAAAGGTTGCCCGTTTCATTCCAGTTAAGACCACTAATAATGGAGATAAGCTGGCAGAGCTATATATGTCCAGGATTGTTTGTCTGCATGGTTCACCAAAGAGAATCGTGTCCTCTAACCCGACGTCTGATGTATGAGAATGAATAGCAAGTGAACAACTTCGTTGGTGAATTGTTTCGCAAGTCGAACTATAAGAAATAAATATTCAATTCACAAGCACTAAGCACCAAAGTGATTGTTATAATTGCATATAATGAATAAGCGACGTACATGTTGTACCAAGCTATCCTCCCCACAACTGTAAAATATGTGGGGGCTTCCTAGTTCAAAAGCCAGCTTTCGCACATGATCATCATGTGCCCCAATTTGTTTGGTTGTGATGTGACCGTCTTCCTTCAGTTGTCCCAGTCTAACCTGAGTATAGAAACAGTGTAATTGAAATACCTATTAGATCATATATGCATCTGCATGATGTTTTGGCATGAAGTTCAATCAGCAGACAGATCATTTCCAATATAACCAATAATGGAAATAACGGAACCAATAAAGCAGGAAACTAGCACACAAACATCATGTAAAACTGTCAATTTCAAAGATATATGCGTGTTAGTCATGTTATAGAAAACTTCAATTAGCAGCCATAGCTATAGATGTAAGTATTTGGGTGCAAGGAATTATATGGTCTTATTTACTAACAATTTCTACAGTGACGTTTAGATTCTATATGATACTAACTTTTGAAGGCACTGTCCAAAAGAACTAAAAAGTAAGAAGAATCACATGACTAGAAGTGCAATAGAAAACAATAGTTTATGGCTTCGTCTATGTATTATTGGCACATGGACATGCCCATGAAGAAAAGGATATATATAACACTATGTGTTTCTTCACATGTGAAAGTTGCCACCAAACCACGATATAGGTTACACTTTGTCATATGACGATTTACTAACAAGACAGCTAGAATTAACATAGAAGTTTCACATAATTTTCCAACACATTCAAAGTTTCAATCAGTCAATTAAATTTACTATATTAATTGTTTGATACTACATACACACAAAATAACCTAGTATTTTCCTTTAAGAGCAATGGCTTATATCTCTTCATACATAGTTCATGTTACAGGAAACAAGTCATTATATTAAATTTTCTTAACGTTGCTATGGCCGGCAGGACACATAAAAAAAATGCATGATGGGCATATTTGTCAATTTTATGAGATAATGATACTAAAATCCTGCAAGAATAACACTCAAAATATGGGTGGATACAAACCTGACCATCCGCAGAAACAGTTACAATGGTGCTATCATTTGCAAATGGCAGCACACGAGCATCAAATATATTATCTTGATTGCCAAAGGGGTACACAAGCTTCTTAGTTTTAGCAAGCCAGTCCAATAGTGTGATATCCATATCACCCGAAGACACAAGGAAGTCACCAGCAGGATTGAAGCTTACAGTATAAACACTCAGTATGACTCGGCAACTTTCCATATTGATTCAACCGCATCAGAAGGCCCTACATACATGAAAAAAAAATTGAAAAATGGTACATCAAATGCAAGAACAGCAACTGCTGCCAGAACTTGACAGTTGTAAAAGAGTTAAAATTCCAAAATTAACAAAAGGTCACCACCACAGCCTCTTTTCTTTAGATTGCATGAAGATCCTATAATACATGCATGACACAATTCTAAATACGAGAACATTAACTTATAATTAGGTACACGGATCCCTCCGTGTCCACATCTTTTGCACCGTCCAATCAAATCCTGAGCTCGGCTAGAATCATGCACCCTCCCCCCACGCATGTTGTCCTGCTCCCATGTGCATGCATACAATGCATTCATGAGCCAACGTGTTTTTTTGCCATATTTTTTATTGACAGATCCGATCAACAGGAGGTTTTCACTGTTGTCCCTAGTATTTGTAGGAACAATACTAGACCAGTCTCGCCATATAAATCTTTACTTTACTACATTACATTACATCATTTTAAAATTTCACGTACACCACTAACTACAGCTTTTGACTCTAGTGGGATATCTCAATCAGAGTGTCAGCTACTGCCCCACAAAATAGCTTTACTACTTCACATACAATACTTCACTACAATATTGAACATCGGTGATATCCTGATTGATTCGTTAACTATTGTTCCATAAATATAGCTTTACTACTACACATGTGCAATTTTATTCTTTTAGATATCTCAATTTACTATTTCATGCACACCACTACTCACGGCATGGTAAACTATTTTTCATCAGATATACCTGCCTATATCATGCATTATAGTCAAATGTTATCTATAAAGTAATAAAGTGGTACATATAAGGTAGTAAAGAAAATTTAATTTGGCAAGATTGGTCAAGTTTTGTTCGTGCAAATGGCTCATCGATCAGAGCTTAATTATGGTCAAACGCTATGGCTGACGAAAAACCAAACGAACTAAGCTCATTAATGCTTTGTGCATGCATGCAGCATGGGAGGGAAGAGGAGTGTGTGGGGGGCGAGCAGATCTAGGGCCGATCAGATGATGAAAAAAGTGGGTACACAGGAGGGGTCTGCGTACCTATGTATATGAAAGTGTTACTCTTCTAAGGCCATGTACAATGCAGGGTGTTTATACACCAATGCTTAAGGAGAGAGAGTGATGACACGCCACTAAGCACCTAAGCGAAAAAGTTACATTACAATGCAAAGATGCTTACACAAGTGCTTATATTGTACAACTTGCACTAAGCATCCTCTAAGAATTGATGCTTAGTTAAGCGTCTCCTATTCATTTAAGCACTAGGTGCTATCCTAGGTGGCAAAAAAACGTATTTTTTCTAAGCATCCTTCCAAGCGCTTGTCATTATTGTACATGGCCTAACTATATTCAACATGAATAACCAAGAAAAGAGAGAAGCACACATTAATACATACATGGTAAAAAAAGGAAAAAGTATAGATTATTCCCATGAACTCTTGCAAAGGTATAGATTACCTCCTTGAACTCCAAAACCAGATTCTTTACAGCCTTCAAGTGTAAAAACCGGATTTGGGGGCAGTAGAAAGCAATTTTGGGGCACTAGAAAACGGTTTAGGGAGGGAGGGAGCATGACACCGGCCGTCGCTGAGGACCGAGTTTTAGTTTTTGAGTATACTTCAACAAACTCAGTGTTTTTCTTACCTTTGAAGGATCACTATGCGCACTGTACTTAAGGATGAAAAATGGCACGTCACCATTAACGTGGGTGAAAAAATGTCCCAGAATCCTAGAACCGTTTTCTAATGGGCCAAGGGGATTCTATCTGGTTTTGACACTTCAAGGGAATGAAGGGCGTAAAAAATCTGATTTTGGAGTTCAGGAGTAATCTATACCTTTGCAAGAGTTCAAGGGGGGTAATCTATACTTTTTCCTAAAAAAAAATAGGTATCTAGTTGAAGTAAGACTGAAACTTTTTCAAAGAATTAAACAGAGCAAAAGTAGTCTTCTAGTTTCTAGTCTCGAAGTTACAAACTTTGAACAGCATAGTCCAAACAAGTTATCAGTATATCTATAGACCGTGACAATAGTCACTTCATATCAACGATCTCAGAAGATTCGATCTCTACACCGTTAATTCCATAGATACTACAAATCGAAGCAGCATGTAGCTCGAGAACAGAAAAGATCGAAAACTAGAAGGGTTTAGGATCACATAGGAAAAAGTTTGAGCACCTCGGAGCCACCAATTCTCCTCGAGTAGGCACTGCGGATGGAGGAGCCGGTCTCGCGCCTGCCAATATCGAAGAAATAGCTTGCCTTCCGGCGACCAGAGGCTTCTCCTGGCTCGCCCATATAGTGAACGGCGGGGTAGCGCCAAGAGAGGAAGGGATTTGCGCGGCGGCGGCCGGGGGAGGTGCGAGCGAGTGCTAGGGCAATTTGCGGCGAACGGGGAATTTGAGGCGACGGCGGCGGCTAGGCTAGGGCAGGCGCTAGCGATGCGAGCGCTCTATAAATCGAACGGGAGGAAGAAGGAACGCTTATAAATGGGATAGCAACTCTTATGTTTTGCAACTGATTTGGTGATAGGTATTAGGTTTTTGGCCTTCCAGACGAGGGAAAATTGGATCAATGACACCAAATTTATACGTCTCAGTTAAAATGGCATTAATTTCATTCACGTTTTATAAAATAACATCGAGCACACGAATTTCTTCAACCAGTAACACTCACGAGAGGTATTTTGCGTATTTTACCTGTGAGTGTCTCCCATCACTCTCTCTTTCTTCTCCATCTCCGGCGAGTGGAGGCGGCATGAAGCGGACGCGAGTGGAGGCAAAGTCGTGGCGGCGCGATCGACGGCGAAAGGGGAACGGCAAGGAGAGGTGTCAGAAGCGGCGTCGTGGTGGCGCCGATGTGAGGCAAAAGCGGGCTTGGCCATCGTCGGCGGCGGAGGAGAGGAGGCGGCAATGGCGGAGGAGGAGGAGGCGGCGGCGGTGGAGGAGGAGGAGGCGGCAGCGGAGGAGGAAGAGGCTACGGCGGCGGCGGTGTCGCCACGACGAAGGAGGAGGAGGCGTGGCGGCAATGAGGAGAGGAGGAGGAGGCGGCGGCGGCGGCGGCGGCGACGGTGTCGTGGTGGCAGCAATGGAGAAGAGAGAGAGAGAAGAATGAATGGGAGGAGAGGAAAGAGATGACAGGTGGGTCTCGGGGGTATTTTGGGCATTTCCTACCGCAAAGTGTCACCGGTTGAAGAAATTCGGTGCCCAGTGTCATTAGTTAAAAGGTGAACGAAATTAATGTTGTTTTAGCCAAGATGTATGAATTTGGTGTCATTGATTGAATTTTCCCAGTAGATGAGGAAGGTAATCAAGCATTCGAGCTGAAACCGAGCAGCTCGAGATAGGCTCGATACAGAATCGAGCTCGGGATCAGGCTCGAGGTCGGCTCAAATAGAGATTGAGCTTAACCTGAATTGATCTCGAGTGGCTCGTTGAGCCCTATTTGAACCCTAATTTGGTGCTAATGGGACCCTGAGTCCTAAACCCACGTGTGTTTAGGCCGACTGTCAAATTTCGGCGTGAACTGATCCATATCCGTGTCCAATATTATTTGTATTTGTATTCAAGTTATCTTTATCCATATCCACACGAACACTTAACTATATTTATTTAAAATCAATTGCAACGCTCAGACAGCTCGGTTATATATGTAAATATATCAACATGGTAACATTGCAATTGCTTGTCTACCAGTTGTAAAGAACCGTGTCCTAAAGAAAATATGACAAATTTCGAAATGTTATAATTCTACCTCCGCATTCTTTGCCTTCAGCATTAACAATCTATGGTATTGTGTTTGTTCCTAGTTCAGTGCAGAGATGCTCATGCCTCCTCCTGCTGGTGGATACATAAAAGATCAAATTAAGGTATATCCTTACATGAAAATTTCATGGTAGAAGGAACCACTCACTTTTTTCTTATGGTTGTACTATATCCGAAAAATTGAGATGTTGGATTATACAATGAAAAGCTTATGAACCTGAGATGTTAGATTTTCGTCTCCTCTTAAAAAAATGATTAATGTCAGGGATAAGTTTTGATAATAAATAATTATTTTGATCCGAATAGCACCCCTTACACCATCTACCACTGCATATATAGCCTTAGTATATTTTTCACGCGAAATTTACACAATACGTAACCTGGGATTTTAACCCAGCACCTCTTGCCTCTAATCTAGCCCTCCTAATTATCTCACCCATTGCACCTTTTGATCTATATGGGATATGTATATCATCTAAGCCCTGTTTTCCTAATCTTTTAATAACTTTTTGACTATACAAATGATTTTAAATAGAAAAGTTTTCCACTATAAAGTTATATATCTTGTCAAAAGCTATAGTTGTCATTCAAGATTGTTTCTATCCGATTTCATTTGAATTAGTTATAGATTTTTTAATTTTGTAATAATTATTTAGGCATCCATATTGCTTCAAATGGAAAATATATCAACTACAATGTTTTAGATCTCGTCGAGAGCTACAATTTACATATGAAGTTTATTTTCATCCGAGCTCATATAAAAAGTTATGAAATTCCAAAGATCTAGAAATTCTGAAAAATACTTTCACCGATGATTCTTGTAGTGGTGGTCAAAGGGTTGAGCTGTCCCCTAGAACCACCAGTGATACTTTTACTTATGGTTTTTCTATAGAACCATCAGTGATACTTTCACCATCACTGACGGTTTAGTATCATTGACGGTTTTTCGGTCCCTAGGTGGGACGAGGTGGGGTGGGCCACATCACTAACGGTTCTAAGCCCAATCCGCTAGTGATGAGAGGTCATGGATGAGCATTTCTGTAGTAGTGATGACAATACATAGCCAAGTAATAGATAGCACACTGCATCACAGCTTGTTAGATTCCTATGGAGGAAGTAGAAGCAGGAAAGCAGGCAACCATGTTTAGTTCTCTTTACAACCACTACTACAGATAACCACATCGGTCTTGGCTCGGGCAAGCATCGCGTTTGATTTAAACCCAAGCACTCCGAAAGCGGCGATGATAACCACCGTTATCACTGCCGATTCTAAACCTGCATCGATGCTAGGAATCGGTCTTGCGGTTTATCATGGTAACAAACCGGCGATGATAGGTGGGGTGCGAGTCTTGGGTTTATGCATGGTAAAACGGCGATGATAGTTAGGCGCTTGACCCTAGCATTGCGACCCTCCTATCGATGGCGGTTTTGTATTAATGAACCGCGATAATAGTATGTCGAAGTTTTTAAAAATAATATTTATGTGCTCGGATTTGTATAAACATCGATGATATTTTTATTTGGTATATTAGTTTTTATTTTTCAGAACATGTATTATTATGGTATATTAATTACTAGATTAATGAAGTATTCACGGTCACAATTAATATAAAATATAACAAGATATATATGTACATATGCACACACAGGTTACATCTAGCTAGTTTTTAATTAAACAACTAACTGCATCAACGTAGAGACTTGTTTTTGCTCCCCCTAGCTAGGTTAGTCTTACTTTTACTCCCACTAGCTATGTCAGCCTTCCTTTGCCTCCCGCTAGCTGGGTCAACCTTTTTCCCCCCACTAGTTAGGTCAGTTTTTGCATTGTCCGCCCTAGCTATGACTCTTGATCAGATTGTAAATTCACCGTCTCGTCGAGAATCTCGGTAAAGATGAATCCAATGAGTGTTCTTGAATTGCTAGGAGTTCATTAGCGATGGCGAACTTGTGGATATTTGCAAACGCCGTCATCCAAAGAATCGAAGACATATGTTATTTATTGAGTAACATGCATGGAATATTTATATATGCAACATTGTATGTGTTTTATGACAAATTTAGAGACCTCAATATTAGTTGTGCCCAACACGTCCCAGTGAAGTTGTGCATGAACTTTGCCGCATAGTACCCACAGAGATTGGTGCTAGGGGTTGCTGTGATCTCGAGAAAGAGAAATAATATATATTTATAAACCTTTTTCAT
This sequence comes from Olyra latifolia, assembly GCA_036346145.1. NCBI lineage: Eukaryota > Viridiplantae > Streptophyta > Magnoliopsida > Poales > Poaceae > Olyra > Olyra latifolia. The sequence goes on from CM070525.1 coordinate 59,726,508, forward strand.
ATCTGTTATGTAGGAATTGCGAGACAATATCGTTTAAATGCGTCAGAAAGTTGATTACGACGGTGAATTTCTTCGATAAGGGCGATGGCGATTACTTTTTGACAATATCGATGAAAAGCCCGTGCGTGAGTAATTAAGGATATCGATGGCGTTTTAAATTCGACATTACTTGAAGCGTGGAAAAGACTTTAGCAACTTAGAAAGATGATAGAATTTACTTGTCGAGCAAGTTTATGATGGGTTGGTAACTTTCTTGAGGTTTTCTTTTGAATCGAGCACAACTATCTTGCTATCCAATGGCACGATGACAAATGCGATCCGATGAAAGTCGCACATGTGGAGAATGAAATAGCGATAACATCTTATTCCTAATAAATTATACAACAAGAAGGATATATGACACATACTTGAACGCATAGGGCAAGATATCGAACTCTTTAGTTCTTGCTTGATCAAGGTGTAGCTACATAGTCCTCGATTGTTTGATACTTGTCCTGACGAAGCGATTAGTTGACCATCCGGGATCGAGAAACCCTATATCTTGAATACCTTCTCTCTTGCATTTCTGAGCCTCCATTCTACAATGGAAAAAAGCTAAGTAATTATGAGGGCAATATAATGGCAGAACAAAATTGAATTATACACAACACACTTACAGAGTCCACCACCGAAGCATGCTGACGTCCAGGGCGTCTTGTTGGTATAGTTGATACAATTGATCGAGTTCCACCTGAATCGTAGTCCCGTTGTGCAAATATTCATCTTTGACATTAGCGGAGAACATTTCATGACTCATGTTCTTTGTACTCCATGTACCAGTCATGTAGTTGATGTAGTCTAGTTGTTAGACCAGGGAGCCAAGTTGGGGGGACCAATGGCTTGCCTAACTAAAACCCCCATCTAAGAGGTGCGAGCGAAATATTTTGATCATCTCCATATTGTAGTTCTGCAAGTTGAGCGGCGTAAGTCCCGCACGCACGGAACCTATCGATTCCAAAGCGCACCATGTCGGGCTTTTGTGAGATACGCTCGTAGTCTGACTTTTGCTTTTCCGAGGACCCCGTTTGTTTACTGCTGGCCATGGAAATGAAAAATTCACGAGCTTTTCCGAGGACCCCATTTGTTTACTGCTCGTGGTCAACAAAGATGTTATGCTTGCACTGATTTCCTTTTCCTTTGTTGAGGGTGTAGGCGAATCATCAAACGCTGCGATTCTGTGAAGACTGTGATCGTGAGATGATGACGCTGCTGCATTTTTGTAGGTGGCCGTTTGGGAGTAGGTCGTTTGATAGGTCTGTTGCCTTTTTTTATTAGTAGCGGTTGGGGAGTAGGGCTTTTTGTAGGAGGACTTGCGCTTCTTGTTCTTGGTCTTTGGGGAGGACTTGCTTCATCTGCATGATGAGGGAGGATCTCTTCACGGCTCTTCTTCATCATCATCTTCTTCGAGTCCGAGCGAAAACTATGTATCGCTTTCTCCACGGAGCGAATCCGTGCGAGGTTGTCTCCTAGAGTGTTTTCCCTCCTCACCAGGAAGTCCAACTCAAGTCTTGGTACCTCTTGGAAAGTATATTGTCAATCTGAGACTTTCCCATAGCCTACCGGTATAGGGTGGTTGTGCGGTGAACACCTTCCTCGACGGAAAAGCTAGCCCGATGGCCACCTTTGTTGAAAAGTTCAGAGTCCGCGACGTCTGACTTGCATGCAATCGGTTCCTTGATGTCGCCCACGGGGTGATGGGTGTTAGGATCGGCCTCCACAAGCCCTCCGGAGGCACAACTATCTCCGTCGAGCCCCGGCTGCGAATACATCTTGTGTTGTTGCCGTTCTCGGGTGAAAGCTTGTTGTATCTCCTCTCGTATGCTTCTCCTCAATTCTTCTTTCATTAGCTCCATTGCCGCATCTCGATATTCACATTCCTCTTCCATTGCGATAGATGGAAGCATCTGAGGAAAGGCGCTACCCAAGGCACCAAGCCAACGCCGACGCAGCGTCCGGGTGTTCCTTGTTTCCAAGAGCGAGGTGAGTTCATCCTTCTCCTGCTAGCCTTGAAATCGCCTTGGGATGGTGAGCATGCGCATCCGCAATCTTTTCTGTTACCTCTTGGTCCGTGGGCCTCGAAAGTTTAAGGATCCATCATCCGCTAGTGTAGCCCCCTTCCATAAAGGTAATGCCGCATGTGGGACCTACTCGGCCGTCGCAGGTGTGACACCACTAGTTGTTAATTCTTCTTCCCTCTTCTCCCACGTGGCTACTTTTTTGACGTAACCACGTGAGCCGAGTGTGTGAGGGTAAACATTCTTATCCGCGTTAAGTTTATTAGCTTTGCTTAACTGCATTGCGTCCTCGGACGTCTTGAACTCGACAAATTCATCCCAAAAATCTTTCAACTGTGGAAATAAATTGAAGTCTGGCGTCCTCCGTTTCTGAACAAAATCTCTATTCAGTTTGCCCTTCCAATTCTTGAACGCGATGCCCATTTTATTCATCGTGCATTTCTTCGCTATGCCTTCTGTCCCTTCAGGGAACTCAAACTTTTCTTTCATCTTGCCCCAACAGAAGTCTTTAACCTTATTAGGCACCACATATTGCTCATCTCTTCGGCCACTCCATCTTCGATAGTTTATTGTGACATGATCCCTAACGACCACCCCACAAGCAGTTTTGTATGGCCCGACTACTGCATCGGGGGAGATAGGTTCTCCGATTGTCGACATCTAGGTGATAACCGTTCGCCCCTTGGGCATCTTTCTAGGGCCACGACCACGTCGAGATGATTCAATGTTCGTTTCAATCGATTGATCCTAGGACAAGTAAATGGAAAGACAAATGAATTTCAATCTCCCTAGGCCAACACATATACAACTGAATTTGTATCTATATGTGTTAATTACCTCATCGGCGTCACGATGTTGGTCCAGGTTGAGATAATCACTTGGACTACAACTCCTTTCTGGTGTTGCCTCATGATTCGATCCGTCGGTTTGTTGAGATACCATTCTAGCTTTGATAAATACAAAAGTATCTACATATTTAACAAACTAATTCACGCCACGTAACATATTTAAAATCATTATATTCAAATGAGCAATCTATGTTCAAACCGTATGCACACATGAATATAAATTGGATAGTTCACAATCTTAGATAAATATAACAGTACCAACAATGTTACAAGTACAAATAGTTCTCAACAATAATAATAAAAAATATTACAACATTGCTAAAACCATACATAGTCGACAAGAGAGTCACGGGTCAATCGGATCGATCTCAATGTCAACCGATGAGTCGGAAGAGGAAGAATCACAGTCGAAAGAGACCTCATAGTCACCGACACATGCGGACCAACCACCAACACCCGGCGCCATTCTCCGACACACTGCACCTCCAAGCTGTTCACCATCTGTGACCCTTCTTGTTTGGGTTTCCCTCTTTTTAAAATTTTAATCCTATCTCCATGGGACTCTTTTTGTTTTTTGCTTTCTTTTGTCTTTGTCGGGAGGAGAGCGTGGAGAACAAATGCGATTGGTGACACATTTCATCGGACAATTGAAAATACAACACATCTGTGCGGACCCCATTGATGTGACAACTGTGCCAAATAATTTAGTAAGTTTGGTTGTTACCCACGCGCTACAAAGTAAAGTGCCCTCCACCACTAATTCAAACCTCGGAAAACTAAAACACACACAAATACAACTCGGCATGACCGTACGTATAGGCGGTGGGGATCGAAATTAATTACCTCACCGACAGGTACGCAAATCAAGGTGCCGACGATAAAGGGGCGTCGCGGAGGGTGTCCTTCGTCTAACAAGATAAATAAACATATATCAAAAATAAACAAGATATCACTTGCACTATGGTACATCTATAAAAAGAAACAAGATAAATCTCCCATGCTCTCATCCTTTGTCAAGACTAATTGCAAAAGGAAAATTTTGATACTACATATATATATATATCTATATCTCAAATTCTTACCCAACTCGATCCTTTGTCAAGACTAATTGCAATAGTTACCTTCAATTTGCGATCGGTGAGGAAGGATGTGGCGGCAACCTGAGGAGGAGGAGGAGGCGCGTGGGGAAGAGGTGGCTACAAGAGGGAAGAGGGCCGAGGCGCTTGGGAAGAGGGACCCGGCGGGAGAAGAGGAGCGCAGTGGCGCTTCGGCGGCAGGCGGGGACAGCTGGGGAGGGAGAGTCGGGAGGGGACAGGGCAAGGCGGCGGAGGGAGAGGCGGGGGCAGGGCGAGAGAGGGCGGAGGCGGGGGGAGAGAGAGGCGGCGGGGAGGGCGGTCGAGGGATCTGGCGCTCATGAGGACGGCGGCGCTCGGAGGAGAGACAACGGCGGTGAGGAGGGGCGGTCGATGGGGGGCGGCAGAAGGCAGATGGGGATGGGGACGGGGCAGGCGCAATAATGCAAGGAGACAAAGTAGGGGACACGGCGGTATTAAAATCTGGCGCATCGGTGCAGGTTTTTTGTGAGCAAACCTTTGAAAAAAGTTATCGATGCGGTTTTTAACAAGCAAGATCGATGTTTTAAACACCAATCTGCGGTTTAATAAAAAACGGCACCGATAATTTTTCCGCCTAATATTAGAAAAACATATTTAGAAAAATTATATTTTGTTTAACCTATATAAACATTTCAAAAATTCTAGACAAATTTAGTCTTTGCCAAAAAAGTAATACTTTCAATCTTGAATTTTTGGTATTTTTATGAACAAATATATTACTGAAAATAATGTATAAGCGATCGATCAATATTATTAACACCAAAATTTATTTCTAGCTTACAAAGCATTAAAGAGAACTTATATTTATTGGATATGCTATTTTTCATTACTTAAATTTTGTGAAAATATGATTTATCTAGATTTTAATGTTTAATTACGAATATAATTTGAGAGTTACGGTCTTATGATAAAAAAATTGTTATTACTATATAAGATTCTTGAACATTTTTACAACGGAGTTACAATTAAACTACTAGTCCTTCATTATGATCATGGCGGATGTAAGTGGGTTCATCACTCTCTTCCATTAGACTCAGGTCGACGTTCTCTCCGAACGGAGCTACCTCTTCGTACTGATTGTACTCTTCCTCGTCGACGACATTCTCAACCCCAACAATTCTTCTTTTTCCTTGGAGAACCACGTGGCGGCCTTTGTTGGCCGGGTCACTGACATAGAATACTTGCATAACATCCTTTGCAAGCATGAATGGTTGTTCTCTATATCCAACACATTTAAGATCCACGATAGTCATGCCATATTTGTCATTTTCCACCACCGCATGGAGTTGGACCCATTGACATCGAAAAAGAGGGACCTTCAAAGCTCCATAGTCCAACTCCCAGATCTCCTCTATGAACCCATAGTACGTCTGCATAGAGCCATTGTTGTTGGATGCATCTGTACGGACACCACTATTTTGATTAGCGCTCTTGTCATCTTGTGCTCTCGTGTAAAATGTGTAACTGTTGATCTCGTATCCTTGGAAAGTGAGGATTGTAGTGGACGGTCCTCGGGCCAACACTTCCAACTCAGCGGAGACCGTCTGCATGCCCATGACATGTCTGCGTAACCAGTCACCGAATTTATTTCTGTGCTCCCTCTCGATCCATTCATATGACTTCTTTGGGTTATTGGTCTGCAGAATTGTCATGTGCATATCGCAATACTCAAAGAACCACCACCGATTGTTGAAGAAGCTGCGAAATGTGCTTGCACGAAAGATACTATTTCATTAGTGCTGTTGTGTTTTTGGCCAATGATACCTTTTCCTGTAGCCTTCCTCATGACGCAAAAGCAGGCACACCGACGGCCAGATCCATGTAGTCAATGCAAAACTCAATGACCTCCTCAGATGTCCATCCCTCTGCCATGCAACCTTCCGGCCGATTTCGGTTACGAACATATTTCTTAAGAACCCCATGAACCTCTCGAAAGGGTATATTTGATGTAAGAACACAGGCCCAAGGACCCGTATCTGGGGACGATATGAACTATGAGGTGAACCATCATATCAAAAAATGTTGGTGGAAAATGCATCTCAAGTCGGCATAGAGTGTGGACCACATCTTCCTGTAGCTTGTCCAGTTTCTGCGGATCGATGACCTTATGTGAAATTGCGTTAAAGAAAGAACACACCTTTATCAACGTGTCTCGTACTTTTTCGGAAGAATTGCCCTAAGTGCAGCTGCGAGCATATCGTCATCATCATATAAATCATGGGCCTTCATCATGCCAATAAGTATCTTGAATTTTTGATACTTACTAGCCTCTTCATGTTGGCGAAATGTAAGGACGGGACTTTAACTCTATGGAAGAAAGTGCACAAGTCAATTTTCTCCCTCTTCTTTGAGTGTGTAGCAAGTGGGGAAGGAGTTTTTTCCATTATGGTGTACTATGTGTAGCTTTTTCCTCAGTTCCATTTCTTCGAGGTCCTTACGGGCCTGCACTGTATATTTAGTCTTGCCAGGTATGCCTACTAAGAGTTCAAGAATGCTCTCGCACACATTCTTCTCTATGTGCATGACGTCATGCGCGTGGCGAACATCCAAATCCTTCCAATACGGGAGTTCCCAAAACACTGATCTCTTTTTCCACAACCCTTCTTTTGCGGTAGTTTTGTTGCCCCGTCCCTTTCCGAAGATACATTCGATGTCCTTTACCAGGTTGAATAACTGTCTACCAGTGCGACTTTGTGGAGCAGCATCATTCTCGACAGTCCCATCAAAAGATTTCTTATCCTTCCGGTATGGGTGGTCCCGGCGTTGCCACCTACGGTGACGCGTGTATACCATTTTTCGACTATTGGTTAGATACGGACCTGAAGTTCCCTTCATACACACCACGCATCCGTTGTAGCCTTTTGTAACCTGCCCAGATAGATTGCCTAGGACAGGCCAGTCTTGGATTGTTACGAAAAACATTGCATGCAGGGTGAAGTGCTCTCGTTTGAACTCATCCCATACCCATACACCATCGTTCCACAGCAATTTTAGGTCTTCAACCGATGGTTTCAGATACACATCTATATCGTTTCCAGGTTGCTTCGGCCCTTGAATCAATAAGGGCATCATAATATACTTTCGTTTCATGCACAACCAAGGTGGTAGGTTGTACATACATAGTGTGACGGGCCAAGTGCTATGACGACTGCTGACATTCCCGAATGGATTCATCCCATGCGTACTCAGCCCAAACCTTATATTCCTCGGGTCATATGCAAATGTCTTCTTGTATTTTCTGTCGATGTTTCTCCATTGCGCACCATCAGCTGGGTGTATGAGCATTTCGTCATTTTACGCTCATCGGCTTGCCATCGCATCAATTGGGCGTGTTTTTTGTTCGCAAACCATCGCTTCAGCCTTGGGATTATAGGAAAATACCAAATTATTTTCGCGGTGGTCCTTCTTGTTACGCCGCACCAAGCGCATCATTCGCGCTTGTACCGTGAATCTCCACACACCGGGCACGCATCTAACTCCTCATGCTCTTTGCGATACAAGATGCGATCATTTGGACATGCATGAATTTTACGTAGACTCTAATCCCAATGGGCAAACAACTTGTTTGGCATGGTAGGTGGTATCAGGCATAACGTTTCCCTCCGGAAGCACGTCACCCAAGAGAAGTAGCAACTCATCGAAACTCTTATCTGACCAGCTGTTCCTTGCTTTCAAGCGCAGCAGTGTCAACACGATGTCTTGACCGTGTGATCCTTCTTGCATCCCGGATACAATGGTGTTTTCGAGTCATGTACCATACGTTCGAACTTCTGAAACTGTCTTTCATTGGTGAATTGCGCTTTCCCATCACGCAGCATCTGATCTAGGTCATCATTGCGATCGTCGACAACCACATTGTTAACGTCGTCAGTCTGCATCTCGCTTCCACCGGCGTGATTGGCAGTGTGTTGTGAGTCCTGATGTTCAGTGTCAACTTCTTCACCATGCTTGCTCCAACATGTATACCGATCTTTGAAACCCCTTCGAAGCAAGTGTGGACGAATTTGCTCTATGCTACAAAACTGCTTCTTGTTCTTACAATCCACACATGGACAACATATATACTCCAATTGGGTATTTGACATGCCTATATGACCCTCGAAACAAGTCCACGCCATTGAAGAACTCCGGACTACGACGGTCTGCATCATACATCCATATCCTGTCCATCTACAATAAAGAACAAAAGTTTAATAATGTTATACCTATGAATATATTTATCATTTGTAACAATATATATATACATAATCAAAATATACTTGTTAATTAAGGAGGTTTTTATTACGAACTAAAAATTCACAGCAAACAGTATCTCTATTTAACTCGGTCATCTCAGAACTAAATTATAAAAACCAACAAAATTATTTGAAATACACTAAATCAAATAAATGTACTTATACTTCAACTAAATTACTTGAAATTATAAAACCAACTAAATTATTTGATATATACTAAATCAAATAAATGTACTTATATATACATCAACTAAATTACTTATAATTATAGAAACCAACTAAATTATTTGAAATATACTAAATCAAATAAATGTACTTATACTTCAACTAAATTACTTGAAATTATAAAAACCAACTAAATCATTTGATATATACTAAATCAAATAAATGTACTTATATACATCAACTAAATTACTTATAATTATAAAAACCAACTAAATTATTTGAAATATACTAAATCAAATAAATGTACTTATACTTCAACTAAATTACTTGAAATTATAAAAACCAACTAAATTATTTGATATATACTAAATCAAATTAATGTACTTATATATACATCAACTAAATTACTTATAATTATAGAAACCAACTAAATTATTTGAAATATATTAAATCAAATAAATGTACTTATACTTCAACTAAATTACTTGAAATTATAAAACCAACTAAATTATTTGATATATACTAAATCAAATAAATGTACTTATATATACATCAACTAAATTACTTATAATTATAAAAACCAACTAAATTATTTGAAATATACTAAATCAAATAAATGTACTTATACTTCAACTAAATTACTTGAAATTATAAAACCAACTAAATTATTTGATATATACTAAATCAAATTAATGTACTTATATATACATCAACTAAATTACTTCAAATTATAAAAACAAACTAAATTATTTGGAATATACTAAATCAAATAATTGTACTTGGGTTTGGAGCCTCCACGCGATGAAAACGACAACAATTGCTTGGATTTGGAGTCTCGACGCAACAAAAACTAACACAATTGCTTTGATTTGGAATCTCCAAGTTTAACCTTCAAAATTTGCAGCTCAAATCTGCCTCACAGCCGCAATGTGCCTTCACCCGTAGCCCACATCGATCTGGAGACAAAGTTGTAGCTTAGCCCTATTTATAGAGGATACATCACTGCCAGTTTTTAACAAAAACCGGCAGTGATACTAACTAATCTTGCGGTTCCACAGTTTGGCGGAAATGTAACAAAACCGGCGATGATAATAACTATCATTGCGGTTCTACTTTAATGGCGGAGAGTGTATAAAACGGCAAAGTGATAATAGATTTCCCTTTGCCGGTCCATTTAGTGCATTAAAACCGCAGCGATACTCAACATCGATGCGGTTTGTAATAAACCGGCGATGAAACTATCACTGCGGTTTTTCTCTAGCCGTACCGATGCTCGATTTTTTCGCGCGAGTTTGCAAACCGGCGGTGATAACTAATCACTGCTGATTTTCTTTGAACCGGCACAGATGAGGCGGTTACAAAGGGTAGTTCTGTTGTAGTGAACGGCCTAAAATTTGGTGAGTTCAAATTACTTTGCTTTACACTAAATAATTGAGATAAAATAATTTCCTAATTTTCTGGATTTAAAAACAATTAAAAAGATGTTTTTCTAATTAACCTAGAACACTAAAACAATTTAATATGGAAAGATATTCATGAACAGTGCTTGATAAAGTTTTCATAGGTTCAAAATGCCTCATAGCACTGAGAATTTTCTTAGATTTTTGTAAAGTGTTTTGGAACTTTATAAAATTACAAAACATTAAACAAAATTTTTTGTAAAAGGGTTTGAGGGTTTTTTTTCTTTCCTAGAGAGGAGCGACGTGGTGTGATCCAGGTCGCTATCACACGCATTTGCGTGTTGGCAACTATCAGATTCCATAGTCCAGGGGCGAGTAAGCACTTAAGGATCTCGGGCGTCCATTGGATGACGTGGCCGCGTCATAACCGTCGATTCGCATTGTCGCCGCTGTCGTCGTCTTCGTGGGCGATTCAAAGGTGATTGTTGCATTGCCATGGGCAAGGCCTTGGCATCCACGCTGATTTGCAATCCTACTTAAGCCCTAGGGTAGCTGCACTAGGGTTCGCAGTGTAGCAGCCGCCGCCTTGAGCCGAAAGGCATGGAGTGACCAGCGAGAGTGGGGGGAAGGAATCAGGGTCAAAAACACCGGCAAGCAATTCTGTCACTGTCGGTGAGTCTTATCTTTTGATCTTTATTTCACAGCCATATTTTCGTGTCGTGAATCTCATTGTGACACTAACTACTAACTTGGCCTAGGGAGCATCGGAGCGTCATAGCCGTTGAACCCTATAATCGCTGCCACCATTGGAGATCGCGAGAGCTAACCAAGTGTCCCCGGAGTCACGTGTTGCTTCGGTAAGATTCGTGGCAGCCTGTAGATAGCGAATCCGTGCTCGATTTTTGGTCTAGGAGCTGAGCACCATAGTGTGTGCACGTGTAGACAAGTTAGCACTGCTGCTTTGCGCTGCTGTAGCTCGTCATCATTGGTCCCAAGAGGTAGGCGAGGCTAAGTGCTACTTGTAGAGCCCAAGGGCATCGAGTTTGGTGCACTGTAGCGCTAGATCAGGCAACGCCAACAAAGTAACGTCGTACTAGAGGAGAGCACCACCATAAGTTTTGGTCATCGGGGTAGATGAGTGATGCGGAGCGTTGATGACCGTCAGATCTGAGTCGAGCTGTTCAGATCTGGGTTGGATTGGTTTGGATCTAGGCCAGATCAGTTCTCAATTGGGCCAGATTAGCTCGGATGGGACGAGTCGGAGTGGACTGTGCCACTAATGTTTGGGGCCCACATGTCAGGGGAGTGTGGGGTGCATCACACGCGCAGGGCCCAGTTGTCAGGCTAACACAGGGGTTTAATTAAAATCTGAATTTAATTTTAGAAATTGTATTAATAATTTAAAAATTGAGTAAAACCTGTTAGATTCATATTTTTTAATTCAAAAGTCAAAAAACTCTCATTCAAGTCTCCAAAAATATGGAAACAATTCACGTTCGAGCCTGATCTCGTGTGTGACCCTAAGCTCAGTAGTGATTCGAGCCGAGCTGGAGCAAGCTCAGTAGTGATTCGAGCCGAGCTGGAGCAAGCTCAGTAGTGATTCGAGCCGAGCTGGAGCATGACCCAATGCTCGGTACTGATTTGAGTCGAGCTCGAGCCTAGGCAGTCTCGCATGGAATTGGCTCGAATTCAACCCTGATGGGTTATGCATTAACTACTTGGTGCAAACATCTTTTTCTCTATTTTTTTGTTATAACTTTTGATTGTATGCTTCAAGTGACCTACAATTTTTACCGTTTTATTATTGACATTTTAAAAATAAGATAAGTCCAAAATTACTGTTGGAGCAAGGCGGCTAGATTCCGATGGTGTAGAAAGGAAAAATTGTGCTTTGTATTGTCTCCTTGAATTAATTTATGAAAATTTCCCCTTAAAAAATCATCGTTCACCACCCCGAAAGCAGTGGCGGTCCAACGCCCATCAGACACGCCCCTCTCCAATGGGGCTGCCTGGCCATTGGATTGCTATCCAACGGCTAGGGTTGGATAATGCCCCTTATTATTTTTTTTGTTTTAGTCATGTAAAAACTTCTAAAAATTTTATAAAAAATAAATATTCTCTAGTATGGATCGGGTTGAACATATAATACGTGATTTCATAGCTTTATGGAAGTTTTCACATCTAGTTTGCACTTTAGAACTTTTTGGAAATAAAATATTGATAAAAAATATATAAATAATATATGTTAAACCTGATTGACATTACATGCACGGCTAGGAGCCTAGGACAAAAATAACAAACACGTATCTCTACTACTAAAAAGGCTGCTATGGTGATGGTGGTGACTGGTATACTTCACAAAAATTACCACCAAATGCCACCGCCTCAATCTGGGCCCCCATCTAGGAATCCTAGCCGTCCACGTCTCAGTCCATCACCGTGTTGTGTCCTGCCTGGCATTTCAATCCCCAACCCTAGCCGCCCACTTCCCTCACGGACTCATGGGCTCGCCGCTTGCCGGGCCTTGATCTCACTGGGCCGCTGCTGCCGTGGCTGCCTTCTTGTAGCCAGCCGCCGCCGCTCGTGGAATCTGCCGCCGCCATGACCCTGCAGCCATCGCCGCTAACGCCGCTGCCGTGACCATTCTTGAACGCGGCCACCCGACCAGCCGCCACCAAATCGGCGGCTACTCGCGTCGCCGCCCGCCCTCGCCCCTGAAGCGCCATTACTTTCGCCGCCGTCGCCGAAATTTGGCCACTGGCTGCAGCGCCGCCGAAGCCGGAGGAGCATGGCAAAGCTCACCGTCGCCGCCGCGCATGCCGGAGAACCGCCGATCCCCTCTCTCTCTCTTTCTTCCTCCTCTCCTGTTTTTCCTTGTCCTTCTGGCGTGTGAAGCGAGCAGAGCAAGCTGCTCCCTTAATCCTAGATCTGGTCAAATCCAGTCAACTCGACACTGTTCATATGAACAGCGCCGCCATGCTTCTTGTTTGCAGAACCAGATGTGCCATGCAGTTCAACTACCTTCGATTTTGCTTTCTTGGATAAATTATCCGGTGACCCTTTATGCTCAAGCAATCTCTTTTCTCCATTCTTGTGTTCACCTAATTTAATGTTTCCATCTTTCAGATTCTGTAAGGCCTGATAATGGCCTTCTGAGGAGATCTTCAGCTGTGCCTTTGAATTTTGCTGTCTTATTCTCTGGCCTAAAGAAACTCCCACTACGCTTGGATCACTTTTCCTCAATGTGATGGAAGAGACTAGCTTTTCGGTAAATCTCTTCTCTCCGTGTGTATCCTTCTCTTTGAACTCATCAAGGACACTATTTTTCTTCTTATATCGTCTATAGCCCTTGATTTCCCCTTCCACCTTATTCTTCCTTGCTAGAATCTTGTCAGTACCAGTTTCTACATTCACTGTGCAGTTCTTCATCAGCCCCTTGTCATCGCCACTTTCCCTGTCCACATTGGTTTTCTTTGTTGGAGTATTGCCATCATCGATCACCATATCCACCTTTCTATTCCATAGTTAAAGGCAAAAGAGTCTAGTTTTCTGATACTATTTCTATGTTATGATCTTGGTAATCATCAAACACTATTTGGGGTAAGTGGTTATGGACATGGTTTTATGACAACGATAAACATCGTGACATTTAATCATTTCACATGATTACGGACATGATTTCACATATATATCTGCATGTGAATTTCATAAATTCTCGAAATAACAATGCATCTGAATATCTAATGGTTGATGTGCAGCCAGTTTTAGTGATAGAATGTTTATGTGACAATTTAAAAGGTTGGCATGTTCTTACTTTAATCAAGCAAGCGGTAGTAGGTTTTTGCTTTTCACCCTTGAAAAAGAAATTTCTAATTGTTCACTAACCACTCAAACCAATCATATCCACGTTGGCGTCGGCACCTAAGGTAATAATAGATGCTAATGAATTTTTCCATACCAAAGTAATAGTGAGTAATTAAGCTCGGAAGATAAAAGAGTCCCAATGACTTACAGAATTCGATGTACGAGGCTGGTAAGTTGTTTTTGATGATTCTGTTTATTGACTTGTAAATAGGCTTTTGGTATTATATTAGAATTCTCAATCTGGAAACTTTTTATATTAGAATACGATTTAAGTATTAACCTAAGTTACTGTAGTCTGTACTTATGAAGTCTCTTGGCTAAAACTTATACTATTAGAATATGATTTAAGTATTTAGCCTAAGTTATTGTAGTCTGTACTTTAAATGAAGTCTTTTGGCTGCTCTAATCAATTGTCCTATTTGCTTAGAAGTCTTCTGCAATTAACTAGATAACGGTACAATTCATTTTAGAGGGCATTTCCTTCTGAGCTTCTGAAAAAAAAATTATAATTGTGAGAATGTTCCCTGCTTTCTCATCTGAAGGCATGTACTTTGGAAGAGTGGCAGAGTTTTGGCAATTGGTGGAAGAGTTCTTTTCATTAATTATATCAAGGGGATGAAAAAAATTGTGCAATTGGCTGGTAATGTATCTGCAGAAAAAGTTCTTTTATGCCTTCTCGGCAAAAAGCATATTGTATAAGTGATTTCTGGAGGTTTAAACAACAAGAAAAAAAATATATTTGTCTGTGTGACCTTTATTTTCTATTATAACATACTATTTTTATGCTTCTGTATGAATTAATAAGTGGCCTCTGTATGCACTTGCACTCGACAAGAGCATTGTTAGGTGTTTTATCTTCTTTTGCTTCATAAGATAAGAACATGTACAACGCAAGTTGCTTAGACACAGATGAGAAATGACTTTCTCACGTCACTGAGCACCTATATGACAAAGCTTATATGTGCGACTGCCCTTATTAGCACATGTATAAGCATCGATTTTAAGCTAAATACTCCTCCTATAATCACTTACTCCATTATTTTTAAAAATTCCGTCGCAACGCACGGGCACCCAACTAGTACTAGAATCTAATCTTCCATCCAACGGCCAGCGCAGCCCGCTGGACAGGACCGTGCCTTCCGCGTCGTCCCCACCACGCGCTCTTGCCTCTGCGACACGGTGGCACGTGCGTGTTCCCTTGCTCTCGATCTGCGGTTTGTACGCTCCCAGTTCTTTTTCTGATGCAATGCGATTTCGCTGCATCGATCATTCGTTGGATTGGGATCCCTATGCACCGCCCCTAGGTTTATGATAGCGGCGGCCATGGAGATCGACGGGCGGGTTACGCCTACGCCCTTGGGAAGGAGACGGCAGTGCCCTTTCAATTCGCAGAACACACCGACACCGGTGGCGGTGGCGGTGGCACGACGGACGAGCTGTGCCCTGTTGACGCCGATGGAAAGGTGAAGTACCTGCCGTTGCCGGAGCCGAAGCGGAAGGGCCATTCGAGCCGGACTACACTTGAGGAGAAGGTGGTGCAGCTTCTCTACATGCTTCGCTGCCAGCGGAACTCCGAATACGACCCCAAGGAAGACGATTTCATCCCTGTCCACTTCTGCAACCACAACATTGCCTTCTTCGACTTCACTAGACGGTGTGTGCATCGTTCACGATCAAATCGATCAATTGGTGAGATATAGCTTTATCCGAGTCTGGGGAGAAGAGCAAGGTAGATACTGGCTTGGCTGTTCAGGAGTTGGTTGTTGTGGGAGGTGAGGGGGAAAGCTTGGCTAAGGAGGATATTGCTGCTGTGGATGAGTGTGTGTTGAACAATTCTGAGCTGGATGTTAATAAAAAGTTATGGCTTGTGGCTTGTAGCAATGTGCAGCATGAGTCGGTGAATTCTAGTAGAGTTGTTTCCTTGGTGGAGGAGCAGGATTTGCAAGTGGGGTTCTTGATTCTTGATTCGATTAGTGGGAGGAGGAGTGGTGATAATGAGGGTGTTATCCTGTTATTAAGCGAAGTGAAAGGCTTAAAGGAGCTCGGTTCATATTGAGCAGAGAGCTATCTTTGTTGGCTCAAAAGAGGAATTTGGAAGGTGCGTCACAATGTTCTAATTTGTTTACGGCTTTGGGAAATGAGATGTTACTTTTCAATACTCGTAAGATGGGGGTCTCGGTTCGGGATAATATATGTTCCTCTTTTGACATGATTAAATCGTTGGAGAAAGCTAGGAGTGATCTGTTTGAAAGCAATTGTTGTTTGACGGAGGGTAGTGGTGTCATAGTGTCGGGTAATGAAGCAGAGAGGCGGTGGGGTGGATGAAGATATTTTTACGGATTGGGAGGGTTTAGAAGAGGAGGAGAGTGTTGAGGTAGGTGGGGATGATAATATTTGGGAGAAGATTCATCTTAATCACTCTGGTGGGAGTGGACGTAAGAAAAAATTGAAAAAAGTTCAGAAGAAGGGGAGGGGGGCTGGTGGTAGAGGTAGTTCTAATAATAATAAAAATAGTGTTCAATGAATTGTCTTTTTTGGAATTGCCGTGGTTTGAGGAAAGCGGGGTGTGGGAATTTCATTGCTGATTGTATTTCGTCCAATCAGTTATGTATCCTAGGACTAGTGGAGACTAAGATCAGGGTATATAAGGATTCTCTGTTTAGGAAAATTGATAGGAATAATTTGTTTCATTGGAATTGGGTAGAATCTATTGGTAAATCCGGTGGGATTTTGTGTGGGGTTCATAGTCAGCGGTTTGATGTCCTTTCGGTGAGAAAAGGGGTGTTTACTCTACAAGTCAATCTGTGGGACAAAAATGTAGGGTGCAAATGGAATGTACTAGTGGTCTATGGAGCAGCTCATCTTGATAAGAAAGTTGATTTTCTCCGTGAATTGGTTTACTTTGTAACCGATGATGCCCCTTTTGTCATTGGGGTGATTTTAATATTATGAGATCAAATGTAGGCGAGGAGCGGTGGTGTGGTTGGGGGAATGTGGTGCGGCTCTTTAATTGGTAATCAACACTTGGGATTTGAGGAACTCCTTTGTTGAGTGGGGTTTTACTTGGTCAAATATCTGAGCAAACCAATTCTAGAAAGGTTAGATAGAGTGTTCATTTCTAGTAATTGGAGAAAATTTTTCCTCTTGCTTCTCTGCATAAATTGGTTCGGGTTTCTCTCGATCATAATCCGATTTTGTTAAAAGCGGAGGTTGCTCGGTGGTGCTAAAAATGTTAAAGTTTTCAGTTTTGACAAAAGATGGATTGAGAAAGAAGGTTTTGTAGAATTAGTGGGGAGAGTCGGAACTCGGGGTGATTGGTAAAGATGCTTTGGATAGTTTCTTGATTAAGATGAAGAGGGTGAAGAAGAGTCTTAAAGGGTGGGGAGCTAATGACTTTGGTATTAAATGCAAACTTAAAGATAATTTTGTTCGGTGTTTGGAGGAGTTTGAGAAATTGGACGAGAGGGGGGTTGTTTCTAGTGACCACCTGAGGGCTAAAATACAAAATTTAAAAGGTTTGATGGGCTTTTATGCGGAAGAAGAGAAACTTTGGTTTAATAGGTCGCATGAGAAATGGTTGCGGTGTGGTGATGACAATACTTCCTACTTTCATCGGGTTGCTAATGGGAGGAAGCGAAAGAATATCATTGTCTCTTTTTCGGAAGGGGAACGGGTGATTAGGGGGGATGATGAGTTGCTTGTTTTTGCGATTAGTTATTATAAGAACCTATTTAGTGCCTCTGGGGATTGTGTCCTTTTCGATTTGGAGGATATTTGGACAGAGTCTGAAAAAGTTTCTGTTGATGAGAATTTGAAACTTCGAGCTACCTTTTCTGATGTGGAGGTGAAGAAGGCAGTATTTGCGATGAGCCCAAACAAAGCTGGGCCCCGATGGTTTTCGATGGAATTTTTTCAATCTTGTTGGGATATTATTTGTCTTGAGCCTTTTGCTTTTGTTTAGGGACTTCTATGATGGGAACCTGGACTTGGGTAGAATCAATTATGGGGTTATCACCTTGATTCCTAAAAAAACTGGAGCTGAATCTATTCAACAATATCGACCTATTTGTTTACTGAACTGCCTTTATAAAATTTTCACTAAGGTTCTTACTAATAGAGTTGAGGATGTTATGGGGAGGATCATTGGCGATTCTCAAACGGCTTTTTTAAAAGGAAGGAACATTATGGATGGGGTTTTAGCTCTTCAGGAAGTTTTTCACTCGGTCAAGAAGAGCAAGAAAGGGGGGATTTTCCTGAAACTTGACTTCGAGAAGGCTTTATGATAAGGTTAGATGGGACTTTTTGTTTCATTGTTTAGAAAAAATAGGGTTCAATAGGTTATGGTGTGGTTGGATGAAACAAGTGGTGTCTGTGGGGACTCTCTGTGTTAAGATTAATGGTAAGAAGGGCGGTCTTTTTTGTGGTAAACAGGGTGTTAGACAAGGAGATCCGTTGTCTCCTTTGCTTTTCAATCTGGTGGTTGATAGTTTCGCAAAACTGATTGCCAAAGCTAACTCTGAAGGTTTAATTGGTAGCTTGGTTCCTGAGTTGGTTTGTCGGGGGGTTTCTCTACTCCTATATGCGGATGATACCGTGGTGTGTTTGCCGGACGATTTGGATAAGGCTAGAAATTTGAAGCTGCTTATTTACATTTTTGAGAACATGTACGGTTTGAAGGTTAATTTTCTAAAAGTGAGATATTTTGTGTGAATTGTGATCTTTGCTCAAATTCAAAATTATTCTATGCTCTTCAATTGTCTTTGTTGGGTCTCTTCCCATGAAATATTTGGGGGTTCTGTGAAATGTGATAGAATTAAGGTTCATGATTGGGAGAACCTCATTAGAAAGTTGCGAGGATAGGTGAGTGCACGGAGAGGGTGTTCTTTATCGTCGGGGGTAAACTTGTGTTGTTGAACTCCTGCTGTCTAGTATTCCTATTTACTTTATGTCGATGTTCATGATGCCTAAGGCGGTGCTTCACAGGATGGATGTGATCGGAGAAGATTTTTCCGGCGGGGAGTAAACAGATTAAGAAAATTCATCTAGTTAAGTGGGAGTCGATTTGTTGTCAAAAAAAGCGGGGGGGTTTGGGAGTTAAGAATTTGAGGGATCTTAACATAAGTCTTTTGTGTAAATGGTGGTGGCGACTTGAAAACAATGAGGGTGGTTTATCGGTGAAGCTAGTCCAAGCTAAATACGTTGGTGACAACACTGTGACTAGCCTGAGCAAAAGCCCTGGTATTTCTAAATGCTGGGGGGACCTTCTCGGTGTTAGGGATTTGTATATCAAAAGGAGGTCTTGGGTTTTGGGGTCAGGTCGTAGTGTGGATTTTTGGGGAGATGTTTGGTGGAAAGGTCGGTCTTTGAAAACACAATTTCCGTCTGTTTTTGAAATTTGTAATGACCAGTCGATTTGTCGAGTATGCTCATAGCGGGGGTTGGCGTCTTTCCTTTAGAAGATGGTTAAGTGATGTTGATTCTGGTAACTGGAATGCTTTGATTAGAAGTTTGCAAGGGATTCAATTGTCTAATGCTGGTGACATTGTGAAATGGAATTTATCTAAATCTGGCATTTTCTCAGTGAAGTTGATTTATTCTGCTTTAAACAATCACTGTTGTGGGAGGGTTTTTACTGGGTTTTGGAAATCTAAAATTCCTCTCAAAGTCAAGATTTTTATGTGGTTTGCTTTCCAAAATGCTATTTTAACTAAGGATGTGCTCAGGAAAAAATTTTGGGTGGGAAATCCTGTGTGTCAGTTTTGTGACAATGTGGAGACAAATAACCATTTGTTCTTTACCGATCTGGTGTTGTTTGTTCTTGGCTTTGGGAGCTGATTGTATTCCTAGTTCTTTTGTGGCTTTCTATATTTGGGTTAAAAGGTGGTGGAGTAATGGATCTGTGCTATACTTTACTGTCTTCTTCTTGGTTTCTTTGGGTGATTTGGAGATTCCGGAATGAGAGCTGTTTTCAGGATAAGAGGATTCGTTTCCCTGCTGATATCCTATGTGCTATTTGTGCTACTCTTCATTTCTGGACAGGGCTTTACACTGGTGATTGGCAGTTGGTGTTACAATTTGGAGTGAAATTTGGAAGACTTGGTGGTTAATTTGGACAACTTCTGCAGGCGCAATTCCAGGTTGCGGATCTCTGATGGATCTGGTGAAGATATCAAGTTCTAGGCCTGTTGAGGTCTTGAGGTGTTCTTGATCAATCGAGAATTGTAGGTGGCTTATCTTTGGTTCTAGGGTACCGTTGGTGTTTTGTTAGGGAAATGGTGGTCTGTTATTCCTGTGCTTGTTTGGTGTTAGAACTGGTGATTAGGTGATCCTGGTTGTTGTGGTTGGTGGGTGTGTTTGTTGAAACTGAAATACGTTGTTTTGCTGTATGTTTTCATTGTCTATGCAATGGAAATGGGGGTGTTCCCCTTGTCGAAAAAAAAATTGGTGACATATACATATGCTCTGTCCCGTAATATGTTCTAGTTAGCATATCCATCCCAGAGGGTTAAAAGAAATAAGAAATAGATTATTCCCCTAGAGCTAGCTTGTCCAGTACTAGCACCAGTACTCAAAATACATCTCGGCGCGTATGCCCATTTTAACATATCAATTTGCAGCTAAGATTGGGCGAGGGCTGCCGCTGCATAAGAGCAACTCCAACCGCTTCCCTAAAAATTGATCGCCTATCCTCTTGTTTAAGAGATTTCCTAAAAAATTCTCTGCCCTATTTCCATCTCCTCTCCAACAGATCCCCTAAAATTCAACCCCCTATTCATCTTCCCTAAATTTTATCATTTCCTTTAACCGCCGTGCGACATACATGTACAACGATATTTAGATAGTACGGTACTAGCTCCGTATAAATTGGATTTGAAATTAAATAATTTAATATTGTTTTGAATTAATTTTGTACTTCAGGAAAATAATCATTGATACATTTTTATAATTGAGAATGCTATATATTTATACATACCGGTTACCCATTGCACAATAGATTCGTGGGGTTCCATTTTAAATTTTTTTTACTTCTCGAAAAAATTTATTGTGTCAAATTTGTTTTACCTTTCATTGCACGAAGCTTCCTGTACAAGCATGGTACCAACTCAACCATCTAGGCTTGCAAGGCAAGCTGAACTCCTGACTTGCAATGAAAGCCACCAAAATTCTAAATTCTATATATATGGCCATATGCCATGGACACTTGCACCACCACAAATCAAGTGAAGCATGGAGAGTTGGAAGTACAGCTCGGATTTTTCAGGATACTACTCGTCGTCGTCGTCCTCATCCAGCTCGGACGATGATGAGAAGCTAATGCTGCTCTGGTCAGCCGAGCAAGCATTCCCGACAACCCTTCCGTGACGACGTGGTGGCTCCCGCATTGGCCATGTCGTCATTAATCGTAGGTGCGAGGAAGGTCATGCTCGGTTGTGGGCCGACTACTTCGTCGAACTGTCTCGCTATGATGAGCAAACTTTCTGTCGAAGGTCTAACCATGATATTTATTTTGGTTGCACAATGGTTTCTTATTTCCTGTCATTTCACAAATGGCCACATATCTGTAGGTTCTGAATGCACAAGCCGCTATTCCTCAGGATCTTGCACGCCGTGGAGTCCCATGATCCATGGTTCGTTCAACGACGGGATGCGGCTGGACGTCTTGGTCTGTCTGCTTTGCAAAAGGTGACGATAGCTTTTCGGATGATGGCTTATGGTGTTCCGGCAGATGCTCTAGATGACTCCCTCTGCATCGCGGGGCTCACAGTTCTAGAGACCCTGCGTCGGTTCGCCTGTGGTGTCATTGAAGTGTTCGGTCTACAGTATTCGAGGACGCCGAACGAACAAGACACCGCACGCCTTCTCGCGGTCGCGGAGTAGCGGGCTTCCCTGGTATGCTCGGGAGCCTTGACTGTGTGCACTAGGAGTGGCGGAATTGCCCCCCCTGGCGTGGCACGGCCAGTACACGGGCCATATCAGGCGGCCAACCATCATCCTAGAAGCAGTCGCTTCCTACGACCTATGGATATGACATGTCTTCTTTGGCCTCCCAGGTAGCCACAATGACATTAATGTTCTCCACCGCTCTAATCTGTTTGACAAGCTCGCAGATGGTATGGCCCCCGAGGTGAACTATACCATCAATGGGCACACCTACACCATGGGGTACTATCTCACGGATAGGATATACCCTGAGTGGGCCACCATCGTGAAAACCATCCCACATCTCCAAGGTAATAAGAGGAAGCACTTCGCCCAGTGCCAGGAGGCCTACCGGAAGGATGTCGAGCAGGCTTTCGGGGTTCTCCAAGCAAGGTTCACCATCATTCGAGGTCCCTCCAGGCTGTGGGATGTGCAATCGTTGCATGATATAATGATGGCCTGTTTTATACTGCACAACATGATCGTCGACAACGAACGCGGCGAGGCGCATGCCGTCGACGAGTACGAGTCCATCGGAGACCCCGTCGAACCATCGCATGCAGCAAACCCCGACATCTTGAGCTACATCCAATCGCATGCTACAATCCGTGATCAGCATGTTCACCGGCAGCTCCAGCATGACCTGGTCAAGCACCTCTGGATCAGCCACGGCGGCGAGTAGAATGCCAACACATCGCAGATGAATAAGTATGCCGATGTATAATGCATAAGCTGTATCATGTTTCTTCAATCATCCTCGCTTGTTTTATTTCGGCCATCATGCACATCTCGCCTAATGATATTAACCATTCATAAATAGACTGGACTGATCTGGTCTTTCTTGATTAAGAGTTGCGCTTTTTTGTTCTCTGGCTATAAGGACAATAACTTGTATATCAGCTCAATTAATAGTGCATATAACCCTATATTAAGTAAGGCAGGGCGACAGGTTTTGGACAACACAATTCGAAGAGGGAAACCCAGTGAATGTTTCTGCCTAGGTTCTCATTTTTACAGGATGTATAACCTGGTACTTCCATATGCCGTTTAACTATAAGAACATAACTCTAGTTCTTCCCTATAAAAGTTAGAGCTTTACGAAACTGACAGCTGTGGAATGCATCCAAGCTGTTTGCAAGTAGACACACACAACCCTAGACTGTTGGTTCCACTCAATAGTGTAGAGTAAGATGCTCCAAGCTACGGCTCACCAATGGATCCTCGCTGAATCTGAGCTGGTGACAATGATAACAATCCTACCAGCATTTGGAAAAGCTATCAATGTTTGTTAGACGCCCAGATAGGCACCATTGAGATGTCTAGCTTCGCATTACACTCATTGGCCAAGAATGGTATATGAAAGCTCGGTTCCTCTTTCCTACCTTCGGTATAACATTGCTGCAGGAGCAAAAGCTAATAAGCAACACATATTCACATAATGTCTTTGCAAAGATAAATACATTAAAAGAGCAAGTGCATAACAGTTACCTGATCACCATCTTCTGGAATTGCGTCTAGGATACATGAGGTAATAGCACCGCTGTTAGCAGGAGCTGAATCGGATGACCTGTTTAAAATTTGATTCTGGAGAGGAAAAGCATGGCAAGTATCTTCAGCTTGCCAAAGGGATTAATTTTTCACCTTCTGCTGGTTGCTTGCTTGCTGGTTAGCAATCAAAGAAGCAATAGCAGCATGAAATGAATCACAAAAAACAGGGATCTGCAGGAGATTCAAGATATTTTGTAAAGGCAGCTGTTTGCTATCTTGACAAGTTGGAGACTCCGATAACAGTATGATGCAGACCTTATGTTACGTATGCAGTCAATCCATGAAAGTGGTGTCACTTTGTTCGGATTATCCTATTTAGCAGGCAAAGAGGACTAGTTCTAAAGTACACATATAATTAATGTTGCAAGAACACATAACATCTGATACTCACCAGAGTCTATACTATTTGCAAGAAATACATACCTATTTAGCAGGTAAGAAACACATAACATGTATCAAGCTACAAGCTACATTCCCACACCTGAAACATTATCACTTTTATTAATATTATTTGAAAAATGGAAGTAGAGAAAAATGAGGAGAATAGCAGTGCAGCTTTAATGGAACAACATAATACACAGTAGAGTATTAATAGGTCATGCGCATTAAAACAGAAGAGATAATTCATGTTTAGCACCAGGAAAATGACTGTATGATGCAGACTTGCACCAATATAGTCCCACGAAACGAATGTTTATTGCCCAAGCAAGCTAAACGAAATGATATAAGTGTTCATAAATAGACTAGACGCTTGAAGCATGTTTAGCGCCCTTCCGTCAGTCATCGGGCTAGTATCTTGTCTTGCATCGATTTGTAGTAGGCGCGCTGCTTCGGGTTGCACTTGTCAAGGTTGATTGCAAGAATCCTTTCCTCATCCTACTGCCGCTTCATCTCCATCTCCTCTACCATCAGTCGGTGCCTCATGGACTGATCATTCTTATCCATCAAGAGCCTTTCTTTTTCAATGTTGATCCTCTCATGTTCTGCCTTCTCGCGCTTCGTCTCAAATGACCTTGTCATTTCAAGCTTCTCCTTTTCAATTCCAATCCTCTCTTGTTCAGACTCATCGCGTTTGGTGTCGAAGTGCTGCTTCATGTCAAGCTCCTGCTTCAACAGGTTTATCTTCAGCTCACTGTGCTACATGAACCCGGTATGATGAGTCTTTTTGATTTTCCTTTTGAACTACAGTTTCATCCTTGTTGACCTTCAGCTTTTCGAGCACTCCCGCCATCAGGTCGCTCCCGGATGAAGTTCCCCCACCAACAGCACTAGAGGAGCTTTGCCGCCTAGCCTCCCTGGCACGTTTCCTGCCCATTGGCCAGGATACATCACCGCCCGCATCAACTGGCACATCCGAGGAAGGGGCTGCCGGAACTTGCCTTGTACTATCCTCGGATATTTCAGATGCTTTTTGGCGCTTAGCAGAAAGGAACTCAGTCCACTTCCACTATCCATGCAAGGCAGTGAAGCAATGCATGGGCTTGAAACTTGTACCTTCACCTGTCTCATATGCAATCATAGCCAGCGAAGTCTAGAAAATGAATTGAAATGTAGGTATACAAATTGATATTTGGTAAGGTAAGGATCCATAAAATAAATTCCATAATAAGTATCTTGTCATTGTCGTTCGTCCCGCTAGGACATCTTCGAGAGACACCATCCCAGTACCTAGTGAACTTGTTAACGATGTCTTGAATCACGCCCTAGCGATGTTGCAACGAGCTCATGTTACGGTCACTTGGAAAGTCCTTGAACTGATGAAAGTAATTGTCATACGTTGCCAGTATGTTTCACATGTTTGGTTTGTGCCTACAACAGAGTCTTGGCAGACGTTAAGCCACGCCGAAATGAGGAGGATGTCCTCTATTGCGGTGAAGCTCTTTTTGCGTCCTCGGCGCTCGTTTGGCGGAAGTCTCCATGGGGACTGAACCTCCTGGGCTGTCAACATAATTGTTTGACGGAGGGATCTGACCTGCATGCTGTGTCGATTGTGAAGAAGCCCAATCGAATGGATCAGTCTCCCCACCGGATTGCAAGTTGCCAAAGAAAGGGTCAAAGCGAGGATCCATCAGAGATGGCCTGCGGCAACATAGTTTGCAAATGTTGCAAAGGTTACCACAACAATCAGTAAAAAGGACATAATTCATTGCATTTCTTGCCCAAAAGACGAACTAGCCTGCGCTGCAAAACATTGATAGCAAACGAACAGCGCAGCCAAGAAAATATATGGCATACAATTTGCATCAAAACTTGCACATACTTTCACACTGAATGAATTGGTCAAACAATTTTTGAACTCAGGGATGGAAGTATGCAAATGGTACACATATGTAGCATACAAACTGCATATAGGTTCATAATTCAGGAATTGTTCACACACATAAATATTACACGAATGCAAGTTTCCAAGTCATTGAAGATAGCATAGAGACCGCATATTGGTTCATAATTCAAGATAGCATACAATTTGCTTAGCGACGAACGGGTACAAGTCATTCATCCATGACATACAACCATTAGTGGTTTTTAGACGATCGATTACTATCACAGAAGTAGTAATTGATATACAACGAGCAGTCAGACCGGTATGTTGGATCGAACTCATCATCTCCGTCCTAGCTCCCTGGCACGCAGTCATCAGGGCTCACATCCCTTTCAGGGGAAAGGTCAGTAGGTGGTGGAGGTTGAGGCGGCGCTGCTGCTTCCTTTGCTTGAATAGCCACTTGTTCAAGCATAATCGTGAGTTCACGCACATCAAGCAAAGCACCATTAGCAAGGTTGGCTGCCGGGCATCACCTTGGGTTTAGGTTGGCATCGACGGTTTCGATTAACGATGCCAATGCCAACTCTATAGACTCGATCGTCGCTAGTAGAAGTTGCAGCAGTCTAGAGGCTTCATTGTCCATCTGCATGTATGACGACGAAATTCAGTTGCCGTCATATCATGGCAATGGAAACAACACATATGGACAACACACATTTCGTACACATCTACAAAAATCATTGCAAAATATCGCTTGCAAAATTTCATTAGCTCATAGCTCTACTCGTAATGTAAACCCAAGCAATGGTCCTGTATATTTTAAATTCATTGTTTTGGACATCAAACCTGTGTGTGTGCACAGCTAGATGAGCCTAAAGAGGAGGCACTAGTCAGTACGTGCAAACTCTCACACCGCCACTAAAATTTGTTCTACAATCTCATAGATCCACCAGTCCTATGCCATCACTCATAGGTACCAAGCTTTGCATTAAGCTATATCATCAAATCCCCCCTTGGCCGGTCAAACACAAAACCCTAATCCAACCCAATCCACCGATGCTTGTTCAATCAAGCCCAATTCGAGTGGATTTATCCTGATCTACAACCACCCATGGGAAACCCATACCCCTTGCGGTATAGTCTGCAAGTTGAAGGCCGAGATTCAGTACCTTGGTTGTGCGGTCGCCGACGCGGCACCGACACTCGTCGAGCCTGTGGACAAAAGGGATGATGTTGCCGCCGCACGGGGGAGGTCGACGGAGACTCGCCGCTAGGGGGAAGTACCTCAACAGGGAGATTGGAAGGCAGACGGCGCGGACAGGCACATGAGGCGTGCACCACTCCTCCTCCAAGCCGACCGACGCCTGGATACGCCAAGCTCCACCAGCGAGTGCGCGCCGCCGAATCGCTCAGTCCTTCGGTGCCCCTGCACTTCGCCAATCGCGCGGGAGGGACGAGCCGTTGGAGATCCTCGCCCCGATGCTGCCCTTCGGTGCCCCTGCACTTCGCCAATCGCACGGGAGGGACGAGCCGTTGGAGATCCTCGCCCCGATGCTGCCGTTTCAGGCATAGAGAGGGACTCCTCAACTTTGAGGACTCTCTCTCCTCACCCGATGGAATGAGGAATTGGATGAGGGCGCCGTTGAATCGTGATAGGGGTACACAGTGCCGGCCTTTTCTCAAAATAAAGGATAGGGGAGATGATAGGGTAACCGTTGGAGTCGCTCTAAGCTAACTTCCTCCCCATGGAAGCAGATGGAGGACTTGGTGAATGTCATTTCCTTGAAGGTACTTGAATCTGATGCGGGCGACCCAATCAGCGTATATGGCACTGTGGTCGCAAGGGACAAGATTGACTACAGATTTGTCTATCTGTTCAGGCATGAAAGGGGTAATTAATCCACAAGTCATCATCTCACCGGTCTGTATGCATTTCTTCCTCACCTCCCAAGTTGTTGCATACTGTATCATACTACACTTTGGTTCCCAGTTTCTGTCTCCTAATGTTGACATGTGTTTTTCTAATACCTCCGTTGCTCATTTGAGCATGTAAGTCACATATACCATTTTAACATAGAAGCAATGTAGACATGTAGTACTGTTGGCTTGGTCTCAATTTATTTTGCATGCAGGTCAAGCCCGGTTTGTTGTTTGATCCATATATCGGCAGATAATCGTCTAGATTTACTTTATTTGTCAATTCCGGTTTATCTTTTATATCCTTATATAGGTGGATATGACTTGTTCAATTACGAAAATATATATTTGACTCTATTTTCTCGGCTTGCGGGCCAGGAGCAGTGGGATCGGAAGGATCCCTTGATTATGTTTGAGTGTTGGATGCATCCGACACAACACGTGGCCATTACGCGGTTGTACAGGTGTGGAGGCCTAGGAAAGTGCTCTGCGGAGGCCCTGGCTGAAACTCTAACCTGAGATAAGTGCGGCTGAGTGCCACCACTGAGGGTGGACTAGGTCATATGCTCACTGGACCAAAAATCTAGAAGGTATGATTCACAACGGGATTGCTATGTCTCAGAATAAGATGGCAGGTGTTTGAAAGAAGAACTGAGGAGCGGGACTGGAAGAGGCCCTTGTTTCTGAGATAGTGTTGGGTGCGTCTGACACAACACGTGGCCATCATGTAGTAGTGCTCACTGACACAATCTGTTGAAAATTTATTATCCTCTGAACATCCAGGTCAGTTTCTTTCTCGCGTGGGTCTAAGGACTGGATGCCCCTGGCATTCCAATCAATTTCTCGACATTCCTTAGTGTGTTACTTATCTCCCCCTAATACCGGAAAATGGTCTTCATCAAAAATACAATTAGCGTACCTAAGCTTATACAGATCACCTGTCATAGGCTCTAGATATTTCGAAATGGACGGAGAATCAAACCTAACATAGACCCCAGCCTCCTTGTTGTTCACCGTGATCTCTCCTCTGCCCCGAGGAAGAATTGTGCTTGGGGGCTGGGCAGTGGCGCCCTCCTTGTTATCGGCATCATCCGCCTTCTCAACCTCCTCCTCCTCCTCCTCACCTCGAGCAAGAGCTACGCTCGGGAGCTAAAGGGCCGCGCCATCCTGGGTGGCGGTGTCGCCCGCCACCATCCCCTCTGCACCCCAAGCGGCTACTGTGCTTGGGGACTGGTTGGGGAGGTCGTCCCCCGGGCGATGATGCCACCCGCCGCCTTCTCCTCGCCCGGGACAACGCCTGCGACAGAGGGCTGGTCCCCACCTGGGACCTAGTCAACGACCACTTTGGTCGCCCGGCCCATTGCAAAACCAAAGTATGGCGAAATTATTCTCGACTTACCCAAAGCAGCAATGGGAGAGTGGAGTGGGAAAAATCAACAAAAGCAAGCTCCGATCAGGAGATCTTACCGGCGTCCTCCATTAGTCCAGTCGAAGGGAGCGGCACGGCAGGGGCGAGATGTGCTCCTGGCCTCCTCACCTGCCGCCTCAGGGTGGCTCCACCTCCACCATGATCCCATGCTCGGAGGCCATTCTCGAGCTGGAGGCTCCGGTGGCGAGCTTCCGCTTCTTGACCCTAGCCTGCTTGCCGCGGGCCGAAGGGAGCGTGGCAGCAATCCTTTGCAAGATCGCCTGTAGGTCCCCTTGCGTAAGTGCCGCCTCCTCTTCCTCCTGGCGTGCCTGCCCCTTGGCTTCGGTCGCTATCTGCTGCAACCGAGCATAATGTTTGGGATCCCAGGCAAGGAAGACTTTGAACTAAGAGTGGACGTCCCGTACCTTGTCCGCGTACTCCACATGTTGTGTGGGCAGGTTATGATGGGGCGGCACCCCGGCACGGGCCACTGGAGGTGCCTTGTGCGTGGACCGCCTTGGCCACGACGTCGCTGGCTCGTCCACCGCCGGCGAGGCAGCCCTCCTCCTCGTGGTGACCTTCTTCGCCTTGGGCTTGACATCGCCCTGACCAAACTGCTCGGCCACGAGCACGGCCTCCAAGGCCGCCCTGTCCTGGAAAATAAAAAAGATGCACGTTAGGGACCAAAGTGCTCCTCGGTCCGAAAACCAAGCTCGGCAAGAGCGCTTACCTCGTCGATACGGTCGAGGACATTCCGCGGGCCCCTCCAGCCTAGGTCTGGGTTCTCCTCCTTGCTCGAGGCGAACAGCTTGGCCACGTGGTCGTCCACCCACTACCAGTTAGGAGCCGCAAAGAAGAAAGGTAAAGTTTAGTGAGATAAAATTGAAAACCGCCCGAAGGCATTGCTCGGGCGAGGACACTTACGGGTGTTTGCCTCGCTTGTGAAGTCGTCCCACGCCACGATCTCGTAGAACGGGTGCTCCTACCGCTGTAGCGGGCTCACCCGGTTCTTGATGAAGTCCCGGGCAATCGTTTGCCCGGTCAGCCCACTTTCGCTCAGCACTTGGATGGTGCTGAGTATCTTCTCCTCCTCTAGCTCCACGTGCGGCCGCGGGAGGTCCTTCTTCTCCGGCTACTCGTGGCGGAAGGAGAAGCAGCAGTCCTTCCCCTTCTTGGCGTAGAACCACTGCTCTGCCTAGCAGGAGACGGAGTCCTTGAGGGCGAACACCGGGTAAGTGTAGGGCTGCGAGTTCCATAGCCAAAAGTACACGCACCCCACCGCCGATGCGCTTCCGATGTGGTGGAGCATGTTGAAGTGAATAAAGAGACTTACCGTGGGCTGGACGCCCACGAAGCTCTCGTAGAGATGGGAGAAGATGGCGAGGATGAGGAAGGAGTGGGGATTAAAATTAGTGATTTTAATATCGCAATGTGCAAGAACGGCGACCACGAACTCAGACTCTAGGGTGCGGAGCCCGTTGAAGGCGAAGAGTTTGCAACTAACAAACTCGTCCATTGCGTGGGAAGAGCCTCGCAACCGAGGATGCGCCATGACTTGGGGTCAAGGTGCCCCTATGCCTCTAGTTCCCTGAGCCAGGTCGCCGTGGTTTTGGTGAGAGCAAACTTGGCTATGGCACCAAAAGGAAGGATCAAAAAAAGGATCGAAGGAAGGCGCTAAGGAGGCAGAAGGAAGCGAAGGGCTTGGAAGCAGGAGCACAGGGGCGGAGAAATCGGAAGAAGTGGAGTGATGGAGAAGTAGGGGATTTTATCACCCTGCAGTAAAACCGTCCCCGACACCAGCGTGCGATGCATTTTTGCAGCTCTCGCATCGCTTTAATGCGCGGAAGTGGGCGGGTCTGCCTAGGGAAAGTAACTGTTGTGGATCCAATGCTTGTGATCCCGCCCGAAGTGTTGCTCGGGTAGCCCTTGATCGGCCAACCCGAAGTGTTGCTCGGGTGGCTTTTGTTCGGCCAGGCTGAAGTGTTGCTCGGGGGGCCCTGGTGCAACCAACTCGAGGTGGCACTCAAGAAGGCCACGGGATTCTTACTTGACTCCAACCCCTCCAAGGGGCTCCCTTCTATAAAGCCCCAAGAGGAAGCAATTCCCTTCTTGAGCCTCAGGGGTCTAGCTGTCGGGGTTTCGGATTATGCCCCTAGTATTAAACACCCCGAGAGACCCTAAGAACGCGCTTAGCAGGGGCCGACCATCTGTGGTTACTCGACCACGAGCAAGAGCTACGGCCCAGGCTCAACATCCCTGCCCCGAGCAGCCTCGCTGCTCGGACACCTTACCGAGTTGTCCCTTGCTCGGACGAACACGTGGCAGTCACATGCGCCTGCTTTCCTATGTAGCGGACCGGTCCTAAGGCGCAGAAGTCAAAAGTGATTGTCACATCTATCCCGTCCACACTGTTCCAGCGTCATGGGGTGGAGGGCAGCATGGTCTACCGTCAACCCCAACACGCTAAAGTGGCGCTATGTCCCGCGGTCTGTCGCGTGTGCCCAACGGTTAATCAGGAGCAGTTGTCTCTCGGCATGGGTATAAATAGTGGCACGCAGCCATTGTTTCGTCCATGAAAAACACAATCGTCAAATCCCAATTCACCAGACCAGAAATAGAGGCAAAAACACACGCACACACATCGAAAGATCGAAAGATCGGGCGAACATCCATAGTTAGAAACACAGCTTGCACTTAGTTTAGGAGCGCCTGATCCGCCTATGGCTAGGTCGCTCGCTCCTTGTACACTCTCTTTCGCTATCAAGCAAGGCTGGACGTAGGGCTGTTATCCCGGTAGTGGGAGGACTGAATCAGGGTAAAAAACCACCGTGTCACCCCCCTTTCTTGCTCGGTCAGCCCGAATTGTTGCTTGGGTGGCCCTCATTTCTCCCGAAGTCGTATCCTAGGAGGCCTAGTGCATCTCCAAAGTCTTCGTCCGGCGTGGAAAGGGGCACGTTGATCCCTAGTTCAACAAGTAAGCTCGGCACTGGGAGCCCTACACTCCCAACCGCTGACAGCTAGCGCCATCCGTGGGGACCGACTAAGTCCTCCATGTCGGAGGTCCTTGGGGATGCCGAATTCTTAGGATACCCGCAACCTCGCCGACATCGGCTTCGACGACTACGACACCTACTTCGGCAAGCTCGAGCGCGCGGAGTGACCCTCCACTCCTCGCTCCGAGGACGACGGTGCAAACGCAGAGTATGTTCCTACGCCCATCGCGGACCCGTTCCGAGAGATTCCGGAACAGGACACCATCATGCATTTTGACGATGAGGGTGGCTTGTGCGACCCGCTAGCGCTTCGGCCCGGGAGTACGAGTCCAACGAAGGAACGCCATCGTGTAGCAACACTATGATGTTGGCCTCTTGCTCGACAGCTCCACGCGACGTCCTCGTGGCCAGCCCCGTCCGCACGTCGGATCCTACCGGCCAACAGGATGAGCAGCGCCACCGGTGCGAGGCCGCTCGCGGCCACCTCACCTATTCCTTTCACCGGACCATGGCGAGCCTCCGTCGCCAGGCCCGGGAGGCTCCTGCAATGCCGTCACGACAGGCTACCAGCGGCGGCCACCAGGACATGGTGGCCGCTCGGTCATCTTCGCCCGGCCCCTCGCGTCGTGTGGACTCGTTCGACCTAATGCTCCAGAACCGCGAGTGCCTGAAGGCCTTTGCCATGGTCGTACGGAACCTCGAGCAGGCCCGCAGGGTTTCAGCATGCCCGACATGGTGCCATGGTCGCAGAACACTTGGAAGGCCTTGCGGCCAACCTCGACATATCGGCTTGCTCCCGGAGCGGTTCTCGGGGCAACTGATCCGCTCGGTCCGATCGGTCACAACGAGGGAAACATGGCGGCTCACCCTGGCGCGAACTCGGCAAAGGACGCGACTCCGCTTGTCCTCACGGGGACGCTCCGGAGGACCGCGGCTGTGGCAGCGATTGGCGGGACCATGGGGCGCAGAGCGCCTCCTCGGTCCGAACGCCCAAGCAACCCTGGTGCGAAGTTTTTGCTCGCCTCGGCCCATTGCCCAGTGTCGACGACCCAAACACACAGGGCCCTAAGGGACGTGTCTCACATGGCTGCGTGGCGTTCTCCCAAGCGCTGCACGAAGCGCCATGGCCCTAGAAGTTCAAACCCAGGCACATGGAGAAATTTGACAGGACCTGGAACCCAGACGAATTTCTCACGATCTACATGATGGCCGTAATGGCTGGTGGCGGCAATGATGCCATCATGGTCAACTATTCTCCCGTCGTGCTTGAGGGGTTAGCTCGGACCTAGCTCTTCAACCAGCGCGAAGGCTCCATCCGCAGCTGGGATCAGCTGTGTGATATCAATTTATTCCTAGTAATCAATCCTATTCCTAGTAATCAATCCAATTGTTCATAGCACTCTCTATTGATCCATTAGTATGCTTGTTCCTCTTAAATTATCCTAAACTATAATATCCAACAAGTACTACACTATATGGGTTAACCTACAAATCCAATATGTATAGGTATGCTTGGGTTATCCAATATGTACATCTACGCCTTTATCAATTGGAACTCTTGTTCTCGTAGCATCTCCACCTACCATCTTTCAACTAGGATCTCTTTTAATCCAACTTCCAACCACCAGATAAATACTTGTGAAATGGTGACAAGGAAAAGAAACGGGTGGTTCCAAATAGATTTTGGGAGTGACAAGATGTTTTAGGATAATTTGGATGGAGTGAATGTTTTTTTTATAAAAGAGTTTCATTTTGTGTTGATAAGACTTGAATGATAGACCACTTGTACATGAGCTGCTACCCAGCGCAAGACAAGCTGGCAGGAATAAATCTCCACGGCATGTGACACACGCACATACACAAGGCCATACAAGAAGGTATACAGTACACTAAAAGATCCAAAGACAGAATGGAACCATGCGTACACAATAGCTAATCTATATGTGACGCTATAGGTCACAGCTTGGACAACGCAATGTCGTACCATAAAGGAAACATCAAATACAAATACACGCATTATATACACTCAACAAAATAGTGGTGTTTAATATCATCTATCTATTTTTTTTTTCTAAAATCATGGTGAGTGCGAAAATTTCTTTTATTTAGCAACATCAGTTTGAGTTTTTTTTTAATAAAACCATACTATGCTAGGTACTGTAGCAACACTAAACAAAAATGACCCTTTAATATATTGTGTTTAAAACTAGGGTTTTTTTTTACCGAAACAACAAAAGAACAAAAGCTTTCTTTTATGGAGAACGTGGCTACAGTACTAAAAAAATAATTATATTGGTGGGTTTTGGTTTTCCTTTTACGAATTGTAACAGCCCAGCTGTTAAATTGCGTATAGCTATGCATATCATTAGCATGTTCATTTATTTTTATGTTGGTTTATAAAAAAAAATTGCATTCAACCATCATGCTCTATGGTGGGAACATAAGACTTTTAACTTTAAGCCCACTGGCCAAGCCACTAGAGTAGTAAACCCTAGCCCGACGGGCATGTTTTCTTAAATGCTCGAGCTAGCTGTAGCTTGCCCGAGCAAGGTAGAGTCTACCTGTGGAAAACATGGGCCCTGGGTGTCCGAGGGTATACTACAAGACGTACCGCCACCTTGGGCCGAGTCAGTCGGGCCTTCCAGAAGTTAGGCTTGGAAGGCGGTGCGGCTGAAGATAACCTACAAGGACACGAATTCGTTTCCTATTCATGTTACATGGGTATAGGCGTAGCCGGATCGGTTATATCTATATCTTCCAAACACAAACTAGGGTTTCTATCTGTAACCCGACCCTCTACACTATATAAAGGGGGTACGGGGTCCCTAGTGGGGACATCGAATCTCCCATCTTGTAATCATCATCAGAATCCACCCAAATACAATCCACGAGCACAGGAGTAGGGTATTACCTCGCCTCGAGGGCCCGAACCTGTATAATTTCGGCTCCCTGTGCTACCATCGTTGTTGTGATCTCTCGCATCGCCTCATAAAATATATTGCCAACACAAATCGTCGACAGTTGGCGCGCCAGGTAGGGGCTTGCGTCACGATCAACTACATCGACTTCGATGGCTTCCATTGGCGGATTCGTCTTCACCTACGCTCCGGGCCAAGGTTTCATCTTCGGAGATCTTGGCTTCATTGCCGGGGACTTTGGAGAGCTTCGGTTATGTGAGCCGAACTTCGTTCGGTCCACACACTACCGGGGAAGATGGTACGCGACTCCGGCCGAGCCTCACCACTTTGGGATCTCTGCCCCGGATTCTGATCCGGAGGAGATCCGATCTGATGATGACGATCTCGACTTGCCTACCGCGGGCTTTCCCTTCGGTTTTGATCGGGATCAACCACTCCTCTCCCTACTAGTACCTTGTGCTAACGAAGGATCGAGTCGCGATCTGATTCCTAGCTTGGATCGCTCCCAGATCCAATCAGGAGTCACAATCCCTCTATCGTGGTTCGCCCCCTTTGGATTTGGAAACTCGGCCGCTGTTTTCCATCGGACAACGTGCCGGTTTTTCCAGTCTAAGACAAGGGGCGGAACACATCTTGTACACACCGGGACGAGCTTTCTGAGCCAAAACTCAGGGACAACTCCTTCCCGGTTAATTCCCCGAGTGGTAATTCCATTCGGTCTGGTCAATTCGGCTGAAAGTTTCCAGCAGATCCATTCTGCCGAAACCAAGTAGGATCCTCTTTTGCTTAGAGACCCTGCACGAGAGGTGGGAGTTATAATCGCTCCCATCGACGAGCCAACGAATCGGGATCAGTTGAGCCTTTCCTTCTCGGAATCCGAGTCGGAAGAGAGTTTCAATGGGATCCCCGACTTCCGTGGTGTCTACGTGCTGGATGGCCAAGCCTCTGGATGGGCCCGACGCCCCACGGGGGAGGCCGGAGCCGAACCAAATCGCGAAGGCGTAGAAGACTTGCGCGACCAACTACGTGGTCGTGCACGGGAAGTTCGGGAGAAACTGTTGCAAATCCGTATGGGAGATCACTCGGTCTTCCGTACGCCATAGCAGAACCTCCTCGCCTGTAAGACCCTCCTGGACAATGTTGGTCCTCTACTTGGAGAGAACAACCCCGCAACGCCGATGATGGAACAAGTCAAAGCCATGGTGACGGCTGCGGCTGTTCAAGGCACTCGATCAAAGCCAACTCGGCTAGAAGCCAGACTGCTACAAGTAGTACTCGGCGCAGTCGGCACACGCGAAGTCGCGGGCAAGACGCCCGCCGGAGTGCAAGCCGCGACCTTCGTCTCGACATCAAGGCCCGGCGCAGGGAGCGAGATGAAGATCGGCGCCGTACTCCCCCACGTCGAAATCTCCCCCGATGATCTCCTTCACCCGTAGATGGGCTGATCGATGGGATCAAGGCATTCACCCCCCGACTCCGCCAGGTAAACTGGCCTGAAGGGTTTAACCCTAAAGGCATTGTGAAATTTGATGGAGAGCGGGACCCCGAGGCTTGGTTGCAGATTTATTCTCTAGCGATCAAGGCCGCGGGTGGAGGATACGACGTGATGGCCAATTATTTGCTCGTCATGTTAAACCCTCCTGCTCAGAACTGGCTCGCAGGCCTTCCAGAGAATTCGACGATTCGAGGAGAACTTTGCGACGGTTCGTTTACAATTTCAGGCACTTATGAGAAGCCCGGAACCTAGTGGGACCTTTATCAGATTCACCAGAAAAAAGATGAGTCGTTAAGGGATTTCATTCGGCGTTTCACCAAGAAGAAGAACACAATCCGGGAGATCTCAGAGGCGGTCGTCGTCGCAGCCTTCCAGAAAGGAGTTCGCGACCCCGACCTGATCAAGAAGATGTCCCGGAAGCCTCCGACCACCGTCAAGGAAATGTTCGCCTTGGCGGACCGATACGCTACTGCCTCGGACGCTCTAGCCGAGTGTCAGGAGGATCACCCAAGCAGACAAGAAGGCAAGAAGGACAAGCCCGAGCCAGCCTCCAAGAAAGACAAGAAGCGCAAGGGCGAAGAGATGGTAGCGGCCGCGGAGCAGGGTCGGCTGAGGCCACCTCGACCCGCCGACTACAACAGAGTCATGGAGGCGCCATGTCCTTTCCATCCAAACGGAAAGCATGCGGCCAAGAACTGCAACATCTTGAAGAAGTTCGCTGAGGATCACGACGGCGACACCCCGAGAGATGCCAAGCAAGATGATAAGCGCGACCCCCCCGAGGACGATGCTTACCAAGAAATTGGGCGAGAGCTCAACTACATATTCGGGGGATCGGATGCATATGAGTCCAAACGTAAGCAAAAGCTTACTGATCGGGAAATCAATGCAGCTGCTCCGGTGACCCCCGGATATCTTCGGTGGTCTGAAATTCCGATCATATTTGATCGTTCACATCATCCAGATCACATCCCGTGCCCGGGAAGGTATCCACTCATCACGGATCACGTAGTGCGGGCGTCCGACTGCGCAAGGTCCTGGTTGATGGCGGGAGTGGATTAAATATCCTTTTCGTTAAGACTTTGGACGAGATGCAGATCCCAAAGATGGCGCTCCAGCTGACGGAAGCACCGTTTCACGGCATAATTCCGGGAACCTCATCGGTGCCGATCGGAAAGATTACTCTCCCTGTCACCTTTGGGACTCGGGAAAATTACAGGACGGAAAACCTCAGTTTTGAGGTGGCCGATTTTGAGACCGCATATCATGCGATCTTAGGAAGGCCGGGCTTGGCCAAATTCATGGCCATCCCACATTACACCTACTTGGTTATGAAGATGCCAGGACCGCGGGGCGTGATCACGGTCCGTGGAGACGTCAAGTTCTCCCGTTTCTCGATAGGAAAATCGCGATTTCGCTTCGACCCGTAGAGGTGGCGGTGAATTGGACAAAATTTGGCAGACTGTCGCCACCCTTCGCGACGAGGGCGATCTACCAAATAAAAAGCCGTCTAAGTCAGGCATCAAACCTGACGAGGGTGTCAACGATTTCGCTTTCGACCGTCCGACTCAACCAAAACGGCTCTGATCGGGACAGGGCTCGAACCGAAATTCGAGGACGCGCTTGTCACCTTCCTCCAAGAGAACCGGGGCATCTTCGCCTGGAAACCATCTGATATGCCGGGCGTCCCGAAGGAGGTGATCGAGCACTCCTTAAAAGTACACGACAAGGCGAAGCCGGTTAAGCAACGGTTGCGCCGATTTGCGCAAGATCGGAAGGAGGCCATCAAGGCGGAGATCACCAAGCTTTTAGCCGCTGACTTTATAAGGGAGGTACTCCACCCCGACTGGCTGGCAAATCCGGTACTTGTGCAGAAGAAGAATGGGACTTGGCACATGTGTGTCGACTATACCGACTTAAATAAAGCATGCCCCAAGGACCCATTTGGACTCCCTCGTATCGACCAGGTGGTTGACTCCACTGCCGGTTGCGAGCTCTTGAGCTTCCTGGATGCATACTCAGGTTATCACCAGATTAGCTTAAAGGAAGAAGATTGTATCAAGACTTCGTTCATCACCCCGTTCGGGGCCTTCTGTTACATCACAATGCCTTTCGGACTGAAGAACGCCGGTGCAACGTATCAACGCTGCATCCAGCGATGCTTCCACAATCAGCTGGGGCGCAACGTGGAAACTTACGTCGACGATGTCGTCGTCAAGTCTCGGGTAACCTCTGACTTGGTCACTGACCTATCAGAGACATTCGAGAGCTTGTCGGTGTATCACATGAAGTTGAACCCGGAGAAATGCATCTTCGGGGTCCCTTTGGGGAAGCTCCTCGGATTTGTGGTATCTCACCGCGGAATCGAGGCTAACCCGGAGAAGATCAAAGCCATCATGGAGATGGCACCCCCAACGTGCATAAGGGATGTTCAGCGTCTCAACGGGTGCATGGTTGCACTCGGTCGATTCATCTCGCGACTTGGCGAGCGCGGATCGGCCTTTTTCAAGCTATTGAAAAGCAACACAACAAGTTCGTTTGGACACCTGAAGCACAGAAGGCCTTTGAGGATCTCAAGTTGTTCCTCACCTCGCCGCCTGTCTTGGCATCCCCTTTGCCACAGGAACTACTTCTACTATACATAGCAGCTTCCACTCATGTAGTGAGTGCTGCGGTGGTAGTAGAACGAGAAGAAGAAGGATGCGCATACAAGGCTCAACGCCCGGTTTACTTCATCAGCGAAGTATTGGGCGAAACCAAGGTGCGTTATCCACAGTGCGAAGCTCCTATATGCGGTCTGATCGCTCTCTAAGTGAAGCATTACTTTCAAGAACATCCAATTTAGGTGGTTACCTCCTTCCCTATTGGAGAAATTCTCCATAATCGGAAGCCACCGAAGGATTGCAAAATGGTGGTGGAACTCGGGGCTTTCGAGCTCACGTTCAAGCCACGCTTGGCGCCATTAAGTCACAAGCACTCGCCGATTTCATCGCCGAGTGGGACGGAGATCTGAGACTCCCCGCCGAAGAAGTCGAGCATCGAACATGTACTTGACGGATCTCTTCGACGGCAGGCGCTGGGCCGCATCGTTCTTATATCACCGGAGGCGAAGCGACTCAAGCACGCCCTCCAGATTCACTTTCACCGAAACAACGCAGCCGAGTCACGAGGCACTCACCAATGGTCTCCGTAGACGCCAGACGCTTGGTATCCGACGATTGGTGGTTCGCGGAGACTCCGGCTTTGTGGTGAGCCAAGTGCGTATGACCGGTCTGTGTCAATGATAATATGACCGCCTATTGTCGAGGTCGAAGTTGGAGGATAAGTTCGATGGGTTGGAACTCATACATGTCCTGCGGCGAGATAATGAGGCGGCGGATGAACTTGCAAACATGGGTTCTTGTCGGGCGCCAGTTCCGGCTGGGATCTTCGTCCAGGAGCTTCACGCCCCCTCCATCACTCCGCAAGAGCAACTACCTCGACCCGACGAGCAACAATCCGAGGTAGAGGTGCTCACCCTCAACTCGGATTGGACGAAGCCTTACCTAGAGTATCTTCAAGAAGAAAAGCTTCCCAATGACCGGGGGGCTGCCGAACAAATCCAACGACGGTGTCGCAACTATGTGGTGCATAAAGGAATCTTGTACCGACGAAGCGTCTCCGGTATACTTCAAAAGTGCATACCCGAGTCTGATGGACGTGCTCTGTTGCATGAAATCCACTCGGGCATGTGCGGTCATCATGCTGCTTCCGCTACATTAGTGGGAAAAGCCTTCCGACAAGGGTTCTATTGGCCAACCGCGGTCTCTGACTCAAAGGAGATCGTTCACAAATGCGAGGGTTGTCAGTTCTTTGCCCGGCAAATCCATGTGCCGGCTCAAGAACTCCAGACGATCCCCATCACCTGGCCGTTTGCAGTCTAGGGGCTCGACATTGTCGGACCTTTCAAGAAGGCCCCAGGTGGTTTTGAACACATCTTCGTTGCCATTGACAAGTTCACCAAATGGATTGAAGCCAAGCCGGTGACCAAGATTACGGGGGCTAAAGCCACGGAGTTCTTTCAGGAGATCATCGGTCGGTTTGGCGTACCATCTCGGATCATTACGGACAATGGCTCTCAGTTCAAGAGTGATGAGTTTCAAAGTTGGTGCGAAGATGTGGGCATAAAGATTTGCTTTGCTTCAGTGGCGCACCCACGAAGCAATGGGCAGGTTGAACGTGCGAATGGCATGCTTCTACGAGGTGTCAGGGCGCGTATCTTTGATCGGCTCAAACCTTATGCGGCAAAATGGATGAAGGAATTACCTGCCGTACTTTGGGGGCTTCGAACAAGCCCTAGTCGAGCTACGGGGCAGTCACCCTTTTTCCTCGTATATGGGTCTGAGGCGGTCCTTCCAACGGAGCTGCAATTCGGATTGCCCCAAGTCCAGAGGTTCAATGAAAACGAGTCAGAAGCCAGTCGGGTTGATGACCTTGACCGATTGGAAGAAGCTCGGGACGTGGCCACAATTCGGTCAGCTAAGTACTTATAGGGCCTGCGCCGCTATCACAATCGCAATGTGCGGGATCGTGCTTTCTCGGTCGGAGATTTGGTCCTTAGAGTTAATCAATCTAATGGCCACAAGCTTTCTCCACAATGGGAGGGACTGTACATCGTTGACTCTATGACGCGCCCGGGGGCTTACCGATTAAGGCGAGAAGATGGCGCTTTCCTGGAAAACTCATGGAATATCGAATAATTGCGTCGGTTCTATACCTGACGGCTATTGTAAACCATGATCACAACTGAATAAAGATAAGTTTTTTTGCTTATATTGTCTTTTATGCTTAATTCAGCTTCTGACTTGCTACGTATTTGTGCGTCAATTAAGTGGTAAGTCGGGGGCTACACCTAATTAGGTGCGCATCCGCGCACCCTTTCTCTCTTTTAGTGAGTCTGACTCTTTGGTCGAAGTTCCGACTGATATAAGTTAAGGGGCCTTACTAAATTAGGGGAAGTTTTCACTAGTGCATTTGTTTAATTGACTTTTTTTCGGTTCGAGCTAACAATGAACCCAGGCAATAGCCGTCCTGAGTAATGAAACTCTTGCTCCCTAGTTATATTCACACTTCCGGGTCACGTTATCGGAGATAGAGCTTTGTGCCAACTCCTAATGCTAAGAAACTTGATGCGTTGGACAGAGTGCTTAGTGAAAGGGACCTAGCTTGCCTGGGTAAAGCGTACTACTCGGGTCGTAAAAAATCGATTAACTTGCATTAACACGCAGAAAAATAAAGAGAGAGAAGAAGAAGCACTGCATTTTCATAATAAACATATTTTATTTCTTAATGGCCCATGAGCCGCTTCTGAGATGTGGCGGCGCGGGCTGGCTCGATGATCAGCTCCGTCTCCTCGGCGAGGCCCGGAGCGGCGTCGAGCAGGGCTTCGGCGATGGTGGCGTCGCGGGCGTGGGAGCGAACCAGGGCTTCCACGATCACGTTGGTCACCTCGGCGAGAGCCGGGACGACCTCTACCAGGACCGCGACAGAGGCAACGTCGCCGGCGCGGGCCTCCTCCTCGGCCATCTCAGCGAGCACTGTGTCGAGATCGCCTAGCAGCCCGCCAACTCTTCATCGGCCATTGGAGCAGGAGAAGGTGGAGGAGTTTGGCAAAAGCTGGGTGAGGAACGACTGTGGTACCAGTCTCCCTTTATAGTCGAGATCGGAGAAGTCGAGCCGGTTTCGGGGAATAATGGCGTCGGGAAGTAGTCCCGATGAAAAAGTCTCTGGGAGCCCGGCGCTACATTCAAAGCGACGCTTGAGCTTCCGGCGAAGTGATGCCGGGATAACCCGTGGCAGCAGCAGATGAGCACGCGATTGTCGAGGAACCGCGGGGGACGCTTCGGCTTCTGGCTTGGCGGGAAGGCATG
The DNA here is from genome assembly GCA_036346145.1 of Olyra latifolia. Taxonomy (NCBI): domain Eukaryota; kingdom Viridiplantae; phylum Streptophyta; class Magnoliopsida; order Poales; family Poaceae; genus Olyra; species Olyra latifolia. The sequence goes on from CM070525.1 coordinate 59,768,560, forward strand.
AAGCTTTGCCTTCACTGTTGCAATATTCAGGCCCGGACTTAGGTTCTATAAGACGCACTCCTCGTGGGCCGTAAGTTTTACGTTGCCTGCGTGCGAATGTTGATTGGACCGAACCTAGTTGGGAAAAAAAAAGGGGCGCGCCCCTGGTTGGGCCATATGCCAGTTATCGATTTTTTTTTTATGGCTGGGTGCTCCCCGGATAATTAATCTAGCTGTTGGCGTACCTCTTGGGGTCAATGGCTGGTCCGATTTTATAATTGGATTAGGCATCGAAGAGTTACCTCTTCAGTTGGGTCTCAGGGGCACATCTCCGGATCGTTTGTCACTATGACAAACACCACTAGGAGGACCATAACTTGAAGGCGGGCGTATTCCTCTAGGAATCACTAGCTTGAATCTACATTAGTCGGATCAAGGCGCCTGAACACCCTATGCAGGTTGTGGCATGTCCCATGTTGGACCGAATGTTGAACTCTGCAAGTTAGGCTTGAATGCCATAAGTTGTAACAGGGAGGATAACGCTGGCTGGCATTGCTTACTCAGTAACATCCACTTTTTCTCTGGTATGTCTCTCCGTGAGGCCATTAGCCAGCATACCGATCCGTCGGGCTGGGTACCAGGCATATTAAACGGCTTGAGAATTTTCTCGAGTTCTTTGCAAACTGTGTTGTTTGATCGGCGGAGTTACTCGCAGTGCACTTCATCGACCTTAAGAGTGACGTCACTCGCTAACATCTGAAGGGCGCAAGCCGAGCCCCGAATCAAGACAACCCAATCCAAGCACTCGAGGGCTCAGGAAAACATGGGCCCTGGGTGTCCGAGGGTATACTACAAGACGCATCGCCACCTTGGGCCGAAGTCGGTCGGGCCTTATAGCGAGCTTAGAAGGCGGTCTTGGTGAAGATAACCTACAAGGACACGAATTCATTTCCTATTCATGTTACATGGGTATCTGGCGAGTCGGATCGGTTATATCTATATCTTCCAAACACGATCGGGGTTTCTATTCAGAACCCGACCCCCTACACTATATAAAGGGGGTACGGGGTCCCTAGTGGGGACATCGAATCTCCCATCTTGTAATCATCATCAGAATCCACCCAAATACAATCCACAAGCACATGAGTAGGGTATTACCTCGCCTCGAGGGCCCGAACCTGTATAATTTTGGCTCCCTGTGCAACCATCGTTGTTGTGATCTCTCGCACCACCCCATAAAATACATTGCCGACGCAAATCGTCGACACTACCCGAGCTCTATCAACCAAGATAGTGACTACGCCGGACTTCACCGAGCTCTACCCGAGCTTGGTTGCTATCCATCCGTGCTGGTTATCACTTGCCCGAGATAGAAGATGTCCGGAAGAAGCTACCCGAGCTTGGTTGTTACTCATCCAAGCTGGTCCAAGCTAGAAGATGTCCGGAGGAAGCTGCCCGAGCTATAGACGGTCGAACTGAGCAACAGAAGACCTAATCGGGCAAGGAGAAGCTCGAGTAAGCTCGTATCTATTCAAACAACCCAGCCACCACATCTATTCTTTATTCCTTTTTCCTCCGTGATGATCGGTGAATCTTCCATCCATTGGTGACTTGGGCGGTCTTTTGACGACTCAGGCCCTCATCTTTTCTTACCCGGAATCTTACCCGTAGCCTCTCTATTACAGGTGGGACCTAGACCCACTTGTCAATGGGAGAGTATACCTCTATTTAAACCCCTCTCCACCCTTTTCAACCAGCCCTCACCCTCATTCTTCCCATGTCCAAGTTACGGACAGAAGAAGAACGACAAGTCGTTCTTCATCTCCACCTCCACCATTTTCAAATCTCCACCCAAACCACTAAGAATCCATATAGGGTGTTATATATCGTTGGAAAGCTGAAATCGTTGGCTATCCATTCCACTCTATGGTAAGCACATGCACAAAGGTTTGCTATGGATTCCACTTCCTTTTCTCTTTGCTGTTCGGTTTTGGGACAGCAAAGGCTGATTTCATTTTCTGCCCATCTATGCCCTCTTTCTTCAAATCCAGGCCATGGAATAAGCAGGAGTAACATTTACACTTCCTAGACTTCAAGTACATCCAACTCCCTTGCACGTTCACAAGGATTTGGGTGAGTTCTTGCTGCCTTTCTTCATCTACTTCACTGTTCTGGACAGATGTGAGGTTCTTTGCAGTTTTCTCATCTTGCATGTCATTTTTCCTCACATGCAAGCTTGGAGATGGCCAAGAAGAGTTCATGCACGAGCTAAGTAACGTCTAGGAGCAGATCCATGCTTCTGGAGTTGAAGGGACCTCAAGGAACAAGCTGAAGAGTTGCTGAACCGAGTTCTGGATAGATTACAGTCCATCACTTCGATCTTCCCATCTTTTGGTTCTCTATTGTTAAGTAAGGCCTTCCTTGCTAGGTGAGAACCTAGTACTCCCTCTCATTTCTGTTCTTCACTATTTAGCATTCGTGGCTAAGCTGTTCTTTGGTGAAAACCGACGCATTAAAATCCCATATCTGAAAACAGTCTGTTTCAGCCTTTATTTGAACAGCAGTCTAGTAAATAAATTATATAAAATCAACCGTAGCTCAGATGAAAAAGTGTTCTACATGAACATTGTGCGCCAGGAAAGTTCCTACAACTTGCATGTTTAGCCCAAGCTTAGCCGAGCTTGTTAGGACCTCCAAAAGTGGCTCATACTAAGCAATATACAAGCTAAGTGACTTTTCCGAGCTAGAGCTAGATGAGCCCGACCTTAGTCATGTCCTAGCCGACCAAGCTATACCATATCCAACCATGGAAACCCACTCTTGACCAAGGCAACATCCTTCCCGAGCTAGGAGACTCACTCCCGAGCTACCTTGGTCAATCCCAAGCTTAGTCCTTGCAGCCCCGAGCTAGAATTGCACCCAAACTTCAAATGGCTCTATCTCACTCATCCGAACTTGGATTTGGGTGTTTCTTTTTGCAAAATTTGCATTAGATCATGAACTTTCTAAATATCTAAAAATATTTGATGTTCCTATTTGTTTGGTATTTTATTTAGATTTTATTTGATGTTCTTGCTACCGAACGTTAGGAACCGACGTTCCGGAGGAGCCCGAGCTTGAGCAAGGAGCTCCGTACCCCGACCAGCAGCAACAAGGCACATATACTCCCCTCATTTGAATCATATTGATCCTCTATTTATGAATGCATAATTTTAATTATGTTCTATCACTTGCTTGCATGCTAAGTTAAAATATATATAGGTCACTTGGTGGGTAAAACTTAGTTATCTCCTACTTAGTGGTCTATGCTTAATATCCTTATCCCTTTGTATCCTAAGAGGGTAGTATTAATTGGGTTTGGTCAGCGGAAGCTTAGCCATGCTTAGAGTCAACGTGGTAAAGCGATCAATGGAATAATTCCGTTGGTCGTACGACTTCAATTGTGAATAATTTACTATGTGATACTGGTGATGATGATGATGGATTATGTGTGAGCTCTAAATTGGACCTGAATGGGTGATAGGGGATGATGGGAGGACGGATCCCGGACACGTAGCCCCGTTCGAGTAAATTAAGGATCAAACATGGTGCCAATCCCTTCGAGTTACTATACGTACGTCCATACGTGTATCATGGGAATACTTGGCCAATTTCCTGTGCATGCTCGCGCCGTTGGGTACCAGCGGGGCAACTTGTGCTAGAGGGTGGGGTGGCAGGGTGGACCATCCGTGGTGCGTCCTTTTGCTTGGGTGTGATGGGCCTTGGACAAATCCATTGCGACGGTTGACTCGATCCCTCCTACACTCGAGGAGTGGGGAGTGGATGAAGTCAACTCGGGTGACCCAATGGACTGGCATGTACATCTAAGAGGCTTCGACATGGCTTACTGTGTCGTGTGGGTAAAGCCGTACACCTCTGCAGAGTGTTAAAACTGTTCGAACAGCCGCGTCCAGGGTTAAGGACGAAAACTTGTGAGGCGAGACACTAATGTTACCTCATGGTTCAGTTTGGGTATTGGTTTTAGGCATGGTGGGATAGCCGTGTGTCTTTCCAAGCACAGGGTTGCTCGTGGTGTATGGTCGGATAGAGACCAAGGGCGTATAGAGCCCAAGTATGTTGTGGCTATGGTCGGATAGAGACCAAGGGTGGTTAGAGCCCCATGGATTTATAATGATGAATTATGATGGACCCTACAAGCATTACTTGTTGAAATGTTTTTCCTCAAATGCAATTTACAACCTACTCATATATATACGTCTTGCAAAAATACAAATTGTGCTAAAAATACTACTAGTCCTTCCTTGGAGTACATAATATTCATGATTGATGATATACATTACCTCTTAGTGCTGAGTACCATCTGTACTCAATCGATGTGCTGCAATTTCAGGTGAAGACGACCCCGTGCTTGAGTACTACTACCAAGCCGAGCACGGTGACGCTAGCGGGCAAGCGGAGTTCTAATTTCCAATCGGTTGCCCACGGGGTTAATGGGGCATACCACGCTGGTCTTTTGATTATTTATGATGATCTTCCGCTGCTATTTTGGTGATCAAACTTGTATTTCCGCTGCAATAAAACTCTGAATATGTTAAAACTTATTGTTCGGGCAACCGCTCATGTTGCCCGGTTGGATGAAAATTATAACCGAAGATGTATGTGTTGTGCTATTGATCATTGTGAGAATATGTATCTGATGGTAGCTGATCTTGGGAGCCATCACCGGGCACATATCCGGACACCCGGTTTACATTCGTTTCAACGAAGGTCGCCTGTGTGTACCACTGCATGCTCGGGTTGGAAGATAACATGCTCAGCTTTCTCTTGTGAAGCTAGTATGTTATTTACCAACCACATGAACAACGAGTGGGCTATGACTTCATTGAGCCGAATGTAAATTCAGAGGGGGCGCCACAGGGGTTGGTATCAGAGCACATGTGACTGCAGGTTAGAACTTAGCATGGCCGCTAGCTGGCTAGAAGGTCTCTTGAGTCCAAATTATTTTACCTATCAAATGTGTTTTGAAACATAAGCTTGCTGAATTTTCTCCTCATCTACCTTATATTCATTCTTACCCTCATATTCATCTGGTTTCACAACCTGGAATTTCTCCTAACTCCTCCTCTCTTTCTAAAATGGTAGATGCCTCGCGGACGACTTGTTCTGGCCACTTGTGACGAAGGAGTCGATGGATATCCTTCTCTTGTTCGAGGTCTCCTTTGGAATGCCAATTACACTTATGCCCCAAAGTATGCTGTCTACACCAACACTCAAGGACTAGGCATGGAGGACTATAGTGCAATGGTCAACATCACCGCAAGGATCACGGTGAGAAGCAGCCCAAATCACTTTGAAGCAAGGGGAACTACAATTGCCATGACTATTCAAGAAGTTGCCCGTATTGCCATGTCCTTTCTTCGTCATGAGCACCGGGAGTTGGCACGAGCGCCGTTCACCTATTTTCCATAGTTGGACAACGACTCCCATAACAACTTTTTTCTTGAACCAGCATGGAACGGGGATCCGACCATCCGTTTCTTGGTGGGCTTGGTTCGTACTATGGATCGAGCTCATCACTGCCTTCTTCATGAGCTTTGGACTGCTCGTGCTTGCCTTGGTGCAACACGTGAGAAACTTCACCACCTTGCTCGGATCGGACTTGTGTCTTGGGATGTCTTAGGATCCCAGGGCATATCTCCTCAAGAGCCTGTTCCACCTTATTTTCAACTTCCTCGTGTTGATGGAGTGGAGCCACTAAGGACTTTCATTCACAACCATGAAAGTCTTTCTCCTCTTTTGGGTCCTCCTCAGCGTCTCACCGATCCTCGAGACCCTGAAGATACTGGTTCACCGGGATATCACCTCTTTAGTGTGTTTCCCGATGGCTTTGATAGGGATCTAGGCTATGTTAGAAATGATTAATGAGTAAAACCTTGGTCGGAGAGTGTGTTCTCTCCATTATGAACTATGTATTTGAATGGCGAACTTGGCTCTTCGTTCCAAGTGGCTACCACTAGCCTACGGGCTTTGCATTTGTGTAATCGTGTTGGAAAACTACCAAATTGTCTTAATAGATCTTGTTTGCCCTATGGGTCTTTGGTTCTTATCATAATCGATTTTATGAGCACTTTGCTCGCTGCAAGCATGAAGGATCGGCGTTGGTTCCTTATTGTTCCATTCTATTCCATCATACCTTATCGGCTATCCATCATCCGATTTGCTAACTTTTGTTCTGGATTGGCAACAGGATGACAGGAGGCAACACTCGATCTCGCTCGCAGCATAGGGGTGCTTCTTTATCCCAGAACCCTCCACCTGCTGGCTCTCAAGCTGGGATAGCACCCATGCCAATCCCGACCATCCTCAACATCAACCGGAGGAAAACTTGCCGCCGCCACCCCCAACCATGGCTCAAGTTCTTGCCCTTATCGAGCAAAATCGTCAAGATCAGACCCTCATTCTGCAGCAGATTGCTCGCAACACTGCTCCTGTTACGGGCAATACTCAAGGTGCTGGGGGAGCAGCGCATCGTGTAGCCGGAGGACTCGCTGAATTTCTTCGCACCTAACGGCCAACCTTCTCTCGTTCTGAGGATCCAGTCGACGCGGATGACTGTCTTCGTACCATCGAGTGCAAGCTTACTGTTGCCCGCTGCCCGAACGATGAAAAGGTTCTCTTCACATCTCACCAACTAGAAGGCGCGGCTTGTGCGTGGTGGGACAGTTTCGTCACCATGCAGCCCGCCGGACACGTTATCACTTGGGAAGAGTTCTGTACGAGTTTTCGCGGAGCTCATGTCCCAACTGGTATCAAGGCCATCAAGAGGCGAGAATTTCTAGTGTTGAAGCAAGGCCGCAAGTCTGTCATGGAGTACCTACACGAGTTCAATTACCTTGCTCGTTATGCCCACGATGACGTCTCCAATGACGAATGCAAGCGAGATCGGTTCATGAATGGTCTCTCTGATGAGCTGTAGCTTGAGCTCACTGCAAATGACTTTCGGGACTTCCAACACATGGTCAACAAGGCTATAATCGTGGAGGAGAAGTGGAACAAGCTAGATGAATCACGCAAGCGCAAGAGGGCAGCACAGTTTTCAGCAAACAGTAGCTCGCCAATGCAGCGTGCATGGCAGCCCCGATCTCAACTTCAAGCTCCACCTCCCCAAAGGCCTCAAGCCCCTGTACCCCGACCAACTCAGCAGAGGTTTCCACCTACCCTGGGTAGGAATCAACCTGGAGGCAACGTTCAAGCTCGCCTGAGCACCACTTGCTTCAGCTGCGGGCAGCCCGAGCATTATGCAAACAAATGTCCGGGGAAGAACCAATGAGTAGCAGTTGCTAGGACACCCAATGTGCCTGGCCGAGCAGCACCACCTCAAACTCTTGCTCGGAAACCTCTTCAAGTTCAGCAGCAAGGCCGTATCAACCATGTCAAGGCGGAGGAAGCCCAGGATGCTTCGGACATGGTTTTGGGTACGCTCTCTATCAACTTGTGCCCGGCCACTGTTTTATTTGACTCTGGCGCATCTCATTCCTTCATCAAGGAGGAATTTGCTGTATCACAAGGTTTTTCCATTCAATCTTTGCATTCCTCCCTTCGCATTCATGCCCCGGGAATGACCTTTAGAGCAGACCGAGTTTGCCAGGGGACGAGGGTTGACATCGATGGGGTAGAATTCTTGGCCGACCTTATCTTGATCGATATGGGGGACATCGATGTCATATTGGGTATGGATTGGCTGTCCAAGCATCACAGACAAATCGATTGTGCCTGAAAATCTATCTCTCTTACCAACACCACCGGCGATCAAGTCGAGTTTTCTTCTAGATCCAAATCAACTCATCTCTTCACCTTGAGAAGTGATGTTTTCCCTGGGGTTAGTGATGTACCTGTGGTATGTGACTACCCGGATGTCTTTTTCGAAGAACTACTTGAGATGCCACCTGACCGGGAAGTAGAATTTGTCATCGAATTGCTGCCCAGAACCGCCCCAATACCAAAACAGCCATATAGGATGCTTCCCAACGAGCTAGTAGAACTGAAGAAGCAACTTATGGAGCTGCAAGAGAAAGGCTTCATTCACCCGAGCTCCTCACCATGGGATGCCCGGTGCTATTCGTGAAAAAGAAGGATGATAGTTTAAGGATGTGTGTGGATTATCGACCGCTGAATGAAGTCACGGTCAAGAACAAGTATCCACTGCCTCGGATTGATGATCTATTCGATCAGATGACTGGAGCCCGTGTATTCTCCAAGGTTGACCTGAGATTAGGATACCATCAAATCAAAATCAGAGCAGAGGACATCCCTAAGACGGCGTTCTCTACTCGCTATGGCTTGTACGAGTATACCGTCATGTCTTCCAGCTTGACCAATGCACCGGCGTACTTCATGAACCTCATGAATTCCATCTTCATGGAGTTTCTTGACAAGTTTGTCGTCATCTAAATCGACGACATTCTTATCTACGCAAGGATCGAATAAGAGCATGAAGAGCATCTTCGGCTTGTATTGGAAAAAAACTCCGAAAGCGCCGACTTTACCCCAAATTCAGTAAGTGTGAGTTTTGGCTAAAGGAGGTTGCCTTCCTTGGTCACGTCCTATCCGAAGGCGGAGTGGCTGTAGACCCGAGCAAAGTACATGATGTATTGAATTGAAAACAACCCACTACAGTTACTGAAGTTCGAAGTTTTCTTGGTCTTGCCGGATACTATCGGTGTTTCATTGAAAATTTCTCCAAAATCGCTAAGCCCATGACACAGCTCTTGAAAAAAGACAAGAAGTTTGAGTGGTCATAAGAATGTGATGGAAGCTTTCAGACCTTGAAAGACCAATTGACCACCGCTCCTGTCCTAGTCCTACCTGATATCCACAAGAACTTCGACATCTACTGTGATGCATCTCACCATGGACTTGGTTGCGTTCTCATGTAAGATGGCAAAGTCGTGGCTTATGCATCAAGGAAATTAAGACCCCATGAAGTCAATTATTCCACCCATGATCTCGAGCTAGCAACAGTTGTGCATGCTCTCAAAATTTGGCGACATTTCCTGCTCGGGAAACGTTGCGAGGTCCACACCGACCATAAGAGCCTCAAGTACATCTGCACCCAATCGGATCTGAATGGTAGGCAAAGAAGATGACTGGAGTTAGTCAAAGACTATGATATAGGTCTTCACTACCATCCAGGCAAGGCCAATGTGGTTGCCGATGCGTTAAGCCGAAAATCACAATGCAATTGCATCTCAGCTGAGTCAGAATCAGATGCCTTATGCGTTGAATTTCAGAAGCTTGGTTTGGAGATAGTTCAAGAAGGATTTCTTGCTTCCGTGGAGGTAAAGCCAGACCTCCTGGATCACATTAAGGATGCCCAAAAGATGGACAAGGGCATGGCGCGTATCCGAGCTAATTTGAACATGGGCAAGGTAGATTGCTTCACCAAAGACGCAGAAGGTGTCCTATGGATTGGAAAATGCCTAGTGGTGCCCAACAACAAAAAACAAAAAGCTTCCATCCGCAGTGAAGCTCACAACACTCCCTTCTCGATTCACCCCGGAGGTACCAAGATGTACCAAGATCTGAAGCAAAAATTTTGGTGGATTCGCATGAAGCGGGAAATTGCCCGATATGTTGCGGAGTGTGACATATGTCAGCGTGTGAAGGCCGACCATCTCAGACCAACGGGTACTCTCCAACCGCTGCCCGTGCCTGAGTGGAAATGGGATGATATCGGTATGGATTTCATAACCGGCTTACCCAAGACACCAAAGGGTTTCGAATCTATTTGGGTAATAATTGACCGATTAACCAAATCTGCCCATTTTCTCCCTGTCAAGGTCAATTACCATGTGAGTAATTTGGCAGAACTTTATCTATCCCGTATCGTGTCTCTCCACGGTGTACCCAAGAGGATAGTTTCAGATCGAGGCTCTCAATTCACTTCATATTTTTGGGAGCGCCTCCACCGAGCAATGGAAACCAAGCTTTCCTTTAGCACGTCATATCATCCTCAAACCGGTGGACAAACTGAAAGAGTCAATCAAATTCTTGAAGACATGCTTCGAGCATGCATCCTCTTCCATGGCAAGGATTGGGAGAAATGCCTATCCTTTGCGGAATTTTGTCTAATAATAATTATCAATCTAGTCTTCAAATGTCTCCATTTGAAGCTCTCTATGGGAGGAAGTGTAGGACTCCTCTCAATTGGTCCGAATCTGGAGAAAGATCATTCTTCGGTCTAGACATGGTTGTTGAAGCTGTAGAACAAGTGCGGTTAATCCAAGAACGATTGCGGGTAGTGCAATCTCGCCAAAAGAGTTACGCTGATCGTCGCCGACGTGAGCTTACTTTTGAAGTCAACGATCATGTCTATCTTAAGGTTACCCCTTTGAAGGGTATCCATCGTTTCTAAGTCAAAGGAAAGCTAGCACCTCGCTATATTGGCCCTTTCCAAATAACAGCGAAGCAAGGGGCAGTAGCTTATGAACTTGATCTCCCTTCTTCACTACCCGACGTACACAATGTCTTTCACGTCTCTCAACTCAGGAAGTGTCTCCGAGTTCCAACCGAAACCACCGAGTTGGAAAATCTTGACCTTCAATATGATCTCTCCTATCGAGAACATCCTATTCGCGTTCTTGAAGAAAGAGAGCGAACAACAAGAAACAAGACGACCAAGTTCTACAAGGTGCAATGGAGCAACCACACTGAAGATGAAGCAACATGGGAACGTGAGGATTATCTCCGAGCAACTTATCCATACCTCTTCACCGAGACAGCGGAATCTCGGGGACGAGATTCTTTAAGGGGAGGTGCAGAATGACCAAATTGTTAAATTGCGTATAGCTATGCATATCATTAGCATGTTCATTTGTTTTTTATGTTGGTTTACAAAAAAATTTGCATTCAACCATCATGCTCTATGGTGGGAACATAAGGCTTTTAACTTTAAGCCCACTGGCCAAGCCACTAGAGTAGTAAGCCCTAACCCGACGGGCATGTTTTCTTAAATGCCCGAGCTAGCTGTACCTTGCCCGAGCAAGGTAGAGTCTACCCGAGCTCTATCAACCAAGGTAGTGACTGTGCCGGACTTCACCGAACTCTACCCGAGCTTGGTTGCTATCCATCCGAGCTGGTTATCACTTGTCCGAGTTAGAAGATGTCCGGAAGAAGCTACCCGAGCTTGGTTGTTACTCATCCAAGCTGGTCCAAGCTAGAAGATGTCCGGAGGAAGCTGCCCGAGCTATAGACGGTCGAACTGAGCAACAGAAGACCTAATCGGGCAAGGAGAAGCTCGAGTAAGCTCGTATCTATTCAAACAACCCAGCCACCACATCTATTCTTTATTCCTTTTTCCCTCCGGCAGTATCAGCCGAATCTTCCATCCACTGGTTGACTTGGGCGGTGCTGCAGATAGCTCTGACCCTCATCTTTTCTTACTCGGAATCTTACCCGCAGCCTCTCTATTACAGGTGGGACCTGGACCCACTTGTCAATGGGAGAGTATATCTCTATTTAAACCCCTCTCCACCCTTTTCAACCAGCCCTCACCCTCATTCTTCCCACGTCCAAGTTCTGGATAGCAGCAAGAACAGCAAGCTGTTCTTCATCTCCACCTCAACCATTTTCAAATCTCCACCCAAACCATCAAGAATCCATATAGGGTGTTATATATCGTTGGAAAGCTGAAATCGTTGGCTATCCCTTCCACTCTATGGTAAGCACATGCACAAAGGTTTGTTATGGATTCCTCTTCCTTTTCTCTTTGCTATTCGGTTTTGGGACAGCAAAGGCTGATTTTATTTTCTGCCCATCTATGCCCTCTTTCTTCAAATTCAGGCCATGGAATAAGCAGGAGTAACATTTACACTTCCTAGACTTCATGTACATCCAACTCCCTTGCACATTCACAAGGATTTGGGTGAGTTCTTGCTGCCTTTCTTCATCTACCTGGACCCACTTGTCAATTGGAGAGTATACCTCTTTTTAAACCCCTCTCCACCCTTTTCAACTAGTCCTCACCCTCATTCTTCCCACGTCCAAGTTCTGGACAGCAGCAAGAACACTTCATCTCCACCTCTACCATTTTCAAATCTCCACCCAAACCATCAAGAATCCATATAGGGTGTTGTTGGGGAAAGTACGTGGCCCATGGAGATACGGCCCACTAACTTACCTCCGGCCCCACAGGAAGTACGCCCGGGCTTAGCAAGCTCGCGCCCGAGCTTGGCAAGCTCACACCCGAGCTTCCCCGCCTCGAAAGCTCGGGTCGCTTGTTCTCCCGGATTAAAGCCCAGGCTCGGGACCCAAAGCAGATTGTGTGCAGGCCAAGCAGATACGCCAAGGGTCCCAAGGTCACCGAGAGTTAAATGCGACCTGAGAACCAAGGCGCGCCTTGTACTCGTTTAAGCTTGGCATTAAGGAAGATCGGCGAGAAATTTGTTATCCAACATGGGGGCTCAACCGGGATAAAATTCTCTGTGTCCATCACCACTCCGGCGTCGGCGCGTCCAGCGCACGCGTCGACCTCCTTTCCCTCTGCGGCGCCTGGCCAGCGGCCGGGCCTTGGTCCAGGGGACAGGGCCGCCTTCGGGCCTCACACCCCCTTCCTGCTCATCGGCCTGCAGAGGCGAGCCTCACAGTCGCCAACAGCTGGCTCCCACCGTGGGGCCCGACTGCTGTCTTCTCCCCTCTATCAAGTCGAGGATGGCCTTGTTGTCATACGATGACGACGACGGCTTAGACCTCAACTTCGACGACTGCGACGATCTCGACGACGTCGACGACTCGTACGAAAGATGGCAAGCTGGTTTCCTCGTCGAAGCCTAGGCTGACGAGATGGGGGTAGAGGCATCACCCACCTCGGGAGCAGCTGTTCGCTCCCCAGCATTGCCCAGCCAGGGCGGCGCTTCGCTGACTCACGTCAGCGAGACCCTCATGGAGGGTCTGGAGGCACCACTGCCAGTGCCGTAGCCGGACAGACCGCACACATTCGTGGTCTTGTCCGAAGAGAAGGATCGGTCCTACGCGTGCAACTGGCGCCTCGGCCCGTTAGGGCAGGCAGCGGACCAGGGTGTGCCCATGATGGTTGAGGGTGCCGACGACACCACCTACGTGGGTGACACCGACATGTCCCCCTCGCGGGAACCCACCTCACGCCACGTCTTCGCACCAGACGCGGGTTGACCTAAGCGGAGAGCACCAACGGCGTGAAGCCGCTCGGAGCCTCTTCGCTGGGTCGGTCGGTCGGACCTTGACGGATATCCGTCGTAGGCCTACCGGCCCGACGCCCGCTACTCGCGCCGCGCGCGCGCCCTCGCCCACTACTACCATCACCAACCGGGTTCTGCGCAGCCAGCAACGGGTTAGGGCGATTGCCCAGGTCATGCGTGACCTGGAGAAGGATCCACGTGGATTCACCATGGCCAACCTAGGCGCTGCAGTTGTGGACGGCCTAGAGGAGCTCGCCAGGGATCTCGGCAAGCACCTTCAGGCCCAGTTGCACACCAGCGGCACCTCAAGGCGGCGTGGCCAGAGCGTTCGGTCGCGTCGGCAGGCATCCACGTCCACAGCGGATGGAGCTCCCCAGCGCACCCCAGGCAGAGTGTTTTCCGCCCGGCCGCTTCCGCGAAGGCCCTCGTTGAAACAACGGGCCGCCCAGATGTCGACCTTCTCTCGGGCTTTGCACGAGGCCCCTTGGCCTCGAAAGTTCAAACCCGGGAACATCGAGAAGTTCGACGAGAGCAAGAATCCCGATGAATATCTTGCCGGTCAACTACTTCCCTACCGTCTTGGAGAGGATGGCGAACTCGGCTCTTCAACCGGTACGAGGTTCTATACACGGTGGGAACAGTTGCAGAAGCGCCCGAGAAACTTCGTGGTCGCTCGCGATGCCCTGAGAAGCCCAAGGACCTCAAGCTTGTGGTCCAGAGGGCAGGAGAAGGCCTGTAGGACTACGTCCGCAGGTTCGTCCAGGTGCGCAATCCCATTCCGTTGATGTCCGACTAGGCCATCGTTGAGGCCTTCAAGGAGGGGTACGGAATACCCGTTTCACCGTGGACCTTGAGCTCCATCCTGTCCACACCGCGGCAGATTTATTTCGCGCCGCGGAGGGGTATATCAATGCCTCCGAGGCAGTGGAGCGCAGAGAGGCAGAACGGAGGAGAAGGCGGTAACCCGGACTGGCGCAGATGCCAAGAAGGGCGACGCCGAGAAGAAGAAGTAGAAGAAGAAGAAGAAGAAGAAGGAGCCCGCCGCCCCGAACTACGTCGCGGCGGTAGAGCCCGAGAGGCCGTTCGAAAGGACGCCGCCGCGGCCGGCCCGCCCGGCCAGTGGCGAAGCGGCCGGCGCTGGTCAAGGGCACAGACGAGCTCCTCAAATTTCAACCTCGGCCGGGCCAGGTGAACCTCCAAACAACCGCCATCGCCTTCTCCGCCGGCGATGCGGCCACGACCGCAGAATCGCAGGATGTGGACAAGACGGTTGAGGACTTCTACGCCGGCGCGGGCCTATGCCCGAACTCCCGATCACAAGTCTGCGGACGATCGGCGCCCAGGCGCTAAGGCGATGCCTTCCAGAGGCTCGCGCGACATCATTGTGATTTTCGGCAAGATTCGCCTCTGACTCATGACGCGAGCTTAAGGCCGTTGCCCGAGAGGTTTACCACCTTGAAAGGGGTAAGCCCGAAGACGCACCCATGCAGTGGTCTCACCCATCGATCACCTTCTCCGGGGATGACTGTCCCCCCGGAATGACAAGGCCTTAGCGCCTGCCATTTGTACTCTGTCCGACTATTAGCAACATGCAAGTCGATCACGTGCTGGTGGACGGCGGAAGCTCCTTGGACATCATCACTGCTTACGTTCTTGAGCAGATGCAAGTCCCGCGGTCGAAGATCAAAGACATAGCCATTCCTTTCCATGGCATTGTCCTGGGGTCGTCCCTGCAACCGATCGGACAGATCGTACTGCCCGTAACGTTCGGGACCCCCTAGAATTTTCGGACAGAGTACGTCACCTTCGAGGTGGTGGACTCCGAGCTTCCGTACAACGCCATCCTAGGACGACCCGTGTTGTCCAAGTTCATGGTGGCCACCCACCACGGGTACCACTGGCTTAAGATGTCGGCCCCTCACGGGGTCATCATGATCAAGGGCAGCCACAAGGCCGCTATGGCCTATGATGAGAGCGCGCTGGCCATGGTCAGACAGCTCCCAGAGCGCGGCCCAGCCAAGACCGATCGGCCGCCAGCCCGCCCCAAGGTGGCCCTACAGCCGCAGGAGCCCACCAAGGCAGTCCCCCTCTCCGAGGACGACCCCACTATGGTTGTCCACATAGGGGCCAACCTCGAGTCCGAATAGGAACTTGAGCTCGTCGCCTTCCTCCGAGCTAACGCAGTCTTGTTCGCGTGGGAACCGTCCGACATGCCCGGAGTCTCAAGGGAGGTAATCGATCACGGGCTAGCCGTTCAGCCTGATAAAAAGCCTGTTAGACAGGCCTTACGACGCTTTCCCAAGTGGAAAGCCAATATCATCCAGGAGCAACTCAGCAAGCTCCTCCAAGCCGGCTTCATCCGAGAAGTCGAGCATTCCGACTGGCTCGCCAACCCAGTCGTCATCAAGAAGAAGGGCGGGAAATGGCGAATGTGCGTCGACCATCGCGACCTCAACGCCACCTGCCCCAAAGACAATTTTCCCCTGCCGCGTATAGACCAACTGGTCGACGCAACGGCGGACTTAGCACTCATGAGCTTCCTAGATGCCTACTCAGGCTACCACCAGATCGCGCTGGCAAGGAAAGACGAAGAAAAGACAGCCTTCGTGACACCTTTTGGTACCTTTTGCTACACGACCATGTCGTTCGGTCTGAAGAACGCGGGAGCCACGTTCCAGCGGTTAATGCAGAAGACGGTCCCCGATCAGATAGGGCGCAACGTAGAGGTTTATGTACACGACATCGTTGTAAAAAGCAAGGTCCCGCGGGACCATGTGACCAACCTTCAGGAAACATTTGCTAACCTCAGGGAACATCAAGTCAAATTGAATCCTGAAAAATACGTTTTCGGTGTCCGGTCCAGGATGTTTATTGGTTACGTGATAGGAAAGGCGAGCATAGGGGCTAAGCCCGAAAAAATCGAAGCCATCGAGAATATGAGGTCGCCAACCTGCACTAAGGAGGTACGAGCCCTCACCGGGCGCATGGCGCCTCTCAGCAGATTCATATCTCGTCTCGGCGAGCGCAGTGCACCTTTCTGTAAGATCCTGCGCAACCACGATGATTTCGAATGGACAGAAGAAGCCGAGCCGCTTTCAGCGAGCTAAAGCGTTATTTGTCCACACCTCCAGTCCTAGCCACGCCAAAGCTCGGGGAAGCTCTACTCCTCTACTTGGCGGTAGCCCCGTAGGCTGTGAGTGCTGTACTAACAGTCGAACGCGAGGGCAAGTAACAACCCGTCTACTACGTAAGCGAGGTATTGCACGGACCTAAGGAGCGATACCCCGAGGTTCAGAAACTCTTGTATACCTTGCTTATGGCCTCACGAAAGTTGCGTCACTATTTTCAAGCCCATCCAGTCACGGTCCCAACAAGTTTCCCACTAAGGGACATCATTAGGAACCCTGACGCGAACGGACGGGTCACAAAGTGGGCAGTCGAGCATGGTGAATTCGATATCAAGTTCGTACCACGAATAGCGATCAAGTCCCAGGTCGTGGCCGACTTTTTGGCTGAATGGACCGGGCCGGCCGACCCTTCTAGAGGTTCACCCGAGCTCACAAGCCAAGAAGCACACTGGACCATGTTCTTTGATGGGTCGCGCCAAATCGAGCGATCAGGTTGCGGGTTTGTTCTCATCTCCCCCCAAGGAGAACAAATTCTACATTTTCATTTTCTCGCAACGAACAATGCTGCGGAGTACGAAGGCCTGCTACCCGGCCTACGAGCATGCACTGCGCTCGGCATAAAACGGCTAATAGCGAAAGGGGATTCGCAGTTGGTCGTCTGCCAGGTAAACAAGGAGTTTCAGTGTTGCGACGACTCAAAGGCGCGATACTTGGCAGAAATGAGAAAGCTGTAGAAACACTTCACGAACTTCGAAGTGTGTTATGTTCCTAGACTGGCTAATAGCCTGGCCGATAAGCTCGCAAAGCTCGGCTCCTCATAAGAAACCGCCCCGGCGGGGTGCTCGTGCAGCACCTACTAAAGCCCTCTATTCCCTCCGGATAAGAGGCCCCCGAGAAGACGGTTGCCTCGACCCAAACGACCGGTACCGTTTCGTTTCTAGAGTAGCGCGACACCTGGATGATGCCATTCGTCCAGTTCTTGGCGCATGGGACATCAAGACAGACACACCGAGAAATCCGGCTCAAAGACAAACCCAACTTTACCGATTGCTCGGGGGCTTGTTGTACCAAAGGGGTTCTAACGGCGTACTTTGCAAGTGCGTGACCCAGGAGGAAGGCAAATTTCTTCTCCAAGACATCCACGACGGGATCTGCGGGGCCCACGCCTATTTCAGAACCTTAGTGGAAAAAGCATTTTGCATGGGGTACTACTGACCCACTGCGCAAGGGAACTAGTAAAATGTTGCCCAACCTGCCAATACCATGCCCGAGTGTCCCACCAGCCAGCATACGAGCTTCAGACTATCCCGCTGACCTGGCCATTCTCGACGTGGGGAATGGACATACTTGGTCCATTCCCCAGAGGCCTAAAGGGGTGCACGCACCTGTTCGTCGCCATCGACACTTTCACTAAGTGGATCGAGGCCGAACCAGTGTCGAGCATATCAGCCCAAACGGTCAAAAGGTTCTTTAGGAACAACATTGTGGCCAGGTTCGGCATCCCGAGCAAGCTAATTGCTGACAATGGGACACAGTTCACAAGCGAGTTATTCCAGGACTACTGCGAAGAGCTCAGCATGAAGGTCGCCCTAGTCTCGGTGGCTCACCCACAGAGCAACGATGCGGCCGAACGTGCAAATGGGCAAATCATGCAGGGCATTAAGCGCCGAGTCTATGACGCCCTTGTCGAACAGCGTCAAAACTGGGTAGAAGGGCTGCCCTCGGTGCTTTGGGCAGCCCGAACAACCACCAATCAAGCTACTGGAGAGACCCCATTCAGGCTCGTATACGGCTCGGAAGCTCGGCCATGGCTCAGGGGCTAGGATCGATAGGACTACACTCCGACCTTCGAATCCTTCTTGCCTGTACGACTACTTGTGTTCGATTGCATACAGGAAAGACGACAAAAGAAGGAGACAACAACAAGCAACTTT
Organism: Olyra latifolia; assembly: GCA_036346145.1. Classification (NCBI taxonomy): domain Eukaryota; kingdom Viridiplantae; phylum Streptophyta; class Magnoliopsida; order Poales; family Poaceae; genus Olyra; species Olyra latifolia. The sequence goes on from CM070525.1 coordinate 59,786,815, forward strand.
ATTAAAACTTCGAAATGGCTTACAAGCCAGTTACAGGAAACCTCGGCGAGCGCGGGCTAACGCCACGAAGATCACGTCGGCCACTTCGTCATGAGCCGGGACGACCTCGATCAGGACCGCGACGGTGGCGACGTCGCGGGCACGAGATTCTTCCTCCGCAACCTCAGCGAGGGCGAGATCGTACTCCGCCCAAAGAACCGCCATGAACTCTTCATGATCCATGGGAGCAGGCGGAGAAGGAGGGATCAGACGAAGAAGTTTGAATGAATGGCGGCGCCGCGATCGCCTCTTTTTATAGCCAAGCTCGGGGAGTCGAACCGATTCTAGGAGTAATGGCATCGGGAAGCAACTCCGACGAGAGCCGTTTCCAAGATTTGACGCGGATGTCTCTCGGGACATGGTGCGACAATCAAATCGACGATCGGCATTCCAGGGAGAAGATGGACCGAAGGGGTGACGAAGGAAAAAGGTCAAAACAAGTCAATAGCATTTTTAAGGAGTGTTTACAAAAAGGACAAGTTGGATCACCGCCCAAGAAAAGAAAAGAAAATACAAAGGCCTACGACCTGGGCTGGCACCTAAGCTTACGAAGCTTGGCCATTGCTTTGTCATACTGGTCTTGAAGGTCGAGGAAGGCTTTTTGACTACCCCGGGCGGCCAGCACCTCAGTCCGCAAGGCCTCATTGGCCGCTTCTAGGTCTCGGACGGTGTCCCGGTGGGTCTTCAGCAGATCCTTCGCCTTCGCTGCGCGGGCAGCCTCGGCAGCGCGGCACGCCTCCACCGACCGAAGGCGCTCCTCAAGCTCGGTGGAGCGATCGCGTTCGGCCTTGAGGACCTCCTGCGACCGACGGGAAACCTCCCCAGCATCTTCCCGCGCCGCAACTCGAGCTTCCGAGTCATTGCTCGATCGAGCTCGGCGAGCTTCAAAGACGGTCTTGGCAGCTTCGGCTCTTTGTCGCGCTAGCGACGCTGCCCGCCTTTAGGGCCTCCCGCTCGGCCTCGTGCTCAGCCCCAAACGAGCATGCAATGCCGACTATCTCACGGTAGATCTGCACCAAGAGAGCGGGCTAAGGAAAAAGAAAGAACCAAAGTAGGGTCGACACAAGACCTCAAAAAGTCAAGCTCGAAGGCACTTACCCGTCTCATGGCCGCCGCGGTCACGGACTCATACCGAGGCCGGGTAGCACGCCTAGGCGTAGGCAGCGCCACAACCAGGTCGCCTGAGCTACCGCTCGAGCTGCTTGATTCCTCGGGCGCTCCCTCCGCAGGCCCGGCCGAGCCTCCTGCAGGCTCGGCCGCTTCTCCTGCGGCCTCGGGCGCTCCCTTCGCCGGCTCGGCCCGGGTCTCATCAGCCGGTCCCGGCGCCGCCCCCTCCGCAGGCTTGGTCGTTCCTCCCGCAGCCTCAGCCGCTCTTCCTGCAGCCTCAGCCGCTCCTCCCACAGGCTCGGCCGGTCTCCTCGAAGGCCCGGCCACCTCAAGGCATGGCTCGGGAGCAAAGTCGGTTTGCACCCCGGCATCCGCCTTAGGTTTGGCCACCTTTATGCTCACCAGCCACTCCACGCGGGGCTGGCCGGGAACGGGCCGAAGCCGGATGGACTCCTCCCGGCGCCTTTCGGCGAGCGAGAGCTCGTGCTCAACCCACGCTGGCGTTGCCACGATACATCCTGCAGCGACCAGCGGGGCCACGCTCCACAGGCGCACCGGGACAACGCTGGCAGCAGTGATGACCCGGACCGGCTAGTTCCAGCCAAGGAGGAGCGTGTCGCCTATATTCAACGGTAGGTTGGGCAGGTCACACCCTGCGAAGAGCTCCGACAGACCACCGAAGTCGATTGGGCGCCACCCGGACGAGGTCCGCCCCTCGACGCGGAGCGGCACCAAGATCGATGACCCTTCGTCCGTCTCCACCTCTACGGTCACGGCCTGGCAGCGCACGTCGCTGTGTGCCACCAACGGGAGAAAATAGGGCCCCGAGTCTCGACATCCTTCATGATCCTTAACGGGCTCGTTCTCCCGAGCCACCTCCTCTGGCTGCACCGGGATGAGCTCCCCACCTCGGCGGACATGGCAACTGAAAACAAAAAAAGAAGCGGTCGAAACACGCCCGGTCAACCCAGGAACCGTGATGAGTGGAGAAACGAAGAGAAAACCAAAAAGCGCGGTGACCTACGGGCGAGCTCGAGATCCGTCCCGGCCAACCCGTCGTCCGAGTCGTCATCATCCAACACCAACCGACGCCTCTTCGGTGCCGGTCGGATATCCCTCACGCCGGCCGAATCGCGGTCCCGGGAACCTCTAGCCCGGGCTGGGTCGGGGACGGAAGCAGGAGCCTGGGCCGCCAACCGCCCTGCACTGATGATTTTTTCCCGGTAGGAAAGCCCGGTCTGGTTCTTTAGGGGCGGTCGCGTGCTCGCAGCCCACTCTTGCCGCACTGGAACCGAGCCCGCGCTACCGCAGACGGCCGAACTCGCAGCCCCGGGGGCTGCCACCAGCTCAAGGGCGGCGGGCCCGGTCTCCTCACCCGCTTTACCCTGCAAAACAAGCCTTGGAGCATCAGCCCACGCCCACGGGGACTGCCTCCATGGGCGCTCAGCTCGCGAGGACACGTACCTCGTCAAGGACGTTACGGATGCCCGAGCCCGATGACTCGTTATGGTTCGCGGGCAGCAGAAGCCTCATAGCCCGAACCACGTCATCCTGGGGCAGGGCTGCAAAGAAAAGAGCGGGAACATCAAAAACACGCCCGAAGGAAGCCCGGGCAAAAGACTATAAGGTCGAAGAAAGGAACTTACGAGAGATGCTTTCGCGGGTGAGGTCGTCCCACCCGCGGATTTTTAAGAAAGGGTGAACCCGCTTCCGCAGCGGGCTCACCCGGTGCCCGGCGAAGTCGGCTACGATGTCGTAGTCGTTTAGTCCTTGGCCGGCCAAATCCCGGATCTTGGCCGCCGAGACTACCTCCGCCGGCTCCAGTGAGGGGCGGGGCAACGTTAGCTTCCCAGGGTTCGCATTCGCGAACCACAGCCCGCAGTCGCTAAGCACCTTGGCGTAGTACCACCGCGACGCCCACCCCCCGACGTTCTCCTTGTCCTTGAACGCCGGGTACACGGGCTTCATGTCGCGGCGCAGCTTGAAGTAGGCGCACCTCGCCCCGTCGCTCCCGCCGGTCGTGGTCAGTTCGTAGAAGTTGAGGAAGAGGCTGACCGTCGGCTCCACCCCGACGAACGCCTCGCAAAGGTGTGCGAAGATCGTCAAAAATAGGATCGAGTTGGGATTGAGATTCACCAACTCGATCCCACATTGGGCCAGGACAGCGGCGAAGATGTCGGACTCCGGAACCCGGAGCCCGTGGATGGCGAAAAGCTCGAAGCAAACAAACTCCTCGATCTCGGACGCAGGGACTATCTCCTCGCCGCCCGCCCTCCAGCCGCTGACCTCGATGAAACCGGCGGCGGCCAACTCCTTCAGGGCGTCCTCGGAAAGGAGACTCCGCGTGAAGGGCGCCATCGGAAGAGGAAGGTCGGGAGGCGAAAACGGTAGAAGAGCGAAATGATGGGAAAGACTAGAAAGCAATAACACGTAAAGGAAGCAACGAAGGCAATCGCTTATTATAAATCGGGCGCGGAGATGAACACGTCATCCGCTCAAGACGCGAAATCGAGGGGAAGCGATGGCGTGCATAATCGCGCTTGTTTGGAATTCCCGCCAGGAGGCCCCGCGCGCGAAGGGCAGGCATTTCGCCCGAGGGAAGTTACCAAATAAACCTCCGAGCGGCACGATTTCGTCCCACTCGAAGCTCGGCGGCTAGCTGTTGGGGAAAATACGTGGCCCATGGAGATACGACCCACTAACTTACCTCCGGCCCCACGAGAAGTACGCTTGGGCTTAGCAAGCTCGCGCCCGAAGCAGCAAGCTCACACCGAGCTCCTCGCCTCAGCTCGGTCGCTCGCCTCCCGAGCTCCCCGGCCTGTGGCTCGGGACCCAAGGCGGATTGCCTTTGCGTCGCGCCAGATATGTTGCGGGTCCCGAAGGACACCGAGAGTTAAATGCGAGCACAGTACCAAGGAGCGCCCGACAAAGGCCACTGACAAGTTGGCGGCAGGTCTCGTCAAACCGTCCGCATAGAGAAAGACACGTGTTGACCGATAGCGGTCCGGTACGGCAATCAGGAGATACACTCGATTACCCGGTGGATCTTGTACGCCCCGGCATGGCAAAGCAGAAGAAAACGACTATTCAACGGATCAAGGGCCAGCTACAGTAGCCAGGGCCCCCTATAAAAGAGGCATACTGGCCACAACTAATGGGAGGCTGGGACATCCGAACATGAACAGGCATCAGTAGAAGGGCAACAGGAGATAGACTTAGGCAAAGGAGCACTTGCACTCACGTGGGAGCTCTAGTTCCAGGCAGTAGTTCTTCGCCCCCAGGTACGGTAGGAACACACATAGTGCTTTGAGCACTTATTGTACTCAAGTCTGGGCTTCCCGAAGCCCGGCTTTCACCCCCTTGTACTCGTTTAAGCTTGGCATTAAATGAAGACTGGACGTAGGGCTGTTATCCGATAATGGAGGCCTGAACCAGGATAAAAACTCTCTGTGTCCATCACCACTCCGGCATCGGCGTCCCAACAGACGCGTCGACCTCCTTTCCTCGGCGGCCGACGTGGCCGGCCTCGATCGAGGGACAGGGCCGCCTTCGGGCCTCGCACCCCCTTCTTGCTCATTGGCCTGCACGTCCACAACGATTTGGGTGAGTTCTTGCTGCCTTTCTTCATTTACTTCACTATTCTGGACAGCAGTGAGGTTCTTTACAGTATTCTCATCTTGCATGTCATTTTCCCTCACATGCAAGCTTGGAGATGGCCAAGAAGAGTTCATGCACGAGCTAAGTAACGTCTAGGAGCAGATTCATGCTTCTGGAGTTGAAGGGACATCAAGGAACAAGCTGAAGAGTTGCTGAACCGAGTTCTGGATAGATTACCGTCCATCACTTCGATTTCCCCATCTTTTAGTTCTCTATTGTTAAGCAATGCCTTCCTTGCTAGGTGAGAACCTAGTACTCCCTCTCATTTCTATTCTTTACTATTTAGCATTCGTGGCTAAGCTATTCTTTGGTGAAAACTGACGCATTAAAACCCCAGATCTGAAAACAGCCTGTTTCAGCCTTTCTTTGAACAACAGTCTAGTAAATAAATTCTATAAAATCAACCGTAGCTCAGATGAAAAAGTGTTCTACATGAAAATTGTGTGCCAGGAAATTTCCTACAACTTTGGTGTTAAGCCCGAGCTTAGCCAAGCTTGCTAGGAGCTCCAAAAGTGGCTCGTACTAAGCAATGTACAAGCTAAGTGACTTTTCCGAGATAGAGCTAGATGAGCCCGACCTTAGTCATGTCCTAGCCAACCAAGCTATACCATATCCGACCTTGGAAACCCACTCTTGACCAAGGCAACATCCTTCCCGAGTTAGGAGGCTCACTCCCGAGTGTGACACCCTAACAATTTCAAAAATTTCTTTTTAGATTTACTTTACAAATCCGTAAGCAATTAGGCATTAATCCCTAATCCCCGCGGATTAGGCCCAACCCAATTCTAGCCCAACTCGGTTTCATCCCTAATCCTATATATAAACCCCAAAAATCAACCCTAATCATCCCAAAGACAATCTACACGTGCAGCCGCCGTCACCATCGTCCTCGTCTTCGTGCTTCCTGGTGCAGCCGCCGCCGTCGACGTCGTCGAGGTAGCCCTGCCGCCACCTGGTCCGTGCGCCGTGGCCACGCTGGCCATCACCATGCCCGCGCGCCCATGCCGCCGCCGCTCGTCGTGTGCCCCGCCTCCTCATCCTCCTCCCGCGAGCCGCTGCGTGCCTGGGCGCCGCCTTGCCGCGACGCCCAACCACCACCACCCAGCCGTCGCCGGTGCTGCCACGTGACGCCGCCCGCAATAGAGTCGTGTCGCGCCGCCGTTGCTTGCTCGCCACGGCGCCACCGCTCCTCGTTCCGCTGCCGCAAGCCTCGCAGCGTAGTTGTTGCGTAGCCGCCGCCTTGCCGCCACCTCTCAATAGCGCCGCCCGTCCGTGGCGCCGCCACATTCTCCCCGCCGGCGCCGCCGCGAGCGTCGCCGGACCACCTCGCCGGAGTTCCCACCGCCGCCACCCTCCTTCCTCCTCCTCTTCCTTCTTCCCTTCCTCTCCCTCTTTCCTCCCTTCTTCTTCCTTCTTTCTTTCTCTCTCTAGTTTCCTCTCTCTTCCTTCTTTGAATTCTTCTCAGCCACAAGATGCAGATGCAGCCAACATTTTATCCCTTCACACATGGGCTCACTGCTACAGTACCCAGCCCATCGCTGTAGTGCGATTTTCCAATTTTTGCCGAATTTCAGCAATAGTGAACCTTCACTATTCCGCTACGTTTTCGTCCGAACTCCAAATCCGGCGATTCCAGATTCTAAATTTCCAGAAAATTCATATCTATCTACTGTAATTTTTATATATTTTTCTAATTTATTTACTGTTTTGGTTATTTATTATTGTTCTTCTGGATTTGCGTATGATAGATCACGCGGGTGACGAAGGAGAGTTCGCCGACGCCGCCGACGTTCCGCAAGGTCAAGGAGAACAGGAGGGCAAGTCTTTCCCCTAGAATCCCATTTTCTAGATTTTACCAAGATTGCTATTTAATTAAATTATGCGTATTTGCTATAGTAACTCCCAGTGTATATCGTTTATTTATATGATATGCACCCACGATCATGATAAACCTTAGGATGAGAATATTATGTAATTTGCTACTGTTTTAATTATTAGTTGGCTTAGTATTGCTTAGTTAGTCATCGGGGAGTGAATCCCACTCATATAATCACCATTAAGCACCTTAATATGAGAAATTGGAGTATCTGAGTTTGAGACATGAGGACTTGGGTTTTATGGTGGGCTTATTCACTCATTAATTAAAATATGACCAACTAATAATTTGACTCGGAGCGGGTGACTTGAGTCAACGCTCCGGTTCCTAAGGATTGATGATCGTGATGGATTTAACTGAGAATTTTTCGTGTGACCGCAAGCCCGGAATGGGACGGGCCTGATCTAGAGGGAGAGTAACATCGGGATTGCCACCGTCCTTATACCGTGGGTGAGCTCCCGAGGGATGCGTCATTGCCGGTGTATAGCCTGGGGTTGGACTTCGGGGTACTTGTGTGAATATCAGGTACAGTTAGAGCCCCGGGGTACTTGTGTGAATATCAGGTATGACCGTGTGAACCTCGGGGTTGGTCTTTTGATGGATTTTGTTACGATGTTTTCCGACGGGGGAGTATCGTATCTTGCGGGGAAAGCGTGCAAGCTCTACAGAGTGTAAACCCATTCGAATGGACGTGCTCCCGGTTATGAGCGTCTTGGTGGTTTTTCACATCGTAGCTACACCTTAATTAACTTGACTTGGGTAAGGTTTTTCCGGCCGTGTGCCGTTGCTAGATGATTCATGGTGATCGAGAACGAGCATGAGAACTTTATTAAGATGATGATTCGAGATGATGAGCATTTGAGATATGAGACACTGCGTGTGAGAGTTATGCCATTTGTTGAGATTAATCATGATTTTGCTATTTATTTACTTATGTTTTGCTAAATGTTGTTATACTGTTAAGTTAAATGCTTTTATACAAATAAGCCATTATCTTTCCTAGGATAAGCCTAGCCTGGCCACTCCTAGGAAAGACTTGCTAGTATTCGCGTGCTAACCCCGGCTTTTATTCGGGGCTGCTTATTCCACGAGCAGGTCAGGAGTACGACCAGGAGTTCGTTGCGGAGTATCCGGATGATGCGCAGGACTACTAGCTGCTCCCGCTCGATCGTTCGTGGCGTAATGGGACACCATTATCGTTCTTTATTTGCTTCTTAATTGCATTTAGTGAAGACTTATGGTCGTTATAAACTATTGTAATAAGTGGAGTTGTTGCACTCTGATTATTTTATTTAGTTATGCAGTGTGATACTGATAACTCATCTTTGTTTACTGTGGGTATGATCACGGATCCTTGGGACTCATACCGTTGACACAGAGGGGTCCGGTTTAGTAAAATCGGGTCCCGACAAAGTTGGTATCAGAGCCACGCTGAATGTAGGAAACGCTAGTTAGTCTGGAGCATCATAGTTAGGATTATTTTATAAAAAAAAACGCTACCTTGGTCAATCTCGAGCTTAGTCCTTGCAGCCCTGAGCTAGAATTGCACCCAAACTTCAAATGGCTCTATCTCACTCATTCGAACTGGGATTTGGGTGTTTCTTTTTGCAAAATTTGCATTAGATCATGAACTTTCTGAATCTCTAAAAATATTTGATGTTCCTATTTATTTGGTATTTTATTTGGATTTTATTTGATGTTCTTGCTACCGAACGTTTGGAACCGACGTTCCGGAGGAGCCCGAGCTTGAGCAAGGAGCTCCGTACCCCGACCAGCAGCAACAAGGCACATATACTCCCCTCATTTGAATCATATTGATCCTCTATTTATGAATGCAAGATTTTAATTATGTTCTATCACTTGCTTGCATGCTAAGTTAAAATATATAGGTCACTTGGTGGGTAAAACTTAGTTATCTCCTACTAAGTGGTCTATGCTTGATATCCTTATCCATTTGTAGCCTAAGAGGGTAGTATTAATTGGGTTTGGTCAGCGGAAGCTTAGCCATGCTTAGAGTCAACGTGGTAAAGCGATCAATGGAGTAATTTTGTTGGTCGTACGACTTCAATTGTGAATGATTTACTATGTGATACTGGTGATGATGATGATGGATTATGTGTGAGCTCTAAATTGGACTTGAACGGGTGATAGGGGATGATGGGAGGACGGATCCCGGACACGTAGCCCCGTTCGAGTAAATTAAGGACCGAACATGGTGCCAATCCCTTCGAGTTACTATATGTACGACTATACGTGTATCATGGGAATACTTGGCCAATTTCCTGTGCATGCTCGCGCCGTTGGGTACCAGCGGGGCAACTTGTGCTAGAGGGTGGGGTGGCAGGGTGGACCATCCGTGGTGCGTTCTTGTGCTTGGGTGTGATGGGCCTTGGACAAATCCATTGCGACGGTTGACTCGATCCCTCTTGCACTCGAGGAGTGGGGAGTGGATGAAGTCAACTCGGGTGACCCAATGGACTGGCATGTACATCTAAGAGGCTTCGGCATGGCTTGCTGTGTCATGTGGGTAAAGGCGTACACCTCTGCAGAGTGTTAAAACTGTTCGAACAGCCGCGTCCAGGGTTAAGAACGAAAACTTGTGAGGCGAGACACTGATGTTAGCTCATGGTTCAGTTTGGGTATTGGTTTTAGGCATGGTGGGATAGCCGTGTGTCTTTCCGAGCACAGGGTTGCTCGTGGTGTATGGTCGGACAGAGACCAAGGGCGGATAGAGCCCGAGCATGTTTTGGTTATGGTCGGATAGAGACCAAGGGCGGTTAGAGCCCCATGGATTTATAATGATGAATTATGATAGACACTACAAGCATTACTTGTTGAAATGTTTTTCCTCAAATGCAATTTACAACATACTCATATATATACGTCTTGCAAAAATGCAAATTGTGCTAAAAATACTGCTAGTCCTTCCTTGGAGTACATAATATTCATGATTGATGATATACATTACCTCTTAGTGCTGAGTACCATCTGTACTCAACCGATGTGCTGCAATTTCAGGTGAAGACGACCCCGTGCTTGAGTACTACTATCAAGCCGAGCATGGTGATGCTAGCGGGCAAGCAGAGTTCTAATTTCCAGCCGGTTGCCCACGGGGTTAATGGGGGCATACCACGCTGGTCTTTTGATTATTTATGATGATCTTTCGTTGCTATTTTGGTGATCGAACCTGTATTTTCGCTGCAGTAAAACTCTGAATGTGTTAAAACTTATTGTTCAGGCAGCCGCTCATGTTGCCCGATTGGATGAAAATTATGACCGAAGATGTATGTATTGTGCTATTGATCATTATGAGGATATGTGTCTAATGGTAGCTGATCTTGGGAGCCATCACCGGGCACATATCCGGGCACCCGGTTTACATTCGTTTCAACGAAGGTCGTCCGTGTGTATCGCTGTATGCTCGAGTTGGGAGCAATATGCTCGGCTTGCTCTTGGACAGCTAGTATGTTATTTACCAACCACATGAACAGCAAGTGGGCTATGACTTCATTGAGCCGAATGTAAATTCAGAGGGGGCGTCACACGAATAGTGTAGGTTTCGTTGTGTGCTGATAAACAAGGTACACAAAAAATGTTTTATTTTATAAAACTGTAGCCAAATAAGCTTTCAAATTCAACATACTTATTTTTTTAATTCGGGTACTATAGCAACAGTGACCTAGAAAACATTTTTTATTTTTTTAAAAAAAACAAGTAAAAGCTATTAACTTCCTTACATTTTTTTCTTTGTATACACATAGTGCAGCTTACTGTTCACAATTTTTTTTTGGTTTCGGTAGCATATACAACAACCGAGTGGCATTAATAGAATTTTAAAATATTCTTACCCATCTAACCACTTTTAGCCATAGCTATATTTAAAAGAATCATTTAATTTGTCTCATTAATAGTGTTATTTTACTGTTATTATTTTATTTTTTTAAGAAACTCTTTTTTGCGAGGTACTGTAGTATGTACAGTACTCAGGTCATAAATAGCATCTTATTTACTTTGCTCTCTTTTAGCTACAATGTGCTAAAGACCTTTTTAATTTGCATACATAACAATGGTTTTAAAGCCCTTTTTTCGCTGTGGCACTGTAGCAAGAAACAGTAGCTAAAAAGGAAAAAAATTCTCCGCAGGTACTGTAGCAGCAGAACAGTAATCATCTTGTGTGTGTTTCAAGGTTTATTTATTAAACAATTCAATAAACCTTCCTCCTTCAAGCAATTTGAGAAAACATCGTCTTTATTCCTTTGTGCAGTCTTCTTGTCTTGGTAGATCACCACCTATGATCAAATCAAACAACAGACAAGCACTGAAATAATTTTAACTTAAACCAAATCTTTTGTATTTAACTATGAATATTTTTTTAACAAACTAATGAATAGCCATACCGCAACGAAAACCAGTACAGTCTATTCCAACCAACATTTATAAAAATACGAACTTAGAGAGCAATAAATATTATCCTAAATCTTAGGCATCTTAATCTTGTAACAATTCTTCTTCAGGTCCTCTTCATTCATGATCTTGCATTCATCAGGATCTTTGTTGTGAACTTGTGATGTTGTGGGTGATGGTTGACGTCAGTGGTGTCGTTGCTCAAAGTAAATAGGGTAAGGCATGGACTAAGTTTTGAATTAGAGTAGAGTAGAAACAAAGACCTTCATGAAATAGATGAATAGATAAGAAAGAGATGTGAATATGAGAGGGTAAGTAAGAAGAAATGAAAGCAAAGAATTATAGATAAGGATAGTGATGACATGTGTTAGAAGCAAAGGAGGTTTGGTAAAAGTTTTTTAAATGAAAATAAGTACTTAGGGCTTTCCAGTCTAACTAGCGCGTCGTGCGATCAGCATGCTCTGATACCAACTCTATCGGGACCCGGCTTTGCAAAACCAACCCCTCTGTGTATCCGGTACCAGCCCCAAGGAATCATAGCTAGTACACACAGTATCAACAGATGATCAAACCGAACGCTTTATTGAATTGAAATAATCATTAGGTATTGTGGACTTATTGCCACTTATTACATTATCAGAGTATATTAGCAAGCAGAAGAACATTAAACCGCGTCGGTGAAGTCCCGTCAAATCACCACAGGCATCTGACCAGAGGGTACACCTCTAGTAGTTCGAATCGCCTCCGTCTACGTCTCCAGCGTACTCATGAGCAGCTTTACCTATTTGCAGGACTGAAAACAACTCGTGAGTATGGATAAACCATACCCAACAAGCATGTATATCCTTATGTAATGAAATGCAAGGTATCAAAGGGATGGATCAGATTTATTTGCATAAAGAGCACTTTTAAACAACCTTATCAGTTGTAAAGCAATAGAGTAAAATAATTTTAAATTTATTTCTTTACTCATGTTTTCTCAACACTATAATATTATGCCGTCTCAGCATAGACCGAGATGACACTCGTCGCCAACTCTATACGAAACCCTTGCAATATACTCCCTGTAATGCATTCATTGCATGGCAATCGCTGTCTGGCACTCACTGTCGGGCAATCCCTGCCCCTACCTACTACAGCAATTTAATTATTAAAAGGTGAGACTAACAAGTAGAGCTGCCTAAGCCCGCTCTTGACCATGAGCACGGCTATCATGATAGTTTTAACTCTGCAGAGTATGCACATTTTACCCATGGGACTCACCCGAGAGTAAGACAAAGCCATTATCCCTAGTACTTGTAGGATTGGGGATGCCTCACTAAGGATTCACCCCAGGCCGCCTCGCGCTAAGCCCGAAGTCCCCTCGTGTGCCAAATGGGTATATGGTGGTTGCAAGCCACACCCACACCGCCATGACAAGCCAAACCTAGATTTTCCAAGATAACAACTAAGGTATTACCATTATTAACACCCATGGCTGTACTGTTTTGCCTGGTCAGTTCATCCACGAAGTTCGGTTTTTATGTCGACCGAGGTGGCATACCACAAATCAACATCCACCAATCAAACCACCACCTCGAATCTACTCACGCCACGTTGATTTTAGTTGAATTAAAGTTTAACCAAAATCACACGATAAAGAGTAGATTCTCTCTACCAAGACTTTAATGATTTCCCATCATGATGATCATCTAGATTTTTCATCGAAACAAGTAAGCATCTAGCGTGAGTACAAATCAAGGGTGGCTATAATAAGATATAAATTATGCTAGGCATCAATAGAAAGGTAACACGTGCTAATAGATGATTAACACGTCATTGACAATAACTAAAATCAAATATACAAAATAACAATAAAATTAGTATGCACCGTTTAAACCCTATGAATAGTAAATATGAGGGAAAATAAAGTGGGATCGACATGCATCTAGCTTGCACCTGGGTCCGGGTAGCGCGTCACTTGACAACTAACAGCTAATTCCCCACCGGACTCCTCCGCGACATCTACACGCAAATCGAGGCATAGACGAATCAACAGCAGCAAATAAAACTCAGAAAATTATGAAATAAATACATGAGGTAGATTAGGTTAAAAGAAGATCAAGGAAATTTGTTTGGTGTGAAACGGAGCTACGGTTTGGGAGATACAAAAGATGAAGAAGCACGGTTCATGTAAACAGTACTGTGGGTGGATTGACTGGTCTTTTACCAGAGGGATTAAAGAGGGGAGGCTGCCTTGCCTCAGCTTCACACGTGCAAGAGGCAAAGAAAAGCAGAGAGAGTGAGAGAGAGAGAGAGAGAAAGGGAGATGGGGCGGCGGCGGGTTGGCCGGCGGCGGCGCGACGGAGGGCGGAGGCCGGCGAGAGCGGCGGTGCCAGGCGGGCGGCGGTGCAACGGCGGCAGCAGCGGCACGCGGGTGGCGTGCAGCGACGCGCTTCGTGGCAAGGCTTCCCCGGCGGCAGCAGGTTGCCGGCGGGGCGAAGGGGCGGCCAGGCGACGGCGGCGCGAGCGCCTCCCGGCGGTAGATCCGGCAATGGGAACGGCACGCGACGGCGCTGTGCTTCCTCGGCTGCGCGCTCCAGCAGGAGGGTCGCGGCGCTCAGCCAGCGGCGAGGCGATCCCAGCGGTCAAGAGCTATGGCGGTCCTCCTCCCGACGGCGTGCCCCGGCGAGGCGGCGGCCTGGGTCACGGCACTCGCTGGTGGCGGGTACTGGCAACCCGAGGACGGCGGCGGCGGGTCCGGGGTGGCGCGGTGGCCAGTGCAAGATCGGTACGTCGCGGCGACGGCTCACCACGATTAACGGCGACACATAGCTCCTCCCTTCTCCGCGGTTGTGGTTTCTCCTTGATGACCCCTACGGCTTGGGCTTGAGAGAGATAGGGTTTCGGCTGGGATTTGCTCGGGTTTGAGAGGAAAACGGCCGATGGCGGCCGTGTATATATATACTGTTACTAGGTCAGTTGTTTGGAGATATAGAAGTCAGGACTAAGGCAATGGATTTGGTATGTATGACGATGGATTTTGGGATGTTTTGGTTGGGCAATGTCGGTTGCAATCCGACGAGAGGTTGGCTTGGGTTATATATGGCTAGTTAGGATTTGCAATCATGTTTGTATAATGAATCTGATTTGGGTCTTAATTTGGGCTGCATGCTATGGAAGGAGCGGATTTGGTAAGGATGGTTTTGATTTTGTTTGGTTTCGAAAGAGACACTGATTTTGGTTTGCTCTCGGTTTGGGCTGCACGGCCCGGGCCGGCGAACACGGCCACGACAATTTCATAGCTCTAAATTGAAATAATATGCTTTTAGGTTTTTGAAAATAATAGGATGTCATAGCTCGCTTGCGCGGCCGGTGGCACTGCAGCCAGAATAGCAGTGGCAGGAGCAAACAATGAATGTCTAGAGAGAAAGAGGGAGACATGGGAAACAAGAGGAGGGCTGAAATTGAGTATTACTGTACAAAATCCACGATTTGGTGAAAAACCGCTTCGGGTAAAATCCGACGAGGTTTTCGGCGATTAAATTTGACTTTTTCCGACCACGAAACTTCGAGCTCTCGGTTGGAATGGATTCGTGACGAAGATACAAAGGACGTCTTTGGACGGTTTGGGCAGATTTGCACCGAGGTGGCGCTGAGATGAGAAAGAGTGGGGCTGCTAGGGTTTTGAGGAGTTAGCCTTCGGCGATTTTTATAGAGAGAAGGAAAAAGTTTTAGGATCCGAAATTTTAGGAGGATGATCTACAAGGGATTTACTAGGACGTGTTTTTCTCGAAATTGTGGTTTACATCTTTGAGATGGCCTAGCCGACAAGAAAAGGAGGAGACAGCGCGGTCGTTTGCCCGAAAGAAAAGTGGAGATCAAAGAAGGAAAGGAATGAGGAGATGACAAGTGGGTTTACCGGTTAGAGAGAGAAAAGGAATTTTCCCAAATATACCTTAATTAAAATTTATTAAGAGAAAATCATGATAATACAAAATCCAAATCTTGTAATAAGAGAAGATAATAGAATTTTGAAAACAAATCGAAAAGTCCCTAGCTTTGTTTACTTTTTAACTCCTAATAGATTGAATTATTTTGTTTGACAAATTTTTCTTTTTCAAAACAAATCAAATTGGTTTCATTTTTCCACAACCGAAAATATACAAATCATTGAAATTCTTTTATTTTATAAGACCTTTGCTTTAAGCACTTTATTAATCGAAAAATGTAATTAGATGTATTTTCAAAATAAAAATATTGTAAAGCAACTCTTTGAACTTATTTTTATTCGAAATTCTCAAATTTTAATTTTTAAATTTTGAAAATCTTTTTAAATCGCCACTTTATTATAATTTTACCCGTTATTACCTCAATAAAGTTTGAAAATATTCCTGAAATTTTATTTCTCTCAAAAATTTTAATTTTAACAAATTTGAAAATTCAAGATGTTATAGAAACCCATGCAACAAGCACTCAGGCGTTTTCCTCAGTGTAAAGCTGATATTCTCTGGCAGCAGCTCGACCAGCTCCAAAAGGCCAGTTTCATCCGTGAAGTCGAGCACTCCGACTAAGTAGCCAACCCGGTTGTGGTCAAGAAGAAAGGTGGGAAGTGGCGCATGTGTGTCGACCACTGGGACCTCAACGCTGCATGTCCTAAGGACAATTTTCCCTTACTGTGCATAGACCAGCTGGTCGACACAACGATGGAGTCCTAGCTCATGAACTTTCTAGACACGTACTCCGGGTACCACTAGATTAACATATCGTCAGAGGATGAAGAGAAAACTGCCTTCGTCTCCCCTTTCGGCACCTTTTGCTATACGACCATGTCTTTCGGTCCGAAAAACGTGGGGGCTTCCTTCTAGCGTTTAATGCAAAAAACTTTTCCCGAGAAAATAGGGCGCAACTTGGAAGTTTATGTAGATGATATTATAGTTAAGAGCAAGGTCCCGCACACCCATGTTTTCGACCTAGAGGAAACTTTTGCAAATCTTAAACGCCCTCAAGTAAAGCTCAATCCAGAGAAGTGTGTGTTTGGTGTGTGGATCGGGAAGCTGCTCGACTACGTGATAGGTGAATCAGGCATTGGGGCCAACCTGAAAAGATCGAGGCTATTGAGAAGATGCGAACCCCTTCTAGCGTGAAGGAAGTCCAATCCCTCACCGGGTGAATGGTGGCACTTACCCGTTTCATTTCCTGGCTCGGCGAGCGCGGCCTGCCTTTTTTTAAGGCCCTACGCAAGCACGACAATTTCGTCTGGACAGAGGAAGTTGAAGCCTCTTTCGTAGAGCTGAGGCGTTACTTGTCCAGTCTGCCTGTCCGGACCACGCCCAAGGAAGGGGAAGCGTTGCTCCCCTACCTGGCGGTTGAGCCGCAGGCGGTCAGCACGGTCTTGACAGCCGAGCGGGAAGGCACGCAGCGCCCCGTTTACTACATGAACGAGGTGCTCCACGGACGAAAGGAGCAATACCCTAAGATTCAGAAGCTTCTTTACGCCTTGCTCATGACCTCTAGAAGTTGTGCCACTGTTTCTAATCTCATTCGGTTACAGTCTTGACCAGTTTTCCATAGAGGGAGATCCTCAAAAATCCAGACGCCAACGAGCGCGTCGCCGAGTGAGCGGTCGAGCTAGGGGAATTCGATATCCAGTTCGCTGCCTGCACGGAAATCAAGCCCCAAGTGCTTGCAAACTTCATGGCCGAGAGGACCAGCCCCGCTCTACCAATGCAAGCGCCCTAGCAACTAGAGCTGGGTCGTTGGACCATGTTCTTTGATGGCTCACATTCTTTTGAGCACTCGGGATGCAATTTTGTTCTCATCTCCCCCAAGGAGAACAACTCAAGCATGTAATTCAACTCCACTTCGCCGTGACCAACAACACGGTAGAGTATGAAGGACTCTTGGCCGGGCTCTGAGCATGCGCTACACTCGGACTCAAGCAACTGATTGTGAAAGGGGATTCACAGTTGGTCGTGAACCAGGTTAACAAAGAGTTTTAGTGTTCCGATGGCTCAATGGCGTGTTACCTGGTCGAAGTGAGGAAACTGGACAAGCACTTCACTTACTTCAAAGTCTGTTATGTTCCCAGAAGGGATAACACCCTAGCCGATCAGCTCGCCAAGCTCGGCTCCTCATAAGAACCCGTCCCAACGGGGGTGCTCATAGACCACTTGCTCAAGCCCTCCATTTCCTCCGAAGAGAGGGCAGAAGAGACGCACGACAACATCTTCCCCCTTCCCTTTGCCAATCTTACCCTGCGCGCCATGGTTCTTCCACCTTTCTTTCCCTTCCCCTGCGAGTGGCCCTTGCCACCGGGGGTACTCTAAGAGTTGGCGTGTGTCTTCGGCACACCCACTGTCCCTATGGGACGGGATTGATGATTCTTCATAAGAAGCTCATCATGTTTTTCTGCCTCCAGCAGAGTAACAATCAACCCAGAGTGTCGGCTATACTTCGCCTGATGGTATAGCTGCTACAGAATCCTCGTAGAGGGGTGAAAGGTGCCTAAGGTCTTATCAAGCATCTCGGCATCGACTTGAAGTACTGGAAGTGTTGCATCATCCATTCTCTCTGTGCCTCCGGCAAGAGAACAGACACCTGCCGGTTATAGCGCTCCTTTAGGGAGTTTCATAACGCCAGTGGGGCTTCCTCCATCATGTACTCAATCTTCAAATCTGGGTGCAAATGATTGCGTATGAAGTGCAGAACTTCATACTTTAATGGCTCAAGGATAGGCGGTGCACCCTCTACCGAGGGTGCGATGGTGGCACCAAGGGAACGGGCGTTCAGATTGATCTTCATATCCATCGTTCAAGTCAGATAGTTGTTCCCATCTAGAGCAAGCTCGATGAACTCCCGTCTGTTAATGTCAGTCATATCCTACATAGGATCCAAATGTTTTTCAGGAAAAAAAATACCATATTCATATGCCAAATAATTAGACCATAATATCATATATGACTATCCTACCAGATTTTCATCAAATTTGCAAATAAACGGAGTCTACAGATCATTATGAGCAAATTAATATGATCAAACCATAACTAGGAACCAATTAAACGACATAATAAGCTAATATATTGCAGACAGGGGCATATTTGCAAAAAAAAAATCACAGAAAAGGGACCAGGGACATAAATACGAATAAAGTGGCCACAAACAGGCCCAATAAGAGCATATTGTTAAATATTTATGAAAAGGTCCCTGGGAGGGCCCGCTGGCTAGGGTTTCCCCAAACCCTAGCCGCCGCCATTGGGGCTTACCGAGCCGGCCTCTGGGCGGTCGCCGCCACTAGGCCGATGGATGAGGAGGTGCGGGCGGGTCCTTCTGCTGCCGGTAAATCCTTGTTACCTTCTTTTGCGCGGCGCCGCCGCCGTCGCCTCCTCGTGGGTAGCATGGGCACAGGCCGCGGCCACCTCTAGCTCCACGCAAGCACGCTGGATGGCTAGGTACGGACGTGGGCGTGGGGGCTGGCCGCGCCGCCGCCGCCACGCATCGAGCGAGCCGTCGTCGCCACTCACGTGTGCACATGGGGAGCACCGGGCGAGCCACCGCCGCCACTGCCGCCGCTCCTTCGGTGTGCAGATAGCCGGCCGGGTGAGCTCCTCTTTGACGGTTGCTCAAACCCATGGTTGGTGATCTCAAAATCATGATTTAGTGGCAAAATCTCCCTACAAATTTACTGCATATAGATTCATAGATCAAACAGTAGAGTTGGATCAAGAACGATATACTAATTTAGTGAAAACCAGAGCGATTCGTGCTGATAACGTGTTATAGTATCGTGTAGTCATTCACACACAACAGGCGCGGATCAACCAATCAATCGCAGGAGAAAATACAACGACATTAATCAAAACACCAGATGTAGAGAGGCAACCCACAACACAAATCTTTATTAATTGGAACAGTCATCCACTAAATACAAAGGGGTACCTGTCCTATTTATAGTCCTAGTCTAATTTAGTTTTGTCCACAATACCCTAAAGATAATCCAGGTTGGACCATCCACATTAGCTACTATATCCTTCCACTCTATAATACTATTCACTACTCTCTCCATCCAACACTTTAAAATTCCTTCACAATTTACACTACACTCTAAAAGATTCATTCTCTATACTAGCTACTCTATCCTAAACTACAGTATTATAGAGTACCTGCTACGAATGCTCTTTAGACCATTTACATCAGCTACTCTATCCTCCCACTCTATAATACTATTCACTACTTCCTCTATCCAGTACTCTAAAATTCCTTCACACTTTACACTACACTCTGATGCTCTTAGGGCATCTCCACCAATGTGCCCAAGCCCCATGCCCATCACTGTAGCAAACAATGATGGAGCATGGAATAGGAAAAGTAGAGTGTAGGAATAGTAATGAGGCAGTTGTTGGAGAGGTGAATAGGGATAGGCAGCCCCATTTGGTGAGGTGGCACGTGAATAAGGATGAGACAAATTTGAAATGGGGCAACCGGTGGAGATACCCTTAAAGCATCTCCACCAGCTACTCTATCCTCTCACTCTATAACATTATTCACTACTCACTCTATCCAACAATCTAAATTTTTTTCACATTTTACACTATACTCTAAAAGATTTTTTCTCTACACCAGCTGCTCTATCCCGATAGATTACCTGCTTTAGATCCTCTTAGAGCAAGGCCAACAGCGGCCCTATCCGGGCCCTTATCCTATCGGATAGGGAAAACAGGGGACTGTAGCCCCGATTGCAAGCTCCAACAGTTGCCCGCCGCAGCCCCCATTTCTCAGGGCGAAGGAGAGAGAGACCCTAAAGCTGGGGAGTCTCTATCTTGCCCCGATCGCGAGCTGGGGTGAGTGGAGGAGCAACGGCTCGGTCCGTCCCGCGCGCGCTCGGAAGAGCTGGCCGGCGACGGGTCGGGCGATTTGGGGCGACAAGCTTGCGGGAGTGGCCAGATCTGGAGGTCGCCCATACAGGAGCTGGTTGTGTGCAACCATGGCCGCGGCAACGATCCGTCGTCGCCATCCTGAAGCGGCGAGTCTCCGTCGACCTCCCCGTGCGGCGTCGTCGTCTTCGGTTTCATCTACATCCTCGATGAGCAGCGGCGGTCCTTGCAGTGACCAACAAAGGTGACTTCCCTCTCCCAAATCCGATGCGTTTTTTGTGGGAGAAATTTGAGGAGTCCATTCATGGGTTTGGCGATGGCTCGTAGATGAAGGGATTTTGTAGGATTTGGGAACTAGTGTCAATGATTTTGGATGAGTAGCCATAGTGTACAAGGCCGAAGGCCACTGGCGAGTCTCCTCCCTCCGCTGGCCTTTGGGCGACAATGGCTGGTGGCGCCTCGTTGGATAATCGGGGATGGGGGGAGGAGGGCGTCGGGGCAGGGGAGTTGAGGTCCCGGTTGGAGGCCTGCGGGGTCGACGTAGCGACGACCGCAGCTTGTCCTAGGAGTGGCCCCAATGCGGTCGTCGCCGGCGACGAGCGCAGCTTCTGCCACCATTGCGGTCGCCTGAGTCAAGTTAGATGTTCTGTATGGCAACTTGCCCAACCGAAATTTTTGTGCCTTTCGATTCCCCCAATTTGGCCCCGCGAAATGTGCAATCTCGGTGCCTTCTTCCCATTGCTTTGCAGCTTTCCCTCGTGGACCTCTTAAAATGTAGCAGTAGTGCTCATAAACCTTGGACCTTCAACATGGGTAGGCTGCTGCCCTTAGCTTGGGCTATTTTTGTGCTTCATGTTATCTTGTACATTCCTTAATTTTCAATGAGGTTCCGCATTGAGTGTGATGGTTTATTATACAAATCGGGAATCATATGTCTAGTACCTTTGGTCATATTTTGGTAATCCATATGGGTCGACTCTAGGGGTATATCCATATTTGTAGAGGCCATATGGTTTGACACTAGGGGTATCCATATTTGTAGATGGACAGCGAAGCCGAACGGCTCCGAAAGGTTCTTATGGCGACGATCGATTCCATAGAGGACATTGCGGGATCCATCATACAAACCGTTGATGACAACCTAAACCCGGGCGGCTGCCCGGCAACGAACATTGCTAACGGGGCTTTGTGCGATGTGCGGGAACTCGTGGTCATTCTTGACCAAGTCACTATTGAAGCCAAGGAAGAAGTCGTGGCGCCCCAACCTCTACCACTGCCGACCGACCACAGGAGAGGATGTCACCCGCACGATCGTAATGTGCCGTAGGCTGGGACGGTGATGACTGGGATCCAACATATAAGTCCGACTGCTCCTTGGAGACTGAGTACTACTACTATGACAGCGATCATTCACCTAAAAACCGTTAATGGTTCAATGTAATCCATCCATGGCATGTACCCTTTATTATTTCGCACCGCTAGAAGTTTGTTTGAATTAAGTGCGCCATCTACAGACTTGGCCGAAGTATTTCTAAAAAATTTGCAAGTGGGCAATGCATGTATTATGAACCTATGTGTTATATGTGTATGCTCTATCCCTTTGTGTGTGTTGGGAAAAGTACGTGGCCCATGAAGGTTCGGCCCACTTACTTACCCGTGGCCCCACAGGAGGCAAGCTCAGGGCCAGCAAGCTCGCGCCCGAGCTTGGTAAGCTCGAGCCCGAGCTTCCCCGCCTTGGAAGCTCGGGCCTCTTGCTTACTTTGGGCTTCGGAGGTACAAAGGAACAGAACCCGAAGCAAATCGTGCTGTGCCACGGACAGGATACGCTTCGGGTCCCCAGAGTCACCGAGAATTAAATGCGCGCACTATACCAAGGAGCGCCTGGCGGCAGCTTCTAACGGGTTGGCGGCCGGTCCCGTCAACCGCCCGCATAGGCAAAGACACGTGCTGACCGGTAGTGGTCCGGCGCGGTGATCGGAGGATTGCACTCGATTACCCGGAGGATTTGGTACGCTACCGGCATGGCAAAAAGGCAACGACTAATTCAACGGATCAGCACAAGCTACAAATGGCGGAGAGCGCTTATAAAAGGCGTCTGAGCCACAACAACGAGGACCGGCTTCACTTCCACATACACACAACTCACTTGGAGAATAGCCACTGTAGAACAGGAGCACTTGCACTCTCGTAGAAGCTCTAGTTCCCGGCGGTAGTTCTCCGCATTCAGGTAACTGTAGGAACACACACAGTGCCTTGAGCACTTATTGTACTCGAGGCCCGGGCTTCCCAAAGCCCGGACTTCACCCCCCTTGTACTCGTTTAAGCTCGGCATTAAACGAAGACTGGACGTAGGGCTGTTATCCCGCAGTGGAGGCCTGAATCAGGATAAAAACACTCGTATTATATCCCCTGTGATCCGGTCTCGACGCGTCCGACCGTGTCGGGACTAGGTCTTTTCCTTCGGCAGCATCCGGCCAGGCGGCCGGGTCTTGGTCTGGGGGACAAGGCCGCCTTCGGGCCTCGCACCCCCTTCCCTTGCTTATTGGCGCTGCGGAGGCTCGCCTCCCAGTCGCCGACAGCGGGCGCCCACCGTGGGGCCCGATTGCGGTCTTCTCCCCTCGATCAAGTCGAGGATGACCTTGTTGTCTTACGACGACATTGATACCGTGGACCTCAACTACGATGATCGCGACGATCTCGACGACGTCAACGAGTCGTATGAGGAGTGGCAGGCGGGTATCCTCGCCGGAGCTCAGTCCGACGAGATGAAGGTGGAAGAAACACCCGCCTCGGGAGTAGCTGTTCGCTCCCCAGCTTTGCCCTGCACTTCGCTGACTCACGTCAGCGAAACCCTCATGGAGGGACTGGAGGCACCGCCACTAGTGCCGCATCCGGATGGACCGCACGCATTCGCGGCCACGTCCGAAGAGGAGGACCAGTCCTGCGCACGCAACTGGCGCCCCGGCCCCTCAAGGCCAGCAGCGGACCAGCGTGAGCCCATGGTAGTGGAGGGTGCCGATGGCACCGCCTCCGTGGGTGACACCGACATGTCTCCTTCGCGGGAGCCTGCCTCACGTCATGTATTTGCGGCGTCGGCGGGCGACCCGCACCACCCGCGTCGACCAGCGAGAGCACCGGCGGCGTGAAATTTGTCTGAGCCTCTTTCTTTGGGTCGGTCAGGCGAACCTGGCGAGATATCTGTCGCAGAACTCGCTGGCGACGCCCGCCACGCGCTATCGTCTTGGCGCTCGCCGACCACTACCATCACCAACCCAAAGGTCGCGCAGATTAGCAAAGGGTTAAAGCGATGCCAGGTCATGCGTGACTGGAGAAGGACCCGTGAGGTTCACCATGGTCGACACAGGCGCCACGGTTGCGAGCGGCCTAGAGGAGCTCGGCTGGGATCTCGGCGAGCACCTCGAGCCCGATCACACCGGTGGCTCCTCGGCGGCAGCTGCAGAGCGTTGATGTGGCGGGCAGTATGCACGTCCACGGCGACGGCGCCCTCAGCGCACCCGTGAGTCTTTTCCCTCCTCGGGCCGCTTTCGGGTGGCAGACCCCCCGTTGGAAACAACGGGGCCGCCCCTGGGTGCCCGGCCTTCTCCCGAGCTTTGCGTGAGGCCCCGTGGCCTCGCAAGTTCAAGCCCGGGAGCATCGAGAAGTTCTACGGGAGTAAGAACCCCGACGAATATCTCGCCGTTTATACTACCGCCATCCTGGCCGCAGGCGGTAACGAGGCCGTAATGGTCAACTACTTCCCAACCGTCTTGGAGGGAATGGCCCGAACCTGCCCGTTCAACCAGCGCCGGGGTTCGATCTTGGTAGGAACAGTGCGAGGCGCCCGGACAAACTTCGTGGTCGCTACTGGCGTGCCTAGAAAGCCCCAAGACCTCAAGCTTGTGGTCCAGAGGGCCTGCAGGACTACGTCCGCAGGTTCGCCCAGTCATAACACCATTCCGTCGATCTCAAGCGAGGCCATCGTTGAGGCCTTCAAGGAGGAGAGCGGAATACCCGTTTACCGAGGACCTTGAGCTCCATCCGGTCCACACCATGACCGATTTGTTTCGTCTTTGCGGAAGGATACATCAATGCCTCCGAGGCGGTGGAGTGCAAGAGAGGGAGGACGGAGAAGAAGGCGGTGGTCTTGACCGCACGGATGCCAAGAAGGGTGACGCCGAGAAGAAGAAGAAGAAGAAGAAGAAGAAGAAGAAGGAGCTCGCCGCCCGCCACGCCTCGTCGCGGTAGAGCCCGAGAGGCCCGCTCCTCTGGCGGCCGCCCACGCCAGCCGCCCGCCCAGTGGAGGAACGGCGAAGCGCGAGCGAGGCGGCGAGCTCCCGGCCTCGACCTCGACCGGCCCAGGGGGCTAACCTTCCGAACAACCGCTACTGCCTTCTCCATCGGCAGTACGGCCATGACTTGCGTAATTGCAGGACGTGGGCCGCGCGGTTGGAGGACTTCTACACCGGGCGCGGGCTCATGCCTGAGCTCCCTGACCACGGGGTGCCGGACGACCGGGCGCCTCAGGACGCCCATGGAGACGCCTTCCAGGAGGCTCGCGCACATGTCGCCGTGATCTTCGGCGGTGCTTCTGCTTATAGCTCGCGACGCGAGCTTAAGGCCGCTGCCCGGGAGGTTTACCACCTCGAAAAGGGTAAGCCTGGAGACGCACCCTGCGGTGGTCCCATCAGTCGATCACTTTCTCCGGGGATGATTGTCCCCCCGGAATGACCAGGCCCCAGCGCTTGCCGCTGGTGCTCTGTCCCACCATCAGCAACACGCGAGTCGATCGCGTGTTGGTAGATGGCGGGAGCTCCCTGGACATCATCACTGCTCAGGTCCTTGAGCAGATGGAGGTCCCGCGGTCCAAGATCAAGGACATAGCCATCCCCTTCCACGGCATTGTCCCTAGGTCGCCCCTCTGACCGTCGGGCAATCGTCGTCTTTACTGTGGCGTTTGGGACCCCACAGAACTTCCGGACGGAGTACGTCACCTTCGAGGTGGTGGACTCCGAGCTCCCATACAACGCCATCCTTGGACGCCCTGCGCTGTCCAAGTTCATGGCGACCACCCACCACGGCTACCCTTGCTGAAGATGGGCCCCTCACAGGTCATCACGATCAAGGGCAGCCACAAGGCAAGAATGGCTGTGTGAGAGCGCTTTGGCCATGGTCGGATAGCTCCCGGCGTGGCGGCTAAGGCCGAGCGGCCGACAGTCCGCCCATGGTGGCCCTACACCGTAAGGAGCCCACTAAAGCGATCCCCTCTCCGAGGGCGACCGGCCAAGGTGCGTCACGTAGGGGTCAACCTCGAGTCCAAATAGGAACTCGAGCTCGTCACCTTCCTCCGGGCTAACGCAGACATGTTCGCGTGGGAACCATCCCACATGCCCGGAGTCCCAAGGGAAGTCATCGAGCCTGAGCTAGGCTGTTCACCGACAAAAAGCTGTCGAGACAGGCCCTACGGTGCTTTCCAAAGTGGAAGGCCGACATCATCCAGAAGCAATTTGGCAAGCTCCTCCAAGCCAGCTTCATCCGAGAAGTCGAGCATTCCGACTGGCTAGCTAATCGATTCGTCGTCAAGAAGAAGGGCGGAAATGGCGAATGTCGTCGACCATCGCGACCTCAACGCCGCTTTGCCCTAAGGACAATTTCGCCACGCATAGACCAAGCTGAGTCGTCGACGAGCGGCGGACTCGGCACTCATGAGCTTCTGGGCGCCTACCCGGCTATCACCGGATCGCGCTTCGCAAGGAAGGCGAAGAGAAGCGCGCCGTAACACCTTTTGGTACCTTCTGCTACACGACCATGTCCTTCGGTCTAAAGAACGCGGGAGCCACATTCTAGCGATTAATGCAGAAGACGGTCCCTGATCAGATAGGGCGCAACGTAGAGGTTTACGTGGACGATGTTGTTGTAAAAAGCAAAATCCCACGGACCATGTGACCAACCTTCAGGAAACTTTTGCTAATCTTAGAAAGCATCGAGTTAAGCTGAATCCTGAAAAATGTGTCTTTGGTGTCCGGTCTGAGATGTTGCTTGGCTATGTGATAGGAAAGGCGAGCATTGGGGCAAACCCCGAGAAAATCAAGGCCATCGTGAATATGAGGTCACCAACCTGCACCAAAGAGGTGCAAGCCCTCACCGGGCGGATGGCGGCTCTCAGCAGATTCATATCTCGTCTCGGCGAGCGCAGTGCACCTTTTTGCAAGATCCTGCGTAAGCACGATGGTTTCGAATCGACAGAAGAAGCAGAGGCCACTTTCAGCGAGCTAAAGCGTTACCTGTCCACGTCTCCCGTCCTACCCACACCAAAGCTCGGGGATGCTCTACTCCTCTATTTGGTGGTTGCCCCGCAAGCTGTAAGTGTTGTACTACCAGTCGAACGCGAAGGCAAGCAACAACCCGTATACTACGTGAGCGAGGTACTTCACGGGCCTAAGGAGCGGTACCCTGAGGTTTAGAAGCTCTTGTACGCCTTGCTTATGGCCTCGCGAAAGTTGCGTCACCATTTCCAAGCCCATCCAATTTCGGTCCCAACGAGTTTTCTGTTAAAGGACATCATTCGGAACACAGACGCGAACGGGGGGGTCGCAAAATGGGCAGTCGAGCTTGGTGAATTTGACATCATGTTCGTTCCCCGAACAGCGATCAAATCCCAAGTCGTGGCTGACTTCTTGGCTGAGTGGACCGGCCCAGCCGACCCTTCGGGAGGCTCGCCCGAGTCGCAAGCCAAGAAGCGCACTGGACCATGTTTTTCGATTGGTCGAGCCAATTTGAGCGATCAGGCTGCGGGTTTGTTCTCATCTCCCCCCAAGGAGAACAAATTCAGCATATAGCATACTCCATTTTCCCATAGCGAACAATCTTTGCGGAGTCTGAAGGCCTCCTAGCCGGCCTCTGAGCATGCATCTGCGCTTCGGCATAAAGTGACTAACGGCGAAAGGATTGAAGTTGGTCGTCGCCAAATAAATAAGGAGTTTCGATTGTTCTGACGACTCAATGGCGCGATACTTGGCAGAAGTGAGAAAGCTGGAGAAGCACTTCACGAACTTCGAAGTGTGGTATGTTCCCAGACTGGCTAATAGCCTAGCCGATAAGCTCGCGAAGCTTGGCTCCTCATAAGAAACTGCCCCGGCGGGGGTGCTCGTGCAGCACCTATTAAAGCCCTCTATTACCTCCGGAGAAGAGGCCCCCGAGAAGACGGTTGCCTTGATCCAAACGACCGGTACCGTTTCGTTCCTAGAGCAGCGCGATACCTGGATGACGCCATTCGTCCAGTTCTTGACACATGGGACACTGCCACAGGACACAGCTGAGAAATCCCGGCTCCAAAGACAAGCCCGACCTTACCGATTACTCGGGGGCTTGTTGTACCGAAGGGGTTCTAACGGCGTACTTTGCAAGTGCGTGACCCGGGAGGAAGGCAAATTTCTCCTCCAAGACATCCACGACGAGATCTGCGGGGCCCACGCCCCTTTCAGAACCCTAGTTGGAAAAGCCTTTTGCATGGGGTACTACTGGTCCACTGCGTTGACCGACGCAAGAGAGCTAGTAAGACGTTGCCCAGCCTGCCAATATCATGCCCGGGTGTCCCACCAGCCCGCATACGAGCTGCAGACTATCCTGCTAACCTGGCCATTCTCAACATGGGGAATGGACATATTTGGTCCGTTTCCCAGAGGCCTAAAGGGCTGCACGCACCTGTTCGTCACTATCGACACTTTCACTAAGTGAATCGAGGCTGAACCAGTGTCGAGCATATCCGCCCAAACGGCCAAGAGGTTCCTTAGGAACAATATCGTGACCAGGTTTGGCGTCCCAAGTAACCTGATCGCTGATAATGGGACGCAGTTCACAAGCGAGCTCTTCCAGGACTACTGCGAAGAACTCGGCATGAAGGTCGCCCTAGCTTCGGTAGCTCACCCACAGAGTAATGGTGCAGCCGAACACGCGAATGGGCAGATCATGCAGGGCATTAAGCGCCGAGTGTACGACGCTCTTGCCGAGCAACGTCACAACTGGGTGGCAGAACTACCCTCCGTGCTTTGGGCAGCCCGGACAACCTCTAATCGGGCTACTGGCGAAACCCCATTCAGGCTTGTATACGGCTCGGAAGCGGTATTACCCTCCGAACTAAGACTTGGTTCAGTTCGTGTTGATTTTGCAGGTGAAATCGACAACGACGAGGAACGACTACTGGACCTCGACCTATCCGAGTCCTGCCGCGAGCAAGCACTACCGCGAGCGGCAGCATACCAGCAATCCCTGTGGCGTCACGCGGCTAAAAAGGTACAGACACAGACCTTGCAAGTTGGCGACCTGGTTCTAAGACGAGTTCAGAACCTGGCTCATGCCAACAAGCTCACCCCAAGATGGGAAGGCTCAGACACTGTCAGATCCGCCCGACGCCCGGGTCAGAAGATCGCAATGCCGGACGGGAGAATCCTCAACAGCTCCTGGAACATCGCTCAACTTCAGAGGTTCTACGCCTGAGAAAAGGTCGTAAGTCTCCATTCCCTCTCTCTCACTCTCTCCCTTTTGACCATCCTACCATTCCCTAGAGGGCCCCCAAAACTAACCCCAGCGACCTAAACTCATGATCGGGCTTGGGAGAAAGCCCGAGCTGTTCCAGTATACATCGGCAGAATAGTGGCTACGCAGAAGCCAACCCCCGGGATTCCTTTGCATACGGGTAAGCCGATATCCATCACACCACGCAAGATCCCGCGTGGGCACACGCTTTCCGGCCCTATATCATAAACCTGCTACAGGCCCGAGATACCTCTAGAGTCCAATACTCTGTCTCTCGCAAAGAGAAGGAGCTAGGGCTATAAGCTTCGTTCACAGCGTACGGTCTCTAAGCCACGCCCGTGCTTCTCCTTAGAAGCATGGACATGGCTCGGGGGTTAGGGTCGATTTTTCAAAAATTGATCTCTCTAAACCACAACCGACCTTCTGTCGAACCAGAAGCTCGGTCGTGGCTCAGGATCTAGGGTCGATTTTTCAAAAATTGATCTCTCCAAACCACAACCGACCTTCTGTCGAACCAGAAGCTCGGTCGTGGCTCGGGGGCTAGGGTCGATTTTTCAAAAATTGATCTCTCCAAACCACAACCGACCTTCTGTCGAACCAGAAGCTCGGTCGTGGCTCGGGGGCTAGGGTCGATTTTTCAAAATTGATCTCTCAAACCACAATCGACCTTCGTCGAACCGAAGCTCGGTCGTGGCTCGGGGTTAGGGTCGATTTTTCAAAAATTGATCTCTCCAAACCACAATTGACCTTCTGTCGAACCAGAAGCTCGGTCGTGGCTCGGGGGCTAGGGTCAATTTTTCAAAAATTGATCTCTCTAAACCACAACCGACCTTCTGTCGAACCAGAAGCTCGGTCGTGGCTCGGGGGCTAGGGTCGATTTTTGCAGGATCGATCTTTCGAACGGTCGATTTCTTAAAGGTTGATTCTCCAAGAGCAGATACCCAAGCAAGGACTTCCAATCTTCTCTAAGCCACGCCCGGACTTCTCCTCAGAAGCACGGACATGGCTCGGGGGCTAGGATCGGTAGGACTATACTGCGTTTTCATTTCTTTCTTGCCTATTCGACTACTAGCGTTTGTTTGCATGCAGGAAAGACAACAGAAAAAAGAGAAGCAGCGATAACCACAAACAACTTTATTTAAAGGGTTCTGGGATGGCTTACAAGCCAGCTACACCGAGTCCCAGCGGAAGGGCCTCAGAAACCCGACAACCACGTCGGCCACCTCGGCAAGCGCCGGGGCAGCCTCGACCAAAGCCGTGGCGGCAGCAGCGTCGCGGGCACGGGCACTGACCAGCGCCTCCACGAGCGGATCAAAAGCCCTGCGGAGTCGCGGGACGACTTCCACCAGCGCTTCGACCCGGGCACGGGCGCGCGCCTCCTCCTCCGTGAGCTCGGCCATGGCAATATCAAAATCCGCCCAAAGCTCCGCCAACTCTGGATCACGAGCCATGGAAGCAAGAGGGCAAGGTATGGAAGAAAGAAGTCTAGAATGAGAAGTGGCCGTCGCATTGGTCTCTTTTTATAGCCAGGATCCGGGAAGCCGGGCGATCCTGTGAGTAATGGCGTCGGAAGCGCCCCGATCTTGAG
Organism: Olyra latifolia; assembly: GCA_036346145.1. Classification (NCBI taxonomy): domain Eukaryota; kingdom Viridiplantae; phylum Streptophyta; class Magnoliopsida; order Poales; family Poaceae; genus Olyra; species Olyra latifolia. The sequence continues at coordinate 59,816,870 of CM070525.1, forward strand.
CTGTTCAAGATCAACGCGAATGTCTCTTGGGACATGGCGCAGCAGTCAAAACGACGTTCGGCATTCCAGGGAGAAGGCGGACCGAAGAAGTGACGAAGGAAAGAAGTCAAAACAAGTCAACTACATTAATAAAGGGTATTTACAAGGGCAAGCCGGATTACCGCCCAACAAAAAGGAAAAGGAATGAAAAAAAAGGGGCCTACGGCTTAGGCTGGCACCGGATGCGTTCCTCAAGCTCAAGGGCGCGGTTGCGTTCGGCCTTAAGGGCCTCCAGCAACCGGCATGAAACCTCCTTGACATCCTCCCGCGCCGCGGCTAAGGCCGCCTCAGCCGCAGCCGAGCCTTCGAGCCTTGAGCCATTGCTGGATCGAGCTCGGCGAGCTTCCTCAAGCTCGGCACGTGCGGCTTTGGCTTCCCGTTGCCACCGCGCGCCTTCCACCCGCAAGGCCTCTTGTTCGGCATTGTGCTTAGCCTCAAATGAGCAAGCCATACCAACAACCTCGCGGTAGAACTGCACCCAGAAGATAGGCTAAGGAAGGGAAGGACCCAAGCAGAGAAGACACAAAACTATAAAGGCCAAGCCCGGAGGCACTTACCCGCTTGGCGACTGCCGCGGCTTCAACCTCATACCCAGCCTGCGAAACGACCATAGGCGAGGGGAGCACGGCTGTCGACGATTTGCGTCGGCAATATATTTTATGGGGTGATGCGAGAGATCACGACAACGATGGTAGCACAGGGAGCTGAAATTATACAGGTTCGGGCCCTCGAGGCGAGGTAATACCCTACTCCTATGCTCGTGGATTGTATTTGGGTGGATTCTGATGATGATTACAAGATGGGAGATTCGATGTCCCCACTAGGGACCCCGTACCCCCTTTATATAGTGTAGGGGGTCGGGTTACAGATAGAAACCCTAGTCTGTATTTGGAAGATATAGATATAACCGATCCGGCTACGCCTATACCCATGTAACATGAATAGGAAACGAATTCGTGTCTTTGTAGGTTATCTTCACCGACCGCCTACCAAGCTCGCTTATACGGAAGGGCCGATCGACTCGGCCCAAGGTGGCGACGTCTTGTAGTATACCCTCGGACACCAGGGCCCATGTTTTCCACAAGAGTCTAGCCCCGAGTGCTTGGGATTGGGTTGTCTTGATTCGGGCTCGGCTTGCGGTCCTTGAGATGTTAGCCGAAAGTGGCGTCACTCTTAAGCAGTCGATGAAGTGCACCGCCAAGTAACTCACTGATCAAACAACACAGTTGCAAAGAACTCGAGAAAATTCTCAAGCCATTTAATATGCCTGCTACCCAGCCCGACGGATCGGCATGCTGGCTAATGGCCTCACGGAGAGACATACCAGAGAAAAAGTGGATGTCACTGAGTAAGCAATGCCACCCAGCGTTATCCTCCCTGTTACAACTTATGGCATTCAAGCCTGATTTGCAGAGCTCAACATTCGGTCCAACATGGGACATGCCACAACCTGCATAGGGTGTTCAGGCGCCTTGATCCGACTAATGCAGATTCAAGCTAGTGATTCCCAGAGGAATACGCCCGCCTCCAAGTTAAGGTCCTCTAATGACAAACGATTCGGAGATGTGCCCCTGAGACCCAACTGAAGAGGTAACTCTTCGACGCCTAATCTGATTATAAAATCGGACCAGCCATTGACCCCAAGAGGTACGCCAAGAGCTAGATTAATTATCCGGGGAGCATCCAGCCATAAAAAAAAATCGATAACTGGCATACGGCCCAACCAGGGGCGCGCCCCTTTTTTTTCCCAACTAGGTTCGGTCCAATCAACATTCGCACGCAGGCAACGTAAAACTTACAGCCCACGAGGAGTGCGTTTTATAGAACCTAAGTCCGGGCCTGAATATTGCAACAGTGAAGGCAAAGCTTCATGCCTTCCTGCCAAGCCAGAAGCCGAAGCGTCGCCTGCGGTTCCTCGACAATCGCATGCTCATCTGCTGCTGCCACGGGTTATCCTGGCATCACTTCGCCGGAAGCTCAAGCGTCGCTTTGAATGTAGCGCCAGGCTCCCGGAGACTTTTTCATCGGGACTGCTTCCCGACGCCATTATTCCTCGAAACCGGCTCAACTTCTCCGATCTCGACTATAAAGGGAGACTGGTACCACAGCCGTTCCTCACCCAGCTTTTGCCAAACTCCTCCACATTCTCCTGCTCCAATGGCCGATAAAGAGTTGGCGGAGCTCTGGGCGGTCTACGACCTGGTGCTCGCTGAGATGGCCGAGGAGGAGGCCCGCGCCCGCGCCCGCGACGTTGCCTCTGTCGCGGTCCTGGTGGAGGTCGTCCCGGCTCTCGCCGAGGTGACCGACGTGATCGTGGAAGCCCTGGTTCGCTCCCGCGCTCGCGACACCGCCATCACCGAAGCCCTGCTTGACGCCGCTCCGGGCCTCGCCGAGGTGACGGAGCTGATCATCGAGCCGAGCCCACGCCGCCGCCACATCTCAGAAGCGGCTCGCGGGCCATTAAGAAATAAAATATGTTTATTATGAAAATGCAGTGCTTCTTCTTCTCTCTCTTTATTTTCCTGCGTGTTAATGCAAGTTAATCGATTTTTACGACCCGAGTAGTACGCTTTACCCGTGCAAGCTAGGTCCCTTTCACTAAGCACTCATTCAAATAAGATCAAGTTCCTTAGCATTAGGAGTTGGCACAAAGCTCTATCTCCGATAACGCGACCCGGAAGCATGAATATAACTAGGGAGCAAGAGTTTCATTACTCAGGACGGCTATTGCTTGGGTTCATTGTTAGCTCGAACCGAAAAAAAGTCAATTAAACAAATGCACTAGTGGAAACTTCCCCTAATTTAGTAAGGCCCCTTAACTTATATCAGTCGGAACTTCGACCAAAGAGTCAGACTCACTAAAAGAGAGAAAGGGTGCGCGGATGCGCACCTAATTAGGTGTAGCCCCCGACTTACCACTTAATTGACACACAAATAAGTAGCAAGTCAGAAGCTGAATTAAGCATAAAAGACAATGTAAGCAAAAAACTTATCTTTATTCAGTTGTGATCATGGTTTACAATAGCCGTCAGGTATAGAACCGACGCAATTGTTCGATATTCCATGAGTTGTCCAGGAGAGCGCCATCTTCTCGCCTTAATCGGTAAGCCCCCGGGCGCGTCATAGAGTCAACGATGTACGGTCCCTCCCATTGTGGAGAAAGCTTCTGGCCATTAGATTGATTAACTCGAAGGACCAAATCTCCGACCGAGAAAGCATGATCCCGTACATTGCGATTGTGATAGCGGCGCAGGCCCTGTAGGTACTTAGCTGACCGAATTGTGGCCACGTCCCGAGCTTCTTCCAATCGGTCAAGGTCATCAATCCGACTGGTTTCTGACTCGTTTTCATTGAACCTCTGGACTCGGGGCGATCCGAATTGCAGCTCCGTTGGAAGGACCGCCTCAGACCCATATACGAGGAAAAAGGGTGACTGCCCCGTAGCTCGACTAGGCTTGTTCGAAGCCCCCAGAGTACGGCAGGCAATTCCTTCATCCATTTTGCCGCATAAGGTTTGAGCCGATCAAAGATGCGCGTCCTGACACCTCGTAGAAGCATGCCATTCGCACGTTCAACCTGCCCATTGCTTCGTGGGTGCGCCACTGAAGCAAAGCAGATCTTTATGCCCACATCTTCGCACCAACTTTGAAACTCATCACTCTTGAACTAAGAGCCATTGTCCGTAATGATCCGAGATGGTACGCCAAACCGACCGATGATCTCCTGAAAGAACTCGGTGGCTTTAGCCCCGTAATCTTGGTCTCCGTCAGACTCGGGTATGCACTTTTGAAGTATACCGGAGACGCTTCGTCGGTACAAGATTCCTTCATGCACCACATAGTTGCGACACCGTCGTTGGATTTGTTCGGCAGCCCCCCGGTCATCGGGAAGCTTTACTTCTTGAAGATACTCTAGGTAAGGCTTCGTCCAATCCGAGTCGAGGGTGAGCACCTCTACCTCGGATTGTTGCTCGTCGGGTCGAGGTAGTTGCTCTTCTTGAGTGATGGAGGGGCGTGAAGCTCTGGGCGAAGATCCCAAATGAATCGGGCGCCGCGACTAGAACCCATGTTTGCAAGTTCATCCGCCGCCTCATTATCTCGCCGCAGGACATGTATGAGTTCCAACCCGTCGAACTTATCCTCCAACTTCCTGACCTCCTGACAATAGGCGGTCATATTATCATTGACACAGGACCAGTCCTTCTGCACTTGGCTCACCACAAGCTGTGAGTCTCCGCGAACCACCAATCGTCGGATACCAAGCGATACGGCGATACGGAGACCATGGATGAGTGCCTCGTACTCGGCTGCGTTGTTTAAAGCTGGAAAGTGAATCTGGAGGACGTACTTGAGTCGCTCGCCTCCAGGTGATATAAGAACGATGCCAGCCCCCGCGCCCTGCCGTCGAAGAGATCCGTCGAAGTACATGTTCCAGTACTCGACTTCTTCGGCAGCAGGGGGAGTCTGCATCTCCGTCCACTCGGCGATGAAATCGGCGAGTGCTTGTGACTTAATGGCGCTGCGTGGCTTGAACGTGAGCTCGAAAGCCCCGAGTTTCACCGACCATTTTGCAACCCTCCCAGTGGCTTCCCGATTATGGAGAATTTCTCCAATAGGGAAGGAGGTAACCACCGAAATTTGATGTTCTTGAAAGTAATGCTTCAGCTTCCGAGAGGCGATCAAGACCGCATATAGGAGCTTCTGCAAGTGTGGATAACGCACCTTCGTTTCGCCCAATACTTCGCTGATGAAGTAAAACGGTCGTTGAGCCTTGTATGCGCGTCGTTCTTCTTCTCGTTCTACTACCACCACAGCACTCACTACATGAGTGGTGGCTGCTATGTATAGTAGAAGTGGTTCCTGTGGCAAAGGGGATGCCAAGACAGGCGGCGAGGTGAGGAACAACTTGAGATCCTCAAAGGCCTTCTGTGCTTCAGGTGTCCAAATGAACTTGTCGTGTTGCTTTTTCAACAGCTTGAAAAAGGCCGATCCGCGCTCGCCAAGTCGCGAGATGAACCGACCGAGTGCAACCATGCACCCGTTGAGACGCTGGACATCCCTTATGCACGTTGGGGGTGCCATCTCCATGATGGCTTTGATCTTCTCCTGGTTAGCCTCGATTCCGCGGTGAGATACCACAAATCCGAGGAGCTTCCCCGAAGGGACCCCGAAGACGCATTTCTCCGGGTTCAACTTCATGTGATACGCCGACAAGCACTCGAATGTCTCTGATAGGTTAGTGACCAAGTCAGAGGTTACCCGAGACTTGATGACGACATCGTCGACGTAAGCTTCCACGTTGCGCCCCAGCTGATTGTGGAAGCATCGCTGGATGCAGCGTTGATACGTTGCACCGGCGTTCTTCAGTCCGAAAGGCATTGTGATGTGACAGAAGGCCCCGAACGGGGTGATGAACGAAGTCTTGATACAATCTTCTTCCTTTAAGCTAATCTGGTGATAACCTGAGTATGCATCCAGGAAGCTCAGGCGCTCGCAACCGGCAGTGGAGTCAACCACCTGGTCGATACGAGGGCGTCCAAATGGGTCCTTGGGGCATGCTTTATTTAAGTCGGTATAGTCGACACACACGCGCCAAGTCCCATTCTTCTTCGCACAAGTACGGATTTGCTACCATCGGGTGGAGTACCTCCCTTATAAACCCGGCTAAAAGCAGTGATCTCGCCTTGATGGCCTCCTTCCGATCTTGCGCAAATCGACGCAACCGTTGCTTAACCGGCTTCGCCTTGCTGTGTACTTTTAAGGAGCGCTCGATCACCTCCTTCGAGACGCCCGGCATATCAGATGGTTTCCAGGCGAAGATGCCCCGGTTCTCTTGGAGGAAGGTGACAAGCGCGTCCTCGAATTTCGGTTCGAGCCCTATCCCGATCAGAGCCGTTTTGGTTGAGTCGGACGGGTCGAGCAAAATACGTTTGACGCCCTCGTCAGGTTTGATGCCTGACTTAGACGGCTTTTTGTTAGGTAAATCGCCCTCGTCGCGAAGGGTGGCGACAGTCTGCCGAATTTTGTCCAATTCAGCTGCCACCTCTCTGGACTGAGCGAAGTCGCAGTTTTCCCTATCGAGAAAACGGGAGAACTTGACGTCTCCACGGACCGTGATCACGCCCCGCGGTCCTGGCATCTTCATAACCAAGTAGGTATAATGTGGGATGGCCATGAATTTGGCCAAGCCCTGCCTTCCTAAGATCGCATGATATACGGTCTCAAAATCGGCCACCTCAAAACTAAGGTATTCCGTCCGGTAATTTTTCCGAGTCCCAAAGGTGACAGGGAGAGTAATCTTCCCGATCGGCACCGATGAGGTTCCCGGAATTATGCCATGAAACGGTGCTTCCGTCAGCTGGAGCGCCGTCTTTGGGATCTGCATCTCGTCCAAAGTCTTAACGAAAAGGATATTTAATCCACTCCCGCCATCAAGCAGGACCTTGCGCAGTCGGACCCCCCGCACCACAGGATCCAGGATGAGTGGATACCTTCCCGGGCACGGGATGTGATCTGGATGATCTGAACGATCAAATATGATCGAATTTCGCACCACCGAAGATACCGGGGTCACCGGAGCAACTGCATTGATTTTCCGATCGAGAAGCTTTTGCTTACGTTTGGACTCATATGCATCCGATCCTCCGAATATGTAGTTGAGCTCTCGCTCAGTTTCTTGGTAAGCATCGCCCTCGGGGGGTCGCGCTTATCATCTTGCTTGGCATCTCTCGAAGTGTCGCCGTCGTGATCCTCAGCGAACTTCTTCAAGATGTTGCAGTTCTTGGCCGCATACTTTCCGTTTGGATGGAAAGGACATGGCGCCTCCATGACTCTGTTGTAGTCGGCGGGTCGAGGTGGCCTCAGCCGACCCTGCTCCGCGGCCGCTATCATCTCTTCGCCCTTGCGCTTCTTGTCTTTCTTGGAGGCTGACTCGGGCTAGTCCTTCTTGCCTTCTTGTCTGCTTGGGTGATCCTCTTGACGCTCGGCTAGAGCGTCCAAGGTAGTAGCGTATCGATCCGCCAAGGCGAACATATCCTTGACGGTGGTCGGAGGCTTCCGGGACATCTTCTTGATCAGGTCGGGGTCGCGAACTCCTTTCTGGAAGGCTGCGACGACGACCGCCTCTGAGATCTCCCGGATTGTGTTCTTCTTCTTGGTGAAACGCCGAATGAAATCCCTTAACGACTCATCTTTTTTTCGGTGAATCGATAAAGGTCCCACCGGGTTCGGGCTTCTCATAAGTGTCACGAATTGGCAACGAATCGGTCATAAAGTTCTCCCCAGAATCGATCGAATTCTCTCGAAGGCTCGCGAGCCGATTCGAGCCGAGGGGTTAACATGACGGGCAAATAATTGGCCATCACGTCGTATCCTCCACCCGCGGCCCTGATCGCCAGAGAATAAATCTGCAACCAAGCCTCGGGCTCCCGCTCTCCATCAAATTTCACAATGCCTTTAGAGTTAAACCCTTCAAGCCAGTTTACCTAGCGGAGTCGGGGGGTGAATGCCTTGATCCCGTCGATCAGCCCATCCACGGGTGAACGAGATCGTCGGGGGAGATTTCGACGTGGAGGAGTACGGCGCCGATCTTTGTCTCGCTCCCTGCGCCGGGCCTCGATGTCGAGACGAAGGTCGCGGCTTGCACTCCGGCGGGCGTCTTGCCCGCGACTTCGCGTGTGCCGACTGCGCCGAGTGCTACTTGTAGCGATCGGCTTCTAGCCGAGTTGGCTTGCTGATCCCGAGTGCCTTGAACGTACCGCGGCCGCCACCATAGCTTTGACTTGTTCCATGATCGGCGCTGCGGGGTTGTTCTTCCAAGTAGAGGACCAACATTGTCCAGAGGGTCTTACAAAGCGAGGAGGTTACTGCTGTATGCGCACGGAAGACCGAGTGATCTCCCATACGGATTTGCAACAGTTCTTCCCGAACTTCCCGTGCACGACCACGTAGTTGGTCGCGCAAGTCTTCTGCGCCTTCGCGATTTGGTTCGCTCCGCCTCCCGTGGGCGTTGGGCCGATCCAGAGGCTTGGCCATCCAGCACGTAGACACCATGGAAGTCGGGGATCCCATTGACACTCTCTTCCGACTCAGATTCCGAGAAGGAAAGGTTCAACTGATCCCGATTCGTTGGCTCGTCGATGGAAGTGATTACAACTCCCACCTCTCGTGCAGGATCTCTAAGCAAAAGAGGATCCGACTTGGTTTCGGCAGAATGGATCTGCTGGAAACTTTCAAAATTGACCGGACCAATGGTATTACCACTGGGAATTAACCGAAGGAGTTGTCCCCGAGTTTTGGCTCGTAAAGCTCGTCGGTGTGGTATAACCCGTGTTCCGCCCTTGTCCTAGATCGAAAAACCGCACGTTGTCCGATGGAAAACAATGCCGAAGTTTCCAAATCCAAAGGGGGCGAACCACGATAGAGGGATCGTGACTCCTGATTGGATCTGGGAGCGATCCAAGCCAAGAATCAGATCGCGACTCGATCCTTCGTTAGCACAAGGTGTTGGTAGGGAGAGGAGTGGTTGATCCCGACCAAAACCGAAGGAAGGCCCATGATAGGCCGGCCGAGATCGTCATCATCGATCGGATCTCCTCCGGATCGAGAATCCGGCGAGATCCCAAAGTGGTGAGGCTCACCGAGTCGCGCACCATCTTCCCGGTAGTGTGTGGACCGAACGATGTTCGGCTCACATAACCGAAGCTCTCCGAAGTCCCCGGCAATGAAGCCAAGATCTCCGAAGATGAAACCTTGGCCGGGAGCGTAGGTGAAGACGAATCCGCCAATGGGAGCCATCGAAGTCGATGTAGTTGATCGTGACGCCAGCCCTACCGGCGCTACTAACTGCCGACGATTTGCGCGGCAATATATTTTATGGGGCGATGCGAGAGATCACAACAACGATGGTAGCACAGGGAGCCAAAATTATACAGGTTCGGGCCCTCGAGGCGAGGTAATACCCTACTCCTGTGCTCGTGGATTGTATTTGGGTGGATTCTGATGATGATTACAAGATGGGAGATTCGATGTCCCCACTAGGGACCCTGTACCCCCTTTATATAGTGTAGAGGGTCGGGTTACAGATAGAAACCCTGGTCTGTGTTTGGAAGATATAGATATAACCGATCCGGCTACGCCTATACCCATGTAACATGAATAGGAAACAATTCGTGTCCTTGTAGGTTATCTTCACCGCACCGCCGCCTCCAAGCTTTTGCCGGAAGGCCCGACTGACTCGGCCCAAGGTGGCGATACGTCTTGTAGTATACCCTCGGACACCCAGGGCCCATGTTTTCCACAACGGCGACCTGGCGGCCCGAGTTGCTTGGCCCCTCGACCACCTCTTCTGCAGGCCCGGCTAGGCCTCCTACAGGCTCGGCCACCTCTCCTGAAGGCCCGGCCGAGCCTCCCGCAGGCTCGGCCACCTCTCCTGAAGGCCCGGCCAAGCCTCCCGTAGGCTCGACCGCTCCTCCCGTGGGCTCGGCCGAACCTGATGCGGATAAATCCTCTGTTGCTATATCATCTCATGACTCCAACTTTCCATCTCATCAAAATATTTGTTTTGTTGCTGCTATAGTGCAAGGGAGTCACAAGGCCGACACAAATTGTGTCCATGATGTGCTACGGGTTGAGAATTGCAATGCAAATGTTAAAGAGAACAAAGGTGAAATGGCTATGCATCCCCAAGGAGTAAATTCTATTTCATTTGGAGATATGCGACCTCAGGAGGGAATTCTTATTGGATCCATATTTGTTAGCATTATTGGCATTGATCCATTAGCATGGAAAGAGTAATGCATGTGGAAGGATGACCCACTGAAATCTGTTCATCATTTTGCTCGTGTTGCTGGTGCTACTCTCGATAATAAACATGGCCATGGGCCATATGGATGGAAAGATATTGAAGTCTAGTTTCCAGCACTTCAAACCGTGCCTCTTTTGGACTTCCGAGGTGGGAGTAATGACTATTTTGGTGGAAGCTGCACAGGCTGTCAAGAGCTGCACGAAACATGGTGCTGCTATTCAACTTCCAAGGCTTTAAACCATTTTATCTATCCAAGAAAACCCCTTTAGTTTCTTATTTTGTTTCACACCTAAACTAGGAGGGATGTTCCTAGTATAAATGACTATGTATTCCATCTATTGGAAGGCATAATTTGATTATCAGAAATAGACAAAGAACAACCATGGGTGTTTGTGGAGCAAATACCATGTGTTCTTGATAGGTTCTTCCCGTTTATGGGTTTGTTAGTGTTGGTGCAAGTCAAGAACATCATGTTCTTGTAATTGTCCACAGAATCTATACGATTCCTCCACTCAATTCGCGTTCTTGTGTTGATCGTGGTTTGTGTGATTGGTTTCTTGCTTCTTGACCGCTTTTTCTTCGTTCAAGTGCAAGTACCACCAAGCTATCTTAAATGCGTCTGCGGAAAGATTGGGCCATCCTTCGCTCAACAGTAGGTTAGGCCTTATCAGAACCTCCCGCAGGATCGGCCACCCCTTCCACAAGCATGACCGAGCCTCCCACCGGCTCGGTAGCTTCTCCCGCAACCTCTTGGCGCCATTTGGATATCCGCGCGTTTGCCGAATCCCGAGCCCGGAACCTCCGGCCATTTTGGGTCGGGACGGAATGGCTATCCCGGGGCGCCTGCCGCCATGCAAGGGCGGCCTTGCCCGGTGTCCATGATTTGCGTCGGCAATATACTTTATGGGGCTATGCGTAAGACCGAAACCCGATGGTAACACAGAAGACAGATTTATACAGGTTCGGGCCCTCTACGGTGGAGGTAATACCCTACTCCTGTGCTCGTGGATTGTATTGCGGTTGATCTCGATGGATCAATGTTGAGGGTGGCTATGGATCGATGTGATCTCTCCTAACGATGTGATCCCGGATGATCTACCTAGGGGCCCATGCCTCCTTTTATATAGTGGAAGGAGGTAGGGTTACAGATAAGTACGTATCCTAGTTGGTTATGGAAACTGTGGATAGAGATAGGAAGTCTATCTCTATCCTTTCTTACCGGGTACGTAATGTACCGGATTATAACTATGCCTTTCTTGTGATACAAGTTGGGTCTTCATGCGGGGCAGGCCCGTCTTCTAGATGGTAGGCGTGACCCTGCTCCGTAAGGTGGTCCGCCTAATTTGTCTCTGTGAGATACCCGGGGACCATGTTATCCACAAGAGCCCCGAGTGCTTCTGGTAGAGTTGATGCCGAGTGCTCCGACTGGAACCTTCTCTATGCCGAGTGCTCCATTGGCATGCAAGGAGGCTGTGAAGGGCTTAAGAGAGCTTTCCATGTTGAAATCTCCGAGTGAATCCCAGTCCAATTCCTTGGACGCCTGGAAGTCGGCGCGATGGTTGACGTCGTTGCGTGAGTAGAATGTCGGCGCGAATCGCCCTCGCCCAGATTTGAGAAGCCGGGCGAATAAATCGGCCTGATCGTCCTCGGCGCAATGCGCGAGAAGCCGGCGTAGTAAGTCGGCGCGGTTGTCCTCAACGCAGTGCGCGAGAAGCCGCAAGTTGGGGTGGCCGTCCTCGTCGTTGCCGGAACAGCGAGTCGGCGTAGGGAGTCGGCGTGGCCGTCCACGGCGCAGTGCGCGAGAAGCCGAGCCGTAGTTTGTGCTCGGGACACTGGCGTAGGCATGCTTCCGAGCCATATAATGCACTCGTGGTCTTTGGCGTGGCGTGCATCCGTGCGAGTTGGCGAGGAGTAGAGCCATGTCAGATTGCGCCTCGGCGCGGTGTTGACACGAATCGTGCTATGGTCGATGCTTGTAGCGTAAGCACTTCCTTGAACCCCTGTAATATGTACATGTAGGATTTAGCCAGTATCTGAATATGAAAACATTTGGCCGGATATAAAATCCGACAATATTTATGTGCGAAATAGCCATTTTTTATTTTTCTTACTTGATGATTTTTGTTAGTTCGAGTGGTTTTTCTTCCTTTTGTTATGCACTCTGCCCGACTAGTCTAGCCCCCGAGCGTAGGGAGTTGCCACATGGCTTTTATCCGAACGCGCGTTTGGGTGGCGAGAGTTCGCCGTGTTATGGGTTCAGAGCTTCACTACTCGTAATTATAAGCAGACGCGATTTCACTTAAATCACTAAGTAACAAAAGCAAAAAATAACTATGAAAAAGATGGGTGCACGCAAGTGCACACAATTACGTGTAGCCCCCGACTTACTGCTTAGTTGAAATTTAACTAAGTAGCAAGTCAAGAAACAACTATGAAAAAGATGGGTGCGTGCAAGCGCACACAATTATGTGTAGCCCCGACTTACTGCTTAGTTAGAATTCAACTAAGTTGCAAGTCAGGAAATAACACAAGTTTATATGTGAAAAGATTATGATGATGAAAAACTTAGTTGCTTTGCTGACGGTGATGTCGTCCTTGCTTTTGAGCTTTTAGCCCTCGGGCGTATCACCTTGTAGGTTTGAAGCGCAGACGTGGGCTTGTAGTCGTGCCGAAGCCGAAGTTTGCGCTCGGGGCGCTGGCGTTGGCGTGAAGCCGTGCCGAGTTGACGTAGGCATGCAGTCGAGCCGTATGATGCACTCGGTCTTGGCGAGACGTCGCAAAGAATGCCAAAGGTTGCGCTTGGCGTATTTGGCGTTAGCGTGGCGATCGAAGTTGACGTAAGTATGCAGCCGAGCCGTATGATGCACACGGGGTGCTAGCATAGACGTGCAGCCATGCCAAAGGTTGCGCTCAGGGCGCTGGCGTTGGCGTGAAGCCGCGCCGAGTTGACATAGGCATGCAGCCGAGCGGTATGATGCACACGGGGTGCTGGCATAGACGTGTAGCCGTGCTAAAGGTTGCGCTCAGGGCGCTGGCGTTGGCGTGAAGCCGTGCCGAGTTGATGTAGGCATGCAAGCGAGCCGTATGATGCACACGGAAGTCTTTGGCGTAAGCGCGGCCGTGTCAAAGGTTGCGCTGTGGTATTGGCGTTAGCGTGAAGCCGTGCCGAGTTGACGAGGCATGCAACGAGCCGTATGATGCACTCGAAGTCTTTGGCGAGGCGTGTAAGTAGTGGAAAGGTTGCGCCAGACGCCTGGCGTTGGCGTGAAGTCGTGCCGAGTTGAGAGACCCATTCGAATCTCTTTTTTTCTTACGGTACCCAGACCAAGTATATTAAATCCGGCAATTGACCCCGGAGGGTATACCGGTATATGGCGGTACCCGGCACAGTATGTCGGATCCGGCTTGTGGCTCACGGAGAGCGTACCAAGGGCTTAGCCGAGTGGTCATTTCGAAACCCGTTCGCGATATCCGATTCTGACTTGTGCAGTAACCGGTAATTGACCTGACATGAGGCAACAATTGACCTAGCATGAGGCATATCACAAGATTAGGTTTAACCGAGCGCACCCATAACCAATGATGTAGGGCAAGCAGCTCAATGAGCGTATCCTCGGAACCTGAACCCTTAATAGCATTCAGCATCTGATTCCACTTGGTGGTCACCAGCTAGTGGCCTAACATGAGGCATGCTTACTCACTGTATTGTTTTTTGCGGATGGCGCGTGGGAGCGCACAACGGGTGCGCTGACGTGAGAGCTCATGGCCTCGCGCCGACCCCTGACTGCTCTCAACGGATGGCGTTAGCATATAGCCATGCCGAAGTTGACGCAGGCATGCAGCCGAGCCGTATAATGCACTCGGTCTTTGGCGTGACGTCTTGACTCCAAGGTTGCTTTCGGTATTTGGCGTTGGCGTGAAGCCGTGTCGTAAAAACCATCTCGCATTATCCTGCATCGTACCCTGTGGAGACAATGAAAAATGCAAGTAGTAGAGAAAAAACTAGATTGTAAAGCAATATGCATGATGTCCAATTATGTATTTTTATTATATCAAATTATCGTCCTTTTATCTTTTCCGTATTGATTTACGCTTCTCCGAGTATGTTAATTCCTTTTATTAAGCATTCCGCCTAGCTCATCAAGTCCCTTAGCGTTAGGAGTTGGCGTGGAGCTCTGTCTCCAAACAAGCGTCAGGAAAACCCAAATTTTGCATAGGAATCAGAGTTTCACTACTCAGAATGTGTGACACTCGGAATCGGTAAAAGTCAACATGGAAAAGAACAAAGGAAACTCGAAAAGAGATGTTATCTTTCTGTGATTGATTCTGTATTTTGCCCGAGTAAATTAGATCCTTTCACTAAGCACTCTGCCAAGCGTATCAAGTTCCTTAGCGTTAGGAGTTGGCACGGAGCTCTGTCTCCAAGAACGCAATCGGGAAGTATGAGTGTTGCATGGAGACAAGAGTTTCGCTACTCGGAACAACCAATACTTAGGCTCAACAAGAATTCAAAAAGAAAGATATCGATTGGTGCAGATAATGCACCTAATTAGATGTAGCCTCCGACTTACTACTTAATTGAAACACAAATAAGTAGCAAGTCAGAAACTGAATTGCACAAGCGTAAAGACAATGTGAATTACAATGATGTAATTGAGTATAAAAATAGACAACTTAGTGTTGATCGTGTCATCCTCACGCCTCGAGAGTGAACGAGCCCCTGTGCATGTCACCTTGTCGTGGGTACCGTCCTCGGCGTCGGGCGCGCGAGAAGCCTGCCTAGGAAGTCAGCTCGGCCGTCCTCGGCGTCGTGCGCGCGAGAAGCCTGCCTAGGAAGTCGGCGCGGCTGTCCTCGGCGCGAGAAGCCGGCCTAGGAAGTCGGCGCGGCTATTCTCGGCGTCGTGCGCACAAGAAACCGGCCTAGGAAGTCGGTGTGGCTGTCCTCGACGTCGTGCGCGAGAAGCCAGCCTAGTAAGTCGGCATGGTTATCCTCAGCGCAGTGCGCGAGAAGCCGGCCTAGGATGTCGGCGCGGCTGTCCTCGACGTCGTGCGCGAGAGGCCGGCCTAGTAAGTCGGCATGGTTATCCTCAGCGCAGTGCGCGAGAGGCCAGCCTAAGGATGTCGGCGCGGCTGTTCTCGACGTCGTGCGCGAGAAGCCGGCCTAGTAAGTCTGCGTGGTTATCCTCAGCGCAGTGCGCGAGAAGCCAGCCAAAGGATATCGGCGCCGCTGTCCTCGACATCGTGCGCGAGAGGCCGGCCTAGGAAGTCGGCGCGGCTGTCCTCGACGTCCTACGCGAGAAGCCGGCCTAGGAAGTCGGCGGTCACGGTTTCGACCGAAACCTCTTCTATCGTCACCATGGTGACATCTCCCATCTTCTTTCGCTCCGCCGCCGAAGCCGATTGTCGTGGCGAAGGTCGCGGTTTGTCGTTGTTGCGGAGCAACGAGTGGATGCGGCGGTAGTCGTTGTCGTCGTCGCCGCATGTTGGGGGCGTTGGAGCCGTAAGCCGGGACGGCGTAGGAGCCTCGCCGTGATCTCCAGGATGAGATCTGCTTTGTCGTCGAAGTCCGCCATGCCCTTGCTGAGGCGCACCAAGGATCGCCGAGGTGTCGAGCGAAATTCACGTCGAGCTCCATCTTCGTGCGGGATTCACGTTACCCCGCGCAGTCTGTCTTCAAATGGTCGCCACGGTCACATCCGAACTCGGTTTTCGATGATCTTGGACTCATTAGAAAGATAACGAGATAAGCTTTCCAACGCATCCAAAACCAGACTGAAATTCCTTCCAAGTCAACGGGAAATCACGATGCAAGTTCCATCCAGATTCTGGACACGAATAGATCGCATCTTCTTCCCGCGTTCGCTTCGCGGTTGAAGTTGTCTTCCGATTGGATCTGATCTGATTCTTCAAGGGCAAGTTTGCCGAGGTTGTTGATGACGAAATCCAAGCCTCCAAAACAGGAAGCTTGGCCGAAGGTGAATTCGACGGCGCTGCCGCCGAGAGATGCCATCGAGCTTGATGAAGATGATCTTAGCGCTGGCCCCTACCTGGCGCGCCAACTGTCGACGATTTGCGTCGGCAATATACTTTATGGGCTATGCGTAAGACCGAAACCCGATGGTAACACAGGAGACAGATTTATACAGGTTCGGGCCCTCTACGGTGGAGGTAATACCTACTCCTGTGCTCGTGGATTGTATTGGGGTTGATCTCGATGGATCAATGTTGAGGGTGGCTATGGATCGATGTGATCTCTCCTAACGATGTGATCCCGGATGGTCTACCTAGGGGCCCCTGCCTCCCTTTATATAGTGGAAGGAGGTAGGGTTACAGATAAGTACGTATCCTAGTTGGTTATGGAAACTGTTGATAGAGATAGGAAGTCTATCTCTATCCTTTCTTGTCGGGTACGTAATGTACCGGATTACAACCATGCCTTTCTTGTGATACAAGTTGGGTCTTCATGCGGGGCAGGCCCGTCTTCTAGATGGTAGGCGTGACCCTGCTCCGTGAGGTGGTCCGCCTAATTTGTCTCCGTGAGATACCCGGGGACCATGTTATCCACACCCGGGAAGCGCCCGGCTGGCTTCTTTGAAGGAGGTCGCTTGCTCGCGGCCCGACCTTTCGGCGCAGGAGCTAAGCTCGCGTCATCACCCACCGTCAAGCTGGTGGCTCCCGCAACCGCCACCGACGCGGGGACGGCGGGCCCGGCCTCCACTCTTGCTTCCCTCTGCAGAAACAGATCATGGGGCGTCAGCCCACGCCCACGAGCAAACCGTTCCAAAGGCACCTGGGCCCGCAGAAACACATACCTCGTCCAGGACGTTGCGGACGCTCGAGCCTGACGGACCGTTGTGGTTCGCGGGCAGGAGAAGCCCCACGGCCCGGACCACGTCATCCTGGGGCAAGGCTACAAAGGAAAAAAGAGCGAAAACATTACAAACACGCTCGAAGCAAAGCTCGGGCAAAGGACTGCAAGGTCGAGAATGAAGACTTACGGGAGGTGCCTTCGCGGGTGAGGTCGTCCTACCCACGGATCTCAAAGAAAGGGCGAACCCGCTTCCTCAGCGGGCTCACCCGGTGCCTGATGAAGTCGGCTACAATGTCGTAGCCATTGAGCCCCCGGCTGGCCAAGTCCCGAATCTTGGCAGCCGGGGCTACCTCCGCCGGCTCCAGCGTAGGCCGAGGCATCGTCACCTTCCCAGGGCTCGCGTTGGCGAACCATAATAGGCAGTTGTCGGACTTCTCAGTGTAGTACCACCGCGATGCCCACCCCCGATGTTCTCCTTGGCTTTGAACACCGGGTACGAGGCCTTCATGTCGCAGCGGAGCTTGAAGTAGCGCACCCGGCCACATTATTTCCGCCGGTCGTGGTCAGCTCGTAGAAGTGGAGGAAGAGGCTGACCGATGGCTCTATCCCGACGAACGCTTCGCAGAGGTGCGCGAAGATCGTCAGGAGCAGGATCGAGTTGGGGTTAAGGTTCACAACCTCGATCCCGCATTGGGCCAAGACGGCGTCGACGAACTCGGACTCTGGAACCCGGAGCCCATGGACCACGAAGAGCTCGAAGCAAACGAACTCCTTGGCCACGGGCGCCGGGACCGCCTCCCGGCCAGCCACCCTCCATCCGCTGACCTCGATGAAGCCGGCGGTCTCCAACCCCTTCAGGTCGTCCTTGGTAAGAAGGCTCCGCGTGAAGGGCGCCATCAAGAAAAGGAGGATCGAAGAAGAAAGATGGCGGAAAGGCGGAGGAAGGAAGAAGGCAAAGGAACGCAAGTAGCGCAAGGCAAACAAGTAGTACAAGAGGGCGTGAGAAGAGACGGCAAAGGGGGAAACCGCCTGATATAAACAGGCAAGGGGAGACCGTCGCCGCCGTCCGCCGAGACGGGAACCGAGGAGGAGAAGCGCTGCAGAATCGCGCCGATTTGGGATTCCCGCCGAAGCTGTGGGGGCCCCGCGCGCGTGAAAGGGCAGTCATTTCGCCCGAAGGCAGTTACCGGATAAACTTCCGAGTGGCACGTCATCGTCCCGCTCGAGGCTCGGGGGCTAGCTGTTGGGGAAAGTACGTGGCCCATGAAGGTTCGGCCCGCTTACTTACCCGTGGCCCCACAGGAGGCAAGCTCGGGGCCAGCAAACTCGCGCCCGAGCTTGGTAAGCTCGAGCCCGAGCTTCCCCGCCTTGGAAGCTCGGGCCTCTTGCTTACTCCGGGCTTCTGAGGTACAAAGGAATAGAACCCGAAGCAAATCGTGCCGCGCTGCGGACAGGATACACTTCGGGTCCCCAGAGTCGCCGAGAATTAAATGCGCGCACTATACCAAGGAGCGCCTGGCGGCAGCTTCTGACGGGTTGGCGGCCGGTCCCGTCAACCGCCCGCATGGGCAAAGACACATGCTGACTGGTAGCGGTCCGGCGCGGTGATCGGAGGATTGCACTCGATTACCCGGAGGATTTGGTACGCTACCGGCATGGCAAAAAGGCAACGACTAATTCAACGGAGAGCGCCTATAAAAGGGGCGTACAGGCCACAACAACGAGGACCGGCTTCACTTCCACATACACACAACTCACTTGGAGAATAGCCACTGTAGAACAGGAGCACTTGCACCCTCGTAGGAGCTCTAGTTCCCGGCGGTAGTTCTCCACATTCAGGTAACTGTGGGAACACACACAGTGCCTTGAGCACTTATTGTACTCGAGGCCCGAGCTTCCCAAAGCCCGGACTTCACCCCCCTTGTACTCGTTTAAGCTCGGCATTAAACGAAGATCGACGAGGGTCGTTATCCCGCATGGAGGCTGAACCAGATAAAACACTCGTATTATATCCCCTGCG
This sequence comes from Olyra latifolia, assembly GCA_036346145.1. Taxonomy (NCBI): domain Eukaryota; kingdom Viridiplantae; phylum Streptophyta; class Magnoliopsida; order Poales; family Poaceae; genus Olyra; species Olyra latifolia. Next base: position 59,835,544 of record CM070525.1, read on the forward strand.
ATCCGGTCTCGATGCGTCCGACCGCGTCGGGACTAGGTCTTTTCCTTCGGCAACGTCCGGCCAGGCGGTCAGGCCTCGGTCCGGTACAGGTCGCTGGCCTCGACCCCTTCCTTGCTTATTGGGCCAAGGAGCTCGCCTCCCATCCGCCGACGGTGTGGCTTGTGCTTGGTTATATATCTTTATATTGTTGCCAAATCAATGTAGTCCCAACTTGGGCTGGTAGACATGACTGCAGTACAATCTGCATTGTACTTAACGCTGCATCGATTTGAATTGTGGAAACTACAAGTGTTCTTATGGTCATGAACTATTAGCTAGTACTATATGTTGCAGGGCTGCAGAGATGGAATTCTTTGGGGACTTGGGCACTGGTGGGGAGACTGGCCAATTCCAATGGGATGGAACACAGTTCTCACAGCAGTCTACCCAATATCAAGACCCGAACTCAGTTGCAGACAGCCCGCCCGGTTCTACTCCAATGGACACCACCGAGCCTGTTGAGAAACGTGGCCGCAAAAGGATCTTCACCATTGCAGAGGACAAACACCTGATCGCCACTTGGCTTAATGTCTCCCAGGATCCAGTTGTTGGCACAAATCAGACAAGCACTGCTTATTGGCAACGTATGCATGATTTTTACCAGGACATCAAGGATTTTGAGAGTGACAGGAACGCAAATTCGCTTGCTCATCGATGAGGAGTCATCCAAGAGATTATTAACAAGTTCATGAGCCACTGGGATGCAATTGGTCGGCGGTTCCCCAGTGGCACCAACGAAACAGACAGGGTAAATCCTTCCCTTATGTTCATAGTCAGGTCACTAAATTAAATTGATCTTTGTGGTGGCCTTAGCTCTACCTTTTTATTTGGAGTACTGCATGGGAATGCTTCTAATATGGTATGCATGGTACCTGCAGCTGACAATGGCTATGGTTGCCTATGAGCAAGCGGAAGGATATCGTTTTAAGCTTATGCATTGCTTCAATGCCTTGCGTGGCCAGAGGAAGTGGACAGATTTCCTGTCAGCTAAGCGGCAGAAGACCGTCGATGCACCCGACGCCACCGCAAGCCAAGCTTCCGGTGCTCCATCCCCGGCCGTGCCTGCAGAGCATTCAAGTGATGTAGCCCGGCCAATAGGACGGAAGCGTGCGAAGGAGGCTCGCAGGAACAGTTCTACCTCGGGGCCCGGAGGAGGGAACTCGTCTGGTAGCGAACTCATGGCCGGGTATCTAGATAAATTGAAGGTCCACAAGGACGACACAGCCATTTTCAAGGAGAAGAGTAGGGACTGCCATCATAGTGGCTTTATGCAGCAAAGTGAGGCGAAGATTACTCTGCTCAAGGAGGAGCTTGAGATGAAGGAGTTCGAGGCAAAGCGTGACGAGGCCGAACGGGAGAAGATCGGCATAGAAAAGGAGAAGCTTGAAATGAACCGTTCGTTCGAGAGCAAGCGCGAGGAGGCCGAACGTGAGAGGATCAGACTGGAGAATGAAAGACTCGAGCTCGCAAAGAATGATCAGAACATGCGTCATAGGTTGCTAGCTGAAGAGATGGATATGAAGCACAAACAAGAGGAGGAAAGGATCCTAGCGATCGATTTGGACAAGTGCAACCCGAAGCAATGTGCATACTACGAGGATTGGCAGGACAAGATCCTGGCGAGGAGGATGCACAACTAAGGGTCAATTTGCAGCGTGCAAAATGATCTCCGTTGAAGTAGCATGGTAACACACATTGCTATTCATATGTTTGCATGTGTAAGACACATTGTTGTTCTTCTTTTATTTAACCGTCAGACGAGTGCTAAGCGGCTGAAAACATAAGTTATTTATTATTGAGGATGTTATAATTAGCAGGTACTGAGATATGTTGGATAATCTTATTTCACAATTACCCGGTTGGACTGAATAATTTGTACCGAAAGCTAGTTGATATAGCTTACATGCTGTTTGGTCATAAAATGTAGCATGTATATCTTTCTTACTAATTTGGAGTAGGAAAAGGTTGAAGCTGTGGGTTCATTGCTTAACAAGGCCAAGGTTCTCCTCTTAATGTTCTGTACATGTAATTAGTAAATTGTTTTATTCTGAAATGTTGAGTGATATGTAAATATGCTTAGCCAGAAAGGAGTTTTACTTAACGCTGGTGCTAATTTGAGTGTACCTTTCATGAAGTGAGTACAGAAACTTAGTGCATAATTAACCTAAGGGCATATAATAATTTAGTAGTACATAAGTGGCATTGGTACGGCCTGCATATAGCCAAATAAGATGGACCGGCTACTGGCCGCCAAACCTGCTCCAAAGGTGTTCCACTAGGTCGGCCTGGAGTTGACGATGCATATGCCTATCTTGGATCGTCGCCTGCGATTGGATGAAGCTCATGATGTCCGGGATTAGTTCGTGCGACGGTTGGACGGGTACGCCGATAGACTCGTAGTCTTGAACGTCACGATCATCGCCACGTTCGTCCTCAATGATCATGTTGTGGAGAATCACACAACCGTACATGATGTCCTGCAAGGTTTGTTCATCCTACAGCCAACCAGGTCCACGGACAATGGCAAATCGTGCTTGGAGTACGCCAAAAGCGCGCTCAACATCCTTTCGGCAAGCCTCCTGGCACTACGCGAAGTACTTCCGCTTATTGCCTTGAGGATCCTGAGGAAAAGCGGCTTCTGCATTCTGAATCTGCAAAAGGGTCAACATGTCAAACGTTACGGAGGAGGGAAACCGTCGTGCATGTCAATTAAATTTCGTGCACACACCTTCGACGGAAAGTGTCATCGTCATATCAGGCCTGCTCGGCGAAGTAGTCTTCCCACAACCGTGCGTGGCCTTCGTGGCGCCTGCGGTCGATGACAACATGCCCAATGCGGGAGCCACCACGGCGGGCCGGTAGGCTTGGCCGGAATGCTTGATCAGCTGCCCAGAGCACCATCATGTTGTCCTCATCATCGGAGTTGGACGACGATGACTACGATGAGTAGTACCCTGAAAAATCGGAGCTATACTTCCAACCCTCCATGGTTATCTCTGTTGTGTGTTGGTAAGAGTCCACCTTGTTTTGCAATGGTTGGAGCAGAGAAGCATATGGCCATACATATAGAACTAGGAGGCTTCCATTGCAAGCTTCATGGCCTTCAATAATTGATAGCACCTCAGCTTGCCTTGCAAGCCAGATTTCAATAATTTATGCACAAAGCTTGCATGGGAAGCATCATCACATTTCAATTTATTTCGGCATGTCAATAATTTGTAACAAGTCCGAATTTAAAACGGAACGCAAACCTTATATATATCATGTGATGAAACATATCTGATACATGTAAATATATAGCATTTTTATTAACACCAAAATTAAACAGCATTTTTTTCCCAATTTACATTACACTTTGAAACCTAGTATTATATATTTCAGCTCAAAACCCCGCTATTACGGACTATCCGAATTCGGTTGTACATGTACGTCGTATGGCGGTTAAAGGAAATGGTTAATTTATAGGGAATATGACATAGGGGCCCAAATTTTAGGAGAGCTGTTGGAGAGGGGATGGAAATAGGGGTGATCAGTTTTTAGGAGAGCCCCTAAAACTGAGGATAGAGGGCCAATTTTTAGGGGAGCTGTTGGAGTCGCTCTTAGAGCATCTCCAGCTGGCCCTCTATTCTTCCACTCTATAACACTATTCACTTAACACTCTATCCATTACTCTAAAATTCCTTCACACTTTATACTACACTCTAAAAGATTCCTTCTCTCCAGCAGCTACTCTATCCAGATGAACAATATTATAGAATGCTAGCTGAAGATACTCTTACACCACAAAGCTCTTATCAAATCAGTGCAGCCGAGACCCGAGAGGGCAAGACACGCTACACTGCAAACCCTTGTGGGCACGATACGGCGAGGCGCAGTGCAAGGATCTATCACGTAAAAGGTTATTCTTTTTAAAAGAAAGGTTACTTATAAAAAGGTTAGGCGTACCACGGTGGTTGTACCTAGCAGCTGCGCGGGCGCACGACCCGTTAAGCGCTCGTTGATGAAATACCTATACTGCCCTCGTCGCCCTTATCCACTCATTCACCGTCCCGCCACAACCCTCGCGGTTCCCCTCGTAAAATCCCCGCACCCGCTTGGGGTAGCATGGTAAATCGTCCACGCGTCGTCACACCTCCGATTCCCCTATGATCTTCTCGTTTTGTCTCCCCTTCCCTCGCACCAATTTTTCGTCCCCTCTTCCGCCAAAATATCGCCCGCGATCTTGAGACTCGGAGGCTCCGCCGCGGTTTTTTGGTTGCTGCGATGAGCTATGGTAAGGTGCTTTCGTCACTGTCGCTAATTTTCTATCCCCGATTCGATTGCGGTATCCGCTCCCTGGGCGCTGCCATTTTTTAAAAAACTTTTTTGGGCAATTTCCGCGGTTATTCTGGTTTTCGCGCGATTCCGTTTGATTTACTGGGGCTAATGATCGGCACGTTTTGTTTGAGGAATTTTTGGTTGTGAATTGTTGCAATTAAGGTAGATTTTGCGCAATTTGGGGGTGTTTTTTTGAATTGTTTCCGAAGCGTATAGAATGGGGGAATGCGGTGTTTCCCCAGGTTTTCCTGGTTCCTTTTGTGGTGTCATGCTAATTTTGGTTGTGATCTATCGCTTGTTGGAATATTGCTATGTTTGATTGTATTAATTTCCGGTCGAATTTCTTATTCTTTTCGTCGGCAATTCCTTCAATTTGGGGCTTCGCTGCGATTTGTTTAGCTCGAACTCTTGAAGCAGTCGTGAAGGTATTACTCCGCATTTCACACACCTCTTGCTCTTCTGTTTAAATGTAGCTTTTGATCCACTTTGCGCGTGGTAATTCGTCTCCGTTTGATTCCAAACTTTGGTCCTTCTCGACTCTTCTAGAGAAGGTCTCATTTACGAGGGGTTCAATCGTATTTTTCATTGCTTCCCATAGTCTACCGATTTCGAATTTAATCAAATCTGGTAATTCTCCTGATGATATCCAGTGGAAGGGAAATTGGATTGTGTGGGAAAAGGTCTCTGTTTGATTTTGTAGAATTACGTTCTTGCTTGCATGCGTAGCGTTCACATAAATATTGAAGCACATGTTTTTTACTCTCTGGATCTCTGGTTGCAGGTTTTTCGATGCATTTTAGTGTAAAAATGATGGGGTCTGAAACTTATGTGCTTCTTTTGTCGCCAAAGATGGTGTCAGCTAATCTCCGTCTGCACATTCAATGATGCACTGCTGAAGCTGACTGAAGCTGCAATAAGCATGACGGTTGTGCAAATTATGATGCTTAACCATTCATGTTGTGACACCCTTGGTTGGAACTTTCTTCTTCTGATGCTACTGTGTATAAGCAAGCCTAGTGTGGAAGTGACAGCGACGAGTTTTAAAGGTGGCGCGGGTTCTATAGTGTGGAGTTCTATTGGTGTTCAGTGATTCCTGGCAAAAGCTCTGTGGTAAAATTGATGACCATGGAAAGGTGAGTAGTGATTAACTGTATATTTTTCCCAGTTCTATGATGCATGCGCTAACTTTTGACTCGCCCTCCAATTTCTTGTAGGTACAAAGTGATACGGGAGATAGGCGATGGAACCTGTGGAAATGTTTTTAGGGCTTATAATATAGAAACAAATGAAATTGTAAGTGTGAGAACTCTTTTGTGATGACACACTGATTATTTGGAACTTTAATGCTTTCAGCACATCAAAGTAACTTCCGCCTTCTGCTGTTATTTAACCTATTAGGACTGAATGATGTTACTCATTATGTTTAAAAGTGAGTTAGAGGGCAATGCTAAATAATATACTTCAATTCAGGATGTGTTACAGATTTGACCAATGACCATGCACCTTCACCCGAGTGAAGAGCCATTTTTATTGATCTTCACTGATACACGTGGAATTCCCCCCATGTGCAGACTAATGGTTTGGTATTTTCTTGACTACATCCAGGTTGCTGTTAAAAAAATGAAGAGAAAATTTTACCAATGGGAAGAATGCATTAGTCTGAGAGAAGTTAAGGTAATTTATTTGTTGGTAATGAATATATTATATATGTGATCATACTGTACTGTTTTGCAAGTTGTTTGCTTAATATAGAACCATCCTTCTGCAGGCCCTCCAGAAACTAAACCATACTAACATTGTGAAGTTGAAGGAGGTGACGATGGAAAATCATGAGCTTTTCTTCATTTTTGAAAACATGGTTTGTCTTAAGTTATTCTTGGCATACTCTACTGTATATGGATTATAAAAAAGGAAAAAAGATCAAAAGGCTATATTACTATTTGATTGTCGTATTGTTGTGATTTGTAGATTTTTGTGTCAATTCCTGCAAAAACTATACTGGCATGAACCTGCTCAATTATATAAGAGATAACGTGGTTTACAGATTACATGCATCTCAGTGATATTCTTGTATAGTACTATATTGTGTGTGTACCTGTTGGCATTTATTGTGACCACTACACCACATTAATTTGCTTGCGTTCTCTAGAAGATGGTCATGAATACCACCGTATTTGCTTTGACTGTCATTTCTTAACTTGGTAGTGAGTGATCCAATCTTCTTTTATCAGCTGGAATTTTTCGTAAAGCCTGTCATGTGATTAAGTGTCACCTTTTTTGCAGGAGTGTAATTTGTACGATGTCATAAGAGAAAGGCAAACTCCTTTCTCTGAGGAGGAGATACGTAATTTTATGGTCCAAATTCTGCAAGGTCTTGCTTATATGCATAATAATGGATATTTCCATCGTGACCTCAAGCCTGGTATTTTGCTGGACTATATTCTTTTCTAGTTAGGTTGTCTCTGTAGTCTGTACTAATAAAAGCTAATGAAACTTCTTATTTAATTTTAGAAAATCTTTTGGTGACAAATGGTGTCGTTAAAATTGCTGACTTTGGGTTGGCTAGAGAAGTATCTTCTAGTCCTCCTTACACTGATTATGTTTCCACCAGATGGTGAGTTGTTTGAAAATTCTCCTTTTATCTCTCTTGAATATGTTCCTTACACTGCAATATTATTACCTTGAAGGTATCGGGCCCCTGAGGTGTTGCTGCAATCTTCAGCATACACACCTGCCATTGGTGATGCCCTTTGTCCTTGCCTCTGCCTTTTGCTGTTTTATTAACCTACCATTTCTTGGTCTGTATAGCATGGTTGATTTCCAATTTTTCAGCAACACAATATTTTATAGAAAGAGTCCCTTTGATGTTGCAAAATCATCATTTAGCTTATCCTACTGCTTGTCATATTTATTTGGTTTCATCCAATATCTCATAAATTCCCATCTCAATAAGAAACAAATGCCATCTTGTTTTTGCACATGAAAGAATTTGTTACTTCTTTTGTTTGTTCTTACATCTTCCTCTTTACTACTAAATGATATCATCAATTCATCATTAATAAATGTGCACTTCCACAGACATGTGGGCTGTTGGAGCAATTTTGGCTGAGCTTTTCACATTGTCTCCGCTTTTCCCTGGTGAAAGGTATGTATAATACCGGTGTCTTGGCCTTTTTGGGTACCATAGTCCATAGGTCTATTGCTTCTGCAGTTTTCTATATTAGGTTCATCCAAGCTGCTTATGCTTTGTAACAAAATCACACTTTTCCTTTATTATGAAGTGAATTTATCTTTTATTTTCAATGATTAGCCATGTTATTTTGTTCTGGTAGATAATCGTATTTTCTAATTTGGTAATTTTATGCTACAGTTTAAAGCTTTCAATTACGGACTGTAAAGTTATAGTTGTTTTGGAATACTTCTCTGAACTGTAATTATTTTCTCGTCATCCTTGAATTTTTAAGTTCATGCATTGATGTTGCCTTTTCCATTATACAATTAACCTTGTCTTATTGTTATTGATGTTGTTGAAATAGTCTTCCTCGGTTCAATAGAGCTCGTGCTACCTTTTTTAAGCTTACTTGAGCTTGTCATAGTGTAAAGCTAGACAAGATTTACTTTTGATTTCCCTTGATATTGTGGTTGATAATGTTGCATTGCTTCTAATATTTTATTTGGTTACAGCGAGACAGATCAGCTATACAAAATATGCAGTTTGCTTGGGACCCCAGATCATACTGTCTGGCCAGAGGGAATGAACCTTCCTCGTTCAAATAGCTTTAAGTTTTTTCAGGTGAAATGAATTCCTTCTACAATCTTTGGATCAATTGCCTTTTTGGGACTAATTTCCTCTTTTCCTGTTTGAAAGATTCCACCAAGAAATCTATGGGAGCTTATTCCTAATGCTACCTTAGAAGCTATTGACTTGATTCAGGTACAGCTATGAATTTTGGGTCGTCGTTGTTTGATTTCTGAACAAAGTTATTATTTATTTCCGTACAGAAAGGTATATACTTTTTACTAATTACTACATATATAGACTATAAAATAGTAGTTTGTATGCTGTGGATAATCTAGTTTTGTTGTTATCTGTCTGCTAATGGTTCATCATGTTAACATGATACTCTTTTGCTGTCTTTTTGATAGCAACTTTGTTCCTGGGATCCGCAAAGGAGGCCGACTGCTGAGCAATCACTACAGCATCCATTCTTTAATGTACTAATTTACACATAAAGTTGTCTTTGGGTACTTTGCTTTGCTTTTCTGTTTTACCTGAGACTTATGAGTTGTCTAGGTGGGTAGCTGGGTACCAAGATCTCTCCATGATGCTTTCTATACAAAGAGAAATGAATCTAGTGAGTTTTTAAATCACAGTTTTATTTGCATTGTTGATTTAAGTTTTTGTAATACAATACCTTTTTTTCTTGTTGGTGCTCCCCCTTTTTTGCAGGAGCAAATCCAAGGTTGGAACTTAACCTGTGGGATTTCGGCACGGAACCTGATGACTGTTTCCTTGATTTAACACTCAGTCTAAAGCCAAGTTTTCCTGGAACAGGTGCCAAAAATATTTCATCCCTGTCAAAATCCATCGTCAGCTATTGTCTTGTTTGTACTAGGCTGGAAGTCTGGAACTATACGGTACAGTGAGGCTTGCTAGCAACAGTGAAATCGATGATGGTGGACTTGAAAAATATTATAGTACATGTATAAGTAACAAAACAAATATCAGCTTTGGTGAGGGTAGAAAGAAGTTGAACTATCAGTAAGTGGGGTATTTATTGCTGATTTTCAGCGTTAATACCTAAAACTCTATTAGCTAAAAACATTCGGGAGTTAGTTAGAACATGTTATACTTGGTGACTAGCTAGTGGATTCACAGGTTCTGATCTGCAAACAGGACATGAAATTATACTAGATTAGCTTCTATTGTTCTTATAAAGGCTGAGCCTGCCCTTAAAATTGTCTGTTGCTTATGGTGGTATATAAGTAGTGAATGATGTCTCTTAGACTGGCATGCTTAATTTATCATGATTATGTCTGGTTAATAGTAATTTTGTAATTTTTTAAAAGTTTAGTTTAGATTTACCAATAGTGAACCATTTGAACATTTCTTATGAATTTTGCTTGTTGACACTATATATTGAAATAATAAAAAAGGAAACTAAATGTGGATGTCAAATTCAAAATAACCAAAATAATGTTGACTACATATATGTTTTGGATAGAAGGATGGGGTACTTCGATTTCCAGTATAGAAAACCGACTGATACATTACAAGAAATTTGCAAAAAAACTGTGTAAAGGAGAACAACTCTGTTTCTAGGCCATTAGTGCAGGGCAGAACACCCTGGTTACAGAATAAACACAATTTTGATAACATTCTCTAAATACACAGCACTCCATCGAATTGTCTGAATTCACTCATTTAAACAGCTCAATACTTTATGTGTCCGCAAAATTTGATTATTTTATGTTTTGATCTCTGAAATTTAATTATTTCTCTAATGATTTGGAGATGAGTTCCCACCCATTTTCCCCGTCATCACTATAGCATGCGAGTTGTGGGCTCATGTTTTACGTTGCCTTCTTTACTTGTAGATCACGTTAACCGTGTGCCAGAATATAAGGAAGAGGTGAGATTCTTCTTCCATGACACAAACATTTTCTTGCATGAGAATGAGACAGGATGTTATATTGAAGTTTACTATCCTAACATGCAGGCATACTCAGGATTTGAGAATCCTCCTGTGCAGTCAGGTCCAGCCTTTGCTCTCCATTGTTGATTTTTAACTGCCACCCTCCTGTTGTATCTTATTTTCCATTCCACAGCCAAGTACATCTACCTTGAAACACTCCAAACCAAAATCAAAATGGCCACATAAACAAAAAGAAAAAAAAATCATGATAAATAGGAAGCTACCCATCTCTTCTACCAGCCAATGCAGAGAGGGACCAACAAATGTGGGATTTTTATGACTTATACATCTGTGACATGCAAGCTAACTTTGCTGTGTTGTTGACATCATTATTGGTGCAATCAAAGATATGTATTGCTCAAACCTGGCTTCTTTGTACATCTTGTAACAGGGCTTTGGCCTCTCATGCTATCGGATTGCCCCATGGGTGATGTTCCAGCCATGTCATCGTGGCCATCGGCATATATGGTCGACAGGTAAACATTGGCACGTTTAGCATATGATCTTCATAAGTGGGTTAATATGGTAAAACCAGATCTTATATCCCATTAATTGCTATCAATGTTGTGTGCTTCAGCCAAGCCACACTGCCAGCCGTTGGATTTTCGGGATCTCCGTTCGGTTTGTACCCCATACAGCCGAATCTGTTGGAGAACCGTTCATTTGCGCCGATTCGGCAGGCCAATTTCTTCTGAGTGAATACACAACTGATTGAGCATTCAAACTATTTTTCGGTTCATACCTTCAACTTCTTTTCTTTGTGCATTAGACTGAAAATGAGTGGCGGCAAGCAGGCAGAAATGTGTACATATATTGACAGCTCTCGATTTATTTTTCTAACTCCACCTGTGGAGCATATTGTCAGATCCTGTACTCTGTACATATCATGGCTTCCCCTAAACAGTTTTGTATTACGATCTCTGAGTGATAATATGGATGAGTCGCTGTTCTATGCGGTTCGTTGACTGCGTGTATCATGTATGTTCCATGCTATGCTGTTGTGGGAGATATTTCCGAGCAGGGTAGACATGAAAGCGTATGATTTGACCTGACCGTTTTGATAATGGTGTCGTGTTCTTCCTGACATGGTATAGTAACAAATGCCGGTCTCGACGCTCGAGGGCTTGGGCAAAGGACGGGCGCTGCTGGGCGTGGGCGCCTGGCCCTGAGTCCGAGCCTGACTCTGACGCTGAGGGAAAGAAAGAAAGGAATCCGACTTGAAGGTGTGAAGTGTGTCGGTACTCAGTTGGGTGTGTATGAGCCCGCCGATACGCGCATGTGACCTCGTATCCTGCACTATCAATTGTGTCTGGCTGCCACTGTGTGCGTGTACCAACAGATGTGAGATTATTAGCAGGGGAAGCAAGGGACATCAGTGTCACATGGCCGACTCTGCCCTTGCTGGCAGTTGGACTGGACAGATGCTCTCGAGCAATGCACGGATGGCTGTTTTTGAGCTGGCCTGCAGCCTGACCATCAAGGTTGACATTGGAAGCTGCCTGTCACACGCCGTAAAACAGCTGCTGCTCCTGCTACTACCCACCATCGTCCTTCCATGGTGAACTCTGCAAGTGAACATCACTGACATCGGTAAAGGCTACGCCTTCTTCCATCAACACTTGAATAATGCAGTGCTTTCATTTTTTTTTTTAAAAAAAAAAGAAAGTTACGGAAGCATTTAATGCGTGGTTCTACTTTATTCAGAAAATATTAGTTTAATGTAAAATAAAAGCAAAGCTTGGATTACTGCTAAAACAGGAAGTAAAAGGAGTGCAACGTTTGTGTCTTCTACGGCTCTCTAGTAGGCCATCAGCTGCCGTCCTTTGGGGCGAGGTTTCTTTCTCGAGCCTAAAGAAACGTGTTTTCAATGCGGCTGAAAGCTGCGCTAATCTGCACTGCACCCTGCCCCGTACTCGCCTTCACTCGCTCGCCTTCATTATCTGTCACACTGCGTACCCAACACTATTAGTCCACTTGTTTTAACACACAAACTAATCCGTGTGTTTAGTTCATCGACGAACATGAACAAAAATTTCCTCGAAAGCACGTAGATGAACAAAATCATGAGGAATATTTCCAGGAAGAACACACACAGAGAGACTAGTACTGTCGGTCATGTGTAATCTTCCATGTGTACCAAACAAGTTAACCCTCTATTTGTCATGTAAAAGTAAAAAAGAATATCTAGTTGTAAAACGCAATGCTGTGGAGTACTAACACATGCTAGTGGTGTTGAGTGTTGACCGGAGTCCTCAGCAAGTTTGGTGTGCTATGCTTGTGCCTACGAGAAGCTTCCGTTACTTATAAATTGGACCACTGGATTAGCTAGGACTAGTTAGGTGCCCGTACGTTGCTACGGATTTAAAATAGATGAAACTATCTTCTATCATTCAAATAAAAAAAGACTGAACACAAGTCAACACCTATAAACTTTAGGTGTGTCAATTTCAATTGATATATAGTGTTTTGTTTGAAAATATTGATGATGGAAATCACAATAATAATGTACCATGACATCCATAATAAAATTCCAAAAGTGACCACAATAATTTCTACAGCTACATGTAAGGCCGATTAAGCGACGTAAAGTGCTTTCAATGGCATGTCACCCTCGGTGCTCTATCGTGCATGGCGACATCTCATTATCGTTTCCCATGTCACAATCAAACATCTCCATGTTCTAGTTCTTGTTGAGCTACAAAGAATACATTCTACACGACCCCCAACTTAAGGCATGTAAAACATGCATAATCAGCTAATCACCAGAATGGCGTTAGACATAGCACAATCTAATATCAAACAACATCAAAATGTGACCATGAACAAGGTCAAGGTAGCAGTACCTGGTTTCTGATTGCTCCCATCAACATATCATGGCATCGAAAGACATGCACATCCTTCAAATTTTGACACTGAAGAAGCAACCATTCTATACGAAAATTTCTTAGGCTGTTAGCACTGACAAAAACCTGTCATCTAAATTTCAAAGCCCAACACAAGAAAGAAGGGGGCATTGCACCTGGATGATTCTTTCTACAGGAGTTGAGATTTCAATCATTTAGCACTGGACAACCTACATACATGGCCTGTCAACACATGAAATGAGCAATAAGAACACAGCTTTATACTATGTATATAAGCTAGAACACAAAATAGATTATCAATCATATATACTTTGAACACTTACATCTATTGTTGAACATCCTTAGAGGCTAAGTTTATTCAGAATACCATGTTTATGATCAGTGTTCGGTAAATTGACACCATATATCGCATACACGGAGGTAAATTGACATCAAGACCAATTCATGAATTTGAGATATTTTAGTAAAAATGGGGATTCTTTTGAAAAATGAAAATCATAGCAGCTCTTATCACCAATGTAGCAATGTCAGTTATCGAGCTACATTATTAAAGGAAAATAATCCTTTTCTATTAGATGCAACATCAAGCACTTCAAAGTGGAAGTCTTTTTATTGATAAGAAGCTATCTACATATTCCTACCATACAACAAACACACCCCAAAATGTGGGAGCACCTTGCGCGTTTTCATCCACCTTTGTCTTTCCCTGCACCACAGATTCCCTGTCTTCGATGAAATTTTTGTTGGTGGAAAGCAGATAACCTAAAGTGTTAAGACAACATAATTAGCTTGCTCACTACGTAGCTTCAACAAGCACAACACAGTTACATGATTAAAGATAAATAATATGGATTCTTGGAGCATAAAATTTTGTTATGAGTTGTCCCAATTGCCTGAGAAAAGGGAAAAAATGTACTGGATTTTAAAAAAATAAAAATAAGAACAATTTTTACCTTGTCGAAGTGAAGACGTTGTCGTCATCCTTGTCTAGATCCACAAGTGGCTTCTTGTCACCTGCAGAGAAGTAGGGTATTAAGGATGCCTACACTGGTGCACGGTGGTGGTAGAGGAAGAGGGAAGAGGCAGCGGCGGAGTAGTGGTGGGGGAGAGACGATGGAGAAGTAGAGGTGGGTGATAGGTGGGGGATAGGCGACACGTGAGGCAGCAAGGGCGATGTGGAGCAGAGAGGGAAGAGGTAGGCGAATAGCAGGGGGAGAGAAGACGGCGGAGCAGGGGTGGGTGGGGGATAAGCGGCGTGGGGGGAGGTGGAGGTGGGCGTGTGGAGTCTGCAGGGAAGGGGAGAGGCGGTGCCGGGGGGTGGGAGAGGCGCTGCTGGTGGAGCAAAGATGGGGTAGGTGGCGGTGTGCACGTGGAGTCTACAGAGAGGGGAGAGGCAGCACCGAGGGGGTGGGGGGTTGAGGCAGCGATGGACCATGAGGGAAGGGTCGGCGTGTGCGTGGAGCATGAGGCGTGCGCCGCCACCTTCCTGCTGCCCCGCCGCCACTGCCATTGACCGGACGCCTCGATCTGCACGGACGCCCCATCAAGGCGGAGCACGGGTGCAGACGTCGGGTGTGGCCCGGCAGGAGCAGGCGACAAGCAGGGGCACAGGCGGGCAAGGCGCGCGCGACGACGGTGACGATGGTGGGGAATCGAGACGGTGTCTGTGTGGTGTGTGTGAGGATAGGGCTAGCTGGTTGGGGCTAGTTCAGTGTGGTTCGATGGGTTTAAAATTTGAATCTAATTGGGCCACACGGTGGAGGCTAGGGCATGGCATATGTAGGTAATTGATCAAAGTAGACAAGGGCAAAATGATCCAGTTAAAAATAGACCACCATTCAACATTGCTCATTACAAGCCACTTTTAGGTAGTAGAGATAAGAAGGCAGCACTTGATTTTTGATAATACCTCCAAATATAGAGCCGGTAATTTATGACGTCTGGAAATAGTAGCTCAGTTGAAAGATACGCTATTTAACATGGTTTTGTTTGGAGTGTTGCCATTCACTCCGTGTTTAGATAGACATTTTAACAATTAATAAGTAGTCATAAATTCAAAGTATTCGGCACTGCATTAACTGCCATCTTTAATAAAAAAATTTTCCTTTTATATCCTGTGTAATTGCACCATTGCATTCCACTCGTGTCACCTTTACCATTCTTTGGACCTGTTTAGATCCATGGTTTTAAGAAACCATGATTTTATAATATATACAACAATTGTGTGTATATAAAAACTTTGGTTTCATCGAACTCCATTAAACTCTGGTATTCATTGGAACTATTATCTATTTGAATACATGGTTTTTAAGATGATAAACTTGACTACACACAAGAGTTTGTGAGAGCCAACCTATTAAAACTTTAGTTAGGAATGGAGTTTCAAATAATCTAAAAATACTATAGTTTCTACTAAACCATGGTTTTAGAATAGAGCTTTTTGGACATCCAAACATCTTATGGTTTTGAAAACCCTAGTAATTTTAGACTCCATGGTTTCATCTCGAAACTATAAAAATACTTTATTACTAAACAGACCCTTAGTAATTTACATTCTTGACAGTTAAATAAACCATGAAAAAGCACTATTTTTTTTGCTCGTATCTTTTTCTTATAGCCAAACACTTTGACTTACTGAAGCCACTTCTCAAAGCTAAATCAAACTAAACGTTTAGACTACTTAAAACTGCTTCTCGGAGCTCTTAAAATTTGCCTTGCCAAGCTGTCACGAAGAAAGAAAAAATAGAAACAGGAGTAGGATGGAAGCGAAGAAGGGAAAGGAAGGGTGCCCCTCCCTCCCTAAAAGCAGGGACCTAACCAAGGAATAATCTTCCTAGCAGAACAACAAGAGAAGGAAAATAAACTTGCAAAAGCAAGAGAGAGCGAGGAACTAAGAACACCATATGTTATTGCGGGTGGGGCCAGGCAAGTGGAAGCGGACCGGGCTGGGCTATAAATACCCCTCCCCAGTCTCCTCTCGCCGGTTTCCTCCCCTCTTCCCGTCTCCTCCTCCTCCTCCTCGTGCTTCTCCTCAACCCTACTCCAAATCCAGCCCCGCCATCCACACGGCGAGCGAAACAAAATTAAAAAAAAAAATCTGGGGGAGATCGCAACGATATAACGCTCACTGCTACGACCCCTGCGCCGCTTCCGACTGGGCGGGGGCTTGGATCCTTCGATTCCCCGCGCCGACCAGAATTCGGGGTCCAGATCCCCGCGATTCCGGCGCCGGCGGCGGCGGGGATGAGAGGCCGCCGGACATGGCCGATGGCGCGGGCGGCCCGGGGGTGCTGAGGCTGAGGCGAGCGCGGGGGGAGAGGTGCCTGCGGTGGCCGTGGCCTGAGGCGGAGGCAGAGGCGGAGGAGGCGGGGGAGAGGGTGCTGGTGGTGGGTGATCCGGGGCCCGAGGCGGCCGTGCCATGTCTCGCTGCTTCCCGTTTCCGCCCCCAGGATATGAGAACACCGCGCGCCCCGACGGCCAGCTAGCCTCGCACCTGCTCGACAAGGTGGAAAACCCGCACATCTCCCCCCATCCCCCGTGCCCCGTCGTCCTCCGTCCTCTTGTGCTCTCCGCTCCCCTAGCACACGTGGGGATGACGATGGCTTCTCCGTCTCCGCAGGGGGATTTTGGCAATTGTATGCTGTTGGTTGGCTGTTGAATTTTGGACTCTACCACACCTCGCATTTGGGTGGAGGTGCACTAATTAGGCGTTAGGGCTACCTGATTAGGGCTGATGCGTGAGGAATTTTTTATCGGCGCTTGGGTTCCCCGGTTAGATCACAGGCGTTGTGGTTATACGCCCAGATTGTTCTCCGATTTAGGAGAGCTAGAGAACATAGTGTGTCTAAATCAATGCTTTCCTAAAGGGTGCCCCTGGTAGTGTGTGTGCTTAGTTGCACACAAAAACAAGTTTTTATTTTGTATGGATCAACCAACTAAAACGTGGCTGCTTGATTTGATGGTTGCTTTATTGATTGAGCCTTAGGTCATGCAAGTTTCAACCACATTATAGGGTCCAGGACATGTAGTTTTTCAGGCTGGTGGCTAAGATCTACTTGGGGAAAACCGTAATGTATTGTTTCACCCCATTCCTGTGGCTAAAAAGATTATGGAGGGCTTATTTCTATTTTGTTTGTTTGCTTCTAAAACGGATGCAGATATGTTGTAGAGATGTTACTCCTGGTAGCTTCTGCAGGAAAATTTATTTGGCACATCACTAGACCACCTTCTGTGAAATCTTTTGTAGCTGAAGTTTACATGAGGAGTTATACTGGTTTAAGTGATTGTGTTCTTATTTCTCACTTTGTTATTGTCTGACATGTTGACCTAAGGTTTGGACATGTAGCCACTGTGCTCTGTTTTGATGGACTACGTGTGTAATATTACCATGAGGGCATGATGGAGGTTGGCCTACAGTTGTTGATGCAAGCATAGGTTACTGACCTTATTGAATAAGTATATAATCACTCTGATGAATCATGAAATAAATCCTGTTAATTGCTGGTCTCATACTAAATGTTCTAAATCAGTTGTGGCTGTACCTGTACTTTCTATACCATGTAGATTGTAGAATGGTGGATTGGATCTGTCTGGGAATTGTGCTTTTGGCATGCTATCAATCATCTTTGCGCAGTAAGCAAGGGAACAATTCGATTTTTTTATCAGCTAAAGATTATATAATTCCCTGTTGCCCTCTCAGTTACAAAACAGATGTTTTAGCATAAATTCCTTGTTATATAATAGATGGTGCTGTATTATTTTCAAGGTGGTCTTTTCATAAAATTTACTGTGGTTGGGATTAGGCGTTACTTGGTGGTGGATTAAATGAGGATGGATTCGTAATCTTGTGATACTGCTGATAAAAACAGCCTACATTTGTCCATTCCTGACCTCAAGGTTTTTTAGGAACGGTTCTGTTGGTCATTACCGTACCTGATCATGTAATACAGAAGCCTGCATTTTTCCAGTTGTCGGCTGTTTTTTTTTTTTTTGCCTCATCTAGTTGCATTTTCTTGATGATTCTGCTCCCAACAACTAGTAGGCTTACGCTTAACAGTCGTTCCTATTCTTGGTATATGAGATATCAGGATTTATATTTTCAAATTTATGTAGTTTACATATTGTGGCTTTCTTGTGATGGGATAAATTCTGAAATCTAACTTCAGTGGCATTTTATGACTGGTCTATCTGCTTGTTGCCTATTTCCTTGTGCTTCAGAAAACTTAGCTACGCGCTAATATATGCGTTCCTCCTGTTCAATCTTCCAGTTATTTATATTTTCAATGTTTGTTGAATGTAATCATGTTTGTCCAATTGATCATAATGCATATGATGAAAACGCAAATACCTTGAAAGCTCAATGGGCATGGAACTTGGAGCTACAAACATGGTTATACTAGAAATGAAACGATTTTGATTGCCTAGCGCCAGAAACACATATAGCATGTTTTTGAGCATTTTAGGTTATGCTGGTGGTGAAGCATGCTATAATGTTTTAGGCACTTAATCATGAGAAAATTTATTAATATGGATGGCTGTATGTAGGAAACAAGTTCACTAAGTTATGTCTTATCTCTATGTCATTTTTGAAAAAAACTTTGGTGTAGGCATTTAGCCAAAGGTTAGCCACTATCTGTCCTGTAGAAGTATACACTGTTTGAAAGCTTATTAAATGCACTAAACGTAACGATCTGAACATTTCAGCATCTTTTTTTTGTCTATCATTGTTGTACGGTAATCATATCTGGACCTTCATGAGGCACCTTCTAGCATCAGGGAACTGTTTTGTACATGGATTTTCCTTCATAATCATCTTTAAGATGTCAAAAAACAATTTGTTACATGACACTCTACACAGTGCCTTGAGGAAAATGTGTTTTTATTTAGTTAACTTGCTTCCAACTTCGTTTTGTTAACTGATTCACATTTGGTTTCCCAATGAGGCGGTGTTTTGGGTGTAATCCTTAGTAAGTTCACAGTTAAATTTTCAACAATTCGAACTTCGATGGTAAAACTTGGAAATTACTGCCTAGGTAGCCCTTACAATGTGTCAACCAAGGTAACTCCATGAGTGAATATGGTGAAGAAATATCGCCGGTCACAAATACTGAATTGTAAATGCTATAACACATATCAGATGGATAGGTACTGGCTTCAGATATGGGTCTTTAGGTTGAGTTGCAGACATTGTTTACTGGTCTTCATTATTGTGTGTGCTATCTTAGCCCTGATGTAGGCAATGTTTTTGTAACCTGTATATAAGACTATAGGATCTTGATATACATGCTTGCTAGTTCAATATCGTCCGTTGATAATAACTACTTAGTCTCCAATTGGGTACACAATCTGTTACAAAGTATTGATATAATAGATTATTAGGATATATTGTAGTTTGCTCATTTTTAAAGTGTTTCCTTACATACATAACAAATGATATTTCACGAAACATGACAGATGCTCCTGTAGTAACTTTACCCCTATAGCATACTGTCACAAAATTGCATGCAAAGATGGCCTTAGTATGCATTACGAGAAAATTTGGCGAGTTTGTTATTGGACTTTTGGCACTCTGTTCATTGATTGGACCGGTTTGTAAGATTTGTTGCATATAGCCTCAATAAGCTAGCTTATGTAGGCCGTGATATTTGGATGAGCTTACTAATAATCCATTCTGAAGTTACAATATCTAACTCTGGCAGTCCAATAGAAATTTGACATCGTCTGGCACAAATTTAGATGTGCCAAAGAATGATTAGCCTTTATAGGTAATTCTTTCCTTATCAAATAAAGTACACATCCTTCCAGCCTATATAACTCAATCCTTTTCATGAATATGGTAACGTCTCCAGTGTCAAGTTGTTTGCAAGAACCAAATCTCTGTACAGAAAAAAATGGCAATGCTCATAGGGTTAGAATTCTCTTTTACATATGGCTTTAGGCATCTACCCAGAATAGCCCTATGGTATAAACGTTCTTATTGTTTTGATCATCCTGGAAGGTCACTGATTATCAAGTCGGATGTTTGGGTAATTGGGCTAACTATTTCTTTTGATAGTTTTTGGAATCGTTCCCCTCCTCTGTAAGGGTGTGCTAATAATTCATTCTGAAGTTACAATATCTAACTCTGGTAGGCCAATAGAAATTTGACTTCTTCTGGCACAATATTAGATGTGCAAAAGAATGATTAGCCTTTATAGGTAATTCTTTCCTTATCAAATAAAGCACACATCCTTCCAACCTTTATAACTCATTTAATCCTTTTCATGAATATGGTAACGTTTCCAGTGCCAACTTGTTTGCGGGAACCAAATCTCTGTACAGAAAAAAAAGGGCAATGCTCATAGGGTTAGAATTCTCTTTTACATATGGCTCTAGGCATCTACCAAGAATAGCCCTATGGTATAAATGTTCTTATTCTTTTGATCATCCTGGAAGGTCACTGATTATCAAGTCGGATATTTGGGTAATTGGGTTAACTATTTCTTTTGACAGTTTTTGGAATCGTTCCTTTCCTCTGTAAGGGTGTGTTTGGTTGGTTGAATGAGGTGGTTCATGGTTCGGTTCATTAGTTGTTTGGTTGGTGGGATGGGATGGTATGATTCCTCATGCATGCGTTTGGTTGGTGGGATGAGATGGGATGGGATGGTACAGTATGGTTCAAATTTAGGGAATATCCCTGTTAAACGATTTGGTTTGAGCTTTTTGGTCGAACGATCCTGTGCAACTTTTGTTCCACCTGTTTCGTTCTGTTCCATCCCACCTCTTACCACCAACCAAACACACCCTAAATAACTTTTTTATTTTCTCTCCTCTTTAATGAAATGGTAGAGCTCCTGCCCCTTTTCGCTTTTAAAAAATAGTTTTGTAGTATATTCATTCCTTAGTGCAATGCTAGCTATTTCTTTGCATTTTCTAGCTATTTTGTTTCATGCTTGAACTCCTGTTTACTCGTAGAGCATTATCCTTTTGTTTTCAGGAGAAGCACAAGGAGAAGAAACATAAGAAGGACAAGAAGGATAAAGAGAAAAAAGAAGGCAAAGAAAAGAAGGACAAAGAAAGGAGTAAAGACAAGCACAGAGATAAAAAAGATCGAAAAGAAAAACATAAAGATAAGAAAAAGGACAGGAGCAAAGATAAAAGCAGGGAGTCAGAAGAAGGAACTGAAAGACATGGTGAGGCTCCCCATGATCAGAAGATTGCAGAGAGCAGCAAGAAGTCTGAAGAAATTAAGGATCCCAAATTCAGGGAGGACTTGGTCAGAAAGATACAAGATGAGAAAGGGGCGGCAAGTCGACCTGTTGAGAACTTTAATGTTTCAAATGAACGAAGTCGGGAAGGCTTTAGTGCTGCACCTTCATTGGAGAATGAAAGAACTGCAATTAATAAAATGCATATTCACTCTACTAATGCTTCAAGGAAAAACGAGGTCGTGGGGCAACAGAGCATCAATACCAATCAACAAAAAAATGGGACAACAGTACGGCGTGGTGAGAACATCATCAATTTATCTCAAAGAACTCTTGATGGCTTCACTACAGCACCTACAATGGAGAAGGAAAGAGTCAAAGTCCCAAAACCTATCTCTAACTCTATTGATTCTGCACCAAGGAAAGAGGGGATGGGACAGCGAATCAATAACATTAGCATACTGGTTCAGAAGAGAACTGAGAATCCAAACAAAGAGATTGCAAAGAAAGAAATTGGCAGCAGCTCTCCATTGCTTCCAAGCCCTGCTAATACTGTGCATAAGGGAAATGGTAAGGTTAGTCGGCCAATGGAGAATGCACCAACATCTGTGCAGAGGTTTGACAGTCCATCTACGTCTAGCGCAACAGCAGGAATGGACAGAGGAATGTCTAGGTCAACTATCCCAAGCCCAAGCATTACAATTCGAAGATCAAATGGGATGGTACGGCCGCCTGAAACCTTTTCCATTTCTACTAAGAAACCCGATGCAGGAGGCCTTTCACCTGCTATTGGGAAGGAAAAGGAACAAGGTGCAAGAATGCTACAGAATAATATTGGAAGTGACCAGAAACTGGTTAATTCAAAACCTCCAAGTGTGGAGAAAGTTGCAGATGGAAGAGCTGAAAGGATGGAGAAGGTCAGAGAAGGGGTACCTGATGATGCAAAGAAAGAGGATAAAAAGAGTGATCGACATGAGAAAAAGAAAAGGAAAGATAAAGATAAACACAAAGAGAAGAAAAAGGAAAAGGAGTCAAAGAAGGAGAAAGATGAACATATTAAAAAAGAGCACGATAAGCTAAGAGAAAACAGTATAAATTATCAGGTAGATAGTCTTCACATGAAGCCCTCAGCCCCTCCTTCAGCCGCTCCAGCTGATGATGCAAAAGCTATCCTAGTTGATGAGAATCTGAAGAAGCGAAAGAACCATGAGATGAATGATTCCTTACAAAGTGAGTTCCTAGTTTTGCTCTTTTGCACTTACCAGCATTATATAGTCTTGTAGAACACCATTATACTGTAAGTTCCTAGTTTTGCTCTTTTGCACTTACCAGCATTATATAGTCCTGTAGAACACCATTATACCTTTCTATGGTGCTTTATGTTATAAGACTTCTGATGCTGTACAGACCATCATGATATGCGGCCTACAAAGTTGCCAAGACAAGCCCTCTCCAACAATCACTTGGAGAATGGTACAGCATCTCATGTAGCCGCGCCACTCTCTTCCATGAAGCCAGATGCCGTAAATATTGTAAAGGTTGAAAGGCTCCCTAAGAAGGAAGAGAAGATCAATGGCAACCAAGAAGCTCAGCGACCTTCAGTCAATTCAGGGCCTCAGGATCCTCTGGCTGCATCTGAGAATGGGGCACATTCTAGGAAGTCACCTCACCCAGATTGCAAGTATCTTGGCCAGATATACACCATTCCTGAAGCGCCTCAAATGATGGAATGGCATGAGCCTGATGACCAGGACTGGCTGTTTGATGAAGGTAGCAATGGCACCCAATCAAAGAAGCCCACATCAGAGGCTGAGGCCGATGGAATACCCCAAGTGTGGGCTCAGGCTCTGAAAATTGACTCAGATGATGTCATCGCTTTACCATACGTCATTCCTTTTTAGTAAAATGCTGCCCAAACTGCCAAGTAAGGATACTGTGAAGTTTCTGAGCATTCAAACATCAAATTCACAGCCTGTTTCTGCCACTGCTTTGCTACAATTTGTGTAGCTTGGCGAAGATGGATGATTCATCCATTTACGGGTAGCTGTTCCCGTAGCCGCTTGCACCCTCTAGATTGGTGCATGACATGCAGCACTTGTGAGAGTTGCAGCTGAAGAGTGGAGAATATCCAGACAAGTGCTGCATGGAGAGACCGTGTTACCTGTGACAGCATATTCCGTGACGGGGTCATTAGCTATCCTGCTGTTACCGCTGCACAATTTTGATCTGTAAGGTGTAAAAGCATTTTTATAACCCAAATGTACATTAGAGAGGGGGCACGAGGAGATGGAAGAAGAGACTTAAGATTCATTTATATTTTGGATGATTCCACGTATGCTGGCTGAGAGAATCTGCTTCTGCTTGATTTATTCCAAAGTTGGCACTTCACCTTGACTTGTATATAGTTTACATAGATGATGTTGTTGTGTCCCGAGGTTCTGAGGTTGTAACGGCAATCATGTTGAAGAAGAGTCCATAACATCTCATCTCGTGTCACATTATGAGGTACCATCAGAAGTCGATGAGGACTTGTTAATTTTGATTGACTTTACCTTTGAACGCTGGTCCATGTTTGCATGGGCATCATGTGATTTCAAGTAGCTTGTTTGCATGGGCATGATGGTTTGTTTTAAATGGAAATGGCGCTCTAGCTGAGGATTGTTCGAGTCACATAGTTGTTTTAAAGAACAGCCACTGCTCTTTGTGCTTAGGCTGTACTTGACGTTTGATTTTTTGAGAAGCAGCAGATGTAATAGGAATTTTTGGAATAATCGATCACACATTTGCCTCTGTCCAAGTATTGCTTTCGGCAGCATGTTCTTATCATGTTCGAAAATTTGTACTCTCCCTCCTTGCTTTTGCTTTCAT
Organism: Olyra latifolia; assembly: GCA_036346145.1. NCBI lineage: Eukaryota > Viridiplantae > Streptophyta > Magnoliopsida > Poales > Poaceae > Olyra > Olyra latifolia. The sequence continues at coordinate 59,859,514 of CM070525.1, forward strand.
GGCCAGTACGGGTATATGCCGGGACATGGAAAGCATTTCCTCCTATGATAACAGAATAAAAGGCGCAGTGTTCATCAAGGGATCATGATTTGATACCCCCCGAATGCCTATGCTACCTATGATTAGTAAAGTGTTTGAGCAAATGGCAGGTAGTGGCAGTGGAGTGCTTGAGCATGACGAGATTGCAATGGGAAAAACGATTTCCATATGTGAAAAAACCAGGGGACCGTAGACCGTCGGCCCTCCTTCGTACGGTACATGTAGGCGACGGGATGAGGAGCTCCCTGTGGTGCGCGCTGCGCTCCCCTTGGTCAGCTTTTTTTCGCAACTACCTCACGTAACTTCCGCTTGCAATGCAACTAGTAGTGTCGCAATTACTGCACCTAACTTCTGCATGCAATGTGTCAGGATTGAATAACGTCTATGGGCTGGATATGCCCCTGGCAGGTCGAAGTCTTAAGATGTGTCTTTGGATGTCGTTCTCAAAAGGTCTATCCAGTTATTTTTCTTGATCGGATAGGATCTCTGCCTGATTCGTTCCTCTGGACCAGACAGGATCTCTGCCAAGTGTCGGACACGACACCTGCTCGAGACCCTCGTGCCCAGGGCTGGTACTACAGGGCTCCGGTCTGGTCAAGGTCTTTTGCACTTGGAGGCTGGATGCTCGACGAGGCGCCACATGGCCACGATCCCCACCTCTTTGGAGCTGTTACCCACGATCCGTGGTAATAACTGGCGTGTGCATTACGGGCCACAGTTATTGTAATTAATAGCGATTAATTAGCGCGGTTAATAGACTCGTACGCTAGCTTCCCTGGGGCCTATATATACCCAATGATTTTTGTAAAAAAGGGGGCAATCGATCAGAGTGACAGGCTCGCACACTTGGAAGCACACACAATACAAACACGTTGGAGTAGGTTGTTATCTCATCACTAAGAGGCCCAAAGTAGGATAGACACCTTGTCTTGCCCGCTTTATCATTCTTTGAGTCTGTAGCATCTCAAAAGCAACACCTGAGCAGAAAGGGACTGTTTTGATTCCTCAATCAAAAAATAAGTTTGGCGGGGAAACTATTTCCCAATCGTCGATAGCTGGTGCCGTCTGTGGGGGATTCGACGAGTTCCTTTGCTGGTTGAACTCCTTTGAGATGCCGAACTCTTAGGATACTCAGGGTCTTTGCGCTTTGATGTTGTGGATGATTATGATGGGTACTACACCGATGGAGAGGTAGCAGGGATCGCTGATCCGGAGGGTCACACTAAGCGGGAAGAGATTTCTCTCGTAGCTCACGCGCACCTGCGCCTACTTTGCTCTCATTCTAAGGGCAAGGACTTGGGGTATGTTCTCGAGCCCTTACTAGAGCTGTTTCGAGAGATACTGAAACAGAATATACCCATGATCGATGAGGGTGATGACGGGCTCTATGATGGTCTAGATATTCCGAACTATGACATGGGGTCCGCTGCAGATAGCGCTTCTTGTGGGGACACTATGATGTCCCCGTCATGCTCTATGGTTTCTTGGGACGCCAATATGGCTGGTGTCGAGATCAATCCGGCCATTGACGCTTCGGAGGATGATTAGCGTCGGGCCGATGCTGCTGCAAGGGAACGGTTAAAGAATGACTTGAACAGTACCCTAGCAATATAAGAGCCTAGGCAAGAGGTAGCACCCGAGAGCGTGAAGAACCATCCTCGCGCAGGATAGCCCATATTCCGCGCACCCCAGCGCAGTGGCAACCTCTGCGCCAGGATTCACAGACTCCACTGCTTCAACAAAGTAGAGAGCATCTCCAGGCGTTAGCTGCGGTGATGCGCAGGTTTCAATCTGACCTAAATAGAAAGGACCTTGCAGCCATGGGAGCAGCCGTGGCGGAAAACTTAGAGCGTCTGGCGTATGAGCTGGATCTGCCTGAGTCGGCCGAGCATAGGCGAACCCGGAGCAATTCCCGGGATGACCGGTATAGTGATTCATGCGGGGGAAGAACCTGAAGTTTTGCTTGGGAGGTGCACGCCCGAGCTAGCTCGCGTCACAGTGACCACCGGGGTGATACTCGGGGGAGTTCCATGGTGCACGCTTGTCGGGACCTAGCTAAAAAGACCGAACCCCTCTATACATCCTGTACTAGTCCGAAGATCAACAGCTAGTACACACAGTCTAAAAAGAATGATACATTACCTACGAAAATAGAATATTACATAACAAGGGCAAAACCCCAATACAATACATACATGGCGACACGCAAGCCGCGAATCAGAGTTTAGTGGAATACAACACATGGGCCCACACAACAGGGCACAACAATACTACTACTATCTTCCCACAGACAGCAAGACTGTAGGAAGCAACCCTAGTCTTTCGGGAAATCCTCGTAGTCCTCTGTCTCGTAGTCGGCATTGGCTTGTCAAACTGCGGGTCTTTCGCGAACTGTCCCTCGACTAGAGTCCAGAAAGAAAAGGAAAAACAGCAAGGGTGAGTACAATTGTACTCCGCAAGTCAGGAAAAGGGGTGCAGTATGGGGCTTTAGTACAAGAGGAGGCTTAGGACACTTTGCGGGAAAGCTAGTTTTCCAAATTTTAATCCTAGGAGGGGGAAGCAAGTTTTAAAACAGTTTTGTGATGAAATATAATTCCTCTGCCTTGATCTTTCCTTCGTCAAGGCCGTTTGCATTTCCATTTGCAAAACCATTTACTCTTTTCCAAACACCCTTTTCTTTTGAAAAGAAGAGTTTACCATATAAACACTCCCTTCGTATGCTCTTAATCGTGAGCATGGCTATCACGATAGTTTTACTCTGCAGAGTGGGTACATTTTACCCTCAGGAGATTACGTACCGAAGGTGCAAATAACAAAGCCATTTAGGTTTAAAGCCCTAATAGCACTCGCTTCGTGAGTCGTCCCTGGACACCCTATGGGGGATCGGCCCAACGGCCCTAGTCTTCATGTTGTACAGGAAGGCCAGGGAACCACAATCTAAGACGCCAATGAATATGGAAACACCATCCATGCCCGTACAACCCAGATGTTCACGAAGGACATCTCCACCAGCAAGCTGCTACTAGAGATCAAAACTTAATAGGCTAGGTCCGTCCCATAATGGAACCTGATGCTCTACTAAAGACTCAGTTCATAGGTTCATAGGATGAACAGTCCTTACACTAGGGGAGTACAGACACCAACCTGAAACCGTGCATTCCATGCACCATACCGTCAACCGGGTCCTCCCTGTTCAGAGCATTTAAGGGGGAGACCGGAAAACACCAATCCCGACAACCTTCCCAATGTCGTACTTTACCCAAAAACTCCTTTGCAAATATTGCCATAAATTACCATCCGTAACATTTGATCGACATGAGCATTTTTAGCCTATTCCAAGGGTAAGCATAGCATGCATCGAGGTATTTCATATTTAATTCCTACGGTACAAAATTATTCAGGGTGCAAAATCCTTTTCATCTTTTTTTGGTGTAGCTAACACTAGCAACTACTCATTTTAAAGATAGCATGCATGTTTTAAAAATCCTATAAATTTCTTTAAATTAGATAGAGATTCATTCAACATGCATCAACTGGACTTTCCTTAGTTGAACTTCGGGTGTGGGTAGTCTTTTTCGGTAGGGGGTTCCACGAACTCCTCGGATACTACTCTTGCACATGAAAACATACAACAACCATAACCCAGAAACCCTTTTATAAAATTTTTACAGGGAAGAAATATACATGTTTATATTTTTGGAAATTCATTTTCTAATCCCTAGAGAGCTACTAGATTTTTAATTACAGTCATTCCTACTGAAATGTCAAGTTTAATGTTTTTCCTAATTTTAGAAACATATATAATATTTTACAGAATTTTTCTAGAATTTTTATAAGTCTTTTGCCATTTTTAATAATTCCATTTGCATTCTCTAGTTTTCTAAATTAGAAAAGGTTGGAATACTCCTAGCGCGAAGATGGGCTCGCCCAAGATCGTCTTCAAGGCCAATGTGGCACCGCATGCTCAGTGAGCGCGTGTAGCGTGAAGGAGCCAGCACGCAAAGAAAACGCACCCCGGGGAGTACGTCTCCACTTAGACTGACGGGTAGGTCCTTAGGACCCACCTGTTAGCGACGGCATACTAAGCGCGGGTTAATCCCGTAGTTAAACTCTTTGGGCCCCACGTGTCAGCGACACGTGAACGGCTAACTATCGATCAATAGCTAACTATGCGGTCCCACCAGCCAGCGACTCAACTAGAGGAGCATGACGTCACCGTCTTCCTCCTCTAGCTGAGGGAGACTGGGCGGGGAAGACCGGCGGAGCGCCGGCGGCTCGAGCCACCGCGGCTAGAAAGCACTGGGGTCAAGCTCCTAGGCTTCTCAGCGAACCTAGAGGTGGTCACGGCGGTGCCAGCGGTGGCCTATCCCTGCGGCACGATGAAGAGTGGCGGCGGCGTTCACGGTTCATCGTGGCGCCAGCCCATCCTAGGCTATTGGCTATGCGCGGAAGGCGCAGAGGCTACGAGGAAGCTTCGGGAGGTAACATGCAGTGATGACGAGGACAGGGAAGCACGGGATTGTCCTGGCATCATCAAGGTCGACGGCGGTTAGAACAAGGGACCTCGTCAGTAGCAAGCTCCAGCGAACCCTAGGTCAAAATAGTGGCACATGTGTGAGAGTGATGCTCCTAGAGCAAGGAATTGGAATAGGGCTGACCAGAGGCGGTGAAATCGGAAAGGGGGTGATTTTCTGACCGGCGGTGCTCCTCGGGTGATCCAGCGAGCTGCAAAGGGAAAGGGGGTCGATTAGCGGGAGGACGATGAAGTAGGAAGAGAGGGCAACCTGCTGAGCTTGTGTTCGAGCTACGAGACACAACCACGAGTGTGGGAGTCTGAGCTGGAGTGCGGTGGCAGAATTAGGCAAAGAGGGAAATAGGCGACAGGGGGTAGTTCTGGGTTTTAATGGCTTGGGAAGGGAGCATAGGGATGAAGCGACGTCCTAGGCTGACCTGCGGGTCCGAAATGTCAGTGAAGTGCTCGAGCAGCGGCGCTAACGACTCAAGGCCACGTCATTTAAAATTTTGTTGCCGCGGAGGCGAGCTATCGCCTCAGCGGCGATGAGTGGCAAGTTAAGGCGCGGCGAGACGGGACGGCACACCGTGCCATGTCACGCGGTGCCATGCTGTCTCAGGAACGGCCTGCTGAGGCAACGGTGCAACACGCGCGGCGTGGCGGGCAATGCGATGCGGCGGCATGGCGTGCTCGGCCACGGTAGGGGAAGCAGAGACGCATGGGCTAAGTCGCGTCGGCACGGTTGCGCGTGTGCGTGACGCGATGTCCGACGAGAGGCTAGTGGAAGGCGCGGCGTGCATGGCGCGTGCGTGCACTGGCACGTGCGTCGCGACGCGGGTTGGGCTAGAGGAGTAAGGGGTAGGAGAGGGCTGGCGCGGTGCAGCTGGGCTGCAGCACATGCAGCTCAACTGGGCTGAGGCGAGACACGGCCTGGCTGGGCCGAGCGAGGAGGGCTAGCCGCGGAGCAGGTGGGGCTTGGCCGAAGCGCGAGGCGGCCTGCGTTGGATGCGCTCGTGTGCGGGAGGGAGAGCGGGCCGAGAGAGAGAGGACTAGGCCTGGGCTGGTTTTAAATTTTCTTTTCTTTTTCTTTTTTCTCTTTTCTCTTTTCATTTATTTAGCCTATTTAATATCAGGGTGTGGGGTGGTAAATATTTTATAAAAATCTAGAATTATATCTTAAGGTTGAGTTTATATTTTATCAAAATTTTTCTTGCCATTAGATATTTTGAACTCTAGGTTTAAACTTAACTTGATTTTTAATAAGCCATTTCTTATATTTTTAAAATTAAAATAATCTATGTTTTATTTTCTTAATAAAAGTTGGAGTGTTACAACACCCGAGCTGGCCCACGTGGGAGCGACCATCGGGGTGATAACGGGAGAGTTCCATGGTGCATTCCTGAGCTGACCCACATCAAAGCAAGCACCGGAGCGATACCCGAGGTAGTTCATTGAGCAGGAACCATAATAACAGTCCAGGGCGGGGCCGCGTTGTGGACTCCATCTCCATCAGGTCCTCACGCCGCGCACACCGGGAAGTCTTCTTCCAGATAGGCTCTAAAGTTGAGGAACGCAGCCGTGAAGACGGGCGCGAGAATGACGGGTGATGGAACCATCGCACAGCTCCAACCTACGGGTGTCAGGTGTTCTCTGTTGCATTGCACGACGTCGTCTGGCCTAGGAAATTCAAGCCTAGGCACGTAGAGTGATTCAACGGGACTCGAAACCGCGACGAATTCCTCTCTGTTTATGCCATGACCATCCTTACTACTGGGGGTGATTAGGGGGTTATGGCAAATTACTTTTCTACTGTCTTGGAGGGACCAGCCCGTACCTGGCTTTTCAACTATAGGGACGGCTTAATCCAGAATTGGGAACATATGTGACGCTCTTCAAAGCAGTTTCTAGAACTGTTACACATGCCCAGGTAGAGAAGAGGATCTCCATTGTCTAATACAAACGGATGGAGAAAGTCTAAGACAGTTTATCCATCGCTTCATTTAGGTCTGCAATACTATCCCCAACATCCTAGATGACGCAATGCTTCGCGCGTTCAAACAAGGGGTTATAGATGTCCGGTTCACTTAGGATTTAGAGATCAACATGGAGCTATCGGCTAATGAGTTGCTGAAGATGGCTGGCAGGTACGTAAATGCAGCTAAAGCCGTTAGTTGGAAGAAGATGCTTGATGAGGGCAAAGCTCCATCACAGCCAGGCTTGGATTCTTCGGGCAAAAAGAAGTCCACCCTGGTGGAGAAAAAGATAAATAAAAAGGCCACGCCACCAAACATCATCGCTATTGTTGATGAGCAGCCACCGCCCTAGCCAGAGCGGAAGCCCAAGACATACGCTCCGAGCAAGGGCAAAGGCCGTGGTTAATAGCGTTGCGGCTGCGACCGGGTGAAAAGCCCAAAAGAGGCAAGTATTGCCCTCTCCATCAAGCTTATAGGCATGACCTACGTAACTATAGGACCTAGATGGCCCGCATGGAAGAATTATACAGCGGCAAGGCGTCCATACCCACTTTACCCGAGCCAGGCAAAAGCATCAAGAGCAAGCTGCCTGCTAGGGACCATGACACTAGCGAGGATGATTTCCCCAAACCGGAAACCACATCTCTGTCATCTACGGTGACTCCTCTGCCTATTCCTCTTGATGCAACCTCAAGGAAGCTACGAGAGAGGTGTATCACATCAACTACCACAAACCTAAGGTCAAACACCTCAAGTGGTCTGAGGTATTGGTGACCTTTTCCAAGGATGATTGTCCTCTTGGAATGACTAAACCACAAAAGCTTCCCCTAGTGTTCACCCTAACCATCAGCAATACGAGAGTTGGAAGAATGCTAATTGATGATGGGAGCTCTTTGGACTTGATCTCTGCCAAAGGACTGGACGAGATGCAGATTCCTCGCTCCAAGATAAAAAAAATCGTAGTGCCCTTCTATGGGATAATCTCGGGCACATCTTATTGGTAACTTTTGGTGGGCTGGACAACTTCTTAACTGAATTGATCACGTTCGAAGTGGTGGATTTCAACTTCGTCTACAATGCCATCCTTGGCCGACCAGCCTAGGCCAAGTTCATTGCCATGACACACCACGCGTACCAATGTGTCAAGATCCTCGGGCCTAACGGAGTCATCACCATCAAGGGTAGCCCCAAAGCCACCCTGAATTGCGACGAGCAAGCCCGAGCCATGGTCAGGCAACTCTCTCAACGAGGACCCGAGCAAGAGCTGAAGAAAAATTCTCAGCCAAAAGTTGCCCTTCTGCCAGGAGGGGAGACCAAGGAAGTTCCCTGTCCGCAGAGGATGATTGCGAGCGAGCTATCCGCCCTCCCCCTTATTGTAGCATCGATGCAGGCAGAGATTCGGGGCCTTCGAAACAAGCTAAAGGCGGTGAAGGCTAGGGACGGCGAGCAAATCGTAGCCCGGGCAAACAATGCCCTGGAGAAACTTACTCTCGAACTCATTACCAAGGGTCTCAAGATAGAGCACTTGGAGCTAAGCTCGAAGAGAAGGACCGCGAGCTCGAGGAGGTGGCAATGAAGCTCAGGCAGCTAGAAAAGCATTCCAACTTCTTAGCGGACAAAGCCACAGCACTGGCCAACTGCACCGTACCTCAATAAACGGCTGAAGAAGGACCCAGAAGAAAACAAGAAACTTCATCAGGACGCCTCGAATGGATGCAAGGCACGAATCGAGGCGCTCTAGCTTCAAAACCAGCTCGACAAGGCGTAGGAAAAGCTCTCGGCCTTACAGCAGGAGAAGTTGGACAAAACGATTGCGTCCATCACTTAGGCTGCTGGAGCAAACTTGTAACCCGGGTGCTTGCTTCGTTGTAAAGAATGGGATGCTATTCCTTAATAAAAATCTTTATCTCTTGCATTGTTGTAAAGGATGGAACGCTATCTCTTAATAAAAATATTTATCTCTTGCATTCTTGCTTGCAAAAACAAACGAACAAGGAAACAAAGAAAATGAAAGGATAGCATGAAAGAAAAAACAATCGTGTTTTTTAAAGGAAAACACGGTAGCATACCCCTATCTGAGCCCCTGCTGTGGCCATGCTCGGGAACCTGATTTGCATGCTCGGACGTGGGAGCGGGATAGAAGAAACACGCAATCATGTCTTTGTTAGTGATATGCCCTAGGGGTAATCATGTAATATAATTCTATCACGTCTATGTTTATATATTCTTGGATAATATGTTATCAGTACTATGAATAAACGTCATTCCCATTGTTCATCAAGTATGACTTGATTATTAGACACATTATTTATATGATCTTATTCTAAATGATCCCTGCTCTCACATCATTATGTGGGACAGTAATGATGTGATCAGCGCATGTATTGATTGATGGTAATATTTCGTATACCATATATATAGAGATATCAAATCAATAATGTGGACACATATTAGAGAACATGATGTTAAATAGACCTACTCCGAGACATTACAGAGATTGTTATCTTACATGTGCTATCAGTCTATAGTTTCGAGTGGTATACCTATATGATCCTTAGACCTAAGATCATCATTGAATCCCAGCATGTGTAATTGTATACTTTGGGGTTATCAACCACTACAGCATAACTGAATAGTTATAAAGATAGCTTTCGGGTATACTATAAAACATGTCGTGGGGTGTGAACGATTCAGATAGAATTTACCCCTCCTTGATAACAGGAAAAATATCTCTAGGCCCCTCGATGTGATTGGATTGGAAAATGCATAGCCATGCCAATGTGATTAAAGAGTTAATCACAGTTTAGAATCCATCACAAGGTCGAGTGAATGGTCAAGCTATCATAAGGGTGGAACGCATCTCACCTTGAGCTCGACTAGTATCGTGCGGCAAAGCGATCGGTATATGAGTATATCAAGGTTCAGTCGAAGATCATTCTGTGCATTTGGGGGTCAATATATCATGTTAGAAACCGCTATTGACTTGCAGTTTGGAAAAGAGTTTCCGGGGGCCACGGCCACTTGCGCATGAACTTAACAGGCCACACACTTAACGGGATGGAATATGTCTAATGGATTAAAGCGACTTAAAACCGCCATTCGTCCGATCAAAGCTTGGTCCTCCTTTGTATTAGAGAGCAGCCTTATTTTTTCGATGGCTTCAATTTTTCCCGGGTTAGCCTTGACGCCCTTAGACCCGATCATGTAGCAGAGCAACTTTCTAGACCCAATACCAAATACACACTTCTCGAGATTGAGCTTTATTTGATGCTTCTTGAGGTTACAAAATGTTTTCTTTAGATTCTGGACATGGTTGGCTGCCAGCTTGCTTTTGACCACAATGCCATCGACAAAGACCTCCAAATTGCGCCCTATTTGATCAGGAAACATTTTATGCATAAGACGCTAGAAAATAGTTCTAGCATTCCTATGACCGTATGACATGATCGTATAGCAGAAAGTGCCAAAAGGAGTGATGAAGGCGGTCTTCTCTATATCCTCGAGGAAAATGCTCACCTGGTGGTATCTCGAGTAGGCGTTCAGCAAGCTCATTAGTTGCGAATCTGCCGTCACGTCGACCAGCTGGTCTATACGACTAAGGGCCTCAGTGACCTAGTGTCTCCGAATCCTCGTTGGAGGATGCCACTTCTACTTCATCTTCTTCTTCTGCCCGAGACTGGAGTTCCTCCGAGCCGAGGAATATTGTCTCCCAGGTAGACTTGTCGTCTGCCTGAGAAACATCTTTGGACGAGGCATCAAGCTCGTCGTCCCGGGCACCTTCAACGCCTGAGGCTTGCTTTCCCTGAGCAAGTTCTTTGCCCGCGGTGATCTCCGGTCGGTCCTCCTCCGCCATGATCCGATCGGCCAGCTCATGGATGAGCTTGTCCGCTGCATCGAATGCGATCCTGTTAGCTTCATCCAGAATAGGCATTCCTTGTACCAATCCCAACCTAGCCATGCAATCCGACTAAGATTGGGAATGAGAAAAGAAAGACAACATGAGTTGCATTCCTTACCTTTTTTTGTTGTGAGGCCATGCTTTCCCGAAATCCTTCCTTGCAGGAGCAGTGTCGGCAGCCTCCCAGTTATTGAGAGGTTCCCTTTTGGCTAGAGCAGTGGTGACGAGCTCTTCTGTCTCCCGCTCTGGCTAGGCTTCGGCATGCCCAGGTTCAGTTGTCATGGCCGCAATGCTTGCCTCCAAGTCTTGGGACCTTCAGGCAGCCACCACACTCGCTTCGGCCAATCAGGGATCCGCGTCGTCCAAGTCTACGGCTTCCATTAAAGCACCTTGTGACCCGGGCTGAGTCTTGTGCCCGGGCTTCTTGCGTCTCCTCTTTTTGATGAGGGGCGCCTGATCCTCCACTTCTCCCTCCTTGTCCTGCATGAGGGCAGGATCTGCCTGGGCAACCTCCTTGCTCAGGGTGCCGGATAGCGAGCGCTCTGTGTGCTTGTTAAGCTTTGCCTGCAGCTCGGCGTTTTCAGCCTCCAGGGCCAGCTCTTCCTTCATCTTGGCATTCTTCTCGTGCAGCAGCTTGAGTTTCTCTCGCTCCTTAGCCTTTTCCACGAGCTGATACAACCTTTTCATTAGCCCGGGATTGGCTCGTGTGAAGTTTTTGAGCTAGAGTTGGAGTTCATTTATCTCCACCCTGTCGGCATACTCTTAAGTGTTGTCGGACAAGGGCTGGTGGCGTGTCCACCGTTGGAGGCGTTAAGGCTGCCTGTTTGCCAGAGTGGCAGGGCGTAGTGGCTGGTGGTGCTAGCGGCGCTGGAGCTCGTCTTTTCTGTGACACCCTCGTGGTCATGGTTTTATGCTTCTTGCATGCCTATCAGTGTCTTCCTCAAGGACGGTGAGTTCTGCAATGACGGCGTTTAGAGCTACCAACTCCTACAGCAGAGTAGTTTTGCTCGTGAGCACTTCCACAGGCACGAACAAAAGAAAGTTCAGAAGAACCATACCTTGTTAGTACACTCGAAGATGTTTTTGGCGCACTGGTGAATTGAGTCCACTTCTATGGGCACACCGAATAGCTCCACCGGCCGTTCCGCGACCTAGGATGACTTGGGGACTATTAGCAAGGCGAGGAATAAAGACCAAGTGGAACAAAATTTATAGTTTGAATTAAGTGCTTGGATAAGGCGGGCTTACTTGCATTGTGATCGCGCGTGACGTCTTTCCATCCCTTTACTTTGAAGAAGAGATGATCCCTCTTCCGCAGCGGGCTGATTCGATTCGCCAAGTAGTCCTAGGCAATATAGTGCCCGGTGAGCCCCGATGCCTCGAGGGCAGAGAACTTGTTCAGCAAGTGCTCCTACTGGGGCTGAACTGGAAGCCGGGGAAGATCCTTCTTCACAGGAACCTATCCTTCAAAATAGAAGCTGCTCCCCTTGGCCCTCTTCATGTAAAACCATCACTCGGCCTAGCTCGAAACCTAGTCCTTGAGCACGATGCTCGGGTCCAAATAGGGCTAGTTGGCACGGAGAAGGAAGTACACGTGACCGATGGTAGCGGGGTTCCAATCCTGCGCATCTCAACAAAGTGAAGGAACAGGCTCACCGTGGGCTCGACGCCAAGGAGGAATCCTTCACAGAGATGTGTGAAGAGCACCATGATCAAATAGGAGTTGGGGTTGAGGTTGGTTGCCTCAATCCCGCAACGCACTAGCACTGCCTCAACGAACATGCTCTCTAGCATGCGTAGCCCACTGATCACATAGAGTTCGCACGCTATGAACTCTCCCTCTACAGGCCTTGGGAACTCCTCGTTTCTGGGGGCAAGCCAAAAGAAGGGTTAATATGGTCCTGAGACTCGAGCTCCATGAGTTACTCAGCCGTGGTTTTGCTTGGCCCGAACTTTGCTATGAGATCTGGATAAACAGGAGGAGCAAGAAACTTCAAAGAAGACAAGCAATAGGTGAAAGATTTCGCTAAGTTTTTGGACGCTAAGTGCTTCTGGTACTCGAAAACATAAAGAGAACATCTTTACCATGTCTACAATATTTATAGAGAACAACGGAAGGGGCGCAACGGGGAAACCAACCGACGCCTACTAGCGAAGCGACACCTGGATCGTACTCCCTAAAAACTATCCAATCAAGCCACGTTCCGTCCAACGGTTAGTAAAAATTGATCTGACCGTTCGTAAAAACCACTCTCGGGCATCTGTTGCCTGGATGTGATGTTGTGTTCCCACAAAGCGAATAAGTCAAGCGCACTCGAGCATACCTTGTCCAGATACAGCAGCAGAGCTACGCTACCATAACCAATCCCTTCTTTGAGTTGGAAGGCTCAGGGGGAAGGCCCGGCCAGATAGTATTCCACTTGAGCCTCGAGGGCTAGCTATCAGGGATTGAATAATGCCTATAAGCTAGGTGTGCCCCTGATAGCTCGAAGTCTTAAAACGTGCCCTTGGATGATGTTCCCAAGGGGTTTGTCTAGTCGATTTGCTTGACCGGGCAAGATATCTGGCTAATTCGTTCTTCCAGACCAGGCAGGCTCTTTTCCCGGTTCTTGAGCATGACACCTTCCCGAGACCCTCATTCCCGGGGCTGGCACCGTAGTTCCACTCTGGTCAAGGTGGTCACACTTGGACGTTGGATGCTCGGTGAGACGCCACATGGCCATGATCCCAACTTCCTTGGAGTCGTTACCCACGATCCGGACGTGGTGGTAACCAACACGCGTGGTTAAAGGCCACATTTATTGTAAATAATGGCGATTAATTAGGGAGATTAATAGCCTCGTACGATAGTTTCCTTGGAGCCTATAATACCCAACATTTTTGCAAATGGAGGAGAGAGCTTGCATAGTTAGAAACATACACAATACACACCCGCTGGAGTAGGGTTATTATCTCATCTTGAAGAGGCCAGAACCAAGATAAACACCTTGTCTTGCTCATTTTATCATTCTATAAATCCGCAGCGTCCCAAAAGCAACACCTTAGCAAAAAGGGGCTGTCTTGATCCCTGAAAGAAGGATCTAAGGCCTAAAGGGGGGTGAATAGGCTAACTCAAATTCTAATATTTTTGTTCTTTTTTTTAAGCAAAATTAAATTACCCAAACCTAGCTACTCAATCCTATCTAGCAATGGATGAACTACGAATAAGCAAACTTGCAAGAGACTTAAATAATGCGAAAAAAAAACTTGCAAGAGGTAAAAGAGAGAAGGGGCACACGATTTATTCCTGCGGTTCGGAGTTTCATTCCTACTCCACGTTGAAGCTTACCCTTGACGCACAAGGGCCTCCGCCTCCATCCACTACTGGTAGTCTTTAGCCACCCCGGCAAGGTCGACTCCAACCTTCACAAACTTCTTAGACGGCTTCCACACACACCGGCAAACCTCCAAGAACCACCACCACGCACACACCGTCTAGGTGCTCCACAAACACCAAGAGTAACAAGTTCAAGGAAGAAAGTAAACTAAAACGATCAAGAACACCCTTGAGCACACTTACCTTACTTACCTCGGAGGAATCCTTCCCATATCACTCACAACTCTAGGTTCATGGGGTGGAAAAGGGGTGAGTTTGGGCTAAAGATGAAGAACATGAAATGGAAACCTCAACCCTCCTCTCTAGCACCTCTTCTCTATTTATAGTGGGAAGGTCTTGACTCCTCCGGCGTGCAAATCGGAATGGTAGTCTTAATTTAGCCGGAAAAACCAAACTGTGAGACAAAAATGGATCTGGCAAACTCTGGAATGGGAGTCCTAACCTAGTCGGATAGCCTGGCTAGGCTTAGCCGGAAGGTCCGGCTAGCTAGCCGGACTATCCGGCTAGCACTGTCAGCTGCCAGCCCTCAGGCCCCTGGAAACAGAAGGTACATATCCTTAGCCGGAAGGTCCGGCTAGACTAGCCGGACTATCCGGCTAACACTGGAGTTTCTGGAAATTTACTCGGGGCCAACAGAAGAGACACACCTTTAGCCGGAAGGTCCGGTTAGGCTAGTCGGACTATCCAGCTAACACTCTCAACCTTCTGTCTCTCTCTCAACACTTGGAAAACATTGATCCAGAAGTTACACTATGGTAGCCGGAATATCCTACTACCATAGGATGATTTTCAGCCTTCAAAAAGATAGTTCCAAAACTATTTTTCGACTTTCCCGGCTTCAACCCTAGGCTTTCTAAGGCTCAAAAACAACTCTCTAGACTCTCTCAAAGGTAAACAAATAAGTTGTGCTCAAGAGAGAAAAGATCGAGAAGCTTTCAACTTTGAACCCCTCTTAATAGTCGGTAAAAAATTAGAAAACGCCACACCTATCTACAAGTGGATAAAATGTCTCCCATCCACCTCTAAACAAGTCCTTAATCTTCCATCTTGATGCTCCGACATCCTTTAGAGCTTAAAGGGTCCATGAAAGCCAAGATTTCCCAATTAAGCATTCTTCGGAAAAATTATCATCAGAGAGATTCAAAAATCAGTTGTCATCATCATCAAAATCACATAGTGCCATGGGGCTTACAATCCCTCAATAATGAAATAAGCTCGGCGAGGAAGCCATTTCTCAATCATCGACACAACTAGTGGACAATTTATTGGGTTTGCGCATGTATGTTTCACAATTTGTAAAATTCATATGATGTCCAAACTCAACAAAATTATTTTTCTTATATCTTACAACAATTAAAATTATTGTTCTGTATATTTTCAAATTATGACACACCTGATACTCGATGATACTTGATACTGCACATACTCGATACTTGATGAACTTGATGATATCTGATACTCAACATACCTGATACTGTTGATTCTTATATCTAATACTTGACGATACCTAACACTCAACAATATTCATTACTTAAGTGATATCCGATACTCGATACTCGACCCGGTTCCCTGACTCGATACCCTAATACTGAACGATACCCTCCTACTCAACCCAATATACAAAGATATCTTGATACTCAAGGATACCCCAATCCAATACCCCCCGAGACTTGACAATATACCCCGATATACGATGATACACCCCTATACTTGACAGTACCCCGATACTCGACGATATACCCCGATCCACGACAATATTCATCTCGATACACGACGATACTTGATGATATCCAACCCGATACTCAAGCTTAATTTTGCATTCAAGCTTAATTTTGCATTCAGCTATTCTGACAAATATTTATTTATTCTTTCTTATCTTATCTTACTTTCCTAGTTGTTCTAACTAATGCGCGTAGTACAAAGTTCGTGGTAGGGAACTTCTTTGAGACCCCGATACCCCCGTTACTCGACGATACCCTCGATACTCATCTCGATACATGATGATACCTTGCTACTCGATGATACCTAAACTTGATACCCATGATACTACCTCACCCGATACTCGACATTATCAGACCCGATACTCAACGATAAATTACGATATACCGATCCAATACTCCATGATACAACATGATACACCAGCCTGATACTCGATGATACACCATGATACACCATGAGTGGTACACCCTGAAACACTATGACACACTTTGGTGAAACATAATGAAACACTCTGATACACTATGAAACACCATGATACCAATAAGTGGTACACTTGGCACACAATGATATACTCTGAAACTCTATAACACACTTTGCTACACCATCGTTTCATTCTGGTGAAACACCATAAATCACTGGTACACTTTGAAACACCATGATACACAATGAGCGGGTATACTTAGTACACCATGATACACTTTGAAACTCCATGAGCCACCTTGTCACACTATGGTAAAATCAGAAACTCCAGGACACACGATGACACATTCTGGTACACGCTCCGGTATACTATGACACACTCTGGTACACTCCATCCCTAGTAGCTCTCTTTCCATATGGCAACTTGTACCGCACTGATGTTGCAACATCAGGAATTAAGCTAGGATCGATGAAAGTGTGTGTACTTGAATTCTAGGCCGGTTGGCCAATGGAGTCATTGGCACACACCAAGAAGAAGAAGGAAGAAAGAAGCAAAGGTGGTGGTGGTGGTGGTCATGCATTGGCAAGTTCAATTGCCAGTGCTTATCCCCGCGACTTGGTGAGACGAGAAAAGCATTGTGGTTGTGAGTGTGACAAACAATAAACAATATGCGTTCTTTATTTCTCTATACCTCCGGAGAGACGGACGTCAACCCCTAGTCGTTGCTGACGATCCATCAAATGCAGACCGATGGTCCTATTTTTTCTTTCCTTCTAGAAATGAATAATGTATATTGATATGTATTGTGTAAAGTATGTACCCGAGTGCCTAACTTTTATGTCAAAGACTGGAACAATTTTAATGTATACGAAAGCTCATGGTAATATATTTTACATCTAATCGCTCATTTGTGAGGTCATATATCCATATATTATTCTACATGTGCTTGTATAATTTTTTTTAAATAATTTGAGCAGTATGGTTTATAGTGTATCGTAAAAGAGTTCTAAAGATTTTTTTTTTGGCAAAAGGAGCAACACCCCTATTTCCATTTTTTATAGAAAAACGAAAACAACCAGTCCAAACGACAAGCTATAAAGATTATAGATGAGCAACATGTTACCATCAAATCTTTAGATCGATGGCGAACCGAGCGCTGCTCAGAAAGTGCATCATCGATCATTTCTGTAGATAAGTGTGTATGATAAATGATCTACGTCTTGGCAATAGATCCTGTAGCAATGTTGTTTGTCCAAAAGAAATAGGAGAGAATTTATTTACCCGACTTGGACTGGTGTCGATTTCCAACATAGACGTCACCATAGTCTTGTATGTAAATTTGGTCCAATAAAACTCGTCAATCAAATCAGCCCATCGAAGCTGAAAAACTAGAACAACTTTGGTTTGGACAAAACATGAAAAATCTAAAATTACTTCTAATAATCATCAACATGTCATCGACGAGATCCTGTATCTATGATGTTGCTGGCTTGCTGAGTCAAAGGTGGCCTTTTTTCTGATCAATCATAACCTTAACCCTACAATACCATCATCATTGAGCAAATGCAAATCAATCATACAACCAAAGATCCATCGCCATCAATGAACCACTATTTATCCACCTTTACTGTTATCAATCCAACACTACACATTTACACCGTGGCTACGAGAGAAGAATCGCCCTATACTATTAACCGTACTAGCTCTTCTACGATCCGTGAAATTCAACTGTTTCAATGTCGATCAACCGATGGAGGTTTTCTTCTCTCTTCCTTTTTGCGTCAAAGTAGTGATGAAGATTTTCTATCCAGGCTAATTAGTGGCAATTGGGAGTTTACATATGGCCAATCTAAGTGATGCCAGCGATGTTGTTTAGTTAATTATTTGCATATATTAAAACAGTCTTACTACGAAGCAGTGGCGGATACAGGATTATATCTTTGAGGGTGCCCATCTAGCTCCGCCATAACCACCCGTTATCATCTGTCGCTTCTCCATGCGCCACCATATTGTGCCATGCCACCCAATCGACTACACACCACTCTAGCTCCTACACTCCTACACACCGTACGCCTTCACTACGGGTCACTCTATTGCACTGAGACAACCTGTGTTGTTGGCCGTTATTTCTTCCTGGCCACGCACCGGTGCCGTCATGCGATGCCTAAAGCAGCCTGATAGGCATAGTTAAACTATAGTCCATAGATTAGTTAGTTAGATACTTCATATTGGTTAGAAGAAACAAATCATGGAACTAGTTACAATCTTATATCAGTTAGAACAGGAAAAGGAAAAGACGGACGCCACGTGTCAAACGTCACATGACGTCATGGTGACGTCATCACGGGAATTTGAAAAAATAACTACTAAAATTTGAAAAATATACTAATGAAACTTGCCTACAAATATTGATGAAACTTGGAGAAATATTAATAAAACTAGGCTACAATACTGATAAGAATCAATAACCTCAGACTACATCCAGTAGACATGGTTGTTTAAGTAGGAAGGTGATGCTTGATTGAGCCAGAGGCTCGTGACTCAAGAGTTGGTGACAGTTAGCCTCCTGATTCCATGATCCATATATCTCCTACGTGCAGACAGTACGGAAGGAAATATGCAGGCAACCGATCCAAGATGCCGCGGGGGCAGCCAGCTAAGTTTGTCCGTCTTCTTGCTCCATCTGGGTTGCATGCATGCTTCTCCAATTACATATATGTGCAAGCAAGATCAACTAAATCATCCTGTCCATTTCTGCTCTGCACCAGCTCTCTCTCTCTCTCACACACACATACATACATACACATATATATGAATTAACCCTTTATTCCTTTTTTCTTTTTAAGCACCCCTCCTCAAGAAAAGAAGAATAGGACAAAAGATATGAAATGCAATAAAAAAAGATTTTTATTCACCTTTCCTCTATTCATATTCATATAGAATTCCTCATGAACTAATGCCGAATTTTTTTCGTTTATTTAATTGCTATAACGAGTGTTTTATTTAAAGATTAAGTATTGCCAAACAAAGAAAAATTCTTATTATATTATAAATGGCGAGAACAATTCGGAAACGCTTTTTCTTACTCTGGCAGACGGAATTCCTTTGGTCTAATTTAAGGCTTTCCAATCAATTTTATCTTACCTAATTCTATCTATGCTAGGGGGATTTTTTTCTTACTCACACTACTACATAAACGCGCAAAAAACAGATGGAACAGTACCGGGTAGATTTAAACTGGTACTAGAGTGAGCAGCAGTACTGGTTCGTAATTTTTTAGCTGCAGTACCGGTTCGTGGCTTCCTCTAGTACTGGTTTGTAACACGAACCCATCTTGGAGAGCTCTGGCGGTCGGTTGGCATGGGACTCATTAGTACGGGTTTGTTTTCTGAACCGCATGGAAGGAGGTCTCGAAGACGGTTAGTGTTACGAACCCGCATCGAGCCTCGTTTGAAACAGTCAAAAGAAATGCATATTCTATTAATATAAGAACGCGTGAGTGGTGGGTTGGTTAGAAGGCTGAGGTGAGAGTCACGAAGTGCCAGGTTCGAATCCCACATACCATATATTTTGTTTTTCTGGGGACTAGCAGTACGTACCGGTTCCTCAATCAGTACTAGAGGCCTTGACCTCCAGTACCAATTGCGCTGTACCGATAAAAAAAACCGGTACAGTGCATAGGGGGTTTGGAACCGGTACTGCTGTCCCGTTCTCTCGTAGACTCGTAGTGCTAGCTTTATGTATGTATGTAGGCAGCCGGTGGCCTGTGTACCTCCTGCAGATGCTAATAGCATAGTTAAGCACCAGCAGTAATCTATAGCTGCAGTTAACTAGTCGATCTCCAGTGCAGCTATAGTGTATATATATATAGGGAGAGAGTGTGCGCGAATATGAGTCGGCGTCAGTATCTCTGCAGCGGATCACTGTCGACGTGTGAGCTGCAACCACCGCCACCAACCAGCGCCACCACACTGCATCCGCATCGATTGCTAGGGATGCATGCTTCCTTCGCCTCGATCGCTCTCTCGCTCTCTCTTTTGTGAGTGCTCCGGCCAGAATCGCTTGCACCCCACTCCACAGATATCGTCCCACTGCTCCCGATCCAGCTGCAAGTTAACCCGTTGTTGGCTTGGCTCTTGCCCTCTTTCTTCTCCATCCTGCTCGCAACTTGCAAGTAGATGAGCACGTGTGAACCTGCGGCGTGCACGGCTTGGCCGTTCTGCATGCCAACCTTAGTCCTCAAGGCAGCTCTCTCTCCATCTATATCGAGAGAGAGGATGAAAAAGTAACAGAAATGTTGGATTTTGACTCTAACTCTAATTGGATTCGGACTCTATTTAGGGCTCTATTTTCGGGCCTGATTTGGCTATATATAGCTAACCCCTTGTACATATAAAATAAGCCATCATAGTCGATCGTTTTTCCCATGGTTTTTTTTTCTCTTCACGTTGAAGAGGTTTTTTCCATGTTAAACCATTGTGTTCATCTCGCGTGCGTGTGTGTGCTCGAAATCCTAACCCTAACAAGTGGTATCAAAGCTAACCTAGGTCCCTGTCGTCGCCGCCCTTCGTCGATGTCGTCGGCTCGATCGCAGCCCTCCGTCGACGCCATCGGCCGCGGTGGATCCACACCAGGTCGTTCTCATTGCGGCCGGCCCCCCTCGCGCCAGGCCGTTCTCGTCGTGGCCGGCCCCCCTCACACTGGCCCGTCCCCCCTCGCACTGGCCCATTCCTGTCGCCACCGGCCCCCTCGTGCCGGGCCGTTCCCGCCATCGCCGGTCGCTCCCGACGCAACGCTGCATGACCATCAGGTCGGCCCCGTCGCGACTTGTCTCCCTCCGTCGCCGCCGTGTCACCGGCCGCTCCGGGCCATGTGCGTTCTGTTGGAGCCCCAGCAGCTCGCTCAACCTCTCACAGCTCGCTCACCCGCTCTCACACGCCGGCGGACAGAGGAAGAAGATGAATAGTGCTTTGTTTGGGCGACGAACGCCGCGGCCGACTCACGGCCTGTATCTTAGCTCTATTATTAGATCAACCAAGCAACGAGTACACGAGGGAATGGTGCTACATATAGGCCACGGCGCCCCCCTGGAGCACGCCCACGCGCGACGTCCGCGGCGAAGCGCTTCGCCACCAAGACGACGCTGCCACGCCTCAACGGCCACCGACACTCGCGCCACCCCTAACTAACCCTGTCGCACCCGATGCGGCGCTCCTGCGTGCAGCCCGACTTGGTCCACCGACGCGCCATGGTCGCAGCTCTCCTGCTCGCCCGTGCGCGATCATGGCGACACACGCCTCCGGCGACGCACGCCACACACACACACACACACTGCCATGCCAAGGTTACTGCTAACATTCACCCCCCTAAGCTTGACATGGCAACACCTACTTCTTTACAGCAGCGCCGGAGTTTCGCCGGCGTCGGCTAGCAGCGCCGTCTCCTCCTTTTTCTTCCTCTCGCGGCAGAACTTCGCGATGTGCCCGTGCTCGCCACACTCGAAGCACCGGCCTCGGTTGCGACTCCACCCGCGCCGGCTGGAGCCCGAAGCTGTGCTGCTAGCGTCGTCATCGGCCTCGCTGCGGTCATCGTTGTCGCCGCCGCCCTTGTTGCCGCCGCTGCGCCGCCCATCTCCGCCATTGCCGCCGCGCGCCCTCTCCCTGTTCCGCTGCCGCCAGCGCGCCTCCCACTGCTCCTCCGTGAGCAGCAGCCGCCCGACGCCCTCCGCAGCCTCTTGCAGGTCCTCCTTGTCCGCGTCCTCCGCCACCCGCAGCCGCCCGACAAGTTCCTCAATGGTGGTGGCGTTGAGATCGGTGAGCATCTCGATCGCCACGGCCACCTGCTTGAGCCGCCTCGGCACGACGCGGAGAATCTTCTTGACGACACGATGATCTTCGAGTTTTTCACCCATCTCGCGCAAGCTCCCGACCACGCCGTTCAGCCGCAGCACGAAGTCGCCGACGCTCTCGCCGTCGTGGAAGCCGACGTTCTCGTACTCCTTCCACAGGCGCTGCACGGTCGCGGCCTTCACCCGATCGTCGCCGATCCGCATCGTCTTCACCGCCTCCCACGCTTCTTTCGCCGTCTTCCTCACGGCGAGCCCCGCCTTCATCTCCGCCTGCACGCGCAGGATGGCGGCCAACGCCCGCCGATCCTTGGCGCGGTCCTTGCACTCGGCCTCCACTGCATCCCAGAGCTCCATCGCCTCCAACGACACCTGCATGACAAGCGCCCACTCGTGGTAGTTCGCCTTGGACAGCAGCGGCAGCTCGACGGAGTTGGAGCTGGTGACGACGCGCTCCGCCGCGACGCCCCGCGATGTGCTCCCATCGGTGAACAACTTCAACCCGCTGTCCTTCTCCGGAGTCGTCATTTAGGCTCTGATACCACTTGTTGGAGCCCCAGCAGCTCGCTCAACCTCTCACAGCTCGCTCACCCGCTCTCACACGCCGGCGGACAGAGGAAGAAGATGAACAGTGCTTTGTTTGGGCGACGAACGCCGCGGCCGACTCACGGCCTGTATCTTAGCTCTATTATTAGATCAACCAAGCAACGAGTACACGAGGGAATGGTGCTACATATAGGCCACGGCGCCCCCCTGGAGCACGCCTCCACGCGCGACGTCGTGGCGAGCGACTCGCTCACCCGCACGATGCGGCCACGCCTCAACGGCCACCGACACTCGCGCCACCCCCTAACTAACCCTGTCCGCACCGATGCGGCGCTCCTGACGCGTGCAGCCCGACTTGGTCCACCGACGCGCCATGGTCGCAGCTCTCGCCGCTTCGCCGTCGCGATCATGGCGACACTACGCCTCGCGCGACGACGCCACACACACACACACACACGCACACCGCCATGCCAAGGTTATCGCTAACACGTTCTCCATCGCCGGATCCAACCAACGCGGCCTTCCCCTCGGGATCAGCGGCGTCTCCCGCCACCCGTCGCCGTGCCGTCACGGCCTCCGCCCATTGCCGCCATCGTGGCCTCTGCCCGTCGCTGCCGCCATGTCGTCGCCACCGTCGCGGCCTCCGCCTCGGCTCGTGTCCCCGCGCGTGGAAGGAAGGAAAGAAGAAAGAAAAGAGGGGCACTGCCTAGCCCGTCCTTGTGCATGGAAGAAAGAGAGAAGGATGCTGCCCGGCCACTTCAGCTCACAAATTGCTACGCACACCCTCTGATCTTACCAGGAATCCTTCATCTCTTTTGAGCTGCTGATCTGCATTTTTGTGTTCGCCATTATGTCTGCAATAATTGACATTGCGAAGTTCGATGGCAAGATCAGTTTTTCTATCTGGCAGGTTCAAATGAAGGCCGTCCTTACGCAGCTCAGTGTCCGAAAGGCTCTTCTTAAAAAACCAGAGGATATGTCCGCAGATGAATGGGAGGAGACAGATTAGAAAGCTTTGTCTGCCATACAACTCAGTTTGTCTACAGATGTTCTGGGTGAAGTCATCAATGAGAAGACTACCGCCTCTTTGTGGAAAAAGTTGGAGACGTTATACATGACAAAATGTCTCGACAACAAATTACGTGAACGTCTCTACACTATTCGCATGGCAGAAGATACCTCCATTCATCTTAATGAGTTTAATTCGCTTATCATTGATCTAGAGCAGCTAGGTGTGAAAATTGATGATGAAGATAAGGTAATTTTGTTGGTTATCTCTTTACCTACTACCTTTAAACACTTTAAAGAAATTATGCTTTATGGCAATAATGATACCCTCAGCTTTGAGAATGTTAAATCAAATTTGTTATCAATGGAGAAATTTGATGTTGATTCTCATTCCGGTAAAAAGGATGAGGGGTTAATTGTTAGAGGTACATCTAAACAATAAGGCAGCTCTAATAGATCAAAATCCAGATCTAAATCAAGGGGTCGTAAATCCAACATTTTTTGTCGTTATTGCAAAAGAGCAATCATGATATTTCTCAGTGTTATAAATTGAAAAATAAGGAGGAAAGACAAAAAAGAAGGATAATGAGAAATTTTTCTGCTGATGCTATTTTTGTTGATCACCATGATAGTGGTGAGGCTCTTATTACTACCTCTGACATGAAAAAACATATATAGATCTTGGATTATTGATTCTGCATGTTCCTTTCATATTTGCTAATATAAAGAGTGGTTTTCTACATACACTCCTGTTCAAGCATTGCCTTGACTTGGTTGGTATTCACGGAACTTAATACCCTACGGGGTTGAGGGAGAGACAATGCTACTATGGATTTAGAGTCAAGAGGAGATTTGTTGGGTTTTGACTTTAACTCTAATTCGATTCGGACTCTATTTAGGGCTCTATTTTCGGGTCTGATTTGGCTATATATAGCCAACCCTTATACATATAAAACAAGCCGTTATAGTGGATCGTTTTCCCCGTGGTTTTTTCCTCTTCACATTGGAGAGGTTTTTTCCATGTTAAACCATTGTGTTCATCTCGCGTGCGTCTGTGTGCTCTCGAAACCCTAACCCTAACAAGAAATACTACTACGTACAGATCAAACGATATAGAACAATATAGCGAGTGCCGAGTGTATATCGGACTCTATTTAGGGCTCTATTTTCGGGTCTGATTTGGCTATATATAGCCAACCCTTGTACATGTAAAACAAGCCGCTATAGTGGATCGTTTTTTCCGTGGTTTTTTTCTCTTCACGTTGGAGAGGTTTTTTCCACGTTAAACCATTGTGTTCATCTCGCGTGCGTGTGTGTGCTCGAAACCCTAACCCTAACAAGAAATACTACTACATACAGACCAAACGATATAGAACAATATAGCGAGTGCCGAGTGTATATCATGGGTTTCATAATTTAAGTATCATGGAGGTTCACACCGCATGATCCTCCATGATATTTATACTCGATAATACTTGCTATACTGTTTCAACGATGTCGTTCTGTTCCAAACGATATATCTAGCGTTCCGTAGGTGAGAAAAGGGAGAGGCAGAGAAAGGTTTCATGTGGCCATTAATTAAGGACTTAATCCGTGTTAGTTGTTTACCTAATTAAGTACATGTGAACAATCGCCTTCTCGCTTCCTTTAATCTTGCCTTATTATATTTTTGTTAAGAGCAAGTGGAATTAAAGCGCGGAGGTGGTTGGGTTGGAGCAGAGTCGACAAGACTCGTTAACCTTAGGCAACTAATTAGTCCAGTTGATAGGTTGCTATACTAAAACTGAAGCATGCAGGATAATCGATGGAATCGTCTCTAGCTAGCCACAAGACAACTCTGTCACCTCATGATCGATTTCATTGAATAATGCATGCATGCACGGGTAATTCCTGATCGATAGTTAAAGCATCTCTTAAGGAGCCAGCATCACACACACACCCACTTGACGCATATATATGTACACGTACATATGTATGTATGTACGTATACGCAGAACTCCCTTTTACACTTAAAAATAAATATGAACCGTTTAAATTATTTTATTTTTTTATGCTACATACGTAGTAAATATAATTATGTAGATAACAACTTAAATTAATAGTTAGATCTAAAATATATTACCACCAGAGCAATTGGCAAGAGAGAGTTTGTTTTTTGTCGGTCGGGTCAAATCTGAATCATAATTATTTTAATTACTTTATGCCACATTCTTAATAAATATAATTATGTGAATAACAACCAAAATAAGCAGTTAGATCTAAAATATACTATCACCATCGATGCTTACGTGTAAAATTAGTAGCACGGATGAAGCACGATGTGTAGCAAATTGGCAAGAGAGTTTGTTTTGTGTCGGTCGGGTCAAAGCTAAATCATAAGCAAATCCACAGCCTACTTCATCTGGGCATACATACGTATAGCAGCAATAAAATTTGCACTCCACAGACGTCATTCAGAGCTGCTTTCTGTCTTTCTCTCTCACCAAACCCTGCCTTTTTCCTTCTTTTGGGCCTCTATAAATTTAGCATTGACAATCATGCATCCTTGCTAGCCAATACATACAGACACATATATACATTCAGGCAGGTAGCAGCGTATATGCTCCTAACCACTCCTACTTCTCTCACCCTCTACCCTTCTTCTTCTTGGCTGCCTCCGCTCCCCCTCCGCCTCCCATGAAGGACCGCCGCGCCGGCGTCTTCCCCTTCTCCCTCGGCTGCATGTCGCAGTCCGCCGTCTCCGTCGCCGACCCGCACGACAAGAAGCCGCCGCAGAACGACCCCTCCCCCTCCTCCTCCGCCGCCGCACAGGGTAATCAACCTCTTCTTGATTGCGAGCAATGGCATGCATGTTACGTATGCTGCTTCTGACAGTTCAGATGCTCTTGGTTTTTCAAAAGGCCCCGCGGAGGAAGGCGGCGAGAAGGCGAGAGGCGCGGCTGCGGCAGCGGCGGCACCGGGGATCGTCGCCGCCGGGGTGCAACGGCTGATCAGGGGCATCAAGAGCCTGTCCCAGATGTTCGCCATGGACTACGACGACGACGAGGAGGAAGAGGAGGAGAGGGAGATGGTGATCGGGTTCCCCACCGACGTGCAGCACGTGGGGCACATCGGGTGGGACGGGCTGAACAAGGTCGGGGGCATGGGCATGGACATGGTGAACGCCTTCTCCCTCCCCTCCTCCCTCTCCCTCAGGCAGCTCGAGGCGGCCATGGAGGCAGCACACGCTTGAATATTGCTTCATACTCCTAGTCCTACTTGAGCACTAGTACTGTTGCACTTAATTGCATGCAATTGATGAGTGATTAACATGTTTGCCCATTGATTTCCATGTACTGTCTGTTGATTACACTGTCATTTCCTTAATCTCACGTTTGGAGTGAGAGGAGGAGGCATTAGTATCTTGTATATATGGTTGTCAGCTTGTATAGATTGTGAGAGTAGTTTTTCCTGGCTGTCTCCGTCGAAATTGGCAGTGCTTGCCATGCGTACAGCGTACACATGTAACTGAGCTTCATGTAATTTTTCCCCTAATCTCTTCTTCACAATTTCTTCTCTATATGATCGATCTTGAACTAGTATTTTGATTCGTTTGCGCTCGATCTGGAGAAGAGAAGACTACTGGAGTACCACCAGGTAGTACATGGGATCAATGTTGCCAGTAAGTAGTGATGGTAATGTCTAGCAGGATAGCTAGCAAAACATTAATCGTGCATTCAAGTCTTTGCTGGCTCAACAACGTTGGTACGTACTCCACTCCACACGAGCGCGTACACGCATCTACTGGAGAATGCACTGCTGGCGATTAATTTCTCCACAACAATTCACACTAATCACTTGATTAATTCCATCTGTTAAGGGTCAAGAAAGGGTAATGAAGCGATAATCCCACGCTTTGTTTGGTGGCTAATCACGTCGTGAAGGTGACACGGCGATAGAGAACACGCTGCGTTGTCGGCCACCTTTAGCAGTGCCAAGAAAATGGAGTATCAGCAGATACGGACACAGCTCATGGTTAATTTACAATTTATTACAGACCAGTTCAAGAGTGCAAGCTCGTGATCAAATCTGCTTTTATATAATGCAGTAAGGGATCATGATAAAATTTTAAATTTACAGGGATCGCGATCTTGTATTTGATGGGATAATCATTTTATCTGTGAATTCTGATCCGGCTTGATGCTCCTCCTCCACTAATTAAATCTCACCAACCACGAATTAATAATATATGGCACTGTTGTTACGTGACTCGATACTAGCCTCTGTTCAGGATTTTAATCCCACTTCAAGCTTCCGACAAATTAGTAGACTGCAGAGGTTCTTAATCAGCTAATGCAAAGGAATATATTTTTGATGTGATGCTTCCTAGTTATCAATTTCATAATGCAAAGGAATATATTTTTGATGTGATGCTTCCTAGTTATCAATTTCATTAATTACGATTAGTACTAGTATGTATCATAATTAATTGGGTTCCAGTGACAGCTTGATTAATTAGGCTGAGAGTGATCTGTTTAGAATATGCACAACAAAAACTGGGTTTGGTTCTATCTATTTTTTCTTAAAAAAAGGTGATGAAAATACATGATTTTTTAAGTATAAAAATGTTTTGTTGCACCAATTCTAGCTTCTAGGTGCTCGCATGATCTGTAGCTTACGCCTAGGCTAGAGAAACACGGCCCCATTTGTCATCCTCTGTGGATATATTGCTTACTGGGAATCTGAAGGGTACAGATGCCAGGATGATTGTTTATCATAAAATGATTGAATTAAGTGAGAGCAGTCAGTCCAAATTTTGTTATTTATGTGCTTAATTAGTTGAGAAGGAAACAAACGGTACAGTAGGGGAAGAGGGTTAGCTCTCAAGTCCTTATTGTTTATGGTGAGCTTTGTTCTGGCAAAAAGCCAGCCCGACCCGTGACAAACCTAGCTAACTACATCATCATCACGTTACCTGTTGGTTGGTGCTTGCAATATATAAGTGGATTAAGCCTTAATTTAGTCGAACAATTGGGGCATTTTGGTAGGGAGCACCAACACAGGGACCAAATTTTGCCCTTGAGTGGCGGCTCCCTCCAGGCTCCCTCCCAGGCCGCTCCCCCGTCGGCGGCGGCGGCGCTCGCCGCCGGCAGGCTGCTCGGCATCTTCCCCCGTCGGTGCCAACTCCCCGGAGGGGAGAAACTAGGCTAGGGCCTCCCCGTTTTCCTCTCACCTCGTCCTGTGGCGGTGGCCGGTGGTTGCCGGCGGTGGAGGTCGGCGGTGGGCGGCCGCAGCACGGTGTGCGGGTTGGCGGCGGCGGCGACGCCCCTTTGGCCTCGTCCCCGCCCCGCCAGATCTGGGGCAGATCTGGTTCCACGGCGACGACGGCGGCCTTCTCGCTCCTCGCCTCGTCCTTCTTCTTCGACCTCCTTGCCGCCGCCGACGCAAGCGGCGAGGAGGACGCGGAGACGGAGACGGCGAGGCGCCGCCGGCGCGCAGCTTCAGCAGCGCGCCGTCTCTGTCGCAAAAGGCTGGAGGAGCCTACCGCGGGCGTCACCGTGAAGGCGTTCTTGGACGCGACGCAGCCCATCGCGGCGTTGGTATCCGGCTGTTGCACTCCCCGATTCACTTCCCCTCCCCGTCATGCTGTCCTCTCGTGCCCCGTCGCCCGCCGCGTGTCGTCCCTCGCAGGATGCGCGGTTTCCCCTTCCCTCCTCGTCCCCACCTTCGCTGCGGAGGAGGAGCACGCACCGGCGTTTCCTTTACCTTCTTCTTCTTCCTTCCCGAGCTCGAACCGCGCTGGGGCCACTCCGATGATGGCCGGATCCGCGGGCAGGAGGCCCGGATCTGGCGGGGTGTTGGCTGGAGCGGGTGTGCTCCAAGGTCGTGGGTCCGATGGACTTGCAGCTTGGTGGAGCTCGGCGTCGGCATCTTCTTCTTCTTTCCCTTCCCTGAGTCTGTCTCGATGGTGACCGCTTGGGGGGGCCGTTTTTGGCAGGGGTCGGATCCTTGGCAGGTGGCTCGGGTTCGACGATGTTGGCCAGAGTGGTCGGAGCAGGCGTGCTCCAGGGGCGTGTGCCCGGTACTTTCTCGGCTCCTCCCGTGGTGGCGTGGTGGGCCGTCATCCCGCCTTCGCCGTCGCTCCATTCTCTTTCCCCCAGTCTGGTCCCGTCCACACCTTCTTGCCCTCCCCTCCCTGCGAGGTGCTCGGCGGCTCTGGACGGCGTTTTCCAGTTTGGGGGGCGGTGTTCGGCTGCGTCGCCATGGAGGTGTGGTGTTTGGCCCACTCTGCTTCCCGTGCGCGGGCCACCAAGTGTGGTGGCCCCTCTCCGGCAGCGTTGGCTGGTGTCCTCTACCCGTCGACGTCCCCGTTCTCTGCCTCTTGGCTCGGTCCCGTCCGCGCTATCTTGACCCTCCCCTTCTCCGAGGTGTTGGGTGGCGTGGGTGGCATCTTCCGCATTGGGTGGCAGTTCTCGGGGGCGCTCCCCGGCTCTACGACTTCGGCCGACGGCTCGTCTTCTGGTGTTGTCGTCCCTCGGCGGCCCTGCCTTGTGCGCTACCAGGGCAGGTCCCGGGCGAAAGCCCCGCCCTTTTGGGCTGGTGATGGCGTCACATTTGGTGTCGTTCCCTCGTTGGAGACATCATCATTTGGACCTCCCCTGCTTTGGGTGAAAACCCTAGCGGCTAGCGACGGCGGCGGGTCTTCCCCGTTGTTACCTTGTTGGAGGCGTTGTGGTTGCCGTTCTAGCGTTCTTGGTTTCCGTTGGGTCTGCTACTCTGAGAAGTCGTTCATCGCTGTGTGAGTGATGGTTGGGTTACCGGCGGTGGCCGGTGTTGTCCTTTTCTGTTCTTTCTTTTTCCTTTCCCCAGTGTGCGTCGCCGCATGGTTGTTAACCCTGCGGGCGGGTGTCCGACCTTCGGGTCGGGTTGGTTGTAACCTTGGTGCTCTGCACCTTTCTTCTTCTTGCATTGAATGGATGGCAGCTCTCCTGCCCCTCGTTCAAAAAAAGCCTTAATTTAGTCCTTGCAACCAGATCCGCTACTTTAATTTCCTGTTTTGAGTCCCAGGTTTGGGTGGTCGTCTTAGTTCGTAAGTATTGTTATGTATATATTCTGTTATCCTTGCACTATAAATAAAAATTGAAATGGTGGCTGCAATGATGCAATATATGCTAATCTTTCGGTACACGCTGTGGAATATTCGTGAATACTTGAGTTGATGTTGAAACTTACAAGACCAGCTAGAGTACTTGCTTGAGCAACCTTGCAACATGCTTCTGGAAAACCATGGTGTACAGACTTGCACCTGAATGTTCAGCTCGCAGTCAATTCAGATTGAGCCCTCCATCCTGAAGAGATCCAAAGAGGAAACCTGAAAGAGAAAGGAACACAAACAACAAATGTTACTTACTACCTAATTCATTTGTCTCCATGAGACGTGAGGAGAACTATTGTGGGGAAAGGGCAAGATATCATTACATTCCAAGGCACTTCAGATGAAAAGGTTGCCACTTCTGCGGTTTATGCTTCATACTTGATACTCACAAGAGGCCACATGCCATAGACCCTACACATATTCTGGCATCATCTTGCAGCTTGACAGCCAACTCTTTCTTCCCACGAGATAAAATGCAACCTAATTATTTGACCAAGTGGCTGGTCTCTTGTTTTTTTAGCTCCACCGTTGTTCATATCAGTCACAGAAGCAGCCGATTGTGCTCAGGACTTGTTGGTCTGATCTGTGGTTGTAATCTTTCACGCTACGCAGAAGCATGTGTATGTGAATTATTTTGAAAAATCTCTGCCACATAGTCTCTGGAAACAACAGAACAATCATCACAGGTTGCATACCATAATGGAATTCAGTTCACCATCAGCTGCCCCACTGATTGTCATGCCCTGGTCTCTGACGTTTATCAAGTAAGACAGTGAGTCCTGTGTTACCACCTCACCTGGGATCAGCACCGGGATACCTGGTGGGTACGGGCAGATTAGCTCACCACAAATCTCACCAAGGCTGTCCTCAATGCTCAGCCTCCTCTTCTTTGTAAAGAAGGCCTCTCTTGGAGTCAGCTTGACAGAGATCTTGTCCAATGGGCTTGAAACACAATTCTCTTTTCTAAATCTGGATTCATTTAAAAAATACTTTTCTGACAGCTGCTTTGCACACTGTACAAGCTTTTTAACATCTTGCCATCTAGTCCCTAAGTTAACCGCAAATGTCACTGCCTGTGTACCCACAAGCTCAGATACAATTTGATGCTCTTCAGCTAAAATATCGTCTGCTTCATATCCAGATAAATGTAGATCGGAGGCGCTGAGTGTGATACGCAATGGATCAATAGCCGGGAAATCAGAAACAAAGTTTGACAAGTCCAGGACAGATATCCCTGGGATTATCCTCAGCTGGTCTTTTGCCTCTAAAGCTATAGCTACCGGCTCATCAAAAGAATTTGCATTCTCACTCAGCAGAGCTCTTGCAGCATCTAAAGATGAGAGTAGGAGGTAACTTGGGCTCGAACTCTGGAGCAATTGGAGGCATTGGCTTACTTTATCTGCATCAACAAGATCTCCAGCCATGTGGAGCATTGACGACTGTGTAAGCGAGCACAAAACCTTGTGGGTGGATTGCACAGCCAAATCAGCACCTTGCTCAATTGCAGTACTTGGAAAACTGTTATGGAACTTGAAATGTGCACCATGCGCCTCGTCGACTATGACTGGTATGTTTAACGGATGACAAACATCGACGATACCTTGCACATTGCTGCATATGCCATGATAGGTTGGTGAAGCAACAAGAACAGCACCTATTTTCTTCCCATCCTCCTCCAGCTCCTTTATTGCTCTATCAACCTGCAACGGTGTAATACCACCAGCAATGTCCCACCCTGAATTGTACTCTGGTACTATATATTTAGGCACAGCGCCAGATAGAACCAGTGCAGAGATCACTGAAATGTGACAGTTTCGAGGTATAATGAGGTAGTCATCAGGGGAACAGGTAGCCATCACCGATGCATGGATTCCACAGGTACTTCCATTGACCAGGAACCATGTTTTAAATGACCCAAACAGTTCAGCTGCCCGCTTTTGAGCATCTAAAATCACACCCATAGGGTAGAAGAGATCATCAAGCTCCGGTAGGTCGGGTAAGTCATGCAGAAATGCTTTTGAGCCAAGAAGGTTCGACAACGAAGGCGGTGCAGCTTTCCCTCTGTTGTGTCCAGGGAAGTGAAAGCAGGAAACATCTTGGCTGGCAGTTGATTTCAGTGCCTGGACCAGAGGGGCAGTAACACCTTGGTCAACTGTTGAAGATTCACCAGGTAGAGCTTCAGTTTCAGATATTCTTGGCATTTTCCAGGAAGTGCCACATTGTACCGCAGCATGTTTTCTGGGCGACGCCTACAAGACAAGAAACTTTGGATTTGTCACATAGATTAGAAGAAGCGAAACTGCACCTATGGTTCATTGGTCAGCACACGACAGTCAAATATTGGTAAGTAGATATTGATATAGTAACCATGGCATATGATGGCGAAGCGTGCTAAATATAAAATATAGTTTGAAACAAAGGGGAATGAGCAAACCAAACCTCCGGACTAAACCCTTCACATAATGCACAGATCAGGTATGCACATGGACATGAACATATATATGTACGTCCAGCGAGCATGGAACTGAACCGTTGCAGCCTCAGCAGAGAACCTGGAGGTGTTGGCAATTTTGGGAGTTGGGACAATCTCATGAAGCCAAGGTCGCTAGCTTCCTCACTAGTCTACAAAGTACAATCCAATGTCCATTCTAGCAAATACAAACAAATAAATCTAAAGTATTTCGCAAGACTATTGTGAGCAATTCCACAAACAGGTTGTGAGCACCACATCTACCCAACAGAGAACAATATCACCCTTCCACGACACACCCAAGAAAAGAAGCACCAATTTTCTTCCGAGAAGGAATCCGTGCGAAAGGCAGGCAGAACCAAGAATTGGGCACAAGAGAAGGGATGCGCACACTGACACCACCACCAACAACACCAAACCCGCGTTAGCTTATCTGTAGCGCGGCTAAAATCTAGAAGAGATGGGAGAGGTCGTCAGCGAGGAAGGCTAAGCGAGCGAGGCGCGGAGGTGGAAGAGACGGGGGCTAGCGTACCGAGCAAGGCGTGCGGCGGGAGAGGAAGGCGGGAGAGCTGCAGCTGAGGAGAAGACGATCAGGCTGAGGCGGCAGCATGCTCAATCTCACTGACACACTGGCCGAAGCGAAACCGTATCAGAGCCTAGTCCTGAAGGTTCCATTTGCCGCGGCAAATCAACTTATCGTGCCGACTCGGCAACGGCAATTCGACGATTAAATTCAAAATTTTGATTTGAATTTAAAAATTAAAAAAAATTCTCAAAAAATCTATAAGGCTGTATGAAAGTAATGATGAAAAAAAATCAAAAACAACATCGAAATCACGAGGAAATTTGAATTGAAATCGTGAAAAATTGAAAAATGTACTGTTCATACAGTTATATAGAGATGATTCATCATGCATGCTCTGTTGTCCCGTGATTCATTGCCGTTGCCTTTCCCCTCCTCGGGTCCCCTCCTAGGCTAGCTCCTCCAATGTCACTCCTTGCTCCTTGCTCAGATCTCGCCATGAGCTCGCGACAAATCGAGGGGAAACGGCGGCAAATCGACCACCCAGTTCGGCAAGCCGAGGCCGGGAGCACGCAACGGCAAGTCATGAAGTTGCCATGCAATTGTCATGAAGTTCTAAACTTGTGAACTTGTCATATCGTATGATATATACGAGTATATATGAATTTATCTATTCAATGAATTGTTTTTGTCAAATAGATACATGAAATACATGTGAATTTAGTAAAGGTCATGCCGAAATTTTCAAAAAATTCATTTCCTAACATTTCACATAATTTTCAATGTTGCCTAAAGGTTAAATAATTACCAAAAGTCATGCCTACCATTTACATAATTTTAAATCAATTTTTACCATTTTTCCGCACCATACAAAGTTTCAAAGCGATTTTTCTAATAATTTCAAATGTTGCTTTAATGTTACATAATTACAAAAAGTCATGCCCTACCATTTTTATTTTTTAAAATAATTTTTACCTTTTTTCGCACCATAAACATTTTTTTCATTTTTTCCCTACCGGCCAAGCGGTTTTTCGCAAATTCCGTTCGATTTGCCGCACAAACCGGTCGACTTGCCGTTTCCACCGGTTTGCCGCGTTTATCCACCGATTTGCCGCCAGTTTGGGTCGGTTTGCCGACTTATCGAGCGATTTTTTCGGTTTTGGCAAGCCTCTTATGATTCAAAATTCAAATCCCAAATTTTGACCGATTTATCGCGATTTGCCGCGGCAAATCGCGAACCGGACCGAACCGATTTTTCCGTCTAAAACGATAAATGGAACTCTGGTCCTGATCCAACGCCCAGCCACCACGAGCCCTGGAATATTTCAGCCAGGACACTCAATTCATATTTCTCTTAGTATATGTGTATGGCATATGAGTCCGTCGAAATTAATGACACTGGGACAGATGACATGAGCTGAAATACGAATTTTAAAGAGTGTCTCCAGCTGAAATCTCCTCAAGCCACTTAGGGCATGTTCTTTTCAGCTTAGCTGTCTTATTTCTTATTTGCTTATTTGACATATTTCGTAACTTCGAAAATTTTTCGAGATGGCCTCGAGAGTCGGATGCCCTTGGTTTTTACGATTTAGGGAGATTTTAGACACGTCTACGAGATAAAAAACGAATTCAAAAATAATAAAAAAAAGTTAAATAAGTCAAATAAGACACAAAATAAGTCAGATAAGACGTGCCTTATTTTGATTTATTTGACTTTTTTATTACTTTTTGAATCTTTTTTTTATCTAGTAGACGTGTCTAAAAGCTCGCTAAATCCTAAAAACCAAGGGAATCCGACTTTCGAGGCCACCTCGGAAAATTCTCAAAATTACGAGATAAGTCAAATAAGCAAATAAGATAGATAAGCTGAAAAGAACAAACCCTTACTCAATTGAATTGGTAAGCTGATTTAACCATCCAGTGGCCATCGTATGGTACGTCTGTCCCACAACATGCTCTGGGAAGGCGGCAATGGGCGGACTTGAGGACAGCGACGACGAGATCTAGGGAGGCGGCGGCAGGTGGGCTCCAAGGCGGGGACAGCGTGCTCCGAGGAGGCGGCGGACTCCAGGGTGGCGGCGGCTGGCGGGCTTCAGGGTGGCGAGGTGCTCCAGGGCCTCGGCTGATCCAGGGCAGTGAGGTGTGAGGAAGCAAGCAGGGAAAAAGACACCGTGCTCACTTTGCGTTTCACTAGGAAGGGAATGGATATTATAACCCAGGGAAGTGAAATGCTATAAGGGAATGGCACAACGCTTACCTTCCGTCTCATTCAGAAAAGGGAGAGCAGACAGAGAAGGATCTAAATATTTGTCAGATTAACCTAGAAGATGTATAAGAGAGCATTGAAATGGCCAAAATGAATTATTAGCAACCGTGTTAATTCTGGAACAAATGGTGAGTTCATATATGCATTTTCTCAGCCGCAATTGCAATCTGAAGCAAGTGTCAGTAAAACTGAAAACTGAAGACTGTCAATTTTGGCAAACTAAACAGTAAGTACTCATTGAATTTGCATTTTGGTGAAATTAAGCATCGTTCAGGGAACTTCCATTGTTCAAAACATCGTAAATAGTGTTAGATATATATATGTATATGGGCATGTTGGGCCTTTTCTATTGTATATGGGTTTTTCCTTTTGCTCTTGTACTATGTATATATGCTGGTCTCTTAACCCACAGATAAATACTAATGCTATTTATGATATGGTATCAGAGCTAAAAGCTAGGGTTAGGGTTTTCTCTCTCCTCTAACCACCGGACTGGCCTATTGCACCGTGTGTTGTAGTTGCACGCTCTCCGCCGTTGTTGCTTGCTGCTCAACGTTGCAGCTCTTCGTTGGTGCTTGTCGTACCTGCTTCAATCTCTTCCACCGCCGCGGGCTCCTCTGCCTAGTCCGGCCCGCCGTCGCCAGTCGCCACGCTCTTCGCCCTATCGCTGCCAGCCACCGGATCCCGCCACGCAGCCTGCGACTCGTTGGATCTCGTCTCTGATAGCAACATCGGTCCCGATCTTTCAATGAGAAGGATAAATCCCGATTTGTGGAGAGTCAACATTGGAGGCCCGACTACAACCGTCTAGGACGTTGCGTCTTAGCAACCGATACACCAACTACATAAGGTTATTGATCTCGCCGGCACGCGATCAACCTGACCATGAAGGTCTTTATTCCTGTAAGCAATCGAAGAACTAGCAAGAACAAGATGAACAAGCAACTCAAATTGCGAATATGAAATCAGATCTGATTCAAAGAAACATAGTATGGTAGAGTTCTGATGATAAATAATTCCGGCGGTCTAACAGAAAAGCACGATTATAAGAAGTAGTAAAGGCTAACTTAATCAAAACAAAACCCAAACCCTAGAGATAGTGGCGGCTAGCTATTTATAAGGAAAAGGAGGGCAAGGTCGACCAAGGATCAGCCATGACATGCCTAGGCCGAGTACACCTCGAATTACAAGGCCCAAGACCCACTTTGATTCGAACTAAAAGAGTGATGCCACTTGTTTTGTATATTCTCGTTGACTCAGAAGGAATTTGGAGACGAGGTCGGATGCGTTGGAAAGATGACGAAAAGATCTTTCCATTAAGTACTCATGGGCCCCCAGCAACCTTCTAGATCAAAAGTTATGACAGTTTGAAGTTGGTGCTATCAGGATGGACGAACTGGACTCGAACTCGCCGTGTACTCGACTTGATTCATGTGTGGTTCTTTGTGACTCTTTCCTGGTTCCTATATACAATAAGATCATAACAAGGATTAAATAGCATTCCATTCTGTGAACCGTGTGTTTGAATACTTAGGAACGCACTCAGCTGATAATTGAGTTCACGTGCTCGAGCCTGAGTAATTGGTCCTTATACATGAGATGGAGTAGGTGTGGTTTTATCCATAGAAAGGATGTCCTCATCATCCCCACCTTCTTGCATTTGAGCCGTCCTCGACTCAAGCTCATCCTCGTCTCCCAAATATGGTTTCAAATCTGTAATATTAAAGGTGGGGCTAACCCCAAAATCTGCAGGCAACTCAAACTTATAGGCATTATCATTAATCTTTTCTATCATTTTGAAAGGGCCATCAGCTCTTGACATCAACTTTGACTTTCTTAACTCAGAAAAACGATCTTTTCTCAAATATAGCCAAACAAGATCATCAGGTTCAAAAGTTAAATGCTTCCTCCCTTTACTAACGGCAAGTTTGAACTTAGCATTCATGTACTCTATGTTTTCTTTAGTTATCTCATGTATTTTCAGCATTAGTTTAGCACGTTGTTTAGTATCAATATTCATCCTCTCTGAAGATGGAAGAGGCAACAAATCAATAGAAGCATGAGGCACAAAACCATAAACAATCTCAAAAGGACAAATCTTAGTAGTAGAATGTATAACAATGTATGAAGTGTGCCATTGTAACAGCTCAATTTTGGGGTTGTAAAAAAACTTTTGTAACACATGTATTTATATCCACAAATTGCCCCAAAATTTGGTGCTAAACTAAAAACCCTATTTTTAATCATGTATAATCACACCCACTATCAATACTTTGCTATCTTAAGCTAAGATTATACATTATTATAAACAAAGGAATCCCAACATAAGATCCGAGTGTTGTGTGGCGCCCCTTCTAAATTCACATTCGGCTCAATGAAGTCATAGCCCACTCGCTGTTCATGTGGTTAGTAACTAACATACTAGCTGTCCAAGAGCAAACCAAGCATGTTAGCTCCCAACCCGAGCTTGCAGCGGTACACACGGGCGACCTACGTTGAAAAGAATGTAAACCGGGTGCCCGGATATGTGCCCGATGATGGCTCCCAAGATCAGCTACCATCACGCACATATCCTCACAATGATCGATAGCACAACACATACATCTTCGGGCATAATTTTCATCTAACCGGGCAACATGAACTGCTGCCCGAGCAATTAGTTTTAACATAATCAGAGTTTTACTGCAGCGAAAATACAAGTTTGTTCACCAAAATAGCAGCGGAAGAACATCATAAATAACAAAAGTCCAGCGTGGTATGCCCCCATTAACCCCATGGGCAACCGATTGGAAGTTAGAACTCCGCTTGCCTGCTAGCGTCACCATGCTCGGCTTGGTAGTAGTACTCAAGCACGGGGTCGTCTTCACCTGAAATTGCAGCACATCGGTTGAGTACAGATGGTACTCAGCACTAAGAGGTAATGTATATCCTCAATCATGAATATTATGTATTCCAAGGAAGGGCTAGCAGTACTTTTAGCAAAATTTGCATTTTTGCAAGACGTATATATATGAGTAGGTTGTAAATTGCATTTGAGGAAAAACATTCTAAACAGTAATGCTTGTAGTATCCATCATAATTCATCATCATAAATCCATGGGGCTCTATCCGCCCTTGGTCTCTATCCGACCATAACCACAACATGCTCGGGCTCTATCCGCCCTTGGTCTCTATCCGACCATACACCACGAGCAACCCTGTGCTCGGAAAGACACGGCTATCCCACCATGCCTAAAACCAGTACCCAAACTGAACCATGAGCTAACATCAGTGTCTCGCCTCACAAGTTTTCGTCTTTAACCCTGGACGCGGCTGTTCGAACAGTTTAACACTCTGCAGAGGTGTACGACTTTTCCCATACGACACAGCAAGCCATGCCGAAGCCTCTTACATGTACATGCCAGTCCATTGGGTCACCCGAGTTGACTTCATCCACTCCCCACTCCACGAGTGCAGGAGGGAGTCAACCGTTGCAATGGATTTGTCCAAGTCCCATCACACCCAAGCACAAGGACGCACCACAGATGGTCCACCCTGCCACCCCACCCTTTAACACAAGTTGCCCTGCTGGTACCCAATGGCGCGAGCATGCACAGAAAATTGGCTAAGTGTTCCCATAATACACGTGTGGTCGTACGTATAGTAACTCGAAGGGATTGGTACCATGTTCGGTCCTTAATTCACTCGAACGGGGCTACGTGTCCGGGATCCATCCTCCCATCATTCCCCTATCACCCGTTCAAGTCCAACTCAGAGCTCACACGTAATCCATCATCATCATCACCAGTATCACATAGTAAATCATTCACAATCCAAGTCGTACGACCAACGGAATTAATCCATCGATCGCTTTACCACGTTGACTCTAAGCATGGCTAAGCTTCCGCTGACCGAACCCAATTAATACTATCCTCTTAGGCTACAAAGGAATAGGGATATCAAACAAAGACCACTAAGTAGGAGATAACTAAGTTCTACCCACCAAGTGACATATATATTTTAACTTAGCATGTAGGCAAGTGATAGAACATAATTGAAATCATGCATTCATAAATAGAGGATCAATATGGTGAGTCAAATGAGGGGAGTATATGTGCCTTGTTGCTGCTCGTTGGCGGGAAGAACTCTGGATCAAGTCCGGCTCCTCCCTAACGCGTCGGCTCCTAATGTTCGGTAGCAAGAACATCAAATAAAATTCAAATAAAATACCAAACAAATAGGAAAATCAAATATTTTTAGAGATTCAGAAAGTTCATGATCTAATGCAAATTTTGCAAAAAGAAACACCCAAATCCGAGTTCGGATGAGTGAGATAGAGCTATTTGAAGTTTAAGTGCAGTACTAGCTCGGGGCTGTAAAGACTAAGCTCGGGATTGATCTAGGTAGCTCGGGAATGAACCTCCTAGCTCGGGAAGGACATTGCCTTAGTCAAGAGTGGGTTTACAAGGTCGGATATGGCATAGCTTGGTCGGCTATGACATGACCAAGGTCGGGCTCAACTAGCCCTAGCTCGGGAAAGTCACTTAGCTTGTATATTGCCCAGTACAAGCCACTTTTGGAGGTCCTAGTAAGCTCGGCCAAGCTCGGGCTTAACATGAAAGTTGTAGGAAATTTCCTGGCGAACAATTTTCATGTAGAACACTTTTTCATCCGAGCTACGGTTGATTTTATATAATTTATTCACTAGGCTGCTGTTCAAAAGAAAGGCTGAAACAGGCTGTTTTCATATCTGGGGTTCTAATGCTTCGGTTTCCACCAAAGAACGGCTTAGCCATGGATGCTAAACGGTGAAAAATAGAAGTGAGAGGGAGTATTGGGTTCTCACCTAGCAAGGAAGGCCTTGCTTAACAATAGAGAGCCTAAAGATGAGAAGATCGAAGTGGTGGACGGTAATCTGTCCAGATCTCGGTTCAGCAACTCTTCAGCTTGTTCCTTGAGGTCCCTTCAACTTCCAGCAGCGTGGATTTGCTCCTAGACGTTCCTTAGCTCGCGCAAGAACTCTTCTTGGCCATCTCCAAGCTTGCATTTGAGGGAAAATGACATGCAAGATGAGAAAACAGCGAAGTAGATGAAGAAAGGCAGCAAGAACTCACCCAAATCCTTGTGCACGTGCAAGGGAGTTGGATGTACTTGAAGCCTAGGAAGTATATATGTTACTCCTGCTCATTCCATGGCCTGGATCTGAAGAAAGAGGGCATAGATGGGCAGAAAACGAAATCAGCTTTTGCTGTCCCAAAACCGAATAGCAAAGAGAAAAGGAAGAGAAATCCATAGTAAACCTTCGTGCATGTGCTTACCATGGAGTGAAATGGATAACCAACGATTTCAGCTTTCCAACGATATATAACACTCTATATGGATTCTTGGTGGTTTGGGTGGAGATTTGAAAATGGTGGAGGTGGAGATGAAGAACGACTTGTCGTTTTGCCGCTATCCGAACTTGGACGTGGGAAGAATGAGAGTGAGGGCTGGTTGAAGTGGGTGGAGAGGGTTTAAATAGAGGTATATCCTTCCATTGACAAGTGGGTCCAGGTCCCACCTGTAATAGAGAGTCTGCGGGTAAAATTCCGGGTAAGAAAAGCTGAGGGTGCTGGCTGTCTGCAAAGACCGCCAAGCCGACCAAATGGATGGAAGATTCGGCCGACATCTTGCCCAAAGACCGTCCAAGTCAACCAATGGATGGAAGATTCGGCTGATACTGCCGGAGGGCAAAAAGGAATAAAGAATAGAGATGGTGGCTGGGTTGTTTGACTAGGTACGAGCTTACTCGAGCTTTTTCCAAGCCGGTCAG
Organism: Olyra latifolia; assembly: GCA_036346145.1. Taxonomy (NCBI): domain Eukaryota; kingdom Viridiplantae; phylum Streptophyta; class Magnoliopsida; order Poales; family Poaceae; genus Olyra; species Olyra latifolia. The sequence continues at coordinate 59,901,037 of CM070525.1, forward strand.
TCTTCGTTGCTTTCGGTTCAAACCGCCTATAGTTCAGCAACTTCCTCCGGACATCTTCTAACTCGGACAACTGATAATCAACTCGAATGGGTAGCAACCAAGCTCTGGTAGAGCTCGGTGAAGTCCGGCATAGTCACTACCTTGCTTGATAGAGCTCGGGTGAACTCTACCTTGCTCGGGCAAGCTACAGCTAGCTCGGGTATTTAGGGAACATGCCCGTTCTAGGTCTCACTACTCTAGTGGCTCGGCCAGAGGGTTTAAAGTTAAAAGCCTTATGTTCCCACCATAGAGCATGGTGGTTGATCGCAAAACTTTTTTGTAAACCAACATAAAAACGAATGAACATGCTAATGATATGCATAGCTATACGAAATTTAACAGCTGGGCTGTTACATGTTGGTACCAAAATTTTTGAATAAACCACTTGCTAATCTTTCTATGGCTAATTAAAACTATCCGAACATAAAAGCCACAATTCAAAATCAATTTTGAATTCGAATTCAACCTCAATTCGGCTAATATCCCCTAAACCATGTCCTTGCCATATCAAGAGCAAAGTGAAAACCTTACCAAGGCACTCTAAAATAATGACTTAAGTTAATGAAACAAACTTCAAATTTTAATTTGAATTCAAACCCTAATCGGCTTATGCCTTAATAATTGCAACAAATAAAATCCCTAAAAATCCCATAAAATAGCTAGTGGACCCCACCACCCTTGACCGGCCCTTAACTCAACTCTGACCAGTGGGGCCCACTTGTTAGCCTCTCTCTCTCCCCCCCATTACGCTGGCGCGTCCTGCCTGACACGGCTCCCCCGTGGCCTCCATCCGCTGCTCCCATATGCCTCGTGGCTAGTTTGCCTCTTCTAACACGCGAGCTCACCATAGAGGACTGAGCCGCGGCACTGCCTTCACCTTCCTCGGGTGGTCGCCTCTCTTGTTCTCCCCTCTCATTTCTCTCTTGTCTCCGAGCTCGCAAGCGGAGCTCCTTTACCCTCCCACCTTTCTTCCCTTCATCAGAATCGAGCCAAAGCCTACTAAAGCTGCCGCATTGCTCGAGTTGCTCTCCACCGGCCCGAGAGCACCGCAACCACGCCCTTTTTGATTTTTCCTCCTACGGTGAGTCATAGTTTGATTCCTTGCACCTTGAGTATCGCCATGACCAGGCGCATCTTTTCCTCACAGCGACTTGGCCGGAGAACCGTTGTAGCAGCCTGTCGATGGCGACTCTGTTTCAAGACAGCTTCAGCCTCACCGTGGACAAGCCTCTCCAAGCTTCCTCCATCCAAACCGAGAGCACGGTAAGCATCCTCATAGTCCCTAAAAGATCTAGCACTTTTACCTAATTCTAGAACGATCTACATCGCCGTAGCAATATGGTCCCGTCGATCCTTTCCACCACCATGCATGGCGCTGCCATTCCCGAGCCATCTCCGGCAAGCCAGCCGTGACACATCCTAGCCCTAGATGCACTGAACCCTCGGCGAGTTCGAGCGGACTCACTGATGCCCTGTAGCACCGTCGCGAGTGAGCTGGAGAGCTCGCCAGAGCGCCGCCAGCATTGCCGAGGAGGAAGACGAAGCCGCCACCATTGGATCTACTTTAGGATTCGTGCACGCACTGTTAGCGTTTAAATGTCCTGCAGTTTAAACTAATGAGTCACTGACATGTGGGTCCAGGGACCCACATGTTAGCATTATTGGAGGCGTACGCGTGTTCCCTGTGCAAAAGCACATGGGCGAAATACGCCTTCGGCGTTGCACATCCGCGAGATGTGCCCTAGTGGGCCAGCCCAGTACTGTTCCCGGGTTTTTCCGGGGTTTTCAATAAGAATAATTCTAGAAACTAATGATTTAATAAAAATAGCTAAACACTTCTAAAAATTCCACAAAATTCATGATAAATACTAGATGACTTATTAAAAATATAATCTTGCATGATAATCTAATTTTTCTCACTAGAAAATTACACAAGCCACTCTTAGGGATATTTTCTATATTGAAATATATGAAGTTAATGTTTTCCATTTATTAAAAATAGTAAACTAATCAGGAAAATTTTGAGAAAATTCCAAAAAATGCATAAAACCTCCCTAGACCTAGGAAGAATATTAAATTGATAATATCACACTTAATCACTTATGATCCAATGATTAGCTTTGTTAAAGCTATGGTTAGTACTAATAATCTTGGATTAACCTATAAAACTATAATTTAATCATCCTAAGTATTATCCTCTATCAAGAGAAGAGCACTAAATCGAAAACCACCTCACCCAATATTTGTGAATTCATTAGCTTGTTATTAAAGGAAATACTTCAGACAAAAGTAATTTATAACTAATAATTTCCTAAACACTATGGGTAGTTATATATTCATATACTTACATCCTATGCATTCATGAGCATGTCGTTATACCCTACGCACCATGGTAATCGATGTATAGTTTTCTTATGACTTAGAAGGCTCATGGAACTTACTGAATAGGATATTACAATATCTTAGCGCTCGATCTTCTCGCTAGAGACGAATGCATTCATGCATCATATTTTCCACATCCTGGTTGTTCATTATAAACGTTTTCTCGAATAGAAATAGAAGGAACTGAAGGTCAGTTCGAGGACCCAGAACCGACTCAGGACAACACTCAACAGGACCAAGACGAGTTAATATCCAGTTAGATCATATTGATCCTAGTTTTTATTAAATTATTTCTTTTCAAGTACCAAATTGCATGTTTTCAATTATGAATACCTATCTCATTAATCATGATATATCATGCCTGCTTTGCTAAATATAGATACCCATGATGATTGTCTTGATGATCATTGCTAGTTGAATCACACTTTGATCGCCTTGACAATCAATCCTTGATTAACCTGGTTTAGGAACAAAATAATTACTAGGCTCTTAAGTCTGTGGTTTAAAACTTGTTAGATTCCAAAGTCTGGTTAAAACTTGCTTAGCTATGCTCAGGTCTTAATTATTACTTTTAGCCTGGTCGCCTCGAAACGGTGAACCGACATTTAGTGAGATATGATACACTTATACTTAAAATCTTGATACATGGAATTGGGGCTTGGCATTCCAGTGTGTGTGTTTGGTTGAAGTTGAGGATTATGTTCTATGCGGACAGGGTCCGATACAGTTGGAGTAGCATGGGCTACAAGTATGGGCTACCGTTCACAGACTGTGTGTTGAGGAACGCGGAGTCACACGCGTAGCGGGGGGCGCTGCCACTTGCCTAAGGGGGTGGTTTCGACACATCGTGTGCCGAGGCACACGGAGAAACGATATCAGGAGAAGGAAGAAATTTAGGAATTGTGGGCTGAAGCCTAAGTGGACAGGATAGGGTTGAGTTGAGCTCACCCAGACAGGTGCATCAGGGATGCACAATGAGAAGTCACTGACTATCTGCATGTGGAGGATAGTTCCTAACACCACAACGCGTGGCCATCGCGCGGTAATGGGAGTATGAGTAGGGTTCGGGGGTAGTACGATCCGAGGCTCCGAGAGTTGACGTACCTCGAATGCCGCTATACTTGAGTTAAAGGCAGGAGGGTGTCATCACCTGCGGGTGATCTGGATCGCACCCACTAGAGTTACCTCTAGCATATTGGTCACATCCTGCTCGTTGGAATGAGCAGCTCCGCAAGAAAGGCGAGGGTGAGTATACTTTATAATCAACAAGCAAGGCTGACTAAATGCAACTAAGACTTAACAAGGGAAGGGTAAGGGCTCTTTTGCATAAAGCCAGTTTTGCAAGTTTTTCTTAAGGTTTTGGAAACCGATGAAATGAATTTGAGAAAATTAAATGATTTAATCTTTTTCTTTTGAACTCCGGCAACAACCGGTTTTGCCCAACCTGGCTAACTCACGGCTCCCACCATGTTAACACCCTCATCACTCATAGCACCCACTGTGAGGAGAAAAATCAAAACACATGACTACTATCGTGGTTTTCCTTTAAAACACCTTTTTAAAAACAATAGATAAGAAGTACCAAAGAGACAGCTCTCTTTCGTCTGTCCTTGACCGTGGACACGGCTATCATGATAGTTTTATACTCTGCAGAGGTTGCACGCTTTACCCACTAGAGGTGGTTTCCTAGGAATCACCCTATGGAAATGAACACCGCAAAGCCTTTAACAAATATTCCCCTAACCTGACATTCCCTCTAAGGATTCCACCGCAGTGCTAGTAACCCTAGTTGGATGAAACCGCCTCTTGAGCCTGTAGAACTAGCACCAAACGTCTACTCCACCCACTAGAATACCAAAACTAGAAGTCCGGAGGATACTCAACCAGGGCTTGCCCATACAAGCACTTGTTGGTCGCACTGTTGTACTTACCTCGTCTACCTCAAGGAAACGGTCCTTAGGGATCAGGATGGCTCCCACACTGGACCCGATCTCGTGCATGTTGCACTTCCATCCACCCCAATCAGGTTTTGCAAAACATTTTTCCTGATAGCACCCACTATCAACTAGCCCATTTACAAATAAATGACAACATTAATTGTCCTTTTAAAATCACATGGTTAGATTGATAATAGATGGTAGCAAGCATATGATTATATGATCTACAATGAGCATTACTAAGGATGAGCAAAACCTATGCAAGGGTATGGCGATACATAATTTAATTAATGACTAAGGCAGCAAGGAACATTTTATTAGAATTATTTATTAATGGGAATTTAGCTAAGCAACTAGATAATTAACATTTTTATATTTGACATACATGCTAGTTATCAAATTCTAGAAAAACATGTTTGCAAATCATGGGTTCATAGAGTTCAGCACTTGCATTGATCAACATAGTGAAAAGGGTCCTCCGCTGCGTCAGAAACAAACTCGGCACTTGGATCTAACGCAACAAAAATAAAATAATAAATCCAATGCAAAAGAAATAACAGAAATTGACATGTGTGCAAATGCATATGAAAAATTATAGAACAGTAGGTATAAATTTTATAAACATTTTTAAATTGGTTTCTTAATTTTAGGAGTTATATAATTAAAGATATAAAATTAATAAGTAATCATGTTTAATAAAGAAAGGAGCTAATTTCAGACTGGGCCAGTCAACATGACCCACGGTGGCTTGGCTCGGCACGCCATGACCAACGCGACGGCCCGGCTCGGCGTGGCCCAAATGACACAAGACGGAGGAGCGCATGGCCCACAAGCGACGCGGACGTGGCTGACGAGCAGGGCCCACCTCGTGGTGGCTCAGCGCAGGGGAGAGGCGACGGCGGCTAGGGAAAATGGCTGCCCCGACGAGCGGCAGGGCGGCAACTCCGGCCAAGAAGGGAAGGGAGAGGGGGCAACGGCGAACCAATCGGTGGGGTCGGCTCAACGCGATGGCAATGCAATGACGAGCAGACGGGCGGCGGCGCCGTGGTCAGACGTAGCAAGACGGCCAACCGGTGTTGAGAGGGGGACGGTGGCGGGGTGGGTGAGGGAGGCGATGGCACGGGGATTCCTTGGGTGGGGGTCCCGTAGGGAGGGAACGAGCGGCACTGCCCGGCGGCATGGCCGGGCGTGCAGCCTGGAGGGCACATGGCGACCGGGCTAAACAGCGGTGCTCTGGTCAACCTGGCCATGGGGATGAGTCCTAGAACACCTAGGGATCCTAAAGGAGGAGGGAAGAGAGGGAATTACCTCCCGGCGACGAGATTTTTGGGGGAAGATAGTGGCAGCGAGAATAACGTATGGCGGCTTCGGCGATGAAATTCGGCGAGCTCGGTCCACAAAACCTGCGGCCGAAGGGCAAAATGAGTTCAAGGGAGGGTGAGGGACGACGCCTCAGAGGATTCCGAAGATAGAATCTTACCCGGGGCGAATCGAAGAGAGATAGCAAAGGAGAGGGAGAGGCTCGGGGCAGGGGTTTATATAGGGGTTTGGTCAATTGCAGACCGAATCCACCAGCAAAAAGATGCCTTCTAAATCTAGGAAGATGAAACATAGAAGGGAATAGGAATTTAGGGGGTTTTTCCATAGTAGGAGGAAGAGGAAGCTTCCTCTCTGTCTGAGAACAGAGAAAGGAAGGGGAAGATCGACCAGGAGAGAGGGAGGAAAGAAAAGAAAAGGAAAGAGCGCTGGTAGGGTCCACTAGTAAGTAAGAGAAAAGGGAAAGAGGAAATAACTAGGCTAAATTTAAATTAAACCTTTGACTAGGGGTTAAAATGCAAAGTAGCATTTTACTTTATATTATTAATATTAATACTCTATTTTTTTTAGGATAAACCTTTTTGCAATCTTAAAATAAATACATTACACTTGCAATTAGGCTTTGGGAAAATTTTATTTTACAAAGCATTTAAATAAGAAACATACTCATTTTTAAATATTTTAAATTTTCAATATTTCCATGTCATGCAATGCATATGATTTTAGTTTTGAAAACAAGGATTTTACAAAAGGACTCCAAGCGCACCTTTGCGGCAAAGGACCCCCTCCACAAGCCTGTATGGGAAGCTCGCCGTATAAGCCAGGAACGCTTGGCTTCATCAGGCAGTGTCCCATGTGCCAGGTACTAGAATGGCGTTATCCAGTCCGCACTCTACTCAAGGAGTGAGACGTCACCGCTCATCTTAGTTGCCTCATCCGGAGACATCATAGAGGGCTTATACAAGTGCTCAATGAGCACTCCTACCAAAGCGGATTCTTGTGAGGACCCATACTTAGATAGTTGGTCAGCTAGGGTTTTTTCTTCCTAGCCACATAAAGCACTTCAAAGTCCTAAAGGACTTTCCAACTTCCTCACCTCGACCAGGTACAGCGCAATTGAGTCGTCGGAACACTAAAACTCCTGGTTAATGACCAACGGTGAGTCCCCTTTCACCATTAATCGCTAGACCCCGAGTAATTTGCATACCCGGAGTCCGGCCAAGAGGCATTCATAAAATCAGCCTTCTTGACAGGGAGCTCGAGGAGGAGGTGTATGTGACCCAGCCAGAGGGATTTGCAGTGAAGAACAAGGAGCATTTGGTGTACAAGCTGAGCAAAGCTTTGTACAGGCTCAGGCAAGCGCTGCGAGCATGGAATATACGGTTGTATAGGAGTCTTAAACATCTCGAGTTTGCAAAATGTGCACAGGAGCAGGCCGTGTACACGAGAGGAGAAGGGCGAGCAGGTATAATTGTCGGTGTATATGTTGATGACCTTGTTGTGTCAGGAGAAAGTCTAAAGGAGATCACACTGTTCAAGGAACAAATGGTGACCGAATTCGAGATGAGTGATTTGGGATTGCTTGCATTCTACCTCGCAATTGAGGTGACACAAGAAGAAGGTCAAATCACTCTCAAACAAACAACATATGCTAACAAAATCTTGAGCCAATCTGGTATGACTGACTGCAATGCAACAAGGATCCCTATGGAGCAGAAGACGTGTTTGCAAAAGGATCCAGAAGGAGAGCCAATGGATTCAACTGAATACCAGTGCACAATGGGCTGCTTGAGGTACCTGTTGCATACCAGACCGGATCTCTCATTTGCTATCAGAGTGGCCAGCAGATTCATGGAGAGACCCACTGTAATGCATCACAAGGCAGTGAAGCAAATTCTTAGGTATTTGAAGGGTACTTCATTGCGGTCTTGTGTACAAGAAAGGAGGAGAAGAAATAATCATGGGTTACATTGATAGTAACTTAGCTGGTGATTTGGATGACCAGAAAAGCACTGGAGGCATGGCATCTATATCAATGGCAGTATTGTGTCGTGGACCTCCTAGAAGCAAAAAAAATAGTGGCTTTATCATCCTGTGAAGTAGAGTTCATGGCAGCCATAGTAGCACATGTCAAGCATCATGGCTGCGAAGTTCGTTGGGGGAATTAACAAAGGAGGAGCTGAAGCCGGTGAGGTTATTCGTTGACAATAAATCTGCCATCGTGTTGATGAAAAATCCTGTGTTTCATGGTTGCAGCAAGCACATAGACACAAGATTCCACTTTATTCAAGAATGTGTCGAAAGTGGGTAGGTTATTGTTGAATTCGTCTGCACTCAGGAACAGTGAGCTGATATTGTGACTCAGGAACAGTGAGCTGATATTGTGACGAAGGTGTTGCCTAGAGTAAAGCTATCAATGATGCACCATCTACTAGGTGTGCGCGATCTTCAGCCACATCAGGATTTGGGGGGAGTTTGTTGAAGATAATTTCGATATGGCTGGCTAGTCTGGTCCAAGCCATATAAAGACTAGTTTAGGATAGAGTATGGTGGTTTATACCAGTATGAGTCTTTGTTATCTTTGAGTCCAAGGAACGATCGGATAGTTGGTTGGAAATAAACTCGTTTTTGTCCCTATAAATAGCAGCTAGTTCTTGTAATTAATTACAGTGTGTTGAGTAATAATATACAAGAAAAAGACCAAAAGTTTGCCTGTTTTCTCCTGCTTCTTGTTCTTCCTGTTGCTCTTGCCGATCTTGCCGGATCTGCTACAGCAACTTCAGGGCAATGTCCCTTATTCAATTCCATCAAACGTTGCACATAGGGGTAAAGAGATACCACACCTGTGCGTCTCGATGGCTGGTTCCACGAGCGGCGTCAAGCCCCGCCACCAGCTCGTCGGGAGGCGCGGCGTAGAGGTCCTCGTCGTGGATGAATCCGCCGACGGCGAGGGGCTGGCCGGCGAGCCTAGGACGGAGGAAGTGATCGATGAGGTGGTGGTTATGCAGGCGGAAGACGAAGCACTACAACGTGTCGTGCTTTTATATGGACAGGACTATAGATTGGACGTCCGATCACAGAAAAAAATCGGACGTTGTTGCAGTAGGTTAGACTAAATGTTTCGCTAGGAAGAAAGAGATGTTTCAGAAGGACAAAACGCGAAATGCTTCGACAGTTACTAATGAATGTTTCACCAGACGCAACATAATGTTTCAGAAGGACAAAACACATGTTTCAATAATGAAAACATAGAAAATAGACACCGAAACATTTATGTCAACATGGTGAAACATTCAAGTTAACTTACTGAAACACTGAAACAAAGCTACTGAAACATTGAAATAAGATAAGAAAACACATGATGTTTCAGTAAAAACATGACGAAAAAATATTTCAAAAGAGCAAATGAGGTGTTTCATAAGCACAAACATTATGTTTCAACGGGACAAACCCGATGTTTCACAAGAAAATAAAGTGTTTCACCAGACAAATCATAATGTTCTATACATACCAAGCTAATGTTTCAGCAAAAAAAGCTTGTCTTCTTCAACCTCCAGCCTCTTCTCCAAATGCGGCCATCATCTTCTCTAGATCCGGCGAGCCCCCATCGGATCTGCCCACCGAGCTCCCCAAATGAGCTCATCAAGAGGGTAGAGATAGAAAATTGGAGAGAGAGAGAGAGAGGAAGAGAAATAGGGGTTCTCCATGGCTAACACCGTGCTCGCTAGCTCTATTCCCATGCATGGATTGGTCCCCACGACGGCGTGCTTGGTCGGACCAGCAGTGCTCTGTATCTACTTATAGAGCACGTCGGCGGCGAGAGCATGCTCCACACGCTCGGGGCGACACCGTCCACGTCCTCGCGCAGCAGCAGCACTACCACCAGTACTACAGATAGGGAAAGAGGAGGAGAGAAGTAGGAGTGCGTGGTAGCTCGCCACTGGCTGCCAGCGCTGCCGCGCCGGCATGGACGAGGGCATCATCCCCTTATGACCACTCTGCTGTGTGAGAGAGACATAGAGAAGGAAGAAAAAAATAAAATACAAAGGATGTTTGTAGGGCCTCCGTGTGGAACCATTGTGGGAACAAAGAATATCTTAGAACGGTGTAGGCCGCACGCACGGGCCGCCGCGTCCGTTACGTCCGCGTTTATATATATATGTAACCCTTGCTTACGACGGAAGGTACGTATGATTATGATTGTGTACACTACTCAGGTCCGAACTCCGGAGTCATCCAGAGTACGTAGTGCGCATGCGTGATCGAATATAGCATCGTTACTGATGACTCCATTGCAACTGATCGAATTATCTACATGCCTCTTCAAAAAACCTCAATGATCCTCGATGTGGATGCGGATTCCAACTGAATTATCATCAAACACTGACCGATATTGAAATGGACGCGAATTCAGGAGGAGTCCAAGGTTAATGGCGAGATGTGTACATGTATGCTATTCTAGCATAGCTGGGGGCGTAGTACACATCACCAGGGCTAGGAGAGAACATGCACTTTCATGTGCATTGACCAGTGTTTAGAGCATCACCAACAGCTTCTCTAAATTCGGATCTCTATATCCCTTCTCTAAATCACTATGCATTCCCTATATTTTCATTCTATCCAGCAGAGTCTCTATCCTCGAAACAATATAGAGACAAGAGAGAGAGTCTCTAAATATAAAGACTCGGAGAGAGAGTCTCTAAATATAGAGACTGACATAGAGACTCTGCTGGATGGATATAGAGACTGAGACAGAGTAGCAATAGTGATAGAGAATGGATATAGAGCAACTGCTGGACTTGCTCTTACGGTAGTACATATCTCTTCTCTCACATTGTTTTACAAAAGAAAAACGGTTTTATCAAATTCTATGACGAAGTTCTTCCATCCATTTTTCCCTCTTTCTCTCTCCTCCCACTATTCTGGTGGCCGGGCCCGACACCGCCGTACTGCCCCCTGGTCGCCGACCAACATGCCATGGTCGAGCCCTCCTCCTAGTCCTCCCACTTCTCCGGTGATCAGGCCTGGTGCCGCCACACTGCCCCTCCGACCAACATGCCGTCGGCCCAGAGCATTGCGCCCCCACCGCAACATGCATGTTGTTGGTCAAGCCATCCTCCTTTGTCCTCCCTCCCCTCCAGTGATCGGCACACCCTACCGCGCTCCCTGCCTCCTAGCACAACACTAGGTCGAACCACCGTGCTCCCGTCGTGCTTTGGTCAGGGCTCGAGCATGGGGCGTGTGGTAGCGCGGTGGGACGGCTTGGTGGCCAAGCACCGAAATAAGGGGAGAGAGGAGGGAGAAGAGGAAATTTGACAAAACATGAGGACTTTTTTTCCAAAATTGGGTGAGAAAAGAGGAAGAACAATGCACGGATCTCGTAGCGAGATAAACCACAACCAACATGTCTTAAACCCAAGATAGTTGCAGGAATGCATTTCTGATAGAGGAGGGTACTATTTGAGAAAAGATTTTCCACTGCTAGATATGTTTCAAGGCACATTGGGAGACACTGGATTGTGCTTTAACATCCATGCACGCTCTTTCCTCTCTCTTGTGCTATTTTGTGAAAAAAAAAAAGGGCCTCCATTTTTCTTCAATTGCTGAATGAAATCTCTCTTCCTCTCCTTCACTCCCTTCCTCTACTCCAGCCATGACGCCTCCCCACCGGCCTCCCCTAACCACGACAATGGTCGATGCCCTGCTCAGTCGAGTCATGTGCAGCATGGCTCGACGGCTGGGTGGCATGGCTTCACTCTGGCCATGATGCCGCTCGGTGGTCTAAGACGAGGACATTATGGTCAGGAGCAAGGGAGCATGGCGAGGGGAAGGCTTGACCGGTAGGAAGGTGCCTCGGTTGATGGAGAGGAGGCAAATAGGCATTGAGACATGGAGAGATGAATATGGAGGAAAAGAAATAAGGGACTCGCGGGCAAGAATTTGAAAGAGCGGAATTTTTTTTTTCAAAATAGTATAAGAGAGGGAGGTGGCGTTGCATGTAATTCGAAGCATAATCCAATAGTCTCCGAGATACATAGAAAAACACATGTAGCGATGGTTTATCTTTATCCTCTACTATTTTGGATGCGTTGTTCCGCATGCAGTTAGTTCGTGGCGATTGATATCGAGTACCGAGCATTACTGATATCTCCAAAGTGGAAGATACAATACTAGAGTCAAGCCATACATAAAAACATTACTCCCTCCGTCCAAGTTTATAAGACATATTTCTATTTCGCACATAGACCAAGAAAGCATTGAAAATTACTATACTACCCTAGTTATTATCGCTAAGCACTCTCTATTCAATATATGAAATACAAGCTAAACAAAGATATTTATTAGAGGTACTGAGACAAAAATATATTTATTTTATATTAGAATATAAAATAAATCTTATATTAATGGACAAGTCCTTTCAAAATATGTCATATTTTAGAACGGAGTGAGCAATATATATCCAACTCAATTCATGTAGGGCAATGTATTAAGCCCCAAATTAATTAAAATGTGCACGTTGATCGATCTCTGCACAGTCACAGTGCTACCGACGAAGATACAAGTCCACTCCTGACAGCTTCGGACTCCACTTCTAGTCTACTGGTACACACAACATGAATAAGAGGATGTTTGGTAGAGCTCTAACTCTCAACTCCATCTCGAACCAGTGCCAAACGTCCTAGCTACACAATACTCTAGAACAGGCAACTCCATAAAGCAGTCTCCCTCGCAATTTATTTTTGTGGAGCAGCTTGCAGAGTGCTCTACAGAGTTTTGGATCTGCTTCATAGTAGATCTGCTTCACAATAGAGTTGTAGAGCAGAGCTGAAAAATTGAAACTGGAGCCCTTAGCCCTGCTAAATACCCCCTAAATAGCTCGCCAATTCATTTCATAACCTAGTTTATTATCTTCCCTGAGCTCGCACAGAAGACAATTTATCTGACAAATCGAAGCACTAGCTATGAATGGAGGCTTGTATACGAAATTTATTAATCTGTTTGGCCTTAACAGTTAGTATGAGGCCGATCTGCTGGAGGCGAGCGGGCACTTGTCCGGCTCCCGCACAACGTAAATCTCATCCCCGACGCTGCCGTACAGGTCCTGGTTCCTGTGCCATCTCCACAGAGCATGCGTCTCGTTCTTCACCTGCATGCACATCGAAAGACTCACTGATGAATCTCATCATGGCAAGATGATCTCTCTCTCTCTCTCCCCGGTGATCTTAACTTGCTAGTTCCTGAATTTCATGGAGCCAAATCAACTTGCAAGGCAGAAATGAGCTAGTTGGCTAGAGGCCAGGAGTACCTCAAGAATGCCGTGGCCGAAGCTGCTCTCCCGGTAGGCGCTGTAGTCCGGCTGCCGGTCCCAGCAGAAGCTGCCGGCGGCCGGGCCGGACGTGAAGTTGAAGGCGCAGAAGCCGCCCATGAAGTCGTCGGGCGTGGACAGCGGGTCCGGGCAGTGGCCCGGCTCGTCGGCGTGGGTGGTGGCCATCTTCTCCCGGTTCCCGCCGTCGCCGACCGAGATGTGTACGGGACCGCACGGGTCCAGCGCGTAGTTCAACACCCGGTTAGAGCGCTCGTACGCGTGCACCTGACAAAATTCAGACAAGAAAAAACTTTCAGAGATCAAGGCACGGAGACTCTGCTGATGAAGCGTTTCAGACAATGCGAAGCGAAGTTGCTGCAAAGGCCTGCTTACATGGCCAGTGAAGACGATGTCGACGCCATAGTCGTAGAGGAGCTCCTCCATCTCCACTCTCATGCACTCTGCCGCCCTGTAGTGAGCTTTGTAGGTGCTGTACCAGGGTGCATGCCACCCAGCTATCAGCCAAGGGGTCACTGACCTGTCCACCTTTGCCAAGTCTTTCTCCAACCATCTGTACTGTTCCCCTGAATTCGTTGTGCAGGATGAAGGTTAACAGTCAAGATTCAGCCTCATGTCACCAATCAAATACACATGTCGAAATTTTGTTTAGAACAGGCACGCTTCTTCACAACATTCAAAGATAAAGCTTCAGGTATGCTGCACACTGGTGTGTTTCTTTACTGATTTTTTCTGACAAATTTGTTTGCTGCTCTAAACTGTGCAAAAAATAAAATAAAAGGGTGCTTTTCTGAGATGTTTGAATTGGCACAGGAGAAGAATTAGGCAAATCATGTCATGTAGGAAATGGTTATGTGATTAAGGGGGAAATTCGGATTGGAATATACCTGATTTACTGTAGTTAGCATAGGCCGCGAGCATGATGAAATGAATCCCCCCAGCGTCGAAAGAGTAGTAGAATGGAGAGAAGGATTCACTCTCCTTTGACGGGAACGCGAATCTCGAGCTGTAAGACGCGAACGTCTTGTTGTCGATCTGCTGCTCAATCTCGTGGTTCCCTTCAACCACCATCATTGGAATCCTCGAAGTCACGGGCTCCATGTACCTGCCAATTAGCAATCTCAAGCTCAATATTATCCAAATTATGCATTCTGAACATTCCACAAATTTAGAGTTCAGAGTTTCAGAAAACTTTAGACAATCAAACATTGTGAACAAATTTTCAGAGTTGTACAAAAGATTCAGTTTGACAACTACCTTCCCCAGTAATCCCAGCGCGGCTGATACGTCTCGTGGATGGGCGTCGACTTGCCGAACGAGCAGGAGTAGCAGTCTGTTCCAGTGCCGTTGGCCAGGTACAAGTTGGCGTAGCTGACGTCGCCGACGAGGAGGATCAGGTCGGGTTGGTTGCTCACCATGTGGTCGACGGTCGAGGTGGTGTTGTATGTGAGGCCAAGATCGCCGACCACGGCGATCCTCCGCGGGTAGCTCCCCGGCCCGACTGCCGGCATCGTCTGGAACGCGTGGACGTCGCTCATCGCCTCCGGGATGGCCGGGTCACCACACTGGTAGTAGTACTTCGTCCCAGGCCGAAGCCCTGCAGATTGTGCGCATGTGACTGTGTGAATTTCAGTCGTGAAATCTGCTAAAAATTGCTCTTTTTTGGCAGTGCAGACTGCAGAGTGGGTTGTGTTGTCAGTCACCTTGGAGGCGGACGTGGTGGATGATGCCGGAGGTGTAGTTCTGGAGGCCCTCGAAGGGGTAGAGCTGGCTGTACACGAGGGCATCGCCGGCGGCCTCGTGGACGAGAGAATCGGCGGCGAGGCCGTAGCGCACGACGCTGCCGACCATGCCGGGGTTCAGCGGCTTGACGTCGCCGCCCATTTGGAACTCCCCTGCAACAAAACCATCCATCAAGAACCGCCCCGAGCTGCACACCACTGGCCAATTCGACCAATGCCAAAGCCAAATTGGAGTTCGTGTTTACCTGTGATCCAGGAGACCCAGGCGGAGGTGGGCGCGGCGGAGAGCGCGACCGCGATCTGCTCGGGGGCCCAGCCCGTCACCCGGCGCTGCACCCGGGGGTCCGTGTCCGGCAGGTCCACGGCGTGGCCCCTGTCCCGGAGCGGCACCGTCACCGGTCGTGAGGGCCCGGCCAGCGTGGACGCCGGCTCAGGCGCGACGGCGGCGGCGGCGGCCGCCAAGAAGGCCGCCGCAACCAGCAGCAGAGCGCTCCACCGCATTGTTGTGCGTGGGGTGGGTGCTTCCTATCTTCAGTGAGGATTCGATCAGAGTGGCGAGAGATTGAGGAGGGGATTCATGGAAGGGATCGGGATTTTGGAGGGAAATTTATAACGAGTTGGGAGCGGATGATGTCGCCGGCTCGCCGCCTACGGGAAGAAAGGCGAGCTGGGAAAGTGCGGGCATACGTGATACGTGGCGGCGCTTCTTCTGGAGATTGACGCTGTGTGTGGACAAAGTATACTCCTACTGGGGGTATGATTTTTCGGAGTCTCAGGTACGGATTCGTGAGAATACTAGTTAATAGACTATGGATTCTTCGAGATAAGTCACACGATCGATGGATACATATCAAATTCGAATCGGTGGTCAGGCCTCGTGTTCTTTTCACCAACTTACAGTATACTCACGTGAAGAAAATATATAAATTCATCGATTTAAATGTCGAACCAAACTCCCTAATAAAATTATTTAGAGAGATGCTAACCAAGGTATACTCTCCGTGAGCTCATTTTTCTTCTCTTCTACTATCAGGTTTAGGTTAGGGTTGGGGTTCGGGGTTTCCTGCCCCTAAGCTTAGAGGGGTGTCGGGGAGGTGGAGGCTAGACGGTAGGTGGCGACTACGGTGGGACGACGAGGTGGCACAACGAAGGTGGTTGGTGGGCAAGGCTAGTGGGGATCAACAAGAAGGCCAAATCTTTAGGAGGTAGCGAGCGACAGATGCGGCGGTGAGAGAGCCTCCCAAGATGGGAGAGAAGGCGAGGCAGGGGAGGGAGCAAACTATTTAGGGGACGATGAGTGGCAGATGCGGCATTGGGAAAGCCATCGGAGACAGGGGAGAGAACGAGGCAAGGGCTTCTTGGCAGAAGCAGGGGAGGGGCAAACTATTTAGGGGACGATGAGTGGTGGATTTCGTGATAGGAGAGCTGTCGAAGATAGGGGAGGAAGATGGGACGAGGGCTTCTTGTCAGAGACAGGGGAAGGGGCAGATCGGGAAGACAACGCGGGGTGGGAAGAACCGAAGAAGGGGAGTAGGGGACGTTGTGCGTGGGAGAGCGTTTTTGTCGGGTTGTTGTACCATCAGATTAGCCCCGATGGTGCATCGTTGTGTAGTCCCTAATTATTTATCATACTTAACCCACGTACAGCCATCAAAATGCTAATGGTAATTTGTACTATTCATTAGCCAACATAAGAATAAAATATATTGATGTTTTTGGCATGTCCATTTGGTTTGGTTGGCTCATCGGATATCCATGAATTACAATATGGATAGGATGTTGTTTTTCCTATGTTCTAACATGTATCTCGATGTTTTATGCATGGATTTTTTTTTACATTCATGCTATTGCAAAGTTTCGATTCCACTAGAATACTGCTAAAAAGTAAAAAAACTATCACAAGTATACCATTATTGATTTTTGCCCTCCGATCTCTTTATATTTAAACCAAATCAATCATTGGATCTTCTTTCTGGTAATCCCTCCAACACTTCTTCCTCCATTTACCTTCTTATTCCTTCCATCTTCGTCGACCCTCTCCAAGTCTCTGCCTTGGCCTCTTGCTCCCTCTCCGTGGTCTGGATCAAATCGGGAGGCCCTATGACGGCGCGTCCACAAAGAGGGCACGCAAGTTTTTAAATTTTTTTTGTTGGAATTCAAAATTTTAATTTTTTTGGTTAATTTAAAATAGTATTTTAAGAAAAATCGACCAATTATCAGCCGATAAACCGAGAATCGGTCATATCGGTGGCTAGTGATTTTTTTCAAATATGATTAAAAAAATCTCTGCATGTCGATACAATGGTTTTTATCTTTGCAACATTATGTATATGATTTTATAGACTGTCATTCTTCTTGGCACCAAGATTTATTGATGAAATCAGAATGGTTATAGGAAACAATTGTTCATTCATTATATTATACGAACGCCTCTTCCTCTTGTCACTCCCTCCGCGTCTCCTCTCCCCATTCCCCACCTCACCTACTAGCTCCCTGCTGACCAAATCCTCTCCCCACCTTAGCCCTCATCTGTTCGTCCATCTTTCTCTCTCCTCTGCCTTCCTTATGAGAGCATGCCTCTCCCTCACTTTCTCTCTCGCGGTCCCATTCTGCCCTTCCCCTCGTGCCTCCTGATCAGCGTGTGGTCTACCTCTTCTTCATTTGCCTTCCTCCTCTCCTACTGTGTTGTTGCTGTTGGCTGACAGTTATTGAAGACAGCAACGTCGGCAACATCCTTGGCAGCGAAGGTGTCCCTCCTTCTCGTCTGGCTAATGGCGGCGTGCAACCTCACGCAAGAACGATAGTGTCCCTCCTTCTCGTCTCAGCTTGGGCATGACGGGGCAGAAAGAGAGGGGAGGACGGTAGGCCGACCATGGCACACCGATGAGCCAGCAACCATAACACCATGGGAGGTCGGGTGTCGTCCACTCGGTCTTACCTTGTTGCTACAATATTTATCATGTACGTTTGAAACATTGTAAAAAAAATATTTAGAACTTTTTTGTGATTTGGTGAAGCATTGCTCATATGAGTTTGCAACATCTAACTATTTCAACTTTGCAACATTGTTTTAATAGTATTATTTTTATTTAGTGGTTCTTTTTTTGTTTACACGAAGCGTCTGATTGTTTGACAGACATTAGACGTCAGCAACATTTTTAGTGCTATGGTGAAAATTGCTCGTATGGAATTGAAACATTTTTGAATAACTGATGAATTTTTTTTCAAAAACACATCAAACATTGTTAAGAAAAATGTTTCGAACGTTATTGAAAAAATATTTCAACGGCACTTTAATGGTGTTTTAGTATCATACGAAGGTTGGTCCGCTTCTGTGGTAGATCTTCACCAGAGCCGCGTTGTCGCTAGTAAAGAAGAAGGGCGGGAAGACCACCAGAGCATAGGAAAGGGACAGGAGGTCAATAGAGGCATTATCATTTTATTTTACCGGTTATTAAGCTTTGTTCTGACATTCACTGCTTGTTGACATCAAATATCCAAATTGTAGCAAGCTCCCAATATTATAATTTATTTAGAGATGCAAATGAATAAGAACATGAATCTCACGGTATGATGCCAGCATGCAGTTAAGGGAAATCTTCAACTGCACGTCGATGAATGGGCCGCGGGCGAATATCCAAGGAAGATGCCCGTCGATGAGATCGGCTTTGGTGTCCGGATGCTCCGCCCACTCATGGCGCCCCATCAATCGTTTGGTGTTTTCTGCGACACCTTAAAAAGTTGCAGCCGCAGGCTGGTTTGTTTGTTCAACGATGGCGGCTGCTTCGATTGGATGCTGGATCACCATTTCATCATATGGGCCGACCATGACCCATGTGAAGAACAGATGGTGGGCCACAGAAGCTCGGCCCACTACCGCCACCTCGTTTCCAATCCAGAGGCGGGAAAAATTGGAGGGAGTCTCCTCGACACCTGGAAGCTACTGCTCCAGGACTCTCGCTGCCCGGTCGTTTCAATCCACCGGCGGCGGCGGCGGGCTACCCAGCTCTAACATGTCGTCCCATTTCTCCTTCCCGGAGATGACGCCCGTGCAGATCGCCGAGGATCTGCACGCTTACGGCATCGCCCCTGCCGCCAACCTCCGCGCCGACGACATCGCCAGCGCCCAGCCCGGCCTCCTCCCCTCCGTCATCTCCCTCTTCTTCGCCTCCCTCGGGTACGCTCTCGTGTCTTCCTCCTCCTCCTCCTCGCCCACCGGCGTGCTGCGGGCAGGGTTGCCCACTCAATTCTGGGGGGTTTTCTAGGGACGACCTTGACGACGAGGACGCGCAGCTAGGGTTCGAGGCGCTGGAGGCGCTCGACAACCCGGAGCACCACGCCCATGGCATCGGGGTGATGCGCCTCTACCGGAAGGCACGGGGCTTCTTCGACTCCATCCGGTTCAACGGATTCACGCTCCGCGACTTCCTCTGCCCCGCCCCGCGCCGCGCCGCCTACATCCTCAGCGCCCTCATCAACTTCCTCCACTACAGGGAGGACAAGCTCACCTTCCTGCAGCCCATCGTCAGTGAGTTCCCCAACTACGACGAGCGCCGCGTGGAGCAGCTCAAGGCCAAGATCGCCGAGGTTTGGTTCCGCTCATTCGTCACTGTTTGTGCAGCTATCTCTTTGATTTGGGGAGAAGAGATTCTTAATTATGTTTCACTCCATTTTCTTCTTTATTTTGGCACGACTTTTCAAGTGCAGCATCGGAAGGTGATCGCGGATTATGAGCTCGCGGTGCAGATGGAGGAGCCGATGGTCCAGCAGCTGGTGGCAGAGGTCAATGCCCTGAGGCAGAAGATTCAGGATTACAACAAGCAGCAGATGGCGCTCCGAGAAAAAGCAAAAAACCTAACTGATAAGAAAGATGACATCGTCAGCAAGGTGCTGATCCTTGCCTTGTGTTTTTTAATTTCTTTTGTGAGGGTGCTTTGGTTTTTCTGTTGGCATCTTACCATCCAAAACTCTAATATGCTACAGTTACGTTCAATGTGGTTGATACACAACACATGATTTGTTCCATATGCGATATTCAATTTGTCAGACATGCCAATTTGCAGCACCTCAATAGCAGCTTCATTTTTCCTTTTGTCCTAGATCATTTTACCACAGCTTTGACTACTCGAGCTCTTCATTATTTTACAACATTGCAGAGTTCTTATACTTTGACTCCAACTACTACTAAATTCACCCAAAGATTTAGATACAGTTTTTTTAAATAGAATGGTCACTCGTACAATCTCACTTTTCAGTTTTCACAAGAAGATCAATTATATTCTGTGGGGTATAATATAATAACTTCTGTCAATAAACTGTTATAAATGATAAAAATCCAGTTATTGCTCGTGACTCAAGAGTTCGCCATGTTGTATAAATAGCATATCAGCAGTCCTTACTGACCAGCAATTTTCAGTTCTAAATAACCAACATGCTATCAGGACGATGTCTACAACAAGAACAATGTTGGAAGCCAGACGAGTTTCCGACCAATAAGTCTCACATAACAATATTTGGTTGTTTGTAAACAGCTGTCTAGTTCAATCTATTGGGCTTAGGCCCTTCGGCCTTGTTTCTGTCTGGGCTTCTTGGTCAGTAACCCTGTCTCCAAGTTTCGCTGATCTGGAGCCTAAGTGAAGCCAGATCTGGTTTTGATACTGATAAATTTGGAGCTTCCGTCTTGTAGGAATAGGATCTTCAGCTCCAGTAGCTAGGAATATAGATGGGTCCACTCAACCACAACTAATTGCATAACTTGCTACTGATTATAAATTGTAAAATTGAGTGTTGTATTTATGATAGGGCAATAGATTTCATTAGACCAGTAGCTACCATGCATACACACCTGTAGCTCCTTTATTTTGAGAAGCCATAACTTCATACTTCCACCTTTTGCAGTTTAGAAGCGCTTCAGACCAACTTAATCCTGGAGGTCTACAATTTACCATTTGAAGAAGTTTTCATAGTTCAAAAATATGGATCCGTCATTTACTCTTGAATTTTGACATGCTTGTAACTAATTGGTATTCAGCTATACTTTGTGAAAGTGGACATTGAACAAGTGGCATTCCTCTTGCTAACATAAGCTGGCATTTTGATATTCTGTACAAGTGTACAAAAGCAATATTTCACTACGGTGTTGTATTTTTTTTTCGGTACAGATGTCCCAAGCTGATTTTGAGCTGATGAAACACACCCAACAAAATTCTAGGTTGCGTTCCAAAGTAGTGCATTCTCCAGAAAAGCTTCAGGTGACCTTCTTTCCTTTTTTTTTATTACAGCTTCAGGAACAATGTTCCATTATTCTCCTATGCATGCCTTTTGAAAAGCTAGTTGAGCCAACACAAAACTGAGGAACTAAAAAAAGGATGTATCCAGGAGAATATTTCTTCTTTGAGCAATGATTGAATGATTCACAAACTGCATTGTAATTCGAGACAAAGGAAACATTAAATAAATACTGTATTGACATGCCCGTGCTGAATAATTTAAGGTTCCATTCAAGGAATCCTATGGATTCAGAATTATCTTCTACAAGGAAGTAGTATTCCTTGTTTTATTTACTTAATGGTTAATACAACTAGGATTGATAAGGGTTCTGCAATTCTTGCAACTGTAAATAAAGCTTTTTAATCAAGTCTGAGTTAGTTGTTTGTTTAAATATCACACTCATTGTTGGATGATAATTCTTTTGGGGTGGATGACACACATACTAGTTCGGTGGCCTCGTTCCAAGTGTTTTTTGGAAGTATATGGCCTTGAATTGATAGCATGAAAACTAGGCACTTCTATCAGCATAATGATCTGTACAAGCTTTTATTGCTAATTATGGATTCTATTTCCTATTAAAGAGGGCCCTGGAGGAGAAGAAGTCAGCTCGTGCTGAGTTGAAGAACTCTGAGAAGATGGCAATGCAAAGTGTTCAAGAGAAAACTGCCACTTTGGAGATATATACCAAGGTACTCTTGTTCCACTATTCATTAGAACATGCCATGATGCCAATGCTAGAAGGTAACTTATTATGCCAATTGACTGCAAAAGCTTCTTGCAGTCTTTTGATGAAACAAAATTCCAACATATCTATAGTTCCTTTCCAACATATCTATAGTTCCTCCATCTGCTATATATGGTTTTCAACCATTCATTTTCATGATATATTTCTATGCTACTTTGGATTTTCGCTTGTTACATTATGCGGGGCTGTCACGAGAGATGCTTACTGCTGTTCCTTGTTATGCTTCACCAGTAGATAACTGCACTCTAAACCACCTCCATTTTGCAGGCTCACGAAAAACTCGCGAAACATTTCTCTGAAATCCAGGCTTTACACGAACAAGTATGAACAGCTGCAAAGCTTGATTTTATTATGGAGCTGGATTAATCTAACTATGAGACTGATAACTCATTTATTTATTGCTGCTGCTAGGTTGCTGCTGCTAAAACCGTTGAGAAGGAGGTTAAAGCACGCAAAGCTAAGCTTAGTGATGATAGTGTCTCAATTATCGCCCTTGATGCAAAGATTGTTGAATGGCAAGGAAAAGGTTCAATCTATTTTTTTTCGGTAGTGTTGGTTAAGTATTGTATGTTCCTTTCTTTATTTAAATACTCTTTCCCTTCATATTCTTGTATGAACCCTTTCCAATAGTACGTGAAATGGAGGAGCATGTCAACGCAAAAGAGAAAGAAAGGGATGAAATAATAACAGATGAAAATCAGAAGCTGGGTGCTTTGAGGTCTGAAATTGAATGGAAACTTCAATGCCTTGAACCTAGAGAAAGCAAAGTCGAGGCAATGGTCGCAAAGGTGATGTTTTATTCTGGTTTTATGGCTGGTAATGTCCTTTTGAACTTACAATGTTGTTTGCTTAGAAGTCATTAATTCAGTGTCTACATGCTAGTATGCTACTACTTAGGAGCCATTGACTTCAGTGATTACATGCTTCTATTTACTTGCTCTTGGTGATTCCATGGATACTCATTAGCATTTACGTTGCTGCCAATAATGCAGAAACAGAAGTTGTCCATCTATCTGATTGCTAAAACTTGCGAATATAGCCATCTTATTTGTTAATTGCGTGCTGCTCTTTTTAAGGTAGCTAACACGTTGCATTCCTTTCTTCATCACATAGGCTGCTACTTTATATTCAGAAATTGATTCAGTAAGGACTGCTGCCACTGCAAAACAACAGGAAATCTATGCTAAATTTGAAGAAATTGTGCAGGCGGTATGTTTGAGTTCGAAGGAAATTGTGCTTCTTTTTTAAAAAAAGAAATATATGCAATCGTTCACAAATAATATTTCGACAGTTTAACTGTTACATGGGGACTGTTAACCCGTTCCTGGAACGAGTTGAGGAGGTGAGCAAAGCTGTGGAGGCCGCCAAGGATTTCTCCAGCATAACCGTTTGAAAAGCATTCGCACTGCTATTGCTGCCCTCTCTTTTGTTAGGGAAATGTCGATCGAAAAGCATTCAAGCGCTTTCGCTGTCTTCCTGGGATGCCTTTTGGTTTTAAAACTATCTTTACACATAAGGGAGTGTGGCAGACTTCTGCCTCTTTTCTAAAAGGTCACTCAGCTGATATGATTGAAGTTGTAAATATACCTGATTACCTGTTCTGCTAAAGTGTCTACTCTTGTGGACGTCTGGTTTTTGAATTCTAGCATCCCCTTGTGCAATTTGATGTCAATGAGAATCAGTATGGTCTTTCTTTGTTGCTAGCTTGATATTTATTGATGTCCTAATGCGCACTAACTAAATTGCCAATCGTACTTGAGTTAGTTGATTGGTTATTTGTGGCAACCATTTTAGCTACGAACATTTAGCTTGGTTTTGAAAAGTTAGTGTTACGTATTTGATTTTCCAGTTCTGAATTATGGACTTTTCTGCAAAGATTAAGGGCTTGTTCTCATGAGCTTATAAGGGCCAGCTTATCTAGCTTATTTGAGTTTTCAGAGAATAAGCCGGAGCAAAGCGTTGTGGCACTGTAGCAAAAGGATCCCCTTCTCGCACAGTGCTCTAGACCGGAGAAATGACCCCCGCGAAGGGCCAGCCCTCGTCTCGCTGTAGCAAGCTACTTTCCCTACCTTCCTAGCACCAGGACGATGTGGCTAGATCTGGGGAAGGACGACGCGGCTAGATTTGGAAGACGGCCGTCGATTTCGGCCGCCGTACCTAAAGCTAACCTAGCATCTCCTTACTCCGTCGATGGAGAGCAGTAGGACAAAGCGGTGGATGGGGTTGCGGCTGTAGAGTCTAGCAATACCGGCTTGTGCACCTTCCCGTCTGCGGCTGCAAATATTGCCGCTCCCCCATCGCCTGCGGCGGCGATCTTGAAGAACGTCATCCGTCCACTCCGGAGTCCACTTCGCAAGCTTCGCTCGCCATTGTTGCATCGACCGGCAAGGAAGCAGTTGGGTAAAATCGCCGCTCGCCGTCTCCCATTGTACTCCCCAAACTGGCACGGCAAGAGGCGGGCCATCCAGCTTGCTGAAGGTGCCGCTGCAGGAACCACGTCTATCGAAGCCGAGGTATGCTCCTGCCGAACAGAAAACTCCTCCTTGACTACATTGCCATCGTAGTTCCATTCCGTCGGCGTATAACGACGTTCTCACATTGCTACATGTAAACCAATTAGTTCATGGCGACGGAGAATTCGAGTGCTCATAAGTTCACCCCGAAAGTCCACAAGGTGCGGGTCAAGGCTTGCAAGGAGAAGGTCGCTAAGGGCAATAGCTGCTTACCTGAATCAAACTGGTGTGCAAAATGTTCGCGAGAAGATATGGGATCGAATGAACGCCCACTTCTTGAAGAAGCAAATTAATAACCACTGGACCGCCACTAAGAAGAATTGGAACAATTGGCACGCTTTGCTGAATTCGATGGGAGTTTGCTACGACGATACCACTGGCATGATTGTCATGGATGAAACTTGGTGGATTCAAATGAATGAGGTGCATTCCTTCATTCTGTCATTTGTTACTACTAATAATGTCATTGTATGCGGCCTGCTGAAGCATGTACATGTCGCTACATTGCCAGCATTACAGAAGTTCCCTGGAAGTTGCAAGTTCAAGAAGGGGCCTCTTCTACATGTTGACGACCTTGACTTCATTTTCAGCAAGATGCTCACCGTAAGGGGAATTCCTGGGGGTTTGCCACCCGACGAAGGGGATGAGAGGTGGCACCCCAGTGGAAGAACTACCAACTCACGCGCGGAATTATGCCGGTGATGACATGGCCACGCCAACATCGCGTACCACAAGGTATAACTGCTTTGGCACTGGGCCTTCTCGACGGCTGTCCAAGAAGCAGCGATCGTCTGGGGCCATGTCGGTCGATGATGTGATGAACATCGTGAGCAGTGCCCACACTAGTAGTGTGGAAAAAGGGGTGCAGGAGATGCAGGAGCTTCTGGCAAGTCTGGAGGCCATGGGGGGTGCCGCAGGACTCTCCAGAGTATATAAAGGCCAGCCTACTTTTTGGAGATCCCTTCTACTGTGGCGCCTTTGCCAACCTCACCACACTTAAAACAAAATTAGCTTGGATAAACTTCACTTGGAGTTGCATCCTGAAGTAGTTGTTTGTACATGCGATCGACGTGTCATTCATTAGTTGTTATTGTTGCAACGACACCCTCTTGTATTTTTTTCCCAGATGATCGCAAACTGCCGGTTGTCCTGAGTTGTAATAATCTCCCTGTTTGTGGGGAACTTCGAATACTTTAATTTGTCATTTATATGGGACCTGTGTAACGTGGCATCATAATTGGCATCCATGTTTCTCTCTTTTCATATATTTATGTGTCACACGACATCAACGACGTCATATGCATGACCTAACCTACTGGTTGTCTCTTTGGCAGGACCATGAACATCCTGTGAGGCCTTAAGAATCCTTTCAAGGGTCGAGGATCGAGAGGCCTTCACAATCCAATGAGGGGCCTAGCAAATCCCATGCTGCGGCCATCCTCTCATGGTGCGCCTGTGGACAGTTACATGAATGATGTTGATTTGGAGACCGAGGAAGATGCTATCTTGGGGTTGTTAGGGGTGTAAACAGGTCGGGTACGGGTGGGTAATAGGTCATCCTGTATCCTACCATATTATTTTTTCTTCGGGTACGGGTAGCAAAAATCTGGTAGGGTATAGGTAACGGGTAGTGTTTTCTACGAACAGGTAGAAAACGGTTCCAGGTAGTGTGCGGGCGGGTATAATACGAATAACGGGTACTTCATCGGGTAGTGCGCGAATTTCCTAGGATCAAAACATGTGATGAAAACAATCCAACTAACACACATGGTCTATTTTTATTTTTAGTCTCTCTACATCCCTATAGTCATGTGACTAGATTAGAAATTTAGCTCCCTAGCAATTATTTAGTTTTAGAAGGACTGAATTTGTGCGTGTTGTAGCACCTACTGCACACAAAAAAAAATAAAAAGGTTCAATATGTACTATAGGCAAGAAGACCATTGCAGTTCAATGACTAGCATGGCTCTCCACGACCCCGCGGACCAGGGGTCGAATCCCAGCCTGCGCATTTTGGTGGTGATTTTTTGGTGGGCCTCCATCGTGTGCGTGGATTGTTGCACTGCTTGGATTTTTAGTCGATGGCGAGTGGGCCCGCTCCTGCAGGCCGTAGTGCTCTGGGCCTTGGAGGCCATGGGCCTTGTGGCCTGGTTGCTCTATCCGGGTACCCGGATAGTAGGATTTATCCAGGTACCCAAACCCGACCCGTACCAGCCGGGTATCGGTGATCTCGTACCCAACCCGAACTAGAACTGAACTTAACCGGGTACTGCCCGTACCCGTACCAGGCGGGTAGTGCAAAACAGTGTCCCATTAGGGTAATTTAGCATCCGGGTTTGGGTACGGGTCAGGTATTACTCGACCCATTTACACCCCTAGTTCTATTTGCTTACATCGACGGCCAATAACGTTTCAGAGAAAGGAGGTATCCTAGGGAAGTTTCCTTTTCTGGAATTCAATGGGTGAATGAGGTGCTTGATGATCCGGCAGCATGCTACGATCTATTTCGCATGACCCTAGAACATTTCCATATGCTGCATGACCTGTTGGTAACAGAGTTTGGGCTACAATCAGGAAGATACATTAGCAGTGTGGAAGCTCTAGCCATGTTTTTGTGGATATGAGGTGGAGCCCAATCTAACAGGCAGGCCAAGCATATTTTTCAACACTCCACGTTCACGGTGAGTTACAAATTCCATCACGTCCTTCATGTCGTTTACAATCTCGGAGTTCGCTTACTTCATCCAAAAGATAACTTCTACACGAATTTGCACCCACGGCTGATGAACAACCCCTTCTATCTACACTTCGTTAGTAGTCTTGGTGCTATTGATGGAACGCATGTGAAGCTAATGATGAACATGTCGGACAATATGCAATATGTGAACCGCCATAAGTACACATGCTTCAATGTACTAGCTGCCTACGATTTTGATTTGAATTTAATGTTTATATATGGTGGACGGCCCGGGGGGAGGGGCAACATGACGCAAAGATTCTTCGCGAAGCTTGGCATGATCCGAGATCCCAATTTCCTAAACTACCTATAGGTATGATTGGTCCGTGCACATGGATTTCATGAGGTTTACTTTGATGTGTACTACATATGTGTGCATGTAATTTCGCAAGAAAGTATTTCCTCGTGGACTTAGCATTTGCCAATACCAGGGGATTTCTGGCTCCCTATCGTGGGTTGACATATCATCTTCCTAACTTCCTTGAGAAGTGAGGTCCCAAGGTATGCAAGAGAAGTTCAACTACATCTATTCGCAATTGCGTAATGTTATCGAAAGAGCCTTCGAAGTTTGGAAGAACAAGTTCCGCATATGCAGAGAAATTCCAAGTTTTGATGTTGTCACACAAAACAAAATAGTCATAACCACAATGGCGTTGCATAACTTCTTACAAGAAAGGGGTTGGAATCACCAACAACATGACGTCATATACGGATCATCTAGTAGCATAGGCAATGGCGGTGGCGAGGACGACGAAGAATACGACGACCCTGAAGTTGTTCCGAACCAGCCAGACAATGTACGATGCGAGGGCCTTAGAAACCGAATTGCGGCGACGCTGTGGGGATGATAGGGCCGGCTACTACCTAGGCCATGCTGTAAGTTCAAGTGGCCCTTGTGATTTTGGTGATTAATGACAAACATATTTAATGGCAATTATTGTTGAATGACAAACATAATTGATGACAAATATTGTAAATGACAAATATGGTTCAATGCTAGTGCTTACCAATGAAAAACCTCTTATATGTGATTAATCTTCTTATGAGACTAACAAGTTTGATGCTAAGATCTACTTTAGTCTCATTCTAATAGAGAAACAATTATGTCAAGTGGACAAGCTATTCATCCTAGTAAGGATGGATTGTAAATTGAGGTATGCAACTTGGTATCCGCTCATATTTCTTGTTGCATTCATCATGTGCAAGTGTATGTTGAGCTCTGAATCAATGATTATATTTATGCACATTGCTCCATCTTATACTTATTTGTGCATAATTATCTTGTGAGCTCAACATATGGATTGATTGCTTGCAAATATGGATATATGATCATATTGTCATTATTTAATTGATTCACTGATAAACTTCACCATGTTTGAATAGCTATGTGCATATATGCTCTTCGTGTCTATTCTCACATGCACTTAAATTACTTAAGTTTAATTTAAATTGAATCACAACTTCATTCATGCTTTAAATATGAATTGTACATATATAATTCTTAAATATACTTTCATGTACATCTTTAAGTGAAATTGTGTTCATGAAATTAATAAATTGCCATGAATTATTTAATTATCTTTTCGGCAACTCTCTCTTTAGTGCATATAGATCAAATAAATCTTTATCATAATGCACTTAGTAGAGACTTTTCATGTCAAGTGTTCCATTTATGTTTGAGCTTATTGTTGAACACTTATTGGTCTTTAACCTTTTTGAGCATAAATCTTATTCATATCTATTGAGCTTTTGGGACGAATGCCTTTTATGAGATGATGTGAAGAGGATTAGGTCCCGTGGAGTTGAATGATGACAAAGAGGTGTGATGAGATGACGGCCAAGCTGAGATCAACAAGATGAGAGAATTGCCAAGAGTTGATGACAAGGTTAAGACCAATAGGACGGGACGATCGTCAAGGAGGATGATTGAGTTGCGGTCCATAGGATTGTGAAGTCATCAAGCTTTGGGATTGAGTTAGGTTGATGAAGCAAAGACATCATCGCAACTAGGAGAAAGTCGTCAAATGAAGAAGAAAGAATCAATGGATGATGGTTAAGTCGAAGTCAACTAGACGAGAGGATCGCTAAAGCTTGATGATGAAGTTAAGACCAATGGGACGGGATGATTGTCAAGGAGGATGATCGAGTCGAGGTCGGTGGGACGGAGAAATCATCAAGATTTGAGGTCGAGTCAAAGGTTGACAAGACGAAGAAGTCATCAATCATGTGATGAAGGTCATTATGCACAATGCATTAAGGGGTGATGCATGAAGCGTTAAAGTGGACTTGAAGGCGTTGATGTGGGACATCAAGCTTCAAGAGGATGCTCAAGACCAAGGTATAGCTAGTATAGGGCTAAGGATCTTTCCTACTCTTTTACCGATCTCGGTAATTGGTTGAAAGACTGGGTTAGTAGGATAGTTACCGTACTATCAAGAGGGGTCCGGATCATTTTTATTAGATTGGTTTCTAGCTCTCAAGTGATGCACTTCAGGTCTCCTTAACCCTAGGTTGAGCCTAAGTGAGGTGTCAAGAGTATAGGAGGTGTGTAGTGAGAGAGAAAAGCTTCGATGGTATTGGAAGGGGGGAGTTTTAGGGTTAGTTCAAATTCTTTGTGTTTTTCGCACCTATCCTTTGGGTGTGAGGTGGTGAGACCATGTGATTTGCATAGCCCTCGTTCTTAGCTTTCTATAGAGTCTAAGATCACCTAATTTTGACACCCGAGTTAGGAGATATGACCATTTTTCTATGAGGTGATATAGTCTCTGTACTCCACCGGACTGAGTCCGGTTGTGACTGGACTGAATCCAGTGGAGCTGTTTTTTGTGTGTTTCCTGAGTGGACTGAGTCTAGTGGGGACCGGACTAAGTCCGGTGAAGTCCAGATGCGAGCTCAAGTGATCTGTAGCCAGGTGAGCTCGTAACGGCTGTTTTGTGCCTAACGGATAGTTTTTGGATTGGTGCCTATAAATAGAGGGTTTTAAGCTGAGTTTTGGAGCCTTTTGAACCTTGGATGAGTTCTTAGGTGTGAGGGGTGTCAAGGAGTATGAGATTGGGAGATCTTCATCTTAGGAGAGATTGAGTGAGCCCTAGGATATTAGTGAGTGTCTAAGTATGTCTTAGTGCATCACTTTTAAGTTTTGACCCGGTGTGATCAAAGGGTTCGGGCTTGTTACTCTTAGTGCTTGCTAGCACTTAAAGGCGTGGGAGGCGTCGTGCGCCGGTGATCTTCTCAAGCGGAGGTTGTGAGAAGACCCAGACGAAGCTTGTGCGTGGCGTTGGTGCTTGCTACCTTCGGAGGGGAGAAACTAGTAACCACGAGTGGAGACGAGGTGGTAGGCTCGAGCAAGAGCCAGTCCTTGTGAAGAGCAAGGATTTGTCTCAACGTGGATGTAGGAGTTCGGCTCCGAACCACGAGAAAAAAATCTTTATGTCACTTGTGGTTTGCATCTTGTGTTCTTACTTTTATTGCCTTATTCTTGAGCTAGTGTTTAGACCTCATAGCTTTTATCTTGTGCGTTTAATTGTATATCTTGATTATCTAGTTGTGTTTAGCTCACCCCACTCTAGGATTGCTATCATTGATATATCACTTGTGTTCAAAGCATATATCTTTAGCTTCCTCATTTGTTCAAGTTTTGAACACAAGTGTAAAATTGATTAGAAAGTAAAATTTTGAAAAGCTCAATTCACCCCCTCTTAGGCATCCGGTTCCTTACACATGCGAGCGCACACATGAACATGTCATTTTTGCTGCCGTCGTATATGTCATATGTTGGTTATATTCATACTTTCCATATGCCATGTATAATTGTAACGTGTAATGCATGTGTGTGCCATATACTGCAGGACAAAAATAGCCTGCACTTTCATGTTTTCCGTAATGCATGTGTGTGCCACTTGGTTGGAGCTCCCCAAGACTGCCACAACCGATGATGGATTGGGGGTTACCTCGTGACTTTTACGTAGCTTGTTCGCACGCAGGTGGCCCTTGCTTGGTGCTGCCACGCGATCTGGGTAGGCCGGCCAACGTACGAAGCCCATTCTCCAATCAACTCAAAAAGGCAAATGAGATACATAAGCTGGATAAGAAATAACCAAATAAGCTACATAAGCTGACAAGAACAGGCCCTAAGTGAGTGAGATGGACCGTAGGATTATAAGACGAATAATTTCATAAAACTTCCACATGCAAATTTCGTACAGAATAATTTAATTCTCAGAACTGCATGTACTCGGTACCAAGATTCAACATTTTGCAAAATTTTGCCATTTCGTGGGGTGTGCCGTGAAAAACCGCTAGATAATTTTGAGCCAAATTCAAAATAGGTTTTGGAGGATTTCACTTTATTTTTTAAAAAATTGTAGAACAATATGGTCGTTTTTCAAGAATTTTACTCGAAAACCAAACTAGGTGCGCCCGTAGTTTCTGGTTTTATGAATTTTGGTAAAATTTTGTTCATTTTTTGAGGATTTCGCTGGAAATTAGCTTTAAATCTCATTTGATTCCGCCCCGATTTGCAACCTTGAATTAATTTAAACTGTTTCCGAGCGAAATCTCAATAGGGCTGAGATGCGAATTTGGACATGGAAACAATATATGGAACCTGCTCATTAGTCAGTACTACATTTAAATCATAATCACAGTAATGATATATTAGGTTAATTACATTCATATCATTATTAAGTTTGCTTATAGCAAATATGCCATTATGAAATCAGAAATATCTCTCTTACTGTTATAATATGCATTCTTTTGCAAACATGCCAAAGTGACCCTGAAATGATAACAATAACTCTTATCTCTTCCTCTCCTCTCCTCTTCTTTTTCACCGGCAACTCCTTGCTAGTTTCCTCATCTTCCTCCTCCCTCTTCTCTCTCTCTGAATTCTACCGCCCCCTACTTGCTTCGCCACCAATGCCGTCTCACCATCATGCTCGTCAGAGAAGGTACTGCGGGAAAGAGGAAGGGAAAGGAGGAAGGATAAGGGAGAGGAAGAAGATATAAGAGGCATTTTGGTCATTTTAGAATTACAACGATACTTTGCAATAATTTTTACTTTATAATATTATGAGAGGTATTCCGATTTTATAATAGCGCATTTGCTATACTGAAACTTAATAATGATATGGATACAATTAACCCTAATATATTCCTTCGAATCTGTCTTACCACTGCCTCACTGACAAGTTCACCTGGACCCACCTGTCAGCCGGACGACAAAAGAATTTCGCTGCACTGCGGAATGAACCCAAAAGTGTGTATTGCGGGCACTACGGCGAGGGAAATTTCGCTATTCGACGCTCAATTCATTGGGGGCCGAGGAATAAAGGTGCACTGCAGACTGCAGAGCATCCCCGGCCGTCGCCCACCGGCCACCGTCGCCGTGCAGCCCTCCGGCCACGCCGACCATGGTAAGCCCCCCGCCCCCTATTCCACTCCCTTCTCTTTGGATGCGGACCACGCCATCCTGCTTCCGCCCCCGCAACGCGATCTCCGGGAACCGGTGGATCTCGCCATTTCTTCACCCAATCGCTCCCTTCGGTCAGATTGACGGTGTTGACGGGCCCTTTCACGAGCCGAACACGGATTTCAGAGTGGTCGCGCGAGATCCTTCCTTGCGTTCGATCAGATTCTTTGTAGCAGTTTGCTAAATATGGGTGAGCCCTGATGCGTTCTTGTTCTTGTAGGCTAATTCGCTGCGGCTGTATCTTACTTGCATCCGGAGCACGCTGGAGGCTGCCATGTGCCTGCAGGTGCTCCATTCGACTCCTTCCGGAGTCACCATTTCTTACACACTGCTCGAGCTGTTGTTTTCAAGTTTAACCTAGAGCTGCTGTAACTTAGCTTGCATGTGTGTTTTGTTGCCTCCAGAATTTCCCTTGCCAAGAAGTTGAGAGGCACAACAAGCCAGAGGTGGAGCTCAAGTAAGTCGTGCCGCCAAGCATAATTTGTATGTATGCATCGGTTCTTGGCAAGCATAATTTGGCTCAGTCCAAGAGCGGTTGATGCGGTAGTGTTTCAATTTGAGAAACTGTATTCTATGCATGACACTCGAAAATCGATGGAACCTTTACCCATGTAAAAAGAGCAATCATGAAGCCTAGGCGTAAGTTGTCCTGAGATAATTTCATAAAATGTTGACATGTTTGTGGGAGATATAGATGTCTATATCGCTGTAAACTTGTAATCTCAACGAGCCATGGTCAGTAATTTTGGCCTTAAAAAATTGTTCTCTCATATAAGTACTTGTACATTCATTTTTTGCTTTTGCTTTACACTTCTACACCTTCCCTTGAGGCTTGAGCTCAAGGACATGCATGCATCCCTTTTTTGCTTACAACATTTTTAAATTCCTTATTTACAGGACTAGCCCTGAGCTTCTGCTGAATCCAGTAAGGGGGACTCTTTTAGCAGCATCTCAAATTCAATTTATAGTTCTTTGATGCTGCTATAATTTTATTGCAAGAATGATTCCCTTCTTTATATATGAGCTAATTGTTTTCCACACTCTCTTATTACACTGATTATAGAACAGATGGGTGTTCCCACTGTGGAATCACGTGGTTATTAGACGGTATCATAAACTTTTGATTCAGTTCCTCTTTAGAATCTTCATAAGACTAGGATTGTTCATTTCTTACAGCGGAGCTACTATTTTTCAATGAGTTAAATGTTTCCTTTTCTGGATTGTTTATTTAGTAGGAACAGTGTTCTAAAATGCGGAATGTGGCGACAAGTCTAATGACCCCCATATTATTTAACACTTTGAAGTTTGAACACTATTGAGTCCTTAGCGGGAGTGATTGAAGAGGCAACTGCTTGAAAATCAATCAACTGGCAGTTTATTAGCAGATATAGCATACAGCCCTACACCAACCTTTATAACTCTGCTTATTTAGATGAAAAGTTACAAATAGTTTTTAGCTTCTCCAGAATTATGGTTCACAATTCTATATTTTCCTTATACAGGTGCTTATATGTCGTAATGAAGCAGAGAAGTGTTTAATAGAGACTTCAATCAATTCTATCCGTATAAGCCTGAAGGTAGTGATGAAAAGCTAGTTCGGTGTTATAACACTCGTTAGGATAATGTTACTCAACCATCTGTCATCTGGTGTACCATCATATGCTTGCCTTTTTCATCCGACAGGTTAAGCAGGCAGATGAACTTGAAAATATTCTTGCAAAGAAGTTTCTTAGGTTTTTATCAATGAGGGCAGAGGCATTCCAAGTGTTGAGGAGAAAACCAGTTCAGGTATTACAATATGATATCTCTAGTACACTAAGCACCATGAGTACTGCTAGTATGATATCTCTAGTAATCTACTTTTCCTAGTAGTAGACAAGCTGTCTTCAATTGAAATCAGTCTAGTCGTGCTGCTAGGCACAGTAGTCAGTATTTAATACAACTAAAAACTAGTCCGTAGTCTTTGCTGTGAACAGTCAACCAGAGTTTTAGGAGCTTTTGGTGTTTCCCATCGTGATGATTTTTGCAATGTTGACAAGTAGTGTTTTATCGTTTTTGTTACTTGCCGAAATGTTATCAGTTAACTGCATTACATCATGTGACACCATTGGAACGTGGCTAACTTGGTTTTGTTCTGTTTCAGGGTTATGATATTAGCTTCCTAATAACAAACTACCATTGTGAGGACATGCACAAGCATAAGCTCATAGATTTCATTGTGCAATTTATGGAGGTAATGGTTTTCCTTGGCACAACTTTTGCCTTTCAGAAAGCAAAATCTAATCTAATAAATGAACTGCTGAGCCTGAGACCAAGAGTACACTTGGACATGCTTACAGTTTTCCTGTTTTGTCATGCGTGTCTTTGTGTAATAAACACTCAACTCAGCAGTTTCTTCTGAACTCAACTATACAATAGTGAACTACTGATGTCACAAAATGGCTACCTGGCCAGCTTAAGAGTTGTCAATCTTGCATTGCCCATACTACATAGGAATAAGAACAAGAAGCAGAAGAATCACCCATCTTCTTGCTGTTTTAACAGCACACCAAAAATTCTCTTACCCAGCTATACGGAATGATGCACTTATTTTGATACTATACTAGAGGCTGTTTATAAAGAAGCAGTACAGGATCGGACATGCATTACCTGTTAATCATGAAAAGAAATTCACGCACTTGATCAAGAAAAAGGGATAACATGGCGTACTTTATTATGTGCACCGTTTTCTCTCTCTCTCTTCGAAGTAGGTTTGGTCATTACTGCGTATGTCAGGCGTAGTTCACGACTGAGCAGTTGAGCCGTATAGTTTTGAGTTTAGAAGTTCATGATTAACATCATTTTTTAGCTTGTGTGTTTGTGTGATTGGTGCTTGTTGTACTACACATAACCATAAATGTACTCATATCACACACCTGCATCTTTGTACTGTAGGACATTGACAAGGAGATCAGCGAGCTAAAGCTGTCAGTAAATACCCGTGGGCGGCTAGTGGCAACTGAGTTTTTGAAGCAGTTCATATGACATCTATAACACACTGAAACATGCATGGCCTCCCTCGAAGAACACGGATGACTTGTCCACCATTTTGTGTTGTAATTAACTAATTATCATGCTGCCATTCTCTGAAAATAACTTGCCCCCTCATTTTTTTCTTTCGTTTTTCGTTGAGGAGGAGGTTCTTTTGTAAATGCATGCAAAGGGTAAGTACTTTGACTTAAAAAGTAGGCCGCCCGATTAATGAACAGCATATGAAGCGTAAAACCATTTTATTTACGTGATGTAGTGTAACTAGACGGGCAACCCGCGTGTTGCGTGGGCACAATGAAGGCACAAGTAATCATATTTCGCACATGTTCATACTAAAAGTACTTGAAATAACCGATGATATATATGGTTCAATCGAGTTGCAAGAATAATTACAATCAGTTCCAAGATATACATAGAAGTTTGCATTGAGTTCAAGTCCTCATCTCATTTATGGCACAAAAGGCAGATTGTTGATTAGGATTCACTCTATGATACTCTCGCAATGGATGTGTACATTCTTTGAATTTGCCGTTCCAAAATCATCAAATGATAGTATTAACATCTAAAAAAGCATCAATATATGCCTATGCAGCATACAACCTTAGCATAAATGCGCGAAACCCGCGCCGATTCTATCTAACAGCCTTTTTTAATAAAAAGTTCAAACTTTTATGGACCTTTTTCGTCTAACAACGTTCTATTTTTGCAAGTTTTCTTTTTTTGAATTTTTAAGCAGTTTAGGAAAAAGAAAATAGAAGAGGAAAAAAGAGAGTGAAAACATTTATTAAATTTTAAAATTGTTCTAATTTTAAATTATTTTGAAAAAAATCCAAGTTTTTTATGTGCCTTCTTTGTGGAGGCATGGCTTCATTTTTGCAAACTTTCTTTTTTTCTAGAATTTTTAAACGGCCTACAAAAAAGAAAATAGAAGAGAAAAAAGAGAGCGGAATTTTTTTAAATTGAAAATTTTCGAATTGCGGGAGGTCTGCTTTTATATATAACTTTTAAACGAACGACCGGACCTTATTTCAACCGACGATCGGACAGCCAACATTTTCAAGCCTACGTGGCCACGGGAGAGCGCGTTTTACTTAAGCACTATAATAATAGCCTCATATATGATACGTGTCACGTTGGAATGAAGCAAAAGAGTGCACACGTGTCAAGCACGGAAGACTCGTA
This sequence comes from Olyra latifolia, assembly GCA_036346145.1. Taxonomy (NCBI): domain Eukaryota; kingdom Viridiplantae; phylum Streptophyta; class Magnoliopsida; order Poales; family Poaceae; genus Olyra; species Olyra latifolia. Next base: position 59,937,725 of record CM070525.1, read on the forward strand.
TACACTTGTATAGGCATACGTGTCATGTTGGAATGAAGCAAAAGAGTGCACACGTGTCAAGCACGGAAGACTCGTATACACTCGTTTAGGTATTAATAGATTTCAAAATTGTTCTAATTTTAATTTTTTAAAAAAAATTCAAGTTTTTTATGGGTCTTCTTTGTGGAGGCATGGTTCCATTTTTGCAAAATTTCTTTTTTTTCTAGAATTTTTAAACCGCCTACAAAAAAGAAAATAGAAGAGAAAAAAGAGAGCTAAAATTTTTAAAAACATCCAAACTTTTTATGAACTTTCTTTGTGTAGGCATGGTTCCATTTTTGCAAACTTTCTATTTTTTGCAATTTTTAAACAGCGTAGAAAAATAAAATAGAAAAGGAAAAAAGAAAGTAAAAGAAGAAGGCAGAGGAAGCAAAAAACAATTTCTAATTTTAAAAAATCCAAACTTTTTATGTACCTTCTTTGTGCAGGCATGGTTCCATTTTTGTAACTTTCTATTTTTTATAATTTTTAGATGGCGTAGAAAAAGAAAATAAAAAATGGAAAAAAGTAAAAGAAGAAGACAGAGGAAGCAAAAAAAATTTCTAATTTTAAAAATTTTAAAAATATCCAAACTTTTTATGGATCTTCTTTGCACATGTATGGTTCCATTTTTGTAAACTTTCTATTTTTTGAATTTTTAAACGGCGTAGAAAAAAGAAAAGAAAAAGAAAAAAAGAAAGGAAAAGAAGGCAGAGGAAGCAACTGGGAAAGGGGTGGAGCTGGGATTCGAACCTGCGTCACGGACATGAGATATGGTGTGGAGGACCAGCCTGCCGAAGCTTCCACCTCATCTGGGAGGTGCGTGAATTCTACTTTTATATATAACTTTTGAACATGGCCCCAGGCGACCGTGTCGCCTCACAAGAAAACCACGTGTCGAGACGAGATGTAAAGCGCCGTACATCTACACTCATATATATTTAGGTGGATACCCTGCCCTATTAATGTGAGGTCTGTGTGGTTGAAATAGATTGATTGTGATAGGAATAGTACCAACTAGATATTATAGTGTTGTATTAGCGTATAATATGAGATAGGTCCAAACATAGTATCTGGTTAATGCTTTTGGGTGAAGCGAATCCAAAAGTCTAAGAGCGGTTCTATGCATGTGGTTTGGCTCTAGTCAAATTTGGGTCAGCTGTGTATGGCAAGCAGTTACAGAAGAAAAATAAAACGGGTTTTGGGCCGGCGTGATGATGTGGTGAAATAAGTATGGGTAGTGGAGCTGTATGCACTTGGTCTGAAATGATGTATGTTGCTTCTCTCACCATAGAAGCTTGAGACCTACATGTTTCTGTTGCACAAGAGTTCAGTTTGCTGCTCCTGGTCTTTTGAGTATGTTGATGCGTGCCTGGTGATAAGGTTTAAGACCTGAGAGGTGATCTCTAATAGGAGGAGAAAAGTTTTTTAAAAAAGAATTGAAGTTGTAGGTTAGAATTAATAAGGAACATGAGCTAGTATTAAAAAAAATGCTAAGGTGCTGCCTTACTAGAGCATATTTATGAATAAAGGTCTAGATGAAGGTACAACTTCACCCGCTCCACCCCCAGCATGCCTTTCGTCCTCGCTGGTGGGAGCGGTAGGGTTCACGTCTCACGGTTCCAAATAGGAGATGTTTTAATGGCAAGATCATCTTGGTGATTTGGAATATTTGGAAGGAACGAAACCGACATCTCTTTCAAAATCACAGGTCAACGGATCCAAGTTACTACACTCATCTGAGAGGATAGAGCGGCGCAAGAATTGGCCTCCCTGTTGTTTCATCCTCTATGGACCATTGTTAGCGAGTAGTCCATTTGTTTCGCCCTTGGTTGCATTGCTATTTTTTTAAACAAAAGCATTGCTATTATTTTAACAAAATCTTAATATGGTCTCAAGTCTTTACTCTCTTATTACAACTAGAATACACATTAATAGGTCATCCATTGAGCATATTTAAATCTGCCATGGCACCTTGTAAGAGTTTTTGTTGTTCCTTGTAGGATATACACTATTCCTTGCATTTGTCATTGACCGGTTACACCAATATATCCGCAAGCTCATTACACTGAGAAAAGCAACCAGCACCTCCTGAGAGCGGGACCTGGCTTGGCCATCGGCCCCATGTAAGAGCAACGTAGGCTGCCTGATCACCTGTGGTACGATGGCCAAAGTTGCATCTCTGCTTGGCTGTGGGGTCGCCATGTTTGCACGGCCGCGCCGACCAGCTAGGGCGTTGTTATGCCGGCTTCAGTGCCATTAGTGGCGTGCCATACCAATAGACACCGGGTACCGTCTTTGCCGAATCTGCCCAGCAGAGCCACCAAACACCCACCACGCGGGGAACCACGTGGCCGCTGGTCGCACTTTGCGACATGCTCGCGATCACCGGCCCTGCGTTGATCTCATCAGCTACAATCCAAGAACTGATCTAATCGGCCAGAATAATAGTAGATTCAATCTACAAATAACGTGCATCACCATGCACGACCAATCCAGATCAAGAACTACATACGATAGCTCTGATACCACCTAAGGGAAATGTGAGTACTTGTAACATCCTCATTTTCAAGAAAATCATGCATACATGCATTACATTGCTTTTATAAATTTTTTTGAAATTCAAAACCCTTTTAAAATGAGTATGTTCCTTGGAAAAATAATTTAAAACGATTTATTTAAGCTAAGTTAGATAAAAAGAATATAATTATGTTGTTTTGATTATTTAAGACTTAATTTCATATTTTGACAGTAACTTCAAAACCAAAATTTGAATTTATATTTGAATCCCTATCCTCTTACACGTGGGTCCCACTTGTAAGTCTCTCTTTCCCCTTCCCTGCTAACTTGTTAGATAATTAGGGAACTCTCCCTAAATCTCTCTTTTCTATCCCTTACTATGGGATTCTCCTTAATTTTGGCAAATCCAAATCCCCCCTTGTCTATATCCTATTCCTAGAGGAATACGTGCTCTATCTCCTCTTATAAACCCCCTCCCTGTTGTTCATCAGATCCAAAAACGACGCAACAGAGAAGCCAAAAACCCATCTCCTTCAACCTCTCTGCTCCTCGCCAAATTCGATTTTCCGGTGAGAATTGATCTTCAACCCTTGAAGAAGAATTGTTCCTGGGCGCCTCCTTGACCCATTTTTGCCGTAAACAGTGCCTCACCGTCGCCGGAGTTGCTAGGAAGCTCGCCGGAACCGTCGCGGTCCTCTACTGCCGTCGAAGCTCCTCGTCGCCGCTCCACCACTGCGGTGAGCACCTCCACCTTCTCCACCCGCCGAGAACCCCGTCGACCCATCGCCGCCCTATCTTCCGCCGCGAGCGAGCCGCCAGTGCAACCCGAGCCGCCCGCCGCCAAGACGACAACCCGCCGCCTCGGGCCTTCCTAGGACAAGCCGCCACCGCCGCTGGCTTGCCTCGCCGCCAGATGCTTCGTCGTCCCACCCCGCCGCCGTCGGCGCCGCCGCCGCCCGCCACGCCAGGCGGCGCGCCGCGCTTAGGCTGCGCCGACCACCGCTTCGCTTGATGCCGCGCCAAAATCTGGCTGCTGCTGCCTCGACCTCTCTCTCTCACTTGCTTGCCGGCCGCGCCGCCGGAGGGCCTTGCCGCCGTGCCCGCCTGCGCTCCCCTACTCTCGCTGCCAGCTGGCCCCACATGGCAGCCGCCCCTCCCCTGCCGCTCCTGCACGTGCTGGGTGCCGGCTGGGCCGGCCCACTTGAGCCGCCGGCCCAATTACCCCTTCCCATTTTATTTTGTTAAATTTCCAGATATGTTCTATGTTGTAAATTGCATAGAAAATTTTAGAAAATTCAAAAAATTGTAAAATAAATTTTATTAGATTCATAAAATTCTATATTATTTTTGCGTACTGTTTAATTGCATATTTATTTTAAATTTAATTTTTAATAATTATCTTAGTGTTTATACTTGTAGGAATTTTATAGGATAAAATATAGATCCAAAAATATCCAAAATTGTTTTATGGAGTTAGATATATTATGATATAAGTTCTGTACTGTTTTGGTAAAATTTTGAAATTTATTTATTATTAACTCTCTTTTGTACCTTTAATATTAAGATTATAAAAATCATAACTAATTATAGGGAACTCTAAAAATAATGAAACCAATTTCAGAAGTTTTATAAAATTATTTTATACTATTCTGTACTGTTTGCATCATCCTCATGACATGTCATGCATGCATCATATTTTATCGCACATGGTTCTTATTGTATTTCTTTTAAACGTTAGATCCGTCCGCTGAAGGAGATTTCGCCGCTGATCAGTCCAACTACTAGGATCAAGGCAAATCATTGTGCCATGTTGCTATTACCCAATTTTCATAACTGTTTTATTAGACTTTGCAAAACCTAGATGCTAATTAAAAGTTAAAAACAATATTTAAGCTAAATTGTAGATAAGTCCTATATGCTTGATATACACAGCCAATTTCATCAACCTTAGCTAATTAATATTATTTAATCTTGCTGCCATCCTTGTTTAGTGATTTTTACATTACCTGCTTAGCAATTGCAATCTAGAGACTTACTTTTGTGTTCAACCTCGATAAAAACTTGATTGCAAATGACCGGTAGTGGGTGCTACCGTGTCGGGAATTGTCTGTAGGGATAGTGGGTGCTATCCCGGGCTTTTTTAAATAATTTCTCAACCGGGATGGATGGTTGCAAGGTGGTTGGCAACTGCTCGGTGGCAGTATGCTCGAGATTGGGTTGATGTTGGACCATACCCGTTTGGCTTAAGGATCGATTCTTTATGGTACCTAGACTAGTTCAACAGTGCGACCATTGAGTGCCTGTATGGCAGGTCCTGGTTGAGTACCCTTCGGACTTTTAGTCTGGCATTCCTGGTGGAATAGGGAGTGGGCATCTGGATATGTCCATAAGGAAACCTTCCTTTGTGGTTGGGTGTGGGTATTCAGATGTGTCCATAGAACAGAACCTATCGACATAAGAGGGGCATTGGTGTGGAAACCTTAGTGGGAATGCCGGTCTAAGGGAATGTTGTGGTGAAAGACCTCGTGGTGTCCATTTCCTTTGGGTGATTCCTAGGAAGCCACCTACTCATGGGTAAAGCGTACAACCTCTGCAGAGTATAAACTTTCAAGAAAGCCTCGCCCAATGGTTAAGGGTGAACGACGGAAGCTACCCCACTGTAGTTTTGTAAAACTCCCTTCCCCCTCTCTTTGTTTTGGAAATTACCTTGCAATCGGTGTTGCATGTGCGTAGTTGTCTTCATGGTGGGTGCCATGACGATCTGGTTAAGTCAGTAGGTGCCGTCTTTTCCAAAAGAAAGAATTATAAAGTTCAAACTTCAATTTCAAAACCGCTTTCTCAAACTAGGTTTAAAAGTTTGAAACTTAGCTTTATGCAAAACTACCCCAAACCCTCCTTAAAACCTATATAGCATCTAGGCATTGTCTTGCAAGTAATTAAGATTACTTACCTCGAGTTTATTCTCGGGCTGCTCATTCCAACGAGCAGGATGCGACGCCGATGAGGAAGTGTACCAAGACGGGGATTTCGCTGATGGTATCCAGGATGAAGACCACTCTGACGTCTAGGAGCGCATTCTTCGGGCATGCCTGTGGAGTTGTGATTTGGTTTCCATTTGCGTTGAACTGTTATTTAAATTTCCGCTGCTAGGCCTTGGAGCCTGAACTTTGTAATAATTATGCGACTTTGATGTAATAAATTACTTTTGGTTGAATGGTGATGATCCAAACTATATATCTGTGTGTACTAGCTACTTGATCTAGGGACTAGTATAGGTAAGACACAGCAGGGATTCGACTCCGTTTTTCGGGTCCCGACAGTACTGCTGCGCTAGCACAAATCAAATTCTACCGCGAGAACCTAGGACAACCTGTAAATAGATGATCATGGATGTTACCAACTAACATGCAGTGCAACAGAAGACGAGTTGATGAAGCCGGTTCAATCGATTTGCGCGTAGTAGTACAAACGTAGTCAATCACGTTTCCTCGTCACGATCCCCCGGATCAGCGCCACAAACACAACGTCTCTATGTAGTCCACACGTACAGAGAGAGGAATACATCCGCACATGGCGTACTAGCACCGACGCAATCATCTTTGTAAGAATTTATCCTTTGTAAGAATTTATCATGATGCCATTCTAGAAAGAGCATGTCCTTCATTTTTGTTGAACGGGAAGTCTAATTGTGTAAATGCTTACAAAGGATAAATTCTTGATATAAATAAGGGTTATTTAGATAAATGCCACTACATAGTTGTGGAATGAGAGAATTGCCCATAAAAAAGATGATTTTGTAGAGCTGCCATTACAAACTTTCGGAAATTAGACCAATGTCATTTGTCTGGATTATGATGCACCTTTTTCAGCAACTCCTAGCAATTCCCAACAAAAATGGATGTTTTTACTCCTGGCTACTTCTTCCTCCTCCTCTCTCTTTCAACCCAAGCTTCAGATTTAGATTTGAGACCACTTTCCACTAGCGAAGTTCTCCTCGAGGAGGTAGTGGCCAAAGCGCCCTGAGATGACAGTGGTTGGAACCCTTCCCTCCTCTCTCTCCCACCCCTCTTATCTCTCTTTCTCGGGCCCCCTCATTGCTAGCTCGGGCATCCTCCTTCGCGATCTCCTTTCAAGTGCAAGCTCCTGATCCTGCGCTGGAGGAGGGGAGGAAGGAGGAATTGGAGGCTGCCCAATGATGGCGTAGCAACAGTAATATAAGCCGTTAGAGCATCTCTAGCAGTAGAGTTCATTTTAGTTTTTAGGATAGAGTGTCTGCTAGAGGAAGAAATTTTTTAGAGTGTAGTGTAAAGTGTGAATGAATTTTAGTGAATAAATAAAGTTTGTAGAAAATAGTGTTATATAAGAGAAATTTGAAGTCTTGACAGAAATACTCTTAGAGGATATGAATAAAAAGGGTTTTGGGCTCCGTTCAAAAAAAGGTTATATATAGGCCGGTCATTTCTGGGCCGGCATGATGATGCTCCGAAATGCGTATGGGCCTGTACGTACGCGTACGACACCAGGTCTTGGCGGCAATTCCTTCTCTTCTGCTTCCACCGCGGAAGCTTGAGGCGCACGCACTTGTTCTACGATTTCGGCTCGGGCTCGCAGTGCGACACCGTCCCGTAAATAGTCATGCAGTCTTCTCCATCGCATCCCATCCACAGAGCGCCAATCCAAAACCTAGAGAGCGAGAGCGAGCGAGAAATGGCGCCGTCCTCGCGCGCCTCCGCCGGCCGCTCTTCGGGCGCCGTGAAGACGCCGGAAGTTGTTCTTGCGCTCGCTTGTCCTGCCGTCTCCTCCAAATCCAAGGTCATCAAGAAGACGGCGGCGCGTCCGTCCATGCCATGCCTCCTCCAGGCGCCCTCAAGGAAGAAGCAGCCCTCCGGCGCGGAGTTCGTGGCGCCGTCCTCGCGCGTGCCTGCAGGCCGCTTCGTCTCCTGCTCCTCCTCTTCGGCCCCGGCGCCCGCTGCCGCCCTCGCCTCCAAGCCCATCAGCAAGACGGCGCCCCCCCGTCCACGTCGTCCCCCAAGAAGACCGGCACTGAGCAGTTCATGGCGCCGCCCACCGTCCAGGCCGTGCACCCCGCCCGCCGCCTCTCGTGCGGGACCGCGGTGACCGCGCGCGCAAAGTTCAAGATCGCCGACAAGTTATGGGTTGCAGACTGGTTGCCAGCCAGGGTCGTCTCAGCCAGCAGCGCCAACCGCTACGTCGTCAGGTACAGCGCCAGCTGCCACCTCGCCAGGTTCGCCGGCAAGCTAGCCACTCTTCCCGTCGAGCACATCAAGGAGGCGCCCTCCACCGCTACCGCCTGCCCATGAAGAGCCGCCGGCCGGTGACTGCAACCCAGCAAAGATGGCCGGAGCGATCATCTGAGAGTTAAAGAGTTCCCTGTAGAATAGCATAGGATATGCAGATCATCATCCTATGTTTTCTTGCTCTGCACTATCTATTTTCCATTCTTTCCCATGCCCAAACTGGCACGGATTGATCGATGTATACCAAACAAAGTGTATAACATCTAAAAGTATCTGTAATATATTCTTTTTGTGTGATTTATCACTGCAACAGATTCAAAGATATATAAAAGAGTTTCGATTTCGATTCCATGATCACCTTTGTTTATACTACCGATTTCGATTCACGCTTGCAATCGCAAACTAGAATCACGTTTGTTCATCTCTATCTATCTTTTTTTCTGACATTGACCATCCTATATAATGCACACCATAATTCCTAAATTGTAAGTTGTAACTAAAAATTCCTGGAGCAGCAAACCGAACTCTTGCACAACAAAACTGAACTCTTGTGCAACAAAACATGTAGACCTGAAGCTTCCGCGCGTGGTGAGAGAAGCGGCATACTTCATTTCTTGAAAAGAAGGAACAACAAAAGAGGGGCTCAATAGGTTCCTGTCGATCATCTGGGCTGGAGTAGAGAGCAGAGAGCACCAGTTAAGCCCCATTCAGTTTTTCGAAGCACATTCTGAATGCACGGCCTTTTTCACCAAACAAGCCCAACAAGAAAACTGATACTGCATTCCCTATCCATTTCATCGCCCCTTGCTTTGACAGTGCCCCAAGACGAATTGCAAGAAACAAGAGCTACAAAGTACACACTACATCGACTCATATCACCATAAGTTAGAGAGAGCAAGGATGCAAGAATCACATCCACCAAGACCTCAGCTCTAAAGTGACACCAGCTGGTAATTAGGGTCTTGATAATGAGCACTTAAGAGCTACATACCCAGGGTTAACTGATTCAAGCTTTGTAGTGAAGCTGTGCTTGTAGAATCTGGTTGTCTTCCAGCAACCGGTCGTACTCCAGGAGCAGCTCCTCAGACTGCTTCTGTAGAGCGTTGACATGGGCCTCAGCTGCCAGTGCTTTCTTCTCGTGATCCTCAGACTCGGATTTCACCTTCCTCATGCCCTCATTCAGCTTAGCAATCTCCTGCTTAAGCCTCGTGATTTCAGTGGAAGATTTGTCTTCCTTTTCTCGGAAGGATCTACTCTCTATCTGAAGCTTCTCCATCTCCTCTCGGGAGGTGCTGGCTGCTATCCTCAGTGTAATGAGCTTGCGGATATAGTGGTGCAACCGGTCAATGACAAATGCAAGGAATAGTGTATATCCTACAAGGAACAACAAAAACTCTTACAAGGTGCCATGGCAGATTTAAATATGCTCAATGGATGATCCATAAATGTGTATTCCAGTTGTAATAAGAGAGTAAAGACCTGAGACCATATTATGCTTTTGTTAAAAACATAGCAGTGCAACTGAGCTAAAAATGGATGTGTTCAACAGTTCCATTAAAGTATAACTAAACTCCAAATGTACTGTATCAAATCTTCGAAAAAAACAATCTGAAAGTAAGTGATCTTTTTTAGTCCTACTATTATCATTTTGCATCTGAACTCCCAGTCTCAGAGAAGGAAAAGGAGTAGATTGGGGATACAGCTTCTAAGTTCAAACAAAATGATGTGTATTGCAGTTAAATCAAAGCTGCCATAATTACTTTTTTTTGTCTCTAGAAGATGCATTACATGATAGCACTGCTCTAGGGTAGGAACTGCAGTTAAGGAGGATATGTGTACATGAGGTCATATTTGAAGTTTTGAACAGGCTGACAATCCATCTTAGTAGTTGTATTGTCTGGATATAGTACTTTGCAGATCCAACAAAACCTCCACTTCGTAGATCCGTATCAACTCCAAATGGGTATATCATTACTTATATGCAGAGACTTGGCCATACCCTAGAATATTTAACATCTAGATACAAATATATTTGATATTTTAATAAGCATTATTTCAGCTTAACCAAGCTGGCTCTGTGGTAACTGGTAGGCATTGCAAATCTTGGGGACCTGACAAGTACTGATTAAAATCAATGTGTTCTATAGTCCAGCAGTGTTTTCACCAAGAATTGACTTCAATTTTTCTCTTGTGTGTAAAACTTTCCCAGATTTAATTTTAACATAGCCATCCTAAAGCTCAAATACTTAAAGAAACATCATAACCAAAACCGAATCATCACTAATTTTTTATTTCTAAAGTGGCAAGTGGCAACCATCCTAGAATAAACGGCATGATTCCTAAATTGTAGCTAACAATTCTAAGTTTCTAACCCAAGAGCGGTATACTAGTACTACAATGACATTCTAAAAGTAAACAGTACTATCTTACTAAAAAGGTAATTTGCTTTGTGCAAAATACACCTCATTTTGAAGCTGTACCTTGATCCAGACCTTTATAAGCATTCATAAATATGCTTTAGTAAGGCAGTGCCTTAGCTAACTTTTTATACTAGCTCCTGTCCCTTATTTATTCTAAGTTTCTAACCTACAACTTCAATTCTTCTCCAACAAACTTATCTTCGATTAGAGATCACTTGTCAGGTCTTAAATCTTATCACCAGGCAGGCACACATCAACATACTCAAAACACCTGGAGCAGCAAACTGAACTCTTGCACAATAGAACATATAGAGCCTTGTTAATCGAAACATTCAAAGGCTCCAGAGTAGAGTAGTTTTTTATCTTGCCTTTTTGTTTATATCAGAGGTTTGAACATTGTCATTTTATCTGTCCATTCCTCTCTCCTAGTTGGACATGATGTCATTAATCAGTACAGACTACATAGTTAAGCAAAGCCAATTCGGCCCTCCAAGAAAGTATCGATTGTTAAATTCTAACCATACCAAACATTATCAAGGGTAAATTATTGCTCGCAGCCTCACACCATGCTACCATAATTTTTTACACCTAGGGGCTAGTGAGCAATAACGCAGCAAAAACTCTAATGGAAGTCTAAGCAATAGGAATTCTTATTGTACCCACCCAGGATACCGTAATCTACTATTTCTTCACAAGTTGACCACAAGGAACATCATTCATTCATTCTTCAAAGATAAAATAAGACTGCAGTTACACAGCGATTTAATCCTTGGCAGTCAGCAAATTCTTTCTTGTAATTTATGGTGCGCATTTGACACCATGTAGTTTCTTTACTTCATCAATGAACAGTAGCTAAGCAGAAATCGTTACTCTATCCAAACATCCATAGCCACCACCAACACTAATTGCTAACACTATGTTATCGGCGAAGAACTAAAGACAGTTGATGGTGAAGATTAACCAAAGAAGGCGATGCATGCTCACCAATGAGAGAGGCCTCGAGGAGGTGCGTCCTCCAGAGCACCTGGTCCATGGGGCTGACGGTGCCGAGCTTGAGGCCCCTGTTCTGGATCTTGAGGATGCTGGCGATGCTGGACATGAGGATCACCGAGAGCGTGCAGGCGAGCGTCTTCACGGTGGCCGGGCCCTTGCCCGTCTTCACCTGGTCCACCCCGCGCATTGCCAGCTCCCGCAGCGGCCCAACCTTCACCATGAGCAGCAGCGCCACCGCCCCCTCCGCGAACAGCACAAGAAACAGGAGCTGAATCATGGCACCTACGGCTACGCTCCTCCCTACCTATCAAGTATCAACTAGATATACCACAATTCCGCCTTAACCATGCACGAGAAAGCTGGGATTTTTCAGCAGAACAACCAAGTCTGCTTCCTCTCTTCAGCATCAAATTGAGGAATTGGTGCCAGGAAGGAGGTTCCTTCACCAAAACCCCCGCGCCAAATGGTCAGCCACCTCGTACTCGCCGCATAAAAAAAAAGGAACACAAATTTGACGGGGAGATTACGATTAGGAGATGGACAAGAACCCACCACCTTTCTTGGCCTGCAAAAGGGTAGCGCATCAGCAATCAAAACGCCGAACCCCCAAAGGAGGTGGTAAATCAAAATTTCCAGAAGGAATGAGCGAAAGAAGAACCCCACCTTGCCTCCCTTGCCGCGAACCAGCCCAAGAACCAACCAGAGCAATCAAGAATCAGTGTCCGGTGGGCTGCCGGAGCGGATCACGGGATGATGCTAAAAGAACTGGGAAAGGGGGGGAAAAGGAAATGCGATTATAATAGAGAGATGGCGACGAAAGGCGACGAGGAGGGGGGAGCGTGCAGCCAGAGAGATTGAGAGAGCGAGGGAGAGGTGGGGGGAGTGGAGTGGGAGAGTGGGAGGGTGGAAGTTCTTGCCCCTTGCCTGCTCGGTGAGTAGTGCTCTTTTCCTCTTTTTCTTTCCGATTAATTATGGTGGTTAGCGCTGCAAATCTTAAAGTTCTCCCGACATGATTTACTTTCAAGGAATTTAAAAAGTTGTGGGCAATAAATTTGTAGCTTTATCGAAAACAGCCTTTTTTTTCATGTAACTAACGGTAATCTTTGTACTTTTGAAACCAAAACTAGTTATGTGTTACACCAAAAGAATTAGAGATTTTTACTCTTCGTTAGTTTAGGGTGCAATTGAACCATTGTGAACAGGGGTAGTAAATTAATGTAAAAGCATCGTTTTCAGTGTTTTCTGTATTTCTTTTGTTGGATTCTGGAACGTGCCCATATGGGAATTTGCAACGTACCCGTGCATTGTTCGCAGTTTTGTGGTCTACACCCTTAACTTCCCTGTTATTATAGCTTAGTGTCTCAGTTTTTTTACCCTTGCCAGTTCTTCAAAAACTCTACAATGTTCCGAAGACGGACGTGCACACGCACCATGACACAGTTAAAAGTACCTGCTTGGTTTCTAAACAATGATGATGGTTGCACCATCGTCTTTGAGGTTAACATGGCCCTTCTTATGAAAACAAGGTCAGACGGATGTTTTGGAGAGGGTTCCGCTGACGTGGCATCCACACGTCCGTCCACACGTCTAGTTTTCACTAACATGACACTGGTGTGACAGAGTCTCTCTCGAACCCAAATTGAGTGGGACCACGGCGTGGACGAGTGACATGTCGAAAAGAAAGATGAGGAAGAGGTTGGGGCTCTGGTGACCTGAGAGGAAGAGAAGAAGATGGAAAGGACGATGACAACTCATTTTGCTGCTTGTCATGGTCGACGACAAGGCGTGAGCTCCTCCCTCCCTTTTCTCCTCTTCCCTCCCTTTGCTGCTCTGTACTGGCCACCATGGGAGCAGCCGAAGCTCATCGACGAAACAACGCATGGGTGACCTTGCTGCCCTATGGCCGGAGCTCGCAACTGGGGGAGGATTGCCATAGGGAGGATAGCTGCCGAAAGTGGCGTAGAGGAGGATCCTGAGTAGGGGATGACACGAGAAGAGAGACAAAAGTAGGGTTGGTCAGGGATGGTGCAGCTAGGGTGGTCGAATCTAGGACAAAGGATGACGTTGGAGGGGCTGTAGAGGCGAGGTTGACCAACTGAAGATGCACCCTTGTCTCCACGGGCGATGAGCGCATGGAGAGGGGAGGATGAGAAGAGGGGGGAGAGAGAGAAGGGCAAAAGCTTGGTGGAGATGGTGGCGGCGAGCCAACAACATGGGTGAGCTGTTAGGCTACGGTGTGTCGTTGGTGATGGAGGAGAGAAATTGCGGCGCACCCATGCATGGAAGCTCGGTGGAAAGACCATGATAAGCCATCAACCAACCATCTAGTGTCAGTGAGCAGGGGGTAGCAGAGAGAATGAGAGAGATGGAGATGGGATGCGATAGAGAAGGGGGAAGAAAGGAAAGTGAAGGGAGAAAGAGTGACCAACACGTGACTTTTCTGCTACATCAATGAAACCCCTCCAAAATAGCTATTTTGGCCGGTCAAGTGACCATTTTAGCTTGGTTTTCATAATTTGGGGACCTCACAATGTAGAGGCGGGAACTTGTTTCTATTATCTAAAAAATGTCAACCTGGTATTGCACATCAGAAACCAAATCGATACAATAAACACAATTCAGGAACCAAATAGGTCCCTTTCCCTTTGCAAAATGCATTTGTACTTCATCCCGATGCATATAAGCCTAGCTGAATTTATAGAAATAATCCACTAAATATGGAATATAGGTAATTTGCTTTACAAGATACTAAGAGTGAGCAGGACAAGACCACAAGGGGTGCAACTATGCAATCCATCACTACTACAGATTTGAACTTCACAAGCGGTTCGTAAACCCTCTAGAAGCAGTTATATAACCGCTTCTAAGCAACCGCGACTAATGCTCTGCTTCTGGTGGTGTCTAAAAAGGTAAAGAATATTGGGGTATGTGGGATTCGAACCTAGGACCTCACCTATATAACCGCTTCTAAGCAACCGCGACTAATGCTCTGCTTCTGGTGGTGTCTAAAAAGGTAAAGAATATTGGGGTATGTGGGATTCGAACCTAGGACCTCACCCTTCCTCGTGACCCACGCCTCACCTAGCTAGCCAACCCACCCACGCGTGCTCTTTGATGAGAGAAAGCAAGCTTTCCTTTTAACAATTCAAAAAATGGGTCTCTAGCAGCGGTTCGTAATACGAACCCCTTCTAAAGCCCCCTTTAGAAGCGGTTCGTAATACGAACCCCTTCTGTTGCTTGGGCTTTAGAAGGGGTTCATATCCTCAACCACTGCTAGAGGTGCTTGGGCTTTAGAAATGGTTCGTGACACGAACCCCTTCTGTTGCTTGGGTTTTAGAAGGGGTTCGTATTACGAACCGCTTTTAGAGGGGGCTTCCTGGTTTGAACTATTAAACCGCTTGTGCTGCAACTATTAGAAGCGGTGCGCATCGAACCGCTTGTGATGCCCTGTTTTCTAGTAGTGCATGTTGCTAAAATCAGATGCTATGTAGTCTGCGCTGCTCCAAAGTTTCCAATACAGTTTTCGTTATATCATCCAATTACTCCCGCCATATCACAAAAAACTTAACGTTTTGAATATCGACACTGTCTTTAAAATATAACTTTGACCATAAGTTACTATTACAAACTATTTATAAAATCTAATATAATTATGATATTATGAAAGAACTTTTCAAGACGAATATGCATATGATTACAGCAGAGAGACGGCGGTGAAAGGTGACTAGGCGCTGGAAGCGTGCAAGCAGAGAACTAGGGGAGACGAGTGGAGTGTGAAGTTCTTGGCCCCTTGCCTGCTTAGTCACTCGTGTTCTTTTTTGTTCTTTTACTCTCTTTCTTTCTGATTAATTATGGTGGTTACGCTGCAAATCATAAAGTTCTCCCGACATGATTAACTTTCAAGGAATTTAAAAAGTTATGAGCAATGCATTTTTAACTCTGCTGAAAACAACTTTTTGCATGTAACTGGATGGTAATTTATTTTTCTTTGTACTTAGGAAACCGAGATGAAAAAAATATGTGTTACCTAAAAGAAATTAGAAATTTTACTGTACAATTGAACTAACGTGAACACGTATATTAATATATAAGCACAGCACTGCTGTCTGCTGATTTTCAGTCGTTCCTGTTTTTTTTGGATTATACAACATGCCCGTATGGGAATTTGCAAGTACTCTTGTGCTTGTCCGCAGTCTTATATAGGCTGTTTGGTTGCCTTCTCTCACGAGCCTGGTCCGTTTGACTCAGCCAGACTGATGGGATACGGGATACACAGATGTAGAGACGATGTTTGGTTGAGTGTTTAGTAGGCAGGTATTTTAAAATTTAAATATTTTGAAATTTATATAGCAAGTGTGGTCTAGTTTTGTTCGAAAAAATGTCATGAACCTATTTTTGAAATCGGTTCGGTAATCGGAGATGCTAATCAAAAGATATAAATAAAAAATAAAAAAGAAAACTTGTGCAGAACACGAGGCTGCCATGCATGGTTTGCTATTGTGGCTGACAGTGGCCCCTTGCGCAGAACACGAGGTTGTCATGCGCTGCATCCAGAGATACGTCTATTTTCTCCGTATCTCCAGAGCCAGACTGCATAGAAAATCTTGCATCTAGAGAGCCAGGCTCAAAACTAGATGCAGGCAACCAAACATAAGAAAAAAAAAGATTATGTATTTGTGAATGTAAATCTCTGTGCATACAGACAACCAAACAACCCCATAATAACGCCCTTCCTTCCCTGTTATTCTGGATGTTGGGTTTGACTCTAATTGGACTCTTTTCGTGCATAACATTCGCTATATATAGTCACCCCCTTGTACTTGTAAAACAAGTCGTCATAGTGGATTATTTTTCCCGTGGTTTTTTCCTCTTCACATTGGAGAGGTTTTTTTTCCACGTTAAATCGGTGTTTATTGTGCGCGTGCGTGTGTGTGCTCGAAACCCTAACCTAACAAGTGGTATCAGAGCGCGCACCGGGATTCCCGGTCGCCGCCGCCCTCCGTCGCCGTCGTCGTGGCTTCCACCCGGGCCAACGCCAGCCGATTCCGTTGTCGCTGTCGCGGCTTCCACCCGGACCAGTGCCGGCCTCGTCAGATCCACGCCGTCACCAACCTTGTTTCGCCTCCGTTCTTTGCCGCCGCATTGCCGCAGCCTCCGCCGTCGCCGCCAGATCCACGCGGGCTGCCGCCGTGCCACCCTCCAACGTCAGATCCGCCGCCAGCGCCGCCGGTTCCAGCCGGCCTTGGCCTGTCGCGCTTTCGCCGGCTTCTCCCGCCGTCCGTCGCCGCTGTCGCAGCCTTTGCCTATCGCCGCCGCTGCGGCCTTCCCCTTGGGCTCGTGTCCCCGCGCGTGGAAGAAAGAAAAAGGGCACTGCCCCCGCTCATGTCCCCGCACGTGGAAGAAAGAAAGAGGGTGCTGCACCCGGCTCATGTCCCCTCGCGTGGAAGAAAAAGGAAGAGGACGCTGCCCGACCACTGTTCAGCGCACACCCTGCTACACTCACCCTTGCTGTTCGTACCACGAATACTTCATCTCTTTTGAACTGCTAATCTGATTTTTTGTGTTTGCCATTATGTCTGCAAAAATTAACATTGCGAAGTTCGATGGTAAAATCAGTTTTTCTATTTGGCAAATTCAAATGAAGGCCGTTCTTATGCAGCTCAGTGTCCGAAAGGCACTTCTTAAAAAGCCGGAGGCTATGTCCACAGATGAATAGGAGGAGACCGATTAGAAAGCTTTGTCTGCCATATAACTCAGTTTGTCTACAGATGTTCTGCGTCAAGTTATCAATGAGAAAACTACCGCCTCTTTGTGAAAAAAGTTAGAGACGTTATACATGACGAAAAGTCTCGCCAACAAATTGCACCTTAAAGAACGTCTCTATACTATTCGCATGGCAGAAGGTACCTACATTCAGTCTCATCTTAATGAGTTTAATTCGCTTATCATTGATCTAGAGCAGCTAGATGTGAAAATAGAGGATGAAGATAAGGCAATTTTGTTGGTCGTCTCTTTGCCTGCCACCTTTAAACACTTTAAAGAAATTATGCTTTATGGCAATTATGATACCCTCAGTTTTAAGAATGTTAAATCAAATTTGTTGTCAAAGAAAAAATTTGATGTTGATTCTCGTTCCAGTGAAAAGGGTGAGGGGTTAATTGTTAGAAGTAGATCTGAACAACCAGACAGTTCTAATAGATCAAAATCCAGATCTAAATCAAGGGATTATAAATCCAACAATTTTTGTTGTTATTGCAAAAAGAACAATCATGATATTTCTCAGTGTTATAAATTGAAAAATAATGATAATGAGAAATCTTCGGCTGATGCTAGTTTTGTTGATCATCATGATAGTGGTAAGCCTCTTATTACTACATCTGACATGAAGAAACGTACATCTTAGATTATTGATTCTGCATGTACCTTTCATGTCTGCCAATATAAGGAGTGGTTTTCTATATACATTCCTGTTGATGATGGTAATGTTGTTATTGGTGATGAGTTTCTACTTGAAATTTCTGGCATTGGTTCTGTTCAAATTAAAACTCATGATAGCACTGTTAGGACCCTTAATAATGTTCTCCATGTTTCTAGAATGAAAAGAAATCTTATTTCTCTTGGCACCATAGAAGCTTTAGGTTACAAGTATACCGGTAAAAATGGTGTTCTTAAGATTTCAAAAGGCAACCTTGTTGTGTTAAAAGCTGATCATGTAAATAGTCTATATTATTTGCAAGGATCTACAGTTACAGGTTCTACAGCTATTTCGATTGCATCCAATCATCACAATACCAAGATTTGGCACACACACTTGGGTCATATGAGTGAAAAAGGTATGCATCTCCCGCATAAAAAAGAACTTTTACATGATATTGGCAAATTTGATTTCTGTAAGCATTGTGTTTTTGGCAAACAAAAGAATGTCAGTTTTGCTATTTCAACTCACCAGAGTAAAAGAGTCCGAGTAAAAGAGTCCTTGATTATATTCATTCTGATCTTTGGGGTCGTTCATCTTTTTCTTCTCTTGGAGGATATGAGTATATGATCACTTTCATGAATGATTTTTCTTGCAAAGTTTGGGTTTATTTTTTGAAACATAAGAATAATGCTTTTCCTACTTTCAAGACTTGGAAAGCTCTAGTTGAAAATCAAACCGGCAAGAAAATCAAGAAATTAAGAACTAACAATGGATTGGAATTTTGTAGCAGTGAGTTTAATGCTTTTTGTGTTGATCATGATATTACAAGACATTTGACTGTTCCAGGTGCTCCTCAACAAAATGGTGTGGTGGAACGACTGAATCGTACTCTTTTGAAATGGGTTCGTTATATGCTCTCCAATGCAGGTCTATTGAAGAAGCGTGCTTTATGGGCTGAGACCGCTGCCACAGCTGCTTATTTGGTTAATCGCTCTCCAAATTCAGTTATTGATTTTAAAATCCCAGAAGAGGTTTGGTCAGGTAACTCTGTTGATTATTTTAATCTAAGAATTTTTTGGTGCCCTGCTTATGTTCATGTTAATAATGGTAAATTAGAGCCCAGAGCTAGAAAATGCATATTTGTTGGTCATGGTCATGGTGTCAAAGGATATCATTTATGGTGTCCTGATTCTCGCAAGGTGATCGTTAATCGTGATGTTACTTTTGATGAAAAGGCTATTTATTCATCTGATGATAATACTACTGGTTATATTCCTATAAGTGAATCTGAAATTTCTGGTGATGCTACAAGTCACACTGAATTTGAACCCATTTCACCTGCTGATTCTACTACTTGTTCTCCTTCACAACTGGTTTCTACACAACCAGATGATACTCATGCCAGTGTTGATCCAACACTCCCAGCCACTAATGATCATTGCATTGTTCGAGATAGAACTAGGAGAAATATTCAGTTGCCTGCTAGATATCGTGACACTGATAATGTTGCCAATTATGCTGCACAAAAAATTTGTGATGTTTTTGAGCCTTCTTCTTATTCTGAAGCTATCTCATGTGAAAATTCTTCTATGTGGTTGTCTGCTATGAATAAAGAAATTAAAAGCCTTCGTAAAAATTGTACATGGGATTTAGTAGAGCTTTCTGAAGGTAAAAGACCTTTAAAGTACAAATGGATTTATAAGAAGGATGGTATTTCTGGAGTCGAACCGGCAAGATGGAAAACTCGGTTAGTGGTTAAATGTTTTGAACAGAAGGAATGTATTAACTTCAATGAAGTTTTTTCTCCTGTTGTTCACCATACTTCTATACGAGTTATGCTTGCTTTAGTTGTTTTATTTGATTTGGAGTTAGAGCAACTTGATGTTACAACTACTTTCTTGCATGGAGATTTAGAGGAGAAGATTTATATGACTCAACCTGATGGTTTTGTTGCTTCTGGAAAAGAGCATTTAGTTTGTCATCTGAAAAAATCTCTTTAAGGCAGTGGTATAAAAGGTTTGACTTATTTATGATGGCACAACGCTATTCTCACAGCAACTATGATCATTGTATTTATTTTAAGCAATTTTTCAATGGATCATTTGTGTAATTGCTACTTTATGTTGATGATATGCTTATTGTTTCTTATGAAAAGTCATTGATTGATCAATTGAAGACTTATCTTAGTCATGAATTTGAGATGAAAGACCTTAGATCAGCAAAAAAAAAATTTGGGATGGAAATTCAGTGTGATCGGAAGGCTGGTAAATTATTTCTATCTCAGAAAAACTATATTAAGAAAGTTCTTGAAAAATTTAATCTCAATAATTGCAACCCTGTTTCTACACCATATGCTTCACACTTTAAATTATCTTCAAGTAAATGTCCTACCAATGAAAAAGACAAGACTATGTATCTCGTGTACCGTACTGTTGATAATCTTATGTATGCTATGATCTGTACAAGACCTGATTTAGCTCATACTGTTAGTGTGGTTAGCAGATTTATACATAATTCTGACAAGCAACATTGGAATGCAGTCAAGTGAATTCTTCATTATCTAAAAGGTATTTCTGATTTTGGCTTAATGTTTGATAAAAACAAGGTGAAGACAAATAGTGTTGTTGAGTTTGTTGATTCTGACTATGCTGGTGATCTTGATAAAAGGAGGTCTATTTCTAGATATCTGTTTTCTTTGTGTGGTTCTGCAGTAAGTTGGAAAGCTTCGTTACAATCTATTGCTACACTTTCTCCTACTGAGGCAGAGTATGTTTCAGCGACTGAAGGTGTCAAAGAAGCTATTTGGTTGTAAGGTCCGATTTCTGAACTTGGTATTTCATAGGATGTTAATACTGTCTATTGTGACAGTCACAGTGCGATTTGTTTGACCAAGAATGAAATGTATCATGCCAAAACCAAGCACATTGATATCAAGTATCACTTCATTCGTGACATTGTTGCTGAAGGCAAAATTATTGTGGAAAAGATAAACACCGATGAAAATCCTGCAGACATACTTGCAAAGCCGCTTTCAAACACCAAGTTGAAGCGTTGTCTTGACCTGATTGGTATTCACGGAGAATAATACCCTACAGGGTTGAGGGAAGACAATGCTACTATGGATTTAGAGTCAAGGAGATATTTGTTGGGTTTTGACTCTAATTGGACTCGAACTCTATTTATGGCTCTATTTTTAGGCCTAATATTGGCTATATAGCCACCCTCTTGTACTTGTAAAATAAGCCGTTATAGTGGATTGTTTTTCCCTTGGTTTTTTCATCATATTAGAGAGGTTTTTTTCCATGTTAAATCGGTGTTCATCGCGTGCGTGTGTGTGCTCGAAACCCTAACCTAACACTGGATGTTACCCTTTTTTTTATCCTTGCTTGTTCTTCCGTTCTACATATTAACCCACACACAGATTTATGGAAAACTTTTTTTATGATACATTTTATAAAGTATATCGGGCCCATGGGGACAGGCCCATCTCGTGTACTATAAATACTCCACCAATTGCAATACAACAACAACTAATTCCGCAAACCTAATTTTGTATCAGAGCCTAACCCTAGCCGCCGCCGGCATCGTCTCGATGGAGACCCCCTCCTCTTCTTCTTTTTCCCAACCGGCCACCTCTCCTCTCCTGGTGGCCACCCTCCAGGCGACAGGCGGCGCCCCAGCGGTCACCTCCTTAGCCGTGGCCGCCCATGGCGCCGCGGGTCACCTGGCGACCACCTCCTCGGCGGCGCCACCATAGCCGCAAGACACCAGTTTGGCCGCCTGCCAGCGCCTTGACTCGCCATGCCTTCACCACCCTCCTCGTCGACGTACAAGTCGCCTTATTGGCCACGGACTTGTCCTCCCCGCGGCCTTCCCTAGCAGCGCTGCTACCCTCTACAACGGCGGCGACGTCCTCCACTCCGCCGACCTTCCCTCCTTGACGGCGCCTCTCTTGTGGGTTTCCTTGGTAGCGCGGCTCCCACGGGCCTCCCTGGCGGCGCGGCTGCCCTCTACAGCGGCAGCGACACCGTCCCTCCTACGGCCTTCCCTGGCAGCGTGGCTGCCCATCTCTTCCCTGGCGGTGCAGCCCCCACGGCTTTCCTCGGCGGCGCAGCCCTCGCGGCCTTCCTCGACGGTGCGGCTACCCATCTCCTCCCTGACGGTGTCCCTCCCGCACCCTTCCCTGGCGGCCGGCCATCTCCGCTGCCCACCACGTTGCTCTCTACAGCGGCGGCAGCGCCGGCCTCCCCATCCACTCGTATGCCGCCGGTGCGGGCTTCTTCCCTGACGCCTCCATTAGGGGCAGTGGGGGGCTAATTTGGGTCCCTATGGCAACAGGAGTGCCAACTTGGGCTTTCATAGCGGCGGGATCCCAGGGACCCTTGTCACCATCCCTGATATTGACACCTCAGCTACCAGGACCCATGTTGCCCCCACTGAAGACACCGAGACGATTGCCGCGCTGCACGCACAGGCTGTCAGCATCACGAGCGTCGCGTCGCTCGTCCCGGTGGTGCTCGACCAGAACAGCGCCAATTACCATCAGTGGCGGGGACTTTTCCTCGTCACGCTCAACCGCTATGCCCTGGCGGACCACGTACTCCTTCTGGTCGGCCATTGGTCCGACCTCGCGTGGAGGCGTATGGACTATGTCGTTGTCTCTTGGCTCTACGGCCGCATCGCCCCCGATCTCCTCCAGGTGGTGATGACTTCCAATACCACCGCACGCACCGTGTGGACCAGTCTCGAGGACCAATTCCTTGGAAATCAGGAGACACAGATTCTCTACGCGGAGGCGGAGTTCCGCTCATTTCACCAGGGCGACCTCTCCATCACCGACTACTGCCGTCACCTCAAGAGCATGGCAGACACCCTTGCAGATCTAGGCGAGCCTGTCAATGACCGCACCCAAGTTCTCAACATGCTGCGTGGCCTCAATGACAAGTTCGACACACTGAGGCACATCATTCGCAACCAGAAGCCCTTTTCCAACTTTGTCAACGCCCACTCCCAGTTGCTGCTTCACGAGCTCACCCTCAACAACACACCTGTTGCGCCCTCCACCGCCTTTGTCACTACCACTCCCCGTCCACCCTCGGGTGGCTCTTGGGCAAGAACAACTACAAGGGCAAGAAAAAGGGCGGTGGCGGTAGCAGTGGTGGTGGCGGTGGGGGCGGCGGTGGCGGTGGTGGTGGTGGGGTCAACCGCCCCACTCCCACCATGGTGGCCCTCTTGCCGGTGGTGGCGGGGCCGCACCTTCGTACTACAACCCCTGGACAGGCACTGTCCAGCTCTGGCCCTACCAAGGCCAGGGCAATCAAGGTCAGGGCATTCTAGGACGTTCTCCTGCTCTAGGCACTCTTGTGACGGTGCCATGGCCACCCCACGTCCTCACCGTTGCTACGGGAGCGCCCACTGGCGGAGACCCTAGCGTCACGCTACAGCCGCCCACTCCGGGCCTGTGGAGCCCCATGACGGGGGCAGCTTGGGATCAGCAATCCCTGGCCAGCGCATTCAGCACCATGTCGCTCACTCCGCCACCCAGCGGTATAGAGTGGTACATGGGCTCGGGTGCAACTTCACACATGACTTCTGATGCCGGTAACCTAAGCTCATCCCACCTACCCTCTATTTCTTGCCCATCTAACATCATTGTTGGTAACAAGTCCCGTTTACCTATCACATCCACTGGTCATCGTGTTTTCTCCACTCCACAGGGACCTCTTACTCTTCGTAATGTCCTTGTCACACCCACACTCATTAAAAACCTTATTTCTGTTCGTCAGTTCACCACCGATAACCAGTGCTTTATCGAGTTTGACCCTTCTGGTTTCTCTGTGAAGGATCTTCAAACCAGGAGCGTCATTGCCAGATGTGATAGCTCTGGGGATCTCTACTCCTTCCATCCGAGTCCCAGCCCTCACGCTCTGGTCGCCGGCGCCACCACCACGGAGCTTTGGCATCGTCGTCTTGGCCACCCCGGTCATGCGACCCTCTCTAGTCTAGCTAGCTCGTCTGCTATTTCATGTAACAAAGCCAAGCCCGATCATATTTATCATGCTTGTCAGCTTGGTTGACATGTTCGGCTTCCTTTTGTGTCATCAACCTCTCGCGCTTCTCATAACTTTGATTTAATACATTGTGATTTGTGGATGTCCCCTATTGCTAGTGTCTCCGATTACAAGTACTATCTCATTGTTGTTGATGATCACTCTCACTTCATGTGGACTTTTTCACTTCGCCTCAAATCCGACACCTTCCCCACCATCTCGTACTTCTTCGCCTATGTTCGCACTCAGTTTGGCACTACTGTCAAGTGTGTTTAAGCTGACAACGGCCGTGAGTTTGACAACTCCACATCTCGATCCTTCTTCCTAACTAACGACGTCATTTTTCGCATGTCCTATCCCTACACTTCTTCCCAGAACAGTAAGGCTGAACGCACCATCTGTACCACCAACGATGTGATGCGTTCCCTTATGTTCTAGGCTAGCGTCCCCCTCCTTCTGGGTGGAGGCTCTCCATACAGCCACCTACCTTCTCAACCGGTGTCCCACTTTCACCCTGTCTGATCCCACGCCATTCTTTGCCCTTCATGGGTTTCACCCCACTTACACCCACCTTCGCGTGTTTGGCTGTGCGTGCTATCCCAATCTCTCTAACACTGCTCGGCACAAACTCGCTCCTCGCTCCACTTTGTGCGTCTTCCTTGGATACCCACCTGACCACCAAGGCTACTGGTGCCTGGATCTCACCTCCAACCGCATCATCATTTCTCAGCATGTCATTTTTGACGAGTCGAGCTTCCCCTTTGCCTCCAGCACCTCCACCGCGCCATCCCCCCTGATCTAGATTTTCTAACCAAACGAGCCGGACCTCCTGTGCCCATAGGGGTCCGTGCCTCGTCATCTTCTGCAGGTACTTCTGCCCTGCCGGCAACCACATCAGTCGCTTCTGCCCCGCCGGTGGTCACGTCGACCACCCCTGCCACACCGGTCATCCTGGTGCCCCCGTCGGCCGCCTTGTTGCCGGGAAGTTTGCCGCCGGCCACTATGGTCACCGCTGCTCCTATCGGGTCCTCTCCACAGGTTGTTGCCAGTGGTGTCATTCTCCCAGCCGTCCGGCCTATTCTTGTTGCTCCCCTTGGTCTCACACCACGGGTTGTTGCCAGCGGGGCCGCTCCTGCTACCTCTTCCTCAGTTGCGGCCCCTGTTGGCCCCACACCACAGGTTGTTGCCAGCGGTGCCCCACCGGCCTCGCGCCCGGTTACTTCTTCACCGGTTTTCGCTGCCCTTGTTGGAACCCCTCCACAGGTTGCTGCTAGCGGGGCCCCTCTACCACCCATGACCAATGCACATCATATGGTCACGCGTCGCAAGACTGGCATCATCGTCCCGCCTCGAGACAAGCTTAATCTTCATGTCTCGGCGCTGCCCCCTCCGCCGACGTCATATCACGCCGCTCTGGCCGACCCACGCTAGCGCGAGCCGATGACCAGAGAGTTCGAGGCCCTTCGTGCAAACAACACATGGGCTCTCGTCCCGCGACTGACTGGTGCCAATGTGGTCACCCGCAAGTGGATCTTCAAGCACAAGCTAAATGCAGATGGCTCTCTTGATAGATACAAAGCCCGCTGGGTTCTCCGTGGCTTCACTCAGCGGCCAGGTGTCGACTTTGACGAGACGTTCAGTCTAGCTGTCAAGCCAGCCACCATCCAAACAATCCTCTCGCTGGCTATCTCCAGAGGTTGGTCCATTCGTCAGCTCGACGTCAACAACGCCTTCCTCCATGGCATGCTCATAGAGACCGTCTACTGCCCCCAACCGTCAGGTTTTGTGGATCCTTCTTGCCCAGACCACGTATGTTTGCTCAATAAGTCACTATATGGTCTTAAGCAGGCGTCGCGCGCTTGGTACAACATGATTGCCTCCCATCTCCTCTCACCTAGTTTTGTTGAGGCAAAGGCAGACACTTCTCTCTTCATCTACCGCCGGGGTACCGAGACAGCCTACCTACTGCTCTACGTGGATGACATTGTGCTGACTACATCTTCAGATGATCTCCTTAGGCGCACTATCACTGCTTTGGAGCATGGGTTCTCTCTCAAGGATCTTGGTCCTTTATACCATTTCCTTGGAGTCTCTGTGCACCCACAGTCTAGAGGTCTTCTTCTCTCTCAGCGCCAGTACATCATCGATGTCCTAGATCGTGCGGGCATGAGTGACTGCAAGCCCTGTGCTACCCCGGTTGATACCAGTTCCAAGCTCTCGCGAAGGATCCCCGATGGATGATGCTACTCTCTATCGCACTGGCGGGAGCTCTCTGATGTTGACCTTCACCTGTCCGGACATCACATATGCGGTTCAGCAAGTCTGCCTGTTCATGTATGATCCGCGGGAGCCTCACTTTGCTGCCCTGAAGCGCATCCTGCGGCACCTACAGGGCACTCTCGCTCTTGGACTTCTCCTGCGTCGCTCCACGTCTGGTAATCTCACAGTCTACACTGATGCTGACTGGGTGGGTTTCCCTAACACATGCAAGTCCACTCGGGCTATGGCATCTTTCTCGGTGACAACCTGGTCTCCTGGTCCTCCAAACGGCAGCATACTGTCTCCCACTCCAACGCTGAGGCCGAGTACCGTGCAGTTGCCAATGGCGTCACCGAGGTCTGCTGGCTTCGTTAGCTTCTTCAGGAGCTTCACAGTCCGCTTCGCCAGGCCACCCTCGTCTACTGCGACAACGTCAGCGCGGTCTACCTCTCAACCAACCCGGTTCAGCATCTGCGGACAAAACATGTCGAGATCGATTTGCACTTTGTTCGTGAGCGTGTCGCTCTTGGTCAAGTGCGTGTTCTCCATGTTCCGACTTCGTCCCAGTACGCTGACATCTTCACCAAGGGTCTTCCCACGACGGTCTTCACCGAGTTCCGGTCAAGTCTGAATGTCTGCGCGCCGACCGTTCAGACTGCGGGGGAGTGATGGTCATTTTGTTTCATCTGCGGGGGAGTGTGTACTTTGTACCAGTCTAAACGTTACCAAGTGCCGTTGAGACTGCGGGGAGTGTTAAAGTATATCGGGCTCATGGGGGTAGGCCCATCTCGTGTACTATAAATACTCCACCCATTGCAATACAACAACCACTAATTCCGCAAACCTAATTACATTAAACTAATGAGTATATAATCTGAATATATTTTATATCTAATCGTCCAATGTAAAAGATATTCTAGTTTTTTCATTAAAGTTTGGTAAAGGTAGGGATGTATGCTATTTTTGAATTATCCTTCAGTCAACATGATCACTAAATCGTCTGTGGAATTTCTTCTTTTTTTTAACATCCTTGATTCCTGATCTGCTTGTTTCCTCATCTACTGGATTAATTTCTCCGTCGTCTGCTGATTCTCCAGCTCGTTTCTCGTCATCCTCCCTCAGCGCCCACCGTCGCCGGCGCTGCAGCACGCGTCCCTCCGTCGTTCACCGTCCCGGGTACCGCAGTACGTGCCCATCTGCATGGACCGTCCACGGTAGACTTGACTCTTATCAAATAAGGCATTAGATGGGAATGGCGTGTTGAAGTGAGATTGCTCTTTTGCCACAGTATAATTTATACTATGAAAGTATCGATTACTATTATGTTTCTATCCATATTATATATAGTACCAAGACCAACCTAGTGTGTATAAAAAAACTCTTGATAGATCTAAACCGTTTGATAGAAAAGAATGGATGGTCCATATGATTTTAATATGCCATAAATTAGTTCTCTTAAATATGGAATATAAGTAATTGGCTTTACATGAAAAGAAGAGGAAGAAGGACAAGGGGTGCAGCAACACATGATCAATGCTATTAATAAGATATTCTGTACTACTCAAGGTCTCCAATAGAGTTTTCCTTGGTTAGTAATCAGATTATAATAACATTGGCAAAATGCTCTAGACAATGACGAGGACAGATAAGATTGCCCTCATCTTAGCTGGAGTAGATGCTGTTTTTCTAGCTTCTGAGGTACATAAATGTATTTCCTGTCAGCCAAAGTAGCATAGCAGAATTTGAGGTATACTGGACCCTTTCTACCATACGATAAGACCACTGTAAACTGAATTTTCATACAAGGGCTTTTGGGGCATATCGCCTCTACGGTAGCGGTAGGTAGGGTCATCAGATTCCTCTGCAATTAACAGTGAGCAATTCACTACATCATTATACTAAGGCATAAATGGTACTCCTATCTCTACTGTCAGGCCATGTGTATTAAAATCTAAGAATGTTGCAAGGAATCTGAGTATCCCCCTGTGAAGATAACTGCTGAGAAACAAGTCAACAACAAAAAGAAAAAATAGCATACGATGACTTGCCCTTTGGAGGCAGCAGCAACATGAGCAGCTAGCTCTTACTGTTTACAGTTTACCTGGCAAGTGAGTACAGTTAAGAACAGCCAGCATGATGGCATTGACAAGGAGGAGAAACAAGATTTTAAGGCGATAGGTACAAGCCGTGCAGGAGGGAGTGGTGACCACCACAATAGCACATCACCCACCGCATTCAGCACCAGCAGAGGGAGGGGAAGGGAAGGGAAGGAAGCAAGCGAGGAAGCAGCAAGAATCCGACGCCATAATGGTCAAACATGACTCTTCCTACTGCTACTACCTTTTCTTCTTTTCTTCCTCACCTTCCCTTCCATTCGTCCTCCTCTTCCTCTCCTAGACTCGTCCTACTCCCGCTCTCCTATTGGGCATCTCGGTTTTTTATTCTCACCTTGTTGGACGCAGCAATTCTTGCTCCGAATCCAGGTAGGGAGGGGCGGCGCCCTGAGCCGTAAAGGAGCCGCCTTTGCTGCTGTTCTTGGAGCGCTCGTCCCTTCTCGGGGTCTTCTCTTCTGACGAAATGGCCGTAAGTTCTTCCTCGATTGACCAACGCACTGCGGTTTCCGAGGTGGATCGGGTGGGTTTGCCTGGTGGTTGGAGAAGAGTTCGTCTTGGGCGTTGCCCCTGGCATGCGGGATTTCTTGGAGTTGCCTCTAAATTGGCAGGAATGCTTGCCTTGCCATTTCTTTCTTTTCCTTGCCCAATGCTACGTTTGCTTAGCCTGTCTTATCTTGCTTCGTGATGGGGAGACAGATTGCATCTCTGTAGAAGCAATTTCTTGTTACCTCCTCCTGGGACTATCCTTTGATATATTTTGCCCACAAAAAAAAATAATAATTTTGAACCAAAATGGTTGCCTTGTCTTTTTGCTCAATTATATAGTCCTATCAAGTGCGAAGATCCAGTCCTTGTGCATTTGATTGTGTGGTTTTGTTGTGTATTCAATGTTACAATAATGCCTACATGGCCAGTTTGCAGGGCAGATTCGTCGAGGATGTCTTATGTCCTTATATTGATGTAGAGAGTTCATGTAGTGAAAAAGATCTCAGCTTAGTGTGTGGGGTGTGATATCTACTTGTGTGTTTGGGACTCACCAAGCCACGAGAAAGTTCCATCACTGTTATTATCTGGTTCTCTACTATCTAGAGGCTAATTATGTATGTTCCTGTTAATTGTGCACACTATGGGCAACGTGTTGGGAAGTGATAAATATCTTATCATTCTGCAGTCAAGAGTTATTTCCTGTCATCTTTTTGGTGCACCTTTAGTAGTGTTCCTGCAGCCAAGATTTACAAGTAATTAAGTGGTTTTGTTTGGGTTGTTTTAAACGACATAGATTTGATGAATCTGATTAGCTTAACAAATCGGCAGTTGAAATGAGGATGATATGAGAATGTACATATAACATATGTGCTTGCAATAACAATTTTTATTCAGGCAAGAGCTATGCATATATTAGCAAGAACACATCAAACGGAATTATTCATCTACTTCCTGTTACATGAAAGGAAACATGCTGAATTACAAGCTCATGTAGGTTCAGAATGATGTCTGCTTTAGATTTTTTTTCCTCCCTTTTCTCTAGTTCAGTTTGTAGTCTACTTAATATACGAGGTGTTACTATAATCTGCCAGCCACAATCTAATGAGATGGTACTTCTTTGTTCAACTATACCAGCATAAAGGAGTGCCTAAATTTGGAAGTTGGGAGGATGAAGGTCAAGGTGATCACCTTTACACCCAGTCTTTTGAAAATGTTCGCAAGGGTAAATCTCCAGGGAGGTCTGTTAATCGAAATGATCATAATGGAGATAAGGAAGCAGTGTCAAAGGATCCACCATCGGTTAAGGCCTCTCCCCTGAGGGATGGATTGGACCCAGGGGTGCGAAAGCCCAAGGATGGAAGGCGTGCTAGCCAAGAAGATGATCTTCATCGGCATGAAGCCACTGCTCGGAAACCGTATGCTGAGTCCCCTAACCATAGATACGGGGATCATACCAACTATGACAATGCAACAAAGAAAACCAGCACTGAACGGTCACCCATGCATCCTCGTCACCAGGGAAGAATTGCAAACAAAGGTGGAGTTTCATCTCCTTGGGATCGTAGGGGCTCATCAGAAGGAAACCGTGGAACTGCTCCCACCACACCTGGAAGATCCAAGAATAGATCAAGCGGCCGAGGTGATGAAACGGTAAAGTCCTAATTCCTAACGTGTGAGGCAATAACCGTGCTTTCGATATGTTGAGTATGAACAGAATGATGAAGCAGATTGTGGCTGCATTTTAGTTTTGCTTGTCTGTATGACTACTCAAGTTTTGTAGTTCAATTTTGCGCTTGCAGCCTGAGAGAGGATCAGCTGTGCCAAAGTTTGGAGAATGGGATGAGAAAGATCCTTCTACTGGTGAAGGTTTCACCGACATATTTGACAAAGTGAGAGAGGAGAAGCAGTCTGGCAATGCTCCTGTCACCACCAGTGACGCAGATTATATGAACCGCTCCAATCAAGGCCGCAGATATGAATCCTCAGTAAGTTTACTCTAATATGTTGCTATGCTGATAGCTTGATCTGTTTCTTGATCAAATGTGCGGAGTAAATATTCTTTTGTGCATATGATTCAGATAACTTTGAGCTTCCTTGCATTTCAGTTTAGTTGTGGAACTAGTTGCCAATTCATGTCAGCAGCATTATCCGTTAAGAAGCATAGCAGTGGACCAAAATATACCAATACAACTGCTTGCTGCACCTTGCTGATTTTAGGGACAGCGGCACCATGTTTAGTTTTGCCATAATTAAAAATTAACTATTGTTTTTAAAAACAATAATCTTGCTAAGTAGTTGCTTACAGTAGCATGGTAGAATTTGATTGTTTTTTTAATATAACCCGCCTCTTACATAATGCTTTCTAATTAGGGGTGGTGCTTTGCTTGCAGGGCTGCTCATGCTTCGGCTGGTTCAAGAACTAAGACCACATCCTGTCTGCGAGGGTTACAAGAACATGTGGTGATTGTATCATTGTCAAATGAGTGCCCTACTTGCTGTATTTGTTGTGAGGTTTGTTTGGTAGCGAGACATGTCAGGACACGAATCTTCAATCTTGTGGTTCGTTAGTTTGAGCTTTTTGTAACACGTCATTCATTTGTCTCCAAATCATTCTATCTCGTTGCTAGATTGAAGGGTAACCAGAGATCCCAGTCGCAGGCCAGCAAATCACCAATGGCACATTGGCACTTTCGAGTTGTTTGTTGTGACAGGATGAGCACAGAATTAACTAACACTGCGTTTGAAAATACGCCGGGGTAAACAAAAACACATTTCCTATCAAAATAATAATATCAATTTAGCCTAAAAAAATCGATGTTTGTTGAAAACAATCACAGGTTCCTGCTATACAGACGTGAAGATTTGCGTGGATTTTGAAGCATTCTTCGAATGATAGATAACTATAAGGTAACTAAATATTTCCCAACAGAACCGAGGTATTTTGAACGAAATAAGGTTTTAACACACATTCTCAGATTTTGGATGTATCCTTCTAAATCAGGGGATGACTGTCCTAACAAAAATCAAACAATGACAGTAATCAAAATTCAGCGCTCTATGCATTAATCATACCAACTCCGAACCTTAATGAGCACCACCTGGTATATCTACGCATATTGAAGGACCTACAGCGATATTTCTATACATCGACAACGTTCTTTACATCAAAACTGAATGTTATCTTGTTTGTCTTTAGGGGCAACGCACTGCCATAGAGCTCGATAGGATTCAATTTCTCTTGCATCTATTCCCAGCGCACGAAGATTTCGTGCATATTCCTGCAAAATGATACACGCAGAAGAAAATGTCAGTGGTGATGCAGTGCATCCAATAAAACTCAATGCACATTACCTTCATACCATGTTTAATCGTATAAGTTATCTCAACACTTTTGCCTGGTATCTTTCCAATTCTTTCAAAAGACATGGACAAACCTTTGTATGTGTATAATAATGTAGGTAGCACAGAACGTACCAAGCATTTAAAATTATTAAGTTAAACAAGTATTTAAAAAATATTAAATTAAAAAAGGGAAACATGCTAGAAGAAACTAGTAAAACAATAAAATCTTAGGGCATTGGAAGAAACCAAAAAGGAAGAGAAGACCAAAAGATAGTTATATCCATTACAGTTAATGCAAAATGAATTTAGAGCTAGAATTTCTTATAGATAAAGGCAACTAAATCCTTTGTAGGCATAATGGTAAAAGGACAGTTCACAGACCTGAATATCAAGAAATAGCTGCATGCAAATCTTGTCAGTATCAGATATGATGTTATCTGAGGCATCAGTACTAGCTCCTACTCGTCTTTGTGCAGCGGCACCACGCAGTCTTTGCAATGAAGATTCTGTTTTTCTTGCCTTTGTATTGAAACAAATTTATTTAAGTAACCGATAGGTAGAACTGAATTTTCATAAGCAGATAGGCAATCCTTACTTACCACAGTGACTACTTCGGATACCATGTCATAATAAATTGCAGTGATCTTGTCTGTAGATCCACGGCGCAGCTTAGTTTTATCATCTTCAGACAAATAGACAACACTCTCTCCTTCAAGAAACACCTGGAAGAACAAAAAGGGAAAAGCTCATGATAAAATAGCACAAAATGAACTAAGCATATAAACTTGTTATGAGAAATTTCAGCTAGGAATACACAGGAACCAACTAGTCATGTAATATGACTTATTTGCTAAACATACAACCCAGATCAATAAAAACTAAAAAAGCTTAAGCTAAACTATTAACAAGAAAAAACACCAAAAAGCAAACACAGGAGCATCTAATGAAGAATGCTCTCCACCTGTATCTTTGTTATCGCTCGTCAGTATTCAGGAAATTTCGCATCCCACAGGTTGAAAACAGGCGTTAAGGGGGCAGCACCATGCCACTACAATTTCCACAGAATTAAATAATTTTTATCCATACCTCTATTGTACTACACATATAAGATTTCTGTTCACCTTTGATAAAATATATGAAGAAAAATACAAATTGCAAAACAGAAAAGAAAAATATGAAGTTCTTCACCTTAAGTGGATGCAAAATTCCAGATACATATGGAGAATGCCTCACTGGAAGTTTATTGGTCATCCTATATGTTGCTGTTATTCCCTTCAGGTGTTTCAGGTCCTACAATCAACCCAAAAAATAGTTAGGCAATCAGAGAAAATGGAACACAGCTTAGAAAATGCTGCATTGGATAAAATAATTCACAAATGAAAATTGGCCTCTATATCCAGGTAATATTCCATGCCAAGACAAAAGACATATGCTTATAGTCCATCCCTTCGACGGATATTGATCTACTCACCTCATTTGACTTTTTAACTATGACATCAATCATGACATTCATTATGGCAGGCAACAATTCCTTCAAAGGTTCAACAGCTTGCAGTATGCTTTGTTTTACAAGAGTAAGTACTTCAACGGGGCATGATGCTAGCAATTGAATTACATGTCCCACAAAGTTGCCTGATTCTGAAAGCTCGCCGATTATGACGCTTACATCATTCATTACCTGTACATCAATGAAACAACATTTTGATCCAAAAGACAAATTATGCCATAGTCAAAAATTTATACACACTCAACACTGTGCACCATTAACAAGAATTACAAAAAATAAACGACAAAACAATAGGGATGCTGCACAGATATACTAATATTCACTAGCTTCCAACGCACAACACAACCATAAAATACAACCAGAATAAAAATAAAAAGAACTCTTCCCAGTTCAGATGTGAAAAAATAGTTAGCGTAGTGCCCCTTCGTTGCCTCATAGTTGCCAGTGTGCTAAAATTTGCAGATTATGTCCTAAACTAACCCGCCATATGCGATCCTGGTTAAGCTAGAGGTGAAAATAATCAGCTTTCCGCTGAGCCGCTAACCCCTGACTCCAGAGCACTTAAACTTTAGCAAGGAGTCAACTAATTAATTTATTGCTAACTTAATTTCGTAAAATCCACAAATTTCAAACGAAGCATAAACTTACAGGACTAATCTATAGTGTTTACAACTAAGGTGATAATACTCAGTGTTTCAGTCGCAAGCCACAAGTTCTACACTGCATAACAAAGAACCCTGGGACCTGATGACTGAAAAGGCATGGTAAGGGTTCAAAGAGTGTTGTACATGTGACATACATATACGAAATGCTCCACAGGTAGAGACAGTGCCCATTCAGCATCTGCAGGAGAACTTGAACCCCCACCAGAAGCTTGACGTGCAGCCAGACCAGAAGAAAGCCATGTTGTATACCTTATTGTACAGGAACATAGAAAAAAAGTCAACCTCCATATGTTACATTATGAAGAGTGAGGAAAAGGAATATCCTTTGCAGTAGTCATACCTTGAAATAAGCTGCAAAGACAAACGGAGGAATTTATCGGAGTGAGAGAAAATAAGAATATCGTCATTCCAACAGGACTGCAAACTTTCTAAAAGCTTAATACTTTGCTTCAGCAACAACGTCTTTGGCTTTATTTGATTCTGATGCATTCCCACGGGAGTAATTGTGCCTGTAAGAGCAGAATCAAGACCACCAGCAATATCCTGAAATCTTGTGTAATTGAATCAGTAGAAATGAAGTTAGAGACAAAGTTGTAAAATGCATCTAACAATAGAATGGTATAAACATTTATGCTTACCTTAAAGAAAAGTAGACATTAACCTGCCACTGCCGCATGAATTCTGTGTAAGCAGGCTCAGAGCGGAACTTTGCTATGGCAGGCTTGGAAGGACAGTAACCTACAGAACAAAATATTAGATCAATAGTGATTCAAGCCATAGGCATTGATCTTTAAAAAAAATAGAGATATTTTGCACTTTGCAACTCTCTGTAACAACAAGGAAAAGGACACAATGCAATGAACTTCCATTCCAACACAGCTGGCAGCTGAATGTAGCACCTGGTACATATCAAAGTGCTCAAGACATCACATGCTAACTAAGGAGCAACCTAGTACAACCTCATTCCCTTCGTAGTAAAATATGACAGTTACTCCACTCATACTATCAAATAGACATCTACACCAGCATACTATGCAAGCAAGCATATAATAGTACTGTAGTAGACTTAGCTGGTCACACAATAGAAAACTATAACCACTTTGTAACATAATTAAGCATACCTTCCAGAAAATCAAGGAACTTTAAGCTCGCTTTGTAGTTTTTAAGGAATCCTTCAGGATTTCCTGAAGAAAATGCCCCAGGTTTTCCCTTCAAGATTGCAGAATGAACCTCTTTGAGTATTGAATTGGCCAGAAAATCAAAAACATGAAGTCCAGAGTTTTCTGCAAATTAAACAAGAGTCAATCAGATGATGCATCAATCCAAGTCCAAGTGAAGCATGAAACTTGTTAAGTAATAATGATTTTTTAATTGGATTCATGATTACCTGATGAAGATATTTCCAAAACAAATTTGCAATCCTTTTCTATAAATTGCATTATCTGCTGATAATCATCTTCCAGTCCATCAGAAGATACCCTGGCAACAGCTTTTGCGTAGTTTTGAGGGACAATTTTCTGAATCAACGGAGACACCACTGTTGTACGGAAAAGTTCTTCAGCGGAAGATGTGTTGTCAACAGCAGCATAAGCGCGCAAGCAATTGTATATTACTTTCACATCACGATGTTCTAGACCATCCACAAAGCAACGCTCCAAGCTACCATCAAGTAGTTTTGTGGCACCTTGGACCCTCTTCTCCATGTTCTCAATAAAAGGGAGGTTCTGTACTGCCATAACATAATGAGGATAAGAATCATAAATAAGTTGCTTTAAAATCTATACAATGCATCATGTTAGCAATGAAGTGAAATCTAGCAGTACAAAACTGTGCTAGCACTTTGGTAGTATGGTCATAAGATTCTAACATAAAACATGCCTTTCAAAAAAAGACCTTGACTAAAATCTTATTTTGCATTTGTTATTTTATTGGTATGTGCATTGTTCAGTGGTGGCACAAAGATACCAAACCTTTTAAGCAAAGCAAATGAGCTATATAAATTTTGCATTGCAACTTTGTCCTAATGGTTTTTCTCAACAATGAAAATAAAGAAAAAAAAAGTAATTATAGGTCACAAGTGTGCAAGGATCAGCAGCATATGCTGGCACAGACCTGTGCGTGACTGATGTAGAATTTGAGCCGGTTCATCTCGCTAGCAATTCTTTCTAAGAGAATGCTTTGGGTTTCTCTAAAATCAGTCCCAGCCTCTGCATTTGGTGGCGTAGCGTCATTGCCTGAGTAGCCCTTGTCAATTGAAATAACCTCAACATTTGATGAATCAGATGGTGCGGTTGGTAATTCCTTGATCAGTTTCTCAACCTGAATAATGAACATCTTTATATTTTCAGAAACAACATGCTGTGGGATAAAGCTGTACCTAAAATTGAAACGATTTTTGCTTAAGAAACCGAAACAACGATACATAAAAATTACAAACATACGTAAAACTTTCTAATGGTAACATTGTTGAAATAGGTGGTCATAAGTTGACAAGTCCTAGCAATTTTTCAAACATGAAACAAAATTCAGCATTATGATCAGTTAAAGCATGCAAATTTGGGCATGATATGCATCCGTATGCAGGAATGGAATAGTTGTCAATGCCATATCGATCATATGTATGCAGAACTAAAAACAATTAATCAGCGGTGACAGATGTCTAGTTGTGTACTCGGATCTACCAATGTTGGCGAAGAAGCTGCTACATTAACATTTAACGAGGAGCATTCTCAGATCGGACCTTGGAGACGACGTGAGATGTGTCGAGCAGCAGCTCGAGAAGCTCGCGTGCGGCAGTGGCAGCGGCGCGCTGCTCGAGCCCCGCGCGGAGGGCAGCGAGCCCAGCGGCAGCCGCGGCGCGAAATCCGGCGACCTTGTCCCGCAGGTCGGCGAGCGGGGCGCACATTCGTGCGGCGGTGGCATCGACACCTTTGAGCCGGGCGCTGAGGCCGACGAAATCGGCGTAGTCGCGGTTGATGAGGCCGACGAGCTCGGCGCGGAGGGCGGCGAGGTGGGAGCGGAGCTCGGTGGCGAGGCTCTCGAGGGGCACGTAGGAGCGGAGGTCGGCGACGTAAGCGTCCGGGTCGAAGTCGGCGCGGAGGAAGGCGTCGGGCTTGAACCAGGGCGGGTGCGCCTCGATGGGCTCGCCGAAGAGGTCGGTCGGCTGCGGGTGGGGCGCCACGGCGAGATCCGCCATGGCGGAGGACTGAGCGCTGAGGCGAGGCCGCGGATCTGACCCGAGTCCTGGTGGTGCTTGGAGATCTAGCAGACGGCGCGGGGAACTGCCGAACTGGTGAAGTGTTAACGACTCGACTCGACGATTTTTTTTTTCAAAGGGTGTGTTTGTTTGGAGGATGCAGAAGAGGGCAGAGAATTTTTACCTTAAATGAGGGAAATTCAATTTAGAAAAGTTAGGGAGCGCCGGATCCTGGAGTTAGACTAGCTAAGGGACGTTTGGTTACCCGCATCTGACCGAGCCAGACTCGTCTCGTGCAGTCACCGGGTGTTTGGTTGGCTGCATGAAGAAATTTGAACAAGCCAAATTTATGCAAAAATATTGTCTTGTCTGGCTCCAAAAAACGGCTCGCTGGCGTTTCTACCAAACCGACCAAAGACAAGAAACAATGGCAAAGAACGAGCACAAGATTAGCTAGCTTCTTCCTCCTTTGAAAAAATTTTAAAAATTCAAACGACATTCAAATTCAATGAAACAAAAAAAATGGAACCGAAGATTCAAGTACAAGGTAAGGTATTGAAAAAATTTCAGAATTTTTTGAATTTTTATTTTTTGTTTTCAAATTTATTGATTTTCTAGTATTTGTTTTTGGAATTTTTATTTTGTGTTTTTGAATTTATTTTTGTTTCAGTATTTTTTAAAATTTTTTATTTTCACTTTTGAATTTATTTTCTTTGTTTTTGATTTTCATCTTTTGAATTTGTACATCCCCTCCCTTCCTAGTGCAGCTAACCAAACAACATCTCTGCTCAGCCTGTCCAATCTCATACAACCAACCAAACAACATCTCTTGCATCACCTCCTGGCTCCCACCAGTCTGGCTGAGCTCATACGGCAACCAAACGCCCCCTAAGTGACTAATTAAGCATGCTAATTTGTTCCGTGTATATAATTTGATGCTAGTTTTACCCCAAATACTCGACCGATACCCCTGATATCTCTGGTACAATACCCTGATACTCAACCCAATACACGACGATACCCCGATACTCAATCATGGTACACTCTGAAACTGCATGACACATCCTGCCACACCATGGTTTTGCTCCGGTGTAACACCAGAAAACAATCTGGTATTGTGGATAAGACGGTCTCCAGGTATCTCACGGAGACAAATTAGGCGGACCACCTTACGGAGCAGGGTCACGCCTACCATCTAGAAGACGGGCCTGCCCCGCATGAAGACCCGACTTGTATCACAAGAAAGGCACAGTTGTAATCTGGTACATTACGTACTCGGCAAGAAAGGATAGAGATAGACTTCCTATCTCTATCCCCAGTTTCCATAACCAACTATAATACTTATCTGTAACCCTACCTCCCTCCACTATATAAAGAGAGGCAGAGGCCCCTAGTTAGACATCCGGGATCACATCAATAGGAGGGATCACATCGATCCATAGCCATCCTCAACATTGATCCGTCGAGATCAACCTCAATACAATCCACGAACACAGGAGTAGGGTATTACCTCACCTCGAGGGCCCGAACCTGTATCAATCTATCTCCTGTGTTACCATCTGGTTTCGGTCTTACGCATAGCCCTATAAAGTATATTGCCGACATAATTTGTCGACAGTTGGCGCACCAGGTAGGGGCCAGCGTTAAGATCATCTTCATCGAGCTCGATGGCATCTCTCGGCGGTAGCGCCGTCGAATTCACCTTCGGCCAAGCTTCCTGTTTTGGAGGCTTGGACTTCGTCATCAACAACCTCGATAAACTTTCCCTCGAAGAATCGGATCAGATCCGATCGGAAGACAACTTCAACCGCGAAGCAAACGCGGGAAGAAGATGCGATCTGTTCCGTCTAGAATCTGGACAGAAATTGCATTACAATTTCCTGTTGGCTCGGAAGGAATTTCCGATTGGTTTTGGATGCGTTGGAAAGCTTATCTCGTTATCTTTCCAACGAGTCCAAGATCATCGAAAACCGAGTTCGGATGTGACCGTGGCGACCGTTTGAAGACAGACTGTGCAGGTGACGTGAATCCCGCGCGAAGATGGAGCTCGAAGTGAATTTCGCTCGGCACCTCGGCGATCCTTGGTGCACCTCAGCAAGGGCATGGCGGACCTCGACGACAAAGCGGATCTCATCCCGGAGATCACGGCGAGGCTCCACGCCGCGTCCGCCACGGCTCCTACACCCCAACTTGCGGTGGCGGCGACAAGCGACTACCGCCAAGACCCACCCGTTGCTCCGGCAACAACGACAAACCGCGACCTTCGCCATGACATTGAAGCTCGGCGACGGGAGCGAGAAGAAGATGGGAAACGTCACCATGGTGACGATAGAAGAGGTTTCGGTCGAAACCGTGAGCGCCGACTTTCTAGGTCGGCACACAAGACGACGCCGAGGACGGCAAGGCCGACTTCCTTAGACCGGCTTACAAGACGACGCCGAGGACCGCCGAGCCGACTTCCTTAGGCGGCTTCTCATGGCTTACGCCGAGGACAGCGCGCGGCCGACTTCCTAGGCTAGCTTCACAAGACGACGCCGAGGACAAATACCGACTTCCTAGGCAGGCTTCTCGCGTGCATGACGCTGAGAACAGCCGCGCCGACTCCGTAGGCCGGCTTCTCGCGCACATGACGCCGAGGACAGCCACGCTGACTTCCTAGGCCGGCTTCTCGCGCGCGACGTCGAGGACAGCCGCGCCGACTTCCTAGGCCGGTTTCTCGCGCAAGATGACAATGAGGACACCAGCGCCGACTTCCTTAGGGCGGCTCACAAGACGACGTCGAGGACAGCGCGCCGACTTCCTAGGTCGGGTTCTCACAAGATGACAATGAGGACAGCGCGCCGACTTCCTTAGGGTCGGCTTCGCGTGCACGACGTCGAGGACAGCGCGCCGACTTCCTTAGGGGCTTCTCACAAGACGACGCCCAGACAGCCGCGGCCGACTTCCTAGGTCGGCTTCGCGCCAAGACGACGTCGAGGATACCGCCGACTTCCTAGGTCGGCTTCACAAGACGACGTCGAGGACGGCCGCGCCGACTTCCTTAGGGTCGGCTTCTCAAGACGACGTCGAGGGCAGCGCCGACTTCCTTAGGGTCGGCTTCACAAGACGACGCCGAGGACAGCCGCGCCGACTTCAAGGCGGCTTCGTGCATGACGCCGAGGACAGCCGCCGACTTCCTAGGCGGCTTCGCTCACGTCGTCGAGGACGGTCAATACCGACTTCCTTAGGCCGATTTCTTGCGCAAGACGACACCGAGGAGTGCCGCAGACCGAATTCTAGGCGGCCACAAGATGACGCCGAGAAACGGCGCGCCGACTTCCTAGACCGGTTTCTCGCAAGATCATATTGAGGATACCAGGCCGACTTCCTAGGTCGGCTTCACAAGACGACGTCGAGGACACGTAGCGCCGACTTCCTAGGCGGCTTCTCGCAAGACGACGCCGAGGATACCGCGCCGACTTCCTTAGGCCGGCTTCTCGCGCACGACGTCGAGGAGAGCCGCGCCGACTTCCAAGGCTGGCTTCTCGTGCATGACGTCGAGGACAGCCTCGCCGACTTCCTAGGCCGGCTTCTCGCTCACGTCGTCGAGGACAGCCGCGCCGACTTCCTTAGGCCGATTTCTTGCGCACACGACGCCGAGGAGTGCCGCACCGAATTTCTAGGCCGGCTTTTCGCGCATGACGTCGAGAACAGCCGCGCCGACTTCCTAGACCGGTTTCTCGCGCACTGCGCTGAGGACAACAGCGCCGACTTACTGCGCCGGCTTCTCGTGCTCGATGCTGGGGACAGCCGCGCCGATACGCCGGCTTTTCACGTACGACGACGAGGACAGCCGCGCCGACAAGGTGACATGCTGGGGGCTCGTTCACTCAGGCGTGAGGTCGACACGATCAACAGCTAAGTTGTCTATTTTTATACTCAATTACATCATTATAATTTATCTCCTGACTTGAAGCAGTAAGTCGAGGGCTACACATAATTAGGTGCGCTATCGCGCACCCCTTTCTTCTCATTCACTGATATTGATTTGACTTGCTACCTAGTCGGATTCCGACTAGCCAGTAAGTCGGGGGGCTACACCTAATTAGGTGCAATCTGCACCCAATCGTTATCTTTCTTTTTGAATTTTTGTTGAGCCTAAGTACTGGTTGTTCCGAGTAACGAAACTCTTGTCTCCATGCAACACTCATACTTCCCGATTGCGTTCTTGGAGACAGAGCTCCGCGCCAACTCCTAATGCTAAGGAACTTGATGCGCTTGGCAGAGTGCTTAGTAAAAGGATCTAATCTACTCAGGCAAAATACAGATTCAATCACAGAAAGATAATATCTCTTTTCGAGTTTCTTTTGTTCTTTTCCATGTTGACTTTTACCGATTCCGAGTGTCACACGTTATGAGTAGTGAAACTCTGATTCCTATGCAAAATTTGGGTTTTCCTGACGCGTGTTCGGAGACAGAGCTCCGCGCCAACTCCTAACGCTAAGGGACCTG
The DNA here is from genome assembly GCA_036346145.1 of Olyra latifolia. Taxonomy (NCBI): domain Eukaryota; kingdom Viridiplantae; phylum Streptophyta; class Magnoliopsida; order Poales; family Poaceae; genus Olyra; species Olyra latifolia. The sequence goes on from CM070525.1 coordinate 59,979,462, forward strand.
ATGAGCTAGGCGGAGTGCTTAACAAAAGGAATTAAACATACTCGGAGAAGCGTAAATCAATACGGAAAAGATAAAAGGATGACAATTTGACATAATAAAAATACATAATTGGACATCATGCATATTGCTTTACAATCCAGTTATTTCTCTACTACTCATATTTTTCATTGTCTCCATAGGGCACAATGCAGGATAATGCGAGACGGTTTTTATGGCACGACTACACGCCTACGCCAGCACCCCGCGTGCATCATACTGCTCGGCTGCACGCCTACGTCAACTCGGCACGGCTTCACGCCAATGCCAGCGCCCCGAGCGCAACCCTTGGCACAGCTGCACACCTACGCTAGCACCCCGAGTGCATTATACGGCTCGGCTGCATGCCTACGTCAACTCGGCACGGCTTTACGCCAATGCCAGCGTCCTGAGCGCAAACTTCGGCACGGCTACAAGCCTACGTCTACGCTTCAAGCCTACAAGGTGATACGCCCGGGGGCTAAAAGCTCAAAAGCAAGGACGACATCATCGTCAGCAAAGTAGCTAAGTTTTTCATCATCATAATCTTTTCATATATAAACTCGTGTTATTTCTTGACTTGCTACTTAGTTGAATTCCAATTAAGCAGTAAGTCGGAGGCTACACATAATTGTGTGCGCTTGCGCGCACCCATCTTTTTCATAGCTGTTTCTTGACTTGCTACTTAGTTGAATTCCAATTAAGCAGTAAGTCGGGCGCTACACATAATTGTGTGCACTTGCGTGCACCCATCTTTTTCATAGTTATTTTTTGACTTGCTACTTAGTTGAATTCCAACTAAGCAGTAAGTCGGGGCTACACATAATTGTGTGCACTTGTGTGCACCCATCTTTTTCATAGTTATTTTTTGCTTTTGTTACTTAGTGATTTAAGTGAAATCCGAGTGCGCTATAATTCTGAGTAGTAAAGCTCTGAACCCATAAGATGGCGAACTCTACGTCACCCAAACGCGTGCCTGGGATAAAAAGCCATGTGCCAACTCTCTACGCTTGGGGGCTAGACTAATCGGGCAGAGTGCATAACAAAAGAAAGAAAAACCACTCGGACTAACAAAAATCATCAAGTAAGAAAAATAAAAAATAGCTATTTCGCACATAAAAATAGTCAGATTTTATATCCGACCAAATGTTTTCATATTCAGATACTGCCTAAATCCTACATGTACTTGTTACAGGGGTTCAAAGAAGTGTTTACGCTACAAGCACTGACCATGGCACAGTTACGTGTTAACACCCGCGCCTCGAGCGCAATCTATGGCATGGCTCCACGCCACGCCTCGCCAACCGGTGCAGACGCCACGCCCGGCACCTCGAGTGCATTATATGGCTAGGCTGCATGCCTACGCCAGCGCCCCGAGTGCAAACTACGGCTCGACTTCTCGCGCACTGCGCCGAGGACAGCCCCGCTGACTCCCTACGCCGACTCGCTGCTTTGACAACGATGAGGACGGCCACCACAACTTGCGGCTTTTCGCGCACTGCGCTAAGGACAATCGGGCCGACTTACTATGCCGACTTCTCAAGCATTCTTATTGAGACACAGCGCCGATTTACTACGCCCGACTTCTCACGCTCTTGGCGAGGGCGATTCGTCGACATTCTACTTACGCCGCGACGTCAATCATCGCGCCGACTTCTAGGACTCCAAAAAATTAGGCTGGGAGTCACTCGGAGATTTCAACCTACAAAGCTCTCTTGAGCCCTTCACAGTCTCTTTGCATGCCAATGGAGCACTCGGCATAGAGAAGATTCCAGTTGGAGCACTCGGCATCAACTCGGCTATAAAGCACTCGGGGGCTACTGTGGATAACATGGTCCCCGGGTATCTCACAGAGACAAATTAGGCGGACCACCTCACGGAGTAGGGTCATGCCTACCATCTAGAAGACGGGCCTGCCCCGCATGAAGACCCGACTTGTATCACAAGAAAGGCACAGTTGTAATCTGGTACATTACGTACTCGGCAAGAAAGGATAGAGATAGACTTCCTATCTCTATCCCCAGTTTCCATAACCAACTAGGATACTTATCTGTAACCCTACCTCCCTCCACTATATAAAGGGAGGCAGGGCCCCTAGTTAGACATCCGGGATCATATCAATAGGAGGGATCACATCGATCCATAGCCATCCTCAACATTGATCTGTCGAGATCAACCCCAATACAATCCACGAATATAGGAGTAGGGTATTACCTCACCTCGAGGGCCCGAACCTGTATAAATCTGTCTTTTGTGTTACCATCGGGTTTCGGTCTTACGCATAGCCCCATAAAGTATATTGTCGACATAATTTGTCGACAGGTATATTCTGAAACACCAAGACACATGATGAGCGGATACACTTGGTATAGCATGGTACACTCTGAAACTCCATGACACACTACTACCACACCATCGTAAAATCCGAAACTTCATGACACACCATGACACACTCTGGTACATCATGTCCCTTTTTTAGGTAGGGGACGGTATACGGTATACCGTCCACTAGTAGCTCTGAATTCAATTTCTTGGGGAGCCCAGGTGATTGAACTCCCATCATTTTCTCTTTCCTTTTTCCCAACCCCAACTTTATCAAACACGCTATAAGGAAAAATTGGCTGAGACACTCTAATATAGTTGTTTTTGCCTGTTGCCGTTACAAATTCACCTATTTGCTACAAAATACTCTAGTTTTCTCTTCATTTTCCAAGAGACACTTTTTACCAATTTTTAGCATGGAGGAGAGAACGATTGTAAAAGGTCCATTTTACCAATTTTCGACATATAGGACCGGGAGTGACATTCTTGCCTCTTGGTCCTACCCAATAATTGTGCATCCGATCTAGACTTAGAGATCAAAGGTAGAAAAATGTTTTGTTCGTCCTTGGTCGGTCTACTAAAGCAGAGGCTACTGTGTTTTTCCTTGGCAAATGACTCTCCTATCCCTAGTCAAACTTCTAAAGTGGGGGCTAGTCAAGTCTTTGGACCCTTTCTAGCTTGAGCCGACAGTGTCAATCTTGTCTTCTATTGTGCAGCTGCTAGTTTGTCTTGTCCTGTACAGTAGCCAGTCTGTCTTGCTCTACATAGTTGGACCTGCCTTCCTTATTTGGACGGTAGCGCTACTTTTTTCTGACCATTACTTTTGGGGCTCTTGACTACCCGTCGATGCCGTGCCGAGCTTCGTGGTTTGGCGTTGTCTTCAGGCCGTAGGGGGCCTCACGGAGTAGACTCCTGGTTGTGTAGAGTCTCGTGGAGCCTCTGCACGATCATAGCATTGTGAGGTGTAGTGTAGGGTAGACTTCGGGTCATAGGGGTCCCGTAGGGCCTTTGCGTGGTCTTAGCCCCGCGAGGTGTCATAGGGTGGACTCCAGGCAGTGTAGGGTCTCGTAGAGCCTCCGCGCGGCCATGGCCCCGCGAGGTGTTGCCGGGTGAACATTTTGCGAGATAGTCCCAGGGTTGCGCTGTGTGGCCATAGCCCTTTAAGTAGGTGAGGGGTGCCCCCCTACAACAACAACAATTGCAACAATTCGCACTCTCATTCCTAAAGCTTTGGGTACCGCTTGCCAGCTCCAACCACCATGAGTAACCTTCTCAAGCATGAGGAGAGAGAGGGAGATGGCTATATAAAGGATCTATCCGGAGCGCTTTAGGCTCACGTTCTTGTCTATGTGTACCTATCGCCAAATGGTTGGACAATAGGGCCCATAAGGAAGGTTTGGAAAATTTGGGTAATTTTGAAATAAGAAGAGAATTTTGATTTTTGGAATTGACTTAAGGGTGAAATATATAAAAAGGGGTTTATGAATTGAATTTGGGAATTCTATTTGAAAACTTAAATTCTATTTTTAAATAAGTTAAAATTTTGAATATTGCAATTTAAGCTGCAATTTTTAGATAATAGAAGATGAATTTTGCATTTCCATTTTGAATTTCTGAAATAGGAATTTTCAAATGGTGAATAGTAAATACAAGAAATGCAATTCAAAATTTGAATTTTACAAAAGTTTTAAAAAGGACCAAACTGGGCTATTACAGTAAATCCTGATTTGCTTGTGCAGCTGGAGGTGGGTTGACATTGGGTTGCACTCCTGCTAGAGCTTGCGGTTGTCCAATCGGTGGTTGATCTTGATCAGCTGGGGCAACTTGGCCCCTTCCATGACTGGCAACAGCGACAACACTCCTAGTGTCCACTATCTGACAGCAATTTTGAAAATAAGACGAGATGGGAAAATCAGAAGGGATACTAATGGGGAGATCCTAACATCCATTTGTAGCAAAACCAAGAGAATAACACAATCACTAGAATTCATTAAAGCAAAAAGGTTTCAAACCACACCAGCTGATTGCTACATCACAAACGGCCGATGTAGTCTATCACAAAAACCACAACCAAAGTATTTAATATTCATAACAGCTCAACTCGACTTAACAAAACTAGGGTGCTAAAAAACTCCTGCAGCTACTCTGAGTCGCTGTCCAACAGGATCACCAGCTCCATTGGCTCCTCGTCCTCCTCCTCCTTAACAGCAATGCTAGCCCTCTTGACTGCAACAAAAGATGGTCCTGCAGCTTCACGACGAGGCAGAACATGGTGCACCGGAGTGGACAAAGAAAGATGACCCCTCTTGCAAGTAAAGGTGTCAGGAGTAAGTCCCCGGGGTGGCAACTACTCAAAATTAGGGGATACCCCTGGATAGGGCGAAACTGGCAGTGACGACGGTGAAGGCGGTGGGGCAGTCTCCAGCTGATGAATCTTTTTCAATGCTTTGGATAACTTGTCTATATAGTAATGTAGTTCTCCCTTGAGATAGGCGATGCCTTGGTCCAGGGCCTCGATTATTGTACTAACGTGAAGCTCCAAGGGATCAGCGTCTTTCGAGTTGTCGCGGTATTGGTTCGGAGTCTTCCCATTGATGTTGTACGGGGACCAATGATAGGGAGAGTTGATCACCAGATCTGGGTAGACAGCAGCAAGATGCAAGAAGGCGGAGTAGGTGGCCTCCTAAATTGCCTACTCACGTTCCACACTTTCTCCAGAACTTCTAAGAGGATGGTGCCCGCTAGAACTCTCAAGTAGGTGAGCTAGCAAGATCACTCTACAGACATTCTGTCCAACTTTGTCAAAGCCTTCATAACAAGTGTACTGAGGCTTCCTATAAAAGCCCAGCTCCTTAATCAGATTGATCAGCTCATCAACAAAACCACCCAAGCCATGGCCAAAGGAATAGATCACATTCAGCATCTACTCATTTTTAAAAGAAAGGCAAGATTAGTAAACAAATGGTCAAATAATTTAAAGCGATAAGTAAGATGAGATGATGACAACAAAGGTTTTTCGAAAATACTTTGTACTTAATATAATAAATCCTTAAACTACTTCCAACAATCTAAGGCTCATCCTACAATCAGGCTCTGATACCAACTCTGTCGGGACCCGTAAAATGGAGTTGAGTCCCTACTGTGCTTTTACCGTACTAGTCCCTGGATCAAGTAGTTAGTACACACAAATCCATAGTTTGGATCACAACCATCACGAATAAAACAGTTATTACACTAGAGTATCACCCGACATGGCACTTATTACAATAGTTTGGTATCATGGTCTTACACCAGCGAAAGTCTTATTGATAAAAGTCCAAATGAAGAACCCAAAATACAAGCAAGACTATTGGAATGCGCTCCTAGACGTCGGAGTAATCTTCGTCCTGAATTCAACGCGAGAAATCTCCATCTTGTGTGACATCCTCAAAATTTATGATTCTAAATTTCAATTCAATTTTAAAATCAAGATTAATTTCCTAGAAATTTTCCTAAACTTATCTTCTTTCTTTTCCCTCATTTCCTTTTCCTCTTTTTTCTCTGTTCGTAGCCTGGCCAGCCGAACAACCTTCCCTGGACGAGGTCCAACTACCTGGCCGAACTCCAAAGTCCAAACCCCAAACCGTGTCTTTAACAAACTCCCTAAGTTATCCCTAATCCTAACTGAACTCATCTCTAACCAGTAGGGCAACGTATATGTATGTGTGGGTGGGGTGGCAGGGTGGACCATCTGTGGTGTGTCCTTGTGCTTGGGTGTGATGGGTCTTGGATAAATCCATTGCAATGTTTGGCTCCCTCCTGCATGCTAGGAGGTGGGGAGGGATGAGAGTCAACCGAGTGACCCAAAGGATTGGCATGTACATCTAAGAGGTTTTGGCATAGCTTGCTATGTCATGTGGGTAAAGTCGTATACCTCTGCAGAGTATTAAACTGTTCGAACAGGGGCGTCCCGGGTTAAGAATGAATGCGGGCAAGTGAGACACCACTGTTAGCATACATGGGATTGGTTTTGGTTGAGATGGGTTTGGTATGGTTCATGTTCCGAGCACAGGGTTGCTCGTGCTTGTGATATATTGGTCGGAGAGCGACCAAGGGCGGTGGAGCCCGTGAGATTGATGATTATGAATTAATAATGATGAGATTTATGGTCTTACTATTGTTATCATACTTTGAATGTTTTGGTCCAATATGATTTACAATCTACTTATGTCTATGCCTTGAAAATGCTCTTTATACTGAAAATAACTTTGTAACCTTTCCATTGTTCATATGCCAATCATGTTGAGGATATATTACCTCCTAGTGCGAGTACCTTTTGTACTCAACCCGGATGCTGCAATTTTAGGTTATGAAGATGACCCTACGCTTGAGTACTATTATCAAGCGGGGAATGACGGCGCTAGCGGATAAGATGCAGAATTCTAACTTCCAGTTGGTTGCCCATAGGGTTAATGAGGGCATACCACGCTGGTTTTTCGTTTGATATTGTGATGAATCTTTCGTTGCTATTCTGTTGAACAAACTTATGTTTTCGCTGCAACAAAACTCTGATTATGTTGAACTTATTGATTAGGCATCAGACCCTGATGCCCGGTTACATGAAAAAGATGTCTCTTGTTGTATGTGTTGTGTTATCTATCATTATGAGGATATGTGTGTGATGGTAGATGATCTTAGGAGCCATCACCGAGCACGTATTCGGGTACCCGGTTTACCTTTGATTCAATAGGGATTGCTTGTACGGGTTAGTTGTTGATCAGGTTGAAGATTAACATGTGTAGCTTGCTCAACAACCTGCTGAGACGTGTTGCTATGTTGATTTCCAACCATTTCGGATAGCAAGTCATATATCTATTGGGTCCAATATAAATTCAGAAGAGGGAGCCCACAGGCGACGGCATTGGCCGGCAATCGGCCTAGAAGGAAGGGGGAAGAAATCCCCCTCTTCCTAATTCAGTTTAAGAAGGAGGATGGGGAGGTTCCCTTGTGGGGAAGCTTCCCCAATCCAAGGAAGAGAAGGGGGTTGGCCAGGAGGAAGAAGGAAAGAGGGAAGAAGGAATAAAAAGTAAAAAGGGAAAGAAAGAAAAAGGAAGGAAAAATAGAAAAGAAATTTGAAAATTTTGGAAGGTTTGGATATTCATAAGATTTTATGAATTAGGAAAATTCAAATGTAATTTTAACATTTATTAAACTCTTTGAAATTTACCAAATTATTTCTTAATGAAATTAACCTTTTAGTTTATCTTAGAAATATAAAATATTTTATTATAATTTAGTAAACTCATATATTCTTAAAATAACCATTTTTAGTTATGTTTAGAATATAAAAGTAATTTTATTACAATTTAGTATTTAAAGCTTTTCTAGAAATGGAACATACTCATTTTTAATTATTTTCAAAGATTAAATAATTTAAAAACAATATGCAAATGTGTGATGCATGAGTTAAATATTTTTTTAAAAATAAGGATGTTACAACGCTCGCGAGGGTCTACGAGCCACATCACCCTCACATGCTAGGATGGGTGGCGCGAGGATGCCACGTGGGCCTATTGCCCATTGGTTGGGCTATCGTCTAATCAATATGTTTATATTTATTTAATTTAAAAAGAAATAATTCAGGATACGTCGCTTGAAAGATGTGCATTCTATAATATAACATTCATCTATCGCTGACACGTGTTGCTCGTGCTTGTGATATATTGGTCGGAGAGCGACCAAGGGCTGTAGAGCCCATGAGGTTGATGATTTTGAGTTCATGATGATGAGATTTATGGTCTTACTATTGGTATCATACTTTGAATGTTTTGATCCAATACGATTTACAATCTACTTATGTCTATGCCTTGAAAATGCTCTTTATGCTGAAAATAACTTTGTAGCCTTTCGATTGTTCGTATATGACCTCCTAGTGTGAATACCTTTTGTACTTAACCCGGATGCTGCAATTTCAAGTTATGAAGACGATCCCACGCTTGGGTACTACTATCAAGCGGGAAATAACGACACTAGCGGCAAGATGTGGAATTCTAGCGTCCAGTCAGTTGCCCATGGGATTAATAGGGGCATACCACGTTGGCTTTTCTTTTAATATTATGATGAATTTTCCGCTGCTATTCTGTTGAACAAACTTATGTTTCCGCTGCAACAAAACTCTGATTATGTTGAACTTATTGATCGGACAGCAGACCCTGATGCCCGGTTACATGAAAAAGATGTCTCTTGTTGTATGTGTTGTGCTATCTATATTGTGAGGATATGTGTGTGATAGTAGCTGATTTTAGGAGCTATCACCGAGCACATATTCGGACACCCGGTTTACCTTCGATTCAATAGAGATTGCCCGTACGGGTTAGTTGTTGCTCGGGTTGAAGATTAACATGTGTGGCTTGCTCGGCAACCTGCTCAGACAGCTCTTATGTTGATTTCCAACCATTTTGGATAGCAAGTCATATATCTATTGGGTCCAATGTAAATTCAGAAGAGGGCGCCCATAGGCGGTGGCACCGACCGGCAATCGGTCTGGAAGGAAGGGGAAAGAAATCCCCTCTTCCTAATTCGGTTTAAGGAGGAGGATGGGGAGGTTCCCTTGTGGGAAAGCTTCCCCAATCCGAGAAAGAGAAGAAGAAGGGGGTCGGCCAAGGAGAAGGAAAGCGGGAAGAAGGAATAAAAAGTAAAAAGGGAAAGAAAGAAAAAGGAAAGGGAAAATAGGAAAGAAATTTGAAAATTTTGGAAAGTTTGGATATTCATAAGATTTTATGAATTAGGGAAATTCAAATGTAATTTTAACATTTATTAAACTCTTTGAATTTTACCAAATTATTTCTTAATGAAATTAAACTTTTAGTTTATCTTAGAAATATAAAATATTTTATTATAATTTAGTAAACTCATATTCTTAAAATAACCATTTTAGTTATGGTTAGAATATAAAAGTAATTTTATTACAATTTAGTATTTAAAACTTTTCAAGAAATGGAACATACTCATTTTTACTTATTTTCAAAGATTAAATAATTTAAAAAATATTCAAATGCGTGATGCATGAGTTAAATATTTTTTTTAAAAAAGAAGGATGTTACAACGCTCGTGAGGGTCTACAAGCCACATCACCCTCACATGCTACGATGGGTGGTGCAAGGATGCCACGTAGGCCTATTGCCCATTGGTTGGGCTATCGTCTAATCAATATGTGTATATTTATTTAATTTAAAAAGAAATAATTCAGGATACGCCGCCTCAAAGATGTGCATTCTATAATATGACATTCATCTATCACTGACACGTGTGCTAGCATACTATGAAATCTCCCTTAAAAAGTGTGGATATTAAAAATATATAGATTAAAAAATTCAAGCGAGGGGTGATAGATGGTGCTACTCACTTACTAAGCGCCGTGGGCCTCATGCTTCTCAAATTTTCGGATGGTTGAACGGGCTGGGCTGCGCGTTCACTTCACTCACAAAGGCACAAGCTGGGCTGGCCATGGCCATGGTTCAGGTGAATACGCACCTAGGGGTGAAAACGGATCGGATAATGGTTGAACCATATCCGTATCCGTATTATTTTTTGGATTTGAATCCGGATACGGATAGTCCGGATACGGATGCAGAAACGGATATTGACGGATACGAATACGGGTCGAATATGGATCGGATCGAATACGGTTGCGGATACCGACCGGAACATTTAAACCCAATAAATTGTATGCCCAAAATCAATTATAACACATAAATAACTCAATTAATTAAAATATTATTATAATTTATACTTGCGAGAAGGTTATGGGCCTAAATGACTAGCCCGGTGGGCGATGGGCTAGTTCGCTCTGCATCTAAAAGGCTAAATCTTCCATTTACAATGCATATTTGCCTGTTGGGCCTTTGTATTGGGCTGGTGGGCTGAGATCCGAATAAGGATCCGAATTTGTACAATTCCGGATATCCGGTTCCGGATCCGAATCCGTCGGATATCGTCTGAACCGGATCCGAATCCGGATCCGAAGAAAAACTATCCGGATCCGACAGTTCCGGATCCAGATCCGAAAATATCCGATCCGATTGGTTCCGAAACCGTATCCGACCGGTCCGGACCGGAAAGATCCGGATCCGTTTTCATCCCTATATGCACCCGCGTGAAGCCTTGCCGATGCGTGTGCGTCCACTTAACTGTATATAGTAACAGCAGTTTAAGTAGTACTATGGTGCAACGCAAATGCGATCAGTTATCTTCTAAAAAAAAATTTGCAATCAGTTATACATGCAGCTCAAATAATGGTACTATGTACGGTATACGGCAGGCCTCCTCTTGGAACATTGTCTATCTTGTATACGTATTGCTGAGAGTAGTGGTGTAGTGGTCCTGCGAATCTCTCTGCTTGTTCGTCCGTTCCTATACGCTTCCGGTCGAGGCGGTGAAGCTTCCCAATCAGCACGCTTCCTAATCATGCAATATACTCCATGTATAATTGCAATATACTCCATATATAATTGCCGACAGAGCGAGCGGATTCTATTTCTATAGAGCAAATTAAACCAGACTATTCCATGCTAATCATGTTTTTTTATTGCACTTGGTGTAATCCATCAAAGTCGATCGAGTTTCTTGAAGAAGAGAGATGTACACGGTTCAACCACCTGTTGGATATGAAAATCACAGGATGATATATACATGTTGACTTGTTTGTATGGACTCATACACCAAGGGAAATTTTTTTTAACCCTTTGTAAATAATTATTTTAATATTAACCCCCGCGAAAAAATATTTTCACATCTAACCCTTTTGGCCGCGCCACTGCGGTTGACGCGGCTAATGTCCACTACCGCGCCAGTGCATGTGCACGGCAGGATCAAGTTGCCGCGCCAGGCGGTCTGGCGTGGCAGGGTTGGCCCATGTGGCAGCCATATGAACCGCGTTCCTCGGTGTCAGCGTGTTACTGGCACGTCAGTGGACATTAGCCACGCCAACCGTAGTGGCGCGGCCAAAAAGGTTAGATGTAAAAATATTTTTTCGTGAAGGTTAATATTAAAATAATTATTTACAAAGGGTTAAAAAAAAATTTCGCTCTACACCCAGGGCTGTAGCCTATCCTACAATTGTACGTCTCTATTATATTTTTTTAATAATGGAATTGTTGAATTTTTCCTAACTGTACTTCCTCCTCCTACGGTAGACCCGATCAATACGGCGTACGTGCACTTGCGTGTGCCTCCGTCGCCACCAATGTCGCTAGGTCGTTGCCCTCCCTTCTATGTATATGTACCTGTCAATCCTAATGAATGGACTTGGTGTTCTTCTGTAATTCAACTTGGTATGAGAGCCTTTCTCTCCCTCGCCATGAGTGAACTCAATTCAGCCTCTAGTGCAGCCATCGACCTCCAGAACACTGACGCCACTGCTGCCTCTGATCTTCAAAACACTCCTGATCCCCATGGCACAGGGGCCCAAGCTGCACATCTCTCCGATAACTTCCTTGCCGTAGCTTCTTTGTAACATTCCAATTTTATTCAAAAGAAATAAAACTTAAATTGTTTAAAAATTTAGAAATAAAGGAAATAAGTTAGTAAAAATGTAAAGCATAGGGAATTTAGTTTTCCAAAATCTAAATTACCGGTAAAAATGTTGGTTAATATATAGACTCTAATAGGACATTATTTAGAATTTATAAAATAATTTCTACCCCTAGACCCTATTTTTAATAGGATAGATAATAGGGAAAAGAAAAGACAAAAGAGAAAAAAAAAGAAAAATAAAAACGAAAATCCTTCCCAGCCCATCTCTCTCTCCCTGCCGGTCTCCCCCCGCGCGCGCCCTGTGGGCCCTTTCCGCGCGCCTCGGCCCAGCTCATCGACGTGGCCCCTGCTTGGACCGCCGCTGACCTCCGTGACGACAGGACAACCCGGGCCTCCCCCGATCTTGCCTTTGCTGCAGGTAACTTTCGGTAGATCCCTAGAAGCTTTTAGCGCCATTAGCGCCTAGCTAGGGCCTTAGGATGGCCGGCGCCATGGAGAGCCGTGACTCACTGAGGACTTGGTGAGTCATTTTGTTTTGTAAAACATTCTTCTATATGTTTTTTATATTGTTGTACCTTTCTTTTTAGAGACAAGATGATCATGAGAAGAAGCAACCACATAGGGCAAAGGTGTACCTAGCAACTCACAAAAAAAAGAGAGGGCAAAGATAAAAACGACCATGTGGTATTTTATATACTGATAATTTTTTCATGTTACTAGTTTGTGTTTCCTATAATATATAGAATATGCATGTTTTATCTTTTTGTAGGCTATATTGGAAAACCTTATTGATGGACAACCAATGTTAGCACAAAATGACAAAGGAAGAGTCGTATGGAAAGGTGATGCACTACATCAAGTGTTGGGTAAGGAACAACCATGACAAATCCACGGCATGGGATTGCTTCCACGATCTAAACAAGTTTATGGTCATGCATCACATCATTTCAAGAACATGAATATTACTACAGATGATGGTACATCATTTGAAGAAGAGACGCAAGCTATGCAAGAGATGCAAGAGATGAGGGAAGAAATGAAAAAACAACGGTTACTTCTTGAACAAGTTCTGAACAAGCAAACAAACTATGGGAGCAATGAACCAGCAATGGTAATTATGATCATTATTCTTTATGTCAAATTGAAATTTTACTTAAAAGTGATATTCTTTTTTGTAGGTGAATTATGAAGCAACAGATAATGATAATAATCAACATGCAATACATTCCAAAAAAAGGTATTTGTTATAATTTTTCTTTAATTTTACCTCTCTTTATTTGCCATTAACTTTATTGAATTATGCAGAGAGTTCAGTGCAATGCATGGCCTCTAGGAGATTCAGTGAGTAAACAAAGTGATACATTTATGGTAAATTGCTTATATACTATAGTTATTCCCTTTTAATAGCTGATTCTTATAAATAATAATTAGTGTTTTCCAATCAAATATAGGACCAACGGATCATAAATGATGATAATGATTTTTTTATTTCCTAACAAAAAGGTTAGAAAATTGATGTTAACTCATTATATAAGAATATATTGTAATTAGTTGATTTACATGCTTGTATGATAGAAGCAATATCATGAGGACGAGACTCGCACACAGCAACCATGTCAAAATGGATCATTCGCGTCACAGAAGGCTTTTATTTTTCAACAAGAGGTAATTCTAATATACATAGAAATCTACTTGTTGCATAATGTAGTTAAATATGCATATTACTTGCTTTGTTTTAACAATCTGACATCATGTAGCATTTTCCATGTGTTTATAAAAAAAAAAGATATCAGACAATGACTTGTTTATCAAACAAGATATCTAGATATACTATTGTAGTACTTGTGGTCTTATATTCCTAGCTATTTATGCAAATATTCTATTGTGAATTCCGCGATATATTTGCTTATATGGTATAAATTGTATCATATATCCATAGATAAATAAGAAGGAAAATCAAGGTTTGCATAATCATACAAAGACTACACATCGGCAAGACACTCAAAATATGGCTTCACGCTACAAATCTTTAAAGTTTTCAATGAAGGTATAAATGCATAACACCAAAGATGTTCTTATGTAGGTTAGTTCATACAACTAATTCATGTTTTTCATACTAACATAATAAGCATGTTAATGATAATATAGGTTGGTACCATGGTAATTCCCAAGACTGCAATATACCCAAACAAAGAATGTGTTGCATATGCTACATATTTGAGTTGCAAACCAATCGAAAAAGTTGAGGATATTGAGATAGATAATGAGTTTACAAAAGTCACTATCAATCATCCTGTTGTGGAAAATGAGGAATTGATAAGGCCAATCAACCGATGCAAGACAATTGGTGATGCTTATGTTGAAGGAAGACCGATTGCTTGGCCCTCTACTTGTGTATGTTAATAGTCACTTGCTTCAATTATGATAAGTACATATAAATATTTTTTTTGGTAATTGTAATCCTAACTGTTAAATATTTTTTGTAGGTTCAAAAGATTAATGGTTGTTACTTTTTATTGCTATATATGGATGAAGGGAAAAGGATCAATACATGAAGATGACTTAGGATTATATATATTTTAAATTTTGTGATGAAGCAATTGTAATATTATTATGACACATTTTTTTTTCTACAATCACTTAGTTATGTATGATATGGAATGATGTTAAAAATATTTATACCGTTGTATGCAATGGAGAGCATCACTACATTTATGTTCATAATTTGTGTTAACTAATTTTTTTGAAGTATTTGAGTTTGTATGTTTGTGAAAATGAAAAATTATGATATTATTCGAATATGTTGAGGGAGCATTAGTTATGTTCCACAGTGATAAAAACGATATGTAGTGCCATTGTGTGTTGATCAATTAGAAAAATTATGTTACTATACAAATTATTGTATGTCTCTACTATGTTGGTGCAGCTGAAAAAATGTGTAACAGTAGTATAATTGTAACATCTTTTTTTTTATATATAGCATCACATTTAGATGTGTTACTGTAGTATAGTTGTATCACTTTTCTTAATATACTTGATCATATTTAAATGCGTTACTAACACTTTTTTTTAATATACAAGGACACTTATTTGGTGTTACAGTAGACCATACTACAACAACATGGGCAACTGTAACACTAATCAGTTGTGTTACAGTATACCTCTGTAACATTTTTCTTGACCTAGAGTAACACTAGCCATTTCCTGACGTAGTGGTGCGTCACCCTGGGGAGCCCTAGTAATATTTGTCAAAAAGAAGGATGGAACCTTAAGGATGTGTGTGGATTACCGATCGCTCAATGAAGTTACTATCAAGAACAAGTATCCGCTGCTACTGATTCATGACTTGTTTGATCAGCTAAAAGGAGCCTATGTGTTCTCGAAGATTGACTTGAGATCGGGTTATCATTAGATAAAAATTAAGAAGTCAGATATACCTAAAACGGCTTTTACTACCCGATATGGACTGTATGAGTTCACAGTAATGTCATTTGGTTTGACTAATGCCCCAGCTTATTTCATGTACCTCATGAATAAGGTGTTCATAGATTTCCTAGATAAGTTTGTGGTGGTCTTCATAGATGACATTCTAGTGTACTCCAAGACAAAGGAAGAGCACGAAATCCACTTTCATCTGGTGTTAGACAAGCTAAGGGAGCACTAACTGTTGCAAAGTTCAGCAAATGTGAGTTTTGGATGAAAGAAATTTCTTTCCTGGGTCATGTTATATCAGCTGGAGGTGTAGCAGTGGACCCGAAAAAGGTTGAATATGTGATAGAATAGAAACAGCCCAGGTCAGTGACCCAAGTCAGAAGTTTCCTAAGGCTAGCAGGATACTACAGAAGGTTCATTGAAGATTTCTCCAAGATAGCTCGTCCCCTGACCAACCTCTTGAAGAAGGAAAAGAAGTTTGAATGGACGAAAGCATGCGAGTCCAGCTTTGAGGAATTAAAGCAAAGATTGACATCAGCTCCCGTGTTGGTTCTGCCAGATATTTAGAAGGACTTTGAAATCTTTTGTGATGCGTCCAAGCAAGGATTGGACTGTGTACTCATACAAGAAGAAAGAGTTGTGGCCTACGCTTCCAGACAACTCAAGCCCCATGAGCAAAATTACCGTACCCATGACTTGGAGCTAGCCGTTGTAGTTCACGCCCTAAAAATTTGGAGACACTACCTAATTGGCAACAGAACGGAGATTTACACCGACTATAAGAGTTTAAAGTACATCTTCACCCAACCAGATCTAAACCTCAGACAGAGAAGATGACTGGAGTTGATTAAAGATTATGATTTGGGAATCCACTAGCATCCAGGAAAAGCAAATGTAGTAGCTGATGCCTTGAGTCGGAAGTCCTATTGCAACAACATGATGGTTAAGGAAGCCCAACTGGAGTTACACAAGGAATTTAAGAAATTGAATCTAGGGTTGGTCGATGAGGGCCATGTGGACTCCCTAAAATTACTTCCAACGCTCATGGAGAAGATCATAAAAGGACAGAAAGGTGATGCTGAAGTAACGGAGATAAATGAAAGGATTAAGAAGGGTAAAGCCCTAGGATTTTTCAAAGATGACATAGGAATACTGTGGTTTGGGACTCGGATATTTGTACCTGATGTTAAAGAAATAAAAGGGACCATTCTTAAGGAATCTCGTGACACACCCTTATCCATTCATCTTTGTAGCACCAAAATGTATTTGGATTTGAAGGAGTCATATTGGTGGACTGGAATGAAAAAGGAAGTGGCTGGGTATGTAGCCCTTTGCGACAACTGCTAGCGAGTTAAGGCAGAACATCAGAGACCAGCCGGTCTGTTGCAACCCTTAAAAGTACTTGAATGAAAATATGAAGAAATTGGCATGGACTTCATCATCGGGTTACCAAGGACCCAGTCTGGTTATGACTCCATATGGGTCATAGTGAACAGACTTACTAAAATAGCCAATTTCTTGCCTGTTCGCACCACCTACTCTGGAGACAAGTTAGCCGAGTTGTACATGAATAAGATAGTTTGCTTGCATGGAGTGCCCAAGAAAATAGTATTTGATAGAGGTACTCAGTTCAGTTCCAAGTTTTGGCAAAAGCTCCATGGTTTCTTGGGAACGAAGTTGAACTTTAGCACCACCTACCACCCTCAAACGGATGGGCAGACAGAAAGGACAAATCAGATTTTGGAGAACACGCTTAGAGCTGGTGCACTCTCTAACCAAGGGGTTGGGATAAACAGTTGCCTTATGCTATGTTTGCCTACAATAATAGCTACCAATAATGTATCAAGATGGCTCCTTTTGAAGCCCTATATGGAAGAAAATGTCGTACCCCTCTCTATTGGCAAGAGACAGGTGAAGGAAAAGTGTTCGGACCCGACTTGTTGGTAGACGTAGAAAAGCAAGTCAAACTAATTCAGCAACGGCTCAAGGCTGCTCAGTCTAGCCAAAAGAGCTATACTGATAACCGTCGCAGGGACCTAACCTTTGCCATGGATGATTTCGTGTACCTCAAGGTGTCCCCGCTCAAGGGAATCCACAGATTCAGAATCAGTGGTAAGATTGCGCCCAGGTATATCGGTCCTTTCAGAATCCTTGCGAGAAAAGGAGAAGTGGCATACCAGCTAGAGTTGCATGAATGGTTGCTAGATGTGCACAATGTCTTCCATGTCTCACAGCTGAAGAAGTGCTTAAGGGTGCCCGAAGAGCAGATGCCTATGGAAGCTTTGGACTTGGAGGTTGATTGGACGTATAAGGAATACCCAGTCAAGATTCTAGATGAAGCAGTCCGCAAGACCAAGACTACAACCATTCGTTTTTGCCGAGTTCAATGAAACAACCACCCATAATCAGAAGCCACCTGGGAAAGGGAAGAAGACCTTCGTGCCGAATTTCCAGGCCTGTTTGAGTCCTTGGAATCTCGAGGACGAGATTCTTCTTAAGTGGGGGGAGGTTTGTAACATTCCAATTTTATTCAAAAGATATAAAACTTGGATGGTTTAAAAATTTAGAAATAAAGAAAATGAGTTAGTAAAAATGTAAAGCATAGGGAATTTAGTTTTCCAAAATCTAAATTACCGGTAAAAATGTTGGTTAATATATAGACTCTAATAGGACATTATTTAGAATTTATAAAATAATTTCTACCCCTAGATCCTATTTTCAATAGGATAATAGGGAAAAGAAAAGACAAAAGAGAAAATATAAAAAGAAAATCGAAAATCCTCCCCAGCCCATCTCTCCCTCCCAGCCTGTCTTCCCCGCGCGTGCGCCCCATGGGCCCTTTCCGCTTTCCTTAGCCTAGCACGCCGACGTGGTCCCTGCTCGGACCGCTGCCGACCTCCGCGATGACAGGACAACCTGGGGCTCCCCCGACCTCGCCTTTGCTGCAGGTAACTTTCGGTAGATCCCTAGAAGCTGACAGGACAATTCGTTTTATTTTTATCTCGTAGGCGAGTCTAAAAGTTCCCTAAATCCTAAATTTCATGGCCATCCGACTCTCGATGCCACCTTGGGAAATTCTCGAAGTTGGAGATAAGACAAATAAGTCAGAGCTCATAAGCCCAAAAGAACACCCCCTTAGGATGGCTGGCGCCATGGAGAGCCGTGACTGCCGCCGCCACCCTTCGTCGCGCCGCCATCTCCGTCCTTCTCCGGTGACGGTACGATCTCCCCTAGGATTGCCCTGAGCCCTAGTGCCTGTTTCCCCAACCTCATCGGCCCGAGGTGACCCGAGCCACCAACGCACCGTCGACCTTTCTCTCCGGCCGCGCCGGGCCGGAGGAAGACGACGTGCGCGTCAAGTCACCGGTCAGCACCACTGACTAGTGGGCCTGCGAGCTTAGCCGTTAAGCAAAGCGGTTAGCGCTAAGGTGTCACTGACACGTAGGGCCCACGAAGTTTAAACCTCAGGGTTAGCCCGCGTGTCATATTTCCGTCACCGATAGGTGGGCCCGATGGACCCACCCGTTAGGTTTAGTGGAAACGCACTTCTTCGAGTATGTGTTCCTCACGCGGTGCCGAGCACATTTGCTAGATTTACCCATTTAGAAAGCCAGAGAATGGAGATAGAATTGCTAAAAATAACAAAAAGCTTCCAAAAATACTAGAAAAATTCTGTAAAATACTAGATGGATTTCTAGATTTAATAAAAATATTAAACTCAACACTCTAGTAGGATTGTTAGTATGTAAAAAATCAAATAACCTCCTTTAAGCTTATTTAATGAATTGCAAAAATGGAAACTTATAGTATTTTATCCCTTGAGTTACAAAACCAATTTTCGTAAAATTCTTCGCAGAAATTTGATTGCTAGTGTGTTTCTTGTGCGAAGATAGATCCCGAGGAATTCGTGAAGGCCCCCGCCAAAGACGCTTACCCGTACTAGGAGTTTGACCAAGGCAAGTCCCTTGATTCATATTGAACGAAGCATTGTCTTATTTAAAGGTTTTTGTTAGTATTCAGAAAACTGCATGCTAATTATAAAATAAGTAATCAGTAGAGCTTAGTTATCACCAGAAATTAAAATGTTGTTCTGTCCCTTTATAAATTTTGAACCCTAGGGATATCTATAACTACATTGCTTACAAATTTCTTTGTATTATGATGAAAATGCTATACATAATTATAGGATTTCACCATGATTTCGTATGATTGCAACTGTGTGGTTTGGTAAAATATGACATCGGGGGAGATGCCAGGGATTGGAATGTGTTTCTACTCTCCCCTTAAAATGATCTGACTAGGGAGGACCCGGTTGTCGGTATGGTGCAGGTGATGCACGGTTTCGGGTTTGTGTTAGTACTCCTTCTCTAGTCTAAGGACTGTCCTTCCTATGATCCTATGAACTGAGCCTTACAGTACAGTCTTAGGTCCCATTATGGGATGGACCTGGCCTATTAAGCTTAAATCTCTAGTAGCTACTTGCTGGTGGTGATGTCCCTTGTAGGCATCTGGGTTGCATGGACAGGGAGGATGTATCCCTGTTCGTCGGCGCCTTGGACCTTGTTTCCTCGGCCTTATTGTACAACGTGAAGACTTGGGCCGTGGGTCGAACCCCCATAGAGTGCCCAGGAATGATTCATAGAGCAAGTGCTATTAGGGCTTTCAGCCCAAACGGCTTTGTGGTACGCACCGCTGGTGTATTATCTCCTAAGGGTAAAGTGTATCCACTCTGCAGAGTTAAACTGTCATGATAGCCGTGCCCACGGTTAAGAACATGCGAAGGGACTGATCATATGGTAGATCCTTCTTTTCAAAACAGGTTTTGGTGTGAGTAAGGATTTTATAGACGGAATTACAAAACTGGATTGGCAGAGGAAAAAACTCTTTCAAACGGTTTGGTTTACCGCAACTGTTTCCAAAACTGCTTTTCTCTCTCTTAGGATAAAAATTTGGAGAACTGACTTTCTGCAAATTTTTTCCAAACCTACCCTTGTACTGAACCCTATCCTGCACTTATCTCCCTCACTTGCGGAGTACAATTGTACTCACCCTTGCTATTTCTCTGTGTCTTTTTCTAAACTTCAGTCGAGGGACAGTTCGCGGAGGACCCGCAGTACGACGACTTCGGTGCTGACTATGAGACGGGTGATTACGAGGACTTCTCGGAAGACTAGGGCCACTTCCTACTGTCTGTCTGCTTGTGGGGAAATAGTAGTAACTGTCTAGTGGCACGCGTGTGTTAGTGCATGTGGACCCTGTGTTGTATTCCGCTAAACTCTGATTCGCAACCTGCGTGTCGTCATGTTTGTACTGGACTGGGGTTATGCCCTGCTATGTAATAATTTATTTCATTTGGTGATGTATCACTCTGTTTGGACTGTGTGTACTGGCTGTTAATCCTTGGGACTAGTACGAAATGCACAGACGGTTCGGTCTCCTTTGACCGGGTCCCGACATTCTTACTCCTTGCTTTCACCTCCATCCACCATGTCAACATTCATAGTTACATCCCTTTAAAATTAGATGTAGCCACCAACAACTAAAAGAAATGGCACAATTTCATGCTGTTTGTCCTCTCCAAGTTTGATGCTCCACATTATGTGGAAGACGCCGCTAGTCCCCGCCATGAGGGTGTCGAATGGCGTCGCACGGACAACACCGTCTCCCTGTGAATCTATTCCACTATCTCTGATGAGCTTCTTGATATTGCCATGGCACCGAGTACATTGCCTACGGCGCCTAGAGCCATCTCCATACCTTCTTCCTCAACAACCAGCCCAGCCACACCATCCATCTGAGCAACTAGTTTTGCACCTCCGTGCAAGGCGACATGATCATCACAACCTACTGTCGATGACTGAAGGGTCTGTAAGTTCAAAGTAGCCCTTGTGTGATTTTGGTGATTAATGACAAACACTAATTGATCACAAATATTATTTTATAACAAGCATTTATTAACTAATCTTTTTAAAACTAATATGCCGTATTTGATGCTATCTCTTTAGTCTCTATTTAGATATAAAGAATTGTTCATCCAAACAAAGTATGTATTGTAAATGTATTGAATGCTTGATTTATTGCTTGATTAATTTAAAAACTCCATATGAGACCTACTTACTTATTATTGATTTGTTTGTCTCATATTTCAAATAGAAGAGAAATATATGTCTAATAGTAAAATTTAGTCCTCTTTTGAAAGGGGTTCGGTGGACCGGCGTGGTCTAGTAGACCGAGGACGACCAGACCAAGGAGGTCTAGTGGAATATGGCTTGCCGAACCAAGGCGGTCTGGTCTGGCCGGACCCTTCGCCGGACCACCGTCCAATGAGATTCAGTCCGGGTCCCATGATCGGACGGCTTGCGGTATTTTGATCTTTTGAAGGTCTTTTCGAGCTCGGATGGAAAAAGTTTATGTATGAATGTTGTAGAGCATTTCAAAACATATATTTTTAGCATTATGGAGTTTTTCATTTGATCATTGTATGATATTATATAAATTAATTGTGTGCTGCTATGGTAAGAAAGATGCTGAAAATTGCACTTTCATGCTAGGTTGTTAGGTTGCTAGGTTGCTTTGAGCTCCTGTTTAGCATTGTGTTAATTGTTGATTCATTGATGCTTTGTGATAGCATAGGTGGTTTTTAGACTAATGTGGATCAAGTTGAAATCAATATGATTTGAATCGATAGCTATATGCATTGGATTATAATATAAACATATTTTGGTATCTTCCTATCCTGTGCATTGTGATCTAGTGTTCTATTCATAAGATGCACTCATCTGTGGTCTTATTCTATAACAAGTGTTTCCCATGCATGATGATCTTAATTTTAAAACACATGTAGTGCTTAAATGGTAAAGCCTATTGTCGGGACCCGCAAAACAGAGTCGAGTCCCTTCTGTGCTTTACTTGTACTAGTCCTTGGATCAAGTAGCTAGTACACACAGATTCCAGATCTTTGGATCATTGCCATTACAATTCGAACAAATATTATATCAGAGTGCGTTACAAGATGCTAAATCAGAGTACAAAATTTAGGCACGCAGGCCTTACACAGCGGAAGTCTAACATGCAGCGGAAGTCTTAACAGTCTTCCATAACTCCAAATGGAAGAGGCAAAATACAACAACCAATCCCACAGGCGAGCTGTAGTAGCGTCCTAGGCGTCAGATAAATCTTCATCTTAAACTTCAGCAGCGAAATCTTCAACTTGGTACATTTCCTCCTCGGGATAGGGGCAGTGCTGATCCAGACCTGCTCGTTGGAATGAGCAGCCCCGCATAAAAGGCGAGGGTGAGTATACATTATACTCAACAAGTAAGGCTGACTAAATGCAACTAAGGCTAACAAAGGAAGGGTAAGGGTTTATTTTGCATAAAGCCAGTTTTACAAGTTTGCTTAAGATTTTATAAAATGGTTTAAAAAGTGTTGAGGGAAAAACATATATTTAAATCATTTTCTTTGAAACTCCGGCCTCGACCGGTTTTGCCCAAACCTGGCTACTCACGGCACCCACCGTGCAAACACCCTCATCGCTCACAGCACCCACTGTGAGGAGAGAAACCAAAACACACGACGATGATCGTGGTTTTCCTTTAAAACACCATGTTAAAAACAAATAGGTAAGAAGTACCATGAGGCAGCTCCCCGTCATCCGCCCTTGACCGTGAGCACGGCCATCATGATAGTTGTACACTCTGCAGAGGTTGCACACTTTACCCAAGCGAGGTGGTTCCTTCTAAGGTGCCCCCAAGAAAAAATGATCACCACAAGGCCTTTCTCCAACATCCTCCTAGTTAAGGCATTCCCGCTAAGATTTCCACTGCAATGTCCCTCTTGCGCCGATAGAACAACACCGATTGTCTACTCCACCGACTGGAATGCCAAAGTCAGGAGTCCGAAGGATACTCAACCAAGGCCCGCCCATACAGGCACACATGGTCGCACTGTTGTACTTAGCTCGTCTACCTCAAGGAATCGGTCCTTAGGGACCAGGGTGGTTCCCACACTAGGCCCAAGTCTCGTGCTTGCTGCACCAACCTTGCAACCATCCACCCCGATCAGGTTTTATAAAATATTTTTACCTGATAGCACCCACTATCCCAACTGCACCCATTTGCAAACATGACAGCACCAACTGTCTTTTAAAAATCCACGTTAAACAAGCATTTGATATTATCATCATGTAACCAATTTAATATGATTGCAACTAAGCATAGCTAATATGATCAAAACCTAATTCAAGGGATGGCAATATTCAAAGACTAAATAATTAGTCCTAGGGCAGCAAGGTATAAGTTTAATAAGATAATATTAAATGGGGTTTTAACTATGGTTAACAAATAGCATTTTTCTACATCTTTAACATAGCATGCAAGTTAACAATTCTAGGAAAATCCTTTATAAACATAGGTAGCGAAGTTCAGCACTTGCCTTGATCAACACAGCCTTGGTGATCTTCCGGAGGGTTGATCGCAAAACTATCATCGCTAGATCCTAACAAAGGAATTAACAAAAATAAACACATAAAAAATAAAACATGAAATGACATGCATGCTCATGCTTATACAAAATTCATCTCAAATAGGTGCACGTAATCTTTCTGGTCAAATAATATTTATTTACAAATTGTTAAAACAAAATTAGCAAAATAACAAATTAAGGGCATTTGTCATTAATAAATAAATTATGCAGAACATTAAATATGCTCAATAAATCATAAAAAATTACTGAATGGTAGAACACATTTTTACAAACATTAGGGAATTTATTTTGTAATTTTTAGATTTGTAGAATTAAAGTTATAAATTTTTAGTTATGAATTAAAGTTAGAAAAGAAATTGGGCTCGGCTGCTGGGCTTGGCCCAAGATTGCGTGGCCTAAACGGGCGAAGCGCGCGCGTGTAAGGGGACAAGGCGGCCTAGCCAGCAGCCAGTGGTAGTCTTGACGGCAAGACAACCTGTGTGCAATGCCTAGCACAGCGATTCATGGCGGTGCACCACAGCCCAGACTAGCCGTGGTGAAGGAGGCGGCGGCAGGGTGGGTGAGGGAGGCGATGGCATTGGAAGGCCTTGGGTGGCTGTCCCATGGCGGATGGAGGAGTGGTGCGGCCCGGCGGTGTGGCCGGCCATGGGGAGGAGGAAGTGCATGACGACGGGATTACCCAGCAGCGCTTCGGCCAAAATTGGTCGTGGGGTAATTTCTATGACACCTAGGGATGAAGAAGAAGTCATGGGGATGGTAGAGGAGACAATGCAATTGAATCTCACCGCTCGAAACCGACTATTTTGATGAACAGGCGCTGTTGCAGATTCCGGCGAGGTCTTCAGCGATCGAATTCGTCACGCTCGGTCAACGATTCTGCGAGCGCTTTGTTGGGATGGATCCGCGATGAAGATAGCTAGGATGTCCTTGGACGGTTTGACGAAATTCGCATCGAGGCGGTGCTGAGGAGAGGAAGAGTAGAGGCGGCCAAGAATTGGGTGGCCGAGCTTTGGCGTTAGATTGCCGGAGCTACGGACCTCGGATCCGCAAGTTCCTGGGCAAACTAGAATCATGAGAAGAATATATAGGACGTCCCGGAACAGTTGTGAAAATGGATACTTACTTGTGGCCGAATCGAAGAAAAATGAAACAAGGAAAGGAGGAG
Organism: Olyra latifolia; assembly: GCA_036346145.1. NCBI lineage: Eukaryota > Viridiplantae > Streptophyta > Magnoliopsida > Poales > Poaceae > Olyra > Olyra latifolia. The sequence goes on from CM070525.1 coordinate 60,004,393, forward strand.
TTCGGCTGGATGTTTCTGAGGGAGACAGGGAGAGATGGAGGGGGGGTTTCTAGCATGTTAATGCCACTAAAGTGAGCTATGAAACCAATTGGAGAATTAAGAAGGATTAAAGCTATGGGGAGGTTAGGGAGTGAATGGAGGGGTTATGGAGTGAATGAGAGGTGAATGTTTCTGCGTTTGTACAGAGAGAGAGAGAGAGAGATGGAAACAGAGAGGAGGGAAAAGAGAGATGGAGAGGGAAAAAGAGAAGATGACAGGTGGGGTCGGGGGTTAGGGAAGGGTTTAAAAAAATGCCTTTTTCTAATTTTCTCTTTTAAAAACCAATTTACCAATATAATTTTATTTTCTCTTTTGCAATTTAAATACTTATACTTTAATAACCACCCAAAATTATTTGCAAACAACTCAATTAATTTTAAAGTTTTTATTAAACAAGTAACATACTCATTTTATTGAAAATTATTTTATTAAAGAGAATTTTAATGCAATGCAATGCAATGCATGATGCAAATGAGTTTTTTTTTTTTTGAAAATGAGGATGTTACACCTATCAAACTTACTTATCTTCTATTGAGTTTTGGGACTAATAACTTTCATGAGTTATGTGTAGAGAATTAGATCCCATGAAGTGAATGACAACTAACTAAGTGACATCAAGGGATGACGGCCAAGTCAATGTCAACAAGACGGAAGTCGCCAAAGGTTGATGATCAAGTCGGAATCGATAGGACGGGAGGATCATTAGGTGGATGGTCAAGTCAAGATCGATGGAACGGAGGAGTCATCAAGAATTTGTGATAGTCAACGTTGATTAAATGAAGGCATCATTGTGTGTGAAACAACATCAAGAAAAGGATGCACTGTGTGAAGGTATGGCTAGTATAGAGCTAAGGATATTTCCTAGTCTTTTACCGGTCTCGGTGTTGGTTGAAAGACCGGATTAGTATGATAGACCGCCGTACTATTAAGAGGGAATCAAGGTATTTGGATTACATTGGATCATCTATACCTAGTTGCACACTCTCAATCTTGTTTTTCGTCGATCTCTTAGGAGTGGTAGTGAAGTGAGGTTAGTAGGGTTGTAGGCGTATGTTGCCGAACCGTCCTATGCCGCCGGGCCATGGTGGTCCGGGTCAACTAGACCTTTGTCCAATAGGGGTGGCAGCGTGTGCCATCGAACCACCCCTATGCCGCTGTGGAAAACATGGGCCCTGGGTATCCGAAGATACACTACTGGACGTACCACCTCCTTGGGCCGAGTCAATTGGGCCTTCCAGAAGGCAGGCTTGGAGGCTGGTGCGGTCCGGCGTGATCTACAAGGAAACGGATTCGTTTCCTACTCGAATACATGGATATAGGCATAGCCGGATCGGTTATATCTGTATCTTCCAAACACGGATTAGGGATTCTATCTGTAACCCGACCCCCTGCACTATATAAAGGGGGTCCGGGGCCCCTAGTTCGACATCCAATCTCTCATCTTACAATCATCATCAGTTTCCACCATAATACAATCCACGAGCACAGGAGTAGGGTATTACCTCGCCCCGAGGGCCCGAACCTGTATAAATTCGGCTCCCTGTGCTACCATCGTAATTGTGATCTCTCGCATTGCCCATAAAATACATTGCCGACATAAATCGTTGACAGTTGGCGCGCCAGGTTGGGGCTAGCGTCACGATCAAGTACATCGACTTCGATGGCTTCCATTGGCGGATTCGTCTTCACCTACGCTCCCGGCCAAGGCTTCATCTTCAGAGATCTCGGCTTCATCGCTGGTGACTTCGGAGAGTTTCGGTTGTGTGAGCCGAACTTCGTTCGGTCCACACATTATCGGGGGAGATGGTACGCGACTCCGGCCGAGCCTCACCACTTTGGGATCTCTTCCCCGGATTCCGATCCAGAGGAGATCCGATCTGATGATGACGATTCAGACTGGCCTACCGCGGGGCTTCCCTTCGGTTTCGGTCGGGATCTACCACTTCTCTCCTTGCCAGCCCCTTGCGCTGACGGAGGATCGAGTCGTGATCTGATTCCTAGCCTGGATCGCTCTTAGATCCAGTCGGGGGTCACAATCCCTCAGTCGTGGTCCGCCTCGTTCGGATCTGAAAACTCGGCCGCTGTTGTCCATCGGATGACACGCCGGCTTTTCCAATCTGGGCCAAGGGGCGGAACACGGCACATGCACACTGGGACGAGCTTTCTGAGTCAAGACTTAGGGACAACTCTTGCCAGGTTAACTTCCCGAGTGGTTATGCCATTCGGATTGGTCAATTCGGCTGAAAGATTTCAGCAGATTCGTTCTGGAGAAACTCAGTCGGATCCTCTTCTGACCAGAGATCCTACACGAGAGGTGGGAGTTATAATCACTCCCATCGACGAGCCAACGAATCGGGATCGGTTGAGCCTTTCCTTTTCGGAATCCGAGTCGGAAGAGAGCGTCAATAGGTTCCCCGACTTCCGCGGTGTCTACATGCTGGACGGCCAAGCCTCCGGTTGGTGGCGCCCAGGGAGGCAGGAGCGAACCAAACCCATGGCGAGAAGACTTGCGCGACCAATTACACGGTCGTGCACGGGAGGTCCGGGAGGAACTGCTTCAAGCCCATATGGGAGATCACTCGGTCTTCCGTACGCCACAGCAGAACATCCTCACTTGTAAGACCCTCCTGGACAATGTTGGTCCTCTGCTTAGAGAAAACAACCATGCAACGCCGATCATGGAATAAATCAAGGCCATGGTGACGGCAGCGGCTGTCCAAGGCACTCGGGATCAACCAGCCAACTCGGCGAAGCGGGATCGCACTGAGTAGCACTTTCAGTAGCTTGATCGGCACCTGCAAGTCGCGGGCAAGACGCCCGCCGGAGTGCGAGCCGCGATCTACGCCTCGACATCGAAGCCCGGCGCAAGGAGCGAGACGAAGATCGGCGCCGTACTCCACCGCATCGAAACCTCCCCCGACGATCTCCTTCCCCCGCGGAAGGATTGATTGACGGGATCAAAGCATTCACTCCCTGACTCCGTCAGGTAAATTGGCCCGAGGGGTTCAACCCCAAAGGTATTGTGAAATTTGATGGAGAACGGGACCCCGAGGCTTGGTTGCAGATCTATTCCTTGGCAATCAAGGCCGCGGGTGGAGGATACGATGTGATGGCAAATTATTTGCCCGTCATGTTAACTCCTCCGGCTCAGAACTGGCTCGCGGGCCTTCCAAAGAACTCGATTGATTCCTGGGGAGAGCTCTGCGACCAATTCGTTGCCAATTTCCAGGGCACTTACGAGAAGCCTGGGACCCAATGGGACCTTTATCAGATTCATCAGAAAAAAGATGAGTCGTTAAGGGATTTCATTCGGCGTTTCACCAAAAAGAAGAATACAATCCGGGAGATCTCAAAGGCGGTCGTCGTCGCAGCTTTCGAGAAAAGAGTTCGCGACCCCGATCTAATCAAAAAGATGTCTCGGAAGCCTCCGACTACCGTCAAGGAGATGTTCGCCTTGGTGGATCGATATGCTACCGCCTCGGATGCTCCCGCTGAGCGCCAAGAGGATCACCCAAGCAAGCACGAAAGCAAGAAGGACAGGCTTGAGTTGTCCTCCAAGAAGGACAAGAAGCGCAAGGGTGCAGAGATGGTAGCAGTGGCGGATCTGGGACAGCTAAGGCCGCCGCGACCCGCCGACTACAATAAAGTCATGGAGGCGCCGTGTCCTTTCCATCCAAACGGAAAGCATGCGGCCAAGAACTGCAACATCTTGAGGAAGTTCGCTGATGATCACAACAGCGACGCTTCGAGAGATGCCAAGGAAGACGATAAGCGTGACCCTCCTTAGGGCGACGCTTACCAAGAAACCGAGCGAGAGCTCAACTACATATTCGGGGGATCGGATGCATATGAGTCCAAGCGTAAGCAAAAGCTACCGATCGGAAATCAATGCGTTATTCGGTGACCCCGAGTATCTCCGATGATGCGAGATTCGATCATATTTGATCGCTCGGATCACCAGATCACGCCCTTTCCTGGAAGATATCCACTCATCACGGATCACGTAGTGCAGGCGTCCATCGCACAAGGTCTGGTTGTGGCGGAGTGGATTAAATATCCTTTTAGCTAAGCTCTGGGTGAGATGCAGATCCCAAGGACGGCGCTCCAGCAGAGAGACGCGCCGTTTCATGGTATAATTCCGGGAACATCATCGGTGCCAATCGGGAAAATCACTCTTCCTGTCACCTTTGGTACTCGGGATAATTACCGGATGGAGAACCTCAGTTTCGAGGTGGCCGATTTTGAGACTGCGTATCACGCGATCTTGGGAAGGCTGGGCTTGGCCAAGTTCATGGCCGTCCCACACTACACCTATCTGGTTATGAAGATGCTAGGTCCACGGGGCGTAATCACGGTCCGTGGAGACGTCAAGTTTTCTCACCTCCTCGACAGGGAAAGCTGCGACTTCGCTCAGTCTATCGAGGCGGCAGCTGAGTTGGACAAGATCCGGCAGGCGGCCACCACCCTTCGCGACGAGAATGACCTACCAAACAAGAAGCCAACTAAGTCAGGCATCAAGCCTGGCGAAGATCATGAGTAAAGAGGCGCCCGGCGTTCTTCCCCAAGTAGATCATGACGTCTTCACGTCACTCGGCGGTACGCCCGGGGGCTTACCGGGATAAAGGAACATCAAGTAATCGCGTCGGTGCTATACCTAACGGCTATTGTAATCCATGTTTATAATTAAATAAAGATAATTTTTCACTCACGTTGTCTCTATGCTTTTGCATTTCAGTTTCTGACTTGCTACTTACTTGTTTTTCAATTGAGTAGTAAGTTGGGGGCTACACCTAATTAGGCGCGCAATCGCGCACCTAACCTTTTATTAAAAAATTAATTTGACTTGCTCCCTAGTCGGATCCCGACTAGTCGATGAAGTCGGGGCTACTACCTAATTAGGTCTTGTGATCACGCACCCTTTCTCTTATTAAGTCTGACTTACATGGGGGTCGGGTTTCCGACCGGTCTGTAAGTTGGGGGTCATACCTGATTAGGAGCTGCCTCCATCGCCACATTTATCTGACGCCTAAATTGAGTTTTTTTTGTTTCAAATCTATGATGAGCCTAAGTGTTAGTTGTTCTGAGTAACGAAACCCTTGTTTCCTAGCAACATTCAAACTTCCCGATTGTGTTATTGGAGATAGAGCTTAGTGCCGGCTCCTAATACTAAGGAATTTGATATGCTTGGCAGGGTGCTTAATAAAAGGGACCTAACTTGCTTGGGAAAAACGCGTGATTCGAACCAAGAAAAAGTCGGTTAACTTGCACCAAGATAAAAGAAAGAAAACAACACACAAAGAAGAAATCGAAGGCGAAATAATTTTATTAATATTTACAATGGCCCGCGAGCCAATTACAGGATGTGGCGGCAAGCGTGGGCCTGCGCCCTGATGATCAGATCCGTCACCTCGGCGAGCCTTGGGGCAGTGTCGATTAGGGCTTCGGCAATGGCGGCGTCACGGGCGCGGGCGCGGACCAGCGCCTCCATGATGACGTCGGCCACCTTAGCAAGGGCCGGGGCGACCTCGATCAGAACCGCGACGGAGGCGACGTCGCGGGCACGGGCCTCTCCTTCGGCCATCTCAGCAAACGCGAGGTCGAACTCCGCCCAGAGCTCCGCCAACTCTTCATCAGCCATTGGAGCAGGAGGAGATGGAGGGATTCAATAAGAAATCTGGTGAGGAGCGGCTGCTACGCCGGCCTCTTTTTATAGCCGAGATTGGGGAAGTCGAACCGGTTTCGGGGAATAATGGCGTCGGGAAGCAACCTCGATGAGAACAGTTCCCGGGATTTGATGTAAAGGTCTCTGGGAGCACGGCGCAGCATTTAAAGCGACATTTGGTCTTCCGGCGAAGTGGCGCTGGTTTTACCCGTGGCGGCAGGAGATAAGCGCGCATTCACCAAAGAATCGTGGGCAACGTTTCGGCTTCACGCTGGGCAGAAAGGAACGAACCCTGGATTCACTGTTGCAATATTTGGGCCCAGACTTAGGTTCCAGAAGGCACGTTCCATGTGGGCCGTAAGTTGTACGTTGCTCACATGCGGGTGTTGCTTGGACCGAACCTAGTTGGGAAAAAGGACGCGCCCCTGGTTGGGCCTTATGCTAGTTATCAATCCTTCGATGGCTGGGCGCTTCCCGGGTAATAAATTCAGCTTTTGGCGTACCTCCTAGGGTCAATGGCTGGTCCGATTTTATAATTGGATTAGGCGCCAAAGAGTTACCTCTTCAGTTGGGTCTCAGTGGCACATCTCCGGATCGTTTGTCGCCAAGACAAACACTAGGAGGACCTCAACTTAGAGGCGGGCGTATTCCTCTGGGGATCACAAGCTTGACTTCGCATTAGTCGGGTCAGGGCGCCTGTACACCCTACACAGGCTGTGACATGTCACATGTTGGACCGAATGTCGAGCCCTACAAGTCAGGCTTGAATGTCATTATTTGCAACAGGGAGGATAACACTGGATAGCACTGTTTACTCGGCAACATCCACTTTTTTGGTATTCCTCTCCGTGGGGCCATTAGCCAGCATACCGATCCGTCGGGCTGGGTACCGGGCATCTTTAATGACTTGAGAATTTTTTCGAGTTCTTCGCAACTGTGTTGTTTGATCTGCAGGTTACTCGGCAAGCAGACTTCATCAGCCAGATGAAGAGTGACGTCACTCGGGTAACATCTGAAGGACTGCAAGCTGAATCCCGAATCAAGACAACCCACTCCCCAAGCACTCGGGGGCTACTGTGGAAAACATGGGCCCTGGGTATCCGAAGATACACTACTGGACGTACCACCTCCTTGGGCCGAGTCAATTGGGCCTTTCAGAAGGCAGGCTTGGAGGCTGGTGCGGTCCAGCGTGATCTACAAGGAAACGGATTCGTTTCCTACTCGAATACATGGATATAGGCATAGCCGGATCGGTTATATCTGTATCTTCCAAACACGGATTAGGGATTCTATTTGTAAACCGACCCCCTACACTATATAAAGAGGGTCCGGGGCCCCTAGTTCGACATCCAATCTCTCATCTTACAATCATCATCAGTTTCCACCATAATAATAGATTTGAGATGGTTGGCTCGAGCGGGAGCCGGTTCGAGGAGCTCGAACCTAGCCTCAACATGGATTAAGAGAGACTGGCAAGTTTCCGAGCACCACGGTAAAAAGATATTGTGTCACTGATGGTTTGCTCCTTATACCTATTTCCATATACTATCTCATGCCTACTTACTTAGAGTCATTTTGTCTCCTATGCACATATGTTAATTGCTAGTAGCTCATAATCTTGTTGTAACTTTATTCATTCTTTTGCTAGTGAGCTTAGCTATTTATATTTAGCTTGTGCTTGATTGTTTATCATGATTGCCTAGTTGTATTTAGTTGATCTCACCCTAGGTTTGCAATCACCTAGATAAGTAACTTGTGTTCAAAGCATTAGTCTTTAGCTTGCATATTTGTTTAGAATTTGGACACAAGTGTAAAACTTGATTGGAAAGTAAAATTTGAAAAGCCTAATTCACCCCTCTCTTAAGCATCCAATTCCTTATAGGGTCTCGCTGATGCACTTTCTGAGGTCAACGAACCGGTTTCAGATCATATGCTCTGCATATAATCAATGGGCTGAGTGACAAGTTCCAGATCTTCTCCACCGTCCTTCCCATTGAAAGATCGAGATGTCGCCTAGAAGGGGGGGTTGAATAGGTGATTATAAATTTTAACTCAAATTATAAGATAGCTGTAACAGCCCAGTTGTTAAATTTCGTATAGCTATGCATATCACTAGCATGTTCATTCGTTCTTGTTTATGTTGGTTTACAAAAATTTTGCATTCAACCACCATGCTCTATGATGGGAACACAAGGCTTTTAACTTTAAACCCTTTGGCCAAGCCACTAGAGTAGTGAGACCTAGCCCGACGGGCATGTTCTCTAAATACCCGAGCTAGCTGTAGCTTGCCCGAGCAAGGTAGAGTTCACCCGAGCTCTATCAAGCAAGGTAGTGACTATGCCGGACTTCACCAAGCTCTACCCGAGCTTGGTTGCTGCCCATCTGAGCTGATTATCACTCGTCCGAGCTAGAAGATGTCCGGAGGAAGCTGGCCGAGCTATAGGCATTTGAGCAGAACAACGAAGACCTAACAGGGCTTGGAAAAGCTCGAGTAAGCTCGTACCTAGTCAAACAACCCAGCCACCACCTCTATTCTTTATTCCTTTTTTGCCCTCTGGCAGTATCAGCCGAATCTTCCATCCATTGGCTAACTTGGACGGTCTTTGGGCGTTATAAGCGAATCTTCCATCTCTTGGTGACTTGGCGGTCTTTGCGAGCAGCCAGACCTTAGCTTTTCTTACCCAGAATCTTACCCGCACACTCTCTATTACAGGTGGGACCTGGACCCACTTGTCAATGGAAGAGTATACCTCTATTTAAACCCCTCTCCACCCACTTCAACCAGCCCTCACTCTCATTCTTCCCACGTCCAAGTTCTGGACAGCAGCAAGAACAACAAGCTGTTCTTCATCTCCACCTCCACCATTTTCAAATCTCCACCCAAACCACCAAGAATCCATATAGAGTGTTATATATCATTGGAAAGCTGAAATCGTTGGCTATCCATTCCACTCCATGGTAAGCACATGCACAAAGGTTTGCTATGGATTTCTCTTCCTTTTCTCTTTGCTGTTCGGTTTTGGGACAGCAAAGGCTGATTTCGTTTTCTGCCCATCTATGCCCTCTTTCTTCAAATCCAGGCCATGGAATGAGCAGGAGTAACATCCAAACTTCCTAGGCTTCAAGTACCTCCAACTCCCTTGCACGTTCACAAGGATTTGGGTGAGTTCTTGCTGCCTTTCTTCATCTACTTCGCTGTTTTGAACAGCTGCGAGGTTCTTCGCTGTTTTCTCATTTTGCATGTCATTTTTCCTCAAATGCAAGTTTGGAGATGGCCAAGAAGAGTACATGCACGAGCTAAGAAACGTATAGGAGCAAATCCACGCTGCTGGAGTTGAAGGGACCTCAAAGAACGAGCTGAAGAGTTGTTGAATCGAGATCTGAACAGATTACCGTCCCTCACTTCGATCTCGTCATCTTTGGGCTCTCTATTATTAAGCAAGGCCTTCCTTGCTAGGTGAGAACCCAGTACTCCTTCTTATTTCTTTTCTTCACCATTCAGCATTCATGGCTAAGCTGTTCTTTGGTGAAAACCGAAGCCTTAGAACCCCAGTGCGAAAGCTTGACTGTTTGACCTTTCTTTGAGCGATAGCCTAGTAAGTAAGCTCTATAGAATGGACCGTAGCTCGGATGAAACAGTGTTCTACATAAAAATTGTGGGCCAGGAAATTTCCTACAACTTTCATGTTAAGCCCGAGCTTAGCGGAGCTTATTAGAACCTCCAAAAGTGGCTCGTACTAAGCAATATACAAGCTAAGTGACTTTCCCGAGTTAGAGCTAGTTGAGCCCGACCTTGCTCATGTCATAACCGACCAAGCTATGCCATATCCGACCTTGTAAACCCACTCTTGACCAAGGCAACGTCCTTCCCGAGCTAGGAGACTCATTCCCGAGCTACCTAGGTCAATCCCGAGCTTAGTCCTTACAGCCCCGAGCTAGTATGGCACCCAAACTTCGAATGGCTCTATCTCACTCATCCGAACTCGGATTTGGGTGATTCTTTTTGCAAAATTTGCATTAGATCATGAAGTTTCTGAATCTCTAAAAATATTTGATGTTCCTATTTGTTTGGTATTTTATTTAGATTTTATTTAATGTTCTTGCTACCGAACATTAGGAGCCGACGTTCCAGAGGAGCCCGGACTTGGTCCAGAAGCTCTCCCCGCCAACGAGCAACAATCAGGCACATATACTCCCCTCATTTGACTCACCATATTGATCCTCTATTTATGAATGCATGATTTTGATTATGTTCTATCACTTGCCTGCATGCTAAGTTGAAATATATATGTCACTTGGTGGGTAGAACTTAGTTATCCCCTACTTAGTGGTCTATGTTTGATATCCTTATTCCTTTGTAGCCTAAGAGGGTAGTATTAATTGGGTTTGGTCAGCGAAAGCTTAGCCATGCTTAGAGTCAACGTGGGCGAGCGATCAATGGAGTAATTCCGTTGGTCATACGACTTCGATTGTGAATGATTTACTATGTGATACTGGTGATGATGATGATGGATTACGTGTGAACTATGAGTTGGACTTGAACGGGTGATAGGGATGATGGGAGGACAGATCCCGGACTCGTAGCCCCGTTCGAGTGAATTAAGGACCGAACATGGTGCTAATCCCTTCAGGTTACTATACGTACGACCACACGTGTATTATGGGAACACTTGGCCAATTTCTTGTGTATGCTCGCGCCGTTGGGTACCAGCGGGGCAACTTGTGTTAGAGGGTGGGGTGGCAGGGTGGACCATCCGTGGTGCGTCCTTGTGCTTGGGTGTGATGGGCCTTAGACAAATCCATTGCAACGGTTGACTCCCTCCTGCACTCGTGGAGTGGGGAGTGGATGAAGTCAACTCGGGTGACCCAATGGTGGCATGTACATCTAAGAGGCTTCGGCATGGCTTGTCAGTGTCTGTGGGTAAAGTCGTACACCTCTGCGAGTGTTGAACTATTCGAACAATGGCGTCGGGGTTAGGGCGAAAACTTGTGAGGCGAGACACCGATGTTAGCTCATGGTTTAGTTTGGGTCTTGGTTTTTGGCATGGTGGGATAGCCGTGTGTCATTCCGAGCACAGGGGTTGCTCGTGGTGTATGGTGGGATAGAGACCAAGGCGGATAGAGCCCAGTATGTTGTGGTTATGGTGGGATAGAGACCAAGGCGGATAGAGCCCCATGGATTTATGATGATGAATTATGATGGATACTATGAGTATTACATTTTGGAATGTTTTTCCTCAAATGCAATTTACAACCTACTCATACTTATATGTCTTGCAAAAATGCAAATTGTGCTAAAAGAAGCTGCTAGCCCTTTCTTGAGTACATAATATTCATGATTGAGGATATACATTACCTCTTAGTCTTTGAGTACCATTTGTACTCAACCAATGTCTGCAATTTCAGATGAAGACAACCCGTGCTTGAGTACTACTACCAAGCCAAGCAGTGGCGCTAGCGAACAGCGGAGTTCTAATTTCGGTCGGTTGCCCATGGGGTTAATGGGGCATACCACGCTGGTCTTTTGTTTATTTACAATGTTCTTCGCATTGCTATTTTGGTGAACAAACTTGTATTTCCGCTGATAAAACTCGATGTTAAAACTTATTGTTAGGCGGCAGTTCATGTTGCCCAGTTGGATGTAAATTATGCCGAAGATGTATGTGTTGTGCTATCGATCATTGTGAGGATATGTGTGTGATGGTAGCTGATCTTGGGAGCCATCACCGGACACATATCCGGGCACCCGGTTTACATTCGTTTCAACGAAGGTCGCCCGTGTGTACCGCTGCAAGCTCGGGTTGGGAGCTAACATGCTCGGCTTGCTCTTGGGCAGCTAGTATGTTACTTTCCAACCACATGGACAGCGAATGGGCAGAGACTTCTTTGAGCCGAATGTGAATTTCGAGGGGGCGCCACAATAGCACAGCGGAAAAACAATATCAGACTGTCCGATGTAGATATCAGATATCGGACTATCTGATATCAATATCGGACACTCCGATATCCGATATGAAATTAGGGCAAAAGTAAATCTGAGCAAATCTGAGCTTCGTGGCACCAAGTAGAGCCCCTGCAACAAATTTGTTCGCACACATGCTCCTGCTACACAAGTAGATCTGAGAAAAACGAAACAAGAGCAAGTAGAACAATGAACACAAGAACACAAGGATATTTTTCCCGAAGTTCGGATCCTTGAGGAGATCCTACTCTCCGTTGAGGAAGGCTAGGTCACACTTTAGCCTGGGTCCCTCTTGACCCTCTCCTCACCGAGTTGCACGATGCACTCTCGGGCTTACTCCTTGATTCATTCCCTTGCGGAGGAGGAATCCAACCTGCACAAACTTTCCTCGGCCAACCACACGAAGCTTTGGTGGCTCGGGGACAACTCCTAGCCGTCTAGGAGCCCTCAATCTCCAAGGGTAACAAATCCGGTGAAAAAAAACGACTTGAAGATGAGAAGAGTGCTTGAGGAAGATGAAGTTCTTCAGATCTTGCAACAAGATTCAATCTCTCCAACTCACTAAATGATGGGATGGATTAGATCTCAACGGAGTGGGAGAGAGGAGTTTTGGAAGCTCAAGAACTCAAGATGCTTGTGGGAGAGTAGGAATGAACCGTTGTATGCTAAGCTAGGAGAGGAGGGGTTAAATACCAGACTTCACAGAGCCGTTGTGACTGGAAGATATCGGAGTATCCGATGTCACATCGGATACTCCGATGTCAAAAGACAGAGCGGGTCACATCGGAGCATACATCGGAGTCACATCGGATACTCCGATGTTTTCTTGAGTTCCAGACAGAGGGGTCAACATTGGATACACATCGGAACCATATCGGATAGTCCGATGTTTAAAAAGATTTCAGACAGAGGGGGTAACATCGGAGTGACATCGGAACCACATCGGATACTCCAATGTTAAAAATGAAATAGAGACAGAGGGGGTCATATCGGATACACATCGGAGTGACATCGGATACTCCGAGGTGAAAAGTGCCCGAATGACCTGGAAATTGTTTGGGATGAAATCTAAGTGCAAGATTCTTCCAATAAGTACACAAATCATCTAAAAATCCATTTTTCATCGCATCCCCCTTAATAGTACGGCTTGTACTTAGACTCAAAATTAAAACAATTAGCACTAAGTTTTAAGGACTAAGCTTGAGACAACTTTCTCACCAAAAACTCCATGGACAATGTGCATGTTCAACCAAAAATCAACTAGAAGTTTTGTACATGTCCATATTCTCAATAAAACTCATTAGTCCATAAATTGTTTGTCATTAATCACCAAAATCAACAAAGGGGCCTAGATGCACTATCAATCTCCCCCTTTTTGGTGATTGTTGACAACACAATTTAAGCTTTACAAAAGATGAATGGAGAGGATGCTCCCCCTAAATATGTGCATTTACAAGGATGAACATGGAAATATGAAATGCACATCTTTACTAACAAACAAAGGAGAGCTCCTCCTAAGAACTTGCACAGTCTTGAATTCCAACAATATAGATCAAAAGCAAATACTAGAATAATTAAAACAGGTTCAAAGTACCACAGTGCAACATAAACATAAACGAGTATCAAGTCACAACCAAGTCACAACCAAGTGCCAACCAAGACACACAAGACATATTACAGACTAGAGCATAAAGATAATCATAAAGAGTTTTTGACATAAAGCCACACAAGGGTTCGTAGGAAGGCGCCGGGCAACACAACAAAAGATAGCTACTAGATAGATAGATAAAGCTTCACTCTCCCCCTTTGGCATCAAGACACAAAAAAGAGAGAATGATGCGAGAAGAGCCACAGAGGATCACTCATTTGTCGTCATCGCCTTCGACGTACTCAACGCCGTCGCCGCCGCCATCGCATCCTCCTCATCACCACTTGCGGCTTCAAAAACTGTCTCAAGGTCGGCTATCTCATCCTCATCTTATTTGCCCTCGGCCTCGGAACCATCAGGAGAACAAGACATTTCAAGCTGACGCTGAATTTGCTTCAGCCTAAGGGTGTTCTCCTTTATCCTCATGGTGTTTTTCTGACGGGCTTCCCTCTCCTTCTTTCCAAGACAAAAGATAGCCCTCAACATATTCTTGATCGAAGAAGAGGTGGAAGAAGAGGCACTGGTCTTCTTTGGAGGAGTTTGAGCTGCTGCTTTGGAGGTGTGACAGGAGAGCTTTTTGCAGACTTAGCAGGAGATTTGAAACTCCTGACTCTGTAGGGGTCATGCAAAACATCTTTCATAAATAACAGCCCTGAGACATCTTCAATTATCTTCATGATGTATGGAGCATGAGTGCAGCTTCTCCTAGCATCAATGGAGCTGAGCCTGATCTCACTCCAAATGAAGTCCACAACATCAAAAGGCCGTCCTTTCTTGGCAATGCGAACCAGCACATTTCGGGAGTACCCCAAAATGGAAGAGGCATCGCCTTCCTTAGGAGGGATAGTCTTCCTAAAAAGTCTGGCAAGGATGGAATAGACAGGAAGAAGACCACAGGCACGACCAAGCTTAAACTCAGTTGACTCATCATAAAGAATGTCCATTGAGCTAGCATCAAGAGGGGCTTACACATGCAGCTTGTCCTTGTTCCTGAAAGAATCTTGAGAGAAGCCAAGCAACTGTGCAAAGCGAGCCTTGGTTATAGAATAGGGTTTTCCCTCAGTCATCCACTTTAAGGTCTCATCTTCATCGGTGTCAAAGAAATAAGTAGCATAAAACTGAGCTATGACCTCTACATTCCAGTTGTAAGCAAATTCCATAATGTCCTTGAGATCATACGTGTCATATAATGCAGTCACTTCATCAAAAGTAGGGTCATTCTCATTTTCCATATACATCCAATCTATGTATTGCATTAGAACTACAGGAGTTTTCTTCTCAAGAATAACTGAGTTATAGAAATCAAGCTGAAAGGAATTCCAGAATCTAGGATCAGTACCTTCCTCTTTCTCATACAATGTAGAATTAATCCTACGCTTGATCCTTAATTGGGCCACTTGATTCTTGTAATTTATTGCCCTTGGAGGATTTACATGAATTGTGCTTGTCCTGACAGCCCGACGGAGTTGGAGGGGACCAATAGGTGTCCTAGCAGGAGGAGGTCCTCTACTAGATGAACCACCAAGATGGCTAGAGGGCTGCTGCCTGCTGTGGAGGATTTTCTTGATGACCTTTCTCACTGGAAGCTTGGGCTGCTCTGAGGAAGTAGAAACAATCTCAAAAGTGTCATCACTGGCAGAGTGACTGGCCTTCTTCTTTTTCCTTTGATAAGTAGCTGAACCTCCCAAAGCGTCCTCGGCCGCTTCCCTAACGACATCCGAGCAACACAACCTTTGGATTAAGATAGGTATAGCTCTATGGAAGTTCAAGGGGGTCAAACAAGAATTAGGCAGTACGTATATATCGGATAGTCCGATGTCCAGATCGGATGTTCCGATATGAACTTGGAACATCTGATTAGGGAACCAAACAATCCAAGGTTCTTGGAACATCTGATTGGATCAGGGACTGTCTAATACACACATAAACACACCTAACTCCTAGAATCACTAGAGCACGTGATTTTGACCAATTAATAGAGCTGTTGGGGAAAATATGTGGCTCATGGAGTTTCGGCCCACTTACTTACCCACGGCCCCACAGGAGGTAAGCTCGGGACCAGGCAAGCCCGCGCCCGAAGCTTGGTAGCTCGAGCCCAGCTTCCCGCCTCGAAGCTCGTGCCTCTTGCTTCCTCCGAGCTTCGAGTCTGAAGGACGGGACCCGAGCAAATCATCACGCGCCACGGACGGGATCGCTTGGTCCCCGAGTCATCGAGAATTAAATCGCGCCTGCATCGAGGAGCGCTGGCGCGCAGCCGGCGGGTGGCGGCGGTCCGTCAACCGCCGCATGGGCAAAGACACGTCCGACCGTAGCGGTCCCAAGACGGTGATCAAGATTGCACTCGATTGCGGTGGATTGATGCGCTACCGGCATGGGAAAAAGGCAACGACTAATTCAGCGGACGGCGCAAGCTACGGTGGCGGGCGCCTATAAAAGGCGCCTGAGCCACAACAACGACAGGCTTGGCGTCGACACACAACTCACTTGGAGAATAGCTACGGTAGAACAGAGCACTTGCACCTCGTAGGAGCTCTAGTTCGGCGGTAGTTCTCCGCATCGTAATGCAGAGGAGCACACACACGCGGTGCCACGAGCACTTATCGTACTTTCGGCCGGGCTTCTCAAGGCCCGGACTTCACCCCTTGTACTCGTTTAAGCTCGGCATTAAGCGAAGCGGGCGACGAGGGCTATTATCCCGCAGTGGAGGCCTGAACCAGGATAAAACACTCGTGTCATCGTTCCCATCCATTCGGTCTTGACGCGCCAGCCGCGTCGGGACCAAGGTGTTTTCCTTCTGCAGCGTCCGGCCAAGCGGCCGGGCCTCGGTCCAGGGACAGGGCCGCTTTTGGGCCTCGCACCCCTTTTCCTTGCTTATTGGCGCTGCGGGGGCTCGCCTCCTAGTCGCCGACAGCTGGCGCCCACCGTGGGGCCTGATTTCGGTCCTCTCCCCTCGATCGAGTCGAGGATGGCCTTGTTGTCTTCGGCGACATTGATATGTGGACCTCAACTCGGCGATTGCGGCGATCTCGATGGCGTCGGCGAGTCGTTATGAGGAATGGCAGGCTGGTATCCTCGCCGGAGCTCAGTCCGACGAGATGGAGGTGGAGGCAACGCCCGCCTCAGGAGTAGCTGTCCGCTCCCCAGCTTTGCTCGGCACTTCGCTGACTCACGTCAGCGAAACCCTCATGGAGGGGTTGGAGGCACCGCCACCAGTGCCATATCCGGGCGGACGCGTGCATTCATGCCACGCCAAGAGGAGGAGCGATCTGCACGCAACTGGCGCGCCGGCCCGTCGAGGCCGGCAGCGGACCAGCGTGAGCCCATGGCGGTTGAGGGTGCCGAGGGCACCGCCTCCGTGGGTGACACCGACATGTCCCCTTCGCGGGAGCCTGCCTCACGTCATGTCTTTGCGGCGTCAGGCGGGGCGACCCCGCACCAGCCACGTGCTGACCCAAGCGAAGAGCACCAGCGGCGTGAGGCCGCTCGAAGCCTCTTTGCTGGGTCGGTTGGGCGAACCCTGGCGGATATCCGTCGCAGGCCTGTTGGCCCGACGCCCGCCGCGCGCGCTACACGCGCGTATTCGCCCACCACTACCGTCACCAACCGGTCTTTGCGCGAATGCCAGAAGGTTAAGGCGATTGTCCAGGTCATGCATGACCTGGAGAAGGACCCGCGAGGGTTCACCATGGCCGATCTAGGCGCTGCGGTTGCTGACGGCCTAGAGGAGCTCGCTGGGGATCTCGGCGACCACCTCGAGCCCGATCGCACACGATGGCTCCTCGGGCGGCGGCGAGCGTTGATCGATCGCCGCAAAGCGCCCACGCCGTCCTGGCCGGACGGCGCCTCGGCGACACCGGCGGAGTTTTTCCGCCTCGGGCGCTTCGGCGGGAGAGCTCGGCCAGGAATAACGGGGCCGCCCGGATGCGGCTTTCCCCGAAGCTTCGCGAGGCCCCGCCCCGCAAGTTTAAGCCGGGAGCATTGAGAAGTTCGACGGAGCAAGAATCGGCGAATATCTCGCCGGTATACTACCGCCATCTGGCCGCAGCGTAATGAGGCTAAATGGTCAACTACTTCCCTACCGTTTTGGGGAATGGTTCAACTTTAATTTGTTGAACCAGCGCCGGGTTCGATCATAGAATCGGGAACAGTGCAGAGGCGCTCGGACAAACTTCGGGGCTACTACGCATACTGGGAAGCCCCAGGACCTCAAGCTTGTGGTCGGAAGGGCGGGAGAGGGCCTGCAGGACTACGTCCGCAGGTTCGTCCAGGTGCGCAACACCATTCCGTCAATCTCCGACGAGGCCATCGTTGAGGCCTTCAAGAAGGGAGTGCGGAACACCCGTTTCACCGAGCACCTTGAGCTCCATCCGGTCCACACCGCAGCCGATTTATTTCGTGCTACGGAAGGATACAACAACGCCTCCGAGGCGGTGGAGCGCAAGAGAGGGAGAACGGAGGAGAAGGCGGCGGCCCGGACTGGCACCGATGCCAAGAAGGATGACGCCGAGAAGAAGAAGAAAAAGAAGAAGAAGAAGAAGAAGAAGGAGCCCACCGCCCCCGCCTACGTCGCAGCGGTAGAGCCCGAGAGGCCCGCTCCTCTGGCGAAGCCTCCATGACGCTGCCCACCACCGGCGGGTGGCGGAACGCCAGCACGCACGGTAAGGCGGCGAGCTCCCGGCCTCGACCTCGACGGCCCAGAGGCTAACCCTCCGAACAACCGCCATCGCCTCCATCAGCAAGACGCCATGACTGTGTAACTACAGACGGGCGTGGGCAGCTGTTGCTTGGACTTCTACGCCGGGCGCGGGCCCATGCTCGAGCTCCCCGATCATGGGGTGCCGGACGACCGGGCGCCTCAGGGCGCCCATGGCGACGCCTTCCAGGAGGCTCGCGCACACGTCGCCGTGATCTTCGGCGGCGCTTCTGCCTATAGCTCACGACGCGAGGTTAAGGCCGCTGCCCGGGAGGTTTACCACCTCGAGAAAGGTAAGCCCGGGGACGCACCCCTGCGGTGGTCCCACCAGTCAATCACTTTCTCTGGGGATGATTGTCCCCGGAATGACCGCCCCGGCGTCTACGGCTGGTGCTCGTCCCACCATCGCGAACACGCTGGTCGATCGCGTGTTGGTAGATGATGGGAGCTCCTCGACATCGCCATGCTTTCGAGTTCTTGGCGATGCAGTCCCGCGGTCCAAGATCAAGGACATAGCCATCCCTTTCCACGGTATTGTCCCCGGTCGCCCCTACTGACCAATCGGTCAAACCGTCGTCTTTGCTGTGGCGTTTGGGACCCCAGAACTTCGAACGGAGTCGTCACCTTCGAGGTGGTGGACTCCGAGCTCCCATCTAACGCCATCCTGACGCCTTGTTGTCCAAGTTCATGGCGGCTACCCACCATAGCTACCATCGCTGAAGATCTTGCCCTCGTGGGGTCATCACGATCAAGGGCGATCCACAAGGTCAAGAATGGCTGCGGAGAGCGTCTTGGCCATGGTCGGACAGCTTCGGCGTGGCGGCCAAGGCCGAGCGGCCACCGTCCGCCCAAGGTGGCCCTCTGACCTCGAGAGCCCACCAAGGCGCCCCTCTCCGAGGAAGACCTAGCCAAGGTCGTCGGCGTGAGGTCAACCTCGAGTCAAATAGGAACTCGAGCTCGCCGCTTTCCTCCGGGCTACGCAGGCGTGTTGGCGTGGGAACCGTCCGACATGCCCGAGTCCCAAGGAGGTCATCGAGCCTGAAGCTAGGCTATTCACCGACAAAAAGCCTCTCGAGACAGGCCTTACGGCGTTTCCCAAAATGGAAGGCCGACATCATCCAGAGCAACAACAGCAAGCTCCTCCAAGCCGCTTCATCGAGAAGTCGAGCATTCCGACCGCTAGCTAATCCGTTCGCCGTCAAGAAGAAGGGCGGAAATGGCGAATGTCGTCGACCATCGCGACCTCAACGCCGCTCGCCCCAAGGACAATTTCCTCTGCGGCAAGATAGACCAAGCCCGGTCGATGCAGCGGCGTACTCGGCGCTCATGAGCACGGAAGGCGAAGAGAAGATCGCCGTAACACCTTTTGGTACCTTCGCTACGACCATGTCTTTTCGGTCAAGAACGCGGGCCACGCCCCGGCGACTAATGCGTAAGACGGTCCACGATTAGATAGGGCATAGCGAGAGATCTATGTAGACGATGTTGTTGTAAAAAGCAAAGTCCTACGGGACCATGTGACCGACCTTTAGAAAATTTTTGCTAATCTTAGGAAGCATCGAGTTAAGCTGAATCCTGAAAAATGTGTCTTTGGTGTCCGATCTGGGATATTGCTTGGCTATGTGATAGGAAAGGCAAGTATCGGGGCAAACCCCGAGAAAATCGAGGCCATCGAGAATATGAGGTCGCCAACCTGCACCATGGAGGTGCAAGCCCTCACCGGGCGGATGGCGGCTCTCAGCAGATTCATATCTCGTCTCGGCGAGCGTAGTGCACCTTTTTGTAAGATCCTGCGTAAGCACAATTGTTTCGAATGGACGAAAGAAGCCGAGGCCGCTTTTAACGAGCTAAGGCGTTACCTGTCCACGTCTCCCGTCTTAGCCACGCCAAAGCTTAGGGAAGTTCTACTCCTCTATTTGGCGGTTGCCCCGCAGGCGGTAAGTGCTGTACTAGTAGTCGAACGCGAAGGCAAGCAACAACCCGTCTACTACGTAAGTGAGGTACTTCACGGGTCTAAGGAGCGGTACCCTGAGGTTCAGAAGCTCTTGTACGCCTTGCTTATGGCCTCACGAAAGTTGCGTCACTATTTCAAAGCCCATCCAATTCTTGTCGACGAAGTTTCCGTTAAGGACATCATTCGAACCCGAGACGCGAACGGAGGGTCGCAATGTGGGCGATCGAGCTTGGTGAATTTGACGATCAAATCTCAAATCGTGGCCGACTTCTTGGTGAGTGGACCGCCCGCCAACCCTCGGAAGGCTCGCCCAAACTCGCTAGCCAAGAAGCGACTTTGGACCATGTTATTCGATGGGTCGCGCCAATTTGAGCGATCGGGTGTGGGTTTGTTCTCGTTTCCCCAAGGAGAACAAATTCAGCATATAGTACAACTCCATTTTCCATAACGAACAATCTTTGCGAGTCTGAAGGCCTCTAGCCGCCCACGAGCATGCTGCGCGCTCGGCATTAGCGACTAACGTGAAAGGGGATTGAAGTTGGTCGTCGCCAAGTAAACAAGAAGTATCGGTGTTGCGACGACTCAATGGCGCGATACTTGGCGAGTTGAGAAAGCGGAGAAGCACTTCACGAACTTCAAGTATGCTCGCCCCTGGCGGCTAATAAGCAGCCAATAAGCTCATGGCTTGGCTCCTCACAAGAAACCGTCGTCGTGGGGTGCTCATCAGCACCTACTAAAGCCCTCTATTTTCTCCGAGAAGAGGCCCCGAGAAGACGGTTGCCTCGACCCAAACGGCCGGTACCGTTTAGTTCCTAGAGCAACATGACACTGGATGACGCCATTCGTCCAGTTCTTGACGACGGACACCGCCACAGACCACCGAGAAATCCGGCTCCAAAGACAAGCCCGACCTTACCGATTACTCGGGGCTTGTTGTCTGAAGGGTTCTAACGGCGTGCTTTGTAAGGCGCGTGACCCAGAGGAAGGCAAATTTCTCCTCCAAGACATCCACGACAGATCTGCGGGGCCCATGCCTCTTCGAGAACCCTAGTGGGAAAAGCCTTCGCATGGGTATTATGGCCAAGCTGCGTTGACCGACGAAGAGAGCTCAGAAACGCTTCCTACCGCCAATATCACGCTCGGGTATCCCACCACCCGCATATGAGCCGCAGACTATCCCGCTAACTCCGCCATTCTCAACATGGGGATGGACATACTTGGTCCGTTCCTAGAGGCTTAAAGGGCTGCACACACTGTTAAATCGCCATCGACACTTTCACTAAGTGGATCGAGGCCGAACCGATGTCAACATATCCGCCAGACGGCCAAGAGGTTCCTTAGGAACAATATCGTGACCAGTTCGGCGTCCCAAGTAAGGTGATCACGACAATGGGACCAGATTCTGGCGAGCTATTCGGGACTCTGCGAGGAGCTCGAAGACGAAGGTCGCCCTAGCTTCGTAGCTCACCCACAAAGTAATGGTGCAAATTAACAGCGAATGGGCAGATCATGCAGGTATTAAGCGCCGAGTGTACGACGCTCTCGCCGAAAGCAAAGACACAACTAGGTAGAAGAACTACCCTCCGTGCTTTGGGCAGCCCGAACAACCTCTAATCAGACTCTTGGCGAAACCCGTTTAGGCTTGTATACGGCTCGGAGGCGGTCCTACCCGCCGAGCTAAGAATTGGTTCAGCTCGTATTGATTTTGCAGGGCAAATCGACAACGACGAGGAGCGGTTGCTGGACCTCGACCTATCTGAGTCCTACCGCGAGCAAGCACTACTGCGAGTGGCAACATACCAGCAATCCCTGCGGCGGCACGCAGCCAAAAAGGTACAGACCCGGACCCTGCAAGTGGGCAACCTGGTTCTAAGACGAGTTCAGAACCTGGCTCACGCCAACAAGCTCACCCCAAGATGGGAAGGTCCGTACACGGTCGTATCAGCCGCACGCCCGGGAGCTGTAAGCCTGGCTATGCCGGATGGGAAAGTCCTCAACAGCTCCTGGAACATCGCTCAACTTCGGAGGTTCTACGTCTGAGAAAAGGTCGTAAGTCTCCATTCCCCCCTGTCTTTGTTTCCTTTCGTTCATCCCACTATTCCCTAGAGAGCCCCCAATCTAACTGATGATCCAAACTTATGATTGGGCTTGGGAGAAAGCCCCGCCGTTCAAAGACACATCGGCGGGATAGTGGCCTTCACAGGCCAACCCACGGATTCCCTTGCACACGGGTAAGCCGATATCTATCGCACTCGCAAAATCCCGTCTTGAGGACATGCTTTCGGCCCTATACCATAAGCCCGCATAAAACTGCGATGCAGACCGGGATACCTCTAGAGTCCAACGACCGCCACTCGCAAAGGGACAGAGCCAGACCACAAGCCGTTCAAGAAGTGCGGTCTCTAAGCCCGTCAGCTTCTCCTCGGCTTCGGACATGGCTCGGGACTCTGATCGATTTTTAAAATTGATCTTCTCTAAGCCACGCCCGAGCTTCTCCTCAGAAGCTCGGACATGGCTCGAGGTCTAGGGTCGATTTTTCAAAATTGATCTTCTCTAAGCCATGCCCGAGCTTCTCCTCAGAAGCTCGGACATGGCTCGGGGACTAGGGTCGATTTTTTAAAAATTGATCTTTTCTAAGCCACGCCTGAGCTTCTCCTCAGAAGCTCGGACATGGCTCGGGGACTAGGGTCGATTTTTTAGGGTCGATTTTTCCTAAGGGTCGATTTCTTAAAAAATTGATTTTTCCAAGATCAGATTCTCAATCAAAAGACTCCCGATCTCCTCTAAGCCACGTCCGAGCTTCTCCTCAGAAGTTCGGACATGGCTCGGGAGCTAGGATCGGTAGGACTATACTACGTTTTCAACCCTTTTTTGCCTATACGACTACTAGCGCTCGTTTGCATGTAAGAAAAACAACAGAAAACAAAAGAGAAGCAGCGACAACCACCAACAATTTTATTAAGAAAGGGTTCTGGGATGACGCACAAGACGGTTACACTTAGCCCCAGCCAAAGGGTCCTAGAAACCCGACAATGACGTCGGCCACCTCGGCAAGCGCCGGGGCAGCCTCGACCAAGGTCACGGCGGCAGCAGCATCGCGGGCACAGGCACCGACCAACGCCTCCACGAGCGGATCAAAGGCCCCGCGAAGATACGGATCGACTTCAACCAGTGCCTCGACCCTGGCGACGTCATGGGCGCGCGCCTCCTCCTTCGCAATCTCGGCCATTGTAAGGTCGAAGTCCGCCCAAAGCTCCGCCAACTCCGGGTCGTAAGCCATGGAAGCAAGAGGGAAAGGTACGGAAGAAAGAAGTCTGGGATAAGAAGTGACCGACGCATTGGTCTCTTTTTATAGCTAGGATTCGGGAAGCCGAAACGATCCCAGGAGTAATGGCGTCGGGAAGCAGTTCCGACGTGGAACCGTTTCCAAGACTGAACGCGAATGTCTCTTGGGACACGGCGCGACAGTCAAAACGACGTTCGGCATTTCGGAGAGAAGGCGGACCGAAGAAGTGACGAAGGAAAGAAGTCAAAACAAATCAACTATATTAATAAAAGGTATTTATAAAGGCAGGCCGGATTGTCGCCCGACAAAAAAAAAAAAAAGGGGGCCTACGGCTTAGGCTGGCACCGGAGCTTCCGAAGCTCGGCCAGCAACTCGTCGTTTTGGCCCTGAAGGTCGAGGAGCTCCTTCTCTTTCGCCCGGGCAGTCTGCATTTTTGCCCGTAAGGCTTCATTGGCAGCCTCCAGCTCCCGCACGGTATCCCGGTGGGTCTTCAGCAGGCCCTCCGTCGCGGTTGCAGCAGACTTCGTCTGAGAAAGCTCCGCGGCAAGGAGGTCGCGCCTCCTCCACGCGAGCAACCTCGGCCGACGCGCACGCCAATCGACCGGAGGGTTCCTCGAGCTCAAGGGATTGGTCGCGTTCGGCCTTAAGGGCCTACAGCGATCGGCAAGAAACCTCCTTGGCATCCTCCTGCGCCACGGCTAGGGCCGCCTCAGCTGCTGCGGCTCGAGCTTCCAGAGCTATCGCCTGGACCGAGCTCGAATGAGCCTCCTCAAGCTTGGCGCGTGCGGCGCTGGCTTCCTGTCGCCACCACGTGCCTTCCGACCGCAGGGCCTCTCGTTCGGCATCGTGCTTAGCCTCAAACGAGCGACCATATCGACAAGTTCGCGGGAGATCTGCACCTGGAAGACAGACTGAGGAAGTGGAGGACCAAAGCAGGGAGAACACAAGACAACAAAAACCAAGCCCAGAGACACTTACCCGCTTGGCGACCGCCACTACCACGACATCGACCGAAGCGTCTGGCACCCCTGGCGAGGAGAGCGCCACGACTGGCGGCCCAGTGTCGCCCGAGTGCTTGGCCCTCGGCCATCTCCCTGCAGTCTCGGCCGCCTCCCAGCAAGCTCGGCCAAGCCTCCGCGAGCTCGGCCACCTCTACCATAGGCCGGCCAAGCCTCCCATGAGCTCGGCCGCCTCCAAGAAGCTCGGCCATCTCTCCTGCAGGCTCGGCCAAGCCTCCCATGAGCTCGGCCACCTCCCCTAGGTTCGGCCAAGTCTTCCGCAGCTCTACCGCCCCTCCTGCAGGTTCGGCCGAGTCCACAGGGACGGCCGCTCCTTCCACCAGCACGACCAGGCCTCCCGTCGGCTCGGCAGTCTCCTCCGCAACCTCGCGAGCTCCCCATATCGGCTGCGCCGACTCCCCCACAAGCTCAGCAGCATCAACAGCATGGAGACACGGCTCGGGGGGGAGTCAGTCTGCGTCCAGGCATTCACCGGAGGTCCTCTCCCGAGCGGTTCGCCAACCATTCCTCGGCGTTTGGCGGGAAGCGCCGGGCCGGATGGCCTCTTGGTGACTCCATGTGGCGATCCCAAGGTGGTGCTCGACCCACGATGGCGTCGCCGAGATCCACCGAGGCGGTCAGCGAGCCACGCCCATAACCGCACCGGGCGATGCTCGCAGCCATGATGACCCGTGGCGGTCGGCCGAGAAGAAGAGTGTCGCTCGCGTCAGCGAGGCAGGCATGTTGCTCCGGGCAAAAAGCTCCGAATGCGCGGATGTCGATCGGGCGCCACCGGTCGAGTCCGCCCCGACGCGGATTAGCGCCCGACGCTTCGGGGCGAGATCGGTCTCCACCTTTACGAGCGCGGCTTGGGGGCGCACGTCCTTGTGTGCTACCAGCGGGAGGACGAAGGGCCTCGAACCCCGGAGCCCGGGTTTGCCCTTGGCAGGTTCATGCTCCTGGGCCATTGCCTCTGGTCGTGCCGGGATAGGCTCCCCCGCTTGAGGGGACAACGCGACTGAAGAAGCAAGGGAGAATTAGAACGTGATCGGCCAAGGGCCATAATCAACAGAAGAAAGGAAACGAGAAAAACCAGCAAGCACGAGTAACTTCGTGCGCGCCGCGGCCTCCTCGGTCACCTCGTCGTCCGAAGTCGTCGTCGTTCAACACCAACAAGCGCCTCTTGGCGCCGGCTGGATGCCGGCGCGCCGGCGAATCGAGCCCAGAACCTCCGGCCCGGCTGGTCGGGACGAATCGCTGACCGAGGCGCATGCCGCCGGGAAGCGGCCTTGCTCGAAGCGACCGGCGGTTTCTTCACGGCGATCGCTTGCCACGGCCCGCTTTTTCGCACGAGGCCAAGCTTCAGCGTCATCGCCCGGCCGTCGGGTTGCGGCTCGAGGCAGCCACCGCGCAGATCTGGCGGGACCGGCTCCCTCTGCTTCCCCTGCGGAAAAAAGCCGCAGGCGCCAACACGAGAAGCCGCCCCAAGGCGCCTAAGCCCGTAGAAGTGCGTACCTCGTCGGGGCGTTATAACGCCCGAGCCTGATGGCTCGTAATGGCTCGCAGGCAAAAGGAGCCTCACGACCCGAACCACATCGTCTTGAGGCAGGGCTGCGGAAAAGAAAGAATAAAGAACATCACGAGCACGACTCGGGAAGAAGCTCGGACAAACGACTGCAAGAGCAAGAACAAATACTCACGGGAGGTGCCTTCGCGGGAGAGGTCGTCCCACTCGCGGATCTCGAAGAAAGGGCAAACCCGCTTCCTCAGCGGGCTCACCCGGTGCCTGGTGAAGTCGGCTACGATATCGAAGCCGTTGAGCCCCCGGCCGGCCAAGTCTCGAATCTTGGCCGCCAGGGCTACCTCCGCCGGCTCTAGCGTAGGCCGAGGCATCGGCACCTTCCCAGGGTTCATGTTGGCAAACCAGAATCGGCAGTTGTCGGGCTTCTCGGCGTAATACCACCGCGATGCCCACCCCCCGACGTTCTCCTTGGCCTTGAACACCGGGTACGAGGACTTCATGTCACGGCGGAGCTTGAAGTAGGCACATCCCGCCGCATTGTGTTCGCCGGTCGTGGTCAGCTCGTAGAAGTGGAGGAAGAGGCTGACCGTCGGCTCCACCCCGACGAATGCTTAGCAGAGGTGCGTGAAGATCGTCAAGAACAGGATCGAGTTGGGATTGAGGTTCACCAGCTCGATCCCGCACTGGGCCAGAACGAATTCGACGAAATCGTACTCCGGGACCCGGAGCCCATGAATCGCAAAAAGCTCAAAGCAAACGAACTCCTTTCTCTTGGGCGCAGGAACCGCCTCTCTGCCGGCCGTCCTCCACCCGCCGACCTCGACGAAGCCGGCGGCTTCCAGCCTTTCAGATCGTCCTCAGTGAGGAGGCTCCGAGTGAAAGGCGCCATCAGGAGGGGAAGGATCGGAAGGGAAGATGGCGGAAAGGCAGATAAAGGAAGAAGACGGAGGAATGCAGTAGAACAAGAAACACGAATAGCACAAGAAGGCGTGGGAAGAAATGGCGAAAAGGAAAACCACCTGATATAAACCGGCGAGGGGAGGTGAACCATCACCTGTCTGCTGGAAGACGTGGAACTCGAGGAGAAGGAAGAGGCGCGCGCGAACCGCGCCGATTTGGGATTCCGCCGAGGTGTGGGTTCCCCCCTGCCAAAAACTAGGCTTTTAAGCCCAGGGCGATTACTAGATAAACCTCTGAGCGGCACGTCACCGTCCCGCTCGAGGCTCGGGGTCTAGCTGTTGGGGAAAATATGTGGCTCATGGAGTTTCGGCCCACTTACTTACCCACGGCCCCACAGAGGTAAGCTCGGGACCAGCAAGCCCCGCCTCGAGCTTAGTAGCTCGAGCAGGGCTTCCCGCCTCGAAGCTCGGGCCTCTTGCTTCCTCCGAGCTTCGAGTCTGAAGGGCGGGACCCAGAGCAAATCATCACGTGCCACAGACGGGATCGCCGGGTCCCCGAGTCATCAAGAATTAAATGCGCGCACTATCTGAGGAGCGTCGGCGCAGCTTCGACCGGTGGCGCCGATCCCGTCAACCGCCCGCATGGGCAAAGACACGTGCTGACCGGTAGAGGTCGGCGACGGTGATCAAGATTGCACTCGATTGTCCGGTGGATTGATGCGCTACGGCATGGGAAAAAGGCAACGACTAATTCAACGGACCAGCGCAAGCTACAGTGGCCGGAGGGCGCCTATAAAAGGGGCGCACAGGCCACAACAAAGACAGGGCTTGACGTCGACACACAACTCACTTGGAGAATAGTTACGGTAGAACAGGAGCACTTGCACCCTCGTAGGAGCTCTAGTTCCCGGCAGTAGTTCTCCGCATCTAGGTAACTGTAGGAGCACACACACGCAGTGCCTTGAGCACTTACTGTACTCGAAGCCTGGGCTTCCCAAGGCCTGTACTTCACCCCCTTGTACTCGTTTAAGCTCGGCATTAAACGAAGACTGGACGTAGGGCTGTTATCCCGCAGTGGAGGCCTGAACCAGGATAAAACATTCGTGTCATCGTTCCCATCCATCCGGTCTTGACGCGCCAGCCGCGTCGGGACCAAGGTCTTTTCTTTCGGCAGCGTCCGGCCAGGCGGCCGGGCCTCGGTCCGGGGACAGGGCCTCTTTCGGGCCTCGCACCCCTTTTCCTTACTTATTGGCGCTGCAGGGGCTCGCCTCCCAGTCGCCGACAAGAGCTATTTCAAAAACAGATCTAGATTGCAAGCAAGTAATGTGCAACCTAGAGAGGCAATTCAAGAGATGAACTACCCAAGAGTAAAAATGTGGGGGAAGTAAGAACTTTGCCAAACCCTAGAATGCGGTGAGGATAAGAAATCTCACCTTGAGATGGAATGGGCGAGGCAAAGGCTTGCTCCCGAGGTGCTGCGGCACTTAGAGCACCACCAGGATGGGCCGGCGTGCTCCCAGGCGGCGGCGGCTGCTGCGGTTCCTCCAAGCGGCGGCGGCGGCTTGAGAGGAGAAGAGAGGGAGAGTGCGCACAGGAATGAATAAAGGTAAAGTGGAGCAGTTTCCACAAAAGGTGGGGATAAGGGAACTGCCCGGAGAGAGAAAACTGAACCCGCGCGCTCCAGGAACATCGGATACTCCGATGTGCCTCTCTGTGGAAACACCAGATTTTGCAGCTGAGATAAGATGGCCCCCGGGAAAAAGGAGTGGAAGCCCTAGGGAAGCCATTTCACTTGTGATCGGATATCACACAATCATACAAGCTACAATCACAAATAAATTGACTAAAATACCATTTTGGTTTAAGAAACAAATAATTTAAACAAGGTTTTGATGAACATCATTTTGATTATTTAAAAAACCAATCAATCAACCATGTGCAATAGGTCTAGCCACATTTCGAGAATCTAGTATATTTAGCTCATTCCTCAACTCACAAAACCTTTTCGCATCTAATGGCTTGGTAAATATATCGGCTAGTTGGTTTTCGGTTCTCACAAATTTAATGTCGATATCGCCCTTAATGGAATGGTCTCTTAGGAAATGGTGGCGAATATCGATGTGTTTAGTTCGGGAATGTTGGGCGGGGTTGTTGGCTATTTTATGGCACTTTCATTGTCACACAAGAGTGGCACTTTCGGTTTAGGTTAAGGCCATAATCTTTTAGGGTTTGCCTCATCCAAAGCAATTAGGCGCAACAACTTCTGCCGAATATACTCGGCCGGCGGTGGATAGAACAGCGAATTTTGCTTCTTGGAGGACCAAGAAACAAGGGATCTACCTAAGAATTGGCACGTCTGGGAGGTACTCTTCCTATCCACTTTGCAACGGCATAATCCGCATCCGAATAGCCGATTAGGTCAAAGGTTGACCCTTTAGGATACCAAAGGCTGAAGTTAGGGGTATGAACCAAATATCTAAGAATTCTCTTAACGGCCACTAAGTGACACTCCTTAGGAGCGGCTTGAAACCTTGCACACATTCCTACACTAAGCATTATATCTGGCCTAGATGCACATAGATAAAGTAAGGAGCCAATCATTGGGCGGTATACCTTTTGGTCGACGCTCTTACCATTTACATCCAAGTCGAGGTGTCCATTGGCTTGCATGGGTGTCTTTATGGGCTTGGCATTCTCCATGTCAAACTTTTTGAGCATTTCCATGACGTACTTTATTTGATAAATGAAGGTGCCTTCCTTGAGTTGCTTAATTTGAAATCCGAGGAAAAAGTTCAACTCGCCCATCATTGACATCTCAAACCTGTTGGTCATAATCCTACTAAATTCCTTGCAAAAATCATCATTAGTCGAACCAAAGATAATATCATCAACATATATTTGACATACAAATAAATCATCATTTACATGTTTAGTGAACAATGTAGAGTCAACATTTCCAATATTGAAACCCTTTTTAATAAGAAACTCCTTTAGACATTCATACCATGCTCTTGGTGCTTGCTTAAGCCCATAGAGCGCCTTATGGAGGAAATAAACATGTAAAGGATATTTGGGGTCTTCAAAACCGGGTGGTTGTTCAACAAACACTTCTTCGGTGAGTGCTCCATTAAGAAACGCACTTTTCACGTTCATTTGATAAAGCTTGAAACCATGGTGAGTAGCAAAGGATAATAATATTCGAATTGATTCAAGCCTAGCTACGGGTGTATAAGTTTCACCGAAGTCCAAACTTTCTACTTGTGTGTATCCTTGCGCAACAAGTCTCGCTTTGTTCCTTGTAACTATCCCGTTCTCATCTTGCTTGTTGCGGAAGACCCATTTTGTACCTATGACATTTTGATTTGGTCTTTCCACCAAGCTCCACACCTTGTTCCTTGTGAAGTTGTTCAATTTTTCTTGCATTGCCATCACCCAATCCGGATCTTCAAGTGCTTCTTCTATCTTGGAAGGTTCAAAAGAAGACATAAAAGAATAATGTTCACAAAAGTTTGCAAGACGAGATCTAGTGGATACCCCCTTATTGATGTCACCAAGAATGTTGTCGACGGGGTGATCTCGTTGCAAGCTTTGATGTATCCTCGGAAGAGGTGGTGGAGGTGTTGGATCGACATCCGTGTTGTCCTCTTCTTCTTCAAGAAGTGTTTTGGTGGGGTCTTCATCATGTGTAGAGGTTGGAGGTTACGTTTGAGTTGAGTTGACTTGATCATCTAGCTCCTTCTCGGCTTCTTGGACTTCTTGAGGCTCTTGAGGCTTGATCTCCTCAATTGCAAGTCTCTTGATGGCTTCGCTAGCTAATTCTTCGTCACCTAGCACATTAGGATCAACTTGCTCTACTTGAGAGCCGTTAGTCTCATCAAATGTCACATCACGCGAGATCTCAACAATACCGGAGGTTTTGTTGAAAACACGGTATGCATAGGCATTTGATCCATATCCAAACAAGAAACCTTCATCTACCTTAGGAGCAAACTTAGATGATCTAGATTTCTTATTGAGAATGTAACACTTGCTACCAAATACTCTAAAGTAGGAAATGTTTGGCTTGTTACCGGTTAGGAGTTCATAAGAAGTCTTCTTGAGTAACTTGTGGAGGTAGAGTCGGTTAGATGCATGGCAAGCGGTGTTGATTGCCTCCGCCTGAAGAGCGTCGGAGACTTTATACTCGTCAAGCATCGTCCTTGCCATGTCGATGAGGTCCGGTTCTTCCTTTCGGCAACCCCATTTTGTTGGGGGAGTAGGGTGCCGTGAGCTCGTGCTTGATTCCTCATCATTTAGATAATCCTCCACGCCGGTGTTCTTGAACTCCGTCCCGTTGTCGCTTCGAATCCTTTTGATCTTCTTCTCAAACTCATTTTGAGACCTCTTCATAAATTTCTTAAGTACTCCTTGGGTCTCACTCTTATCATGCAAAAAGAATACCCAAGTAAAACGTGAAAAATCATCGACAATAACTAAACCATACTTGTAATCTCCTATGCTTAAGTAAGCAATTGGACCAAAAAGATCCATATGTAGCATCTCCAATGGTCTTGTAGTCGTCATCATGTTCTTGACTGGGTGAGGTACACTCACTTGCTTCCCGGCTTGGCATGCGCTACAAACCCTATCTTTCTCAAAAGTAACATTTGTTAGTCCTAGGATGTGATCGCTCTTAACGAGTTTGCGAAGGTTCCTCATACCAACATGGGCTAGTCGGCGATGCCATAACCAACCCATGCTAGTCTTAGCCATTAAGCACGTTGTGAGGTTGGATTTATCTATGGAAAAGTTCACAAGTTAAACCTTTCCCTCTAAACGACCCTTAAAGACTATTGAACCATCACTCCTCTTAGAGACGTTCACACCCTCACTAGAGAAAGCACAATTGTAACCCGCCTCGCAAAGTTGTGAAACGGATAACAAATTGTATTTCAAGGTTTCAACAAGTAGAACATTTGAAATGAAAGAATTTTTAGAGATACAGCTTTACCGAGACTAAGTACCTTTCCTTTTCCATTGTCTCCAAACACAATGCTCTCATGAGTTGAAGCGTCAAGATTGAGTTGTGAGAACATTTGCCTCTCTCCGGTCATATGGTGTGTGCATCCACTATCCAACACCCAACTTGACCCACCGGAGAGATATGCCTACAAAACAAATTAATTCTTGCTCTTAGGTACCCAAACTTGTTTGGGTCCTCTCACATTAGTAACAAGAGTCTTAGGCACCCAAATAGATCTAGGTACAACAACATTTCTACGATTGCCAACATATTTAGCATAAACATGTCCAAATTTGGATTTCATTAAAACAAAAGAAGCATCAAATTTGTCATGAGGCATATAACGCTTAGGACCTTGCGCCTTTACAAATTTGATGGGAGTGGAATAAGAGTTATGGATTACTTCTCCTCTTCTTCCTTTTGGAGGATTATAGCCAATGCATGGTCTCTCAATTTTCCTCTTGTCCTTGGCCATTACCTTTTCGAGATCCTTGCAAGGCTTTGGGAGTCCTTGATCATATTTTGCAATGATACCTTTTAGCCTTTCATTTTCACAAACAAGTGATCTCATGGTGTCAAGGTTAGTTGTATAGTCAACAATATCAATATCAACATATTTTGTATATTTGTTAATAGTAGAGGAACTAGGAGCACAAGTTGCCTCACTAGAGAGGGAAGTGCTAGTGGAGAGATCATTAAACTTCTTCTCAAGAGATTCATGATCCTTTCTAAGAAGATCAAAATTCTTATTGAGAGAAGTATTGGTGACCTCTAAACTAGCCGCCTTGGAATTAGCCAAGTTGAGATCCTTAGCCAATTCCTCGGTTTTCTCCCTTTCTAGAGCTAGAAGCTTATCAAGGTCAAGGTTTCTCTCCTTCTCAAGGATGAGCAAGTCCTCCTGACTCTCGAGAAGACTCTCTTGCCTCTCAATCTCCTTAAGCATGGCATTCATTTTAGAGATATCGAACTTCTTGAGAAAACTAGGTATATCAATCTCATCATCATCACTATCACTAATCAATGTATTGCAATCATTATTGGTGGTAGACTTGATTGTTACCTTTCGCCCTTTTGCCATGAGGCAAGTAGACGTGTCTTCATCACTTAGGTCATCGAAGAGTGCTTGAGGAAGATGAAGTTCTTCAGATCTTGCAACAAGATTCAATCTCTCCAACTCACTAAATGATGGGATGGATTATATCTCAACGGAGTGGGAGAGAGGAGTTTTGGAAGCTCAAGAACTCAAGATGCTTGTGGGAGAGTAGGAATGAACCGTTGTATGCTGAGCTAGGAGAGGAGGGGTTAAATACCAGCCCTCACAGAGCCGTTGTGACTGGAAGATATCGGAGTATCCAATGTCACATTGGATACTCCGATGTCAAAAGACAGAGCGGGTCACATTGGAGCATACATCGGAGTCACATCGGATACTCCGATGTTTTCTTGAGTTCCAGACAGAGGGGTCAACATCGGATCCACATCGGAACCATATCGGATACTCCGATGTGAAAAGTGCCCGAATGACCTGGAAATTGTTTGGGATGAAATCTAAGTACAAGATTCTTCCAATAAGCACACAAATCATCTAAAAATCCATTTTTCATCGCATCCCCCTTAATAGTACGGCTTGTCCTTAGACTCAAAATTAAAACAATTAGCACTAAGTTCTAAGGACTAAGCTTGAGACAACTTTCTCACCAAAAACTCCATGGACAATGTGCATGTTCAACCAAAAATCAACTAGAAGTTTGTACCTGTCCATATTCTCAATAAAACTCATTAGTCCATAAATTGTTTGTCATTAATCACCAAAATCAACAAAGGGGCCTAGATGCACTATCACCCATGTAGGTTCCATTTCTTACCTTTATTCAAGATCGCTCTCGCCTTCTTCTCGAAGAGATCACCATCGACCAGCGTGCTCGCACCAATGCCTCCATTGCTTTTGTCGTCACCAGCACTGGCAACGCCGACGCCACCAACCACACTGTTGACCGTCCTGATCACGGTGACCACCACAACCATGTTAACCAGGACCATGACCACATACTTAGCGTCCGGGACCCCTGTCGTTCGCTGCGATTCTGATTCTTGAGCCCAACCAGAGCAGCGGGCCAAGGTCTCTTGGGCCATCTCCCCCCAAAAAGCTAGCTCAATGAGGGGGTGCTCCCTTACCCTTATAAACCATTCTCAAGGCCTCTCCACAACCAATGTGGGACTATTCCTAACAATCTCCCCCTTACACATTGGGCCGATACTTCTCCGGGAACAACCAGGCCACCTAGGCTCTGATACCACTTGTCAGCCGGGCCTCACACCCAGACCCTAGGCCGTTGGGCATCCGGACCCCAGGCCGTTGGGCTACAGTACCTTCGCAGGCCCAACGCTGAGCAGCGTGCCAAGGTCTCTTGGGCCATCTCCCCCCCAAAAGCTAGCTCAATGAGGGGTTGCACCCTCACCTTTATAAACCATGCTCAGTCCCTCCCAACAACTAATGTGGGACTATTCCCAACAATCTCCCCCTCATACATTGGGCCGAGACTTGTCCGGGAACCACATGGGCCACCTAGGCTCTGATACCACTTGTCAGCCGGACCGTTACACTTAGCACGTCCGGACCCCAAGCCGTTGGGCTGCAGTACCTTCGCAGGCCCAACGCTGAGCAGCAGGCCAAGGTCTCTTGGGCCATCTCCCCCCAAAAGCTAGCTCAATGAGGGGTTGCACCCTCACCCTTATAAACCATGCTTAGGCCCTCCCAACAACCATCGTGGGACTATTCCCAACAAACCAGGCGGGACATCAGGGCCACGACGTGATCACGATCGTGGCTACTCCGGCGATTGTGGTCGCGGCCACGGTTGTGACCAGGGCTGCGGCCGTGGAGCTGGTGGACGGGGCTACACTACGGCACCGCAGCAACAGCCGTGGATGGCTACTTTGCCCCCCTACGATTCGTCGTTCCCTCCTCAATGGCATCCACCGATGACATCTCCCAACGCAGCTAGCGTACTTGGCCTTTGACCTAGCTCCAACACCTAGGCCTACCCCGTGATGTACTCCTACACACCGCAAGTGCTCTCCTAGGACAACAACGCCATGCTGCATGTCGCCCTCAGCAACACCGAGCTCCATCACCCTCTCAATGTCGACTGCATCATGGACACTGGCACTTCTTCCCACGTCACCAGTTCAGCTGGTAGCCTCACCTCGTTTCATTCCTCTCCAAAGCATTCTTATGCTTGCATTATTGTTGGTGATGGATCTACACTCCCTGTCACAGCTACTGGTTCCACAACACTTACCCAACATCCTTTTTATCTTCATGATACTCTTGTTTCCCCTGACATAGTTAAGAGCCTTGTATCTGTTCGCCGTTTTACTCGCGACAATTCTTGTTCCATTGAATTTGATCCCTCGGGTTTCTCTATGGAGGATCTGGCAACCATGACTCTCCTGATCATGCGCTCGAATAGCTCCGAGGATCTTTATGCCTTCTTCAACGCCTCCATTGCTAACTTGGCAACGCTCGTCCACACCACTATCCCTGGCAACTTGTGGCACAGCCGGCTAGGGCATCCTAGACATGTCTCCTTCTTCCATTTATCTCGTTTTCTCCTTCCTACTTGTAATAAACCTACTGTAACCTCTCCTGTTTGCGTGGCATGTCAGTTAGGTCGGCAACCCTATCCACCGTTTACTTATTCCAGTTCATTTAGCACAACTCAATTTCAGCTTATACATTGTGATCTATGGGTCTCACCAGTCTCTAGTTTTTCTGGTTGTTCTTACTCTCTCATTGTTTTGGACGATTTTTCCCATTACTCTTGGACATTCCACTACTACAGGAATGACCTTTCATCTGCACACATCGATCACGGTTATACATGAACCGGACTATCGATTACATCACCCCGGTTCAATGGTCTCTTGGTCGAGGGGAACATCGATGCGGGTGAAGACACCAACCGGTACTAATGTTCGACATCCATGCGGTTGGTGTAGCCAACCGGTACTAAGAGGGCTAGCTAGCCGGGTTACGCTTAATCTGGGTTGCTTACACCAACCTCATCTTGATGTTCTAAACATCGATGCAGTTGGTGTAACCAACGGTACTAAGCGAGCTAGGCGGCCTGGTGCGCTTAGTACGGTTGGTTACACAAACTGTCTTGATGCTCTAGCATCGACAGGTTGGTGCAACCAACCGTATTAATTTGAACCCCCTACACGGCTAGTGGCTAGCCCCACACTCTTCTTCTTCCTAGCTCCCACCTCGGCTTCAGTTCATCCTGGTTTTCTTTAGTTCCTAAACTTTTGCGTTCCTTGGTTTTCTTGGTTCATTATGACTTGTTTTTATTGATTTCGCATTGGATTTTCTGATTCTGCATTGGAATTTGCTTTGTGTTTAATCACATTTGTTGCATTGGAATTTGCCGTGTGTTTAATGGATCCGACCTTCTATCTTTCCTTCCTATATTTTCCCCTCCATCAACATGGAGAACGAGACTGTACCATTTCGATCCCTTCTCTCCTCTCGCCACCGCCACGGCCGACCAGTATTCTCTCCGCCATGGTTCGCCGCCTCAAGACCTGCAGGGCGACTTGTAATCCCCATCCTCCGCTACAACATCCCGCCACCAGCGCAGGCCCATCCACGTCCACCGCCTGTGCCGCCCCATCCACATCCTCCGCCGCAACCTCGCGCGCCGCCCGCCACCTCCGCCCGCAACCTCGGTGGCGCCCGCACCAACTGGAGGAGGCATGGAGGACTTGACGCCGGCGCCTCTCTTGGCCGCCACCATATCAACCTCGCACTGGGATGAATTGGGCTCATTGCTTTGCCGCCATTGTTGCCACCGCCATGCTTCAGGATCGGATGCACATGGAGGTGGGGATCCCACGCCGTGTCGCCGCCTAAATCCTCCCCTGCGCCTCGTCCTCTGCGACGATGACGAATCGATCGAGGCGCCGATGGCGAGAGGAGGATGACTAGAATATAGTTGATGTTTAGTTTAATTATGTATGTAGTTTAGTTATTATGTATGTATGTAGTTTAATTATGTAGTATGTGATGAACTATTTTGTGATGGAATCAATAAGATCAGTGTTTAATTATGTATGTATGTGATGAACTATTTTGTGATGGAATCAATGAGATCGAGATTTAATTATGTATGTATGTGATGAACTATTTTGTGATGGAATTAATGGGATCGTGCAATGAAATGAGTTATGGTGAAATGGTGATCTGTGCAATATATTGTTGATATGTGCAAAAATGTTCATCGACAAATGAGTACAAGTATGAATCGTGAAATGGGATCGTGCAATGAAATGAGTTATGGTGAAATGGTGATATGTGCAATGAATTGTTGATATGTGCAAAAATGTTCATCAACAAATGAGTACAAGTATGAATCGTGAAATGGTGATCGTGCAAATGCCAATTTGCATTGAAATGGACCGGTGAAGAAACTAACCGGTATTGATTCGCTAACATCAGTACCGGTTGGTTAGACCAACCGGAACTCGGCCTGCTTAATACCGGTTAGTTACAAAAACCGAGGACCAATGTTAGAGCATCAGTACAGGCCTTCCATAACATGGACCGGCTGAAGAAACCAACCGGTACTGATTCTCTAACATCAGTACCGGTTGGTTACACCAACGGGAACTCGGCCTGCTTAATACCAGTTGGTTACAAGAACCGGGACCGATGTTACAGCATCAGTACAGACTAGTATCTTAAACCGGTACTAAGAAGTCTTATTTGAACAGTCCTCTTCCCCGCCTCCTCCCCACACACTACCAGATCAAGAACATCGCCGGCCAAAAGCTTTAAGAAAGGGGGAGGGGTGCTGCCAAAATTTTGGTCATTTTACTCCCAGCCAAGTTAACCAAGGTTTGTAACATCGTTCCTCACTACATTTGATGTAAAATGGAGCTTCTTCTTTGCTTCAAATGTGAAGAAAATTTGATCTTCTCTCATGATCGATCAAGAACTGTGCAGCGCCGGCTAAGAGCTTCAAGAAAAAGGGAGGTGCTGCCAAAATTTGGTCATTTTACTCCCAGCCAAGTTAACCAAGGTTAGTAACATAGTTCCTCACTACATTTGGTGTAAAATGCAGCTTCTTCTTTGCTTCAAATGTGAAGAAAATTTGGTCTTTTCTCATGATCGATCAAGAACAGTGCAGCACCGGCCAAGAGCTTCAAGAAAGGGGGAGGTGCTGACAAAATTTGGTCATTTTACTCCTTGCCAAGTTAACCAAGGTTAGTAACATAGTTCCTCACTATATTTGGTGTAAAATGCAGCTTCTTCTTTGCTTGAAATGTGAAGAAAATTTGATCTTTTGTCATGATCGATCAAGAACAGTGCAGCGCTGGCCAAGAGCTTCAAGAAAGGGGGAGGTGCTGCCAAAAATTTGGTCATTTTACTCCCAGCCAAGTTAACCAAGGTTAGTAACATAGTTCCTCACTACATTTGGTGTAAAATGGAGCTTCTTCTTTGCTTGAAATGTGAAGAAAATTTTAGTTTTTCTCATGATTGATGAAAGATTATGAATGTAGAGAGTTAGCTCGATCTTTTCATGTAGGTTGCAATAACTTGTTGTGTAAGTTTGGAATTTGCTTGGATTAGATGTAGCTCGTGTTGAATGTGTGGATCTAGCTCAAATTTAGGTTTTGGTTCCATCGATCGATGAAGAATTTTGAATCTAGACTTTGATCTACCAAGTGTTTGTTGTTAGGTGTGGATCTAGCTCAAAATTACGTTTGGTAATTTGCTTGGATTAGATGTAGCTCGCATTGAATGTGTGGATCTAGCTCAAATTTAGGTTTTGGTTTCATCGATCGATGCAGAATTTTCAAATAAATTTAATATTGGTTTAATTTGAAATTTGCGAAATGTTAAAAAATTCATTATTGGAAAATGAGCTAATAGCTGCCTTGATGTAACATAATGTAGATGGACCGGCGATAGATGTGCATGGACCGACGAACCCCGGAGTTCTTGCAGGGTTTGCATGCTTTTCTTCGTGCGGCCGATGCATACACGAAGTCAGGCTACATATGTTGTCCATGCATAGACTGCAAGATTGAGAAGGAGTGGCCAAAATCCAGCCAC
Source organism: Olyra latifolia (assembly GCA_036346145.1). Lineage (NCBI taxonomy): Eukaryota > Viridiplantae > Streptophyta > Magnoliopsida > Poales > Poaceae > Olyra > Olyra latifolia. The sequence continues at coordinate 60,043,178 of CM070525.1, forward strand.
CTTCATTTCCATTTGCTCTCAAGAGATTTCATGCCAAACTATACCTGTTGGACCAAGCATGGTGAAGAAGAGACTATACGAGAAGATGTTGAAGAAGAAGAAGATCAGGGGGACAACAATATCCCCGATGCTAGCCAACACGGTTCTTTCGAAGATACATTGGGGGAGTTTGGCGATGATGACCTACAACAGATGCTGCTTGATGGAGAGGGAGAATACACCGATGAAAGACATTACGAAAAGTTCCAGCACCTATGGGAGGACCACAGAACACTATTGTACCCAAACTGCCGACAGGGCCACAAAAAATTGCGTACCACGCTAGAACTCATGCAGTGGAAGGCGACCAATGGATTGTCTGATAAGGAATTTGACGAGTTGTTATGCCTCATAAAGAAGTTGCTTCCAGAGGGTAACACGCTGCCTGAAACTACGTACGACGCCAAGCAAGTTGTCTGCCCTTTGGGGTTGAAGGTACAAAAGATACATGCATGCCGGAACGAATGTATCCTATATCGCAATGAGTATAAGGATTTAGAAGCTCGTCCGGTGTGCAGAACTTCGAGGTATAAAACTAGGCGTGATGACCGAGGCGAGGAAGAAGCGGCGTCGGAAGAAGTGACCCCGTTAAGGTGGTCCGTATTTCCTATAATCCCCGGTTGAAGCGTTTATTTGCGAGCAAAGCGCATGCCCGATGATCTTGTTGGCACAAAGAAGATCGTAAGGACGACGGAAGGCTAAGGCACCCACCGATGGCTCTCGGTGGAGGAAAGTCGATAGAAAATACCGGACTTTCCGAGGATGCAAGAAACATAAGGTTTGGGTTGAGTACGGATGGGATGAACCCGTTCGGCGAGATGAGCGGCGATCCTGACAAAGACTTGGCCCGTGACTCTATGTATCTACAACATTTCTCCTTGGCGTGTATGAAGCGAAAGTACATTATGATGCCGTTGCTTATCCAAGGGCGAAGCAACCCGAAACGACATCGGCGTGTACCTCAAACCGTTGGTGAAAGATCGCTAACGCTATGGACCGATCGTATGCGTGTATGGGATGAGTACAAAGAGAGCACTTCACCCCACGTGCATTGCTATTCGTAACCATCAACGCATCGGGTGCGCACTTGGTAACCTGTCAGGCCTATCTATCAAAGGATATAAAAGTCTGCATCCAGTGCTTAGAGGATACAGACAGCAAGTATCTGAAAAACTCCCGAAAGATCGTGTACATGGGCCACCGTAGGTTCCTCCATTTGAAGCACCCGTTACGACGGAAGGGTGAGAATTTCGATGAGACAGAAGAGAAACGTAAGAAGCCCCTGCATCGCAGTGGGACACTTGTATTTTCTTTGGTAAAGGATCTGAAAGTAGTATTTGGAAAGGGTCCTGGTAGCAAATCTGTCCCGACTGAACAAGGTTATACGAAGCCCATTTGGAAGAAGAAGTCAATATTTTGGGATTTACCTTACTGGAAAGACTTAGAGGTCCGCCACTCACTGGACTTCATGCATATCACGAAGAATGTCTGCGTGAACCTGCTAGGCTTCCTAGATATGTACGGTAAATCAAAAGATACACTTCAAGTATGAAAGGACCTGCATCTACTGGGACTCAGGAACGACCTACATCCAGAAAAGAGAGCGAAAGGACAACATTACCTCCACCCTGCGAGCTGCACTCTGAGCAAAGAAAAGAAAAAAACATGATTAATTTCTTTAACAGTGTGAAGGTCCCTTCTGGATACTCCTCGAACATAAGGAGACTCATCAACACGAAAGAGAATAAGATAGTACACCTGAAATCACATGACTGTCACATGTTGATAACACAGTTGCTCCTAGTGGCGCTGAGAGGTATTCTGCCGGACTGAGTACGAGGGACAATCGTAAAGCTGTGCTCGTTCTTCAACGCAGTGTCATAGAAGGTCATCGAACCACGGAACTTATCTAAGCTGCAGGATGACGTGGTCGATAGTCTGGTCAGTCTTGAGATGATCTTCCCTTCGTCCTTTTTTGATATTATGGTCCATCTCATGGTCCACATTGTCAAAGAGATAGAAATTCTCGGACCCGTGTTCTGCATAGTATGTTCCTTTCGAGAGGTACATGGGTGTCCTAAAGAAATATGTTCGAACGGTCTCGCCCGTAAGGGTGCATTGCATGTGGTGTTGGCACAAAGGAGGTGATTGAGTTACGTGGTCGACTACATTGATGAGCTAAATCCGATTGGCGTCCTGTTTCACGCCATGAGGCGAGCTACGGGAAAAGAAACTCTAGGAGAAGAGAATTCTTTAGCGACGATCTACTTTTATTTAAACAAGCACATTTCACAGTCTTCAAACAAGCAACTGTAGTGGCTGAGTTTATCCATGAACATGAGATGATTCTACGCGACCAGTACCCAGAGAAGTCAGAAAAGTGGATCGCACTAGAGCAAATAGATCGTTTTGGTGGTTGCTTACAAAAGAAACTGATGGGCTCCGGAACAGACAATGAACAGTTGAAACTCTTGGCTCGAGGACCATCCATGACAATCGTATCATTCCATGGGTATGAGATAAATGGGTAACATTTTACACGACTGCTCAGGATAGTAAGAGCACCAACCAAAACAACGGCGTCCGTATAGATGCCTTGAACAAAAATGGAAAGATGGACACCTACTATGGTTACATAGAAGATATCTGGGAGCTCGAGTATGGACCTTTAAAAATCCCTCTGTTCGGTGCGAATGGGTCAAATTGACAGCCGTTGAGATCGACGAGTACGGTATGACAACCGTGGACCTCAAGCAAGTGGCCTATAGGGACGAACCGTTCGTGCTCGCAAATGATGTGACACAGGTATTCTACGTAATGGACATGAACAGCAAACCGAAAAAGCAGAAGGATAGGCCTACTAAAAGCAAGAAGCAGAAGGACAAGCCTACCGAAGATAACAAGCAGAAGCAGAAGACTAGGGATCAGCCAAGGCGCCACGTGGTTCTTCCAGGTAAAAGAAGGATCGTCGGAGTTGAGGGCGTCACAGATGAAGAAGAGTACAATCAGTTCGACGAGCTACCTCCTTTTATGGTGGACGTATACATTACTATCTTGAATGATATAGAGGAATCCCCCTATGTACGACACGATCATAATGAAGGATCACTTATAAAAACAAAGGATGTTAGCAAATAAGTCGAACCGTGTTATATAAACCCGTGTATGAATTATGATTTTTTATTAAGCAAGGAAGCAACAATTGAATTTATATAACAAGGTGAAAATCTGTATTAATAATTATGATTTGTTGGAAAATAATAATGTAAAGAATATATGAATTTTTAATTTATTTTATTATTTGAAAATCATTTTAGTGTGGAATAAGTATGAGTTATTATTTTTTAGTAAGCAATGAATCAATAATTGAATTTATATAAAAGGTGAAAATTTATAATAAAATTTGAAAAATTAAAGAGATTTCAAGGCTCCCAACAGTTTTCTATAATTTTGAGAAATTAATGGCAAATTAGTACCAATGACATGTGGGACCCACTAGAGATGGGCCCACATGTCAGTGAGCTGATCCCTATCTCCTAAGAAGGGTACAAAAAAGATTCGTGCCGTGAAGAACCGATCAAAACCCCATCCTCTCCCCTGGCTAGCAGTGTGCGCTTGAGCACGGGCTCCCCGGTGCGATCACGGGTTCAAGCCCCGCTCACGCCGTTGTATTCTTTTATTTTTGGTGTAATCTGTCGGGACTAAGTGAGCATCTGATCGGTTTGTTACACCAACCGGATCGATATGAGCAAGCGGTCCGGTGTAATACACCAACCGGACTGATGTGATGTTAGTTAGGTGTATGACACTTAACCGGGTGATTCTCTCATCATATAAATTGAAAGGAGAAGTCGGTGTATTACAAACAACTTCAATGTGATTTTCTTTAGTATCGAATTTATAGTTTATCTGAGAATGTTTTATACTTTTGATTTTTAATTTATGTTTTATACTTTTGATTTTTAATTTATGGTACATGAATGTATTTGTGAATAAATGTATAAAATGTTTGTAGAAAAATAGTAATAGGCTCAAAAATGTGAGGACAAATCTTATGGGTCCAAAAACAACATATATTATAGGAAATGTACATATATTATACCATTATAATAATTTACAAATAATGGTACCCTGTACAATGTCCCACGTGTTACCACAAAAGATGCTAAAAGCTAATTTCTAATAATATACTAATTAACTAATAATTAATTTCTATTATTAATAACTAATCGTCGTCTTCGTCGTCCTCCTCCTCCTCCTCGTCGGCGTCGGCGCCATCGTCGGAGGCATCGTCGTCGTCGTCGTCGTCCTCCTCCTCCTCCGCGACGACGTCCTCGTTGTCGAAGTCCTCCTCGTCCTCGTCGTCGTCAGACAACTCGTCCGACATCGACAACTCCGCCGGGTAGAAGACGGACTCCTTCCTCGGCCGGTTGCGACGAATGCGCTTCCGAGGAGGACTCTCGTCCTCGGAAGACGGCAGCGGCGGTGGAGGCAGACCCGCAAGCATCGGTGATGGTGGTGGGGTGGAGTTAGAGGAACAGGAAGAGGCAGAGGAAGACGCCATTGATCGAAGAGGAAGACGGTTAATTAGGTAGGGGAAGATCGTCGGTTTTATAGAAGAGGCCTCTTGTCAGAGGCAGAGGAAGAGGCAGAGGAAGAGGCAGAGGCGGCTCCTCGGTTCGCGCCAACATTGCGTCGTTTTGAATTCCCACATAGTCCCGATTAGAGACACCAACTGGGATTTACGTAGTCCCGGTTGGAGACACCAACCGGGATTTCTTCCCATAAAATGGAGATCACCGACTTGTGGTTCCCACATGGCAGTGGTAGTAATTTGCCATCAATTACAAAGTATGTTAGCAATAAAACCCGTGTATGAATTATAATTTTTTATTAAGGAATGAAGCAATAATTGAATTTATATAAAAAGGTGAAAATCTGTATTAAGATGGTTGGAAAATTAAATTGTAAAGAATATGTGAATTTTTAATTTATTTTATTTTTTGAAATGAGTTTAGTGTGGAATAAGTATGATTTATTATTTTTTAGTAAGCCATGAAGCAATAATTGAATTTATATAAAAGGTGAAAATTTATACTAAAATTTGAAAAATTAAAGAGAAATTTCAAGACTCCCAACAGTTTTCTATAATTTTCGAGATATTAATAGCAAATTAGTACCAATGACTGGGACCTACCAGAGATGGGCCCACAAGTCAGTGAGGCTGCTAGCAGCGTGCGCTTGAGCGCGGGCTCCCAGCTCGCGTCTTTTTTTTGGCAAATCAGTCCCGGTTGGTGTAATTAAGCGGGACTAAGGAAGATTCCGTCCCGGTTGGTGTTCTCAACCGGGACTAAGTGAGCATTCCATCCCGGTTTGTGTAACCAACCGGGACTGATGCCACCATCATATAAATTCTAAAGCGAGAGAGGTTGGAGGCATAACTGTTTTATCGTCTCCAACCTCTCTCGCCGACGCCGCTCTTTCGGCCCATTGTCGACGACCCATGCGCGCCGCCGTCCTCCTCTCCTCCGACGACCCCCCGCGCCGCCGTCCTCCCCGTCACCGACGACCCCGCGCGCGCTGCCGTCTTCCTCGCCTCCGACAACCCCGCGAGCAAGGTGCTCCTTGTGCTCCTCTCTCCTTCCTTCCTCGCTCCTCGGCAAGGTGCAGCCGGCAGAGCATGGGGACGATGAGTGTGGGCTCGGGCAAGCATGACGGAGGCGTGATGAGGCGGGCACGACCGACAGAGTCTTGGCGCAGCCCAACAGAGCACAATCACGGTGCGCCCAGAGTGTTCGACGAAATGCCCAAACCTACGCAGTGGCGGAGCCAGGATTTCAGAACTGGGGAGTAAAGTAGTTAAATTGCCAAATAATTGGTCCAAGATATAAATTTTTATATGAAAAAATAAAACATAGCATGCAATTAATGGAAGACATTCTGACCTCTGTATCTTATTTATATGAATTTTGAGATATATATGTATATGCCAATTTTATAGCAAATTTGAATTCTAAGATGTATGTCAATTAATTGTGAAATGTAATGAATATACTGTCCTCGTCGTTGTCGCCCGTCCTCATCTACCTCATCTTCCCCACCGCCCTCCTCGTTGTCACCCGTTTATGTATAAGTATATGTGAAATGTGCAAGTATACTTTTGTTAATCTTTTTTCGTCAATTTTCAATGCCTTCTTATAGACTATGAAACTACGATGGTGGGAGAAGGGTTTGATGGAGACGAGTTCATGAGAAGTTTGATTTCGGGAGAAGATGGTTACGAGCTCGATGATTCCATCGAGGCCGCAAGGCCTGTCGTGGACTTAAGGCTCGTCGAGACCGATGAGACTCATGCCGAGGCCGCTGAGACGACCATGGTAATTAGATCGAATGTGTATATGCTGGTTCCACCATCATGCTGAGCCAACATTCTAACACGTAGACATTATTGTACCATATTTTCATATCACTCAATCGAGTAGCCAATCACGTCAGCGAGGTTCAAACAAGAAGTCGAAGGCAAGACATGTTATTACCGAAGTCGGCGATAACGGCCAACCTCTTGCACCCCTAAGGCGATTGGGCGTTCAATTCGACATCTTGGCGCCCACGTCGGGGACCATGTGCCGATTAGCATCGTGAGATGGGATAATGTCCTTGAAGATACGAAGGACATGCTCTGGACCGACCTGAAGGAGACATTCACCTTCCCCCAAGGGACCGAAGAGAAGGTGAAGAGTTACACGTTGAAGAAGATGGCCATCGCATTCCAAACATATAAAAAGAAGTTGAACACGGAGTACGTTAAGAAGAACCGAATTCCTGACTTCAACAAGTACCCAAAGTTGTAGAATCACTGGGATGCGTTCGTGAACTACAAGAATTCGAATGAAGGTCAAAGTCTGACCGAAAGGAACAACCAGAATGCTCAGAAGAAGCAATACCACCACCACCTTGGCCCTGGTGGTTACCGCCAGGCGATGCACAAATGGGAGAAGAGGGAACAGGAACTGCTGACGAAGGGTGTCGCACCTGCGACAATAGAATGGCCAGATAGAGCGAAGAGCTGGTTCTATGCTTACAGCGGCGGTCTTGACGATGATGGAAACACGGTGTTCGGGAATGTGCTGACAGATGTGGCCAGAAGACTTGTAAAGTCGATCGAGGAATCTTCCCAGGGCACCTTCGTGCCAAACAGGGAGAACGACGAGCTTACAAGGGCCCTACAAAACCCGGAGCACCCTGGACGTACACGAGGAGTTGGCGTCGTTCCGTGGAAGATTGGGTTCGCTAAGGACGCCGATACCTATAGGAGTCGGGTGAGAAGCAAGTCCCGACAAGCACAACAGCTCCTAATGCTTGAAGAACGCCTGAATCAAACACAACAGAGCATGAGAGAAGAGATCCAAAGACAGGTACAGTTAGCCTTGAGCCAAGGGCTAGATGCGGGCCAGGAACCTCCTGCTAATCCGGACCTCATTAGTCCGTCAAGGTGGCGAAGCAGCTGTGCTTCCGGTGGGTTGCCCGAAGCGGACTTGGGCCACTGGCCCGTGGATGACATCATGCAGCGGACACCTTGTGAGCTACACGTCCAAGTAAGGAACATCTCTTTCAAGGCGGCTCACGGCATGGTCGACCGGTGGAGCAGATCGGTCATCCATGGCCAACAGATAATGCTTGGGCTATTCGGGGTCTCGGTGGAGGAGGTATGCCTGTGGTGCGAGGACTGGACCTCGATATTCCGGAGGTGACGGGACTCTGAAATTAGGAGAGGCATCCATAATTTCATCCAATGGCGAAGAAGTACATTATTTTTGAGATCACATGGACGTGTCCTCTCCAACACCTTCATCACCTCCGGCACACATAAGCGGTCCGTCATCACCTCCATCGTCACCAAAAGAGATATCTCCCAGAAGAAGCCCGTCTCTGCACTAAGCCTCAAGACGCTGAAACTCCAACTCCAACATAAATCGCCCAAGTCAAGCAAGCCATTTCGCCCAAAGAACAAGAAGAGGACGAGGTCCACCCAACCCAAGAAGCTAGCTGCACTTGCAAAGCGGGCGTACGATATGACGGAGGAGGAGACCGAGAAAGTAGTTAGAGCCGAGGTCACTAAATTTTTTAAACCCAAGTCACTAGAGAAGAAGGTTCAGCCTGGTACGGAAGAATTTCTAAAAGGCTTGAGGACAGTGAAAAATTTGAAGGACAAAAAGAAAAAACCTCGTGTATTTGACTACGAGCGCACATTGGTCAAGGAATGGTCCAAGAAGAAGACGTCAAAGAAGACGACGTCATCAGCTGATCAGAAGGGCAAGGAGATGCAAAAATTCATCGAAGAAACTGGTCTTCACCCAGAGCAAATATTAGGCGACATGCAGATTGAAGCTACAAAAGTCAGATGGCAATTTACACCGGGCGCTTCCTTGGTCAGGCGTGAGGAGATTGGCCAGCTACCAACTAGGATGCGCCAATTCCATGAATGGTACCTGGATGCGTTCAAGTATGACCTACTGTCATTTGCCGTCAAGTACAAGGAAGAACATTTTTTTCATGGCGACAGTGAATTTTATGTCCAATGGCCAGTAATGTACGAGCTATACCAGTCAGACGCCATCGACGTGTCCATGTTGAGTTGCTGGACTCTGTAAGTGTCTTATTTAATTGCAAAAATCCACCGTGCGGGCCCTTACACTATACTAACTTGCAAGCCTAACTAATTTCTTCTTATGTAGAATGGAGATAGAAAGATGCAAAAGTGTTTCTACTCTCAACACAGCCTTCCTTGACCCTTTAGTTATCAATGAGACAAATATTAAAATATCCCCTGCCGATAAAGAGACCAACATATACAACGGGCTAATAGGTCAAAAATAACATTCAAAGATAATTTTACCCTACAACTTTGAGTAAGTGTTTTCGTACCGCCTCATTCTAATCTTTTTCCACAACACGATGTTAGAACTAATTAGTTACCTCGTTGCCATATATATATACAAATTTTCATGGATTCTTCTCATTATCGAGCTAGATCGTAGCATGATCACGATTATAGACTCATTGAGGAGACCGGTTGAAAAGTATCAAAACTTGATCGACATTCTCAACCGGTATTCTTGTTCTTTCCATTATTGTGCTCATTCTACTCCATTTTAAACAAATTCTAATCATGTTTAATTTGCAATCACGTGTGTAGTGCATTCGCGGTTCCGTATTAAACAAAGGCTTAATTCAACGAGGAATTCGATATTACACTTGCCTCTCGAGTATGTATGCCATCAGGGTAGCTTTTGAGTTAGTTAACTTTATTTCCATGCATCCATTTCACGCTGTTAGCTTTTTTCACCACAGGTCTGGCGTCAGCCGTCGGGCACCAATTTATGCGGCTACTATGTGTGCCATATTATGCACATCCTGACCGGAGGTGCTACCGACTTGCAATGTGCGTCCAATTTCTCGCCGGCGACCGTGAGAGCGATCCAAGAACAACTCGTCGGCTGGATTTTTGATAAGGTCGTAAATCCAAGGGGCGAGTTTCACGTTCTAGCGGCAAATAGATGGGGCCCTTCGATAAAGACCGGTGAACTGTCGGGGTCGACATCTACGGCTACCAAGAGCGATGCACATAAAAGATCACGATGAACGTTCTGTAATTAAAGTTGTAATGAATGTCATTGTGATACCTAATAGTTGTAATTAAAGTTGTTAATAAATGTTCTGTGATTTAATTATCAGTTAATTATGCATGATTGATTATATGTGCTTTAATTAATTGTGACTTAGCACACAGATATATATATATATATATATATATAATAATAATAATAATAATAATATTAGACTTAACACACACAGACACATATATAATATATATTACCTCACATGCATATATATATATATTATTTATAGCTCAAGTGGTGTTCGCTTTCGAGACGGTTGGAGGAATCAACCGATCGAACAATAACTTTATCGATACCGATTGGTGCCTCCAACCGTCTTCGATCAGGGCTTCGGCGAGGCACGGGCTAAAGCCACGTGTGCTCGCCAAGATCGGTTGGAGGAATCAACCGGTGAATAAAGAAAGTTATCACTACCATTTGGTGCTTCCAACCGGTTTTGACTGGGGCTTCGGCGAGGCATGGGCTAAAGCCACGTGTGGCCTCCAACCGTCATCGATACTATATCGGCACGGGTGAGGGAAAGGGATCGATGCCATGGGGCATCGATCCGGATGGCTCGCACGGTTCAAAACCGCATCTTGATGGCCGTTGTGAACCGGGACTGATGGCCAGATCTGTAGTAGTGTTCCCCTTGCGTCATAAATCTGATACTGCTCCTACTCTCATTTGCTTCTTCCAATTTCTCTGCACACAATATCGCAGCACTGTTCAATCGTTGCAATGTGATAATGGTAGGGAATTTCTCAATTTCTAATTGTGCTGTTTTCTTTCTCTACATGGCATCTCTCTCCACTACTCTTGCTCTCATACCTCTCCACAAAATGGCATAGCCGAACAGATCATTCGTTCCATCAATTATATCGTTTGCACTCTAATATTTCATGCTTCTATCAGTCTATGCCATCTCAATTTTGGGTAGAGGCACTTCACACCGCAACCCATCTCCTCAATTACCGACCTTGTCGCCCCAAGGGTCTCCCAACTCCCTACTTTCTTCGCCATGGATGCCATCCGTTCTACGACCATCCTCGTGTTTTCGAGTGCTTGTGCTTCCCTAACCTCTTAGCCACCACTGATCATAAACTCTCCCCTAGATCTATGTGCTGCGTTTTTCTTGGCCATCCTCTTGAGCATAAAGGATATCGCTGCCTTAATCTCGAAACTAGGCGCGTCATCATCTCTCACCATGTTACCTTTGATGAAACCAAATTTCCCTTTTCTAATCCTTCACCCACCCAAACCACCGAAACTCCCACTCCACATATCTTTCCTAATATGTCTGCGACCCACACCTGGCCCTCCTCTCATTCCATGTCGGATCAGCCCAACAGCTCCCTCATTTTCGCACCATCCTCTATGACCAAGATTCCCTCAACGATCTATTCTGTCGCGCCACATTCTCTACCACCTACCAGCGCCCGCGCTTCAACCGATTCCAACGGCTCGGCTTCACTTTCAGCGCCACGAGCTAGCGCGCCTACCTCTCCTGTTCCACCATGTCCGGCTACACTCCCGTCTAGGGCAATTCCCATCCATCCACCCGCCAATTTGCATGACATGCAGACTAGGGGCAAGTCTGGCTATTCCATGCCGAATCCAAAATGCAACCTCCTTACTATAACATGTCAAATTTCACCCCTTCCATCTTCCTACTGTGCAACCCTCAAGGATCCATATTGGCTTCATGCCATGCAAGATGAATTTAATGCTTTGTTGTAGAATGACACTTGGTCTTTGGTTCCTCACCCTGTAGGTGTTAACATTATCACTGGGAAGTGGATCTTCCGCCACAAATTCAATCCCAATGGTTTCTTCACATGCTACAAGGCGCGGTGGGTGCTCCGTGGCTACACTCAGCAGGTCGACGTTGACTTTAGGGAAAACTTTAGCCTTGTAGTCAAACTAGCCATAATTAATGTCATCCTTAGCCTCGCCACCTCTTAGTCATGGCCTATTAACCAACTTGACGTGAAGAATGCTTTTTTCATGGCAATCTTCAAGAAACTGTCTATTGTCAGCAAGTCTCCGGGTTTGTTGACCCCATAAATCCTAATCATGTTTGTCTCCTTCGAAAATCTCTATGGCCTCAAACAAGCACCTCGTGCATGGTTTCATCATTTTACCTCCTTTCTTCTCACTCTTGGGTTTGTCGCATCCAAATGTGATTCTTTCCTGTGCATTATTTGTCTCGGTTCTTCCATCGCCTACCTACCGCTCTGTGCGATGACATAGTCCTGACCATTAACACCAATACATTTCTTCGCACTATCACCTTCTCTTTATAGACCGAGTTCTGCATGACTGATTTGGGGGACATCCACCACTTCTTTGGGATTAACGTCCATCACAATCGCACCACTTCTGGTTTATTTATCTCCTAGCAACAATATGCCCTAGAGATTTTAGATCGCGCCGATATGCTCAATTGCAACCCGATCAGTACACCCATAGACACCCGAATCAAATTGTCTTCCACTTCTGACAAACCTTTCCATGACCTATCTCTCTACCACGGCCTTGTCGGAGCTCTCCAATATCTCACACTCACCTGCCTAGACATCAATCATGCCGTGCAACAAATCTGCTTATTCATGCATTCCCCTCATGACTCCCATGTCAATCTTCTCAAGTGCATTCTTAGATATATCAAAGGGACATCTCATTTTGGTATCAAGTTTCACAACTCATCTTCCCGTGAGCTAGTTGCCTATTCTGACGCTGACTGGGTAGGGTGTCCAGATACTCATCGCTCCACCTCGGGCTTCTGTATCTACCTTGACAACAACTTGGTTTCATGGTCATCTAAGCGACAACAGACCATTTCCCGTTCTAGAATATCGCGCAGTTGCCAATTGTGTTGAGTGCGTCAACTTCTTCATGAGCTCTCACGACCTCCAACAAAGTCTACGATCATCTACTGCGATAATGTTAGTGCCATGTACCTCTCGAACCCTATACAACACCAACATACAAAGCATGTCGAGATTGATTTACATTTTGTCCGTGATCGAGTTGCTCTTGGTGAAGTACGGGTACACCATGTTCCTACCTCTTCACAATTTGTAGATATTTTCATCAAAGTTCTACCTTCCACGGTCTACAGAGAATTCAGGAACAGCCTCAATGTCCAGCCAAATGACGTTTAGTCTGCCAATGTCGCTAGGCCGTTGGCCTCCCTTCTGTCTTCTGTGTATATGTACATGTCAATCCTCAATGAATGGGCGTGGTATTCATCTGTAATTCAATTGGAATAGCATTCCAGCCTCTACATTGTTAGATATATGTACCAAGAAAAAAAAGAAAATCATCTCAGTGCAAGGCTAACGAACACATAATAAAACAACCACATGCATTTAGAAATAAAACAACCACGTGTATATTATATTATATATACAAGAGCAGGTCGATCGATCGTAGGTAGCCCAGGTTGATGTGTGATCTTTTCCTCTGAAACCAAATTGCTAGTAGAGTTTTTTTACACTACGTTCCTACTTCTTTTCTTTTGCAAATAATAGGAAAAGAAGGGATATGGAGGAGGAGGAGGAGGAGATGGAGATGTTTAATTGCAGTCGTGAAAAGGCGACTTGCCAAGTGTGAAGAAGAGAACTACTCACTCGATATGTGGTAACTAAGGACACTACTGCCTGGCAGCCGGGAATGGTTGCCCGTAGGGCTGGGCAGAAAACTCAAGGCTCGGAGCTTGGCTCGGGCTCGAGCCGAGCCTAGTTTTCTGGCTCGTAGTTTGGGCGAGCCAGCTCGGCTCGAGCCACGAGCTGGCAGAAAGTATGTTACTGTCTGATTGTCTAAAGACTAAAATGTTTATTATGGGTTTGATGGCTTGGTCGGTCATGATCATGATTGTTTTTATGCTTTATTTTGCTATTGATATTGCCTGTTGATCAATGTTGGCTGCTGGATGGCTACTGAAGTGATGCCGTGCTTATGCTGGAGTGCTGGATAGGCTAGCTCGGAGAGCTAACGAGCAGGCTCGCGAGCCAGGACCAAGCCGAGCTGAACCACCCTTTCAGACTCACCGAATCACCGAGCCGAGCCTGGCTCGGCTCGCTACCTGACCGATCCCGGGTGAGCCGAGCCGGCTTGGCTTGTTTCCAGCCCTAGTTGCCCGGTCGCCCCAGCCTGGTCATGCTGTTTGCAGGGTAGGAAGCTGGAAAGAAATTAAGAAAGTGATGCGAAGAATCGTTGGACGGCTAGCTAAGCTAATCATCGTGGCCATGCATATATTTATTGATAGTAGTACTTAGCAGTATTTAATTCTGCTTTAATTTGCCTCTCCATGGAATTGGAACTTGGAAGCACACGCAAGCTAGATCCTCTCCATCTCCACATGGAGTACGTACGTACTGGCTAGTAGAATGCAGCAGGGACGGAGTTGAATGAATCCATGAGGGCTCTACTTCCGCTTGCTTTAAAAGATGATACACATCGAACCTCTCTGTCCTAAGAATCATGCATGCTCCACTGACACTGACTAGTATAATCCTGCACTGTATGAATGTATATGTGTGTATGGAGAACTGATGAGTGACGGGAGGAAGCAAAACTAGGCTGTCGGTGAAGACGCCGGCTGCTGCAAACGGCAACAAAAGTCCCGTGTTTTGCTGCAGAAACCGACGATTTTCGGCCAGCTTCCCCCCTTCCCTTCCGGTACAACCACCGGCTCCTCCTTTCCTTTGGATTCTTCTTCTTCTCCATCTTCTTCCCACGCTAGCTGCGTGCCAAAGCGCCTCGGAAACCAACACCGTCTTCAATGGGAGCCTTCTCTTCTCTTCTCTTCTCTTCTCTTTTCTTTTCCTTTCCTTTCCTTGTGCTTTAGTTAATATCTCCAGAATACCTTTTGGCTTGTTAAACGCCAGCTGCCAGCAACGCCGATCGCTGCAGCTCACCGCCATTTCTTCTTAAAGCTAGCGAGACATGTACACTAGTACACACATGATGCAAGCGCGGCAACGGAAGATGATGCGTGCCTGCTTGCTGCTACACAAGTTCAGGGACGCTCATATATTCTTGCACATATACCCTGTACATATTCGCTTGAGCACATTTATGTTTATGCATGCACATAATTTCTGCCCGGACGATCGATCATATCGAGCTGTTACAGCCAGCGATGCACCCTGAAGTAGTCGTATATTGATTGTCTTAGCTAGCTAAAAGTTGCATGATGCTCTTACGTGCAGGCAGACATATCTGGCCGTATCACCTAAGCAGCAACTTCTCCACTGAGCGCGTTAAAGTGAGCAGCAGCGGCAGTTAGAGGCCCCTGCAGCTGAGCTTACCTCTCAGAGCTTCCACAGCTGCTACTCTAAATTACTATTCTATACCACTATTCCCTACATACTCTATCTCTTTCTCTAAAATTTCTTCACATTTTACATTATACTATAAAAGATTTCTTCTCTCCATCAGCTACTATATCCAGATAAATAGTGTTATAAAGCGCCTACTACGGATGCTCTCAAAACTCTTTTCTTTTCAGACAGCTCTGCAGGACTGGCCTGCGATTAAACAGTAAAAAAAATTACTACAAACGACATGTCTCGGTGTGTCTCCTGGGTGCAGCAAGTCATCCTCGTTTATGTCGATTCGCTCGCTAAATACTGGGCACATCATTGTGCATTTGTGCTTGCATGCGCAGTCATCACCAGAGGAAACTTCCAGAGTGAAAGGCCACACGTCGCAGCTGCTGGTCAAACCCTGCCCACATGGATGTGTATCTAATCGCGCGCGTCATCACGCGCAAGATGTTCTTTTTCTTTCTTTTTAAACCCCCCGTTTCCCCAAGGCGACGCCCGGTTTACTGGTGCTTCATTCTAGCGCGGATCACGGTGCATGTTAGGCCATCTCTATTTTCCAAGTGCACGGACAACACTGTGCTTCTTCTGCCAGAGCAATTAAGGCCCTCTTTCTTTGTGGCTTAAAATCTACGATTTAAAATTTGTTACTTTTTCTCTACTATTAAAAAGGGGCTTGTGGTGGTGGTGGTGGTGGTGGTGGTTTCACCAACACCAGATCTCAGCCCTCCATATCTGTCTGAGCAAATCCCAACCCTACACCGCCCCACCCCCTGTTTGCCTCCACTCACGCCGCCGCTCCCTTCAACCCTCTGCCCCGCGCCCCCCATTTTTCTCTCCGCGCCGCCATTCTTCTCCTCGCAGCCCCGCCCTCCGCCCTCCTCCCCGCGCCGGCCGCCTCCTCCGCCCTCCGCCTCCTCACATGACCCCTCCTTCCATCATCGCGCCTCCCCGCGCCCCTACCTCCTCTCATGACGCCGCCCCTTCCCTCGATCTGCACCAGATCTGCCTCCCCACACCGCCTCTCCCAGCCGCCTATGCAAGCGGCTTTGTGCTCCCGCCCCACCACCGTTCCTCTCCCCAAGCTGGACCACTCTCCCCAGACGCTTCCCCGCTTCGCGCGCCGCCGTTGTCTCCACCGACGCCTTATCTGCCCCCGCCGTCCCTATCGCGGCGATGGACTCCGTGGAGAGTAGGGCTCACCCGCTAGGAGGTCGACCCGGAGGTGCACGACCTCATCGAGCGCGAGAAGCGGTGGCAACGGGCGGGCATCGAGCTCATCGCCTCAGAGAACTTCACCTCGCTCGCCGTCATGGAGGCGTTGGGCTCTCCGCTAACCAACAAGTACTCCGAGGGCATGCCAGGGGCCTGCTACTACGGCAGCAACGAGTTCATCGACGAGATCGAGGAACTCGCTCGATTTGCATCTTTTCAGAATATGCATGCATCACTCTCTGCTGGTTGCCGTTCAGACATGAATGGTGAGTTGGTTCTTTAATTTAGTTGTTGTGCATTAAAAATGTTGCGTTACTGGTGCAAAGGTTTAATTTTGGTGCACCTTTCTAGATAGTTCATGCAATGTGTGATCTTTTTTTGGGTGTTGCTACTTTATATTTGGCAAGTATTGCATTTCGTTCTAGAATCATGGTACATATGTGTCTAGGAATATCAGTCTCTTTCCTTCCTATTGCAAAGAAAGGGTTGGTTGGTGCCTCATGCCTGGGTATTAGTTATGATTCATATTGAAAACATCTAGAGAGACTAATAAACACGAAAAATATGACAAAAAAAGTGCATGGGAGTAAACACTTGGTGGACAAGCTGCAGAGGAGAATAGTTCTTGCTACTAAATATTCTCGAACTATAAGGAATAAAATGATAGCATGAGCAGGGAGGAGGGGATTATAGAGAGAGACTAGAGAAATTTGTGCACACAAACAAGGTAGGACTATAATCGAATTTGAAATGCATTGAAAGTTCTAACTTCATTCTAACCGTTCACATGCCTTTTGCTTCCGTATTTATGTATGCCTTTTTTCTATGGAGGAGCATCTATGACAAATGTTTTTTTAAACAAAACAATTCTTATGCAGTATGTTCACTCCGTGGCACTTCTCGCTTTACAGTTATGGTTGAATATCACAACGAAACATTGTATATTTCTATGTTTGACTAAACCTACTAATTGTGTTGTTCAAGTTCTCTTTTTATTACTGCAGCAAATAGCTACAACACTGATCATATATTTTTGTCAAGATATTTGCATGACAATAGTAAAGAAGTTTTTTCTGTCCACTGTTTTCTACAATGTAAACGTTGCATTTGCTCTAGCAAGCATGAAAGGGGTTAACATCCCTTTGTATTTTACAATTAAGAGTCTAGCATCAAACTGTTTGCACCTGTCAAGAGGTTGTCTTAAAGGGAAATGATAAGTTTAATTCGTTGTCTTTTATAAGCACGAGGAATGCCTTTTAGAAGCACAAAGGAATGCAGATGGGCACTTTGGATTACATGTAGCAGCCGCAAAGGCTTGGGAGAAGTTGTCAAGTGCTAGAATATTGTTGGATGTTGGTACTGATTCTACATCACAAGATGATCCACACCATCGAACGGCATTTCTTGCTGCACCAATGATGCAGAATTGGTTAAGGTAAAGGTTCTGGTGGTTAGATTTTTTTGTTACACTTTCTGGCGGTTGTACATTATAAAATTTTGTAAATATAAGAAACGATCAAAGTACAACACCGCTTCATGTTGCATTGAACAGAGGTGCAAAATTATGTCATGTCTTGCATTTAGCTATTGGAGTAGATTTTTCTGACCATTTTCAAAGATAACATCAGGTCTATAAGCTTAGTAAAATAAAACAATCTTATGCAAGACCTGTGGTTTAAACAAATGGTGGAATGTTTAGATGTATAATTGTAATTTAGTATAACTATCAATGTGTCAAATTTTTCTCGATATTCAGGTGTAATATGCTTGCTAATACCCTATGTTCTGAAGGTGTGTTACAACAGTTTTGTTTTCTTACTAAGAATGCAACTGTTATGTTATACTCATGGCCTTCAATTTACCTTATCAAAGACAGTTATATGTTGATTGGGGTATAATTATTAATGAAACTTTTGTACAGTGACAGATATATGCAATATGTATCTTTTTAGATTTCCGTTGCAAAGCACGGGCACCCAACTAAAATACTAGAATACATGGCATGCGCTGCAGTCTTGTTTTGAGAAGTTCAGTAACTGGGATGCTCTACTCTGATGTCAACAGGAAGCTCTAGGAAGGTGCTTGCATGAAGGCTAATGTTGGATAGATCAATAGTTTTGCTTTATCCTTCTGTGTGCATAGAGTTCCCAAAGAGAAGAACGAGAAAGGAGGTATATCATCTTCCATTAAAATATTTCTTCATTTTGGTTGAAGTGTTTCCTCCCTTTTCTTTATCAGAGAAGTATTTTAGTTTTTGTCCCATGAGCTGACCACTTCCAAGATAACCGCTACATGAAATTTTTATCTTCTCACCTTCTTTGGACAGTGTTGTATTCCAAACCACCATTGTATCGCTTGCAGGATTAGTATTAAGAAGTCTTACATGATATATTTGCCTCTTTGATGCTAGGATTTTTTTTACTACAGCATATCAACATTAAGGCTGCCACTATGGTTCAGTAGCCTTCTTTTTTTTTAAAAAAAAAAGATGCGAAGGCCTCTAGGCTTGTTACATAAGGTTTCACCATGGGAGATGGTTTGAACGATCATTGTATTCATGAGTTTTGAAGACCCATAATGAATATATTTGCTTCTTTCTGTACAAGGTCATTTAGGTCCATTCACTTTTTCATTCCAATTTCCTTACCATTTATTGTTAATTATCCCTTTATTCTACGAATGTTTTTTTGTGAGAAACCTTTATTCTACTAATGGAGTTCGGGGGAAATATGTGATTTAGCAAGTTTAGGCCATGAAGCTATACAGTAATATGTACATTGTTGAATTAACTAGAAGTGCTCAATTTATATAAATGGCCTTCTATATATGGTAAGCTGCAATTATCTGCATAACCTAATAATTAGTTGTACTTTGTTTAGTGGCATAATGATGATTGATCGATTTTGCTGATTGGGCATCTTAAAATTGTTGCTCATCCTGAATAGTTCTTCTCCAGAACTAATTTTGGGTGTAAACCCAACTTGGATGTTAGAGGTTGTACATCATCGGTTTTATTTAAACGAAGAAGGCTGTTTTTTGGGCCAGTTTAAACATGTTTTGGTAAGTCCAGCCCTTGCAAATTCCTTTTTTTGGTTGCTTAGTTTTGGTTTTCTTGTGTTTGTCTTTCTAAATTCTAATGTTCTACAGGATTTCATTGCATCATACCCCGATGTTCTTCCTAAAAAATAGCTAGCAAATTGGCAAGCTTGTAGGTGCTAACAAAGCTGAGTTTGAGAAGAAAGTGCAACTAATTGCTGAAGGCAGTTGAATCAAGTGACATCATTAGAATTGGATGAGGTGGGCATGATTTATTGATTTTACCATAACAATTTTCCAATGTATGTCGAGAAAATGGTTTTGTCATGTCCTCGATAGAATGATACATGTGTGTTGCTGGCTATAGCATGAACCTGTGCTCAATTTATAGTTGTAACAGTGGTCTAAAATGGTGTTCCTGTGTTGGAGTATTTGGAGTTTTGTATCATCCAAATAAATTAGTTTTTTCTACTAAAGTGCAATATCTCTCATATTATTCTCCTATTGGGTATTTTTTTATAGCTTATTTATGTCTTATCTACTTATCTCTTAGACCTTCTTGATGTGGTATCCAAAGTTGTGTTCAGTCTGTTTGGTCGGTTTTTTTTAGTTTTCAGGCTACTGTTTTTTTAGTTTTAAGACTTTCTACTTTGAAAATAGAGAAGCAAATCAATACATAAATTGAATGTATGCAATCTAATATATTGCAAAATCTTTGAAAGGTCCGTAAAAAACAGAATCTTTGTCGCTCCTTTTCTTTTTAAGACTGTTACAATGTACAGGCACTTAACTATAGTTTGGAAGAATGAACAACACATATATCTTCCTGTAAACTTATTTTTCCTGTAAACAACACATAGACGTTCACTCCCTCACTCCTTAAATATGGCTTAGATAATGGAGCGTAATTCACCTTTTATAATTTTATATGTTGCTCTGACTAATGTTTTTCTTTCTTCCCTTAAGTTCCGTTGTAAAGCACGGGCATTGTACTAGTAAAGTCAAACACGCGGTAGCATTTTATAGTTATTTTAAACCTTTTAGTATTTTTCTCAGAGATCAGATCCTAAACATATTTTTAAATATATTTTTAGTCTAGTCGAACCTCTTTTTAAGAGCTCTAAATTTTTTAGATTATAGTCTACTACAGATTTTCAGCTCACTCAAACATGACGCAATACCGTCTACCTACAAATTATAAAGCAGAGAGTTTGGTAAGAGCATCCACACCAGAAACTCTATCCCTATTTTCTCTCTCTTCTACTCTATTTTCTCTCTCCATTACTCTAAAATTCCTTCACACTTTACACTACATCCTAAAAGATTCCTTCCCTCCACCAAAAACTCTATCTCTAAAACTCTATTTCTATACACATATAGGGTTTCTGTTACGGATGCTCTAAGCGGTGCAGGGCGCTATGGATCGGACCAGCACGCACCCACCGCCGGGCTAATCGATCGGCCTAACTCCACGGCAGACGGCGGCATGCATGTACACGGAGGAGTCGGTGCTTAAGCTCTACCGATTGATCTGCTATCATTGTTAGGCAGGATATGACCGCTCTTCTCGACTCATGAACCGCGATCACGACATGAACCGAAACCTATTAGCAACGCCTGTATAATGTACACATATGTAAGCCCGTTTGGTTGGTGAATGGTGACTAATTTTGCGGTAATTAAACTTTGCAAAAACATAGTTAATAATATGATGTGCGGGCCAGGTGCTAAGAAAAGTGCATGTGGCGAAGAAACCAACAATCCAGTTCGAACTGAGCTATTGATTTGGGTTAGATTAATTGAGTTAAGAGTTAGCTAACTTTAATCTAGCTAGCTAGATTAGTTTAACCTCTAGTTTTATGGTTGGCAATTAGTCGAGTTAATCTAATTTGTTATGCTGCATTAGTGGGGTTAGTATAGCGTGATAGCTTATCATGCTCTTTTACTCGGTTAGCTAATCCTAGGTTAGCGGGTTAATTTGTGTTGTTTGGATTAATTTAATCCTAGTTAATCTTGAAGCAATTGGTTACGGTTAAACCCTTGATCCCACCGTTTAACCCCAACCAAAGGCAGCCCAGGAGCGGTAAGGCGCGTGAATTAAGGAAAAAAAAGTGAGAACCGGCCGGCAAATTACCATGATGCATGTTGAGTTGAAAGGTTAGTCTTTTGATTCCCGAAATTGGCGGCAGAATGGCGGGATCTCGTTAACCCATTCTGCTTTGTTTACAAGAAGGGAAGGCCCCTAGCTACCTGTTAGGCTGATACTGCTGTCAAGACAATAAAAAAAAAATGGAAGTTGCCTAGACGAGCACGCAACAGCCGCACTAGCTAATTCATCACAGCAGTTAAGGAAAATGAAAGGGAAACCGTCGTGAGGCCAAGGAATTAGACGGTGATTAGCGTCGGTCTTCCTGTAGAAAAATTCTTCACCTAACTCCGGGTCGCCCGCTAGAGGGTAGCTAGCCACGTGATTCCCATTTTGATATTTTTCCTGTGACGAATTAACACGCGGCTGCAAAATTTCTGAATTATTAAGCTCAGTTGATCTGTCTCTCTTTCATGCATCATCTCACTCTCGATCGCAAGTTGCTCAGCACGGTAATTACTCCATTTGCATGTGAGGTCTTTTTTTTTTCGTGCGGTCCTGTGAAACTGCATCAACTCAAACTGATTGCATGGTATCCATGTGCGCTGACCTATGCCGGTCATTCCAGACTGTGACTGCAAATTATTAAAGAAGCTCATCATCGCCATACAAACCACTACCGTTAAAAGGCTGAAACCCAAAATGAATGAGAATATAAGTTGCCAAGTATATACTACTACAATCTACTTATAAAATCATAATAAAATTATAAACGCTTTTCTAGTTGAATCTACAATATAATTTTTATATATCTAATTTAAATATTTAGAAGGATTTTTATAGCCGGTTAAAGTTTGAATGCCCGCAAGTGAAGGCATATGTATCCGTGGCTCAAGGAAGTGGTTACGGGAGCCGTCGGTGATTATCAGTGGGAATAAGATGATCTGTCCCTAATAAGTCTGAAGCCTAGCCCTCCTCCTGCGTCCGTTCCGGTCTTCGTCTTCATAAAAGCAAAGCCTCGTTGCTCCCTTCCTCTCTCCCCAAGGGAGCCACCGCTGTGCAGCGCAGCTTAGCTAGCAATAGCATCAGGCGAAATCAATAAAGGCGGGAGCTTTTGGAGCCGGCCGATCGGTCGACGCTGGGCGGCAAGATGAAGGGCGGCGGCGAGATCAGCAGCATTAGCCCGCTGGTGTCCTTCGTCCTCGGGGCTGCCATGGCCACCGTCTGCGTGCTCTTCTTCATGTCCGCCAGCCCCGCCCGCCGCCTCGTCGAAATCTCCGCCTGGAGCCACACCAACGGCACCGCCACGCCCACGGCCGCCCGCCACACCGACGAGCTCGCCGCCGCGGAGGAGCCCAACATCACCGCCGCTGCAGCTCCGGCGCCCGCCCCCGTGCAGGTACGCTTCATTCTAATCCGCTCTCTTCCTCTTGGCCCTGCTTTAATCTGTCTACTGCTGTTTAAGTTAAGCGATTATTTTTTTCTGAAACGAATTTGATCAATCTGAAAGACCATATTTGGGTTTCAATTAAAATTCGAGAACAATAGCGTATGCATGCATGTCCTAGTATTTCGAATCTTGATCATTGGTGGAATACTCAAAACCATATTTTCTTCCTCTCATTTGCCCCCTTTTCTTTTCTTTTTTCAAAAATCAAATCTTTCATTTCAGAAAGAAACTTGTTGTGTTCTAAAAAAAAGAAAGAAACTTGTTGAGACGGTGACATGCTGCGTCGATCATGCTATTAAAAACAAAGGGGGTCATTAGAAGAAAAAAAATCAGAGATGTCGTTTGTACGTGTTTCAATCAGCAATTAATAATAGAAAAACTGAATTAACAGAATCGTTTAGGAGCAAGTTAGTACTAGTAGCCTGACGGCGACCGGTTAACCAAAGCGCGATTAGTATATATATATATATATTTTTTTTTTCGAAAACGAGTTTAAAAAATTGTTTACCGAGTCAAAAACTGAAAGCGGCCGGGCTCCCGTCTCGAGGCCGCGGACGCATGTTTTCTTCTCCGCTTGGACATTTCCCCCAACCACTTTCCCGCCTCCCCATGTCGCAGTGCTACTCCTCGTCGCCATTAAAGAAGCTCCGAGCATGATGAGTCACCATGTCGCTAGTAAGTCGCAGCTAATTACAGGTGTGCTCCGCCTGTAACTATTGTCGGCGTGGCCGGTTCATGCTGCCACACTGCCACACGTGTCCGCCGGCCGTCGCCCGGTCAGAACGGCTAGCTGCGTCCCGACGTCCCTGATCGGACGGCCATGATTGGCGCTAGATTTTGTTATAATATTGGATTAAGATTAACGTCTCATCGTCGTCGTGATACGCAGGAATACTAAGAATTTAGCATTACAATCATATGTAGGATTACAAAGAATTTAGCATTGAACTAATGAAGAAGAGATAAAAAGTCCAAAAGACAAATAAGGTACGTTTAACGGGCACAAATCCTATTACTAGCTCTCAAATCATGTTTAATGATCAGCACTAGCCACCGCCTCCAATGATCCGTGTGGAGTGTCACATTGTGATCATCCGTCTTTCGCAGCAACTTCCAATTAACACTGCAACTAATATAGTAATCGTAGCTAATATTTTTTTTGGAGAACAATCGTAGCTAATATTGTAAGTTAAAAAAACATCTTGGCTCTAGATACTGCCCATGTTCGTGCATGGCGCCAGCAGCATGGGGGCCAAAAAAAAAATGTGCTCTTTGGAGTTTGATTTGATGGTGGCAGGAGGCTAGTAGCGGCACGGCTGGCATTGATTGGCGTCGTATACCGCCTCGGTACCGAACGATCGATCGATACGGCCCCATCCCCGCGTAGTTTTGTCACTCGTGACGTTGGTTGCAGCTAGCTGCTAGTAGCTGCGACATGCATGCATCTAGAGCATGGAGAGACATCTCAACAGAAACCAATTAACCAGACGCAGACGCAGACGCTAACTATTACTCTCTTCTATCAGAAATGTATGTAAGGGGTTTTAGGTCTCTATACTATTTGTAAAATATAAGAGGTTTTAGTATCCTAAGGCTAAATTTAGCCTATTTCTTTCAGTTTTACCCTTGTTTCATTTATTGTTCTTATACAATTTTCCATGTCTCTTTTTTTGTGGATAGAGTGCAGATTGTACTTTTATGAACAATAACTAAGGGTATTTAATAAACAATAACTAAAGGTATTTTAGTTTATTCACCAAGCTTTTTAATATGTGTGCACAAGGTTAAAACCCCTTATATTTCCAATCGGAGGGAGTAGTAATTAATGGATGAACAAGTAGTCTAAGAGCTTCTATAGCTGATACTCTAAATTACTACTACATACTCTATACTACTATTTCCTACATACTCTATCCATTCCTTTAAAATTTTTTCACACTTTACAATATACTATAAAAGATTCCTTCTTCCAATCAGCTACTATATCCAGATGAACAGTGTTATAGAGCGCCGGCTATGGATGCTCTAACGTGTTTGTGATTTGGTGCTAGTGCAGGCGGCGTCGCCGTATGGGGATCTGGAGGAGGTGCTCCGGCGGGCGGCGACGCCGGAGAGGACGGTGATCATGACGCAGATCAACGCGG
Source organism: Olyra latifolia (assembly GCA_036346145.1). Lineage (NCBI taxonomy): Eukaryota > Viridiplantae > Streptophyta > Magnoliopsida > Poales > Poaceae > Olyra > Olyra latifolia. The sequence goes on from CM070525.1 coordinate 60,068,140, forward strand.
CGTGGACGCGGCCGGGGTCGCTGCTGGAGCTCTTCTTCGAGAGCTTCCGGTCGGGGGAGGGCGGCGTGGCGCGGCTGCTGGATCACCTGGTGATCGTGACCATGGACCCGGCGGCGTACGCACAGTGCGGCGCCGTCCACCGCCACTGCTACTTCCTCCGCACCGCCTCCGCCGTCGACTACCGTTCCGAGAAGATGTTCATGAGCCGCGACTACCTGGAGATGATGTGGGCCCGCAACCGCTTCCAGCAGACCATCCTCGAGCTCGGCTTCAACTTCCTCTTCACGGTCTCTCCTCATCCCTTCACTTTCACTACTGCCTGCTCTAGTACGGATATACGTATACAAGTTGCATACCCCTATATATACTACGCATTATTATACGAAGTATAAATATACATCATCCACGTCACTTTCAGCGGCACGGGTAGCCAGGGCCTTTTGATTCAGGTGAAGGTTAGTGTTTCGGTTAGGACTGCTGGAGATTAAAAGTTAGTGTTTCGGTTAGGACTGCTGGAGATTAAAAAAAAAAAAATTGGTTTTGAAAATACTAAGATTTTTGGGAAAAAAACGACACAAAACATTTGCTTTATAGAATTTTTTTTTCGTATTACATTTTAGTCCTAACTCGATATACAAAAAAAATAAATAAAATTAAAAGTATATACGTATATACCCCCATGCTACCTACTATTATAGGAATTATATACATATATGGCAAAATTGCATCCATGTCACTGAAAAGTTACGATATCTAATAAATGACACCACAAAATGAAAAATAGTTCTAATGCTATAAGTTATATTCGTTGCAAATATGCCATTACGAAGTTTTGCCATCCTTTTCGGACTAAAATACCTCTTTCTCCTTCTTCCACCTCTAGCTTCTCCTCCATCTTGTTCTTTCTTCTTCGTCGCGGTCCAGCTCTTCCTCCATGGCCGCGGCCGAGCTTCCCCTCCAGTCACCGCTGACAGCTCCCTCTCTCTTTCTCTCTCCTCTCTAGCATGATACAATTTACCCCCATATATGTATGTAAATGCGCGCGCACACATCATCTATGTCACTTTTAGTGTAGTTTAGGGCTTTTAAAAGCTACCATAGATTATAATATAAAAAATATCGTGGATTATAATATAAAATATTGTAGGTTTCGATTAGAGATATGGAATAATTATTAAAAATTGTTTTAGAGATTCAAGAAAAAAATATTTTTGAAAAACGACGATGAAACATTTTGGTTTATAGAAAAGAACAAATTTATGTAGGTAGATTTTAATTTTAATTTAAGCCGGTTGACGCGGTGAGACGCATCGCACACGCGGTTGACAGCGTTATTGGATTGACTGGTTTGGTCCTGCAACGTATGCCTGTCTAGCCAGCTAGCTTGCTTGCTCTCGTGCTCAACCGGAGCTGGAATGCACACGGGAAGCACTGTTTAGTTTGGACTTTGTCGCCAATTTTGGAACTTGTGATTTGTCCCGTAGAGCCGACCGGACCGTGGCAAGCCCAGAGACTATTCCACGGCATCGCTGAGACGCCTTTTTCTTGGCCGGGCCCACCCTGAGGCGAGACGCATTTTAATGGTACTTCATCAGCACCAGACCGTCCAGACGCTACTAATCAATCGTTTCGTAATCGTTGGTACTAATCATCGGTGCTTTAGTAGTGATCCGTAGCAGCTGAAAAAGATTGTGATTGATTGATTTGGGAATGGCCATGTGGCCTCTGACGTGTGGGCCCCGATCACCATCGATAACCGGCTCTTTTTTTTTCTTTTTTTTTTGCAGGACGTGGACGTGATGTGGTTCCGGGACCCGTTCCGGCACATCTCGATGGCGGCGGACATCGCCATCTCCAGCGACGTGTTCATCGGCGACGCCTACAGCCTGGGCAATTACCCCAACGGCGGGTTCCTCTTCGTGCGCGCCAACGAGAAGACGGTGGAGTTCTACCGGAGCTGGCAGGCGGGGCGGTGGCGCTTCCTGGGCAAGCACGAGCAGGACGTCTTCAACCTCATCAAGCACGAGCAGGCGGCGCGCCTCGACCTCGCCATCCAGTTCCTCGACACCGCCTACATCAGCGGCTTCTGCCAGCTCAGCAAGGACCTCAACAAGATCTGCACCCTCCACGCCAACTGCTGCGTCGGCCTCGCCGCCAAGCTCCACGACCTCCGAGGCGTCCTCGACGTCTGGAAGAACTACACGGCCGCGCCGCCCGACCAGAAGAGGGCTGGCAGCTTCCACTGGAAGCTCCCCGGGATCTGCATCCACTGAACGATTCAAATTGAACACATGCATGCATGGCCCTCTGCTCTGCTCTGCTTGCTTCTCTCCATTCTTCTTCTTCTTTTCTTCTTCAATTCATTACAAAGAAAGGGAGATCGATCCAGAGGTGACATCGATCCATTCGATTCTTTTTGTGGAGGCTAGGTGTTATTTAATCCAGCAAGTTAAGAAATATATGTATGTACACAGAGTTTAGTATGTATGTTTGTATCCTTGCTCCTCACTGTAAAGATGAATGTAACAGCTTATATGCATCATGTTTTGAGAATTTTTCTTCTTGTCTGAGGAGTATGATCCTAGATTCATAGATGTTCTTCAGGGTTGTGAGGATTAAGGACCTCAATAGTTGAGCAAAGTTCCAAAAAAGATAAATTAGGACAAAGTTCACATGGGCCGTCTTACGGCGGAAACAGGGCACAATTTTAGAATTTTTATATTTATTTTAAATCAAAAATAAAAAATTAATACGCCGTTTCCAAAAATTAAATAACTAACCACTTTCCGCCCGACCGTTAGGAGGGAAATAAATTTCTGCCTGACCGTCGAACTGGATTTCCGTGCCCGCACGACCGTTGGGCGCGCGACCATCGGACGGGAATAGAGCGTGGCACAGGAAGGATTTGCAGCTATATAATGTGCGCTGCTGCCTCGCAGCCGCGTGTGGGGTCCAATTTTCAAAATGAATATTGAAAATTGTATTACCAATATGATACATATTGATCAAAAATTGATACAACAACCATATTTTATTACATTACTATTTATCAGAGTTGATTACATTACCAAAATTTGGTATTTTACAAACTATTATTACTAAACTTGTGAGTAAGGAAAAATTAAACTAATAATCTAAGCTACTTCAGAAAAATTGAAATTCGAATCTGCAATAAAAGCAGGATCTGTTTAATGAACAGTTCCTGATTATCAGGTAAGTACGCCAATAGTACTTGCAGGTTTCCATAGAAAAAATAAAATATTAATTATATGCAAATTGTTTCAAAGAAGGTAAAGGCTGTAATTTATTTGGTATAAAATACAATATTTCAAGACTTAACTTCAGTATTCCAAAGATGTTTTCTAAAACATTTTAAATAAGTTTATAAATCACTATCTCCTTTCTCCATTCTTAACTCATCTGACAACCATTATCTTTTCTAAAATATCATGGATTTATTTGAATAGAATAGGCATTACCCAATTTGACATAACTTCATATACCCAAAGTAGGGTCCATTAATGATTTTATTATCGGCTCTGCAGAACCTACCCAACTTTACTTGTAAAATGGCTGATAATACGGATGGGTGGTATTTATGTCATTTCTATTCAGAATAGTCCAAGTTTTACAATGTTCCACAAAATGTGCAAACATTGAAAAAAACCATGACAATGCTGGGCTCTGCACAATCATCACGGTAACCTTGCTAGTGACTCACTCGCCCAAGCATTTCAGAAACCGCGCAAGCATTGCGAAAATCTAAAGGCAATGCCTCGCCCATGCAATCACTACGGTAATCTTACTGGTGACTCATGCCTATAATTTTCAATTTTTTTGATCTTCTCTATATCACAATGTCTCTTTATATAACAAAGATGATATTTATCCTACTTGTTGAAATATGCATATATTTAATTTTTCATATACTAGGGTATTGTCAAATTTATTCATTTTAGGTGGGCCTTTGGTGGTGGAGTTTAGACTATATATTCTACATAAAATAGCAAGTACATTAATTCAAATAAAAGAATTTCACAAATAAAATAACTAGAAAATAATGCAATAAATATATGTAAATAAAGGAATTAGGAATTCAATATGTTTCAAGGGTAGGAAAACCTGCCTTCTTCGGTAGTCTGATCGAACTCAAAGGTATATCCTGGATATTCTTGTTCAAAAGATCCGAAGGCGAATCCACAAGCAGGAAAAGGGGCTGCCCCTGGTGTGTGAGGTCCTAGCGGAGCAACTCAAATACCCGGAGCAGCTCGTTGAAGGAGACTCCCGTACTCTCTCGAAACACACACTCAAAGTGGAAATGAGGTGCCGGAAAGAGTCAGTCCCCAGGTGCATTGGTTCATGCCTCCTTTATATAGGAGGATTTATGCATTGTTTGCTACCTCCTGTCCCCTATTGTGGGGGCTTTAGAGTCATTTCAGTTGAATTTACATGCTTTGCCCCTTACCTGCCCCATTGCCCAGGGTCTGGTAGTATTTTCTCTAGCCTTCAGTCGACTCTTTTACCACATTGCCCTCTTGTTAAGTATTCAATATGGGGTTACAAGAGGGATTCCTCACCAGGGGCTCCACATGCGCAGGGCAGAACTCCTCCACCAGATCGCGCATCGTGCTCTGATGGCAGAGAGCCTTTAGAAACGCAAGGAGCTCCGTCTCTTTAGTCGTCGCGATTAAATTCGGCGACCGGATGGCGTGGACGGGGCCTAGAGAGGTGCCGAGCAGGGCGTCCAGATCATCGAGCGCCTGGTAGTACCATCGCTGCGTCCAGCCTGCCTCCCACTTCCCTTTAGCCGCGGCTACAGGAATCTCCCTCGATAGCGGCCGCTTCGTCTGGAAGTTAAGAGAGCCGAAGCAGGACGGTACACCTTTGTCGCCTGCCTTCTGCTGCTTCGGTTGCCAGAAGGCATCTTCAATAAGGGAAAAGGTTCGCTCGGACAGCTAGTGGCCAGAGAGATGAAAAGCCTAGTCCAGCACTACCAGTCGGACGATGGCGTTGGGCGTAAGCTGTGATAGCTCTGCCCTGAACAGCTGCAGCACCTCTCCCACCAAAGAAGAGGTGGGGAATCGGAGCCCCGTCTCCAGGAAGGCCGAGAACACCACCACCTTGTTGGCGTGCGGTAGAGGGGTGTCCTCCCTTCCCGGGGCACGCATGGTGGAGCACGTCACCCCGAACTCTTTCGCCAAGGCGTCGAGGTCGGCGGCACCCAAGGTAGAGCACCCCAGAATGGGGGACAGCACGGCGGCGTCCTCCTCACTCAGCACCAGCTTCACTTGAGGGGCTTGTCGAGGCCCCATGGATCATCTGGAAAGGGCAGCGGTAGGGATGCTTTCATGGTGGTGAGAGAACCAAGCCATATTTGATGGTGATGGCAAGCAATGGCGGCAGAGGAAAGCGCACCCGGGAACTTGAGCGGCGGCGGACAAGAGCAGGGGGATGCAAGAAGGGCGAGGAAGAAGAGAGAGAGTTCACCCGGCGGCCCTCGGGTGAGCTTTAAAGCCAAAGAGGCGCTCCATCCTAGCCGTAGGATGGGGACACGCGGTGCAAATCGCGTGAAAAGTAGAGGCGTGCATGACGTGGGCATACGGGGCGCCCACAACGGCGCAGAACCCAATGGTCATAATGAGCAGTCGCAAGAGACAAGACAACACGACTTGACGAGCAGGTGAATGGACACCCGCCACGTGGCGGCACGTTGAAGGGCGTAGGGAAGCGCAATAGGCGTAATGGGGAAACTCGGGGGACCGCAGGGATGCCTCACTCCGTATGCCCAAGGGAGTCTCAGAACTTAGGCCTTCCTGTGACATGGCCAAGGGCATGGCGGACCAGGCTCGTAGCCATGAGGGGCTCCTGTTGTAGATTTAAGGTAAGTACCCCCTTTGACATAGGAGCGAGGGGACAACCCCGCTGTTTTGTTTCCGAGATGTCTTCTTTAGGCCATCCACGAAGGGCCCGCGGAGCAGACGCGGAGCACGAGCGAAGCCTAGCGTGGCTAGCAGAGCAACGTGGAGCAGGAGCGAAGCCTAGCAGGACTGGAGGGAGGGCTGGCGAAGTAATGCAGAGCACGAGCGAAGCCCAGCGGGGCCGGAGCGAGGGCTGGCGAAGCAATGCAGAGCATGAGCGAAGCCCAGCGGGGCCGGAGCGAGGGCTAGCGAAGCAATGCGGAGCACGAGCGAAGCCTAGCGGGACCGAGGTGGACAGGTAAAGGAACGGTGTGGTGAAGCAGACGAGACACTTATGCGGAGTAGTGCGAAGGGAAGATGGAAGGGATAGGTGGAGCAAGGATGAAGCTTCCTCGAGGTTCCCCGGGGCGGTGATCAAAGAAGGATGAAGCCGAGGTAAGCGGGGCAGCGACGGGGCATATCTTATTGCCGCCCACGAAACCAAGGAGACAAACAGTACAACAGGACCTATCACCCTGTCAGAGCACTCGAGCAGGCCCTGCACCACGCTAGGCTAGCCCGTTACCACCACCCATGTGTAATCCCCCTTGTAACCCCACATTGGATACTTAACAAGAGGGCAAGGTGGTAAAAGAGCCGGTGAAGGCTAGAGAAAAGACCACCGGACCCCGGGCAACGAGGCAGGTGAGGGGCAAAGCATGTAAATTTAACTAAAATGACTCTAAAGCCCCCATGACAGGGGGCGGGAGGCAGCAGACAATGCACATACCCTCCTATATAAAGGAGGCATGAACCAATGCACTAGGAAACTGACTCTTTCGGCACCTCATTTCCATTTCGAGTGCGTGTGTTTCGAGAGAGTGCGGGAGTCTTCTTCAACGAGCTGCTTCGGGTGTTTGAGTTGCTCCGCTAGGACCTTACACACCGAGAGCAGCCCCTTTTCCTGTTTGCGGGTTCATCCCCGCTCCCGCGACAATATGTTTACGTCATTATATACGACCTTATTTAGGGTAATTTGTTTAGGGCATTATATACAATATGATCTAGGGTAACATGTGTTAGGAAAATTTGTAGGACATTATTTAGGGTAATATGTTTAGAACATTATATATTTAAGTATTTGTGATAAATTGTTTATTTTGAAATAATTTGTACCGGATGTCTTTTGTCCAAGAAGAATGTCGGAGAAATTATTTTTGAGATTTATTATAGAGAGGGAGAGGTTATGCATAGCCCAAATGGGATAGATCTTACTTTGTTTCATTCAATTACACTAGGGATATTGAGGATGAGAGAAAGGACATTTGGTGGGTTGCATAACTGGCTATTAAGGATGTTAGAACTGATGAAGAACATGTGATCAACATCAATGTTGTGGTCAACCATGCTAGGGAAGAGTTTTTTTGGGAGGTGCTTCCGATCAAGTCTACTGGGAACTGGAGACGCTATGTGGAGATTGCGACTGCACCCGGTCTCACCCCTAGCGTTGTTTGCCTAGGCGAAGCTAAAACAAGCAGTGGGCTCAAACAAGACAGGTGAGGAAGGGGTAGAGGGGTAGAAAGGGCAGAGGGTGCAGAGAAGGCAGAGAGGGCAGGGGGGCCAGAGATCACGCCGCAAGATGTAGGGCAACGTTGGGAGACAGCGGAGGGAGAAGGTATGTAGGGAACAACACATGAGCTGACAAGTGCGGCGGATGATAGGGAAAAAATTGAGGCAATAGTACAAGAGATGGAGGCAGAGGATGCAGAGCACGAGAAAGTCCCCGATAAGGACATGTCAGACGATGAGGCAGTGGTAGAATACAATGCTATGCCAGGTGAGTGGAATTCCTACAACTTTCAAGATTTACATGTCCATGAAGGTCCAAGCACGGTATGGGATTAACACGAGAACGAGATGTCGCAAGGATCCATCTACCCTACCAAGAAAGCTGTTATGGATGCTGTGAAGTACTGAGCACTATCGCTTAGGAGGGAATTCAAGGTGGAGAAGTCCAGTAAAAGCCTGTATGATGTTAAGTGCGTGATACCCAGTTGCCCTTGGCTGGTTCATGCATTCAAAGAAAAGTGAATGGATTACTGGATATGTTCCATCGTGACAAATCACACAACTGTCAGTTAAAAGAAGCGTAGCAAAGACATAGGAACCTGAACTCAACCTTCGTAGTGGTGGTCATGTATTCACAAATAGTGGATAACATCAACTATGAGCCTCATTCCATAATCTAAGCCATGGAGGAACAATTTCAGTATAAAATCAAGTATTCGACAGCATGGAGGGCAAAGCAAAAGGCCTTGGTGATGCGGTTTGGCACATATGAAGCATGGTACACAAACCTCCCAGCCCTATTGGAGACCATAAAGAGATGGGATGCAGGGACGTACTACGATATTAAGGAGTACCCCACGTCTGGCCCAGACATCAGCAAGTGGGTTCTGCAGCTGTCATTCTTTGCTTTGGGACCGTGCATAAATGCCTTTAGGTATTGTCGTCCTGTTCTATGTGTTGATGGTATATTCCTCACCAGCAAGTACAAAAGTTAGATATTGACAGCAATTGTTATAGTTGGTAATAACCAGATTCTGCCAGTGGCGTTTGCCTTTGTGGAGGGTGAGAATACTAACAGCTGGTAATAGTTTCTAGAGCGTTTAAAGCACGCAGTTGTTTTAGGGAGGCCGAATGTATGTATCATACACGATAGGCATGCTGACTTGCTGCATGCAATTGAAGATATGAAGTACGGTTCAAATAACCGTGGGAATACGTAGTGGGGAGACATACATAGCAGGTGGTGCATGAGGTACATGGGGGCAAATTTTTTCAGGCACTTCAAGAACAAACAGCTCATGAATCTTTTTAAAAGGTTGTGCAAGCAAAATTAACAGAGGAAGTTCAACAAATTGTGGACCTGGACGAGCTGACCATGACGCAGATTGTGGAGGCATTCGACAACAGACAACCGAGGGGCACAAATACGATGGCTATAAGGCACCTTTTGGACTGGATTAAAGATGATCCAAAAGAGAAGTGGGCTCTGCTGTACGACACCAAAGAGGCTAGATATGGAATCATGACAATAAACTTGGTAGAGGTGTACAACTGGGTGATGCGAGTGATGATGGCACTTCCTCTGGTTGCAATTGTGGAGGGGATTCTTCACGGTACATGTAGACACTTAATGGATTGGTACTGTGCAGCGTGCAATGCTATGGCGAACAACCGTTTGATCTACTCCACCTTGATTACCAAGTACATGGAGGAAAAGATGAGGAAGGCACAGAAACACGTACCATCATCCATGGGAGCTGCTGAGCTGAGGTATGAAATAATTTGTAGGGATAGGGGGACGCTGTGGTGGGAGACAGGAGAGGGCAAGGCAGGAGTGCATTCTCCGTGACGACACTGGCATGTGCTCGTGCAGCAAGCCCAGGCTTCTGCATAAGCCCTGCTCTCATGTACTTGTTGCTGCTTCCATGACAAATCATTTGACTGTCCCGTACGTGTCCGAATACTTCATGAAACAAGTGGTCCTGAATACATGGCAAGGCAAGATATATGGGTACGCCATATTCAGCGCATTTACGGAACCACCCGGTGCAGAAAGTCGTCATGTTCTGACAGGGAAATGCTAAAGTGTAATCTAGGCCGGCTACAGCACCGTTGGATTCGAAACGACATGGATCAGTCCTAGGCGGGATTTAAATCTCGCCCAACCACCGAGCGGGATTTAAATCTCACCCAACCAACGGGCGAGATATTCAAAAACCGCCCTACAGACGGGCGGGGGCAGGATTTATTTCCCGCCCGATCGTCGGGCGGGAGGCGGTTAGTTATTTAATTTATCAAAACAGCGTATTAATTTTTTAATTTTGATTTAAAATAAATATAAAAATTTTAAAAATTCCACAATTTTATGGGCAATCAGATCTAAAAGTTGAGATTTAAAAGACTTGACTGGGCCAAATCCTGCAGGCGTCGTTGCGTTGTGTGAAACTTAAGCAGGCCCGAATGGCCCAGCCCAACAAATATAGCAGCACATAATGTGTGCGCCGAGCTGCTTTGTTAGGCCATTTCGAACAATAATTTAAAATGCTGAATTGTGTATTTGAACTAGAATTTCAAATATTAAATCATGGGTTTCTAAGTTGGACAGACCAAATACAAGTGTATTTGGCACCTAAAATTTTATTGGGTATTTTTCTGATCATTTTGATTTTTTTTACTTTTTTTTGCATGTCTAGGAATTCATTTTATTTTGTCCTTTAAAATGTTAAATTATAGAGTTTAAAAATTGGGTGCCAAAAACGGGTGTGTTTATCACCTCAAAACAAATTTAGATTTTTTTTATATATGATCTTATTTGTTTTGATTTTTTTAAAACATCCAAGTGTCCTATGGCCAAATATACTAAATTTGTAGTGTTTTTCAACGAAACCATGAGTGGGTCAAGATAGCCACCGTATTTCCATTTTTTGTAACCAATTTCACCAAAGATAAATTAAGACAAAGTTCACATGGGCCATCATTTGACCGGATCTAGAACAATGCTCTATCTCTATCTCTATCTCTACTACTTTAAAAGCACGAGTTTGGTTGATCCAACTCGCGATATGGACCGTTCGATCAGATCAATGGAGGCTAATGCCCCACGCCGGGACCAATCTCCTCAACGCCGGACTCCCCCTCCCACCCGCGCCGCCAAAATCCCCCTCCCACGTCCCGCCCGCTCCCGGCTGAACCCTCCCGCCTCCACCTCCCATGGAACCCTCCTCCACTCTCACGAACCGCCCCCCCCTTTCGGCCCGCCGAACCGCCGCCAACCCCGGGACCCCCTCCCCCGTCTTGCCAAAATCCCCCTCCCACCCGCGCCGCGCTTCAAAATTCCTCCGCCCCATCGCCTTGAAATTCCCCGCCCACTACCTGCTTGGAACCCTCCGCCACTCCCCTTGAACCGCCGCCCAACCCCGTAGACCATGAATCGCCACCCACCCCGCTGGACCCCGCCGCCTCCCGATATGCAGATGCCAAGAACTACCACCGTGCACCTTGGAGCTACCGCCCCACCTCGGTCTAGCGCGGTTGGCCTCCCACCGGAACCGCCCTACCCCCACCACCTCCTTTCCCTGGAGCTGCCGTGCCCTTGACCCCGTCCCACACCCCACCACCTCTGCGGCTCACAACCGCTGCCCCGATTTCGCCATATAACCTCGCAGCGCACGGCCCCCTCGCTCCAAAACCGTGCCGCCTCCCCCAGGTTGCCTCAGCCCCGAACACTGTTGCGCCATCTGCCGCCGCGGGCCTGGGTCCAGGCCACTGCGCCAGCGAGCTCCCTATCGGTCCGCGCCTCTAGTCCAGCCAAGTGAGCTCTACTCCTCGCCATCATGCCAAGAACTTTCCCTGTACTACTGATGATCTTGATGAGAGGGATAGTGTGCAGCTTGTGGTTTTGGGGAAGGGATGGATGCTATGATACATTGGCTGTAGTTTCCTGTGGATTCTACTTGATCGTTGATATCGATTGGAGTTCAATACTTAGCCCTGGTTTGGTAGCTCTTGATCCGCCCCTGATTTTGTTCAACTAAATTCGGCAACCTGACCCTTTTATTTTGACCATTTATGTTTTCATTGTTACGTTCTGCCATCATAATCTTACTTTATTGTTCAGGTAGATATTGGGGAGTTCAGTTCGGCGAATGTTTCATATCTTGGTACTGCCTTATTTCGAACAGCATCAGAACAGTAAACCCCCTCATTTCATTTCTTTTTATTTGTGGGGTGAGCTACCATTTCTTGTATGATATTAGTAAGTGCTGCTTGAAAACTTATTGGCTTAATTTACAAGTTGTGTGGTATTGACTTAATTTAGTAAGTGCTGTTCTGTTCAGTATTGGCTAACATATGCAGTATCGCAAATTTTCAGAACATTTAATCTGCAGTATCGCAAAAAAGTTAGCCTTAGAATTAAGCATTATTGTATGAGTCTCTAGCCTTCAAACTTGAAGTGAAGGAGATTAATGAGACTTATGTTGTGATTTTTTTTAACCGAATGCATTTATGATGCAATTTTTTGAATTCAGGTTGAAGCGATTTTGAGGTTAAGCTTATCTGTGAAGATGTAACTGTTTAAACACATTTCTTAAACAAAACATTTTATTCTTATGTAGTCTACTTAATTATACAGAAAGAGTAATCTTTGCGCGCCTGGGTCCAGGCCTTCTTCTGACAGTGGGTGCAGTGATTTTTATTTGGTTTGAGATTTTGCTCCCAGCCAGTAGAAAGGTGATAGCCCATTGTACAATTATTATGATCCGTGCTTTGGGGAAGATTGATGTGGGCGTGGTGAGGAAAGAGGATTTTGATCCCATTTAATTCAGGGTGAAGGACAGAACCTATATATGTTTTTGTAGATTTATTAGCATGATCTACTTGTATGTTCTTGATTTACATTTTTTGCTTCCTTGGTCTCTGCACTTTTTTCTATCCTTATTGAGAGAAATGTAGCTTCTCTAAAGTTGGAAATTGATGGAAGCTTCTCTAAAGTTGGTATTCCTCTGTTCTTTTGTAGGAAGCACCATTCGACTTGCTGAAGGACAGGTACCTACCTTAAATACGCCTTGTCCTCAATCTTTCTTCTGCAGTCGTCGTGAAATTGATGGAAATTGATGGAATGTTGTAATTGTCGCTAAAATGTTGTTGTCAGTATGCTGTAACTATTCATGTGTATAGAGAGAACATGCATATAATCTCAGTTAGCACAACCTCATCATTATGACTCATTAATTCAGAAAATTAAAATTAGCTACTCTCTTTATTTTTAGTAATGTTAATTGGAAACCTGGTAATTCTCTTTGCATTTAGCCGAAGCTCATCAATGTCTCTAAAAGTTTTACATATAATGCTTTTTCATCTCTATGGCATCTGCAGTTTCTTAACCAGTTACTTGGACAATTTGCTATGAATATGTGTTATATGTGAAGATGTTGCTACTTCTACTTAACTTAAATCCAAGCATCAGATAATTGCTGTTTTTTGCTCTTATATGGAGACCCATTGTTGCTGCAAATTCTAAATAGCAGCAATTATAAAAGGTTTTTTAAGGGTCTCCCATACCGTTCTATAAAGAAGCTGGCTACAAGGTTTAAATATAGGATCTTAGGAAAAATGTGATTGAATCTTCATATGAGAGTCCTTTCTTGTAATTTAGATTTTCCAGGGAATAAAGGCTGCTTTCCCATGAAGCAACTGGTCTTGAACATGCAACCTTGCATTTTGTTAGAACTAGCAATGTTCTTTCACCGGGAATAACCTACTGTGCTGTGCTCAATTGATGGCTAGAAACAGTTTGCTACTTAACTTCGACAGCAAGCGACACCTTACACTTTTTTTTTATTTAGTCTGCACCAGTACAGATTTTTGTAGCAGTACATTATAGGAACTGTTTTATTTGTGATGCATCACTTCAGTTTGATAATTCAGAAGGATTTCACAGTACATGTTCTACTATGCCATTGTCTATCTGATTGCTGGAAGTTATAAACTGGATGGTTCGGTTATTTGAGTTATACAAGACCTGACGATTGGCATTTGTTCTTTGATGTGTGCTATTCGGTATCATGCATAGTTTTAGGGCTTAAGACGCTTTGATGTTTCAGGCTGACGATTGAAACTAAACGTGTAATATTGATTTATTATGATGTGATTACTGAATATGCGTGCTGAGAACCCACCACTGTTCTTTTGTATGAATAGACAATTATATTGGAAGGCTGAGAGATGCGAGTACATGAATGAATTATGCAAATCAGTTAGAGCAGCCCCATAAAACTAATCAGCAGGTTTTAGCTTCTTATTTGGCTTTAGCTTTCTTTGTCATAGAACTTAGGAGCTAGAGATTGACATTGCCTAGGAAAGAACTTATACGGTATCTTACATTGCCTAGGCTGCTGATGAGCAGCTTTTTCAGCACTATGACCAGGTTTAACATTTTCAGGCACATCTCTTTTCGGAGGAGGGGGGAGAGCCTTGGCCAAAGCAGCATCTCTTTGGCGCGACACAGGTGCGAACCTAACTTTAACAATATTTCCGTCAATTTTGACCCTGACTCTAGAAACATTTAGATTTGAAATTTTGGTTCAGATTGATGAATTGGGGCAGGGCACAATGTTTTTTTGGCAAAAAATTGAAATTTCAAACCCTAGCTTTGATTATGCTAATTTCATTTATCTACGGATAGTTTGACTGTTTTACTGCCTTTTGGGTTGTAGACATCAGTTTTTGATGCTGTTAATTTTATTCAGTGTTAGATTCTTCCATTTTGTGGCTCAACTATCAAATGCGTCATGTGTTTCTAAGCTTCCAGTTAATTAATTTTTCTATAGCTATCAATTGTTGATGTCACTTCTGGGGTAGGATGTAGCACATTCAGAGATTGAAATTGGACTAAGAAGATAGCATGCCAGCTACTTAGTCAAATGCAAGTTTAAGATGTTTAAGGACCAAGAACAATCACATCACTGTACACTATATAATTTTATCCTATATTTTGATGATCTGCCACCAACTTTCCTTCTTCATGAATGGGATACGCTGATACAAAAAGATATATTCTGTAAATTGTGTGTGCAATATTGTTGTTAATGGGCCACTTAATGTGCAGTATTACTTCGTAATGGATGCTCTGAACTTCTGCTTCTAGCAAAATTTATCCAAGCAAGTAGTTTGCTGAGATAGAAATTAGAAATTAGTGCACTATATGTTCCAGTTACATGAGTGGAAACTTAATGACTTTAAAAAAATAGCATCGACAGATTTTAGTTAGTTGCCTAGCTTTGGTATTTACACTACAAGAAGAACCCCTTTTTGTCAACGCATACCTCCCAACGTTCTAACCATGCGTTGAGAGTTAATCTTATAGCCACACATTCTTTGCGTTGTATACTCTATTCGTAGTAATCAGGTGGACCATAACAGATGGAATCCGTTGCAAGGGTAAGCATTGCCACTTTCTAGTTATAGCTCTATTTTCAGGAATAATCTCTTAATAAAATAAAAATAATAATATAACTAAAATATTTTTAAAAATCTGGTTATGGGATGCTAGGTTTGTTTACTATACAGTTTGCAACTTTGGTGGAACTCACATGAATTAAAAATATAAAAAATCCTAGTTCATTTTTGAGAAATATAAATCTCAATCCTAGGCGCCATACAGCACACTCATTTTTCATCTCCCTCTATATTTTTGGCTCCTCCCATCTAGAACCGTACATCTCCCTTCATTTTCCCCATGATTAGCAACATAATCTCCGCATTGTTTCCTAATAACCACCTTGGCTCCTCCCATCTAGCATCGTCTTGTCTCGGCTTCTACCTTCCCCTGTTCCTCATCTCCCGTCTCAGCCGCATCAGCCCGACTCCTCCCCACCGATTCTTCCACGCGCGCAGGATTTCCTCATCTCCCGTCTTGGCCCCCTCAGCCCGACTCCTCTCCACCGATTCCTCCACGCGCGCAGGAGTTCGAGTCCAGGTCGCGTAGGGTATCCTGCTGCCTAAGGCTCCACCGGCGGTCGCCGCAATCGCAGTCCCAGCCGGTTCTACTTGTTCACTGGCTGCTTCGTCGTCACAAAACGCGCGCAGCAGGGGCGCAAGTTCATGCATCACAAGGTAACATCAGCAACTCGCTAGTACTGGAACAATCAAATAATCCGGTCATGCTGTTCTTGATTCCAGGACCCTGATCCATCTACAGCAAGATCTACTTCCCAAGGTGATCTATTTTTCTGATACGGCAGGAATTTGCAATAATCAACAAGGGCAACGGTGTGAACTGTTCTTGGCTTTGTAATTTAACAGACCTCCTTGCACATAAATTTTGCCATTCATGCTCCCATCCGCCTAGTAATTTCTTCAATTGACCTCTTGCTATTGGGTTGATACTTGAAAAATCAGTGTCCAATGAATTTAAATGTATCCAGTAACAAGACCACCCAAAGAAAATAATGCATTGTCTTCAGTGTTTCTTTTAGCATTAACGTATGATTGAGTGCCTCCTGCTATGTTCTTTCTTGTTCCTTCTCTATTAATCTGCAGCAAGATCTGATCTGATCCGATCTTGGTTTCGTATTTTATTTTTCTTACATTAACAACTAGAGGAACTGTTTGTGTACGGGTGTTATCAACATAGCTATAAATCATGGTAGTACCGACTTCTATTATTTTTTAACTCGTTGGCATGACAATTTAGGCTATCAGATTTTTTTGGTTTCACAGATATGCCAAGAGGTAAAATAAAACGTGTGCAATGCCAAAACGAGTATATGACAGAGGAACATATTGGACAAGAGAGTTTCCCCCAACAACAGGCAACACCATGTGCAAATCAAACAACATCTACTAATATAGATGAAGGCTTCATGGGTAGCGATGATGACATCGACTGTAATGTTCATGGGTAGCGAATGATGATTATATTTTGAAAACAGATTGAGCCTTTTTAATGATGTCTCAACTTTCACTACAGAAGATAGAAACATTTCTCCCCTATTATAAACTAGCATGACTAGACCGTTTTTTCTCATTTTGTTGCTCAATCGCACATGTTTTGTTAATTTCAACAATATATAGATGGTTTGGAAGAAGTAGCGGAAGAGCAACAACGGTAGAAAAAAGTATTTTGTTCTAATTACATATCACTTCTGTATTACAAAAGTTTCATTCACATATATATAAGCGTTACTTTCTTTCTATGTTAGATTGAGAAGATAAATGGATGATGCTGTTAAGAACATGCTGAATGCAAAGAGAGGAGTTGAGACCACACCAAGGACATGTTGAATACAAAGAGAGGAGTTGATCAGACTTGCAAATGATTATTCATTGAAATATTTCATTATTTATTTTTTAAGTTATTGCTGTATCGAATACAATATTATTTTAGACGGTATCGTGTGTGTAATGTGACAACTTCAATTTATTTATATATATATATAGGAAGCCAGTTTGAGGCTCCATGGAGCCTAGGCTCTATGATTCAAATACATGTGATGTGCATTGAGATTCGTAATGTTTGACGTGTATATCTTCACATACCCACTAAAAAAAGTATTTCAGATATCAAACTCTGAAAAAAAATAAATTCAAACTTAGTTTAAACTAGTTTGAAGTATAGTTTAAACTAATTTGAAGTATAGTTTAAAAGCAGTTCAAACTAAAGTTCAACTTAACTTTTTTGGAAGTTTGATGTCTTAAATATTTTCTTTAGTGGGTATATGAAAGTATAAATATCAAACAACACGAATCTCAAAACACATCTAGTGGTAATGAATCATGGAGCCTAGGCTCCATGGAGCCTCATGTATTATTCCTATATATATATATATATATATATATATATATATATATATGAGGGTTTGAACTTAATTACCCCTTTCTGTTATTTAAAATATTGTGAAATAAATAAATCATCAAAACATTATTATTAATCCTGTGGCGATAGGTCCTCGTAACGCTTTATTTTCCTATTACCAACGCATTTACAAGTGTGGTGATAGATCCTCACAACGCATTATTCTCCTATTACCAACGCATTTACAAGTGTGGCGGTACATCCCTGCAATGCATTATTTTCCTATTACCAACACATTTACATGTGTAGCGATAGATCCTCACAACGCATTATTCTCCCATTACCAACGCATTTACAAACGTGACGATAGATCTTCGCAACGCATTATTCTCCCATTACCAACGTATTTACAAGTGTGGTGATAGATCATCGCAACACATTATTCTCCTATTACCAACGCATTTACAAGCGTGGCGATAGATCCTTGCAATGGCCCCAGTGGCCACGCATCTTAAATGCGTTGGTACAAACCCTCACAACACTTATACGGGCTTTTAACAACGCATTCATGCGTTGGTAAAGGGGGGATCTTCTTGTAGTGTTAGCCCATTTCTTTGGTCAGCAATAGGATGCAAAAGTGTGCAATAGAACACTGCATTTTTTACTTGAAGAAACTGACTTAAGCTCCTCATTCAGCAAGCAAGCGTCATTCAGATTTTTTTGTTAGAGAACTGCATCTCATGCTGATCTCACTTATACATGGTTGGATGGTCTCACTTATACTATTTACGTTATGAGGCATGGCTATTAACATTTGCTAATTGAATATTTTTAGGATGCCCCTGGTTCTTGGATAGTGTTCACCAGCTCCTGCTCACTTTAGACTAAAGGTATCACCTACAATTCTGTGAGTGCCTCACATAACTCAATGATTAAATATATTGTAATTCACTCTATCTGTGGTGTTCTGATATTTTTATTTCTTACATGTAAGCTGCATTGTAGCTCATAAAATTGTTCGCTTCATACTTTGCCGTTTAATATTTTCAAGTTGGAAGACATGTTAGATGATGAAAATATGTATTATTATTGTCTTCGAACATCGATCGATTGTACAACTACCACCAATACATCTACATTTTTATCGTTTTATTGTATGATTGCCAACGATGTCTAGGAGCTCTCCACCTATTGTATCAATCACCAACAAACACATATTACAATGTATTATTATGAAGATTACAAATCGTGCCTTGCACGTGCACACTTACTAGTACGGCTTAAACAGGGCACATTTTTTTATGGGCCAATCGCATCTTCTATTTTTTTATATATTTTTCAGAAATAGAACAAAGTTTTGTTCTAGCCTTAAAAGATCTTCTAGGCAGTGGCTTAATTTGTGATTTAAAAGGCTTGACTGGGCCAAAGCCTGCAGTTGCCGTTGTGTTGTGTGAAACTTAAGCAGGCTCGAATGGCCCAGCCCAACAAGTCACTGTCATATATACCTGTATATCGGTGTCAGTTCAATCAAAATCGGTACAAATAAAGCTACCAGTACTAGTTCCTCAGTGGACACACGATAAAATCTTTTAGGTGCTAGTGCTAATTACCAACCGGCACAGATTATAGACTATATGTGCCGGTTCTGATGAACATATCTGTTTTGGTTCGTATAGCGACCTAGAACATATAATCAGTATATATGTGCCGCTTGGAAATTAGAGCCGATACATATAAAGATTTTTTCGTGTGTCAACTAAAGAGGCCCGTCGCTTTGTTTTCATATGCATCGGTTCGTAATTATGACTGGCACATATAACGTTTTGTCTCCCGAGGCGTTTTACCGACTTTTTTTTTTTCCCGTATACAACTATATAATCTTGTATCCGATCGATCTCCCCGTTTCGATCGATCTCTTTGCCACTTCCCACTCTTGGATCTCCGTCTCTTCCGACTTCGTCATGGCCCAATTACCTTCTTTGCCCTTGTCACCGATGCCCTCTCCACCAGCCTCGTCACCGCTGCCCTTTCTAGCACCTGCCTCACCGCCGTAGCCCTCTCTACTCGCGTCACTGCCAAAGCCCTCTCCAGCGGCCTCGCCGCCGTTGCCGCCTCCACCTGACTCGCCACCGCAGCCGATGCCCTCTCCACCCACTTCGTAGCACCAGCAGCCACGCTATGGTCACCATGGCTTGCCGGCGATCTAGCGCTTCGCAATGGGGAGCTGCTGCCAACCTCACCATGGCCACCATGACCTATCGGCGATCCGGCTTCTCGTGAGGTGGAGCCACCGGCCTGCGAGGAGCCAGCCCCAAGTGGCACCGGGCCACATCGCCTAGGAAGGAGGGGGAAGATGACGACGATGACGAAGAACTCAGTCCCGCCATGTCATCCGAGGAGGAGTCGAAGGAGGAGATGGTTCTTCCTCGGATGACACGGCGGTTGGATGGGCTCAATGGTTATTCAATGACGTGGACACCTTTGATCCCCGGAACAGCCCTACCCTACCAAAGGCCACCGGGGGCGAAGACAGCGGCCCGATCTGAGACGGCAAAGGGAGCTCTTTTTTGTCTTCTTTAGTCGCCTAAGGCGAAAGGATAAAACTCTCGCCTTCCCCACTATTGACAGTTTATAACCGGCATTGATGGCCATTTTCGTAGTAGTGAGTATAGCACCACGTAATGTTTGTGCTGAGCAGCTTTGTTTGACCAATATTCCTTGAATTCGAATCCTCTCTTATACAACTTTGAAATATGGATATAGGCGTGGTCTGCCTAGTAATCGATTTGAATTCCACAAATCCACACAACCCTTTTGCGACTGTCATTTTTTTGGAAAGGGCATTTTGCAACCGTTTGAACTGCACGTTTCTTCGTGCCCAGGTAATCGATCCTATCTGTCGTCCTCGTCATCGCTCTCCAGTAGAAAGAAGAGTACATCGAGTGCCGTGTTGGTCATTCAATTTATAGGCTAACTGCGCTATCACCTAGGTTGACCTATAAGGGGATCTTCGATTGAATATAATTTCAAAGAAAAAGCAGAGGTTTTCAACTGAAAGGAAATATTCCTATTCGAGGAGTTTGATTTGTAGGATTGGTCCTAAGCAATTTTCCTCCAAATTTTAAAGAATTTTATCCATGAGATCTAACCTTTTTAAAAAATCTTTTGAGGATTCTGGGTGGTCTTCTCTCCATTCTCTATCTATACAATTAGTATTCAATGACAAAATTTATGTATTTTCTATGGTACAATCAAACGACATGCTCGAAAAATCCATATAATTTCAATCCGCAGGATTCAACATATCTCAATACTATATTTTTTCCCATTCCTGTGCTTATATAATTTCAATTCCCCAGGATTCAACATATCTCAATACTATATTTTTTCTACTCCTGTGCTTTTATAATCCTCCAAATCAAAGAGGCCTGTACATTGTATTTTCTCGTTTACCTGGGCGTGTACGGAGATGATCTAACGGGGAGAATCTTCCAGGGCCATTTGCATCTGCTCCACCGTTGCTCAACAAATATCAGTGCAAGTCTTGTACCGTTCTTTTATTTTTTTAAACAAAATGGCAGGATTTTATTTTTTAAAAACAAAATGGCAGGAGCTCTACCTCATTAAGAGGGGTGAATCAACGTTTTACAATAGTTATATTTACACCGTTCCTTTAGGAAAAAAAAAGCTAAAAAGACAAATTAATGTATATCGAATATGTCTATATCGACCAATGGTTAACCCTGCACGCGAAAGAGGTTAATGGCAGCTGAGGGTAATTAAATGGACAACTATGTGTTTATTTACGGATTATCTCTGTTTTCAAAATACACAGGCTTTCATTTTTTAATCTGTCTTTTCTCTATTTCAATGGGGCGTCTCAACATTTTAAAAAACAAGTCAAACCAACTAGACATGACTTTTGAGACCACCCTGAAAAGCTCTCGAAGTTTTAAGAGATAAGCAAATAAGTAAATAAAACATAAGTAAATATGTTGTAGAGAACACCCGTTAATTTATTACTAAGTCACTAAGTGAGCACATGGTAGAAGACCTAGCGACTGTTCACCAAACTGAGGAGAAATGTTGTCACAACATCCACAGCGTAATATTTAAGATTGCTTCTAAGGTTACAAGATAGAACTTAAATGTTGCCTCTAACCACCACGTGCTTCATAGTGCACTCCCAGGAAAGTGAAAAAGTACAAAGTTGATACAGGCATGATAGCAGGATCATCGTTTTCATTATGTATTGCTGCTCAAGACTTTTCAAATCAATTTTATGAACCAATAATACGTGCCAAGTAAATTAATCAATCGGTGAATCCGTTTTTAGTAAGAATTATTTTTCATGTGAGAATCAGCTGCTATCTAATGCATATATTTTCATCATTTTCAGTCATGAAGATGATACAAAGCAGTGTGAACACTTGAGGGAAGAGCAAGAGCAAGGTGTGATTTCAAAATAACTCAACTTGGCCTCCAATGACCCACTTGCGATCAAACGCATATGAAAGATGCATTCGAACTCTATTTGGGATGTTTAACCATAGCATGGAAAGCTTATCTCCTAAGCTTTCGAACGGATCCAACCACGTCATCAAATTCATCCTAAGCATGGAGATATCATCAAAACATTATAACGACCAGATCCCGTCTCCAACTTCCACCTAGCCAACTCTTCCTGCATTGCGCCACACTTATTATGGACAGCTGGACCATGTAAAACATGCAAAGCTTATGCAGCCATCCTTCTAGCTTCTTCCCCTCCTCTCCTATATAGAGGAGGCACCCCTTTGTGTTAGACTAAGACCATTTGAAACTAAAACAGATTTGCGTGCATGTTATTGGATTTTCATGCCATTGACTGAAACATCTCTAAGATTGTGCATTCCTTCATGTTATTCTTGCAAGCTCTTTGTGATTGTAGCGAGAATTATAATCCGTTTAACTTGGTTGAGTGGACAACATGAGGTTGGGCGAACTCTGTGCTGCAGGTTGTTGCGCTTGAAACGGTTGGCCGCAGAAGATTCATTAGGTTTCGCGAGTATTTTTGATCTTACACCATGAAGGTTAGATGCACTATCGTATCATTTGGTATCAGAGCTCTGGTTGTCATGGTAGGAACTTTATCCCTAGCAGTAGATTTACATTTAGTCATATTCCAGAAAATTGCCACAAAAAAATATCATCATTTAGTTTGGATTTGTGTTTCTTTCCTAATCTAAAAATTTGCCTCACAAAAATATGGAGCCCTCGTCTCCGATCTATTGCTCTCATGCGTTTTGCTAAGTTCTTATCCATTGGATCGAGTTCTTGTTGCTGAACTATTCATCTTTCTTCGCGTCACTTCTATATCCAATCTGTCTAGTTCACTGTTTTGGCCATAACTCCCTCATACGAGCTCGGATTCGTGTTCTTATGCTTTATGTAAAGCTTATGAAATTATCTACATGTTTCATGTAGACAACGTTTTCTGATTCAGCTTAGAAATTGGTCGAACTTCGGTTTGAATCTGACTGCTACTCTGTTGCAAAAATCTGTTGATTTGTTCTTGATAGCCCATCTATTCTTTGCGAGTGCTTTTCACCTATGAAGGCTAGCTAATTGTTGCATAGCGCTACACCGAGTTATATTGATCATATAATTGCAACAAATCAAAAGAGAAGTTTGGAACCTTTGTTAAAAATCAGTAGCATAACCAACTATTTCAACGAGATAACAAAGAAGAAAAGAAAGATTTTGTGGCTTATTGCTATTTGTAAGAAAAGAAAAGTGCAGAAGAAAGTTTCTGAGATTATTTGCACCATTATAAGAAAATCATTTTTGATGTGCAATGTTGTGCCCTACTGAATATCTTTGCAACTAGCTAGTGTCTTTCTATAACTAATGGAATAGAGCTGTTTTGTGACATTTCAAATCTTGCTCTAGCTCACTCCTTTGATTGTATTTGGTTCCATCATCCTTGCATGTGTGTTGCTGTGTTCATCACTTAAATCTTGTTTTTAGCAACTAGACATTGAGTTATTGCTAGGATATTTACTTATCGAAACAACATCAGAATTCAGATTGCGTTGGGCATACACTTTTCCACAAGCTCCACATATAAATCCATTGTGGGCTTTGATCTCGGCTGTGAGTTCATTTAACCTCACCTTGTATTGTCTCAACACTTAAGTGCGAGCTCCTCCGTCATTCAACAAAGAGTGAGTAAGAATTTCGGTGGTAAGGATAAATGAGGATGAGCGAATTCACATATATTCCACATATACTTGCTGTTTTGGTTTTGTGTTTGCATTAATCATGGCAGGTCACAAACATATTGATCTTCTATTCTATGGAAGCGATGATCCCGAAGAATACATCGAGTGGGAACAACAAATAGAGAAGATTTTCAAATTTAGCACTTTCCTGGAGCTAAAGATGTGTTGCGAGCCACTATGCAGTTTGAGACTATGCTTATTGCTAGTGGAAACAACTTTTTGGGAAAGAACCTCGTTACATCTTGGTCGATTTTGAAGGAGATCATGAGAAGAGAATTTATACTACCATATTATGAGCAAGAGCTGCTTTACCACTTGGCGAGCATCAAACAAGGATGCATGTGTGTCCGTGATTATTTCAGCAAATTGAGTCGTGCACTGCGATATGCTGATATCACAACTTCATTCAAGTAGAAGGCATACTTTAAAGATGGCTTGAATCATAAGATCGCTACTGCACTTCGACATAAGTATTTTAAAAGCATGCTTGATCTTGTGGATTGTACAATTGAAGAAGAGAGAAGAATTAAGGAACACGGCGAATCTAAATTTCAGCAAAGGGTGCCAATTAATGAGAAGGTCGAGCATGAGACGTTCCCTTCAACTGAAATGTTGGATGGTGTCTTTTTTCGGTACCCATAGAAAAGGAGAAAATTGTGGTTATTGGCAATTATGCCGATGCTAGCACACGATCCTTAAAGATATATCAAAACTCTTGTAACAATGGGAGCCACATATCTGATATGAGTAAAAGTGACAAAACAAGTGAGCTATGTGTTTCCACTAAATGTGAGGATAAGAGCTTCTAAAATTAGATTGAGAGAGAAATACTATAAGAAGAAAGAGAAGTAGTTGATGGCAATTGTGATGATATTTTTGAAGCTAACACAATAACTTCTACTTCTAGTGTTGTCTCTTTTCATGTGCAATGGGAAAAGCAAGAGGAGTTGAAAAATAAACGACATACACCAATTCACAGGATAGACGAGGAGACTGCCATGGCTGGAGATGTAATACTTGCTATTCCATGGTTAGAACTAATACCTAAGGAGAACATTAAAGGTAACAAAAATGATGTTGAGCTAAAAATTGAACAAGAGCAGGTCAATTCTGAGAACACTCATGTGCAACTGAGAATCCCGTATTTTGATTTTAGTTTGCTTAACTTATATAATGTGGAATTGGTTACTCGTCGAAAGTTCTTACCCGAATATGCTATGATGATCCTTTGTGTTATATCATATTTATGAATCTGTTGAGCTAACTTGTGTGAGTGAGAAAGTTGTCGAATTTGGTTTGGTTTACTAGCTAGTTTCCACACATATAATTACAAGTTTAATTTGATTAGAGAACATGGTATGGATAACAAGATCATTGTTTATCGAATTTGCATTACATGTGGAATGCTTGCTGATTTTCTAATGCATGGTTTGATAAAGCTTATGTTCATCATGTTGATATCGGAATAATTGAAGATACTTCTTGTTTGGAAAAAAAACTTGTTACTCTCTAGCTCATATGAGACATTTGAATTGCTTGTTAATAATCAGAGTAGCGTAGTTAAAGCATGGAATCCCATATGTAATTTGATAAGATGCTTAGAAAAGTCAAGGATGACTTTTTCTAATGGGAAGGGGAATGATGTGAATAAATGCTTTGTAATGCACACATGCCATTATTTTGCAAAATACATTGTGCTAACGAAGAGAAGTGGCAAAATAGATGATGAATACATATACCATGCATATGTGTTGTTCTCTCTGTTCGAGGATAGCTTTTCTTGAAGAAGGGGCGGATGATACGAGCGTAATAGCAAGATCATCATATTTTTATCATGTGTTGCTGCCCAAGACTCTCCAAATCAATTTGAAGAACCAACAATACGTGCCAAGCAAATTAATTAACAGGTAAATCTGTTCATTAGTAAGAATTATTTTTATGTGAGTCAGCCGCTAATTAATGCATATATCTTAACCATTCTTAGGCATGAAGATGATACGAAGGAGTGTGGACACCGGAGGAAAGAGTAAGAGGAGAAAAAGCAAGTCAACAAGCAAGGTGTGAATTCGAAAGGACTCAATCCGGCCTCTAATGACCAACCTACGATCAAACACGCATGGAAGATGCATTTGAACTCCGTTTGGGATGTTTGACCATAGCATGGAAAGCTTACCTTCTAAGCTTTCGGACCCCAAATCTAAAATCTGGTATCCCTCAAGCATTTCTAGTCCAGCATCAATTCTAGTGAGCACAAGTGACTTCATCCGTGGATATTATCACAATACATCGATGTAAAAACACTAGACATAACCTGCACTATTATAAATAAGATTCAAATGCCACGCAAGGCTAAATAACAAGTTCATCAGAGTAATTTGTTGCAGGTAATATGTAAGAATAGATAGAGTAGATGTCCCATCACATAGCCACATGCTTCTAACTAGGAAACACGTCCAGCTACTCGTCTCCAGGTAGATCGTCCTCAAATAACGGCGATGATTCTTTAGATTCTAGTCCTGCTCGGATTAGGCAGCCCACAAATAAAGTTTACAAGTATGAGAAATCATTAAATTCTCAACAGATCACACATAGTGGAATTATGCAAATCTACCACTACATGTAGGCTTATTATAAAGGATAGGTTATATGGTTATTTGGCATAAACAGCATTTCAACAAAGACATAATAACATAATAGATTCAAAAGCAATTAAGTAAAACATTTGATAAACAACATTTGATCCATAAGCAATGGCACAAAGCCTAAACATAGCACAAAGCTCAATAATCTTCACCCTGCAATAATCATAGTGATAAACCTCAATTGCATTTTGAAAACATTATATCTTGTTCAATACAACCAAATGTTTGTTCATAACTGAGAACACGGCTATTCGAATAGTTTTAACACTCTGCAGAGGTTGCACATCTTTACCCACAAGATACTCATATCTCAACCTCTGACCAGGAAGGAGACATTCGTAAAAAACTATCACGAGACTAAATTAAGCAAGTGGCCCTCTCGATGACTACTGCACACTCAGAGCCAAACATCTGGACCTCTGAGCTTCACATAGATAGTGCAGCAACACCGAATGGATGATGACTCTCATAAGCAGCACATCTCCCTTAAAGAACCCTCATAAGCAGTTTTTACCTAGCTTGCCATGAGGTACTACAAGCTCACACTTAGTAACTTAATCGCAAGACTTAACCGAAATCAAGCTCATGGTTTTTACTGTATTTTACTTGGCATGCTCTCACAAGATTAAGTCCTTAGGGTAACTAAGGCAAGACTTCCTTCAAAATTTGCATCATAGCCCTGCCACACAGACTTCCACACACACAATACCACTTGTCTTAGTCAAAACACCCACCCAAGTTGTTATCAATTTGCAACAGATGCCAACAATCACATAAAAGCAACACATACAAAACCAATATGGAGCAACACATGTTTTCCTCATGTAAAAGCAACACATGCCTTACTCTCAGTTCAATATCTCTCTTAAGTCAATATTAATTAAACTAATCCAAGATAACGTGCATAACTAAGCAAGCTAACTACGACTACCATCCCACATGGTGACTACCATCCCACATGGTATCATCACTATCCAACTAAAATGACGACATATCTAAGTTACAAAGGATAATTGGTAATACAATATTTCAAATGATGGATATAATTCAAATTGGAATAACTAATTCCCAATAAAATAAATTAAACATAGCAATGCAATATTTAAATCAAATTTATTTTATTTGTAAATGGGATCAACATGATCAAGGATTATGTGTGACTTGCCTTGCTGCCACTCCCACTTTGGTCCTGCAGCAAAGTCTTCCACTAGCACACCTTCCGAAATACACGTTTCTACGCAAAGCAATAATAAAGAAACACCAAATAAATAAAACAGTATAATAAAATACTTTGAAAAATCAAATAAAATTCATAAACAGGTAGATCTTATTTTTATGAATTTTTAGAAACTTAAATGGTAATTTTGAGACTTCTAGATCAAAAGATATGAATTTTACAAGCTTTATCCTATTTTTAAATCAATCTTCCAATTTCCAGATTAGTCCCGAGTTTTTAATTAAATCTCGCGCCACTGACAACTGGGCCCCACCTTTCAAACACTCGACCCACGGTGGACATAGCCCATGCTCTCACGCACGCGCACTAGGGCGAGCTTGGCATGTAGGCTCCACACGTGAGCGACCCAAACCCGATCCTGGTTCAACCTGACCAAAATAGATCTGTCTCGGACGGAAAGTGCATCTAGGCACTTAAGTGATTTTGGTGATTAATGACAAACACATATAATGACAACTATTTGTAAATGATAAATTTGTGTAAATACTTGGCTAAGTAATTGCTTAGTGACAAACCTCTAATATGATTGTGTTGCTATGAGACTAACATGTTTATTGCCAAGTTGAATATTAGTCTCATCTATTTAGAGGAAATCATATATGCTAAGTGAACAATCTAAATGCTCGGCTAAGTAATTGCCTCGTGATAAATCTCTAATATGATTGTGTTGCTATGAGACTAACATGTTTATTGCCAAGTTGAATATTAGTCTCATCTATTTAGAGGAAATCATATATGCCAAGTGAAACAATCTATCCATCCTAGCGAGGTAAGTCTCACATATACAATTGGGATGGGTAAGCAAAGATGAGGTATGCAATTTCGGTATCCCTTCTATATTTATTATTACATTCCTCTTGTGCAAGTGCATATTGAGCTCCAAGTAACATATTGATTATATATATGCACATTGATTGATGTCATATATATTTGTGCATATATATCCACTTGAGTTCAATATGTGTCTTGCTTCTAGTATACATGTCTTAACTAGAGTTAAACTCCACATTGCTATGACTTGACTTGGTGCATGCATGCTTTGTTTGTATATCTTCTTATGCACATCACTTAGTGAAGTTTAATCTAGATTGTTCCACAACTTCACCCTAATTTGAATATTATTTTCACATGTGTAATTCTTGTATATTCTATCATGTGCTCCATTTTAGTGAAGATTGTGGTACTTGCCATGGTTTAGTTGATTTATTATATTGGCAATTATCTTCCTAGTGCATCTAGCTTCATTACATATTTAGCATGATGCACTTAGTAGAGATCTTTTCCATGTCAAGCGCTTTCGTTTAATATTGTGCTTATTTATATAAAACACTTGTTGTACTTAGTTGCTCACAAACATCAATCTATTCATATCTATTGAGCTTTTGGACTAATATGTTTCATGAATGGTTTGGAAAGAATTAGGTCCCGTGAGTATGTGTGATGACTAAGGTATGTTAAAGGATGATGGTTAAGCCAAGGTCAATAAGACGACGGTGTCACCAAGAGTTAAAAACTAAGTCAAGATCAATTTAGCGTGGAGATCATCGGAAAGGATGATCAAGTCAAAGTTGATAGGACGAGAGTCTCATGAGGTGCATCGAGTCAAGTTGGACAAGGTGAAGACGTCATCAATCTTTTGGTGAAGGCCATCATGCATAATGAACAAAAAGACGGCAAGTGACTATCCTAAACTTGTATTATCTTTGATTTAATTTGAGTCTAAGGATTGCCGTACTATTAAGAGGGATGCGGTGGAAAATGACTTCTAGATGTGTCAAGTGCTCAAGTGACCCATCCTTGTGAAATTTAGTTGGAGAGTGGTGTTGAAGGTCTGGAAAAGTGAGAGTTGTAGGTCTTCATTACCTTCCTTGTGAATTCTGTATTTATCCTTTGGGATCTGAGAAGTGAGACCTTGTTGGTTATGTAGCTCTCGTTCTTAGCTTTCCGTAGAGTTTAAGATCACCCAAAACGTAGTTCGGAGTCAAAAGTTATGCCCGTTTTCGTCAGGGTGTGCAGTGGCTGTTTTCAGGCCTCGGACTGTCTGATGTTATGTATCGGACTGTCCGATATACCCTAGTCCAGACTATCCGATTTTTCAGAGTTCGGGGTTTTCTGTCTGAAACTGATTTTATGTTCGGACTGTCCGATATTATATATCGGACTGTCCGATGTAGTATAAATCAGACTGTCTGAACTTTCAGAGTTTGGGGTTCTCTGTCCCGACTTAATATTTAGTTCGGACTGTCCGATATTACACAGTTTTGAACCTAACGGGTAGATTTTCACCCAGATCTATAAATACCCCTCCTCTCCAACTAGCCGTTGCCAAGGCTCTGTGAAGGACCTCCCCTTGTTCTTGAGCCCCCATAGCACTCCTCCACTCTAGATCTTAGTGACCCCCTTTTGAAAAAAGCCGGAAAGAGTTGGGAGGAGGGATTGAGTGAGAATTGAAAAAAGGGTAGGGAGGTGATTCCTTTGTAGAATTAGTGTGTTCTTGAGCCCTAGTGACCCCTCCACTCTTTGATCTAGGTGATCCTCTTAGGAAGAATGGTTGAGAAGAGTTGGGAGGAGGTGTGAGTGTGAATTGATCAAGATTGGATCTTTGAGCACTTGAGTTCATCTCCAAGTTTGTTCTTCGTGGCATTTGTTACTCTTGGAGGTTGAGGACTCCAAGACGGCTAGGAGTTGGTCACAAGCCACCAAGCTTTGTGTGGTGCGCCGTGTCAAGTTTGTGAAGGCCGGATTCCACCTCCATAAGGAAAGGAGTCAACAAGTGGATTCCAAGGAAGCTTGGTGCCAACCTTGGAGAGGATTAGGGTTGAAAAAGACCCCGGCTCAAGTGTGACCGAGCCGCCTCAACGGAGACGTAGGATCCCCTCAAAGATCCGAACTTCAGGAACAAACATCGACGCATCTCCTCTCTACTCGTGGTTCTTCATTTCTATTCACAAGTTTGATTTACTTGCTTATTTTACAATTAAATTGATTATTTTGTCTTGTGTGATACTACTACACCTATACTTGCTTGTGAACTACCTTTGGTGCAGGTGGTATCCTTGAATTTGTGAGATTTGAATTGAAATCGAAGTCCTCTGTTTTCTGTGTAGACCGGACAGTCCAATACATCAGACTGTCCGACCCTGTACCATCGGACTGTCCGATATAGCTTCCGCAATTAACTTTGTTTATTGTTTTAAAAAATTGATTTCGCCTATTCACCCCCCTCTTGGTGACATCCCGGTCCTTTCACGGATCGATCCGACCTAGATCCGAACCGTTCATCTTGGATCTGACGGCTATCTACGCTCCACGTCGCTCCTCCGCCCCGGCGACCATGACACACAGCGGCGCCTACGCCGGCACGGCGGCGACCTCGCCGGAGTTGCCCGATCTGGTGCACCCATGCACCAAACCACACACACCCAAGCTCTACTAGTAGCCCTCAACCACATGATCTCTCTGGACCCTAACCCCTCACCGGCGACGAGCCATGGCAGTGCGAAGTGGCGACAGCATTCGGTCTCACCCTAAAACACATTTATGACCCTTCCCGAGCCAAACCAAGCCCGAATTTATGATCTAGAACCTCCCAGGAACCTTCCTATGCACTCGCGCAGCCCCGAGGCCCTTTGGCTGATGCCGGCTAGCTTCTTTGGCGGCGGCGACGCTAGACTCAACGGCGACGGCGATCCGTTGGCCCAACCTCTCGACTCTAGCCACCAACGCGTTCGCCGAACCATCCTACCGCTACTAGCCAAAAATGAAGACGAAGGATTACCGGTGGTGGTGGAATTCCTCACCGAAGTTCTCGGCCCCAAATCACCCCCTTTGAAATCCTCGGCGACTTGCTTCCTCTCTGACCAATCTGGCGGCGGCAATGAACCCTAGGGGTCCCTGCACACCTCCCCTGGCCTTATATAGACCCAAGGAGACCTAGCGTCACCACCCTGTCCGACTCTGGTGCCGGTTCGGAGACGATGACCACAACATCCAACGGCCCGCAGGTAGCCACCTTGTCCCATCCAACGGATCAGGCACGCACATACCCGTTCGTCCGAATATGTGGCATCCAACGGCTCGTATTGCACACATGCACGCACGAACGGCCCGGATTGCGCCACGTCGCTTCTTATCCTAAAAAGAAATAAAACTCTATTTAACTATTTACAGATTTGTTGTTTAATGATTTCTATTTATTAAAATTACCAAATCAGTTTAGAAAAATCTAGAAAAATTCTCAAAAATATTCTAGAGCATTTGGAACCTAAGAAAATTTTATCAAGCACTGTTCATGAGTATTTAGTCTTAGTAAATTGTTTTAGGACTTTATATTAATTGGAAAAATGATTTTTATGGGTTTTTGGCTATGGGAAAAATTATAGAGTGGATTTTCATAATTACTTAAATTAAAACAACATATTTGGCTTACTAACTTTCAGGAAGTTACATAAGCTTTCCAACGGATCTAACCATGTCATCAAATTCATCCTGAGCGCGGAGTGTTAGTGATAAGCCATAGAGGCAATCATGTAATATGATTGCATCATGTTTATATTTATGTACTCTTAGATAATATGTTATCAGTTCAATGAATAAACGCCGTTCACACTGTTCATCAAGTACGACATGGTTGTGAGACACATTATTTATATGACTTTATTCTAAATGATCTCTGGCCTCATATTATTATGTGGAAAGTAATAACTTGATCAACACATGTATTGATTGATGGTAATGTTTCACATACCATTGATTTAGAGATATCAAATTAATAATGTAGACACATATTAGAAAACATGGTGTTGGATAGATTTACTCCGAGACACTACAGAG
The DNA here is from genome assembly GCA_036346145.1 of Olyra latifolia. NCBI lineage: Eukaryota > Viridiplantae > Streptophyta > Magnoliopsida > Poales > Poaceae > Olyra > Olyra latifolia. The sequence continues at coordinate 60,100,377 of CM070525.1, forward strand.
ATTGTTATCTTACATGTACTATTAGCCTGTAGTTTCGAGTGGTATACCTATATGATCCTTAGATATAAGATTGTCATTGAATCCCAGCATGTGTAGTTGTATATTTGTGTTATCAACCACTACACCATAAATGGGTAGTTATAAAGATAGATTTCGGTTATGCTATGAAAGATGTCATGGGTGTGAACGATGAAGATAGAATTTGCCCTTCCTTGATAACAGGAGAGATAACTCTAGTCCCTCGATGTGATTGGATTGGAAAGTACATGGCCATGCCAATGTGATTAAAGAGTTAATCACGGTTTAGAATCCATCACAATATCGAGTGAATGGTCGAGGTATCACAAGGGTGGAATGCATCTCACCTTGAGCTTGTGAGGGATCAGGATGTCGCCTAGAGGGGGATGAATAGGCATTTAAAAAATAAATCAGAATTTAATGTGGAAGTAATGTATCGGATATTTTGATATTAATACTGGATATTCCGATTGGTATCAGACTATCCGATGCAACTATCGGATTATCCGACCTGCACAGAAAACAGGGGATTTCAAATCCCAAAGTAAATCTCAAGGATACCACCTGCACCAAAGATAGATCACAAGTAATAGTAGATGTAGTGGGAGCTAACAAAGCTAATCAATTAAGACGATAGCTCAATCACAAGAGAAATCAAACAAGTGAAAGGAAAGGGAAAACTGAAATGGAGAAAGAGACGCAGTGAAGTTTGTTCCCAAAGGTCGGATCCTTGAGGGGATCCTACGTCTCCGTTGAGACAGCTCGGTCACACTTGAGCTGAGGTCGCTTTCAACCCTAATCCTCCTGAGGTTGCACCAAGCACTCCTTGGCTTCACTCTTGATTTCTTCCCTTGCGGAGGCGAAATCCAGCCTTCACGAACTTCTCACGGCTCACCACACGTAGATCGGTGGCTCGTGAGCAACTCCTAACCGTTTAGAAGTCTTCAACCTCTAAGAGTATTAAATCCGGTGAAAAATCAATCTTGGAGATGAACTCAAATGCTCAAGAATGAATCTAGCTCGATCTAGCACTCAAATCTCTCAACCCAACTCTTCCTAGATATGGATCACTTAGATCTAAAGTAGGGAGGTGCTTAGGGCTCAGGATGATGAAGGTTTGCTTAAAAGATCTGAGATGGAACAGTCACCATGCAAGGTGGGAGTGAGGGAGCATTTTATAAAGGTCATTGAAATCTTGCCATTGGGGCCCTCTCCAGCTCACATCAGAACTTCTGATGTTACACGTCGGATCTTCCGATGTGTGCAAAACTCCAGAAAACAATTTCCTCGACTCAACACAAATCTAGGATAAAACACGGATCGGAACTTCCGATATAGGACATTGGAACTTCTGATTAGCAACCCTCACCAGATAGAGAATTTAGAGTACGGAAATATTCGGATACTCCGACTGGATCGGAACTTCCGATTAATTAATCAGAACTTCCGATTAATTAGGGACAGCGAACCCGAAAACCTACACTTAGCAAACACTGGATAGTCAGATGTTTGCTAAGTCTAGGTTATTCGAAAACCTAGAACTTCTCGATGTTCTAGGTTCTCACAAGCTTCTATAACCTTATTGCAGACATGGTTATCTAGACTGGCCATGTTATTCCAGTCAACCCATTGCATCAAGGAAACGGGCGACTTCCTAGGCAAGATGACCGTCTCATAGAAGTCCTGCTGAAAGAAGGTCCAACACCAATGATCTGAACATAATCTCTCATATGCAAAGGGATCTTCTTCTCTTAGCCTTCGGACTTGGGCCACTTTGTTCTTATAGCTTGTCACGTGCCTTGCATGGTTGACCGATCTCGAGGGTTGATGCATCCTCAGTGGTCTAATTTCACGCTGGTCTTCCTCATCCTCTTCTTCTTTTGTTTCAGATGGAGGATGTGAATTTGAGGAACCAATGTCAGTTCCCCTTCTTCGTTAGGCGGAGCGGTGAACCAAACGCTTGGTGCAGCTTCTGGCAGGGATGCTCCTTCCAACATCAACACTAGGAAGATCAGCTTTGTCACGATCAATGCTTTGAGAAGGAGGTGGCAGAGTGGTACTAGACGAGCCAGCACCACCTCGGTGCCTTGGTGCGACGCTCAAACTGAACGTTTATCCTGCTAGGCTGACTTGGATCCATGTCAGAGAATTTGACAGAAAAACAAAGATGGATTGAGGAAGGAATGTGGGCTCCAAAAGAATCTAACCAAAAAAACTTGACTTGAGAGATGGTCTCTGTGTTTATTGGAAATTTCAATTTCTGAGGTCGGAAGTTCCGATTCCTTGGGTCGAAAATTCCGATTTTCACAGAACAATCACCAAAGTCACGATTTCTCAAGATTCAACCAATGAGATTTAGAGCCAACAAAGATCTGAGGTCCTAGCCAACCCTAGAAGGTTTCCACTGAAGGGAATTAACTGATTTTGCATGAATTCAAATAATGGAGAGGTGGAACCCTAGGTTGTACCTTGGAGGGCAACGATGAAGAACGGCGTCGATCCAGTGAAGGAAGATGGAGTAGACCACGAGGGCTTCACACCGGAGGGAGGAATCGAACATTCCGATGGTCGAAGTCTCCGGTCACTGGAGGGAGGCACAAAAACACAGGAGAGGAGTGGAGGGCAGCCAAAAAGCAAACGAAGAGAATAAGTAGGTTCACCCCGACTTAACAGATCAGAAGTTCCAGTCCGGGAATCGGAACATCCAATGAAGATCGAAAGTTCTGGTCAGATTGGTCGGATATTCCGATCTGGTGAAATTGTCAGGACAGAGATAGCTGAGAGGATAGAATTTGAGAGTAGAATTGCTCGAGAGAATACATTAGATGGACCCGCTGGGTCTTTCTACTTGTGATCAGTAAACAATCAAGCATCCAATGTTATGATCACAAATAGATTGACATGATCCGAAGATCAAGAACCAAAAATTGTAAAACGAAGCAAAATAAGGATTTTTGTCAAACAGTTTGGTTTTAAATCATCTAGCCTATGTCAAACAATTGTATGCAAGGCGTCAAGCCATATTTCGAGAGTCTAGAATATTTAGCTCATTTCTCAACTCACAAAACCTTTTCTCATCTAGTGGCTTGGTGAAAATATTGGCTAGTTGGTTTTCCGTTCTCACATGCTTGACTTTGATATCTCCTTTTGTGGAATGGTCTCTAAGAAAGTGTTGGCTGATATCGATATGTTTGGTTCGGGAGTATTGGACGAGGTTGTTAGCAATCTTGATGGCATTCTCATTATCACACAAGAGAGGTACTTGGTTTATAGTGTAGCCATAATCTCACAAGGTTTGCCTCTTCCAAAGTAATTGGGTGCAACAACTTCCCGCCGTGATATACTCAGCCTCTGCGGTGGACAGGGCAACAGAATTTTGTTTCTTGGATGACCATGAGACTAGAGACCCACCCAAGAATTGGCAAGTTTCCGAGGTGCTCTTCCTATCCACTTTACAACCGGCGTAATCCGCAACCGAATAGTCAATTAGGTCAAAGCTTGAACCTTTAGGATACCAAAGTTCTAGGTTTCGTGCGTGAACTAGATATGTAAGAATTCTCTTAACGGCCACAAGGTGACACTCTTTTGGGGCGGCTTGAAATCTTACACACATGCACACACTAAGCATAATATCGGGTCTAGATGCACAAAGGTAAAACAAAGAGCCTATCATAGAGCGATATACTTTTTGTTTGACGGGCTTACCTTCCTCATTTAGGTCAAGATGCCCATTTTCTTGCATAGGGGTCTTAATTTGCTTGGCGTTCTCTATGTCAAACTTCTTTAGCACATCCTTGATGTACTTGGTTTGATATATGAATGTCCCTTCTTTAAGTTGCTTAATTTGGAATCCTAGAAAGAACTTCAACTTCCCCACCATAGACATTTCAAACCTCTTGGTCATAATCCTTCTAAACTCTTCGTAAAAATCTTTATTAGTAGAACCAAATATAATATCATCGACATATATTTGGCACACAAATAAATCATCATCAATCTTTTTGGAAAAGAGAGTAGTATCGGCCTTCCCAATTTCAAAACCCTTTTTAATGAGAAAATTCCTAAAGGCATTCATATCATGTTCATGGAGCTTGCTTGAGTTTATAGAGCGTCTTATGGAGTTTATAAACATGAGAAGGATACTTGGGATCTTTGAAGCCTGCAGGTTGTTCGACGTAGACCAATTCGGAGATAGGCCCATTTAGGAATGCACTCTTCATGTCCATTTGGTGTAGCTTAAATTCATGTTGAGTGGCTGTCGGGACCAGCAAAACGGAGCCGAATCCCTGCTGTGCTTTACCTGTACTAGTCCCTGGATCAAGTAGCTAGTACACACAGATATACGTTTGGATCATCACCATTCATCGAAAAGTAAAATTATTACATCAGAGTCGCTTAATTATTACAAAGTTTAGGCTCCATGGCCTAGAAACGGAAATTCAAATAACAGTTCAACTCAAATGGAAACCCAACACAACTCCACAGGCATGTCCAAAGGATGAGCTCCTAGACGTTGGAGTAGTCTTCATCCTAAACTCCTTCAGCGAAGTCCCCGTCCTGATACACCTCCTCTTCGGCGTCGCATCCTGCTCGTTGGAATGAGCAGCACCGCATAAAAGGTGAGGGTGAGTACACTTTATACTCAACAAGCAAAGCTGACTAAATGCAACTAAGGCTTAACAAAGAAAGGGTAAGGGTTCTTTTGCAATAAAGCCAGTTTTGCAAGTCTTGCCTAAGATTTTGCAAAATGATTTTAAAATGTGTTGAGGAAAACAAATATTTGAATCATTTTCCTTGAAACTCCGGCCTCAGCCGGTTTTGCCCGAGCCTGGCTACTCACGGCACCCGTCGTGCAATTACCCTCATCGCTCATAGCACCAACTATGAGGAGAAAAACCAAAACACACGACTCTGATTGTGGTTTTCCTTTAAAACACCATTTAGAAAACAAAAGATAAGAAGTACCAATTAGGTAGCTCCCTGTCGTCCGTCATTGACCGTGGACACGGCTATCATGATAGTTTTACACTCTGTAGAGGTTGCACGCTTTACCCACGAGAGGTGGTTTTCCTAGGAATCACCCAATGGAAAAGATCACCACAAGGCCTTTAACCAACATTCCCCCAGTCTGGCACTCCCTCTAAGGATTCCACCACAGCGCTAGTTACTCTAGTTGGCTGAAGCCCCTCTTGAGCCTGCAGAACAGCACCAACTGCCTACTCCACCAACTGGAATGTCAAAACTAGGAGTCCGAAGGGTACTCAACTAGGGCTTGCCCATACAAGTATTCAATGGTCGCACTATTGTACCTCGTCTACCTCAAGAAATCTGTGCTTAGGGATCAGGGTGGGTCCCACACTGGGCCCGAATCTCATGCATGCTGCACCATCCTTCCAACTATCCACCCCAATCAAGTTTTACAAAACAGTTTTCCCAATAGCACCCACTATTAACCAGCCCATTTGTAAACAAATGACAACACCGATTGTCATCCAAAAATCACGAGTTAAATTGGTAAATAATGATGACAAGCATATGATTAAATGTCCTACAATAAGCATTACTAAGCATATGTAAAACTTAGACAAGGGTATGGCGATAATTAATCAAAATTAATAACCTGTGGTAGCAAGGAATATTTTATGAGAATTAATTACTGTTAGGGACTTAGCTAGACAATTTAGGTGATTAGCATTTTTATATTAAACATACATGCTGGGGTTCAAATTCTACAAAACGTTTTTGAAAAACATGGGTTCAGAGGTTTCAGCACTTGCCTTGATCGACGAAGTGGGAAGGATCCTCCGCTGCGTCGGAAACAAACTCGGCACTCGGATCTAACGCAACAAAATTAAATAAACAAATAAATACAATGCAAAAGGAAAAAAAAATTAGTATGTGTGCTAATGCATATGAAAATTATAGAACAGTAGATATTGATTTTATAAACATTCTAAAATTGATTTCATAATTTTTGGAATTATAAAATTAATGATATAAAATAAACAAGTAATACTGTTTAACAAATTAGCAAACTAATTCTTAGAACCGGCCGAAGGGCAAAGCCCACAGAGGCGCAGCCCGGTTTGGCGAGGCGCAGAGGCAGCCCAGCCGGGGCGTGGCGGCCCAACACAGGTGGTGGCCCAAGCGTGTAATATTTTTAAAATGCAACACAGGTGGTGGCCCAAGCGTGTAATCCAACTCATTTTAAAATGCTTTAATATTTTTAAAAATTCTCATGCAATGCAATGCATATAATTTTGTTTTTTGAAAAATGAGGATGTTACAGTGGCATATGCAAGTAGTATACGAATTGATTCCAATCTATCTACGGGAGCATAATTCTCACCAAAATCCAAACCTTCGATTTGTGTGAAGCCTTGTGCAATGAGTCTTGCTTTGTTCCATGTGACTATCCCGTTCTCATCTTTCTTGTTACGGAAGACCCATTTAGTTTCAATTACATTTTTGATTGGGTCTTTCCACCAAGGACCATACTTGATTTCTTGTGAAGTTGTTCAACTCTTCTTGCATGGCTATCACCCAATCCGGATCTTTGAGAGCTTCTACCTTTAAAGGCTCAATGGAGGATACAAACGAGTAATGTTAGCAAAAATTAGCAACTCGAGATCTAGTAGAGACTCCCCTATTGATGTCACCAAGGATGTTGTCGACGGGGTGATCTCTTTGAATACTTTGGTGTACCCTTGGGTAAGATGTTGGCGGTGTTGGTTCAACTTGCACTTCTTCCTCTTGGTCAAAGAGCCTGTTAGTGCAGTCTTCATCTTGATCTTGAGTTGAAGTAGGAGGCTCCACTGTTGTTTACGAAGATGGTTGAATTTGCTCTTCTCCGGGTTCTTATGGCTTGATCTCACCAATAGCCAACCTCTTGATAACCTCGATTGGAATTTCTTCATCACCTAGCACATTAGGATCAACTTGTTCTACTTGAGAGCCATTAGTCTCACAAAATACCACATCACGCGCGATCTCAACAACACCGATGGTTTTATTGAAAACATGGTATGCATAGGCATTTGATCCATATCCAAGCAAGAAACATTTATCTACTTTAGGTGAAAATTTAGAAGATTTGGTCTTTTTGTTAAGAATAAAACATTTGCTACCAAAAATCGAAAAGTATGAGGCATTGGGTTTGTTACCGGTAAGAAGCTCATATGATGTTTTCTTCAAGAGCTTGTGGAGATAAAGCCAGTTTGTCACATGGCATGCGGTGTTGACATCTTCCGCCCAAAAGATATCGTAGACTTGTCCTCGCCATCTCGATGAGTGTACGATTCTTCCTTTCGGCCACACCATTTTGTTGAGGGGATTATGGTGCCACAAATTCGTGATTGATGCCTTCTTCATCAAGAAATTCTTCAACTCCCGTGTTCTTCAACTCTATCCCATTGTCGCTCTTTATTTTCTTGATCTTCACTTCAAACTCGTTTTGAGCTCTTCTCATGAACTTCTTGATTGTTCCTTGGGTCTCACTTTTGTCATGCAAAAAGAATATCCACGTGAAGCGAGAATAATCATCAATAATAACTAAACCATATTTGTTTCCACCGATGCTTATGTAGGCAATTGGTCCAAATAGATCTATCTGTAGTAGCTCCAACGGCCTTGTCGTTGTCATAATATTCTTAGCGGGATGAGGTACTCCGACTTGCTTTCCCGCTTGACAAGCACTACAATTTCTATCTTTCTCAAAGAAAACATTTGTTAGTCCCAAAATGTGCTCGCCTATTAAAAGTTTGTGAAGATTCCTGTCGTGCACCCCGGTATTTTTACCAGCTTGAGTGGCCGAATACTAGTCCCAGAAGATCATAGCTAGTATTGCACTCAAGGACGTTTTGGAATATCATCACAGGCATAGAATAACTAGAAAATTTACAGTTCATATAACATAAATAACATCCAGTTGACATAGACATTCACATAGTCTTGCACAGGACATAATCAAATCATAAAAACACAGTGGAAGACTTCAAATGCAACGATACTCCGAGGTTGACCCGGTACGCGTAGCTAATCACCTTGACCCTCCTGGTCACAACTGGCATCGATGTCGAGTTCTTCTCCTGAGCAAATGATCCGTGATCCATATAATGAGTACACGGCTACCCAGCAAGCAGTCCTTAATCAATGAATGCAAAGTCAAAGGATGGGTTGGGTTATTTTGCTAAAACATCACCTATCTACTTGTTTATTTGTTTTTGATTTATTGAACACATGATAACACACGAGTGTAGCCAAAAGGACGGCTAACCAGCTCAGCACACGATGAGCGTAGTCATAGAAACGGCTAACTAGCTCAAAAGAAAGGCAATCCCTGCCTACACTACCATCAAGTTAATTAATTAAAACACATTGGACTACCCTGTGAAAACTCCTTTCCCCCGCCCATAACCGCGGGCACGGCTACCATGATAGTTTTAACTCTGCAGAGTGTGTACACGTTCCCCACAAGCCCTGTCTCATCCCAAGGGAGAAACAGTACAAAGACCGTTCACTGCTTTCACCTGCCCCAATACTGTACCCTTTCTTTTGGTTTCGCGCCCCACACGGTACACTTCGACCAGGCCGACAATCATGCGCACTCCTTCAGCCGGACCTGATAGCGCACCACATGAGGTTAGCCCCCATTTAAGCCATTCGGAACCGGTGATAGCTAGTCACATCCGTCCACTACGAGTACAGCGGAAACAGGTTTCCACATCTAATAAGTTAGGGCCAGAAGGCACAAGTGGCTGTACGGTTCAGGTTCGGTTTGGTAGTCACAAGTATACGGTCCTTATATGACAGAGGAGACTTGCACAACACAACCACAAGCCCAAAATCCGCCTCTTTTGGGTCTCCTCAAATCAACACACACCACGTTGATTTTAGTTGATTAGATTTACCAAAAACAGCACCACGAAGCCAAAACTTTACTGATACAAGTTTAATAATGAGTGAAACCTATCAACTACCAATTCCAGAAGCAAGGCTAAGCATCTACACAAAGGATAGGCTAGGAAAACAGTACCAATTAGGCTAACAATGGTAGGCTACATCATATTAGTAGAGGATTAACATGAAATCAGATCAAAATAACACATATGATGATAATTAAAGCATGCAATTCAAATTAAGATAAAATAAATAAATTTTAGCAAACTAGGAATTCAATATGAATATAGCTTGCCTTCGAAGAAGTTTGGATCTGGATCTCCTCCTTCGAAAGGCTCCGAAACGATTCTCGGACACAGGTACCTGTCGGATCTACACGAAAAAGGAATAAACAGAAATAAATAACAAACACAGAGAAAATAGCATGATAAAAATATATAAAATTTTTTGGATTATTTGTGATTTTTGGGCTCTGGAATCATCTAATTTGGAGCTCGGATGAATTTTCTAAAATTCGGGGAAGTTTAGGATTAATAGGTCAACACTAGTTGGTGGGCCAAGTGTAAGGATTAATATATTATCCTATAAAAGTGGCTCCTCCTAAAAATATATAAAATTCCTACGGGTATTAGATGAATTTAGGCTTTTAAATCACTCAAATTGGATCTACGGTTCTCTCTAGAGAATTCTTGGAAGTTTTGGATAATTGGAAAGACACTGGAAAAATAGAAATTGTCACTGTTCATGGTCATGGGCTCAATCTGGGCTGGCTCGGGCTACTGTGCGGCTCGGTCCGGGCGTGGGGTAAAATGGGCCGGCCCAAGAAGGAGAGGGACTGCTCGGTCCGGCCTGGGACGGGGTGGTCCTGCGAGGCCCACATGTTAGTGAGAGGGAACAAGGGACCGAGTGGACCGGATCGGGTTGGCCTGACACATGGGGTCCACCTGTCAGTGAGGGAAGGGAGAGGGGAAGGAGGACAGGACGGGTTCGTCCGGATACGTTCGGGCCGGTGAGACCCGCTCAACAGAGAAAGAGGGAGGGGACAGGGTGGTCCGGGCCGGGTCTACTCGGGACAGGGCGGTCCTCTTCCTCCCCGATGGCGATGGCGGCGGCGGGAGGCGGCGGCGCGGATACTCCGTTGATTGGCGGCAACGGCGGATGGGTCAGGGGGCATGAGGACGACCCAGGGAAGACTATGGTCGCGGCGAATTTGGCCGACGGCGACCAAGGCGACGGCACGATGTGGATGGGCGGTGGCGGAGCTAGGGCTCGGGTGCGGCGGCGCTACAGGGCGGGGCAGCGCAATTGGAGGGTAGGGGAAGGCTCGGGGAGAGTAGTGGGATGTTTTGCCCAACTTGGCCGAGCTCTGGATCGGCTCGAGCGACGGCGAGGCTTGGGCGGCCGTGGTGGTGGTTACGGCATCGGTGGTGTCCTGAAGTGGAGACACGGTGGCTTGGCGGCGCTGCGGAGCACGGAAGAGGGGGCAGCTTGAGTGGAGAAAGAGATAAGGGGGCGACGAACCTTGGGGAAAGGATGGCCGGGCTGAGCGCGACCACGGATGGCGGCAGTGAGCTCGAAAGCGAAGGCGGCAACGCAACCCGAACTCCGGGGAGTTCCTTCGGCGTAGAAATTCTCCGTCGTTGCTCAATCAAATCCCGTGATCTTGGACTCCTTAGCTTTGTCTTCGAGTCCTCTAGGACATTCCAAAATCCGATTGTCAAACCTTGCACCCGGTCTCGATCTCTCCTCGAATTCTCTCTCGGCTCTCTTAGATACTTAGGGTTTAGGGCTTCTGGCGGCGCCTTGGACTACGTGCACATGACCAGAGGGGTTTAGGGGTTTTTATAGGGTCCTAGGGATGTAGGGATAAGCTTGGGCAACAAGGATTGGGACTAGATAAGATTGTATCTGATCCGGACTCTTATTATGGCTTTCCGTCACATGAATTGACGGTGTTTCCGACTCGGTTTGGGCCAAGATATGGGACAGAGCTTCTAGGGGGTCTCGGGGCCCACTAGGATTAATCTCACAATTTATCCCAGCCTCTAGAGGTTTCTAGGATTTTCTGAGGGTTCTCCTAATAAACAAATCTACAGAATGTTATAGGAAAAGGGATTTAATTAATAATTATCAAATTTTAAATAAGGTGACAGAACAATTTTATTGGGATGTCACAAACCCTTCCCCCTTAAAGAAATCTCGTCCCGAGATTTGGGAGTTAAGTAGTGTTGCACTGGGACGGACGTGCAACGGACGTCACAATTCCTCATACCAACATGGGTTAGTCGGCAATGCCAAAGTCAACCCATGCTAGATTTAACCATCAAGCATGTTTCATGGTTGGGTTTATCCAAGAAAAAATCCACAAGATAAAGCTTTTCCTTCACACGGCCTTTGAAGGCTATTGAATCATCGACCCTTTTAAAGATGGTCACATCAACATTTCTGAATAAAACAATTGTAGCCCATCTCACATAATTGTGAAACTGACAACAAATTGTATTTCAAGGATTTAACAAGCAAAACATTTGAAATGGAAAGGGCATTTGAGATTGCAACTTTACCTAGACCTATTACCTTTCCCTTGCCATTGTCCCCAAATACAATGTTCTCACGTGGGGATCCACTTGTATCAAATTCAGAGAACATTGATCTCTCTCCGGTCATATGATTAGTGCATCCACTATCAAGTACTCAACTTCTTCCACCGGAGAGATAATCCTACAAAACAATTAGGTTTTGGTTTTAGGTACCCTCTCAAGTTAGTCACAATTGCCTTTGGGGACCCAAATGAATATCACAATAGCATCACTTATTTCTCACACCAACATGAGTAGCAACAATTTTACCAAAGCTATTTTTTCTAAGTACATAAGATGCATTAAAATTAGCATGAGATGCATGAGTAAGAGAGCCCTTGTCCTTGACGAAATTTATGATGCGTGGACTTGGGGCTACCATAATGTGGCCTTTGTTTCCCTTTGGAGGAATGTACCCGAGGCTTTCCTTCTTAAAGTTCTCCTTTTTGCTAAGGAACTCCTCAAGGCCTTTACTAGCCTTGTATGACTTTTGGAGCCCATTTTGGAGAAGTCTATTGAGCCTCTCATTCTCACATGCTAAAGCTTGCATAGTTTCAAAGTTAGTAGCACATGCATCAACATCAATTTTATAGCATTTAGTATAACCATTGCTAGTTGACGCAAGAGAGGACCATGTTGCATTAAGGCAGGTAGCGGAGGTGCTCTTCAAGAGATCAACAAACTTCACCTCAAGAGACTTGTGTGCTTCCTTTGCACAATCAATGTCCTCTATGAGTGAAGCATTGGTGATCTCAAGATTTACAATTGAAGATATGGCCAAATTAAGTTCTTTAGCCAACTCCTCCTTCCTCTTCCTCTCCTTAGCAAGAATCTTCTCGAGTTCAAGATTTCTCTTCTTTTCAAGGATGAGCAAGTCCTCTTGATGCTCAAGAGTGTCCTCTTGCCTTTCTATTGTCTCAAGCACAACACACATTTTGGACAAATCAAATTTCTTAAGGGTGCTTAGCAAACCAACATCACACTCACTATTACTATCACTATCACCATTGCAAGGATCATCAATAGTTCTAGATTTGGGCTTGAATGATACCTTGTGCCCCTTGGCCATGAGGCAAATTGGAGCTTCATCATCACTTGAGTCACCGAAGAGTGACTTGGTCGATGTAGTGGTAGCGATGGCAACGGTGGCAACGCTTTCATCATCGGAGTCAGAGTCGTTGGAGTCCCACTCTTCACCGATGTGCACGTGACCCGTAGAGCTCTTCCTATGGCTCTTGCCCTTGTCCTTCTTATGATGCTTCTCCTTCTTCTCATCCATGTCCTTGTTCTTCTTATGTGAACAAACAGTAATGAAGTGGTCGATATCCCCACACTCATAGTGTCGCGCCCCTTCTCGGCTTACCTAGCGAGAACGGTCGGACCTGCACTAGGCCCTGGATCAGTAGGCTAGTGCAAGAGTTACATAGCTGGAATCATTTCATACATCGGTGTCCAAATATTACATAACAGCGATCATCCGATCGCATTAGTAGCAAACGGCATTTAAGCCTTAGTTACAGACCAAAGTTCATCAGAGTAGCGGAAATCTCCCAAAGGGCAACTTGCAAGTTCAAAAGAATAACAAAATCGCACCAAAGAGCTGTGTAACCACACACGACTGGTGGAACGCACTAAACCCTATCTTAAGCAACTACTCCCGGTCACGGCATCGAGGATCTCCTTCCTCATGACAATCGAGGCATCTTCCTCGACGGGCTCCTCCATGTCTAAAGATAGATATTTATGCGAGGTCAGTGTCATCCAAACACTGGCGAGCTAACACCCAACCCAATGCATTTAGTGATAGAGGTTTCAAAGGAAAGGCTGGGTTTATTTATTTGCATGAAAGCCGTTTGGAAATGAAAGCCTATAACTTAGCGCTTTAACCAAATTCCTGTCAAATTGATTATTTATCATATTTCCTTTTCAATGCACAACCAAACCCATGGCGCTTCCAAGCACTCGCCAAACGTTCTCTTCCCACTCCCGCCATCATCTTCCGAGTGTGGCGCGACTCGCTAGGATCACATTCCCAAAAAGTACCGGTCTCGTCCTAGCCGGGCCGCCGACCCACGCTAGACTCACGGCTCTCAGAAGAATGGACCTAGATCATCCTCGATGACGACATGAAACCGTCTTCACCTCAAGCATGGCGGCAGACAGGTACGCCCGCAGGTCGTAACTACCCTGAATCCCCAAAACTTGCACTACCGCGATGGCCGGCGTTGTGGTGTTAGGAACTATCTCCCAGCAGCAGATAGTCAATGACGTCTGCTGTGCATCCTCGATGCACCCGTCCGGGGAATTCTTGATTCAGCCCAGCCCATCCACTAAGGGCCTCACCCTTATGCACTTCCTTCTTCGGCTAACTTCGCACCCTCCGTGTGATTCACACGATGTGGCGGAACCCTCCTTTTGGGGCAACGCCGCGGCATTACGCGGATCTCGCCGCTCTCTTCCATGCACTACGATGTGGGCGATTAGCTTCCTCAAATCACGAGCCCAGCTATTCATCTCTTACCCAATGCCGACCCAGTCCGCATTGCAAAGACATCACAACCATATACACACACTGGCATGCCGGGCCCAAATTCCAGTTAACCATATTCTTTGTGTGATCATGTCCGGTGAATGTCGGTTCACGGTTCCGAGGCAATTCTAAGCCTAAAATTAATAGTTGAACCTGAGCAATGTCTAAGCAAGATTTTAACCGAGACTTAGGAGTCTAAATCAGATTATTTAAATTAACCAGGCTACCAAGGGTGATCATCAAAGCGATCAATAGCAAGCCAAATGACAGATGATTAATTCAAGGCAACATCATCATGGTAAATTGATAGCAAGAAAATAAATGGCATGATACATCATGATTGAACAAGTAGGCATAAGTACTTTAAAAAGGCATGTAGTTTAATACTGTAAAATAAATACTTTAGAAATCTGGGATTCAATATGTTATTATTGGATGTTAACTTGCACTAGGAAAGCGATCCTCTCCTAGTAAAAGCAACACTATTAAGGATAGGTATTAACTCGCACTAGGGAAAATCGAGATTCTCCTAGTAAAAGCAAACTCCTTTGAGGGTAGATATTAACTCGCCTTGGGAATTGAAGTCCGGTCTTGTGCGGAGTCCTCGAACTGTGTTTCGGATCCTCTACGCCTAAACGGAGAATCAACAATTCATCATAAACACGATGCGCGAAGAAGAGAATGATGCATGAAATGCAATCGAGGTCGCCAGATTCGCTCATTTACGATTCCTATGTTTAACTATCTACATGAATCCATATATATATATATATATATCGAGAAAGTTCCATGATCCTTCTAAATAATGAATCATAGCGGAATGGCCGCGAAGTGCTTGTGAGATGATGCACATGATACATGTATATATATGTGTAATGAAATTTCTACCCTAATTAACCCAATAGGACAAAATATGGTTTTATCGTCTTTTAAAGTACTTTAAATAGTTAGAATATGTTAACATGATACATGTAGCTAGTTATTCATGTTTCCTAATTATACCAATATTGAGTTAACATGTAATTAGGAAACATATTATAGGTTATACTATATTCACCTAGGTCCAAAAAGTCATTTATCGGCATCCATGATTTTCTTATGTTTAACTTAATTGTTAATCTATTTTTAATACACAACATTCTATTTTTTTCTTATTTTTATATGAATTAATACCCTAAAATAAGCTTAATGGATTTAATCTAGGAACCGTGTTTGGTTACTGTGTGAGGTACTATTTTTATTAAATCCAACACAAGCTCTAGTATTTACCCTAATTTTTCCAGAATTTTTAATGATATCTAACTTATTTTAAATAAATCGCTTTATTTATCGTCTTTGTTTTATTTATAAAATCTGGGAAAAAAAGGGTGAACAATATTTGGCCGCCCGCTAACTCACGGCCGAGCCAACCACGCCGAAGACGTGCCGAAGGCGTAACTTCGCGAGTGAAGGCGCTGTAGTCATGGGCGCCTCCGATTATTCTCGACATGTGGGACCGAGGGCCCACATGTCGGCGACGTGAAGAAGCCGCGGGAGTTTTAAATCCATGGCGGCCGATACCGGGCCCACTGTCGGCGACCACACGGTGAAGCCGCACGGATCTTGGCGCAGATCGGACGGCTCGCCGTCATCGTCTTCCTCCCACGGCCGACGGCCGAGGCTTAGCCGACGGCTAACCGGAGCTAGGGTGCACCGTTTGGGGCGTTCTTGGGTTCGGTGGAATCGATGAGCTAACGCAAGATCTAGGGGTGCCCTTGTCGAGGCGTAAACGGCCGGACACGGCGAGCCATGCCCGGCGGCGGAACCGCTACCGGCGGACATGAGTAAATGACCTAGGGTCGAGCTTATGGAAAAATAGCGCTGAGCTATGCGGGGTTAGTGGGTGCTACCGAGCAAAAGGTGGTCGGGGCACGGTTGGATCGGGCGCCCACGCGCGGGTCCGAAAGCAAGGAAGGCGGCGCGCTCAAGATCTTTGGTGAAGATGGCGAAGCCTGGGCCAAAAGAGGGAGCACGGTGTGAGGGAAGACAGCGGCTCACCGAGCAAGGGCTTGCCGTGAAGCTCACCAGAGATGATGATCGGCGCGTCCCGTGCAGGTCCGAAAGCAAGGAAGGCGGCGCGCTCAAGATCTTTGGGAAGACCGTGAAGCCCTGGGCCAAAGAGGAGCACGGTGTGAGGGAAGACAGCGGCTCACCGAGCAAGGGCTTGCCAAGCTCACCAGAGATGATGATCGCGCGTCCCGAGCAGGTCCGAGCAAGGAAGAACAGGCGGTCGGCGGTGGCGAGAAGCGTTCGACGAGCTCGGGATGACTCGGACCAATTCCTTCGGCAGAGCTTCACGAGGTCATGGCGGCAAACGCGAGATAATGTGGAGACTAAGGAGGTCTGGTTTGGGGTGGCGACGTGAGAGTGAAAAGAGGGAGAAAACGGCCGATGTGGCGCGGTGGCATATGAGCTCGGTCCGAGCTCGGCTCTTGACCCGTGGTCGCGTGAAGATGTGAGACGGTCACAGAGGAGCTCTAGTGCTCATTGGCTAGGCTGGGCGGTGGCTTGTTCAAGGCTGGCGAATGTCCGAGCCGGGCGGCGAGATGGCTTCTTTCGGGCGGCATTGCCGGCCGAGACGCGGGCGGTGCGGGGGCATCGATGGCGCGACCAAGTCGGCCATTGGGCAAGGTGGGCGGTGCAGGAACTCCACGCGCGAAGCCGCCGACAAGACGGCAAGTCGTCATGGCGAAAGCAGTGCAGCAGCAGCGATGGCGCGTCGCGTCATGGTCGGAGGTGGGGTCCACAGGTCCAGCGACACACACAAGCCGCCAATTGAAGATCTTCCCAGAGATTCGGGCAGGGAGTGACGGTTGAGGGGTGGAAGGTGGCAGCGCCGCCGGCGTTGACCAAATGACCGCAAGAAGCGTAAAGGAATAGGAAGTCGCCATGTGGGCCCTACCAGGTCAAATTGGTCAACACCGAGTCAAACTCTCTATTAGGGTTTAAACTAATCTATGGATTTTTCCTGGGATTTTAGGGCAATATAACATATTTAGGCTTATGTGATTATGTGTATACATATATATATATATATATATATATATACATATATATATATATATATACATATATATATATATATATGTGTGTGTATGGATGTTTTATGAATATGAAAATATATTCCCAATTTAAGGTCCATTAGAATCTTATATTTCAACAATTTCTTAAATAGTGCTATAGATTATAAATTCTTATGCAAGGGTTTATTAATTAGCTATTTAGTGCTTTATTCAAACAAAAATCATCAATTTCAAATGGCTTCTAAAGTCTAGAAATGTGTGTTTGTCACATAGAAATTTTACGGAAACGTCATAGCTTATGCAATGGTACGTATGTTTTCAAAATATTATCATAACTTTGGGGTGTTACAAATCCTCCCTAAAAACAAATCTCGACCTCGAGATTGATATTTCTATGAAGCTTAATAGGTAGGGAATTCTTGACGATTTTCTTCTTCGGTTCCCATGAAAGCATCCTCCGGATTGATTGCTCCATTGCACCTTGCAAAGTCGAATGGTCTTATTCTTGAGCTTCTTTTCCGAGTCTCTAATATTTGAATAGGCTTGACTTGATATCCCAAGTTGGGTTGTAGGGTGTCGGCAGCGGTGAACTACTTCTCCTTCAGGTTTTCTCAAACACTTTCGGAGTTGGGACACGTGAAACACGCTAGAACTTCTCCCAACTCCTTGGGAAGGTCAAGTTCGTAGTTTACCATACCCTTACGAGACAAGATCGATAAGGTCCCACAAACCTTGGGGCCAATTTTCCTTGACTTGAAATCTTCGTGTTCCTTTGAAGGGTGAGATCTTGAGATACACATAGTCTCCAACTTCAAAGATAGGTCCCTCCGACGATGGTCAAGATAACTCTTTTGTCGGGATTGGGCAGAAGCAATTGCTTCCTAATCGCTTTTGACCTTTGCTTCGCTTCTTGCGGTGTTCCTTCCAAATACCGCCCTTCTCCGCACTTCGGACCAATAAAGAGGGTCCTACATTTTCTTCCGTGATAGAGCTTCAAAGGTGACATTTGCGATCGCTTTGATAATCTGTTGTTATAAGCAAATTCCGATAAGGTAACCATTTTTCCCATTCTGCCGGGAATTCCAAAGCACAAGCTCAAGCATGTCTTCTAGAGTTGAATAGTCCTTTCCGCTTGTCCGTCGGTTTGAGGGTGGTAGGTGTGCTAAATGACAATTTGGTGCCCGAGGCACTATGGAGTTCTTCCCAAAACTTTGAGGTAAAGCGTGATCCACGATCGATATAATTCTCTTGGGAACTCCATGAAGGCTTACTATCCCAGGCGATGAATAGTTACGCTAGTTTGCTACCCTTGTGAGTGGTTTTGGTGGGATAAAATGAGCTACCTTGGTCAACCGGTCTACTATTACCCATATAGAGTCATGTCCACTTCGAGACCGGGAAGTCCTATAATAAAGTCCATGGTCACTTCATCCCACTTCCATTCTGGGATTTTGATTGGTTGCAGTAACCCTGCTGGACGTTGGTGTTCTGCCTTCACTGAACAGCAGGTATTACATTTGGCCACATATTCTCGCTACATCTCGCTTCATTCGGGCCACCGAAGATTGCCTTCAGATCTTGGTACATTTTTGTACATCCAGGTGCATGGAAAACGGTGACTCGTGTGCTTTTTTAAGATTTCTTCCTTTAATTCCGGTCGTGAGGCACAAAGATCCTCTTCTCCATCCAAAGAATTCCTTGTTCGTCCTTAACAATTTTTGTTCCGAAACCCCTATTCATCAGTCCTTCGAGCCTAAGGGTACTAGGATGATCTTGTTGCTTATCTTTGATACGGTCGATCAGATCTGGTGAACCGTGATGTTGGCTAATTCTCCAGATTTTACGAGATTTAGGCATAACTTATTCAATTCTTCCAAAGAGTCGTTACGAGGAGGTATCTTCCCGAGTATTCATGTCTTCTCCGGGATCACCATCGTGAAGTTGCTTTGGTTCTTTCGCTAGAGCATCTCGCCACCACGTTGGCCTTGCTGTGGTGGTATAATATATTTAATTTGTAATCTTTAATCAACTCTAACCACCTTCTTTGCCTCATATTGAGGTTGGCTTGGGTGAAAACGTATTTTAGGCTTTTGTGATCTGTGTAGATGTCACATTGTTTTCCCATCGAAAATGTCTCCATAGCTTGAGTGCATGAACTACGGCTGACAAGTTCTAGGTCATGGGTTGGGTAATTGTCCTCGTGCTTGCGCAAGAATCGCCGTGATGCGACGCCACAACCTTGCCATCTTGCATCAATACACATCCTAATCCTTGTCGGGAAGCGCCACAAGATACTTCAAACTTCTTGGCGATATTAGGTGTGGCCAAACAGAGTGGTGGTCAAGGGTTTTGAGCTTCGAAACCGAGTTCACAATCTTGGTCCATTCAAACTTCCTTTCCTTTTTCAATAGCTGAGTTAGTGGTCGGAAATTTTTGAGAATCCTTCGATGAAACGCCGATAATATCCTCGCTGCACCTAGAAAGCTGCGAATTTCCTTTACTGATGGCGTGTGTTTTCCAATTCATGACCGTGTCTATCTTAGATGGGTCCACTTTAATTCCTTCAGCAGATATAATATGTCCCAAGAAACCGACATCACTAATCCAAAATTCACATTTGCTATATTTTGCATATAGCTTATGCTCTCTGAGTTTATCCAACACCGCTCTCGTGTGCTTCTCATGCTCTTCGTCCGATTTGAGTACACAAGGATGTCGTCAATGAAGACGACAACAAACTTGTCAAGGTATTCCATCAGATTAAATTCATGAGGTTCATGAAATAGGCCGGTGCATTGGTTAACCCAAAAGACATGACCAAATATTCAAACAGCCATACCGAGTGGTGAAGGCTGTTTTGGGTATATCATCCTTCCGACCTTTACTTGATGGTATCCAGATCGAAGGTCGATCTTGGAAAACGTGTAGCTCCTTGGAGTTGGTCAAACAGTCATCGATCCTGGGCAGAGGATACTTATTTTTAATAGTGACGGCGCTCAACGCCTCTATAGTCCACCACTAATCTTCGCCCACCATCCTTCTTATCCACAAACATGGCAGGGATCCCCAGCGAGATGAGCTTGGCGGATCAAACCCTTGCTTAATAAGTCGCCCGATTGTTTCTTGAGTTCTTCTAATTCTTCCGAGTTCATCTTGAAATATGTTTTGTAGATTGGGGCTGTACTGTGTTAACTCTATAACAAACTCTACCTCTCGGTCAGCGGTAGTCCGTAAGTCATCAGGAATACGCCCAAATATTCTTGGACTACCTTTACCTTACTCGGGTTGTCTTCCTTGAGGTACCAGATGGCTCTACCCCATCTGTAGGGTTCATCTACCTTCCATACTCTTTCAAACACACCATCCTTTACAAGCGACTTTCGCCATGCAATCTAATACTCCCTTATAGAGTCTTAGCCAATCCATGCCGATTATGACATCAACTCCTAATCGAGACATGACCATTAGGTCGAAATAGAATCCTACTCTTTCCTTCCTTATTTCTACCCATTTGCGGGACCTATAGGCCTTAAGTATCCCAACGGAGATCTAATGGTGAAGGGCTTATTAAGAGGAAAGGTTTGTAGTGGTGCTTATCTACGTATTCTTGTGAAATAAAGGAATGTGATGCACCGTAATCAAATAAAACTTGTCTTCGGGAGTCGTGAAGTCCAAACGCACTCCACAAGTACTCCTTCATCTTCTTGTCTTTGCTTTTTAAAGGATATTGTTGAGTCTCCCACGCCCCATACCTTGAGCTTGATTCTGCGGTGGGCGACCTCTCGCCACGACCCCGCACAACATTCCCTTGAGGTTTTGCGCGATTCGACTAGGGCGGTTAAGATAGTGTCCAGTGGTGGCATAGGTAGCGCTTACTGTCATCCTATTTTGGGTGCTGGTGCATTGCGGGAGCGATTGGTGCTTGAGTACGAAAACCAGAGATTCCAAAGACGCGCCCACCCCTCATAGCATATCCTCGGTTGAACATGGAAGATTGTTGTCGGCTCTCGAGGAGGTTGAGGTTTGAATTGTCCCAGACGGCTTGACCCGGCGATCCGACGCTCACCATCTTGCGCTTACGCCGAGATCCTCGCCTTCAAGTCCCTTTCCAACACCAAGGCCTTGTTGACTAACCGGTGGAAGTTTTGATACTCCAAAATCCTAAGGCGGATTTGTACCGAAAATCCATCCCTTCTAGGAACCAATCTATCTTTTCGCTTCATTGTGGATGTCTTGGGGGCATATCTTGCAAGCTCATTGAACTTAGTAAGATATTCGAAATTGTCATCGCCCCTTGAGAGAGTCTCATGAACTCATACTTCTTCATCCGGTGATTCCTATGGGTATGTGAAAATTTAAAGCAAAGGACAAATTCTTCCCATGGAATGAATCCTTGGACCTGGGGAACATAAATATGCACTTCAAAGATTATCGGCTTGTTGAGCTTCGTCGGCATCTCCATCTTCAGCAGTTCATTTTCTTCCATTTCTTCTTCATCCACACTGGCGGGTGGCGACATAATTATCCCACCACACACTGCGGGTCCTACTAGCGGTGGGAGGCTGCTGCACTTTCTCCATTTCGGACATCCGATCAACTCTGTGTTCTTGGTCACAAGGCGTAACCGTCTTCGCTTCCATGGGATCGGTAGCTTGAGCGAAGGTAGGGGGATTGGTCCGCATAAAGGCAGCATGTTTGGATCCCTCATTTCGATTCCTGTCTGCCTGCTGGTTAAACAGTACTTGACCCAACATCTGTGCTTGATAAGCTAAGACCTGGGCCATGGTTGGGTCTCCTGCCGGAGGAGGAGGTAGATTACCTCGGCCTCGACCGCGGCCACGGCCTCTAGCTGCGCCGGCACCACGGGCTTGGCCAGCTCCTTGGCCACGAGCGGCACCGCGGCCTAGATCTGCCCCTTGGCCACGGGCAGCTCCACGACCACGTACCATCTGCATGACGGTGATCCTTACATTATAGCTAAATATGCATGCATGAGGCCAATATCAAAGAAATCGAATAAATGCAGCCACGAAACGCTTGTCATTTAAGATACCCAAAAGCGGCAATAGTCAAATCAGTTTTACATCATACCACAAAAGTACAATTATCCTGACAAGGATACAAGTCGCCAATCATCTACTATGGCGAAACAAAAGACACATTTCCGATCTAGGTCAGTCTGTCAAGCTAACTAGCTACTCAAGGGCGGGGACGACGAGTGTAAACTATCACCGGTCTCCCAACTGGGTAGCGGGTGGAAGTAGCCAGGAAGTCCTCTAGCGATCGCTGAGAAGGCACAAAGAAGAACAACAGCGAGAGGTGGCTCAATTGGGGAGCAAGTAGGTCCACGGAGGTCTCCGAGTCAAGAGTACTCTGCAAAGTGACAAAGAGGTCACGGGAAGTGTCGTGACGAGGAATCCCCACCAAGGCACTAGGAGGAAGACCCGTTTCGCATGGTAGTCGGGCGGTTAGGGTACTGTGGAGGAAACCGAGAACCCGGAGGGAAAGGGAAGGGTCCTCGCCATTGCCGCGCTAACCGGGCAAGCGCGAGTCCTTTGGCGTTTACTCATCGCCGATCGCCGACGAGTGGTGAAGACGCCGTCCGACCACTCCGCAGCGGTTGTCTGCTGACGAAGAGAGTAGCGAGGAAGCCGATCTCTCAAGAGCGCTGCCACGGCTGTCTCGCTCCGCGCTGGAGAAGGCGCGCAACCCTCTCAAGTGGTCCTCGGTGAAGGCGGGCACCGTAAAGCCCGGGAGAAGCGCGGCGTCAAAGGAAGGTCGGGCGAAAGAAGTGCCTCCAAGTCGTCGTGGTACCTCTCAGAGCCCTCAGACGCTAATGCCGCCGCATCATCGATAGCAGGTGCAAGTGGTCCCGGCCGCTCCGCCTCAGAAGTGGGCCATTGTGTCGTGTGGTGGTAGTAGACTCGAACCTCTACAATGTACCCTAAGCGGGCAGGTACTAACGAGCCTCGAGTAGCAAGGGCGGTCGTTAAAGCACGTGAAGTCCGGCAACCGGCGGAGGACAAGAACCATCTGGTGGCGGCAAAGGGTCGTCAGAATCAGAGGTAGCACGCCCAGAGAAAAGCTGGGAAACCCGCTCATCCATCTACAAAAACGAAAGAAGAATTCCTTTAAGTAAGAAATAGTATAGTTGTGAAAGTTAAAAGACAAGATATACAAGAGCAGTTTTGGAAAAATATTTTATATAAACTATACGCAATCCTTGGCTAGCGGCAGGTTTAGGGTTCCTACAATCAGATGCTCGATATCAGCTCTTGTCGCGCCCTTCTCGCTTACCTAGCGAGAACGGTCGGACCTGCACTAGGCCCTGGATCAAGAGGGCTAGTGCAAGAGTTACACACCGAATCATTTCATACATCGGTGTCCAAATATTACATAACAAGCGATCATCCGATCGCATTAGTAGCAAACGGCATTTAAGCCTTAGTTACGCATCAAAGTTCATCGAGTAGCGGAAATCTCCCAAAGGGCAACTTGCAAGTTCAAAAGAATAACAAAATCGCACCAAAGGTGTGTAACCACACACGATCGTGGAACGACTAAACCCTATCTTAAGCAACTACTCCGGTCCCGCATCGAGGATCTCCTTCCTCATGACAATCGAGGCATCTTCCTCGACGGGCTCCTCCATGTCTAAAGATAGATATTTATGCGAGGTCAAGGTCATCCAAACACCGGCGAGCTAACACCCAACCCAATGCATTTAGTGATAGAGGTTTCAAAGGAAATTTGGGTTTATTTATTTGCATGAAAGCCGCTTTTGGAAATGAAAGCCTATAACTTAGCGCTTAACCAAATTCCTGTCAAATTGATTATTTATCATATTTCCTTTTCAATGCACAACCAAACCCATGGCGCTTCAAGCACTCGCCAAACGCTTCTTCCCACTCCCGCCATCATCTTCCGAGTGTGGCGACTCGTTAGGATCACATTCCCCAAATAGTACTCCGGTCTCGCCCTAGCCGGGCTGCCGACCCACGCTAGACTCACGGCTCTCTGTAAGAATGGACCTAGATCATCCTCAGATGACGACATGAAACTGTCTTCACCTCAAGCATGGCGGCAGACAGGGTACGCCCGCAGGTCGTAACTACCCCTGAATCCCCAAAACTTGCACTACCGCGCGATGGCCGGCGCGTTGTGGTGTTAGGAACTATCTCCCGCAGGCAGATAGTCAGTGACGTCACACTGTGCATCCCTGATGCACCCGTCTGGGGGAATTCTTGATTCAGCCCAGCCAGTCCACTAAGGGCCTCACCCTTATGCACTTCCTTCTTCGGCTAACTCGCACCCTCCGTGTGATTCACACGATGTGGCGGAACCCTCCTTTGGGGGCGGCGCGACGGCATTACGCGGATCTCGCCGCCCTCTTCCATGCACTACGATGTGGGCGATTAGCTTCTCAAATCACGAGCCCAGCTATTTATCTCTTACCCAATGCCGACCCAAATCCGCATTGCAAAGACATCACAACCATATACACACACTGGCATGCCAGGCCCAAATTCCAGTTAACCATATTCTTTGTGTGATCATGTCCGGTGAATGTCGGTTCACGGTTCCGAGGCAATTCTAAGCCTAAAATTAATAGTTGGACCTGAGCAATGTCTAAGCAAGATTTTAACCGAGACTTAGGAGTCTAAATCAGATTATTTAAATTAACCAGGCTACCAAGGGTGATCATCAAAGCGATCAATAGCAAGCCAAATGACAGATGATTAATTCAAGGCAACATCATCATGGTAAATTGATAGCAAGAAAATAAATGGCATGATACATCATGATTGAACAAGTAGGCATAAGTACTTTAAAAAGGCATGTAGTTTAATACTGTAAAATAAATACTTTAGAAATCTGGGATTCAATATGTTATTATTGGATGTTAACTTGCACTAGGGAAAGCGCATCCTCTCCCTAGTAAAAGCAACACTATTAAGGATAGGTATTAACTCGCACTAGGGAAAATCGAGATTCTCCCTAGTAAAAGCAAACTCCTTTGAGGGTAGATATTAACTCGCCTTGGGAATTGAAGTCCGGGTCTTGTGCGGAGTCCTCGAATCGTGTTTCGGATCCTCTACGCCTAAACGGAGAATCAACAATTCATCATAAACACGATGCGGCGAAGAAGAGAATGATGCATGAAATGCAATCGAGGTCGCCAGATTCGCCATTTACGATTCCTATGTTTAACTATCTACATGAATCCATATATATATATATATATATCGAGAAAGTTCCATGATCCTTCTAAATAATGAATCATAGCGGAATGGCCGCCAAGTGCTTGTGAGATGATGCACATGATACATGTATATATATGTGTAATGAAATTTCTACCCTAATTAACCCAATAGGACAAAATATGGTTTTATCGTCTTTTAAAGTACTTTAAATAGTTAGAATATGTTAACATGATACATGTAGCTAGTTATTCATGTTTCCTAATTATACCAATATTGAGTTAACATGTAATTAGGAAACATATTATAGGTTATACTATATTCACCTAGGTCCAAAAAGTCATTTATCTAAGATCCATGATTTTCTTATGTTTAACTTAATTGTTAATCTATTTTTAATACACAACATTCCATTTTTTCTTATTTTTATATGAATTAATACCCTAAAATAAGCTTAATGGATTTAATCTAGGAACCGTGTTTGGTTACTGTGTGAGGTACTATTTTTATTAAATCCAACACAAGCTCTAGTATTTACCCTAATTTTTCCAGAATTTTTAATGATATCTAACTTATTTTAAATAAATCGCTTTATTTATCGTCTTTGTTTTATTTATAAAATCTGGGAAAAAGGGTGAACAATATGGGCCGCCCGCTAACTCACGGCCGAGCCAACCACGCCGAAGACGTGCCGAAGGCGAATCATGAGTGAAGCGCCAGTAGTCATGGGCGCCTGATTATTACCTCGACATGTGGGACCGAGGGCCCACATGTCGGCGACGTGAAGAAGCCGCGGGAGTTTTAAATCCATGAAGGCCGATACCGGGGCCCACCTGTCGGCGACCACACACGGTGAAGCCGCACGGATCTTGGCGCAGATCGGACGGCTCGCCGTCATCGTCTTCCTCCGCCGGCCAGACGGCCGAGGCTTAGCCGACGCTAACCGAGCTAGGGTGCACCGCTTGGGGCGTTTTGGGTTCGGTGGAATCGATGAGCTAACGCGATCTAGGGTGCCCTTGTCGAGGCGAAACGGCGGACGCGGCGAGCCATGCCCGCGGCGAACCGCTACCGGCGGACATGAGTAAATGACCTAGGGTCGAGCTTATGGAAAAATAGCGCGCTGAGCTATGCGGGGTTAGTGGGTGCTACCGAGCAAAAAGGTGGTCGGGGCACGGTTGGATCGGCGCGCCCACGTCGCGGTCCGAGCAAGGAAGCGGCGCGCCAAGATTTGGTGAAGATCGGCGAAGCCTCGGGCCAAAAGAGGGAGCACGGTGTGAGGGGAAGACAGCGGCTCACCGAGCAAGGGCTTGCCGTGAAGCTCACCAGAGATGATGATCGGCGCGCCCCGCAGGTCCGGAGCAAGGAAGGCGGCGTGCTCAAGATTTGGGAAGACCGTGAAGCCTGGGCCAAAAGAGGGAGCACGGTGTGAGGGAAGACAGCGGCTCACCGAGCAAGGGCTTGCCGCGAAGCTCACCAGAGATGATGATCGGCGCGCCCCGAGCAGGTCCGAGCAAGGAAGAACCAAGGCGGTCGGCGGTGGCGAGAAGCGTTCGACGAGCTCGGGATGACTCGACCAATTCCTTCGGCAGAGCTTCACGAGGTCATGGCGGCAAACGCGAGATAATGTGGAGACTAAGGAGGTCTGGTTTGGGTGGCGACGTGAGAGTGAAAAGAGGGAGAAAACGGCCGATGTGGCGCGGTGGCATATGAGCTCGGTCCGAGCTCGGCTCTTGACCACGGTCGCGCGAAGATGTGAGACGGCCACAGAGGAGCTCTAGTGCTCATTGGCTAGCTGGGCGGTGGCTTGTTTGCTGGCGAATGTCCGAGCCGGGCGGCGAGATGGCTTGTTTCGGCGGCATTGCCACCGGAGACGCGGTGTTGGGGGCATCGATGGCGCGACCAAGTCGGCCATTGGGCAAGGTGGGCGGTGCTCGAACTCCACGCTGAAGCCGCCGACAAAGACGGCAAGTCGTCCTGCGGCGAAAGCAGTCGCAGCAGCGGCGATGGCGCGCGTCGCGTCATGGTCGGAGGTGGGGTCCACAGGTCCAGCGACACACACAAGCCGCCAATTGAAGATCTTCCCGAGATTCGGCGGGAGTGACGGTTGAGCCGGGGTGGAAGGTCGGCGGCACGCCAAAGCGTTGACCAAATGCCGCAAGGGCGTAAAGGAATAGGAAGCGCCATGTGGGCCCTACCAGGTCAAATTGGTCAACACCGAGTCAAACTCTCTATTAGGGTTTAAACTAATCTATGGATTTTTCTGGGATTTTTAGGGCAATATAACATATTTAGGCTTATGTGATTATGTGTATACATATATATATATATATATATATATATACATATATATATATATATATGTGTGTGTATGGATGTTTTATGAATATGAAAATATATTCCCAATTTAAGGTCCATTAGAATCTTATATTTCAACAATTTCTTAAATAGTGCTATAGATTATAAATTCTTATGCAAGGGTTTATTAATTAGCTATTTAGTGCTTTATTCAAACAAAAATCATCAATTTCAAATGGCTTCTAAAGTCTAGAAATGTGTGTTTGTCACATAGAAATTTTACGGGAAACGTCATAGCTTATGCAATGGTACAGAAGTGTTTTCAAAATATTATCATAACTTTGGGCTGTTACACATAGCAAGCCCTCTTGGAGTGTCTTCCCTTAGACTTCCCGTTGGACCTTTTGTGGCGATCTCCCTTGTTGTAGCCACTTTTCTTGAGGATTTGTTGAATTTTCTCACGAAAAGTGCCATTTCTTCAAGGTCCATAGAGCCTTCGTTCTCATCTTCGCTCATGCTCTCTTTAACTTCTATGCTTACCTTCAAAGCGATGTTCTTCTTCTTTGAGCTTGAGCCATGGTTGACAAGTTCTTCAACCTCCTTTGAATCTTGGTTCATCAACTCATGAGTTAGAATCCTTCCAAGCATGTCATGAGAAGTGAGCATGTTGTAGTTGTCTCACTCACGAATAATTGTTACCAAAGTTGGATCTCTTGGTGTGATGACCCTTAGCTTGACCACATATGTGTCCGTCATCTCCTTACTTTCAAGTGCTTTGGCTTCGTTGATGAGGAGGATCAATCGATCGTACAACTCTTTGTAGGTCTCTCCCTCTTCCATCACGAACCTTCCCAACTTGCCCATCAATAACTCAATCTTGGACTTACGGACGCTAGAGGTGTCTTCATGAGCTACCATGAGTGTGTCCCAAATTTCCTTGGTGCTCTTGAGCCCATCCACCTAGTTGAACTCATTTGGATTAAAGGCACTAAGTAAAGCATTGGTGCTTGATCATTCCTGTGTTAATTTTGTTCTTCTTTGGGGTAAGCTTGGCTTTATCCTTTACACTGTAACCTGTTTCAACACTACGCTAAATGGAAGGGTGAAGTGATCTCAAGTACGTCTTCATTTTATATTTTCACGTGGCATAGTGAGTGCCATCAAAGTATGGCGCTCGACCGGAGACGACGAAAACATGAGATAAAGATGACGAGGTATTCATAGTAGAATAATCTAATGGAATAGACACTCCACCATCCTTCTTCCCATCTTGCGACATCCTAAATTCTCCAAGCGGTTAAGCCTAACACAAGTGATTAGGCTCTGATACCAGTTGAGGGATCGGGATGTCGCCTAGAGGGGGGGTTAATAGGCGATTAAAAAATAAATCAGAATTTAATGCGGAGGTAATGTATCAGATATTCTGATGGGTATCGAACTATTCGATGCAACTATCGGATTATCTGGCTGGCACAGAAAATACGAGATTTTGAATCCCAAATCAAATCTCACAATCACAATGATACCACCTGCACCAAAAATAGGTCATAAGTTATAGTAGATGCAATGGGAGCTAACGAAGCTAATCAATTAAGATAATAGCTCAATCGCAAGAGAAATCAAACAAGTGAAAGGAAAGTGTCGGGACCCGCAAAACGGAGTCAAATTCCTACTGTGCTTTACCTATACTAGTTCCTCGATCAAGTACCTAGTACAAATAGATATATAGTTTGCATCATCACCATTTATCGAAAATTAAATTATTACATCAGAGTCGCATAATTATTACAAAGTTTAGGCTCCATGGCCTAGCAGCGGAATTCAAATAACATAGTTCGACTCGAATGAAAAACCCAACACAACTCCAAAGACATGTCTGAAGAAACGCGCTCCTAGACGTCAGAGTAGTCTTCATCCTGAATTCCTTCGGTGAAGTCTCCGTCTTGATACACCTCCTCATCGGCGTCGCATCCTGCTCGTTGGAATGAGCATCCCCGCATAAAAGGCGAGGGTGAGTATACTTTATACTCAAAAAGCAGGGCTAACTATATGCAACTAAGGCTAATAAGGAAGGGTAAGGGTTTTTTGCATAAATCCAATTTTACAAGTTTTTACTACAATTTTATAAAATGATTTTGAAGTATGTTTGAGGAAAACAAATATTTGAATCATTTTCTTTGAAACTCTGCCCTCAACCGATTTTGCCAAAACCTGGCCACTCACTGCACCCACCGTGCAAATACCGTCATCGTTCACAGCACCTACTGTGAGGAGAAAAATCAAAACACACGACTGCAATCGTGGTTTTCCTTTAAACCACCATTTTGAAAACAAAGATAAGAAGTACCAATGAAGCAGCTCCCCGTCGTCCGTCCTTGATCGGGGACACGGCTATCATGATAGTTCTACACTCTGTAGAGGTTGCACGCTTTATCCATGCGAGGTGGTTTTTCCCGAGGGTGCACCCAAAGAAAAAATGATCACCACAAGGCCTTTCTCCGACATCCTCCTAGTTAGGACATTCCCGTTAAGGTTTCCACTGCAATGCCCCTCTTGCACCAATAGAACCACCGCCAACTGTCTACTCCACTGACTGGAATGCCAAAACTAGGAGTCCGAAGGCTACACAACCAGGGCCTGCCCATACAAGCACACATGGTCGCACTGTTGTACTTAGCTCGTCTACCTCAAGGAATCGGTCCTTAGGGATCAAGGTGGTTCCCACACTGGGCCCGAATCTCGTGCATGCTGCACCATCCTGTCAACCATCCACCCCAATCAGGTTTTGGAAAACATTTTTCCGATAGCACCCACTATCAACTAGCCCATTTACAAAAGAATGACAACACCAATTGTCCTTTTTAAATCGCATGGTAAATTGATAATCAATGGTAACAAGCAGATGATCATGTGATCTACAATGAGCATTACTAAGCAGTTGCAAAACCTATTCAAGGGTATGGCGATAATTAATCAAAATTAATAACCTATGGCAGCAAGGATATTTTATAAGAACTAATTATCAATGGGGATTTAGCTAGGCAATTTAGATATTTAGCATTTTTATGTTAAACATACATGCTAGTGTTCAAACTCTACAAAACATGTTTGCAAAACATAGGTTCAAAGGTTCAGCACTTGTCTTGATTGACGACGTGAGTAGGGTCCTCTGCTGTGTCAGAAACGAACTTGGTACTCGGATCTAATGCAATTATAAATTAAACCATAAATGCAATGCAAAAGAAAAATCACAAATTAACATGTATGCAAATGCACATGAAATTTTATAAAAAAAAGTAGGTCTTGATTTTATAAACATTTTAAAATTTATTTCATAATTTTTGGCGGCATATAATTAAAGATATGAAATTATCAATTAGTACTGTGCAAAAAAAATAAAAAAAACTAGAGTTGGTCGCTTGGCATGAAGCGAGAGCACGCTGTGGCATGGCGGCCCGCCGGCGTGGCTTGGCCCAACGTGAGTGACGCTACCGCACGGTGGCTCGACACGGGCAACTACCTGACAAGGTGCACCCGACCCGTCTAATCATGCGCGCACGCGACGTGGCGGCATGGCCCAAGCACGGGTGTGGCCCAGCCGAAGGCGGGCCAGCCAAAGCAGCGTTCTAGCGGCACGGAGACGGCCCAGGTGCGGCGCGTAGGCGGCCTAGCGATGCAGGCGCGGGCAGGGAAGCGAGGCGCAGCCCACGCTGCTTGGACCTAACGGGTGGGGCCCGACCGTCGGTGGCACAGGGTAGGGAACCGGGGATGGCACGTACGGGAAGCGGTGGCGACGGTGCTGGCTAGGTGAGGGAAAAGGGGCGGGCACTCGGGGTCCTAGTGGCGGTGGCGGCTCGCCAGAGAAGGCGGCGACGCGGGCAGCGGCAAGAAGGCAAAGGCGGCGGCGCAAGGGCGAGGCAAAGGCCTTGAAGCGGCGGGCGGCAGGGAGAGGGCAGTGGCGGGGAGGCGGAGAGACACAGCGGCGCGGGGAAGGTAAGGGTGTGGATCCCGTGGCATGGCGTTGGCCTCTCCGTGCCCTGGCAGCGTGGCCGGCCGTGGGGAAGGGGAAGGCGCGCAGCGGCGGTGGTGGCAGGTGGCGCTCCAGCCAAATTGGCCATGAGGAGGCGTCCTAGAGGTCCTAGGGGTGCTAAGGGAAGAGGTAGGAGGGGAGATTACCGGCGGCGGCGATGAATTTGCAAAGAACAGCGACGGCAACGGTGAGGACAGCAATAACTTCGACGATAAAATTTGGCGAGCTCGGTGTCGTGGCCAGATTCAGATTTCGCCAGGGAATTGGAGAATTTGAGAATTGGGAGGAGAAAAGGGGATCGGGATGAGATAACAGAGGTAGACAGAGAAGTAGATGAAGGAAACGTTTGAGAGATTTCTCATTCCATACCAATGTCGGAAACACTACAGGGTCTTATACCCGCACACAGTGGTCCCGGCGTCGCAGCGCCACACACACGCACAAGGCCCACGGCCCAACTCACGCTCATACGCAGCCACAGGCGGCAAGGTGCCACACAGGGCTAAGTCACCGTGACACCACCTCCCCCTCAAGACGCAGCTTGACCCCAAGCTGGAGCCTATGGATATCTAGCCCGGAGAACATCGTAATCCTCCCACGAAGCCATTGAAGCCGGTAAGGATGACCATTGGACAAGCACCTGAGAATGAGCAGCATTGCCTTTCTTGACCAAGCGGCGGTCCAGTATCACAGAGGGCTGAACATCATGCTGATCCAATTCGATGGGGTGAGGCAAGGTATTGTAAACTGGATTGAAATCAGGTACATGCTGCTTCAATTGAGAGACATGGAAGACGGGATGGATCAGACTTCCTGCTGGAAGTTGGAGTTCATAAGCCACTGAGCCAATCTTACGGAGGATGGGATAAGGTCCAAAGTACTTGTAAGAAAGTTTTGGTGATGCTCTACGAACCACGGAGGATTGAACGTACGGTTGAAGTTTGAGATAAACCAGTTCTCCAACCATGAATTCCTTGAAGCTCCGCTTCTTGTCGGCTAGCAGTTTCATCTTTTGTTGTGCCCGGACAAGGTGGTCATGAAGGAAAGCAGAGTACTGCTGTCTTTGTTCCAAAAATTGTTGCACATCCGTATTTGTGGCAGGAGAAGATATGGCAGGGAACATACCCAGATTTGGTTCCACCCCATAAAGGGCTTTGAATGGAGAATGCTGAAGTGCTGAATGGTGAGAAGTGTTGTACCAAAATTTAGCAAGGGCTAACCAAGAATGACATTTCTTAGGAAATTGTTGCACAGCACAACGCAGATACATCTCGATGCACTGATTCAACCGCTCAGTTTGACCATCGCTTTGAGGGTGATACGATGAACTCATTTGTAATTTGACACCTAGCTGATGGAAGAGCTCACGCCAAAAGTGACTGGTGAATACTTTATCCCGATCGGATACCATAGAGATGGGAACACCATGTAACTTTACCACATGCAGCAAGAATTGCTTGGCCACTTGAACTGCTGTGAAAGGTTGTGCCAAGGGAATTAGATGAGCATATTTGGTGAACCGGTCGATAACCACCATAATGACAAAGTAGCCATTTGATATAGGCAATCCCTCAATAAAATCCAGGCTTATATCTTGCCAAGGACCAGAAGGGACTGGTAATGGCTAAAGAAGACCAGGGGATTTGCAATTTTCGTGCTTAGCTTGTTGGCATATAGCACACTGTTTGATATAGGATTCTACTGTTGTTTTGAGGCCAGACCAAGCAAAAAGCTTCTTCAGTCGATGATAAGTGGCATGAATACCAGAGTGTCCTCCAATGGGGCTGGAGTGAAAGGCAGCGATGATTTTTGTTTGAAGGCCCGAATTGGCTCCTATCCCAATTTTACCATTCCTTCGGATAATGCCATCTTGGAGAGTGTAAGAAGGATTTGGAGCATCCCCGGTAGCCAATTGGACCAACAATTCTTGCGCTTGAGGGTCGACCACATAGGAGTTGCACACTTCTTGGAGCCAAATAGCCTGACCCCCAGAAATGGCATGGAGACTGAAAACATGGCCAATTCTAGAAAGGGCATCTGCAGCCTTGTTTTCGGTGCCTTTCTTGTAGTGGAAGGTGAATTGTAGCCCTACCAATTTAGTCATTGCCTTTTTCTGTAAATCAGTAGTTAGGTCTTGCATCTTGAGGTTGTAAAGACTCTGATGATCGGTTTTGATAATGAAGGGTCCTCTTTGTAGATATGGGCGCCACCTATCAATAGCCATCATGATAGCTAAAAACTCCTTTTCATAGATAAATAATTTATGGTTTTGAATTCCCAAGGCCTTGCTGTAGAATGCTATAGGGTGACCTTGTTGACTAAGGACAGCTCCAATGCCTGTGTCACATGCATCAGTCTCAATGGTAAAAGACTTAGAGAAGTCTGGAAGGGCAAGGACTGGTGTAGAGCTCATAGCTGTTTTAAGCTGCTCAAAGGCTGCCTGGGCTGCAGTAGTCCACACAAAGGAGTTCTTTTGCAATAGTGAAGTGAGTGGCTTAGCTA
Source organism: Olyra latifolia (assembly GCA_036346145.1). Classification (NCBI taxonomy): domain Eukaryota; kingdom Viridiplantae; phylum Streptophyta; class Magnoliopsida; order Poales; family Poaceae; genus Olyra; species Olyra latifolia. The sequence continues at coordinate 60,134,492 of CM070525.1, forward strand.
GAACTCCATATCCTTTAACAAATTTGCGATAGTATCCAGTCAAACCCAGAAAACCTTTAAGTTGAGTGACACTGGTTGGAGTAGGCCATTTGAGCATTGCCTCGGTTTTAGTAGGATCAGTAGCTACACCTTGTGCTGAAATTATATGACCAAGATATTCTAATCTATCAGCAGCAAAGGAACATTTAGATATCTTGAAAAATAGTTTATTTGTCCTCAGCACCTCCAGCACTAGTCTCAGATGATTAACATGCTCCTCCAAGGTGTTACTATAGACAAGAATGTCATCCATGAAAACTAATACGAATTTCCGAAGAAAAGGGGCAAAAATCGAATTCATCAAGCATTGGAAAGTAGCAGGGGCATTAGTGAGGCCAAACGGCATAACTCTGAACTGATACAAGCCTTGATGGGTTTTAAAGGCTATCATAGGTTCATCTTGAAGGACCATGCGAATTTGATGAAACCTAGAACGTAGATCCGATTTAGAGAACAAAGCAGCCCCAGACAATTCATCCAAAAGTTCATCAATGATGGGCATCGGAAATTTACTTTTGATGGTGAGGCCATTCAATCTCCAATAATCCACACAAAATCGCCAAGAAGCATCCTTCTTTTTAACTAGGAGCACAGGTGAGGCGAAAGGGCTAATGCTTGGGGTGATGATTTCTTTATCAAACATATCACGTACTTGACGCTCGATTTCATCTTTTTGTTGTGGAGAGTATCTATAAGGACGCATATTGACAGGGGAGGCTGAAGGGACCAATGAGATTGCGTGATCATAGGTCCTGTGAGGGGGAAGGTCTTTGGGGTCCTGGAAAATGTCTTGATATTCAGTGAGAAGGGATTGTATCTGTCTTAGTAGTCCTTGTTCCAGATGGATATGGTTAGGTTGTAATGGAGAGAGCATCACCGCTGCCCAAACATCATTGCCCAGTAGGAGTTAGTGTAGGGCCAATGAAGAAATTGGGTCAAAGGTGGTAGGAGTATCTGATTGAATGCCTTGCAAGGTCACTTGTTGACGTTTATGTTCAAACTGAAGCCATCGTTCCTGCCATTGACATGTCATAGCCCCAAATTTGGATAACCAGTCCATACCTAGGATGGCATCATATCCACCTAACTCGAGCACTCTCATCTCTTGAGTGAAAGTGTGGCCCTGTACCCACCATTGGAATGTAGGGATAATTCCAGTACATTGCAGTAATTCTCCACCTGCAACTCGAACAGCAACCGGAGGCAAAGGTTCTGGTGATAAACCCAGCAATTGGACCATATTGCTGTCAACAAAGGAATGAGAACTGCCAGAATCAACTAGAATAATCATGACCTTGTTTTGAGCTAGAGCTCTCAATCGAATGGTCTTACTGTGACTGGTGCCGGATAATGCATAAATGGAAACATGATATTCATCTTCTGCAGCCTCCTCGTCAATTACAGAGTCTAGTATTTCATCGGAAAGAACATCTGTTGTTTGCATAGCCTTGAGTTGGCTCCCTACTGGCAACTTACAAGTATGTTGTGGAGAAAACACCTCACCACATTTAAAACATAGACCATTAGCTCGTCTATATTCCTTTAACTGCTTGGCCTTCCATAGATCCCCTTTGTCCAGGGAGTTTGCTGCTGTAGGATTCACCCCTGAATCTTGTTTAGGTATTAGAGCAGGAAAGGACCCCTTAGTGGACATTCCTTTCGTGAAAGGTTTTTTAGCTCTGTCGATAATTTGCTCTTGCAAGTGGGCTATATTGGCAGCCTGAGAGACGGTCTGTGGCATTTGAATCTCTACTACACTTCGCAAATCATCTCTTAAACCTAAAATGAACTGATTAACGAGCATGATTTCACTGAGACCAGGATCATACATTTTGAGATGATACACTAGAGAATCAAATTTGATTTTGTAGTCTTCCAATGAGCCAACCTGCTTGAGTAAAAGCAGTTCCCTAGATTTTTCTCGATGAGTAGCAGTTTCAAATTCAGAGAACAGAGCATCCTTAAATTGTTCCCAACTCATAACATCGATGAAGGTCCTTTGGGAATCATACCAATATGCTGCTCGGTCCGTAAGGTGCAGGACAGCAGCAGTAACTTTGAAATCTTCAGTGATGGCATATAACTGAAAAAACTTCTGGCACTTGTTGATCCAAATTCCCACATCATGGCCATCACAACGAGGAAAATCCATTTTGGGCACCCATCCCTTCCTTCCTCTCTCTGCATCATGCACAAAATTTGTGGAAGCCGGCACTGCTACCGGATTTGGCAATGGCCCCAACACGCCAGATCCTGAGAAATCACAAATGGATCTGCCACCTTCCTTCTGAATTCCACCTGGTCTAATAGGGGCTGTGTTAATGTTATCTGAGCTTGGTGCTGCCTTATCCTTCTGGATTTTTCCAATTAACGCCATCACCAAATCAACTTTGATCTGCATCTTCTCCGTGGCCTCCTTGCTGCTCTCCAACTTGAAATCCAACTCAGTCAACCTCTCCTTCATTTCGTCCTTGACTACTTGCAGCTCTTCTCGTAGAAACTCCTTCAAACCCTCTATTGCGGATGCCATTGATCTAGTCACAGACCCCGTGTTGCTACTCTCCAAATCGCGCTAGCCTTTAGGTTCAGGGATTTTACTGGTGCAGCGCAAGATCGCAGCCAACCTCCCCCTTGGAATTGCCTTACAGCCCGATCGAGAGGTAGCTGAGCGACACCACGGATCGTCCTTGCTCTGATACCAAAGTGTCGTGGCCAGATTCAGATTTCGCCAGGGAATTGGAGAATTTGAGAATTGGGAGGAGAAAAGGGGATCGTGATGAGATAACAGAGGGAGACAGAGAAGGAGATGAAGGAAACGTTTGAGAGATTTCTCATTCCATACCAATGTCGGAAACGCTACAGGGTCTTATACCCGCACACAGTGGTCCCGGCGTCGCAGCGCCACACACACGCACAAGGCCCACGGCCCAACTCACGCTCATACGCAGCCACAGGCGGCAAGGTGCCACACAGGGCTAAGTCGCCGTGACACTCGGTCGATGATTCCTGTGGCCGAAGGGTGGGATAAGTTCAGGGAAAGGAGTGGAAGGACGTCCTCGAAGGATTCGGCCAAAAGAACTTACCTGGCGATGAATTTGGCGGAGAGGGGAGGAGAAAGAAAGGAGGCTAGGTTGGGGGTTTATATAGGGTTTAGGGTGGGTAATTAGGAAAGGGGGGACACGGTTTGGGGAGGGGAAGATCCCCTTGGGTCATGGAAACTGATTCCACCACGAATTGGGGGATTTTGGGGAGGTTTCCATAGTGGGAAGGAGAGGAAGGTCCCTCTGTGTCGTTTAGACAGAGAAGACCGAGAGCAACTCGATCGGGGAAGAAAGGAAGGGAAGGAAGGAGGAGAAGGAAAAAGAAAAAGAAAAAGGGAAAAGGGTGGGGTCCACTAGTAGGAGAGATTAAGAAAATAAAAAAATTCCACAATTAATTTATCTAAACTTCAAATTATAGATAAATAATTATTTAAAGATAAAAATGCAAAATAGTACTTAAGAAATGTAAAATTGGTAAAATTAATATTAACAATTTATTTTTGCTTAAATAAATCTTTTACAAGACTTTAAATAACATTATACTTGCAATTAGGTTTTGGGAAGTTTTTATTTTGCAAAGTTTTTCTTTTAATTAGGAACATACTCATTTTTAAATGCTTTAATATTTTAAAAAATTCTTATACCATGCAATGCATATGATTTTGGTTTGAAAATGAGGATGTTACAGAAAGGGAAAACTGAAACGGAGAGGGAGACACGGTCATGTCTGTTTCCAAGTTCGGATCCTTGAGGGGATCCTACGTCTCCGTTGAGACAACTCGATCATACTTGAGTTGGGGTCTCTTTCAACCCTAATCCTCTTGAGGTTGCACCAAGCACTCCTCGGCTTCACTCTTGATTTCTTCCTCCCTTGCGGAGGCGAAATCCGGCCTTCACAAACTCTCACGGGTCACCACACATAGACTGGCGGCTCGTGAGCAACTCCTAGCCGTCTAGGAGTCCTCGACCTCCAAGAGTGATAAATCCGGTGAAAAATCAATCTTGGAGATCAACTCAAGTGCTCAGGAATGAATCTAGCTCGATTTAGCACTCAAATCTCTCAACCCAACTCTTCCTAGATGTGGATCACTTAGATCTAGAGTGGGGAGGTGTTTAGGGCTCAAGAAGATGAAGGTTTGCTCAAAAGATCTGAAATGGAACAGCCACCGCGCAAGGTGGGAGTTAGGGAGCATTATATAGAGGTCTTCAGAATCTAGCCGTTGGGACCCTCTTCAGCTCACATCGGAACTTTCCATGTGTGCAAAACTCTAGAAAACAATTCCCTCGACTCAACACAAATTTGGGATAAGTGGAACTTCCGATACAGGACATCGGAACTTCCGATTAGCAACCCTCACCAGACATAGAATTCAGGGTATGGAAATATTCAGATACTCCGACTGGATCGAAACTTCCGAATAATTAATTCGAACTTCCGATTAATTAGGGACAGCGAACCCAAAAACCTAGACTTAGCAAACACCGGACAGTCCAATAGGATCGAAACTTGCGATGCATAGATCAGAACTTCCGATTCACTGAGATTGAAAACACCTGGTGTGCAAGATATGATGTGTTTTGTGTCTCTGAAATTTGCAAAGATCTATCATTTGGGCACTTGAGACATTTCTAAGCCATTTTTCATCGCATCCCTCTTAATAGTACTGCGATTCTTAGACTCAAATCAAATGAAAAATAATACAAGTCTAGAAATAACCACATGCCGTCTTCTTTCTTTATTTTGAGGGGTCCACTTAGGGGGCCTAGATGCACTTTCAGCTTGACTGGTATCGTGCGGTAAAGGGTTCGGTACGTGAGTATATCAAGGTTCAGTCGATACGATCATTCTGTGCATTTGGGGGTCAATATGTCTTGCTAGGTACCTTTGTTGACTTGTGGTTCAAAAAAGAGTTTCCGGGCCTGGCCTCTTTCGTGTGAACTTAACGGGTCACATACTTAACTGGTTGAAACATATCTAATGGATTGGATTCATTAGTGGGTTTCGTGGATACTGATCGGTGTAGGATTAGATTCGTGCATACTAATCCGTGCAGGATTATTTTCGCAGATACTGATCTGTGTATGATTAGAGTCCTAATGGGCCTCTAGCGTAGAAGCCCATTAGTGCGCTCTATATAAGGGGAGGTGGTTTGGCCGTGCATACACACAAGTTTGCCACCATAACTCTAGTTGTCACGTCCCCTACCGACTCCTAGAAACCCTAGCCACGAGCGTGCGGTGCTAGCACACTGGTGCACGACGTTCTGCCCCTGGATGTGTGGATTCCGTAGAGACGCTGTTGTAGTTGCTGCGGCACTAATCGGTGATAAGGAGGAGAAGGTCAAAGAGATTGACTACTTCCTCTATGGCAGTACGTACGACGTTGCTGCAGTGGTGATAAGCGAGGAGGGGACGTTCGATTCGACATGAAAAACTTCATGTACCTCGATGTGCTTGACGTCGGACTCAGCTGCTCCGACTCTCCTTCTGCTATGACTGTGCATCAAGGTAACGGTCTGTGATCCTCTACTCGTATGATGTCCTAGGTGCTTGCGGTAGAAATTTTTAAAATTACGCTAGTGTAGCCTGCCGATTTCCCTTTACGGAGATATTATCAAAACATTATAACGACCAAATCCTATCTCCAACTTTCGCTTAGCAAACTCTTCGTGTGTTGCGCCACACTTATTATGGACAACCTACCATGTGAAATGTGCAAAGCTTGTGCAACCATCCTGGAAGCGTCCTCCCCTCCTCTCCTATATATAGGAGGCACCCTTTGTGTTAGACTTAGACCATTTGAAACTAAAACAAATCTGCTATGCATGTTCTTGGGTTTTAACCAGTTGCATAACGGGCCAGCTGGTTAAAACGAGTTAGATACTCGTTAACCGACATGGACCCCTGCTTAAATTGTGAAATTCACTTTTCTTGATCCTGATTATTCCCTTCGGAATGTAGTTGGCTTTGAAAGCTACTTCAAACTCTTCCTAGGGAATGTCATAGCCTGCGTCTTCCCTTTCTGCCAATGACTCATTGGCAACATGTCCTTGTGGCAGACATTGAGGTTCAAGGGCACCGTCTTGTTCTTCCTGTGCTTCGTCATCATCGTTGTCGTGGTCAGGTTCTTCTTGGCTGTCTTTGTGCGTGGCCTCTGACCTTGTGGCCAAGTAGTGTTCCCACCAATCCGCTGCAGCTCCTTCCAGCTGGTGAGTAGCGAATAGGACCTTATATGATTCTCTGCAATGGGCTAGCGCAAGCTTCGTCTTTATCAAATGGAGCTAGTCCTCTACATCCATGGGTTCTGTTATGTGCGCAAAAGTGGACGGCTTTGCCTAAAGGAACTCTCCCAAATTTGACCTCTGTCGATTGTTGGTCTACTACTGGTTATTCAAGACAGCTCTGAGCATTTGCATCTGGTATGCCAAAACTTGAGCAATTGCCGGATTGCTGGTAGGTGGTGGAGGTAGGTTTTCGCGACTGCGACCTTGGCGAGCAGCGCTAGAACTGGCACCTTGCCCATGGTTCGCACCTCTTCCTCTGGCCATCTATGAGCTGGCCGATATGGGAAAGACTTAATCCTTATGTCTAAAATGCATGCATGCAAGGGAAGAACCAAATCCAATAATGGGAATAAAAAGGCAACACACATACATCGATTCATTCTTAAAAGAGTTTTAGAAACTCTTCTGAGGCGGGGACGACGAGAATAATGGATAGGTGGACATCTCACGAGGAATCTACCGAGGGCGTTGAGATAATCCTCCATGGAAAGGGAGGCTACCTTGGCAAGAAGAAGGGTCTCCTCAGAAGGAATAGGCTTAGGGGGAGGAGGCTGAGCCATAACTGGAGGAGTGTGACAGGCAAGGCCCACAAGGGCTCGAGGTAGAAGACCGCGCTTCCACACGGTACGGCAAACGTGCATCGGTCTCGAGGGACTTGGGGGCGGGCTAGGAGTCCTGTCTGGATAATTGGTCCCAACACGTGAGCGGCCAATCGAAACATGGCAATCAAGACGAGCAAGGGCCACGTCTCTCTCATGTCTACAAGCACATAGACTGTCCCACAAATAGAAGGCTCGGCGACAAGACCTTCGAAGATTGTTGTCGGTGTCGTGAAGGGATGATCGAAGGACGCTGATCTCTTCTAATGCTCCTCGGCTGCTATTCTCCTCACCCTAGCTGAGATGGGCCATGTAGAGCAGTCGGGGGTCTGCTTCAGGGGTGGGATCCTCCAACGACGGCAGCTGGCGATGAAGTCCATCGGGGATGTACTAGAAGGGTCCTCCGACAAGATCATCGCGGTAGTGGTAGCGAAGCTGTCGAAGATCGCTGACGAGGTAGAGTCCGAACCATCCACCAAAAGTAGCAAGGAAGTCCGTGGAAACCGAGATGCTAGATAAGCTGGTGGAGGGCTCCGACATACTCTCCACAGGCCCCCCGGTGAAACCAAACGTCCAGCGATCATCCGAGAAACCAGCATGAGCTATCTACAAAACAATGTTTGTGGAAAAAAAAAAGGTAAGTAGTAGAAGTGTTAAAACAAAAGATTAGTAGTAAGCAATATAAAATTTTGCTCGTTGGTAAAAATGTTTTTAAGGTTTAAAATACGAGGTTGTTTAGCTAACGGGCAAAACCTAGGGTTCCTATAGCCATATACTCTGATACCAGCTTTTGTTGGGGCCCCGCTCGAGGGTCCTTCTGAATGATTCCTGCATTAGTCCCTAGATCAGTATGCTAGTGCGCACCATTACATAGCCAGATCAAAAAACATATAACGAACAAGATAAACTAGATAACTGCAAAAGTAACATCTTATGGCGAATAGTTTTACAACACAACCGTCTAGGCCAAATAGAATTACAGTCCACTTAAGGAAATCAGAGTACAAAAGTGAAAGCCTTCAGCAATAGGATTATCCAGTGGCTATGCATCACTGCAAATAACCGAAGGGAATGCCCTAACCTTTGTCTTGATCTTTAAATCCAAGCTCTTCTTTCTCGAAGCACACATAAGGGTCTTACAGGTGCTCTCCAACTAAAGAGTGAGTGAGTGTGAGGGTAAGTGCGCAGTCAAATTGCACTTATGAGATAACGCACTTCCAATGCACTTAATGATAAGGGCTCCAAGGGAAAGGTAATGTTTGTTTACTTGCAATAGGCAGTTGGAAATAAGTAGAGTAATAAACCTATGATTTAGCCAATTTTCATTAGGAAGGAGAGTGTGATAGAAGTGTTGATGCCTCCAAAATTATCCATCCTGTCTAATCCCGGTACCATCCCTTGGTACGACAAGACCAACTCAAATTCTGCTCGAACCTCCGTTCCTATTCTTCCTTCAAACACCCACCATCATATTTCGTCGACAACCCCATTGTGGATCATCGTTTCTGGATTGCCTATCCAGCAAACGTGTGACCTAGACCACCCTCGGGTAGTGGCGCCCTGCTGTGTTTACCTCAGGTTGGTGCTTCAGCTAAGGCCTCCGTAGAGCACCCTGCTGGGCCTCTACATTCGAACTACTGCTTGATGGTCACACATTGTGTTGGACGCATCTAACACTAGCTCATAAACAAGGGGCCTCTTCTGGTCCTACTTCTCAGTTCTCCCTTCAAACACCTGCCAGCTTATTCCGGGACTTGGCAATCCCATTGTGAATCATACCTCCTGAATTTCTGGTCCAGCAAGCATATGACCTAGACCACCCTTGGTGGTGGCGCCGCCTAGCCGCGCTTACCTTAGGTTGGAGTTTCAGCCAGGGCTTCCGTAGAGCCCTCTTGGGCATCCACACCTCTACTACCGTGTGATGGCCATACGTTGTGTTGGACGCATCCAACACTCCAACATATTCAAAGAATCCTTCCGATCCCGCTGCTCATGGCCCGAGAGCCGAAGGACCAACCTTCGCTCCCTACCTCAAACTCAATAGGTCCACGACCTTCTAGCCTAGATCCACTCTAGACAGCAAACCAACATCTGTTCTCAACCCACAACTCAGCCACAAGCTCACACCTTGAAACCAACTGACATAGCTTTCACCCCTACCAAACCAGACCATATCCAGTTCATAGAATAAGTAGTATTTTTATAGTGGTGAGCTAGTGTTCACCACTATGGGGTGTTGTATCCTAAAAATAAGTATTTATTAGACCCTAAGCATGTCTAAGCAAGTTTTACCAAGGACTAGGAGTTCAAATGTTTTATTTTTAATTGGGTTACAAAGGATATGACTATCAAGACAGTCTTGGCATGATATTCGAGACAATCATGGCATGGGGAGCAATTATGTCAAGGTTCATGGCATGTGTATAACATGATTAACAAGCTAGGTATTAAATTTATATTGCACACAATTTCTTATTTGAATCAAAAATAACTTTAATGAAATTTGGTTAAGACATGAACTAATGAAATTTCTTATTTAAATTATAGGTTTTTTATAATCTATTGAGTCCTAAGGATGACCGTACTATTAAGGGGGAGCGACGAAATGAGGGTGTTTAGAAGAAAAAGTGCTCAAAGTCTGAAATATAGCACGTAGGTGAACACACACATCTATAGCATCACATTTCAAACTGTTTTACCTATTTTAGTATCGGACTGTCCGATACCCCTTCGGACATTGTCCGGTTTTTCGATCCATGGGTCTTTCTGTCCAGCAGCGCTTAATTATATCGGACTGTACTATCGGACTGTCCGATACTCCTCGGACAGACAGCCTTGTATTGTCCGATTTCTCGGTCTCTAGGCCTTCCTGTCTATCAATGCAAAATCCTATCGGACTGTCCGATAGTTAACTATCGGACTGTCTGATAGTTAACTATTGGACTGTCCGACACATTTCGGACAGATACATTCGGACTGTCCGATTTTTACAACCCTGGGTGTTCTGTTCGTAGTACTTTAATTCTATCGGACTGTCCGATAGTTTCCTATCGGACTGTCTGATACTTCTCGGACAGTGATCCAGGTTTGTCTGATTTTTGCAACCTTGGGCCTTCCTGTCTCGTGCTGAAAATTCCTATCGGACTGTCCGAACCTTGCCTATCGGACTGTCCGATATTACACAGAATTGACTGTAACGGTCAGATTTTAAGGACTTCGTATTTATACCCACCAACACCTTCGGACAGAGGTTGGCCACCATTTACTCCTGCATTCAAAGCCCTAGCTTCATCTCTTGCTCCCAAGCTCACTCCTCCAACTCTCCCTCCATTCCTTGATTCAAATCAAGTGTGAGGGTTGAGAGGAAGAAAAAGAAGAAGATTCAAGTGCACCGACGTTCTAGGGTTCATCTTTGAGCACTCGTTCATCTTCTCCCCACATTTTGCCACTCTATTCTCTTGGAGTTTGAGAGCTCCTAGATGGTCTAGGAGTTGCCCTTGAGCCACCGAGGCTTGTGGTGGTCGAGAGAAGGATTATGCAGGCCTGGACTTCGCCTCCGCAAGGGAAGAAGCCGACTAGTGGAACCAAGGGAGCTTTGTGCGGACCTTGGAGAGGACTAGGGTCAAGAGTGACCCGGGCTCAAGTGTGACCGAGCCTCCCTCAACGGAGACGTAGGATTCCCTCAAGAATCCGAATTTCGGGATAAATTAGTTTGTCTCTCTAAACTTGAGCTCTTGCAAACCCTAGTTTACAATTCTTGTTTGATCTACTTGTCCTTTGGGGTTTGTTGTAGATCGTGAGTTTACTTGTGTTCCCCTAGTGTCTTTACTGCTATTTATTGCAAAGGAACTAACCAATTTACTCCAGTTAGATCCTAGATTGGTTTTTGTACTCACAGGTAAAATTGACCTTCGGACTGTCCGAGCCTCTCCTTCGAACTGTCCGAACATCATCGGACTGTCCGAGCTCTGACTATCGGACTGTCCGATACTGATAAAAGTCTTCCGCAGGTTTTATCTCTGAATTGTTAAATTTCGCCTATTCACCCCTCTCTAGGCGACATATTGATCCTCTCAGTCCAAAATTGGGGCATCGTCATTGGTAAGCTCCGGTGGTTCCTGGCTAAAATTGAGCATGAGGAAGTAAGGGGCAGTACCTAGAGAAGCTAGGGGCACGAGGAATCGGCTGGTGACGTACCAAATCGACAACGAGAAGAAAGGAGACGAAACCAAGCTCGGCGGTGGCAATGGCGAAGGATGCGTCAATTGGGGCCAAGCCAGGGTTAAATAGGCGACGGGATCTGTGGGGGAGAGGGAGAGAGTGATCCCACGGCGAGAGGCTCGAGGGCGCGGCGCGGGAGCGGCATGGCAATGACGCCAGGCACGACAGAGCAGCGACCACGGCAGAAAGAGAGCACGAGACGCGAGAGGAGCGGCGCGAATAGCGTAGCAGCGAGAGAGGGAGGAAGGCTGTGTGTTGGTGCGAGCAGAGGAGGCAAAGAAGATGGGAGCTGCACTCATGAACTGACGGGCGCGAGAATCAAGGCCAAGACAAGAGGCGGCAATGGCGCAGCAGAGGCTACCTTGCTCGTGAATAGGACGCGCGCGGCGTGCCTGCTGTAGGTGCAGATAGGGAGGAAGAAGAGAGTATGAGAGGAGAGAGAGAAGGAGAGGGCTCGGCTAGGCTGAGGCCTGGCTAGGCCAGGTCTGGGTGGGCTGGGCTAGATAGGGCAAAGCCCAAAAGGATTTTGGAAAAATCTTTAGGAATTTTTTAATTAAGAAAAGAATTTTTGATAAATTTAGAGAATGGCAAGAACATAGATATATAAATATAAATATAATTGAATTTTAGAAATTCAATTTAAAAATTTTAAATTCTAGTTTTGATTAAGTTAAAAGTTGGATTTTGCAATTTAAAAATACAATTTTAGATAATAGAGAAAGAATTTTGCATTTCCAATTTCAATTTTGACTTTAGAAAATAGGATTTTTTAGATGGTGAATAGTAAATATAAGGAATGTAATTCAAATTTTGAATTTTGCCAATATTTTAAAAAGTACCAAAAAATAGGCTATTAGAGAGCTAAAGACTAGAGTGATGTGGGAAGAGACGATGGATGGCTAGGTTTGGGTGCGATAAGGCGGCCCTTGTATATGTGATCTGAGGGTGGAAACTGTGCTATCCCAAGTTTGGTCAGGATGACCAGTGGTCAATCCGAACCTGTCCCAACACTAATCAAGGACTGAACCGGTTTCAACCCGTTTATTTTTTTAAGCCTGATTCGATTGGATCGGGTCCAAATTTGGATCCGTGTCCCAAGGAGTGGAGGTTGGCGCACATAAAGGCCGGAGCGGCCGGCTATACGGGCTGGCTATATGGGCATCTTTACTCCTGATGCAAGCCTCGCGAGGACGTGCAACTGTTGCCTCGTGTCCTTGGGGTACGCGTGCTAGTTGTGAGTCTTAACTTAAAGTGAAATTAAATTAAGCATTATTGATGCTCTTAAATGAAGTGTTGGGACGGGATGGCGGTGGTTCAAGGACAGAGATTGAGATGGATCAGTGCCAAGTCATGCCTCTATTCGTCCCGGCTTGGCTCGACTCACTCGATGACTCACTCGGACCCAACTTGACCTCGCCCACACTCCTGCCCAATGGTAACTCGACGGTCGTCCCGGCCTAGAAGATGTACGATAAAGGACGTGTGTGTGGTAATATTGACTAGATGTTGTGGTGGAAGTGATGCCATTGGGATGAGGAGGGGGCTACTACCTATCTACCAGGGCTACTACCGTGGTCCATGGTGAAGAAAGACCACTGTGTGAGGGGAGAAGTTTGTCGCACCGCCTAGCCCGCCATCATGGTCCATGGGGAAGGAGGGTCGTGTCACCACTATGCTAGCATGGGAAAAGCCAGGAAGAAAGGTAACGGAAGTGGGGAGGGAAAGAGAGAGAGAGCAGGGGGCAGGCATCACTGGCATGTGTTGTGGCGTCTCGAGGATGGAGCTACAGACTAGAGTGATGTGGGAAGAGACGACGGATAGCTAGGTTTGGGTAAGATAAGATGGCCCTCTTATATATGTGATCTGATGGTGGAAATTGTGCTATCCCAAGCAGCATTCAAAAAACGGGCAAAAACCGGTAAAAACCGGCGGTTTTTCGCTAAATCGCTGGGTGGCGGTTTGAGAAACCGCCGGTTTTTACCCGGCCCGTTTTGAAATTTTAAATTTGAATTTAATATTTTAAAAAATTAAAAAAATTTCATGAAAAACTAGAAGTTTTTTAGAACATTCTATACAAAGCAAAATTTTAAATTGAGATTATTATCATGGTATTTTATACAAAGAAAGTTGTGCAAAAGTGAAAAACCGTTTTTTTGAAAATTTGGACCGCTTTCTAGAAGGTCTGGTCTGTACACATGCTATCTGATTACTCTATTCGTTTTTTCTTTTGTCACCACCACCACACTGAACTCACTGATTGATGCTCGTTTTCTGCTCATTTTGCTACTGTGAATCACGGGTTTCGGGTTACTAAATAGTTTTCAAAACCTTGATACGTCTATCATATGACGTAGTGTTGATATGTTTATCATCATATGCAATGCAATATATGTATATATGCAATTCACTTAGTGTTAATATGTTCCAACTGTCGAATATTTATTAAAGGTCATGCCAAATATTTTTCCTTATTCAAATATATGTTTTTATTAAAAACTACCATGCATATCACAAACTACGGCAAAAAATGTGCCAAAACAAGTGTCATGTCTCTATAAAATTAAAGGAACATATAGCATCAATGAAGGAGGAAAACATGTACAAGGTTCATCTCATTAAATTGATGTACCCAATGTCAGATTATTGACTTGATATTGATATGTTCCAGATGTCATATATTTATCAAAGATTCTACCAAATTTTTTCCATGATTAAACAAATTACCAACAAATATATCCCACCCATCTATGATTTTTCCCAATTTTAAAAAAAAATTTCAGACCTCTTTTCTTTTTTTTTATTTTTCACGTTTCCCCTGATATTCCCACCGGTTTCTCGCTAAAACCAGCGGTTAGCCGGTAAAAACCGTCGGTTTCTCACAAAAAACCGCTCCAAAAACCATCCCGCTCGTCTGTTGCTTCCCGACAGTTTGAATTTGAATTTGAGTGGTTTTTTTATCGGTTTTTGGTGAAAAACCGGTCCGTCCAAACAGCAGTTTCAGGTTCTGAAATGGGTTTGTGAACCCTGATCCTAAGTCAGGTCGGGATGGACAGTGGTCAATTCGAACCAGAGCCAACACTAGTCAAGGACTGACCCGGTTTCAATCCGTTTATTTTTTTAAACCTGGTCCGATTGGGTCGGGCCCAAATTTGGATCCGTGTCCCAAGGAGTGGAGGTTGGGGCACATAAAGGCCGGAGCGGCTGGCTATACGGGCTGGCTATATGGGCATCGATCTTTACTCCTGTCGCAAGCCTCGCGAGGACGTGCAACTTTTGCCTCGCGTCCTTGGGGTATGCGTGCTAGTTGTGAGTCTTAACTACCTACTATACTGTACGTACATAGCACATTGACACGTATGTGTGTGTATATACACACACTCTTGTATATACCTATCCTCACCGATGACTCGATGAGATAGCAAACAATGATGGACGGCACCATGAAGTAAATCCTCTGTAATACTGCTCCATGCAGTTATGCTACTGACCTGATCTAGATAATACCACACCAATGTCGAACCATGTCAATAATCGATGTAGCCGTATCGGTATCACAAGATGAATCTAAACCACACTGTTCAAATATCCTGCAGGAACTATGAAAATTCCTTTTTGCAAATAAAATGAAATTAGAGGGTACCCCTTCCCTAAAAAATTTAAAAAATTCCTGCACAGTTGTGTTTTAAATGAGCAGAGTAGGTAGCAGGTGTTAGCTAGATCAACTAACATGTTGAGCTATCAACTAACATGTTGAGCTACTACTTAATTAGTACTTAACTACTGGGGCATGAATGTTGATGAGCACTGGCTTCCGATCTTTCGATAGGTGTGGGTAAGTCGATTAGTGGAGAACATGACGTAAACGATCCGACTTCTCGATCAAAATTGACCGAACCCTACAATCATAACATCATGGCTCTGTTGGTTATCAATCACATGTGAACACCGTTGACCTCACCAAAAAGACGTCTTTCTTTAGTACACCTTCTTGTAGTGGAGGCGGCCAAGGTGGCACCGAACTGGTGGTGGCAGCGACGCTATATTTTGACGATCTAACAGGCCAACCGTGTGCGCGACCTAGTCAAGGTAGTGGTCGAGGAAACCACACAAATGCAACCATCATAGTAGACGTACAAGAAATAGAGAATGCTGTAAAATGTTACCAACTTGATGTAGATGTAGTAGTCGAAGAAAAAGTAGTTAATGAAAAGCTTGATGACGATCATGCTGACGAAATAGTTGATTAAAATCTTGATAATAATTATATAGTGTTAATCATATCAACCAAACGATGAGCACGAAGGATCAATGATATGATGCGTGGCTACCTTAGTACAAGATTCTCTCTAGAACCGGTGGGAATCGATGGACAAGATAAGTAGGAGTACTATGCTGCATTTAATTAGTGACGCGAGAGTACTTTGAATATCAGGATATGTGATGTGCTGCCCTAGCTAAGACGTGGCCACGCAGGCAGCACCCATCACCTCACTTGACAAGTTAGCGAATTGAAGTCAGTACCAAATACAGAATAGAGCACATGCATACCTGACAAAAGGCCAAAGATGGCTTGCCAACCATAGACCAGGTTTTCTGCTTTCAGACAAGGGACGGTGAATTGTTGCACAAAAGCAGCAGAATTCCATGCAGAATGATCATACTGCGATCGGTTTGATAGCTACGTGAGCACGACGACTTTCAGTAGCTTCTGCGGCAACCTAACACGTAACTGTAATAGGTCAAAAATACACCCCTAACTACCGGTCGAGGTCGATCCAAGCTCGATCCATACGACGTCGTTCTCAGGGAGCCGAGATTAACTAGCACGTATGGTGAGGGAGACGTAGCAGTGTACTAGTACTAAACAACTATTGCAAATTTGATCGGTTGCCATCTGAAGCAGAGTTGAGACTGGGGCTGGGGGTCGCCATGGATGGAACCTTTCACCGGACAAAACTTATATGGCATATATGCTACATAGCATATTTCGATCTGGCCGTCGATCCTCTGATCCGTCCTTTCATCCGTCCGTCAAATTGAGAACCGACGGACGGATCGAAATATGCCATGTGGCATAGTATGCCACGTAATTTCCTTTCACTGGAACACCTGCAGGTAGTACAGATGTCTGGCCGCAGGCCTGGCACCGGCGACGCAACGTCCCGATCTGCAAGCTCATGCTTCAGTCGGCAGGTCGCCATAAGCACACGCACTCCGCCAAATCGTGTACTCGATCGCACTCTCTCGATCGATGCCGATGCCGATGCAGATGCAGATGGAGATGGAGATGGAGTCGAAGCGATGGATCCGTCAGCCACGCATGGCAGCCAGCATGTGCGCCCATCCGCGGCGCGCGCGCTCGCGGTCGCAGTCGCGGCACACACTCACGGCGCCGGCGTACGCTACCTCGCCTCCACCGAGGCAGAGCAGCAGATGAGGTAGAGCTGACCTGAATACTATACTCCTCCGTGGCTACGTTTCACGCACTTTCATGCCACATGTGATCGATGGATCCAGCTGATAGATGCATACATATCTGCGCCGAAGCTTCCACATATATATACACTACTTTGAGCATGCTAGCTAGCTGCTGTCGAAATGCTGCTAGTTTTAATCTACGGAGCAGCTCCAGAAACATTATAGTGCTGTATATACCGCCAAAACGGTATGATAACTACCATCGAATATCATGCATTGTGAAACTCCATGATACATGCGGCATAATATTAAGAAAAAAACAATTTGGTCCTTAAACTTTTCCTCTCGCTCCATTTTAGGCTATGAACTTCAAAACCAGATTAAGTTGGTTCTTAAATTGTCAAAACACTAATTTGGTCCTTTGACCATATGGTGATTTTTTTGAGGGGGGACGTTAGGTCCACGTAAGCAGTTTTTGCTGTTAGACATATAGCGTCCCTCTCTCTCTACTTCCTCTCTCTTCCCATCTCTCACTCTCTCCTTCCCCCTCACCGGCACCGCCTTTCTCTCCCACCGACACCGCCCTCTTTGCCCATCGCCGCCACCACCCCTCCTTCATCGCCTCTCTCTTGTGTGTGTGCACATACATGGACGCCACGTCAACCATTTAAGTAAGATGGCTTAATTACGTGGATGCCACATTAGCAATCCCCGATAAAACCAACCGGTTGACCAATTAAGGATTAAACAGTTTAGTTTTGATAATTCAAGGGCCAAAGTCCTAACTCGGTTTTGGAGTTAAGATGCCAAAATGCGGCGAGTGCAAAAGTGGAGAGGCCAAATCAGTATTTTTTTTCCTAATGTAATGCAACCCATGATACTCATGGGTATACAGTGTTATGTAATTTTTCTGTTTAATTTACTCTTCCGTCAACTGTCTGCGCCTGGCTAGTTCGTACGAGATTCCAAGACAGCGCCGGAGCCGTCTCTGTATTTAAGGGAAAGGGAACCGCAGCCACAGCTGGTAGTTCAGTAGCTAGTGCAGGCACCATCTGTGCACGATTGACACGAGCTAGCAACCTAGACAAGCTCCCGGCTATGGCGGCTAAGATCCCGGAGGCCACTGGTCGGCACGTGGCGTCGTTCGTCCTCGGCTCGGCGGCGACGCTCACCGTCGTGTTTCTCCTCCAGTACCGGCCAGCGGAGTTCAGCCGCGCGAGGGCGCCGGTGCAGTACTTCTCCGGCTGGAGGGACGATCGCCGGAACGGGACATCAGCAGCAGCGAGTGTGCATGTGATCGCCGGCGGCGAAGGAGATGATCGACAGGTTGAGGCTAACGTCACCAAGGCCAACACTACCACCCCTACAGCTCTACGCGGTCCTCTTCCCGTCGCAGATCTCGATGAAGAGGTTAATTAGCTTAATTGCTGGTTCAATTCAGTCTCCTCGATCCCTTGAATGACGTGCTGTGATGTCGCCGGCTGAGCAGGCGGAGTTCCGGGGCCTGGCCGCGGCGGTGGAGCGGGCGGCGACGGAGGACAGGACGGTGATCATCACGTGCGTGAACCACGCGTGGGGCTCGCTGCTGGACCTCTTCCTGGAGAGCTTCCGCATCGGCGACGGCGTCTTGGAGCTGCTGGAGCACGTCCTCATCGTCGCCATGGATCCCACGGCGCTCGCCCGGTGCCGCGCCGTGCACCGGCACTGCTACCTCTACACCATGGACGGCGTCGACTTCGCCTCCGAGAAGTTCTTCCTCTCCCGGGAGTACCTCGAGCTCGTCTGGAGCAAGCTCAAGCTCCAGCGACGCATCCTCGAGCTCGGATACAGCTTCCTCTTCACCGTACGCGCCTCGCCATTAGCCACCACCCCTCCATGAATCAATCTTGCTGCTGAAAACGACGCATCCTCCAGCTAAAAATTACACCACTGTTGGATCGTCGCATGATCTGTGCAGGATGTTGACATCATGTGGTTCCGAAATCCATTCAAGCACCTGACGCTGTACGCGGACATGACGATCTCCAGCGACGTCTTCAACGGCGACCCCGACAACATCGACAACTTCCCCAACACGGGCTTCTTCCACGTCAAGCCGAACAACCGGACGATCGCCATGACCAGGATCTGGCACGAGTCGAGGGGCCATTACCCCGGCATGAACGAGCAGCCGGTGTTCAACAGGATCAAGAAGGAGCTCGTGAGGGATCTGCAGCTTAGGGTGCAGTACATCGACACGGCCTACATGGGTGGGTTCTGCAGCTACGGCAAGGACCTCAGCAAGATCTGCACCATGCACGCCAACTGCTGCGTCGGACTCGGAGCCAAGCTCCTCGATCTCAGGAGTGTTAACGACTGGAAGAACTATACGAGGATGCCAGACTGGGCCAAGCATGCGGCGAGATGGACCATCCCCGGTGCATGCATTCATTGATCGATCGATCATGGCAGCGTAGTACGTGCAGATCGAGTTGGTTACACCACGATTTTTGGTTGCAAGCCCATTCTTGCCTATAGCTCTTTTTTTCTGTTCGAGGAGGGTACACCGAGGGCTACTGTCGCTCTTGCCTCGTTTGGAATGGCTTCATTTCAGTCGATTCTGCATAGTAAAATAGTAAAAGATTAATCATGGTCGAACACTACTGCAAAAACACTCTTGACCCCATCAGAGACGGTTAGGTGCAAAACCATCTCTCATAGGCTGCACTTGAGCCAGAACCTCGGGAGACCTGATAAAACCGTCTGTGATAAATACTACAGTAATAGTCCCTATTTATTACCGATATAATCACTGGTGGCTCGAAAACCACCTATGATAGAGGTTCCGAGCCGCGTATGACGACCTTTTCTGTGCTAGTGGAACTAAATGATTCGGTTGTCTGAAAGTTGCTTCTCGAAGCCTCTCTAAACCAAACGCTTTATAGGTCCATTCTTGCTATAGTTTTTTTTTCATTTAGAATGGCTTCATTTCGATCGCTTCTGCATAGTAAAAGGTTAAATCAAAATCGAACTAAATAATTTGACTTTCTAGAAAGTGCTTCTCGAAGCCTCTCTAAACCAAACACTTTGTATCTAGATTTTTCATGAAGTTCTCCTAGCTCAGCCTTTCAGTCATAGCCCGTTCCAAAAATTCCCTCCTAACCTACTAAAATTTGGGACAAGTGTGCTGCATCTTACAATTTTATCTAGATAAATACTAATTATATTTATGTTGCTGCCTCTCTTTACAGTAGGATTGCAAACGCAATCCCCCGGTGTCACTATACCATGGCATATTATTGGCATCTGACTGTGCGTCGATAAAGACCCCATATAGCGACATACAATCTGTCGGTAAAAAGTTCTATTGACAGATAACGAGCGTCGGCAAAAGTTTTTACCAACGGACTTTTTTTATTCCCGTTGTATAATCCGCCTGCGTTGCAGTATGTTTGCCAATGGAAAAGTTTTTACCGACGGACTTTACTTTGCTGTCTGATTTAGATCTTTGCCGACGGACAAGTTTTTCCCAATGGACATGGTGTCGGTAATGTGAAACATTGTCAACGCACAGTTCGTTGCTATTGTCAAGCTCGGTTAAAAAAAATATAATAGGTTTTAAAAGAAAATGTTAGTAAATATTGTTCTACTCAGGATTTTATATATAATATGTGACATGATATAGTAAATGTTCAGTAGATATCTCCAATTCAAGCATACATAAGACATGACACAAGATAATCAAAGTACTTAATCAAAGCACTCTAATTAACAGCATATATATAATTCATCCAAGTGATACATGACATGATAATTCATCCAACCGAGACATGACAGAGTAATTCAAGCATTCTCCAATTCAAGCATTCAAAGTAACACCCCTTGCTCTAAGAGGATATATATAATTCATCCAAGTGATACATGACATGATAATTCATCCAACTGAGACATGACAAAATAATTCAACAAATCTCCAATTCAAGCATTCAAAGTAACACCTCTGCTCTACTACAATAATTAAAATTGTTCAAAAGATTGGCATATCATCCAACCGAGACATAATAATATGCACATGTAACACCAAAAGTTAGTTCACAATAACACCAACGTATAACTAATCCCCAAAAGGTAATAGTTTGCAGAGGCATGTATATAACCCAAAGACCATTTATATATCTGCCATCGAAACTTTATCCATACAATAGAGAGAAGTATGGAGTCTCCACACATGAATTGAAGGTGTAAGAATCATTGAGCTATGCCCTTCCATTTTTACCTATAGAAAGAACATTTATCAGCATCAAAAGATATGTAGATCAATGCAAATTAACACTAGCCAGCTAGAAGGTTGCAGCCAACATGTTGGCAAGTAAAAATCAATTTGGCAACTAGTTAGTGAGGGTGTCATGCATGCATGCACTACAGGATTGCTGAAATTACAGAAGGAACAATTCAGTTATTTCTTGCTCTAGGTGAGTTCCTAATCATAGGATGAAGGCAGTTCGATCTGAATGTAAATACAATATAGATATGAGACACATATGTAATTCCACAAGAGGAAAGTTGCATTAGCTCTGACCCCTGTCCACATCTGCATTACCTCTAGTTTCAGTCTAGATTATTCCCAATATCCTAGGACCACAATAGCACATTACATAGGATATATCCTATTTGTCATCAAATAACATGTAATTGTAGCATCTCACACTTGAAATATTTATGTACCTGCTATCTGGGAGCAAGATAGCCTCTTGGTAGGATTCATCTACAAAAAATTCATAAGTTAATAGCTTGTTATGAATTAAATATTAGTACAAACAATGCATAGTCTAGATTATTACTTTATTGCATGGCCAGGCAATACGCTTCTTGTAAGCATGTGCCATTGTTTTCAAATCACCATATGGTCTTGGTAGATAAACATCTTTCTTAAACACCATATCCACACGAACTTCATAAAACTCTCTTCCAAGACAAACACCTCCAACCTTGGTGTTTGGATTAGTTGATAGAACACTTGCCTTACCCACGGGAGTGTCTGATCTGACCATAGCATATAATATGACCTCATTATCAACCTACATCACATATTTCATTTTTTAAAATATGAAGAATATAAAAGATAAAATATAAGTGCGTATATGACAAGATGAGAAAATACAAGACTCTCATCTTCATTACGAGATGTTTCACGATGTATTGGAGATTCCCTCGTGTTCACAACTCGCCTATGAAGAGGAGACATGTCCAAATCTTCCACCTGCATCACGTATTGCATTTTTGAAAAATGAAGAATATGGAACATAAAATAGAATTACTTATATGACAAGATGAGAAAATACAAGGTTCTCAGCTTTACTACAAATTGTTTCACGATGTATTGGAGGTACCCTTGTATTCACAACTCGTCTATGAAGAGGAGAAATGTCCAAATCTTCCACCTGCATCATGTATTGCATTTTTGAAAAATGAAGAGAAAATAAAATAGAATTACTTATATGACAGGATGAGAAATTACATAGTTGTCATCTTCAGTAGGAAATATTGCACGATTTAGAGATACCCCTTTTGGTCACAACTCACCTCTTTCCACAAAGAGTTGACACACTTTCTACAAGGGCATAGTATTTTATTTCCGTCTGCTGAATTACGAAATGTATAGTCTATAAATTGGTGCACACGATAGAAATACAACATGTTAGGTTTGCTCAAAAATTGCAACTGTAAACTCCCAATAAAGAAATAAAATAGTTATGTACCTAGGCTTATCCATCCATCTTTTATCCATGTTGCACCTTCACTAACAATGACGTAAGCTATATAAATTAAGTAGGCAATCACCTACACTGCATAATTATGTATTGACTCACTATTAGCAAAGGTAAAGAGTCAATAGTGAGACGACATATTGAAATTTGTACACCTCAAGCAGTATCACAAGCAAGGCTAGACAGAGAACATGCACTAAGGAATAAAATAGAAAAGCGAGAAAATCGAAGCAGCATTTATTAGAGGCAGAGGAATCACATTCGGGATGGACCTTGGTTGCCAATGGATGGTTCTAAGTACATATCTTCTAATAGAGGGTAGTCTCCCTTTACTAAAGTTTACATCTAGTGTGGAAGAGGCTAAGTGAATAAAAAGCATTCCTTTAAAGGAAAACATAGATGGCTTCTTGGCATGGCATCTTGATGAGAAGGGGAAGTATTTCTTTACTAATGATGACGTCACCACCATGCATAAGGCAAAGCAAGTCTTTATCATTTATTTCCTAATCTTTCTAGGCTACAAAAGATCACTACACCATATACATTATGAATACTGTTGAGTTTTGATGAAGTATATATGTGTGTGTGTGTGTTATATATGTTATATATATTATGATATAAATATAATTTTGATATATATAATATAAATTTTATTGTAATATATAAATTATATATATATATTATGTTATAAATTTTATAACATATTTTGCACAATATGTTATATAATATAAATTTTGCACAATAAAATTATATATATATATATATGTTATATATATTATGATATATATTATATAATGTATATATGGCCTGTTATACATGGAGGACTAACTTTCAGCAGAAAATATCATACGCCACACTCTTTATTATGAATCGAAACTGGTAGGTGCATCACGGACAAGGAAGATGATACTTAAAACTTTATATCTACTGAGTGCATCGAGGCCACTTCCCCTTGGCCCAAGCCTCCGGTAGGGCTTCTCTGGCACGACGTGCCCTCTCTCGTTTCCTCTCTCTTTCGGCCTCCTTCTCCTCCGCTTCCTTTCTACGTGCCTCCTCACGTGCGGCGTCACGCTGCTCTTGAAGCTGCCGCCTAAACTCTTCGTCCCCGTTCGCTTGATCAAGGAGCCTTTGGTCTTCGGGGTTGATCTCCATGTCAAACCACTGCTCAAATTCACACAATGACGGAGGCGACTGCACGAAACAAAAATTAGCGAAGTTTCATGTACAAATATTACGAAACATGTATGGTCATTACCATCTGATGATTCTTCAGGCTCTTCTCCGGCGAGTCGAAGGCATAGTTGCGGTACTTCCAGTACCTCATCTTCCAAGTTGGAATATCCCAAGAGCAGACAAGTCTGCAAGGATCTCCGCACATACACATCGGTGGGACAGCCCCACGAGGTAGGAAGAGGTCCTGGTACACAGAATTGCGAGGCCAATCCCAAGCGACTCCCTCTTCCTTTGCTTTTCCCTTTCCCTTTCCGCTTGAACGCGGCGGCATTTTTGGTGTGTGCTGAACTGAATCGTCTGCCTTGTGTGGTTGCCCTCACAGATCCAGCCATACTTATAGCCATCGTGGTGGAGAGATGAACGAGGCAGGTATGAATTATTGGAGTTCACGGACAGCCTGTGGTGCCTCAGCAGGCAATGGCACGGAATGATTTTTTGGGGTTCACGGGCAGCCCGTGATGCCTCAGCAGGCAATGACAGCGATATGATGAGACAATTCAATATGGTGCGCTAGGCTTTCATGGACGATGATACAACTAGGTTGCCGCATTGCCACGCCGCAGCAACCTAGGTGCCGCTATACCATATAGCAGTGGGAGGGGTAATCGGAACAGGCACACCTGTAAAAAAACCTAAAATTGTAGGCAGTTAAGGGTTTTCGTAGGCACACGGGGCCGACCGTATGCGTCCGAAAAAATACGGGAAAAATCACGGGGGACCTACGCAACACGAAAAAGGCCAACACGACCACGAAATTTCATCGCGACCAACGTTTGCCAGCTTAGCATGTACGGACTGTCGTGGTTTTATAACACAGAAGAACCGAATCTCATCCTAAGTTATTGATATGTTCTACTCAAGTTGTTATAGAGTGAATGAACTGTACAATATTTCTTTACCATTTTGTACTTTGTTTTAACCATACATGTTGTTGATCCCACATTTCACCGAGAGAGAAGTATCCCAAGAATTGAACGACGTCTGGAAACGCCGTTACAATTAGGCCCTTCTCTAATGATGCCATCACCATAATATACCGTAAACCAAAACTCTGCCATAGCTGTAATACAAAAAGTACCGTTCATTAATCCTATGAAAATCCTTTATGCCATATGGATACTACATGTTAACAACTAATCATCCTTACTCGCTAATTATAACGACACAAGCCTAATTAAAATATTCACTAACAAACGTAGCTTTCCACGCTAACTACAAGCCCTAAATATTTTTCACTAACAAACCTAGCACTAAACCCTACATACAAGGCCAAAATATTTTCCCTGATCAAACTGAGTCGTAAATCCATCCATCAAACAGAGACACTAATCTCCATGTATTTTTGCTATCAAGATATTTTTCACTAACAAACCTAACACTAAACCCTAATTACAAGCCCTAAATATTTTTCCTAATTAAACTGAGTCCTAAATCTATCCATCAAACAGAAACCCTAATCTCCATATATTATTTTCTAACTACATAATGCGTGTCAAAACGTCAATTAAAAGATCTACCTTATTTTTAATCATATTATATATAAAAATTGCTAACCAACCGTATTGACCAGATCTTATTTTCAAGCATATTATATAAAAAATTGCTAACCTACCATGTTTTCTTATAACTATAAAATAACCCTAAACCCTAATATATCAAATAAAGAAAACTTGCAATACTCACCAGATTTAAATCTGTGATCAAAAAAATATTGCCCTCCTCCTCCTCCTCTCCTCTCCCTCCCTTGGCCGCTCTCTCCTCTCTTCCCCTCTCCCTCTCCCTCGGCCGGCCGCTCTCTGCTCTCTCTCCGCTCCGCTCTGTTTTCTGGTGCACGCGGTGGGGTTGCAAATGAGGCAATAGTTATTGGGCAGGCCATATATAGTAGGGTACGGGCGCTTGCCGCAGTGTGGTAAAGCGGCTCGGTCAATGCCGCAGCGTGGGAACGTGGCAATCCTATTGCTGCGACATGGCAATGCGGCAATAGGATTGCCACGATACGGCAACGCGGCAAACCAATTGCCGCTATGAGCAGCAACGCGGCAATTGGTTTGCCGCAGTACGGCGCCACGGTATAGCCCTATGCCGCTATATGGCATCGCGGCAATTCATTTGCCGCAGTACGGCACAGCGGCGAATGGGCATTAATGGATTTGAGTGAAAATCCTGGGCATTTGCATATTTACGATTTTTTTGGGTAAAAAAAATAGATTCACAAGTTCTCATCTGTTCTTTTCTGATGAGGTTTAATTCTGTTGGACAGGAAAATGATCCAAGGATACTGCTCATTTAGACATTGTTTGAGTGGTTTGGCTTAAACTTAAAGTTTAAATATCACTATATTGAAAAGCTGAATGCTTCAACTTTTTTAAGACTAACTTCTTTTTAATCATGAAACCACTTCTAAAAGCTCTAAGAAATAACATAAAGAAGTATGCCAGCTTTAAGAACTAGATTCAGAATCCACTTATCATTGCTGAGTCAGCTTATTCATTTAGTTCAGCCACTCCAAATATGTTCAAAATCGAAACTTAAACGCACAGGCATCAAAATCCGGGACGAAAATGGATTGAAATAGAGGAGAATCTAGTTAAATTCTCTCTTTTTTTTCGGAAAGAGAAGCTAAATTTTATCTAAACCGTCCAGGCGGGCATTGTGCCCAAACAAAATAAAGACTAATGAATGAGTTGGCCCATTTGCAATTCTATCGGCCCATTAGACTATGGCAGATACCGAACGACGCAACCCAATCCCCAAGGTAAACCCCTTCCTTCCTCCTCCGCCTGCTGTGTCCCCCACTCCCACCCTCCTTCCCGGCGTCCGGCTCCAGCTCCGGCGTCTCCAGGTGCGAACCAAAGCCGACGAATTCTCTCTTCTCCGGGCAGTCCATCATTCCCGAAATCTCCTCTCCTCAGTTTTCAACAGTCTTATGCTTTTCTCTTCTTCCCAGCTCTGTGGCTGCAACCGTGTCCTTGGCGTTGAGTAGGTGCTGGTTCTTGGCGGACGGGGAGGCGCCGGACATGGGAGGAGGAGGTGGAGAGGAGAAGCCATTCAATTTCTTTCAGGTTTTGTGTGGTGCGTCGGCTCCTCTCTTTATCTTTCTGCCCCTGCTTCTAATTCTGTCCGTGGAAGCTTGATGGAGAGATTTTCCCATTCTTTTCGTCATTAGTACTGCGTACGTGGTGCTGCAATGCAGCTGATTTTTTGGGGACAATTTTGTCTGTTGCAGAGGGTGTGATAGCTGGAGGAACCGCTGGTGTTGTGGTGGAAACAGCCCTGTACCCAATTGATACAATCAAGACCAGGCTTCAGGTAAATCAGTTCCGCACACCACAGTATCCACTTTTTTTAATATATCGTATAACATGTAATCTGAAGATGTTAATTGTATAGTTGCTCATTCTTACATCAAACCTTAACAGGTGCTTGTGGTTTTTGATCATGCTTGCTTGTAATGGCAAGCCAACTAGACCCCAGAAACTATCCCTAGGCAAGTTTTATCTGTGCTAGTGTCCTGAATTACATGTTTATAAATGCTAATGTCTGACAATGCCACCAATTCAAGAGCCCTTCTGTAATTACCTCCACATGGATGCCTTGCTTATCGGCGCACAAATCTAACTGCTCTACTAGTAAAAGTATCTGCTTATTTTGAATAAAAATTAAACTATGCGCTTCATTTAGATGAATGACTTCAGCATATTTTGCTCTCTTCTTCTTCGATTAGAAGGGGACAGCAGAAGCTGGAAGAGGAGGCCCCCGCCCATTAATATACTGGAAATATAGATCAACGACTGCTCATTGCTAGGGATTCGGGACTTGTGTTCAATGCAACACATAAGTGTGGAGTGAATAACAATGCTGATTGTGCTCAGCATACTTATTTAAGTGCGCCTACAATGACCACCAAATGCTCATATGCTCGTCAATCAACAAATGCCTGTTACATTTTTATTAAAATATCCTGTGCCTGCAGTTTCTCTCACAAAACCATTTTTTTCCTCTGCATGGTTTACCAGCAATGGACAATAATAAAATTTACATTTGGTTTGAAGTTTCATTATTTTTTTGTAGGCTGCTCAAGGTGGAAGTCGAATTGAATGGAAAGGCTTGTATTCCGGATTAGCTGGAAATCTTTCTGGTGTTCTCCCGTGAGTCTGCACATGTTAACATGCCATTACTCAACTAAATGTCAAAGCATGTGCATATTGATTTTCTCTTAAATGTCAATGCAACTTCAGCTGGAAGATGTTATCTAGTATGCCCCAATCTTAATTAGTGTTACCTCTCTTCTGTTGGATCCTTTACTAAAGTAATACTATATAATAAGTCATATGGATGCAATGCTTGTTTTTGTGGTTAAATTGTAAGTTGGCAGTATTTAAGTAAAAATATTGATCCTCATCTTTGACAAGCAGCCATATCCCTGTTCAGAAGAAACCCTATCTTCATTTTTCTTTGGCACCATGAGACGGAGTCACTACCCTATATTCACAATATTTGTTGCTTATGTCTGCGTGGTTTTCTTAACTTACTGCAGGGCTTCTGCTGTATTTGTTGGAATATATGAACCAACTAAAAGAAAACTACTGGAGACATTTCCTGAAAATTTGAGTGCTGTTGCTCATTTTGTAAGTAGCACACATTCTACTTATTGTTGGACTAGCTGATTGATCAAAGCAAGGCATGTAGTTGGTCAGCACATCAGGCTGTAACTCTTTGCTGTTTATTTTCTATGCCCGCAAGCTTATTGATGACATTTTTAGTGTTGAAGTATCAAGAATGCTATTTTTACACCATCTTTATAAATGCTTATTCCCCTAGCTTGTTAGTTTAAGTCAGGCTTATTTTTCTTAATGAGAATGCTACAGACTGCAGGAGCCATTGGAGGGATTGCTGCTTCTCTCATTCGAGTCCCCACAGAGGTCTGTATTTTTTATATTTCTGTAACGATAATGTTGTTTTGCATTAAAATATATCAAATTGTGTTCAGGTGGTCAAACAAAGAATGCAAACTGGTCAATTCAAGTCTGCACCTGATGCTGTCCGCCTTATTATTGCTAAAGAAGGATTTAAAGGTCTTTATGCTGTATGTATCTTCTGACCCCTTTATTTGGTGAACAATCTTTGGACTGATGTTACATTAAATTTTCCTTTCCATTACCGACGTGAGGAAAGTTTAATGATACAGACTGTTGATTTGAAGTGTAAATTTTGTGTTGTTATCTAATAAACCAAATTACCTTATACATTCTGATACTCCTTTATTTTGGTTTGTAGGGTTATGGTTCATTTTTACTTCGAGATCTACCATTTGATGCCATTCAGTTCTGCATATACGAGCAACTTCGAATCGGTTACAAACTTATGGTACTTATCAATTATTGCTGAGATACCTATCCATTCTTGCTTCAGCTGTACTGCTCACATGAATAGTCCTTTGTAGTCCTCAAATCACGTCCAGTAATAACATGGTATGAGTATTCACACACACCTTCAGACATGGGATCCCTGGATGACCCTTGTTCAGTTAAATAGCATGTTTCTAATATGGAGTCGTCATGATTTGGTCAAACCATAGCATGACTGATACATCCCGATGTCACTCACTTTTGTAAACGTGATTTTGCTACTGTTTACATCAAATCCTGTTCACATGTATTTTTATCTGGTAACTCGATCATCTTCTTACATAGTACTATGTTAGTAATTGTTGTTAATGGTTGTCCAACATGAACTGAAGCCATAATTTTGAAGAAATTTTGTGACTTACCTGCCACACTTCCACTTGTCTGTACAGGCAAAGAGGGAGCTGAATGATCCAGAGAATGCACTTATTGGTGCTTTTGCTGGTACGATTCAATTCTCAAATTTAGTGTCTTCATTTCTGATTGTGCTTGCACAGTGTTTACCCATTGATATTTATGTTCATATGTTGCCTTTTTTGAGAAGGAAAAACTAACAGCATCCTTATATACCTCTTATGTTAGGTGCCATCACTGGGGCTGTAACAACACCCCTCGATGTCCTCAAGACAAGATTGATGGTTCAGGTAGATCCTTGTAATATAACTTCCCCCTTTTGCATCATCACTGGCTAGTAATGTCACGGCTACAATTGCAGGGACAAGCAAACCAATACTCTGGAGTTGTGAGCTGTGCTCAGACAATTTTGAGAGAGGAAGGCCCTAGGGCATTCCTGAAGGTAAGGGAAAAAAAGGGGAGTGTGATGCCCACAGATACCTAATTTTTCATGCGTGTCTGGCATAAACAAGGAATTAAGCTTTGGGTGGTGTTGGCAGGGCATCGAGCCTCGAGTGCTGTGGATTGGCATTGGCGGGTCCATCTTCTTCGGTGTGCTGGAGAAGACCAAATCGATGCTGGCCGATAGGAGGGCGAGCCATGAGTGACTGTGAGCTGAAGGAATCATTCGTTCATTCTCCATGCGCTGCTCTGGAGCAAAGTCCGCACCACGAGTGATCCTGTCATGGCCGTGGGTGCTTCCACCTAGAGGTGCCCAAACGGGCTGGGCCCGGTGAGATGAATCGAGCCGGCTCGGTTCGCTGGACTGAATTGCATTTGGGCCGGCGCCTTGGTCCATAGGGCCGACGCGGTTTGGCCTGCTACTGTAGTATATTTATTTAATTAAATACATACATTTAAATATCTATTTTCTTATGATAAATAATTTATTTCTTCAATTTTATAATGTATAGTTTTGAAATATATTTTTTTTATCTTTTATAAATTTTCTTGGGCTAAAATAGGTTGGTCCATGTGAAAACGGGCCAACCTAGTTCGGCTTGTTTACTATATGAACCTAGGTTTGGACTAAGGTCTCAGCCTATTAGCCAGTTAGACCTAGTTTATATAGTAACCGGTAGGGGTGGAAACGAGCCGAGCCCGAGCGAGCCAGGGCTGGCTCGGCTCGGGCTCGTGGAGCTCACCGAGCCAGCTCAGCTTGGCTTGCTCGGTGCAACGAGCTGAGATGGCAGCTTTGCTCGGGCTCGCTGCTGGCTCGGTCCAGCTCGTGAGGGCTCGCGAGCTTTTGCTGTAGTGACATCAAATCAACATTCAACCTTAATTTCTGTCGTCATATATTCATATATATCAAACAACCAGCATCGAACATCAATTCATCACTAGTTCACTACCACATCATATTCATATATCAAGCAATTATCATATATCATAATATAAAAATAACTATATATATCAAGCAACCATATTCACATATATCAAACAACCATCATATTAATATATCAGTTCAGCAGTCAGCACTACCACATAGTCCATATCATATTCATATATCAATTGACCAATGAGGTATAGACCAACATGATGATATGACCACATCTGTCTCGGGCACGAGCCACGAGCGAGCCACCTCTGGCTTGGCTCGGGCTCGCAAAACGCAACGAGCTAGGAAGGCAGCTTGGTTCGGGCTCGTTTGCAGGAGAGCCGAGCCCGAGCCGAGCCAATTATCGAGCCGAACCCGAGCCCAAAGTTCTAGCCCTAGTAACTGGGCTGGCTCGGTTCGACCAGTTGGCCACCTCCCACTATCTCCCTCATCGGCACCAGCGAGGCAAAGAAGTCGTTGCTACGGAGGATTCAGGAGCGCCTCAACGTTGGTGACCTGGCGGAGGAGTTGGTGGATTGATGTCCGTAACATATACCCCTGACGCGGGCTTCACCATCGAGCGCCGGTGGCAAACTGCCTCACACCCAGGACACTGCCGAGAAGATGGTGAAGCACCTGCGTCGGGCCATACATTGACGCGGAGCACCAATGGCGCCTAGAAGTTATCCGTGGCCCGCGACTGAATCACTTCGTCACTTGGCCACATCGGGTGGATCCATGTGGCTCGAAGCGGACTGCTAGCGACACTGCGAGGACCTCGTAGTCGCGCCTCTTCGAAGCATTGTTCCTGCTTCCTACTCCTGACGAAGTTGAGTCCATGGCTCCATGATGATATCAGAGGTGGAGTGGAGGAGAAGGTATCACATGTGTCTTGATCGAGGACACCCAAATCTAATTGGTTTCAACTCCCAAGTGCACAACGACTATAAATATAAGGGAGGAGCTAGCAAAGAGCCAATACACGGAACTAAGGTCTTGTGATCTATTGAGGGCTAGCCACTTCTAATACAGTTCGATCCGGAGATTTATCACTAGAGCTCTGGGAAGGATCGATGTTATTGCATCACGCACGAGATCGTCACTGCTATCGACTCCCTGCGTCCCCTACGAATCTGCACATCGATGACTTCATCGTCTAATGGTTAGTACCGATTCATCTCTGAGCATTATGTGTTCATGCATATGGGCTAAGACAATGATGTTTCAAGACTAAGAAAATTGGTTAGTCTCAGATCAACAATATAATAATCCCTCCTTCTCCTCCTGAGCTTATCGCCTTCGCAGCACCGCTCCTCCTCCACACAGAATGTTCCGTGCCGCCACCGTAGACTCCGTTACTACTCTGCCCCCTCTGGATGGTATGTCGAGGCAAGTGTGGCCTCCTTCCCCCAGTTCGTCTTCTTCTTTTGTTGTGTTCAACTATTTGCCATTAGGGGTGAAAACGGGTCGGATACAGTCGGATAGTAGGTCATCCTGTATCCTACCCTAATTATTTTTCGGATATGGGTACGGGTTGCCGGGGACCCCAGTTTTACCAAGCCGGACCCCTTTGTGTTACCGGTATGAGTCCCAAGGATCAGTGCTCATACCCACAGTGAAACAAAAGCATGATACCAAAACAGAGCTGTATTAGCTAATAAAGTAGTTCAGAGTGCGGCAGAGCAATATATTACACTAGCTCAGAAACACAAAACCTTATTAAAGCGAAGCAAAAGATTATAACTAAAAGTAGTGTCCCATCACAGCCACAGGCACACGCTGAGTGGGAAATGGCTAGTAGTCCGGAGCATCATCCGAAAAGATCTCAACGTTATCCTGCGCGTCCTCGTATTCTTGACCTGCCATAGATTGAACAGCCCCACATAACAAGTAGTGTTAGCATGTGACTGCTAGCAAGTCCTTCTAGGAAGGGCCAGGTTAAAGCCTATTCTAAGAAAGCTGATGGTTAATTTGCATAAACACAGTTCACCTAGAATGATAAAAACAATTGAGAAACATATGTAAATAAATTGACATTCTCAAAATATATAGTATTGAAACAAGTTATCTCTCTCAGGTCTCAAGTTCTCAACCTCATAATTCTCAGCTTATAATCTCATTCCTTAATTCTAAAGTCTCAATTCTCAAAAAGCAAACTCATGATTCTCATCTAGCAACGGCACACACGCTGGAATAACCTTACCCATGTCATATTAAGATAGGTGATGCAACGTTGTGAAAGACCGCTGAGACGCTCTTTAACTGGGAGCTCGGCCATTCAAATGGGTTTACTTTGCACAGGTTGTACGCTTTACCCGCAAGAAAAAATATCCTCCCGTCGAAGGATATCATAACAAAACCCTTCAGAAAATTAACCTCGGGCTTACTACGATCGTACCTGATATCCACACAGGTACCCGAAGAAATGATGTCCACACAAGTCTTTGGCAATACCTCGGCGATGATTCTCTCGGAACCCATCCACCGTACAAGGCCAGTGAGCAACCCGACGTTTCTCTTCCTCTAGATTAGACCCGTCCCATACCGGACTTGCGGTCGTACAGGAAATTCTCAGTTAAGCGTGTCACAATCATCGGTCCTTAGTCTCGGAGCGGTAACCAGCACAAAACCGACTCTCGTGCTCAAATGCAGCCACCTTACAATCCATCCACTCCCGATCCCATTTATTAGTTGGTCAAATTTTAATTAATGATGAATAACCCAAATCCCACCATAAACCAAAATATCATTTCTTAATTCCCTCATTAGTTATATCCTTTTTGGGATTGGATTCCTGAATACCTAACTGAGCAATACTAAGCATCTATTATTTAAAAACCGTGGGTGATATTACCATAAGTTACCTTGGGGTTAAGGGTTTATCGGTAGATGCATATATCGAACGAACACATGCACTAGGTAGCACTGTTCATTCAGATGTCGTTTTAATCAACATAGCCATTTTCGGGTAAAGCTATAAATTGGGATTCTAGGAGAAAGACTTGCCTTTGGAGTACTCTGGCTCCGGCGGTGCGTCGGCGGCGTCAAAGTATCGCACACAAAACAAGAAACACACAATAAATAATAATAATAATAGAAAAATAATTCTAGAAATTACATAAAAATTACGGTAAGTAGATTTTTCTGGATTTTTAGGAATTTGAATTGCCAGATTCGGAGGTCGGATGAGTCCGTAACAAAATTAGGAAGGATTGCTATTCACTGAAAATTCAAAAAAATCGGAAATGGTACTGTAGCTATGGGTG
The DNA here is from genome assembly GCA_036346145.1 of Olyra latifolia. NCBI lineage: Eukaryota > Viridiplantae > Streptophyta > Magnoliopsida > Poales > Poaceae > Olyra > Olyra latifolia. Next base: position 60,168,456 of record CM070525.1, read on the forward strand.
GCACTGTTCAAACCGACCCGTTTTGGGGTGTCACTGGATAAGGTGAGCTGGGTGGGGAAATTAGGGAGAGATTGAGAGAAAGAGTGAGAAAGGTAGAGAGGAAGAGAGAGGAAAGGGAGAAGAGGGAGCAGGAAGAGGGGGCAGCAGGGTTGGCCAGCGGCGCGGTAGGGCTCTCTGGCGACGGCGACGGTGACCAGCTACGGCGCGTTGCACAGGAGCGTCATGGTGCGGTGCACAGGCAGCAAGCGATGGCGCTGGGAGAAGGCGGCGCTGGGGCGGCCCAGGGCAGGGAGGCGGCGCCCGGTGATCGCTCTGACCAGGGAGCTCAAGCGGTGGCATGGCTGGGTGGCCAGCGGTGGCGCTAAGGACGGCGGCGCAGGGTTGCGCCAAGCTGCAGGATAGGCAGCGTGGTGTCCCAAGGAGCAGCGCGGGCACGGGGCAAGGCGGCCAGTGTTGGTGGCTTGGCTGGCGCAAGGGCGTAGCTGGCCTAGGCTAGCCCGGTTAGGGCAGGGCCACGACAGCGAAGGTAAGGCGACGACTACCTTGGCGACGAACTCCGGCGATGATGACAACGTCTTGCTCAAAGTGTTGGCCTTGCTGTGGATGCTGATGCTTGAGGCTTGGAGCTGTGAATCGGGGTTATCTCGTGCCTTATTTGATTTATCTCACTTTTTTATTAATTTTTTAGTCCTTTTTTTTTTATCTCGTAGACGTATCTAAAAACTCCCTAAATCCTAAACACAAAGGCCAATCGGTTCTCGAGGTTATCTCGGGAAATTCTTGAATTTATAAGATAAGTCAAATAAGCTGGATAAGATAAGCTGAAAAGAACTGTCAGCGACTGGGAGGCGAGCCTCCGTAGGCCGATATGCAGGGGAAGGGGTGTGCGAGACCCGAGAGCGACCCTGCCCCCTAGACCGAGGCTCGGCCGCTAGCCGGGCGCTGCCAAGGGAAGGACATGTTTGTTGTGTGCGTGACACGGGGTGTTTTTATCCTGGTTCGGGCCTCCACTATCAGATAACTGCCCTCCGTCCTGTCTTCATTTAGTATCGAGCTTAAACGAGTACAGGGGGTGATACCGAGCTTTGGAAAGCCTAGGCTCGGGTACAATAAGTGCTCAAGGCACTATGTGTGTTCCTACAATACCTGGATACAAAGAACTATCGCCTGGAACTAGAGATCATACACAAGTGCAGGTGCTCCTGTTCTACGGTGGCTGAGTGCTCTTCAGTGTGTGTCTATCTTTGTTGCCTCTCCTTCTTGGTTGTGGTTTGCGCCCCTTTTATAGGCGCCCCTGGCCACTGTAATCTGACTTTGGTCCGTTGCGAGGCACCGTGTTGCCCCCTGGTCGCTGGTTGTATTCTTCGGTTTTGTCGTGTTGCGACATGGCGGACGTACGAGGTCCACCGGACATTCAGGCGTGTTTTCCCAACTTGCTAGAATCAGTGTTCGGTCCGTCACACGGAAAATACGTGTCTTTCTCTATGGGGCGGACGGTAAGATGACCGTTGACACGACTAGCCACCAACACGTCAGCGGCTTGCGACAGGCGTGCATTGGTACTGCGGTCGCATTTAACTCGCGGTGACATATAGGACCCACAGCGCGTCTGTGCGTGGCACGGTGCAGTCCGCGTTGGGACCCGAGCCTCGGGCTTCAGAAGCCCGGGGAGGCGAGAGACCTGAGCTTTGGAGCGGAGAAGCTCGGGCCCGAGCTTGCCATGCTCTGGCTCGAGCCTGCCAAGCTCGGGTGCGAGCTTATGAAGCTCGCACGTGTTCTTCCACTAGGCCAGAGGCAGGTAGTGGGCTGTGTTCTTATAGGCCGCGTACTTTTCCCAACAAGAACCCACCCTTAGTCACCAATAGACGGGGACGGCTCGGGACATTGTAAACCCGGGTACCCGGTTGATTTATTTAACCGGGTACCCGAATCCGACCCGTACCCGATATAATTTTTGAGTATTTGTGATCTTGTATCCGACCCATACTAGACTGCACAGTAACCGGGTACTACCCGTACCCGTACCTGCTGGGTACCAATACCCGTATCCAAAATCGTGTATTTTCACCCTTGGGTACGGACACGGGTCAGGTAATACCCGGCCCGTTTTCACCCCTATTTGCCATACAGAATTGCTAATTCCATCCTTATGCAATATATGAATTCTTGCTAATCTGATCCTTATGTAATATATGATTAGACCTTCTTGCTAATTCATGCTTCCGATTGTTGGCCATTGCGCTTTGGCCTCATGTTGGTGCTTTGCTGAATGAATCAGACATAAAACCATGCGAAGATTTCACACTGATTTTGTCCATTGCTAACAATTCTGCTTCTATATTGTGTCGATGCTAGGCTCTTTATGGTTTGCTATTTAGCTGTCTAGCTGAAATTACGAAATCAGTTCGACACGTGTGTGTGGAATTGTTCATTTGTGCCTATGTCAATTTGCGATTCCTGCCTACCTACCGCACATATCTACATTTTTAGGGTTGTTATACCGCTATAGTATCCTTTACAGGTCTACAACTATATAAGCCTTGGATTTTGTTCCGAATAGAATTGTACTGAACTTGTGAAATATCAGTTGTCAGATCAACGTACAGCCATTGTAGGCTGCTTGCTTTACTTACACTGTGAAGTATGTGACTCGCTTTTGCTCTTAAGATTGTTACTGATATGTTTATATATTGCATGGATATTTCCCTATCTATTCATTCATGATTGACTTTGATGTCACCTGTGGTTTCAGATTCTCTGAAATGTGTCTTCTATATATAAAGTGGAAAAAAAATGATTTTTACTCGCTAGCGTGCTGACATGTCTTTCGGTGGTCAATTTATGCAAGCACATCTTACTGATTATTGATTAGTGATCTGTTTGGTTTGAGGGTTAATTTGATCCAAGACTACGTAGTCCTTCCTAAGACCATTCCACCTGGAACGTAATGTCCTGCTGGGTTTGTTTGGTTTGAGGAATGGAGTGGTCTTATTTCTTGTTTGGTTTAAGGAGCTGTTTATTCTGTGTTGCTGCTAACATATGTACCACTTCTTTCCTGCTAACACAAAGATCAACACACGGTGCAGTAACAAGAAGCTATTGGCACCAATTACACAAAGATCAACACATATGGATTTATCAAACTGTTTCTCAGTATGGCATTACAAAAACTGTCAAAAGACAGGTCCGATCAAGGCATTCCAAACTCATGGATTACTTATGCCTTGATTGCATTGCCTTATCAAATGAATATCCCGATGCAAACATACACCAGAATCTTGAGAAAAAGACAAGATCATGGATTAAACATTGAAGCGTACATATAATATACTCTGAAAAACGAGGCATTACCATGAGATTGATCAAATATACATAGAAAAAACAGTTTTTTGCAGTCATAATATATCACAACATACCCATCATAGTTGTTTAAAATGTTCAAATGTTCCTAAAAGTATAAATACTACAATTCAACACTAAAGAACAGTAATCAGTGCAATAACACATGGAGCTCAACATTTGAGGACATCATCATAGCAAAACATAAGTCCACTAAAACATGGTTCGAGTTGCAAATTAATACTTAAATCTAGCACAAGACAAATCTAAGACAGGTGATTCTTGATATACCTAGACACCCACACCATCTTGTTGTCTAGACTAAGTGTCACAAAAGCATTAGCAATAGAAGGATTCTCCACAAGGTATGCATAGTAGTGTGCAAGGTTAGCCTCATCAAAACCAGGAATAGCTTTCATAGCATCCCAAAGATTATCTGGAACCACATGAGCTCGAGGTGTCTTTATCATTATAGCATTGGCAATATTGTTTAAGGCAGAAGTAGCTGCTAAAATCATAGGATCTTCTTCACACACAGATGCCCGTCCCCTCTTTTTGCTTGAAGATTCAACTACACGTTCAGGGCTTCCATTGTGACTTTCACTGCCATGGAATAAGGATGTACTAGCCAAGTCATCTGAAGCGATGCTATGTGAGTCAGGAGCACCTCTAACTGTTTCAGTAGCAAGTGATTCACTATTGCCTTTAGCAAACATTCCAGTGGCTTGTTGATTGCCAAATATCACTGCCATATAGTGATAGTTCTCCAATGGTTTGTTAAAGAACTTCGCTTCACTTGGGTTTTGCTGAAAGAATTTGTAAATAATAAGTAACTCAGTAGTGGATTTGAAAAAAATGGCAGCGTGACAATATCAGATGCATTACAAAAGGTTAACCAATTGGAGTTCAAGTAAAGTATTAAAAATGGCAGCGTGTCAAATTGACTTCAACCCTTCATTCCAACAAGAAAAACAGCAAACAAGCATCATTGGACCACCATTACACAGATGAAGCAACATACAAAGTGTTCTGCATTGCTTAATTTATGCGCATTATCAACAAATAAAAATGCATAATCTATAGCGATATTTGTAAAAAGAGATAGTGCAACATACTTTGACACGGTCCATGTAGTTCTTCTTGTCAAGCAATATTGTTTCAGTGTCATCATCAAAATGAAATTTGAGCTAACTTTCTTAAGCCCCGACAATGTTAGTCCAAATGAGTTCTCCACGCTGAAAGTGGTTGACAATCTGATTACCACTAACATGGACATCAAAAGTATCATTTAAAGCTTTTGCGCACTGATTGTAATGAGAGGTCTTCAAACCTTTGTCAACTCTATTGCCCATAGCAATAAGTTCAGTTAAGTGGCGTAAAACAAATGCCGACATGTCAGATGTCCAAACAATTTTTTCTGAATCCCTCTGCTCAACATCATGATTCTTATCCATCTTTCCTATTGCATGACAAAAGTTCTATTATGAAGAGCATATCATAGATATTTGAAATGCTTGACAAGAAGAAACTTGAATCAGCCAATAGCAAAGGAAAATAAAGGACACAAAACTCACATACTAGCTACAGGACTAATTAATATGGTAGATTATGATGCATTCAAACATTGGGAACTGCTCTTGTTTCCCACATCCAATTAGCAAGTTCTTGTCTCCGTTCAACCCATTCTCTGTTTTCTTACAATTGTTCCCTATGTGTCCTTGTCAAGTTGGACGGGTTTGGTATCCAATTTAGCTTAGATTGGAGGAAAATATCTTCCCCGTGGCCTAGAATCCAATTGTGCAAAATACAACAAGCAAGGACAACATCTACTTGTGTCTTGAATGGAAAAAAGGCCGAGCATCATCAAGTAATTTAAATCTGTTCTTCAATGAACACCAAGCACGCTCAATTATAACCCTTAGTTGTGCGTGTCTTAGATTAAATAGTTCCTTCTCATCTTCTGGATTGTTATCATCACCCCGCTCTTTTAGGTGGTATTGAACACCACGAAAGGGTGGTAAGAAGCCAGGCTTTGCACCATAACCAAGGTCAACCAAATAATATTTTCCTACAATATTACAATATAGTTTTATTAGGAAATATTACATATTTCAATTGGGTGAATTTTATATATTTACTAGAGGCTACCTTGAGGGATAACAAGACCATTTGGCTGCTGCAAGGCATCAGCAAGAACTGTAGCATCATGTGCTGAGCCCTCCCAACCAGCCAACACGTATGTGAAGCGAAGGTCAAAGTTAACTGCTGCCATCACATTTTGGGTTGGAAAACACTTTTTGCCTCGAAACGCTCCCTCACGTGACTTGGGGACACTAGCCCGTACATGAGTACCATCGATTGCTCCAACACAATTCTACATTATGAGTTATAATAAACAAAGCATGGTCAAACAAGTTCCAATTTTACTATTTAAAACAATACTATGTAGCTATACCATACCTCAAAGTAAGGATACCACTTGGTACTCCCTAGGATTTTAATTTGGAGTTTCAAGAGATGGAGGCCTAATAAGGTCATCACGAAGCTCGCCAATTGCTTTGAGAACCGCCTTAAAGTAATGACTAACTGTCTCATTTGACCTTTTAAAATTTTTCCCTATTACTCTGTTCCTCACATTATGACCGACAGTGTGAAGAAACATTGCTACTTGCTCCTCGACACAACAATGAATTGTATCACAAAGGAAACCTCTCTGCTTCAAAGTGTCACATAGCTTGAAGAAAGAAACTTTTGTTAACCTTCGCATGTGTAGACAACTATTATCATCTTGATGGTAAAGAGAAGCGAGGTACTCATTTCTCCTTATTTCCATATCTATCATTGGGGCATAGGAAACTCTTTGAGCTCTCTTTCTTTTCCTCCTCCTAACAATTTGCATATATGCAAATGTGGCAACAGCAAGGGCAGCTGCTCTAATAATTAAATATCTTCGCATTTCGTTAGCATCCATCTACAACAATTTTGCATGGGAATTTCCGAATTAAAAACAAGTGAAGATAATTGTTAAACACATCTAAAAGCTATAAAAAATAATGATTGAAAAAGATTGATCAACAAACATGACTAGGATGTGCCCTTGCTCTTCCACTAGATAGAACAAAGCAGTAACTGAGAAAAATGATTTCACGGTGCAATTGCAAGCATATAGATCTTACACGAAATTGACATAAAAAACAAGAACAAATGCACCCAATACAAAATTAAGCCTTTTATAGGTTCTTTACGAACAGGAGTGGCAAGCTGTCCTAAAGAGGAGACCCACTTGGAGATCGATAGTATTGCGGATCTCGAGAAGTCGTCCTAAAGCCAAGATTATCGGCCCAAAATCAAGTGCCGATTCCATCCTTCCTCAGAACAAGATTCTATTCCAAAAAAAAAAATAAAAACCTAGTAGAAGTCTTTGCTTTAGATGAACAAGAGACTAATTCATGGCTTCCTACACTGCTCAAGATTCACAATATTGCACTAGAAATAGCTCGGTTGCAAAGCTCACCTTCACTCAAACAAATCTTTTTGCTGCATTAATCCCCAAATTAACAAGCAAGGTGTCCCCTTCGAACGGGGAACAAGATTACCAAAGGGGGGGGGAGACAGAAATTGGTTCCATATTTTGGATTTAGAAGAGGGGAAGAAAGTTCTTATGGAGAACTGAAGAAGTGAATACCGATTTGGATCTGGCCAGAGGGATTTGGGATGGGGATTGAGGACATACCGACAGGAATCGGCTGGTTGGCGCCGATGAGCAGGGGCGTCGCTGATGGGCAACGACGGTGGTGTCGCGGCGGCGTCGACGAGCAGGGGCTAGATGCGTAGAGGACGGCGTCGTTCGACTATTTTGGTGGAAGCAAACAATCCCTCGTCTTGGTCTAGATCTGTTTTCTCCAGGGACAAGTCGGTGAGGAGTGGGTTGGTCCTTTGATGCAAACCAAACAGGGTTGCTAGGTTCGGTTTTTGGATCGGACGGTCCAGGAACAACTCCGCAACGCAAACCAAACAGGTTATAAATGTTTTACCATGTGAATTATCATTCATCATGTCTAGATCCTAGAGTACTTCTCACTTTGTCAAGTTCCTAAGCATTTGTAAATTAGTGTTTGTGGGATACATGTTGTTCCAGTATCTTTGTAGCAATATATATTTACTACATTTAGCTAGAGTGATGGTCCCATGATGTTACTACGTGTGGACTTGTGGTCATAAACAGGGGCTGGGAGTGAAAAGATCTTCTCAGAAGAGAGAAGAAAATTGTTATTCCTAGCTACAAGAACAATGTCAATGGAATGTTCTGAGTGTAACATCCTCATTTTCAAAATCCAAAATCATATGTATTTTGGCATTTGCATTTTCACAAAATTCACTAAAACTAAAATTTTGAAAATAAGAATGTTACATTTAATTTTAAAGTTCTAAATCAATATTTGTACAAATAATTATTTAAGAAGTCAAATGAATTATTTAATTACTTTGAACTTAGATTGTGCAAATAATTTATTTTTAAATATGAAAAGAGCATGTGGGTTTGAATTTTATTAAAGAAAAATATTTCAATTCTAGCATTTTGGTCCGATCTGTTCTCTCTTTCTCTTGCATGTGGGCCCTGCATTTCTCTCTCTTACTCCTTGGACCGACTAGTCATTCTCTCTCTTGTTCTGTTCCTCTCCATCCACTCTGTTTCCTACGCCGGGGAACATCAGGGAGATGGCGGAAGCTTCGAGCGCGTTTGGATCCTTGGCTAACTCAGCTCAAACTCCTCTCCCATTACACATTGCCCATCAATGCCATTGAATCCCTTGATTGTTGGCGCCTGGCGGTTTCCATCCTTGCTTGATGGCGAAATTAAAGCCTTCGTTTCCTAATCCCATCCCTAATTCTCTCCTTAATCCCCTCATTCTCCTCCTCAAAGCCGCCGGCCACCCCTTCTCCCTCCCCTTGCTGCCTTGCTCCAGGGCCGACCAGGTGAGCTCCTCCTTTTCCTCTCCTTCCTTCCCCTCTCAACGCTGCACCACCCTGAATCCATTTTGGCCGTCGCCTGCAGTCAACATCGCCAGGGCTACCGGGAATTTCTTGCTGCGCCGACCTCCTGGGAACCCATTTTCGCTGTCGTGTACTGGACATCGTTGCCGAGGAAGTCGGATTTGGACACCGACGCCATCTTCCCCATCCGTGGCCGCCATCAGCCTCTCCACTGCATCGTTGTCTCTTCTCGGTAATTTCTCTTTCTCTTAGTCTCCTCTTCATCCGTAGGCGTCGTAGGATCTATCCCCTTGGCGGGAGAATTAGTTGGTTAACACTCAATTGGACGAAGGGGCAAAAATTGACACTCAATTGGACTCACATTTTACTGATGACACTGTGGCAACGAATTGATTCACGTAGTGACATTTTCACCTATTTCCACCGTTTTTTCCTACTTTCCTCCCTTTTCAGCTCTAATCGGACCGTTTTGCCCTTGCTCTGCTCTGACCGAGCTTGGCTCTGACATCACAGATTAATGTTTACAGAATGAGACAAGACAAACCGTGTCCATCCTTATTGCTTATACCTATGGATCCATACGAACCATGATTGGTTCGCCCCATGATCAAGATCTTATCATAAGATTGGGATTATGACTTGTCAAAACTGGTGTTCTAAAAATGTACAGAATATTTGGAGTAGTAAAAGGGAACGACGGTGAAGGGCATCCCGCCCAAAGACTGGACGAGGAGGCGACGGCGGTCTTGTCCCCGTAGCGCCACCGGCTCGAGGTTGAGGTAGGCGTGGCGCCGCGGGCATGCTCATCGGCCTCACCGGCGGCGAGAGCTTCGGCAGCAGGCGTACCTGCAGCGTGAACCCTCGCCGACGACCCATGCCTCCACGTTGTCGGTCTCGGTTGAGGCGGCGTTGACGCAGCAGTTAAGGGGCGGGGAGGTGAGCCCGGCGGAGCGATCGGCTACGTCGGCCGTCTTGTGAGTAGAGGCGTCGTGGGCGATTGAGGCGGCGCGGAGGGCGAGGAGGCGGCGTTGGCGGCTAGAGAAGAGGATGAGAGGGTAGGACGAGCGAGCCGGCACGACGACGAGCGGTGGGATCGAACCAAATGGTGCGGCTCGGTCAAAGCTCGGTCAGAGCAGAGCAAGGGCAAAACGGTCCGATTAGAGCTGAAAAGGGAGGAAAGTAGGAAAAAACGGTGGAAATAGATGAAAATGTCACTACGTGAATCAATTCGTTGTCACAGTGTCACCAGTAAAATGTGAGTCCAATTGAGTGTCAATTTTTGCCCCATTGTCCAATTGAGTGTTAACCAACTAATTCTCCCCCCCTTGGCTGATTCGGCCATAGCTACCCATGAGAGCACCGCCACCGCCACCGTTCCCCTTCTCCTTCTCAACTACGGTGACGCCGACCGTCGCAGCCGTCCTCCTCGTCGGGTGTTCATGTTTCTCCCGCGATCCTCGTGGTTCCCCAATCCTTGTGTACCCCCTGGCCATCCCCATCTTGCCTCCGTTCGGTCGCTCCGCCGCATCGAGCCGCTTTCTCCATGGCTGCCCCTGCTGCCGTCCTTCTGCGGCTAAGCCAAGGGCACTAGAGGGATCCCCACGACTTGTAGCACCTGCGCCGCACCGCGACGCTGGTTGCCGCCATTCAACGTTGCCGTCGACGGCCGCATTTCATTCTGCTGCACCTGCAGCCGCGCCGTGGGCTCCTTGCCGCTGCTGCTGCCTCCGTTGACCGCTGTTGCATCCTGTTGCGTCGCCGGCCACCTTCTGCAGCAATCGCCGCCGCCCTTGGCTGAAGCCAGCGCTGCCCCCGCAAGCAACGCCCTCCATCCCCTCTGTTCTCTCTTTTCCTCAAGCCGTGGAACAAGCTAGTGGGTCCCATAGTTCAGCCACGGTGGAGACTAGCAGTGCAGATCACTATTTTGTACATGGATCTGACATCCTTCCAATGGCCACCAAAAATTCATTTTTCATCTGATTCCACTCAAATAAATTTCTGGAGTCATTTCAAATCAAGACCTAGCTCCCAGTAAATTTTCATAATTTTCTGAATTTATTTAGTTTTCTATTTGTTTGAGGCATGATAATTATTGTTATGTTCATATCTCTTATTATATAAGTTCAAATTCAATGAGCGAATCTTCACATGCTTAGAAAAATATAAACTACTGCTGTAAAATTTTTTATGAATGTTTGAAATTATTATTTATTTTCTGCACTTATTTGGATGTATGTTTATCAGTTGTTTTTCATGCGTTAGAAACAAGTGAAGTCGACGCCGTCGCTGTCCAGCAGGAAATAGAGCTTCTCATCTCAGATCAAGATAAGTGTTGAACATATTACTCCTATGTTTGTAAATAATTTTACTAGAGATTGATACCCTTGCATGCTATGTTTAAATTAAAAAAGCTATTTGGTTAGATTGATTAGCTAAAAGCCACCTAAATAATTAATTTATTAAAATATATTCCTTGCTTCCCTAGTATATTAAATCTGTTAAATATTGCCAACATCCTTGTTGTTAGATTCATTATTCATGCTTAGTGTTGCTCCGTAGATGTTTAATCCGTATGATGATCGTTATTCTATTCATGTCAAAATGCTTGATTTGCATCCATGGTTTTTAAAGGATAGTCGGTGCTGTCATGTTTTTGTAAAATAGGATAGTGGGTGCTATTTGTGGGCAAATATTTTTGCAAAACCTTGTTTGGGGTGGATGGTTGCAAGGTAGGTGCAACAAGCACAAGACTACGGCCAGTGTGTGAACCAGCCCAATCCTTAACAACTGATTCCTTGAGGCAGATCGAACTAAGTATAACCATGTGACCACGAGTTCCTATTATGGTACGGACCTGGTTGAGTACTCTTCGATCTCATAGATTGGGCATTCCATTCGGTGGAGTAGACAGTAGATGCTAGTTCTATTGGCCATTGGGGGGACTTCTGGCTCGAGCAGATCGTACCTTCTAGCGGTGGAACCTTAGCAGGGGTGCCTGGCTAAGAGCTAGTTGATTAAAAGCCTTATGGTGGTTCACTTGTGAATCACCTCTCATGGGTAAAGCGTACAATCTCTGCAGAGTGTAAAACTGTCATGACAGTTGTGCCCACGGCCAAGGGCAGACAACGAGTGCTGCCTTAATGGTACTTCTTATCTATTTTTTTTAAAACATCGTTTTAAAGGTAAAACCATGATTACAGTCATGAGTTTTAGTTTTTTTTCTTCACAGTAGTCGCTGTGAGGGATGATGTGACATCCCAAAATTTCAGCATAAAATTTTTTCGTGGTTTTGATTTGCAGTGTGCATACATGATCATTGCTATTTCCATGTTAGCAACGGGTCCACTTATAACTGTCGCTAAAAAGAGATTAAAATTGAATGTTATGTGTATAGAAGTCATGCACATAGGTGGAAATGAATAAGGATGAGTTAAGCGTACAATTTTCAGAAATATATTGTTTATCTCAAGGAATGAATTAGAGAATAAAAGCTTATAAAAGCTATGTAGGAATTTTGATAGAAATATAAATACGGCAAATAATAAACAAATTGTAGATTTGGAATCAGCATAATTTTGTAGATCTAAAGGTATTTTTCTAATAATTTTCTGAGGTTGAAATCCTTTCAAATCAATAAAAGTGCTAAAAGAATGTTTATATTTTTCATACAATAAATATTTATAAAATGGAAAAACCAAGCCTTTTTTCAGAATCCTTGTACCTTTTTGAGTCCAGGGGTATTTTTATTTTATTTTTCTAAGCTACCAATGATTTTCTAGCATTTTTCTAGCCCTTAAACCCATTAATACACCTGCTGTAAAATCAAAAATTCAACAAAAAGGGCAGAACATGTTTTCCCCTTGAGAGCACGCCCTGTTAGAATATGTTTTCGACGTATCCGCTGCAAACATTGACCGAGCCACTGGCATATCTACGCGCACGAGCATTGCGTGTCCCAGGCCAAGCTGTTGCATGGCTCCTAAACCTATCTGCATACTGAATGCCGCCAATCCTCACTACTCGTGCACCGATTTCACCTCGCCGTGCCAACGCTTGGGTGAGAAACGATGCGAGGGCAGTATACTCGCTCCGACCGCGATCTCTCTCCCCCATGAGCTTCGCCAGTGTGCAGGGATCCCCGGCGAGCCTCCGCCATTGCCGAACGTCTACCGATGAGCCCAAATTCCTATTTCCCCCTATTTCCAACTGCCACAGCCAATTCTGGCAATTGCGGGCATGTGTTCCAAATTGCTCCAATTGCTTGCACCCACGAGCTTCTTAGAGCCTTCATGCATCTTCTCCAAGCTATGTGCTATCCAATTTTAGGCTCTCGCCGTCGCTGCCACCTAGAGTTCTAGAGCTCACGTCGCCAGCACACCACAAACCGATCTGATCAAAGCCAACGCTACCCTTAGCTATCTCATGACCCTAGGAAGCTTCTACACTCATAAGACCAAGCATAAGTGCGCCGGAGCATCGCCGCGCTAGGGCCATCCTCCGCTCGAAGCTGTGACACATGGTTGGTCTGCTGCTAACATGTTCTCTACAAATTGATGGCACAATCATGTTCTTCTTGAATCCTAGATTCTCCTTGACTTGCCAATTTGGCCCCAAGCTTACTAGAGCGCGCCATCCTATCATGCCTTGCCCTATAACTTCGATGAGCAATCACCACTGCTCTAGAACTACCCAAGCCGTACCATGTCCGCCAATATGTTTGTAACAATTCCTAGACCACCACCATGTCTTCCCTTAGCTGAAACCAATCCCTCATCACCGAATCCATGTTGCCCTGCCGCCTAGCTCTGCTTCGAGCTCGCCCCCAGCCAAATTAGCGCCGCCCGAGCATGAACAAGCTTGGACTTGGGAGCCCCTCGGATCCTAGATCCCATTCCCGGAGGTTTCGAAGCCTAAGGACCACTGGCTCATCCGCAAGTGTGCGCTGGAGAGATCGTTGGAACAGTACACGCGCGGAGGAGAAACAGATATAGAAGAAGGCTGGTTTTTAGTAAACCGCTGGTTTTCTCGGTTTTCACAAAAGTGACTGGTTCACCTAGTTTTAGGTCAATTTTATTAATGCTTCCAAAAGGGAAAATGTTTAGAATAAAAAAATACATTTAAATACGAATTTTTCCATATAAGGATATGTTGGGGAAAGTACGTGGCCCATGAAGGCTCGGCCCACTTACTTACCCGTGGCCCCACAGGAGGCAAGCTTGGGGCCAGCAAGCTCGAGCCCGAGCTTGGTAAGCTCGAACCCGAGCTTCCCCGCCTTGGAAGCTCAGGCCTCTTGCTTCCTCCGGGCTTTGGAGGTTCAAAGGAACAGGACCCGAGGCAAATCGTGCCGCGCCATGACAGATATGCCGGGTCCTCGAGTCGCTAAGAATTAAATGCGCCTTTGACTGCATCGAGGCAGCGCGGTAACCGATGGGTTGGCGGCCGGTCCCGTCAACCGCCCGCATAGGCAAAGACACGTGCTGACCGGTAGCGGTCCGACGCGGTGATCGGGAGATTACACTCGATTACCCTGTGGATTTCGTACGCTACCGGCGTGGTAAAAAGGCAACGACTAATTCAACGGACCAGCGCAAGCTACAGTAGCCGGAGGGCGCCTATAAAGGGGCGTATAGGCCACAACGAAGAGACACCCCGCTTTCGCATACACACAGCTCATTTGGAAGATAGCTACTGTAGAACAGGAGCACTTACACTCTCGTAGGAGCTCTAGTTCCGGGCGGTAGTTCTCGCGATTCGTAATGGCAGAGGAACACACACACAGTGCCTTGAGCACTTATTGTACTCGAGGCCCGGGCTTCCCAAAGCCCGGACTTCACCCCCTTGTACTCGTTTAAGCTCGGCATTAAACGAAGACTGGACGTAGTGCTGTTATCCCGCAATGGAGGCATGAACCAGGATAAAAACATTCGTGTCACCACCCCCAGCGATCCGGTCTCAACGTGTCCGACCGCGTCGGGACTAGGTATTTTCCTTCAGCAGCGGCGCAAGCGGCGGGCCGATTCGAGGAAAGGGCCGCCAACCGCACCCTCTTTCCTTGCTTATTGGCGCCGCGGAGGCTCGCCTCCCGGTCGCCGACAGCTAGCGCCCACCGTGGGGCCCGATTGCAGTCTTCTTCCCTCGATCGAGTCGAGGATGGCCTTGTTGTCTTACGACGACATTGATACCATGGACCTCAACTACGACGATCGCGACGATCTCGACGACGTCGACGAGTCGTATGAGGAGTGGCAGGCTGGTGTCCTCGCCGGAGCTCAGTCCGACGAGATGGAGGTGGAAGCAACACCCACCTCGGGAGTAGCTGTTCACTCCCCAGCTTTGCCCGGCCAAGCCGGCACTTCGCTGACTCACGTCATCGAAACCCTCATGGAGGGACTAGAGGCACCGCCACCGGTGCAAGATCGGACGGACCGCAAGACGCTGTCGCGCCCGAGGAGAACGATCTGCCTGCGGCGCAATCGGGCGCCTCGCCCTTCAGTGGTGGCAATGATGGACCGCATGAGCCCATGGTAGTTGAAGGTGCCGATGGCACCGCCTCCGTGGGCGACACCGACATGTCTCCTTCGCGGGAGCCTGCCTCACGTCATGTCTTTGCGGCGTCGAGCGGAGCGACTTCAAGACCAGCCACGCGTCTTGACCGAAGCGGAGAGCACCAGCGGCGTGAGGCCGCTCGGAGCCTCTTCGCTGGGTTAGTCGGGCAAACCCTGGCAGACATCCGTCGTAGGCCTGCTGGCCCGACGCCTGCCATGCGCGCAATCGCCTACCATTACTGTCACCAACCCAGTGCTGCATAATCAGCAAAGGGTTAAGGCGATTGCCCAGGTCATGCGTGACCTGGAGAAGGACCCGTGAGGGTTCACCATGGCCGACCTAGGCGCCGCAGTTGCTGACGGCCTAGAAGAGCTCGCTGGGGATCTCGGCGAGCACCTCTAGGCCCAGTCGCACGCTAGTAGCTCCTCGAGGCGGCGCGGCCAGAGCGTTCGGTCGTGCCGACAGGCATCCACGTTCACAGCGGACGGCGCTCCCCAGCGCACCTCGGGCGGAGTCTTTTCCCGCCTCGGGCCGCTTCCAGGCGGGAGGCCGCCCGTTGGAAACAACGGGGCCGCCCCATGATGCCCGGCCTTCTCCCGAGCTTTGCGCGAGGCCCCATGGCCTCGCAAGTTCAAGCTCGGGAACATCGAGAAGTTCGACGGGAGCAAGAATCCCGACGAATATCTCACTGTCTATACTACCGCCATCCTGGCCGCAGGCGGTAATGAGGCCGTAATGGTCAACTACTTTCCTACCGTCTTGGAGGGGATGGCCCGAACCTAGCTGTTCAACCAGCGTCGAGGTTCGATACGCAGTTGGGAACAGCTGCATGAGGCGCTCCAGACAAACTTCCAAGGCTGTTCCACGCGCCATGGAAAGCCCCAGGACCTCAAGCTTGTGGTCCAAAGGGCAGGAGAGGGCCTCAGGACTACGTCCGCAGGTTCGTCCAGGTGCGCAACACTATTCCGTCGATCTCCGACGAGGCCATCGTTGAGGCCTTCAAGGAGGGAGTACGGAATACCCGTTTCACCGAGGAGCTTGAGCTCCATCCGGTCCATACCGCAGCCGATTTATTTCATGCTGTGGAAGGATACATCAATGCCTCCGAGGCGGTGGAGCACAAGAGAGGGAGGACGGAGGAGAAGGCGGCAGCCCGAACGGGCACAGACGCCAAGAAGGGTGACGCCGAGAAGAAGAAGAAGAAGAAGAAGAAGAAGAAGAAGAAAGAGCCTGCCGTCCCCACCTACGTCGCGGCGGTAGAGCCCGAGAGGCCCGCTCCTCTGAAGGCCGCCTCGCGCGCCACCCGCCCGGCAGTGGCGGAACGGCCGGGCATCGCTAGGGCAGGGCGAGCTCCTCACCACGACCTCGACCGCCCAGGCTAACCTTCGAACAACCGCATCGCTTTCTCCATCGGCGAAGACGCCATGACTGCATGAATCGCTGGACGTGGGCCGCGCGGTTGGAGGACTTCTATGCCGGGCGTGGCCCCATATCCGAGCTCCCCGATTATGGGGTGTCGGACGACCGGGCGCCTCAGGGCGCCCATGGCGATGCCTTCCAGGAGGCTCGCGCACACATCGCTGTGATCTTCGGCGGCGCTTCCTCCTTCAGTTCGCGACGCGAGCTTAAGGCCGCTGCCCGAGAGGTTTACCACCTCGAGAAGGGTAAGCCCGGAGACGCACCTCCGCGGTGGTCTCATCAGTCGATCACTTTCTCCGGGGATGATTGTCCCTTCGGAATGACCAGGTCTCAGCGCTTACCGCTGGTGCTCTGTCCCACCATCAGCAACACGCGAGTCGATCGCGTGTTGGTGGATGGAGGGAGCTCCCTGGACATCGTCACTACTCAGGTTCTTGAGCAGATGCAGGTCCTGCGGTCCAAGATCAAGGATATAGCCATTTCCTTCCACGGTATTGTCCCTGGGTCGTCCCTACAGCCGATCGGGCAAATCGTGCTGCCCGTGACGTTTGGGACCCCCCAGAACTTCCGGACGGAGTATGTCTCCTTCGAGGTGGTGGACTCCGAGCTACCATACAACGCCATCCTTGGACGCCCCGCGCTGTCCATGTTCATGGCAGCCACCCACCATGGGTACCACTGCCTGAAGATGCCGGCCCCTCACGGGGTCATCACGATCAAGGGCAGCCACAAGGCCGCGATGGCCTGTGATGAGAGCGCCTTGGCCATGGTTGGACAGCTCACCGAGCATGGCCCGGCCAAGGCCGAACGACCGCCAGTCCGCCCCAAGGTGGCCCTGCAGCCGCAGGAGCCTACCAAGGAAGTCCCCCTCTCCGAGGACGACCCAGCCAAGGTTGTCCACATAGGGGTCAACCTTGAGTCCAAATAGGAACTCGAGCTCGTCACCTTCCTCCGGGCTAACGCAGACGTGTTCGCGTGGGAACCGTCCGACATGACCGGAGTCCCAAGGGAGGTTATCGAGCACAGGCTAGCTGTCCAGCCTGACAAAAAGCCTGTCAGACAGGCCCTACGGCGCTTCCTAAAGTGGAAGGCCGACATCATCCAGGAGCAACTCGGCAAGCTCCTCCAAGCCGGCTTCATCCGAGAGATCGAGCATTCCGACTGGCTCGCTAACCCAGTCGTCGTGAAGAAGAAGGGCGGGAAGTGGTGAATGTGCATCGACCATCGCGACCTCAACGCCGCCTGCCCCAAGGATAATTTCCCCCTGCCGCGCATAGACCAACTGGTCGACGCAACGGCGGACTCGGCACTCATGAGCTTTCTGGACGCCTACTCCGGCTATCACCAGATCGCGCTGGCAAGGGAAGACGAAGAGAAGACTGCCTTCGTGACATCTTTTGGTACCTTCTGCTACACGACCATGTCCTTCGGTCTAAAGAACGCGGGAGCCACGTTCCAGCGACTAATGCAGAAGACGGTCCCTGATCAGATAGGGCGCAATGTAGAGGTCTACGTAGACGATGTTGTTGTAAAAAGCAAAGTCCCACGGACCAGGTGACCGACCTTCAGAAAACTTTTGCTAATCTTAGAAAGCATCAAGTTAAGCTGAATTCTGAAAAATGTGTCTTTGGTGTCCGGTCTAGGATGTTGCTCAGCTACGTGATAGGAAAGGCGAGCATCGGGACAAACCCCAAGAAAATCGAGGCCATCGAGAATATGAGGTCGCCAACCTGCACCAAGGAGGTGCAAGCCCTCACCGGGCGGATCGCGGCTCTTAGCAGATTCATATCTCGTCTCGGCGAGCTCAGAGCACCTTTCTGCAAGATCCTGCGCAAGCACGATGGTTTCGAATGGACAGAGAAAGCCGAGGCCGCTTTCAGCGAGCTAAAACGTTACCTGTCCACGTCTCCCGTCCTAGCCACGCCAAATCTCGGGGAAGATCTACTCCTCTGCTTGGCAGTTGCCCCCAGTTGTGAGTCTTGTACAGATTAGCGATCGGCGCAAGGGCAAGCAAAAATTGTCTACTACATAAGCGAGGTACTGCATAGACCTAAGGAGCGATACCCCGAGGTCCAGAAACTCTTATACACCTTGCTTATGGCCTCGCGAAAGTTGCGTCACTATTTCCAAGCCCATCCGATTACGGTCCCAACAAGCTTCCCGCTAAGGGATATCATTCGAAACCCCGACGCAAACGGGAGGATCGCAAAGTAGGCAGTCGAGCTTGGTGAATTCGACATCAAGTTCGTACCCCGAACAGCGATCAAATCCCAAGTCATGGCCGACTTCTTGGCTGAGTGGACCGGCCCGGCCGACCCTCCGGTAGGCTCGCCCGAGCTCACAAGCCAAGAAGCGCACTGGACCATGTTTTTGATGGGTCGCGCCAATTCGAGCGATTAGGCTGCGGGTTTGTTCTCATCTCCCCCCAAGGAGAACAAATTCATCATATAGTCTGACTCCATTTTTTTCAAGAACGAACAATGCCGCAGAGTGAAGGCCTTCTAACCGCCTACGAAAGCATGCAATTGTGTTTCGCATAAAAGCGACTAACAATGAAAGGGGATTGAAGTTGGTCGCCCGCTGTAAACAAGGAGTTTCGGTGTTGCGACGACTCAATGGCGCGACATTTGATGAAGTGAGAAAGCGGAGAAACACTTCACGAACTTCGAAGTGTGTTACGTTCCCAAACTGGCTAATAGCCTGACCGATAAGCTCGCGAAGCTTGGCTCCTCACAACAAACCGCCCCGGCGGGGGTGCTCGTGCAGCACCTACTAAAGCCCTCTATTCTCTCTGGAGAGGAGGCCCCCGAGAAGACGGTTGCCTCGACCCAAACGATCGGTACCGTTTCGTTCTTAGAGCAGCGCAACACCTGGATGACGCCATTCGTCTAGTTCTTGACACATGGGACACTGCCACAGGACACAGCCGAGAAATCCCAGCTCCAAAGACAAGCCCGACCTTACCGATTACTCGGAGGCTTGTTGTACCGAAGGGGTTCTAACGGCGTATTTTGCAAGTCGTGACCGAGAGGAAGACAAATTTCTCCTCCAAGACATCCACGACGGGATCTGCGGGGCCCATGCCTCTTTCCGAGCCCTAGTTGGAAAAGCCTTTCGCATGGGTACTCTTCGCCCTTGCATTGACCGACGAAGAGAGCTAGTGTGCGTTCGCATGACCGCCAATATCATGCCCGGTGTCCCACCACCGCATACGAAGCCGCAGACTATCCCGCTAACTCGCCATTCTCAACATGGGGAATGGACATACTTGGTCCGTTCCCCAGAGGCCTAAAGGGCTGCACGCACCTGTTCGTCGCCATCGACACTTTCACTCAGTGGATCGAGGCCGAACCAGTGTCGAGCATATCCGCCCAAACGACCAAGAGGTTCCTTAGGAACAGCATCGTGACCAGGTTTGGCGTCCCGAGTAAGCTGATCGCTGACAACTGGACACAGTTCACAAGTGAGCTATTGCAGGATTACTGTGAAGAGCTCGGCATTAAGGTCGCCCTAGCTTCGGTAGCTCACCCACAGAGTAATGGTGCAGCCGAATGCGCAAATGGGCAGATCATGCAGGGCATCAAGCGCCGAGTATACGACGCTCTTGCCGAGCAACGTCACAACTGGGTAGAAGAGCTACCCTCGGTGGTTTGGGCAGCCCGGACAACCTCCAATCGGGCTACCGGAGAAACCCCATTCAGGCTCGTATACGACTCGGAAGCGGTCTTACCCTCCGAGCTAAGACTTGGTTCAGTTTGTGTTGATTTTGCAGGTGAAATCGACAACGACGAGGAACGACTGTTGGATCTCGACCTATCCGAGTCCTGCCGCGAGCAAGCACTACTGCGAGTGGCAGCATACCAGCAATCCCTACGGCGTCACGCGGCTAAAAAGGTACAAACCCGGACCTTGCAAGTTGGTGACCTAGTTCTAAGACGAGTTCAGAACCTGGCTCATGCCAACAAGCTCACCCCAAGATGGGAAGGCCCGTACACGGTCGTATCAGCCACACGCCCGGGGGCTGTAAGACTGGCAATGCCGGACGGTAAAGTCCTCAACAGTTTCTAGAACATCGCTCAACTCTGGAGGTTCTACGCCTGAGCAAAGGTCGTAAGTCTCCTTTCCCTCCCCACTTTTATCCTATTTTGTCCATCTATACAAACCCTAGATAGCCCTAAGCTAACCCCGGTGACCTAAACCTATGATCGGGCTTGGGAGAAAGCCCAGGCTGTTTCAATTCACATCGGCAGAATAGTGGCTACGCAGAAGCTAACCCCCGGGATCCCCCTTGCACACGGATAAGCCGATATCCATCGCACCACGCAAGGTCCCGCGCGGGCACACGCTTTCTGGCCCTACATCATAAGCCCGCACAAAATCGTCACAGCCCGGGATAACTCTAGAGTCCAGCACTCTGCTCCTCAAACGGAGCAAGTGCCACAAGCTCCGTTCCAGGGATACGGTCTCTCTAAGCCACGCCCGGGCTTCTCCCGTGGCTTCGATCGTGGCTCGGGGCTAGTGTCGATTTTTCAAAATTGATCCTCTAAGCCACGCCGGGCCTCCTCGAAGCTTCGGACATGGCTCGGGGCTAGGGTCGATTTTTAAAATTGATCTCTCTAGCCACGCCTGGGGCTTCTCCTCGGCTTCGGACATGGCTCGGGGCTAGGGTCGATTTTTCAAAATTGATCTCTCTAAGCCACGCCGGGCTTCTCCTCGAAGCTTCGGACATGGCTCGGGTTAGGTCGATTTTCAAAATTGATCTCTCTAAGCCTCGCCGGGCCTCTCCTCGAAGCTTCGGACATGGCTCGGGGCTAGGGTCGATTTTTCAAAATTGATCTCTCAAACCACAACCGATCTTCCGTCGAACCGTAAGCTCGGTCGTGGCTCGGGGCTAGGGTCGATTTTTCAAAATTGATCTCTCAAACCACAACCAACCTTCTGTCGAACCAGAAGCTCGGTCGTGGCTCGGGGGCTAGGGTCGATTTTTCAAAATTGATCTCTCCAAACCACAACCGATCTTCTGTCGAACCAGAAGCTCGGTCGTGGCTCGGGGACTAGGTCGATTTTTTCAAAGGGTCGATTTTTTCGAAGGGTCGATTTCTTAAAAGTTGATTCTCCAAGGTTAGATACCCAGACAAGGACTTCCGATCTCCTCTAAGCCACGCCCGAGCTTCTATTCAGAAGCTCGGCCATGGCTCGGGGGCTAGGATCGGTAGGACTATACTGCGCTTTTCAATCTTTTCTTGCCTATACAACTACTTGTGATCGTTCGCACATAGGAAAGAAGACAAAGACAAAAGGGAGCAGCAACAACCACGAAACAGTTTTATTGAAAAGACTTTGAAATGGCTTACAAAGCCAGTTACAACAAATCCTCAGCGGAGGCGCGCCACATTGCCCCGACAACCTCATCGGCCACCTCGGCAAGCGCCGGGGCAGCCTCGATCAAAGCCGCGGTGGTGGCAGCGTCGCGGGCACAGGCACTGACTAGCGTCTCCACGAGCGGATCAAAAGCCCTGCGGAGCCGCGGGACGACTTCAACCAGCGCTTCAACCCTGGCGACGTCGCGAGCGCGCGCCTCCTCCTCCGCGAGCTCGGCCATGGCGAGGTCAAAATCCGCCCAAAGCTCCGCCAACTCCGGATCGCAAGCCATGAAAGCAGGAGGAGAAGGAGGTGTGGAAGAAAGAAGACTGGAATAAGAAGTGGCCGCCGCATCGGTCTCTTTTATAGCGAGTTCGAAGCCACGCGATCCTGGGAGTAATGGCGTCGGGAAGCGATTCAAAGACGCAGGCTGTTTCCAAGACTGAACGCGAATGTCTCTTGGGACATGGCGCAAACAGTCAAGACAACGATCGGCATTCCAGGGAGACGGTAAACCGAAGGAAAAGAGTCAAAACAAGTTAACTGCATTAATCAAAAGTATTTACAAGGGCGAGCCGGGTTACTACCCAACAAAAAGGAAAAAGTTGAAAAAGGCCTACGGCTTAGGCTGACACCTGAGCTGGCGAAGCTCGGCCAACAACTCATCATGTTGGCCCTGAAGATCGAGGAATTCCTTCTCTCCAGCCCGAGCAGTATGCATCTTGACTCGCAGGGCTTCATTGGCCGCCTTCAAGTCCTGCATGGCATCCCGGTGGGTCTTCAGCAGATCCTCCGTCGCGGCCGCAGCTGACTTCGTCCGGGAGAGCTCTGTGGCGAGGAGGTCGCGCTCCTCCACTGCGCGAGCTACCTCAGCATCACGGGACGCCTCCACCGACCGGAGGTGCCCTTCGAGCTCGGTGGCGCGGTCACGTTCGGCCGTAAGGGCCTCCAGCGCCTGGCGCGAAACTTCCCCGGCGTCATCCTGCGTCGCGGCTAGGGTCTTTTCCGCCGCCGCGACTCGAGCTTCCAGAGCCACTGCCTGGACTAAGCCCGAACGAGTTTCCTCAAGCTCGGCGCGTGCGGTATTGGCCTGCTGTCGCCAACGCGAGCCATCCGCCTGCAGGGCTTCTCGTTCAACAGCATGCTTAGCCCCAAATGAGCAAGCAATGCCAACGACCTCGCGGTAGAACTGCACCAAGAGGATGGGCTAAGGGAAAAAGAAAAACCAAAGCGGGGTCAACCAAGCAATAAAAGCCAAGCTCGGAGACACTTACCTGCATAGTGGCGCCTGAATTCACGACTTCATCTTGGGCTGCGAACGCCCCTAGGCGGCGGCATACACAACTGGTGGCCCGAGCTATCGCCCAAGCCACTCGGCCCTTTGGCCGATTCCTCTACAGGCCCGGCCGAGCCTCCCGCAGGTTCGGCCACCTCTTCTACAGGACCGGCTGGGCCTCCCGCAGGCTCGGCCACCTCTTCTGCAGGCCCGGCCAAGCCTCCCGCAGGCTCGGCCACTCCTTCCACAGGCTCGGCCGAGCCTCCCGCCGGCTCGACCACTTCTCCCGCAACCTCGCGAGCTCCTCCTGACGGCTCAGTTGATTCCCCTATGAGCCCAGCAGCACCTACGGCATGAAGGCACGGCTCGGGGGGTAAATCAGTTTGCACCGTGGCATCCACCATCGGCCCTTCCCCATTCGGTTCGCCAGCCACTCCTCGAGCGATTGGCCCGGGACTGGCCGGAGCCAGATGGAATCTTGCCGGCTCCATGCGGCGAGCGAGAGGTGGTGCTCAACCCACGCTGGTGTCGCCGAGATCCATCCCGAGACAACCAACGGAGCCACGCTCACAGCTTCACCGGGACGACGCTGGCGGCCGTGATGACCCGGACGGGCCAGTCCTAGCCGAGGAGGAGGGTGTTGCTTGCGTCCAGCGGGGGAACGGGTGTATTACTCCTGTCGAAGAACTCCTGAATGCCGCGGAGGTCGATCGGACGCCACCCGGTCGAGATCCGTCCCTCAACACGGAGCGGCGCCAGGCGCTCGGTGCCGTCATAGGTCTCCACCTTCACAAGCACGGCCCGGGGGCGCACGTCCTTGCGCGCCACCAACGGAAGGACAAAGGGCCCCGAGCCCCGGGGCCCGAATTTGCCTTTAACGGGGTCGTTCTCCTGGGCGACCTCCTCCGGCAGCACCGGGATGAGTTCCCCCAC
Source organism: Olyra latifolia (assembly GCA_036346145.1). Classification (NCBI taxonomy): domain Eukaryota; kingdom Viridiplantae; phylum Streptophyta; class Magnoliopsida; order Poales; family Poaceae; genus Olyra; species Olyra latifolia. Next base: position 60,192,325 of record CM070525.1, read on the forward strand.
TTGGGGAGACAGTGCGACTGAGAACCAAGGAAAAATCAGGGCACGATCGGCTCAAGGGCCATGACAAATAAAGAAAGGAGATAAGAAAAACCAGCAAGCACGAGTGACTTACGTGTGAGCTTGACGTCCGTCTCGGCCAACGTATCGTCCGAATCATCGTCATTTAGCACCACCGACGCTCTTCTGGGCGGCCGAAAGCATCTCGCGTCTTGGCCGGATCCCGAGCCGGGAACCTCGGCCGGTTTGGATCGGGGACGGAGTCAGTGGCTCGAGGCGCCTGCCGCCACACAAGAGCGGCCTTGCCCGGGAAGCGACCGGCTGGTTTCTTCAAAGGCGGTCGCTGTTCTCGGCCGTTCCTTTCCGCGGGCCGAGCCCGCGTCGCCACCGGCGGCCGAGCTAGCAGCTCCTGAAGTCGCCGCCGACGCCGGCACGGTGGGCCTGGATCCCGCTCCTGCTTCCCTCTGAAAAAACAAGTCATGAGACGTCAGCCCACGCCCACAAGAAAACCGCTTCCAGGAGCGCCTAAGCCTGCAGAAACACGTACCTCGTCCAGGACGTTGCGGACGCCCGAGCCTGATGGCACGTTGTGGTTTGCGGGCAAAAGAAGCCCCACGGCCCGGGCCACGTCATCTTGGGGCAAGGCTGCAAAAGAAAAGAGCGGGAACATTACAAACGCGCCTGAAGGAAAGCTCGGGCAAAGGACTGCAAGATCGAGAACAAAGACTTTCGGGAAGTGCCTTCGCGGGTGAGATCGTCCCAGCCGCAGATCTCAAAGAAGGGGCGAACTCATTTCCTCAGCGGGCTCACCCGGTGCCTGGTGAAGTCGGCTATGATGTTGTAGCCGTTGAGCCCCCGGCTGGCAAGATCTCGAATCTTGGCCGCCAAGGCGACCTCCGCTGGCTCCAGTGAGGGTCGGGGCATCGTCACCTTCCCGGGGCTCGCATTCGCGAACCATAATCGGCAGTCATCAAACATCTTGGCGTAGTACCACCGCGACGCCCACCCCCCGATGTTCTCCTTGGCTTTGAACACCGGGTACGAAGGCTTCATGTCGCGGCGGAGCTTGAAGTAGGCGCACCCCGCCACATTGTTTCCGCCGGTCGTGGTCAGCTCGTAGAAGTGGAGGAAGAGGCTGACCGACGGCTCCACCCCGACGAACGCCTCACAGAGGTGCGCGAAGATCGTCAGGAACAGGATTGAGTTAGGATTGAGGTTCACCAACTCGATCCCGCACTGGGCCAAGACGGCGTCGACAAACTCGGACTCCGGAACCTGGAGCCCATGAACTGCAAAGAGCTCGAAGCAAACGAACTCCTTGCTCTCGGACGTAGGGACCGCCTCTTTGCAGGCCACCCTCCATCCGCCGACCTCGACGAAGCCGGCGGCTTCCAGCCCCTTCAAGTCATCCTCGGTAAGGAGGCTCCGTGTGAAAGGTGCCATCAGAAAAGGAAGGATCGGAGAGAAGAAAGATGGCGGAAAGGCGGAGGAAGGAAGAAGGCAAAGGAACGCAAGTAGCACAAGGCAAACAAGTAGTACAACAGGGCGTGAGAAGAGACGGCGAAAGGGAAAACCGCCTAATATAAACAGGGGAGGCAGGTCGATTTAACCGTCGTCTCACGGAGACGTGGGAACCGAGAAGGAGGAAGCGGCGCGCATAACCGTGCCGATTTGGGATTCCTGCCGAAGCTGTGGGGGCCCCGCGCGCGAAAGGGTAGGCATTTCGCCCGAAGGCAGTTACCAGATAAACCTCTAAGCGGCATGTCATCGTCCCGCTCGAGGCTCGGGGGCTAGCTGTTGGGGAAAGTACGTGGCCCATGAAGGCTCGGCCCACTTACTTACCCGTGGCCCCACAGGAGGCAAGCTCGGGGCCAGCAAGCTCGCGCCCGAGCTTGGTAAGCTCGAACCCGAGCTTCCCCGTCTTGGAAGCTCAGGCCTCTTGCTTCCTCCGGGCTTCGGAGGTTCAAAGGAACAAGACCCAAGGCAAATCGTGCTTGCGCCATGACAGATATGCTTCGGTCCCCATAGTCGTCAAGAATTAAATGCGCCTTGTCTGATCGGCGCTGGCGGCAGCTTCTAACGGGTTGGCGGCCGGTCCCGTCAACCGCCCGCATGGGCAAAGACACGTGCTGACCGGTAGCGGTCCGGCGCGGTGATCGGGAGATTACACTCGATTACCCGGTGGATTTCGTACGCTACCGGCGTGGCAAAAAGGCAACGACTAATTCAACGGACCAGCGCAAGCTACAGTGGCCGGAGGGCGCCTATAAAAGGGGCGTACAGGCCACAACGAAGAGACACCCCGCTTCCGCATACACACAACTCACTTGGAGGATAGCTACTGTAGAACAGGAGCACTTGCACTCTCGTAGGAGCTCTAGTTCCCGGCGGTAGTTCTCCGCATTCAGGTAACTGTAGGAACACACACACAGTGCCTTGAGCACTTATTGTACTTGAGGCCCGGGCTTCCCAAAGCCCGGACTTCACCCCCTTATACTCGTTTAAGCTCGGCATTAAACGAAGATCGACGAGGGTCGTTATCCGCAGCCAAGGCTGAACCAGATAAAACACTCGTGTAACCACCCCACGATCCGGTCTCGATGTGTCCGAGCGTCGGGACTAGGTCTTTTTCGGCGGCGTCCCAAGCGGCCGGGCCGATCGAGGAAAGGGCCGCCGAACCTCGCACCTCTTTCCTTGCTTATTGGCGCCGCGGAGGCCCGCCTCCCGGTCGCCGACAGGATATTTAACAAATAAGTGAAGGTGAAAACCCCAAAAGGGTATATCTAAAATATAAAATAGGTAAAAGATAATTAAAACTGAGAAAAACCAATAAGGGATTTCAATATACTTAAATATTATAAATTTTAGGTGCATAACTTATGTGTCTCATTCATTGCATATCATGCTGAAATTTATTTGGAATTTTTCCTGTTTATTTCAAATGGGAGTCGGAGAGAAAGGAAATCAAGCCGAAGCCGATGGAGAAGTTGACCACCCATAGGAGCCATAAGACACAAGGATCGAATGGGAAAGCCCTGATATAGAAGGCAAGTCATATGTTTTTGAACATATTGAGTCCCTTATGGTATTTATATTGCATTAATTTAAGGGAGCAAATTAATTTGAGTCAAGTGGTTTGATAAAGAATTTTTGAAGATATAGGATGCTACCCCAGATCCCACTAAGACCCTCCTTGGAATTTGAGCCTTTATGAATCCATTGTTGACCCTAGATCGAATAAAAATGACATTAAAGCCGATGAGGCTTATGGGGTAAATTTTTGTGAGACCAAGAAAGAAGTATCCAAACAAATTTTAAAGTTTTAACAAGTTAAGGACTTCACCCCTTTCTGCTAAGATGAAATGACATAATTTACGCCCATCCATGTGACCGAGAAATCGGACTTGGAATTGACCCTGAACCACTAGGATGAGGTTTTTTCGTGGGTGCAATAAGTCGTTGACAGCTAGGTATGGTGGCCTTAGTCCCCCTGTTAGGTCTCGATAACAGCTAAGAACCACTCTTCTATGGGGGTAACAAAACCTGTCGGCCTACAGGTTCCCATGGTCAGAGGGTGGACGGGGTCTCGCTAGACAGAAAACCAATCCTGTGGAAGAGTTCATTTCATGGGTGTCCCAACTCTGGCTAAGTTGCGACATCATATGGGTTAAGCAGGGCCGATTCTGCAGAATCGACAAACTACCATCGATGAACCGTGCTTCCGGTACATGAAGCTATGTTTAGGTCCTCATGGATCGGTGCCTATGTAGGGACAATTTCGTCTTCCTGTTCGAGTTTAGTCACCAGCGCCCTAGAACCAAATCTGTTGATTTGAAGCTTCGTTCTTCAATTCCTTTGTACCACACCATTCACGAGACATCGCGAGCAAAAGCCATCATCTATTCATTGGAATAAACAGACCACGTGATATGCGAGTATGAGTATGCAACATACTCAGCAAGTAAACATAGAAGAGATGCATGAGTTTATTAATTTGCATAAAGCTGGTTTTATAGAATTTTTCCTATAAGATAGAAATGGCATTTTAAAAAAGAGAAGAGAGAAAAACCTTTGAATATGTCTTTATTTTTTTCAAATAATTCAACGACATCCCCTTCCAAAACATCCTAGATTTTAAAAACAAACACTACCATATAGAGAGTTGCCTTGTGTGCTCTTAACCGTGAGCACGGCTATCCGGATAGTTTTTACTCTGCAGAGTTTGTACACTTTACCCTCCTGAGAATTTCATTCCTTTTGTCACCACACTTCCAAGGTATAGGACTAGAGATGAGCTTCCATGGCCTTTCTAAAGCCCTGGTCTAGATGAGTTCTACCATCTAAGGTTTCGCCGTCCAATAACACATTGCTCCTCGGAGACAAGGTTGTTTTCTACCGGATAGCAGCACTTAGCTGGAATGGTTGCGATATACTCAATCCAAGTCCGTCCCACTCCAGATCAAGAGGTTGTACTGTAGTGCTCGGATCATAAGTCCATAGGACGAGCAGTCCTTAGGCTAGGAATAATAAACTAACGACAACCCGAAACCGTGCGTTTATCCCGCACCAAGCCGAACTTCTCTTATTACCCTAGCCAATTTTTATTTTAAAACCATAGTTAAAAACCCATTGGCATTTCCCAATGCCAATCACACAAGGTCACAATAATCAGCATGAATAAACTTATTGAAATTTCTATGTATGGCTAATCAATCATTTTTCCTAGATTTATATTTAAGCAATATTGTATTTTTACAACATGGCATTCTTATAACAATTGCTAGCAAACTAGTTTTCATTGTTTAAGATTATAGCATGCACATTTAGGATTTAAATTCTATAAAACTCTTTATAAGTTAGGTCGTCATATGGTCAAAATGTAAATAGGACTATATTTTCTACATTTTCTATTCTAAGAGAATTGGCTCTTCTAACTTGCCTTGATCGACGAAGTGCTGCTCCTCTGTCTGTGGCTCCAAATGATTAAGAATACCCTCCTCGCTTTTTGGTGTAAAATAAATCCCAACATACAATTACATGAAGCAAACAAACATATTCTAGTCAATATAGAGCAATACAAAAATAATTGGAAAACTATAAGGATAGCAAAAATATACGAAATTGATATAATAGTAGTCTGCATTTTTATGAATTTAACACAATTTATTTGGTATTTTTGGCTTTACGGTTTGCTAGATATCAATTTTACTAATTTATTCACTAATTTAAAATTGGTAAAATAGCAATGGCCACGGCCCATGAATTCGGACCATAACCAAGCGGGCACTGCTTAATGCATGGCCTCACGGAGGCCAGCGCTCGTCTTGCGCTCTCGGCCTGGCGTATCGCATGTGGCAGCTTAGCCTGAGCTTCACCTCACCGCTAGCTAGAGGGACAAAACAAGGCCTTCACCCTAGCGACGTTGGCGGCACAGGTGATGGTGAATGGCGGCGCGGCGAACTCCGGTGATGCACGGGGAGGTAGCATGTGACACCAGGGCACGCTTAGCGACAAAAATTTGAAACGATATGGTTCACGGTGGCTTCACCAAGCGACGAAGTGACGGCGGAAGAAGACGTGTGTGGTGGCGGCGCTACAACGGAGCTCCGACGAAATTGGAAGAGGGCTTTTGCTCGCGACGTCTCGTGAATGGTGTGGTACAAAGGAATTGAAGAATGAAGCTTCAAATCAACGATTTGGTTCTAGGGCGCCGGCCACTAAACTCGAACGGGGCGATGAAATTGGCCCTATATAGGCACCGATCCATGGGGGTTTCTACGGCATTCAATACACTGGTGGCTGGCATTTCAAAACTGAAAAGTAATTTCATTAATTTTGCCATTTCAATTCGATTCCATTGAGGAGATATGGCGCCAGTTTCTGCCCGTTCATGTTGAAGTTGTTCGGTTAAGGAAGATGAATTGATTGTGGCTAATATAATTGGGCCGAGTTGGCACACGGGCAACAAAGTTGGTTAGCTTGGCTGGCAAGGCTTCGGTTGGCTAAGCAGTAGGTTGTGGGTTCAAACCCCACATTGGACTTTTTTTTTTTTTACATTTCTTATTTATTCCTTCTTTTTTATCTTCCCACTGAAATTACTCCTATAATTTATATATTAAATCTATCAATTTAATGTGACTTCCCCCCAAATTTATGCATATCTTTATCTACTTAATTTTAATATCCTTTCCTCTTTATATATATATATATACTTTATTTTAATTCTATGTTAAATATCTTCATACCTATTCTACAATTTAATTGTTTTGATAATTATTCTGATTTTTCAAAAAATTCTTACTTTAATTTTGTATATTCTCTATCAATATTTATTTTAATTTTTTAAATTTTCTTTTTCTTTAATATTTCTTTCTTAGCTTCACTTTATTTATTTGTTTTGAAAACCAATATTTATTTTTAAAATTTTCTTTTTATTAAAATTTAGTATATATATTTTAGGGTTTTACAAACCTCCCCACGAAGAATCTCAACACCGAGATTGGATGAAATAGGCAAATAGACTTGGAGCGACAAGAAATGTCTATTTGCCAATCTCGTCCAATCTCGGGGTCGAGATTCTTCATATGGCGGAGGTTTGTAAACCCTAAAATATATACACTAAATTTTTATTGAAAAGAAAATTTTAAAAATAAATATTGGTTTTGAGAACAAATAATTAAAGTAATGCTAAGTAAGAAATATTAAAGAAAAGAAAATTTTAAAAATAAAAATAAATATTGATAGAGAATATACAAATTAAAGTAACGTTTTTTTAATAAAAATAAGAATAATTATCAAAATAAAATTAAATAGTAGAATAAGTATGAATATAATTAACATAAAATTGTTAAAATAAAGTGTGTATATATATATAAAGAGGAAAGGATATTGAAATTAAGTAGATAAAGATATTCATAAATTAGGGGGAAGTCACATTAAATTGATAGATTTAAAATACAAATTATAGGAGTGATTTCAGTGGGAAGATAAAAAGAAGGAATAGATGAGAAATGTAAAAAAAAGTGAAAAGAGTCCAACGTGGGGTTTGAACCCACAACCTACTGATAGCCAGCCGAAGCTTTGCCAGCCGAGCTAAGCAACTCAGTTGCCCTATGTGCTAGCTCTGCCCAATTATACTAGCCACCATCGATTCATCTTCCTCGATCGAACGGCTTGAACACGAATGGGTAGAAACTGGTGTCGCATCTCCTCAATGGAATCGAATTGAAACGGCAAAATTAATGAAATTACTTTTCAGTTTTGAAACGCCAGCCAACAACGTACTGAATATCATAGAAACCCCCATGGATCGGTCCCTATATAGGGCCAATTTCGTCACCCTGTTCGAGTATAGTCACCGGCGCCCTAGAACCAAATCTGTTGATTTGAAGTTTTGTTCTTCAATTCCATTGTACCACACCATCCACGAGACATCGCGATCAAAAGCCCACTTCCAATTTTGTTGGAGCTCCGTCTTAGTGCCACCACCACGTACGTCATCTTTCGCCGTCGCTTCGTTGCTTGGTGAGGCCGCCATGAACCATATCGTTTCAAATTATGGTCGCTAAGCATGCCCTAGTGTCGCGCGCTACCTCCCCGTGCATCACCGGAGTTCACTGCGCCGCCATTCAACATCACCGGTGCCACCAACGTCGCCAAGGCGAAGCCCTCGTTTTGTGCCTCTAGCGAGTAGCGAGGTGAGCTGCGCGTGGGTTGAGCGGGCCATGATCGTAGCTGGCTTATTTGAGAGACCACGAGCGCGCCTTCATGGGCCACCCATTTTTGTGCTTTCGCTCGGTTATGACCAAATTCATGGGCTGTGGCCATTGCTATTTTACCAATTTTAAATTAGTGAATAAATTCATAAAATTGATATCTAGCAAACTGTAAAGCCAAAAATCACCAAATAAATTGTGTTAAATTCGTAAAAATGCAGACTACTGTTTTATCAATTTCATATATTTTTGCTATCCTTATATTTTTATAAATATTTTTGTATTGCTCTATATTGACTAGAATATGTTTGTTTGCTTGCATGTAATTGTATGTTGGGGATTTATTTTCACCAAAAGGCGACGAGGGTATTCTTAATCATTTGGAGCCATAGCTAGAGGAGCAGCACTTCATCGATCAAGGCAAGTTAGAAGAGCCAACTCCCTTAGAATAGAAAATCTAGAAAATATAATTCTATTTACATTTTGACAATATGACCACCTAGCTTATAAAGAGTTTTATAGAATTTAAATCCTAAATGTGCATGCTACAATCTTAAACAATGAAAACTAGTTTGCTAGCAATTGTTATAAGAATGCCATGTTGCAAAAAATATAATGTTGCTTAAATATAAATCTAGGAAAAATGACTTCTCAGCCAAGCATATAAATTTCAAAAAGTTTATTCATGCTGATTGTTGTGAACTTGTGTTATTGGCATTGGAAAAATGCCAATGGGTTTTTAACTGTGGTTTTAAAATAAAATCTAGCTAGGGTAATAAGAGAAGTTCGGTTTAGAGCGGGATACACGCACGGTTTCGAGTTGTGGTTAGTTTATTATTCCTAGCCTAAGGATTGCTCGTCCTATGGACATATGATTCGAGCACTATAGTACAACCTCTTGATCTAGAGTGGGACAGACTTGGATTGAGTATATCGCAACTGTTCCAGCTAAGTGCTGCCATCCGGTGGAACACAACCTTCTCTCCGAAAAGCAGTGTGTTGTGCGAAGCACGAGGGAGCCTGGGAACCTTGTCTCCGAGGAGCAGTATGTTACCCGACGGCCATTTTTATGCTCTAGACCCTCGGCTTCCTGGTCCCGCTAGTCTTCTAGGGAACAACCATTTAGCGCAACACCCTAATTTGGCGGAAGATGGAGTGCACTATTGCTGCTCGGGAGACCTTCCAAGTGAAGGGTCCCTATACCTTCACTGCCAGCCGGTGGGACAGCTTCCAGGTTACACAGGAGGTAGCCCGCCTTGCCCTCTACCAGCTGGGCAATATTTTCTACCACGAGCTACGGAACTCCCCTTTCTGCTATCATCCATTCGGAGTCGCTCACAAGGTCTACAATCGATTCCGAGTGATTCCGGAATAGGAGCAGCCAACTATTGCCAACCTGGCGTCACTCGTGGAGGCCTCTGATAACCTCTATGTTGACACCCAGAGGGACCTAGATGTAGTGAATCAGAAGTACCTCCACGAGCGGGAGCTGAGGCACCAAGAAGAGCAAGTCAAGAAGGAGACGCATAAGAAGCATCACAACACGATCAATCGTCTCGAGGCTCAGTTTCAGTATTACTGGTAGCGGTGCGCTAACCTCAAGAAGGAGAATGCTCGTCTTCGGGCAGCCTCTCGCACTGCTTCCCGGAGAGACACCGGCACTTCTTCTTCGTCAACTACCCCTGCTGATGCCCAGAAGTAGGCTCTACCACTGGTGGTTTTCACTCCTAGCATGCGCCCGGCCTGCAGGATTCAGCTGATCCAAATCCCACACTCAGCATTGTGCCCTACAGTGCTGATCGTGTTGACCAGGGTGGAGAGCTTGGCATTGTCCAAGTTGACTCTTCAGACAAGGAGGAGGAGGAGGATCTAGAAGTGAGAGTCTTTGTGAGTGAGAGCGAGTAGAACGTGCCATGAATGTAATAAAGGATATTATAATGAATAAAAGTGATGTTGCATGATATGTTGTGCTTAAGGTTCATATCAGCTCTAGCTGCTTAGTGTGCACTGTATTTAAATTAAAATGAGAAATATTTTAGGTTGTTAGTTAATGGAGGTAAAACTATTTTATAGATGGTCATCACTAGGAGCATCGAATTAGCCGCCGCTAGGGGCCGCAGACGAGGTCGCGGCAGGGGTCATGGAGTCGCACAACCATCTCTAGCACCCATTGAGCAAACCCCAGCTGCACAAGATCCACCCCCACCACTTCAGAACCCACCTCCACCAGCCACTCTGAATCCCTCTCCACCGGCTGCACCAAATCCAGTACCACCGGTAGCTCAAGAGCAAGCTTAGCCAGATCCACCCAACCCACCTCCACCGCCCACGGGGCCACCTAATGTTGAACAGTTAATGGCTATGCAAGTACAGTTGATGCAACAGATGAATCAGTTCATGCAGTTGCACACCCAAGCACCACCTCTTGCCCCAGTACCCCCACCAGCTCCAGCTCCACCCCAACCAGCTTCTCGATTGGCTGAGTTTCTTCGTACAAGGCCACTTATTTTTGGTGGAGCTGACGATCCCCTTGAGGCCGAGAATTGGCTTTGTAATGTGGAGCGGCGCTTGATTCTTGTTTAGTGTGGTGAAGAAGAAAGTGTGAACCTGGCCACCCACCAACTCACAGGCACAGCTGCAGCCTGGTGGGATAGATTCCTTGAGGCCAGAGAGGACCTTGAACCAATCCAGTGGCAGGAGTTTGTTGATGCCTTTAGAGAGGCTCATGTCCCTAGTGAGATTATGGAGATGAAGAGAAGAGAATTTGAAAAGATTAAGCAAGGCAGCATGACCATATCTGAGTATTTAAATAAATTCACTTAGTTGGCATGATATGTGCCTTATGATGTATATCGTGAGGAGGACAAGATATGGTATTTTCTGGAGGGCATGGACTCTGGATGAAAATTATGACCGAAGATGTATGTGTTGTGCTATCGATCATTGTGAGGATATGTGTGTGATGGTAGTTGATCTTGGGAGCCATCACCGGGCACATATCCGGGCACCCGGTTTACATTCGTTTCAACGAAGGTCGCCCGTGTGTACCGCTGCATGCTTGGGTTGGGAGCTAACATGCTCAGCTCGCTCTTGGGCAGCTAGTATGTTATTTACCAACCACATGAACAGCGAGTGGGCTATGACTTCATTGAGCCGAATGTAAATTTAGAGGGGGCGCCACACCTTCTGCCCGGAAGTGGTCCAAGGCGGGAAAAGACTCCACCTGGCGTGCGCTCAGGAGCGCCATCCGCCGTGGATGTAGACGCCTGTTGGCGCGACCGAATGCTTTGGCTGTGCCATCTTGAGGTGCCATTGGTATGTGAATGGGCCTGGAAGTGCTCGACTAGATCTCCGGCGAGCTCCTCTAGTCCGTCCGCGACCGTGTCGCCTAGATCGGCTATCGTAAATCCACATGGATCTTTCTTCAGGTCATGCATGACCTAGGCAATCACCCGAACCCGCTGCTGGCTACGCAGGACGGGGTTGGTGATAGTGGTGGTTGGTGAGGGCGCGCGTGCGGCGCGAGCGGTGGGTGTCGGGCCGGTGGGCCTACGGCGGATGTCCGCCAAGGTCCGCCCGACTGATGCGGCGAAGAGACTTCGCGTTGTCTTGTGCCGACGGTGCTCCTCGCCTAGGTCGGCGTGCGCCTGGTGTGGAGTCCTTTCACCCGACGCCGTGAAGACGTGGTGTGAGGCAGGCTCTCGTAAAGGGGACATGCCAGTATCACCCATGGAGGCGGTGCCATTGGCACCCTTGACTGCCATGGGCGTACTTCGGTCTGCTGCCAGCCCCGACGGGCCAGGGCGCCAGTTGTGTGCAGGACCGGTTCACATCTTCAGACGGGACCACAAACGTGGGCAGGCCGTCCGACTGCGGCCTCAGCGGAGGCCCCTCCAGTCCCTCCATGAGGGTTTCACTAACGTGAGTCAGCGAGGTGTTGCCCTAGCCGGGCAATGCAGAGGAGCGAACAGCTGCTCCTGAGGCGGGCGGTGCCTCTACCTCCATCTTGTCGGCTTGGGTCTCGGCTAGGAAACCGAATTGCCACCTCTCGTACGACTCGTCGACATCGTCAAGATCGTCGCAGTCATCGAAGTTGAGGTCCAAACCATCGTCGTCATCGTATGACAACAGAGCCATCCTCGACTCGATTGAGGGGAGAAGACCACAATCAGGCCCCACGATGGGCGCCAGCTGTCGGCATCTGGGAGGCGAACCTCTGCAGGCCGATATGCAAAGAGGGGAAGGGTCCGAGACCCGAGAGTGGCTCTGCCCCCTCGACCGAAGCCTGAGCGTGCCGAGAGAAAGATGGGTGACGACGAGTTCGTTCGTCGGTGATGTCGAATGCTGACGTGGGTGTTTTTATCCTGGTTCGGGCCTCCACTGCCGAATAACAGCCCTACGTCCAGTCCTCGTTTAGTATCGAACTTAAACGAGTACAGAGGCTTGAGGCCGAGCTTTGGGAAGCTCAGGCTTGAGTACAATAAGTGCTCAAGGCACTATGTGTGTTTTCTAAAGTGACTAAACGCGAAGAACTATCACCTAGAATTAGAGATCCTACGCAGGTGCAGGTGCTCCTGTTCTATGGTGGCTGGGTGTTGTTGCTCCACGCGTATGCCTCTTCTTCTTGTTTATGGCCTGTGCCCTCCTTTTATAGGCGGTCTCCGGCCACTGTAGTCTGACTTCGGTTCGGTGTAGAGCATCGTATTACCTTCTGGTCACTAGTTGCGTTCTTTCGTCTTGCCGGGTTGTGGTGTGGCTGATCTTTAGTGTCTGCCGAATATTAGGTATGCTTTCCCAACTCGTTGGGCTCAGCGTTCCGACCGTTAAGCAGCAATACGTGTTTTTCTCCTTAGGGGTGAACAGGCAAGTTGACCGTTGACATGACCGGCCACCAACCCGCCAGCGGCTGTGGCAGGCGTGCATCGGTACTGCGGTCGCATTTAACTCGAGGTGACATGTGAGGCCTGCTGTGTCCTGCGCACGGCGCGGTGCGGTCTGCGTTGGGGGCCTGAGCTCCGCTCCGAGCTTTTGAAGCTCGGGAGCTAGGAAGCCCGGGCGCCGGAGTAGGGAAGCTTGGGCGTGAGCTTAACCGGAGTAGGGAGGCTTGGGCGTGAGCTTAACAAGCTCGGGCGCGAGCTTACGAAGCTCGCGTGGGCTTTTCCCTGGACCAAAGGTAGGTAAATGGGTCGTGTTCCCATAGACCGTGTACTTTCCCCAACATAACTTTTACACAAGAGCAATGCTGCTTAATCCATATGGAGCAACACATATCTCCCTCATACAAAAGCAACATATGCTTTTCTCTCAATTGCATATCTCTCATTAGTCAATAATAATTAATCCTACAAAGTAACATGCATGACTAAGCAAACTAATTATGATTACCACTCACAAGGTATCATCATTATCCAACTAAAATGATGATATAACTAGGTTACAATGGAGCAGCAGAAATACAATATTAACAAAGGTATGGATAATAAAGAATTGGGTATTAGTTATATTCCTATTTAAATAATTAAATATTGCTATGCATATTTATAAACAAACTCATTTTATTTGCAAATGGAATCAATATAATCAAGAACTATGTTTGACTTGCCTTGCAGCATTGTCTTGTAACTTGGTCTCCATCTTGATTCTTGACCTAAATACATCTCCTTTGTTGATGACGTTAGTACAATAATCGACTACGTGAATAAATGATGAAGTACCAAATAACTCAGAACAACGAGAAATCAATATGCAAAGTAAAATAAAAAATAATTCATAATTTTATATTAATTTGGGCTTGAATGTGCTTTATGTGAACAAGGAAACTATGGCTACTGGAAATTGGATGCACCAAATAGTTCGAAGAGAAGACACGATGAAGAATATTATAGAGAATATTCCCTCGGGATTGACTTAATCAACAACTTCGATTGATGATGAGAAGTGTAACAAGATTACAAGTAATATGGAATTTAAGATGAATGGGAAATGTATGACATGTGGGCCCTCAAGTTAGAAACTAGGTTCATGTGAATTAGATTCACATATTGAGAGTAGATTAGGGTTTCTAGGTTTCACGACAAAGATTATCAATGAAAAGAAGCTTTTAACCACGACAAATAGGATTAATAACATGACATCATCTAAGTTATATGACAAAAATATAACATATAATGCAAAGTCTTGACAGTTTAAAACAAGACGGTTAGGGTTATCGAACAACACAACAATATAACTTTTGATGTCATAAAGAACTGTCATAGTAAAAGAGATTGACAAGTATGTGAGCTTAACATGGTTGGATAGACAATGACATGTTGGAGGAGCAAAATATGGAGTAAACATGGCATCATCACAAGCTACAGGACATAGAGAGGCTATTTATAGTGCATTTAGAGGGAAAACGGTTAATGATGGTAGGGTTTGCAAACTACCAAAATAGAATGTAAACGACAATATGAACACAATGATGCAATTGGATTTCGTAGAAAATATATACAATGGCTGGTGTATGACATGGAGAATTGACGACCATGGCTTAATTATGAAGTCCTAATTCCCAACCATGTAACAGTATAAAAAAATATGATGAATGTGTAGAACGTGATTAGTAGATCTAAGAAAATATATGGTCCACTGCAAGCCATCAACATAGCGTGCCAGAAACGACCAAATAAGCTTGTAGGGTAGTGATTTTGCATGAGCAGTATCTCCTACCTCGGCCAATGACAATTAACGAAATTTGGTGTACTACTAGATGAATGAAAGGATGTACCAAAATCTTATCATGCCAGCGAGGAACGCGAATACGCGATGCAAAGTTGGGCCATAGCACAGGTGCGAGAACAGCATTGCTTTAGCTGACGTGGACATGGGAAAGTAGAGGAGGAAGACTAGGGTAGTGTTTTTTTCGGCGGTTGCGGTTGCGGTTGCGTTTAAGGTAGAAATTTGTAGCTCCTCGATAAAGACATCCAAGGGATCAAAAAATTATAGAAAAATGGTTTTGAGAGCTTTAAGAAGAAATAGTAAAACCTACAAAAATTGGCTACCAAACATCAAAACGTTTGACTTGTACAAAAATAACAAATTTCCAGCTTATAAGCAAACGTAAACGCAAATACTGAAAAAAACACTACCTAGATCAAAGTGGCACGAGTGGATTTTTATGGGATCGATAGATGATTGAGGAACGCACGGGGAAACGGCTGCAAGACGGCAGCACAGGCAGCAGCATCGCGGCGTGATTTCCAGGGGAGGCAGCGGCTCTGGGACTAGGACAGCTAGGGTTACGGAGAGGAAGGAGAGGGGGTTCCATTTTA
Source organism: Olyra latifolia (assembly GCA_036346145.1). NCBI lineage: Eukaryota > Viridiplantae > Streptophyta > Magnoliopsida > Poales > Poaceae > Olyra > Olyra latifolia. The sequence goes on from CM070525.1 coordinate 60,207,350, forward strand.
TAGGGTAAGGGTCCCACACAGGAGGAACACAAGGAGAGGGGGTTCCCATCGCTTTGTTGTGCTAGAGAACTGCATTTCTTCCCACTTTGTTTCATATGTTGGCTGATTCTCATATTTTTGTGCCCTGCGCCAATCAATTTCCCTGTATGTGGCCAACAGCTATGCGTTAATCCTACCTTATTTATTTTTCTTGCTATCTTGCCCATGTGCGTTATCCCGACTCATCGTGTTTTGATGTCTTAAATTTTCCCTCTGCAGGTCAGTACGATTTGCATATTAGATGTTATCTAAAGCCCTGCTACTTGCTATGCTTCATTTCTTATTCTTTTTTGTTTAACTTTCATTCATGCCCTATTGCTATATATGGAGGATACAGGGCTGCAATTAGAATTGCATGTCATAAAAAAAATGTACTATGCTCTAGGCAAAGCATACTACCTCCACTAAGCTTTATGGTTCTAATTGACCCTAAATATACAACTGCAGTAAGAACTTGAACCTTATATAGAGTAACAGTTACATGTCAATTTTCCTTACGGTGCTTGAAAAATATATCAAAATTGGCTTCTTGCTCTTTTTAAGACTTATATGTGATATTCTGATGAAGAAAACACATGCTATATCCTGACGAAGAAAACACTTGGTGTGTGCCGTTCTGCTGAAGACAGCTAAATTTGCTCTGTATTGCTATTTACATGCTATTCTGATATGAAAGCTTCCTTAATTTTTTTTACAGTAGATATGAACATGTGCCGGTTGATTGGAGTTTTCTATTTGTGTTGGTTCATCTGGCCTATTCAGGATTTATTCTACCCTACTGGTTTAGCGCCATTCTCGCAACAAACCATTTATGATTTATTTAAATACGAAAATCAGAGACATGCCAAGATCATGTGATGCCATTATAACTGGTTGACAGCTCCATGCTTATATTCTGCTTTTGCAATTTAAATCTCTACCGTAGTGTGTATGCAACTTTAAATTCGTTTTTTTACATTCTTTCCAGGCTTGCAGCAAGTTTCTTAGCCTGGCTTTTAAGTCATATATTATGTGCATGTGCCTCTATTGGGTTTACAGCTGTTGGGTTTGATTGCTTGCGTAATGCAAGTATGCAGCAGTAGGGTCCAGTAAAATTAGTTTTCCTCTCATATTCCCTATGTTATTACTATTTTTTCATTTTTTACAGCCATATTCTCAGTTAAATAGCCCTGAAATTGTTTACGGAATACAGGGGAGCTGCCTATGTGGGAGCAATTAGGTGTGGCCCAATTTTTATTGTTTGACCTTCCCTTTCAGTGAGCTTGATATGCATAAAGTTTGCGACTATGTTGCAGAAAAATGTCTGTCAAAGTAAGCAAACATCATATGCAGAAACATATAGTGCTATGGAGGATACATCTTTCCTAGCTTGGTCACATTAGATTTGTTAATTGGTCTAGCTGAGTACTGCTTTCAGTGGTACAACTTATAGACGTGATTTTTTTTTGTGCATCATAAAATCTAATTTCATCGTCGAATAATAAATGAGATCTGCTCTAAGAAAAATCATGAATTGTTTGCTATATTAACCTGCCAATGCATGATTGACATTAGAAATGCAAAGAAAGTTTACCTTTTTTCCTTTCTCAAGGCCTCATTTATTTGGGTTTCAAGGTCTTATATATATCGTCTCTGGTCATATGGGAAACTTTTCTCAGTATTAAGGAATTAATTGTCACCAATTAATTGTGCTATTTTCAGAGAGAAGAGAAAGAACAACATGCATGTTCCCTAAAAGCAGCAGGCCATGTACTTGATATCGTGGAGGAGCTAGAGAGGTAAGACGAAGGGTCTTTGCAGGTCTACCTCTTATTCGCGGTATTGCAATATGATTGGTTCCATCATATATATCTTAGCATATGAACTTGAAAGTAATTAAAATTGTTGCTATTTGGTTCCATGTACTTATGTTCGTTTCTCTAAGCATTACTAACATACACATAGCTACTTATATGTGGAAGTGATTCCGAAAAGTTTAGAGCTTGCGCTGATATCAAAATATTAAAATTTAATCTCTCTGATGGTCCCGTGCCATGACCTCAGACATTTTGACCAAATGGTATGTCAAAATGAATTTCGTAAGAGATTGTAATCTATCTTGATGCAGGTTTGCTAATATTTTCCCTCGATTTTCTGCATGCTCGATCAGTTGCTTACCAAGCTGAAGAGAAAGGTAAAGAAGAGAAGTTTGATTGGAGGTCATGCTTGCATCCTATCCCATACATCTAGGAATCCAGTGTTTCAATTTGGTTGCTCTCTTGGTGGCTTTGTAATTGGCATGTGTTGCAAACTCCAGATTGGTTGTTACTGATGTTAATGGTTTCTCGAAGCTTATTTGAAGCTTTAGGAAGAATGGTTCAATGTCCATTGAAGGACACATAGGCTGTATGTAAGGTCCAACTTCAATTTATCAGCGCTAAGCCTTACTTCAGTAATATAGGTTTGTGTTGAAATAATGTCAGTAAGACAGTAACTAGATGCCAATTGATTGTAACTTGGGTGTAGTGCACTGTTTTGCGACGACTTTTCTGTACCTATTAATTCATAATGAACATTTTTGTATGCCAGACCTATGCACACTTCATTTTAATAAAGTAATATATTTGTATGTGTGCACCTACTGTCATGCCTTCCTTTACATGAACACCCACTATACAGAGCTACGCTTTCTTTCTCTCACTACACAAACTAATAAATAAATACAAAAATAGTAATATCATATCAAACACGGCGCGCCCTATGGACACGCTGACCTTCCTAGTGCCTAGTGTATACTATGCTAGATCATATCGACGCTGGGTCACTGAAAAGAGACATTGCATTGACATTTTCTCAATTAACTCTTCGTAATGCTAGTAGCTTTACCATCTAAATATATATTGTGAGATCATGTGGAGGTCCTCATATTATGATGAGTATATGTGATTTGATTTGGTTGAAGGGTTTGTGTTTGGGACTTGATCTAATCCGGTTTGGCCATTTGTGATAGCCAACAATGTTTTGTGTGTTTAGAGGTCTTTTCGAGTTCAAATGGAAAAATGGTATACATGAAAGTTGTAGATAATTTTGAAACACATATTTTCCGTGTTGTGACTTTTTTATTTGAGCAGCAGATGAATTTATGAAAATTATTTTGTGCACTGCCATGCTAAGAGAAAGGCTGAAAATGAGTTTTTCAGTTCCGGTTTGTGTAGGATCTTAGGATTACATGCATATATGTTTGAACTCATGATGACAATGGACAAATATGCAGAAAATAAAGGTAAAATCATATTTTGGAATGTGAAAAATGGTTTGGTCCTTGTGAGCGTAGGTTTTGAGACAACTGTGGTCGTTGGCGGGTACCGGGATTAGGTTGGGAGAACCGACGCTTGAGGATGCCGACGGGACAGTTGTGCTCAAACAGGACTCATGTGGATGTCATGAAGATGGACTTAAGGTGGCTCAAGGTTTTCAGTTCGGGTTGAAGGGCCGAAGACACGGAAATGGAGTGGTCATATCAAGGGATGAAGGCCCATTCCATCGGTTTGACCGGGTTTTATGTAAAGCCCATGTATGGCCTATGTGGCCCATGTAAAGCCCTCGTTTGTGATTGGTTAGAGAGTAAGTGGGGTGAGTGAATCCTAACTCTTGATAGCTTAGCTTACATTCTAAGCTACCTTTAAATGGTGGAGATGTATTAGAGTGGCCTATACAAGGAGGGGTGAAGGGATTCCTCCACTCAAGTCTTAGCTAGGGTTTTATATGATTGTATCCTGCTTATTGAGAGCTTTGTCCATCTAGGTATGGCTATGAAAAAACCCACAACGTAATAGAGATTAAGTTCCTCAAAATTCTTACTTTGTTCTTACCTTATTTTATGGTTTAAATCTAGTTCTTCTTGGTTATTTTGTTTGCACCATGTTTTCTTACTTTTTCTTCTACTTGCTGAAAACTTGTTGATCAAGAAGTTGTTGTGGTTACTCATATCATCTATATTATTTTGTAACTCACCAAGAACACATAGATCAAGATTTGCTCTCTTTTGCTCGTTTTGGCAGATTCGGTTTCTTTATGCAGCAGTTCTTGTTTATTATGTAGAAAATTCATCCGATATGATTTTGGGGTGATTCTTATTGAAAAAAGTTGCATGGCTTCCATATCTACCACGCCCTTTAGGTGGTATTGGAAAAGTAGTGGTTTATGAGATACAAAGGTTTTACTGAGCCTCAAATGTTTTATCTGAAATTTCTGACCGGCTGATCTTGTTATTTTTGCTCTATTTTTATTTCTCTTGATTTGGAGGAGATTTTTGGTAGGTATCTTCATGACTCTCTTTCCTTCCAAGATAAAATTTTGAAATTCAAATGAGTCATTGAAAGTGCATTTAGGCACTTAAGTGATTTTGGTGATTAATGATAAATACATATAATGACAACTATTTGTAAATGACAAATTTGTGTAAATGCTTGGCTAAGCAATTACTTAGTGACAAACCTCTAATATGCTTATTGCCTTGAGACTAATGTGTTTATTGTGAAGATTTGTTTAGTCTCACCCTATTTAGAGGAAAAACCTATATAGGTCAAGTGGACAAGCTATCCATCTTAACAAGGTATGCATTATACTAATCATGTTGCTGAGACTAACACACTTGCTTGTTGATCTTATTTAGTCTCATAAGTACAAGTAGGTTGGATTGCTAATTGAGGTATGTCTTAATTAGAGTTAAACTTCACATTGGTATGAATTAGGTTGTACATGTGTGCCATGATTATATATCATCTCATGCACATCACTTAGTGAAGTTTAATCTAGATTGTTCCACAACTTCACTTTTGCTTAAATATGATTTGCATATGTGTAATTCTTGAATATGCTATCATGTGCATCATTAAGTGAAGATTGTGGTACTTGCCATGGTTTAGTTGTTTCATCATATTGGCAATCGTCTCTCTACTGCATCTAGCTCCATAACATATTCATCGTGGTGCACTTAGCAGAGATATTTTCTATGTCAAGTGTTTTCATTTAATATTGTGCTTATTTATATGAAACACTTGACATACTTTAATTGCTCACAAACATCAACTCATTCATATCCATTGAGCTTTTGGGACTAATACCTTTCATGAGTGGTTTGAAAAGATTTAGGTCCCGTGAATATGTGTGATGACCAAGATATGTCAAAGGATGACGGTTAAGCCGAGGTCAACAAGACGACGGTGTCACCAAGAGTTGAGGACTAAGTCAAGATCGACTTGGCGTGGAGATTGTCGGGAGGATGATCAAGTCAAGGTCGATGGGACGAGAGTCTCATGAGGTGAACCGAGTCAAGGTTAACAAGCCGAAGATGTCATCAATCATTTGTTGAAGGTCATCACGCACAATGCATCCAAGGAGAAGACGGCATATGGATTGAATGTAAGACTTAGTTTTCTCGTTTGAATTTGAGTCTAAGGATTGCCGTACTATTAAGAGGGATGCGATGGAGAATGACTTAGATATGTCTCAAGTGCTCAAGTGATCTATCTTTGTGAAAGATTGAGAGATACAAATCACATCTTGTACACCTAGGTGTAGGTGGTTTGGTGTGAGGGGAGAAGTGTTGGTGGTGTCGGAAAGTGAGAATTTTGGGCCTCTCTTGGCTTTCTTGTGGGTTTTTGCACTTATCCTTTGGGATTTGGGCAGTGAGACCTTGTTGGTTGTGTAGCCCTTGTTCTTAGCTTTCCGTAGAGCCCAAGATCACCCAAAACGGAGTTCGGAGTCAAAAGTTACGCCCGTTTTCGTCAGACTGCGCTGTGGGCTGATTTAGTATCGGACTATCCGATCCAAGTTCCGATCCAAGATCCGATTGACCCTTCTCTGCCATAAAATATCGGATGTTCCGATATGGACATCGGATACTCCGATATGTCGCAGAATGGACTCAACGGCTAGATTTTGGGGTTCTCTATTTAAAGGCTCTTCTTCCCCACTTTGTGTAGACTTTTTGGGAGGATATTCCTAGGTGGAATAAGAGCTAAACTCTTGTGTTCTTGAGCCCCAAAACACTTCTATACTCTTAGATCTTAGTGATCCCCTTTGAGAGAAAGGTTGGGAAGAGTTGGAGGAGGGAAGTGACAGGGTTGTGAGAGATTTGATCTAGTGAGCACTTGAGTTTATCTCCAAGCTTATTCTTCGTGGCATTTGTTACTCTTGGAGGTTGAGGACTCCTAGACGGCTAGGAGATCGCCTACGAGCCACCGGTGCTTTGTGTGGTTGGCCATGGGAAGGTTGTGAAGACCCGGTCTCTGCCTCCATAAGGAAAGGAGCCAAGCGAGTGAAACCAAGGGAGCTTGGTGCGGATCTTGGTGAAGGAAAGGGTTGAAAGAGACCCGGGCTCAAGTATGACCGAGCCTACCTCAACGGAGACGTAGGATCCCCTCAAGGATCCGAACTTCGGGAACAAATCGACGCGTCTCCTCTTCACTTTGGTTTTACCTCATTTACTCTCTTTACTTGATTCTCTTTGTGATTGAGCTATCGTTTTGATTGAGTAGCTTTGCTAGCTCCTCCTGCATATTTACATACTTGAGAATATTTGGTTGAAGGTGGTATACCTAATTGTGAGCAGATTTGAGCATTTCTACTCTGAGCATATCGGAGTATCTGATATAGACATCGGATAGTCCGATCCACATCGGAGTATCCGATACCCATATCAGATAGTCCGATATTTATATTCCACTGCTTAATTGTTTTAAATTTGTAGTCGCCTATTCACCCCCCTCTAGGCGACATCCCGGTCCTTTCAATTGGTATCAGAGCCTAACCTCCAAAATTGGGCTTAACCGCTTAGAGGGTTTGGATGTCTATAGACGGGATGGGTGAATGTGGAACTAATATTTCTTTTGATCATACTAACATGAATGCTAGTGAATCTTCTCTTATACGCACTTCCTTCGGTTGGGCACCATATTTTGATGGTACACATTATGGCCAGTGGAAGCACAAGATGAAGATGTTCCTGAGAGCTCTCCATTCTTCGATTTGGTATATTGTTGAAAAAGGATATAGCGTGAAGGATGAAGACAACCTAACAATCAAGGAGGAAGAAGATGAACACATGAATGCTAAAGCCCTTGATGCTCTACTTATTGTATTGAGCAAAGATGAGCGAGAGAAGTTAGGACACCTCAAGTATGCTCATGATGTGTGGATGCAAATTCAAAAAAATCATGAGAAGTCTAAGATTGATCAAGTGGACAATTCACAAGCATGGACTTCAAGTGATGATTGCTCCACATCAAGCTCAAGTGAAAATGAATCCTCTTCACCTTCCACGTCGCCTCATTGCTTCACGGCTCAAGGTAATGTTGAGGTAAAATGCAATGAGCCTTCTCATGATGAGCTAATGCATAATCTTGCGAAATACCACATGTTCCTTGAGAAGGAGATGAGGAGATCATATGACTTGATGCTTAAGCTTGATAGAGTCCAAAACAAATATAGTGCCTTAATGATAGATCATACAAATCTCCTTAAGAGCATTAATTCTTGCAAGGTAGATGTTGGACTAACTTGCAATATTCTTGATGATATGCCATGCTTAGATTCAAATTATTGCATATCATCTAGAATAGTAGATTCCATTCCTTGCAATGATTTGCTTGACATGCCTTGTAGCTCTAGCACTAAGGTGAATGCTTGTGTTTCTTGTGATATAATAGATGATTTGCCATGCTTAAATACTATTCCTAGCACTTCATCTAAAAATGATGCCTCCACCTCTTATGAGGATTTAATTGATGAGTTGCTTGACATGCCTAATGCAAATGCTTCAAATTCTTCCACATCTTGTGATGATGCTAATAATGTGTCTTATTGCTCAAATAAAATTGCTCATACTTCTTCTAGTGCTTGTTGGACTAACAATCTTGTAGAGAAAAACAAAGAGCTCAAGGCTCAAGTGCTTAAATTGAAGAAAGATTTGGAGATGTGCTACAATGGGAAGGCCAACCTTAATGCCGTCTTGCAATACCAAAGACCAATCAAGAGCAAGCAAGGTCTAGGCTTCATTCCCAACAAAGACAAGTTAAGACGCTCCAAGTCTTCTCAAATCCAAAAGGGCAAGCTTACGAGCAATCCAAAGCACCAAGCCCAAAAGATGAAGACTATCAAATGCTTTGGATGCAATAAATTAGGGCACTTTGCCTCTAAGTGTCCTAACAAGGAGGAGACCAAGACTACATCTATCAAGAGGCAAACCGACAATGAGCAAGTCAAGAAGAAAAGGCGTTCAAAGCCTACTTGCTACAATTGTCGGGAAAAGGGACACATCGGTAAGGATTGTCTCAAGGGTAACATTCCTAAGCCCTTCCTTGTCAATGAACATTATATGCTTAGGAAAGATAAAAATGGCAATTTGTTTGCTAAAAATGTTGCCTCAACTAAAAATAATGCCAAAGCCATTTGGGTGGCAAAACACATAATTCGTGACAATTCACTTGGGGAGAGGGATGCCTTGGGTAAGAAATAAATTGGGAATTTACCCAAGGATAGTGGTAGGATAAGTCCCAAGGTGAACTTTGTCAAGAAGGGTGTGTTTTGCTCATTTGCAAATAATGTCAAACCAATGGCTAATTCTTTTACTAAGTGTCCAATTGTGAAATCTAATAGTAGTAAGTCTTGCTGCTCTCATATTAACTCTAAGGGCAAGACTTCTACTAGGGCACCAAAATGTATTGTTACTAACTCTCATGGACCCAACAAGAATTGGGTACCAAAATTTGCTTGAAGTGCTTAATAGGTAAAGAAGGGCATTGAAGGCTTGGCACATGCATAAAAGATGTGGAGTCGTCACCAACCATTTATGGCCAAGCTTGAGGATATTCAAGTCACTATCATACACCAATGTCACTTCGGTAACAATTTAAAATTCAAGCATCTAGCCTTGTGTAGATAATTGCATTTTATGAAAAATCTTTTTAGTCATTCATCTTGCTCTTGTCTAATAAAACCTTCAATGTTTCTATGAGCATGATGAGTGTTGTGGCACATTTAGAAATAGTGCTAATTCATATCCATGTGTATCACATTTTCTAAGTGTGCCCATATTTATTAAGTGCTAGTGTTGAATTTCAAAATGAGCCATTTTAGCCAAAATATGGATTTGAAGTAAAACATTTGCAATTTGGTTAAAAATGTTATTAAAATGGCTCACAAATGTTTTCAAAAGGTTTTGGCTAAAGAAAAACCTATTTTCATCAAAAACAAGTTTTTGAACTAAACTTCTAGTTACTAGTATCTTGTTTTTGCTATTTTTCGGTATTTTTCATAGAATTAATTCTAAACCGAATTTGGGAAAAGTTTCAATACCAAAAACATAGAGTTGGTCATTACAAACAACTTTCGTATTTAAAGGATTTTCAAATGACCAACATATCTCACACTATGAGGATTTGAAACTCACCAAAAATCTTGTTTTTACCGAAAGAGGCCAATTCTAGCACTTAAGTGAGTTTTGCCATTTGGACCAAATTTCTTGATATAAATTGGCTCAAAATGGTATTTGAGACTCATATAGACCATTTGGAAACTGAAATACCTTTCTCATGCTCATTTGGCAAAATTGAAGAGATTCTTGAAAAATGGATTTATCTTTCAAACCTAAAAGCTTATGTTGGTAAAATCTATTTTCAATCTTTTGAATAACCTCTCCTAGTTGGGAATGCTCCAAATAACATATATGTTGGATCTCTTGAATATATTTGGAGTCATGAACAACTTTCCTAAATATCACTCTCTACTCTTTGCTAAATACCATTTGACCTTTCTTGATCTAATTTTTTAAATGGTATTCTTTTAAAGTGATATCTTTTCAATTACCTATCTTTTATCTCTTATGCCATTTGGTCGCTACAAATGGTATCTCTAAGGTAGTTTGTGTCTTGATCTCGATCTCGACATTTAGTCACTCAAATCTAATTCTTTCTTATTTCCCTAAGACCTTTTTGCTCCTTATCTCCTTCTTGCTTTAAATGATATCTTATCCTCTCTACTCTTATCTCAAAATATTTGGAGAGGAAGATTAGACATAAAAGAAGCTCAAAAGCAAGAAAGATTAAGATTAAGGCTTATAGGGAGATAATTCGAGTGACCTTTAGAGAATCCTTTGTGTAAGGGAGAGCTCATTATTTCAATATTAGACTCTATATGTAAAGGGCATTGAACATTGATTTTATTCGTCATATTTATTCTATTGTGGCCTTGTATCTTATCCATTTTATGCCACATTAGAATATTTTGTTATCTCTTTTTCTCATTTGTATTTGCTCTTGCATTATGACTTCATAGTTAAATTCTTATAAAAAAGTGTTAATTTTGATCAAATTAGGTTAGATGTGTTTGCTTATGTATTCTAAATGCTTTTTGGCAAATATAACTTGAATAGATACATAAAGTGCACATTTGGCTTTATAAGTATCTTGTATGATCTTATTTTTGATTTAAATTGCATATTTCCTAAAACAAGATCCACTTAGTTTTTGAGAAAATGATCAATACCAAACTTTTAAGGTTGGCTATTTCAAACAATTCTCTAGTTTAAAGTTTCTCAAAAATCCCAACCGTTCAAAAGTTATGGCCATATCAAATTTATTCAAATATCTCTTTAAACCATATTTGACATATACTTGCATAGAGTTGAATTTAGAGTTTTGATTGGATTTCCTTGTGATAAATGGCTTATAAGTGTATATCTAATTCTTATGGAGCCATAAAAGTGAAAATTTTCATTGAAAATACTTTTATTTGTATTTTGAGGATTTGGTGGAAATGATGTGCTTTCATTTGTCTCTATTGCATCTTTCACCATATTTCTCAAAAGAAAATTGATTTATTAAAAAAAATTCTTTTTGGAAAACCTTCTCTTGCATCTTAAGTTCAAATCTGGAAATTTTTAAATTTATTTGAACTTATTTGCAAGATTGTTGGCTTTATTTGACTTAGTGTCAAAACCAAATCTCCAATGCCCCTATTGACCTAATTTTTGATTGGAGTGTGATATTTGAGAAATTCCACTTGGATTAGTCTCTTGGATGTCCATGAATCACTTCTACAAGGTTCTCTAGTCCACATATCAAAACCCTAGAGGCTAAATCCAAATTTCATATCAGAACATCCGATCCAAGTTCCGATCAGCCCCTCTCTGTGAACTCACCTGGAAAATATCGGATGTTCCGATACTAACATCGGAGTATCCGATATGATTTTGAGGGCAACAGTCTGATCTTCACCCTGGGAGCTCCCCACCTTATTTTTAGACGCTCTTGAACGTGCAAAACACTGTTTTTCTTTTTCAAGAGCCCTGTTTAGAAGCTTAATTGAAATGTTAAGTCTGAAATTTTCAGCACATTGCAGTTTTGAAACCTTGCAATCCTTTGAGTTGTTTTGAATATTCTTTTGGGATGAAAACTAAGGTAACTCAATGTATAGCTCCATGATTCATTTAAAATTATTTGGGAGCTCATTTACTCAAGTTTTTCACCCTTAGGATCATGTCAAAGCAAGAGTTTCCTTCCCGAAGCATTTAGTTCAGTTTTACTATTTCACTGTTTTCGGGATCCTTCTTTGCTCAAATGAATTTTTGGTCTTCATAGCTCTGAAAAGGAAATTCGAGATGAAGCTTTCTCGTGTTCATGATTTTTGCATTTGAGCAATGGTTTAAGAGCTATGATCTTTTTTGTACTGCTAAGTGCAGTTTTCACATTCGGAGAGCATAAAAATGCAATTAGACATTCTTAAACTAACTTGGGTCAAGTTGAAAGATATTTGCTCCCGGAAATTGTTTGCTGGCAACATATCTAGTGCTAACGCCCATTGAGTGCTAACATGCTAACATTAAATCTGGACTATCAGATACATGATGAGTGGCTTAAATATGGAGAGATAAAAACCCCATTAATTACTCTATTTCTCACTTAAATGCTTTCACACAACCCTCCTTGACTTTGTAAGTAGGAAAGAGATCTCCACCTCTCCATATTTGAGCCACTCCTCCTAGATCTGATGGTCCAGATTTGATGTTAGCATATTAACACCTAATGGGTGTTAGCACTAGATATGTTGCCTTGTTTGCTTGTCTATACATGTGCAGGGGATCAAAGAGGATCAATATCTATGGTGGGATGAAGGATGTGGATGGAGCTTCCACAGTCCGAGGGATGTAAGACCGTGTGAATTGATCAAGATCGATCTAAGCATGTGACAGATGGAAATCAACAAAGGGACATATATTCTCTCAACTCCATATATTTAAATGCCATTGCACCTTCATGCGATTAAATATTTTAGGAGGAGCTCTTGCATGATAGACTTATATTTAATGTTTCTCCATATTCATGTGCTTTTCATAATTGCTCTTGAATCTTCATGGTTATCTTTCAATGCTTTTCAATGTTCAAATTCTAAATTCATTGTAAGTTCAAGAGTTTAATTGAATGAGCTTCAAATTTTATGAATTGCAAGTGATGCCATACATGCTTTTTCTAGGAAATAATTTAAAATTGGCATCTAGTAATAGAAATCCAAGTAGTATCATGTACTATCTTTGTAGTGGATTATTTACAAGTGGTAGCCTCAAATTGGTATTTACATATTTTCCAAGTGTCTTCTAATATGTCTTATGAGCTTTATTGCAAATTTAGCTATATAATGGTTAATATGGATGATACCTTGCGAAGAGGGAGAATTATAATTTGATAACTTTTGGCAAAAGAGGTATGCCCTTGTTCATTGTTTACACATTGGATCATGAGCTTGTAGTTCACCTATATCATTTGCTACATGATCTTAAATTATTTGAAATTAATAACATTGCCATGTCATGCTTGATCTTCACTTATACTCTTGAGACATGACATGCATGCTTTAAGAAAATTGCTTCTTTTTATACCTAAATCTTGGATATAAATGGTTTCATACCTTGTCTAGATTTAGGGGGAGCTTAAATCATTAACTTATTACTAGCTCCTTGATTTTATCTTGTTCCCACTAATCTTTTTATTGAGTGTACTATCAAGGGGGGAAAAGATAGTCCTTAGTGGATCTTTGGATAATCAATGACTATGGGGAGTTCAAACCCCAAATGGATATTGAAGACCTATTATAGACCTTTTTGGGATTAATGACAAAAGGGGGAGAATTTATGACTTATCAATTGCCCTCCAATCAATTGACAAAAGGGAAAAAGATTATGAAGAGAATGACAAAAGGGGAAGAATTGAATTTATGAAGATCATCAACTGTCCATCATTAGAATGTTTGTAAGTATGATCTCTTATTCTCTCTCCACGTTTGATTTTGTGCTAAAAAGCTTAATATTGTCATTTGGTGCAATTGATAAAAGGTTTGTCATAAATCACCAAAAAGGGGGAGATTGAAAGTGCATTTAGGCACTTAAGTGATTTTGGTGATTAATGACAAACACATATAATGACAACTATTTGTAAATGACAAATTTGTGTAAATGCTTGGCTAAGCAATTACTTAGTGACAAACCTCTAATATGCTTATTGCCTTGAGACTAATGTGTTTATTATGAAGATTTGTTTAGTCTCACCCTATTTAGAGGAAAAACCTATATAGGTCAAGTGGACAAGCTATCCATCCTAACAAGGTATGCATTATACTAATCATGTTGCTGAGACTAACACACTTGCTTGTTGATCTTATTTAGTCTCATAAGTACAAGTAGGTTGGATTGCTAATTGAGGTATGTCTTAATTAGAGTTAAACTTCACATTGCTATGAATTAGGATGTACATGTGTGCCATGATTATATATCATCTCATGCACATCACTTAGTGAAGTTTAATCTAGATTGTTCCACAACTTCACTCTTGCTTAAATATGATTTGCATATGTGTAATTCTTGAATATGCTATCATGTGCATCATTAAGTGAAGATTGTGGTACTTGCCATGGTTTAGTTGTTTCATCATATTGGCAATCGTCTCTCTACTGCATCTAGCTCCATAACATATTCATCGTGGTGCACTTAGCAGAGATATTTTCTATGTCAAATGTTTTCATTTAATATTGTGCTTATTTATATGAAACACTTGACATACTGTAATTGCTCACAAACATCAACTCATTCATATCCATTGAGCTTTTGGGACTAATATCTTTCATGAGTGGTTTGAAAAGATTTAGGTCCCGTGAATATGTGTGATGACCAAGGTATGTCAAAGGATGACGGTTAAGCCGAGGTCAACAAGACGACGGTGTCACCAAGAGTTGAGGACTAAGTCAAGATCGACTTGACGTGGAGATTGTCGGGGAGGATGATCAAGTCAAGGTCGATGGGACGAGAGTCTCATGAGATGAACCGAATCAAGGTTGACAAGCCGAAGACGTCATCAATCATTTGTTGAAGGTCATCACGCACAATGCATCCAAGGAGAAGACGGCATATGGATTGAATGTAAGACTTAGTTTTCTCGTTTGAATTTGAGTCTAAGGATTGCCGTATTATTAAGAGGGATGCGATGGAGAATGACTTAGATATGTCTCAAGTGCTCAAGTGATCTATCTTTGTGAAATATTGAGAGATACAAATCACATCTTGTACACCTAGGTATAGGTGGTTTGGTGTGAGGGGGAGAAGTGTTGGTGGTGTCGGAATGTGAGAATTTTGAGCCTCTCTTGGTTTCATTGTGGTTTTTGCACTTATCCTTTGGGATTTGGGCAGTGAGACCTTGTTGGTTGTGTAGCCCTTGTTCTTAGCTTTCCGTAGAGCCCAAGATCACCCAAAACGGAGTTCGGAGTCAAAAGTTACGTCCGTTTTCGTCGGGCTGCGCTGTGGGCTGATTTAGTATCGGACTATTCGATCCAAGTTCCGATCCAAGATCCGATAGACCCTTCTCTGCCATAAAATATCGGATGTTCCGATATGGACATCGAATACTCCGATATGTCGCAGAATGGACTCAATGGCTAGATTTTGTGGTTCTCTATTTAAAGGCTCTTCTTCCCCACTTCGTGTAGACTTTTTCGGAGGATATTCGTAGTTGGAATAAGAGCTAAACTCTTGTGTTCTTGAGCCCCAAAACACCTCTCCAGTCTTAGATCTTAGTGATCCCCTTTGAAAGAAGGGTTGGGAAGAGTTGGAGGAAGGAAGTGCTAGGGTTGTGAGAGATTTGATCTAGTGAGCACTTGAGTTCATCTCCAAGCTTATTTTTCGTGGCATTTGTTACTCTTGGAGGTTGAGGACTCCTAGACGGCTAGGAGATCGCCTACGAGGCACCGGTGCTTTGTGTGGTTGGCCGTGGGAAGGTTGTGAAGGCCCGGTCTCCGCCTCCGCAAGGAAAGGAGCCAAGCGAATGAAACCAAGGGAGCTTGGTGCGGATCTTGGTGAGGGAAATGGTTGAAAGAGACCCGGGCTCAAGTGTGACCGAGCCTATCTCAACGGAGACGTAGGATCCCCTCAAGGATCCGAACTTCGGGAACAAATCGACGCGTCTCCTCTTCACTTTGGTTTTAAGCATTTCTACTCTGAGCATATCGGAGTATCTGATATAGACATCGGATAGTCCGATCCACATCGGAGTATCCGATACCCATATCAGATAGTCCGATATTTATATTCCGCTGCTTAATTGTTTTAAATTTGTAGTCACCTATTCACTCCCTCTAGGCGACATCCCGGTCCTTTCAGTCATGCTTTTAGAGAAATCACGTCTTGACCAAGATGCATTTCTACTGAAAGTTCTCTTTTCCTTTGCAAAAGCAGCAGGCCTTGTCCTAACTATTTCTCTTTTTCTAAAGTAGTTTAGCGTATTCAACCCCTTTCTAACTACCTAGCCTAGTCTTTCATATATCCCTAAACCATCAAACTAGCTACGATCTGCCAAAAACAACTTAAGTAATCGATCCATGTGAACACTAGTACCCTGCACTGCAACAGAATCCAGTCGCTTTGAAGCCATCAGATCAAAACTATGGAGTATACATACAATCCAATATTAGTAACTCAAATGGAGAAAGAGTGGCAGAATTATTAAGGAAAGCACTCAGGATGAACTGAACAAAACTAAAAATTCAGACAACTACAGAGTGGAGCACGAGGGTAATTAGTAGCCCATCAGATGCAGGGCGATTTCTATCTGCAGTGCACAACAAGGCCATCACAACTCTGATGCATGGGTCTGACTAATGCTTGAACAAAAGACCATTCCCTAACTCAATCTTGGAGGATCAATGCCGTCCTTGGTCGCGGAGCGCAGACCTCAGGCTTTCCGCCGCCTCTCTCGTGGAGATGACCAGAGTCTCCAGTCCATTTTGACAAGAGGGAGGGGAACGAGTAGTAACTAGTAACCTCCGGCGAGCGACTGAGTCACGGTGGCGCCGCCCGACAGCCGGTGAGAGCAGGGGCCGATCGGGGGCGAGCAAGGTTTTGTGGCGCCGGCCGGCCTTCCAAGTCCCATCAACGCAACCCGCATGCACACCTAGGCTCGCTAGCTACAGCAGGGAAAGGCGAGGAGCGTACGTACCTTGAGTAGACGACGCAGTCGGGATGGGCAGGCCGGAGCTGGTCGCAGCGCAGGAGGCTAGCTCCTTGAGCAAGGCGGAGGACGAAGCGGACGAAGGCCGGGGTCGAGGTGACGCCTCCGACTCCGAGGAGGAAGGAGTAGACGATCAACGCCGTCTATGCGTTGTCGCGCTCGCGCCGAGCTGGTCGCAGTGCGTTGAGCGAGGCGGAGGACGAAGCCGACGCAGGCCGGGGTTGCGTCGCCTCCCGTCCTGTCGCCTCGCCTCGCCTCCGAGGAGGGGTTAGGTGAGGTCGCAGGGGTTTAGGGGCGTAACCGTCTTAAAACTACAGCTGTAATAGAGTGCACCGTTTGAGCTTGTAGAAGGAGTTTTTGGACTTATCTTCACCGTTGGTTGTACGCCGAGACATGTGCCCAGTCTTGTACCCTCTCTCACATGGTCTTTTAAAAAAAGTCGCTAAAATTTTGGAAACAAAACATCGAATCTTTCTTCTTTCTTTCTTCCTTCCCCGGTTCAGGTTTGGATCCTTCTTCCTCTCGCTTTGTTTCTAAAATTTTAGGAACTTTTTTGTAAAAGACCATGTGAAAGAGGGTGGAGCTGAATGAGGATTGTGCACCCATCTTGGTGCGCGACCAACGGTGAAGATAAGTTCGGGAATTCCTTGTACAAGTGCAGACGTATTTCTCGCTGTAATATTCTTGTGGCCACCTTTTCTTTTTCTTTTCTCTGCTCTCTCCTTTTTCTCCTGCTAAAACACGGTTTCTCTATCGTCCTACAAGAAATAATAGATATATAGCTATTCTCTCACATCACAGATACATATGTTTTGGACATCCAAAATACACAATTAACCACTAATTATCAATACAATTCATTTTATAAAAAATTCACTGAAATTACAATATTATGAAAGTACTCAATGGAAGCAAAGACCATGGTGCTGAGGCGTGGATGTAAACTAAAAACAAGCAAATTAACAAAATTAAACAGGCTAGTAACGAGTCCAGACTAGACTTCAGCAGTTCAGCTCGCCGGCGAATGGCCCGGCAGGTCATAGCTCCGAAATTTGCTCGGGCAGTAGGCGCAGTGATCAGTGGTTGCCTGTCGGTCTCGCTCTCAAAATGAAGCCGTCATGATCCAACTCCTCCTGTTGCAGCCGATAAGGCAATGCAGCAACAGCAGCGAACCTATAAGCCAATGCAGCAACACAACCATAAGCCAAGAGTGCAGCAACAACAGTGTTCAGTGAAAAGATGTATGTGGCAGCCGTGAGAGCTTCCTCAGGGCTTGAGTTTCTTATATAGATGAAGTTACAACAATAGATCCTAAACCCAAGGTTCAACAGAACCTCTGAACTCACACTGAATACAACAGCCATTAGATAAACTAGTCTCTAGCCTTAGCAGATATACCGTGTACATTTTAACACACCGTCTCAATCTCAACTGATGGACATCAAATTGAGATTGCTACACAGCCTATCAAAGGCAGTTTGAGCCAATGGCTTGGTTAGGATATCTGCCACTTGATCTGATGAAGATATGAATCGAACATCTAGCTCTTTTGCTGCAACCCTTTCACGAACAAAATGGAAATCAACTTCTATATGTTTTCTTCGGGCATGGAAGATTGGGTTAGCTGATAGATAGGTCGCACCTAAATTATCACACCACAGAACAGGTGGCCTGATTCGAGGTATCCCTAACTCCTTCAAAAGTGATTGCAGCCACATTAGCTCTGCGGTAGCATTGGCAAGCGATTTGTACTCAGCTTCAGTGCTGGACCTTACAACTGTGGGTTGTTTTCTGGAGCTCCAAGATACCAAGGTTGGCCCAAGGAAAATAGCAAACCCATTTGTTGATCGCCTGTCGTTTGAGCATCCAGCCCAGTCTGTGTCTGAAAATGCACTGAGCAACTGTAGTCCTGATCTCTGAAAATTGAGACCTGTCAAGCTGGTTCCTTTGACAAATCTGAGTATACGCTTGGTTGCTGCCCAATGCTGATCAGTTGGCGTTTGCATGAATTGGCATACCCCTGTTCATAGCAAAGGATATATCTGGCCTTGTAAGAGTTAGATATTGGAGTGCCCCTACAGTGCTTCGATAGAGAAATGCATCATCATCTGACAATCATTTCCCTGACTCCTTTGACAGCTTTTCTAAACTTCTCATAGGAGTTGTAACTGGTTTGCATTGTTCCATTTTTACTCTTTTGAGTATATCCATCACATACTTGTGCTGTGTCAAAGTTATGCCTTGTTGATGCTTGTGGACTTCTATGCCCAGGAAGTAACCAAGCTCTCCAAGGTCCTTAATGGGAAAGTTTTCTTGAAGCTTTGTGATTAAATTGGCTGTAGCACTTGCAGAGGAGCTCACCACAATAATGTCATCGACATAAACCAACATGTACATGATTAAGTCAGGTTTCCTGAAAATAAACAGAGAAGTATCTGATTTTGAGGGTTGGAAGCCAAGACTCTGCAACTTAACTGACAATCTAGAGTACTAGGCCCTGGGCGCCTGTTTCAACCCATACAAGGCCTTTTTTTTTTTTAACAAATGGGACAAGCGCTCTACCATTTCATTAAGAAGAAAAAGAGTCATATGTACAGAAGGGGGGCGGGAACCTAGAGAGGCTACACTCCGGTTACAATGTGGGCAGCAAGGCCCCAACTAAGGATCTCATCCCGGACGCGCTCCACCAGGCTACCGAAAGGGAGGAACTCAAGTTGGAAAATACGTCTGTTCCTCTCTTTCCAAATGTTCTAGAGGGTACAAATCACGAGGCTATTGAAGGATGGGCGGTCGCTTTTAGCAAGGTGATTGCAATTCTCCTTCCACCAAACCAGGACATCCCTAGCTGGGGGACTCATGCTGGTAGCGGAAGTACGAAGGACTCCATTCCAGACTTCCTTCAAGAAGGTGCAGTCTGACGTGAGGTGAACGAGCGTCTCTTGCTCAGAGGAACAAAGGGGGCACACCGGGTAGTGGGGCCAACCTTTTCGAGCCAGAAGATCAGCCGTGTTGATTCTTCCGTGCGCCAAAGTCTAGGCGAAGAACTTGCACTTGTCCTCCACATGGGCTTTCCACACCAGATTCGACATGTCCCAACCTACACTACCAAGGAACTGAAGCCGATAGGCTGAGCATGAAGAGTAGGAGCCGTCGGTTGTAGCAGTCCAAGTGATCTCATCCGCCGCTAAAGGGTCCAAGGAGACCTGCTGGAGCGAAGCCCAGAGCCGGAGGAAGTCTTCGAGCTGGCAAGGTGTGTGGAGGTGCTGGACCTCCTTGATCCATCTATCATTGCGGAGATGGTCGGCTACTGATCGGTGTTTACCCTTGGCGATGGCGAAGAGGTAGGGGGCAATCTCCCGCGCGGTGGCTCCTTCAAGCCACTTGTCCTTCCAGAAGTTAGAGGTGGCCCCATTCTGGACGCTCACTATGGTGGAGGCTCGGAAGAGATTTTTGTCTATGTTGTCACAGGGGGTGGTAGTACCGATCCATGGTTTGTCCGGGCACCTCCATTCTTGCCAAAGCCATCTCAACCTTAGGGCCCTGCTGAAGCGAACTAGGTCCGGGACCCCTACCCCCTAAGGCTTTGGATCGGCAGACCGTTTCCCAGTTCACTAGTGTGTGGCCTCCACTGGCGTCTTCGGCCCCACGCCAGAGAAAGGACCTGCGGATCCTGTCCATTTTCTTCGCCACTTCTTTCGGGAGGGGGAGCACTGAGATGAAGTAGGTCGGGAGCGCTGAAAGCACGGCCTTGACAAGAGTGAGGCGTCCGGCCTTGGAGAGTAGCTTTCCTTTCCAGTGAGGGAGCCTGGTGTGCATCTTTTGGATGAGGGGCCCGTATTGAGCCTGGTTCAGTTTCCTGGAGTGGAGCGGGAGTCCTAGATAATGGCAGAGGAACTCCCCTCGCACTCTGGGAAAGGGGCTAAGGATGTCCTGGAGATTAATAGGGGAGCAGTTGATTGTGTAGACTGCACATTTATTAAGGTTAGTGCGCAGACCGGAGATGCCGCTAAAGCCCTTAAGAATGCTCATTGCCGAGATGAGCTCATCTTTGTTGGGGCTAAGAAAGATGGCCGCATCATCAGCAAAGAGTGAAGTCCTCAACTTGAGCGGTCGGCACTGGATGCCGGAGAGGACTCCCTGTTCCACAGCCAGCTAGAATAGCTTCTGAATGGGGTCCATAGCCAGGATGAATAGCATGGGGGAGATAGGGTCACCTTGTCGAACTCCTCTGCTGTGCCGAAAGGGTGTCCCAGGGGTGCCGTTGAGGAGGACCGAGGAGGACGCTGTGCCAAGGAGGGTAGCAATCCAATTACGCCAGCGCTGCCCAGGAGAATGATATTGGCTGAGTTAAGCAAGTTAAAAAAGGAGGTTTCTTGGTTGTAGAAATGTTGGACTGCCTGCAGGAGGTCCACTTTGATAGTGTCCCAACATTTCCTGTAGAATAGGCTAGTAAAACCATCCGGGTCGGGGGGTTTGTCCTTGGAGAGGGAGAAGACCACATGTTTAAGCTCCTCCTCGTCGAAGGGCTCCTCTAACTCTTCGAGGTTGCGGTGGAAGTACCCCAGTTTGTCCCAGTCCAACGTGACGGAACGGTTGAAAGAGGTCCCCAGGTGGTGCTCGAAGAAGCACAAGCATTCCTCCGCCTTGCCAGAGTGGGAGTAGACACTCCCATCCGGGGTGTCTAAGCAGTGGATGAAGTTTTTCCTCCTTCTGGCATTTGCATAGATGTGAAAGAACTTGGTGTTAGCATCACCCTCTTTTATCCACTTAGCCTTCGCTCTCTGACGGGTATGAGACTTCTCCAAAGCAGCAAGCCCTTGGCATCTACTCTTAAGAAGCTGCCGAAGAGATCCCTCAAGGGTAGAGAGGGTGCGAGCCTCCTGAGCTTTGTCCAAGAGGGAGATTATCTCATGGGCAATGGCGAGTTGGAGTCTCAGGCTACCAATCTTGCTCTTGGCCCAGGTGCGAAGGGCTTTAGCCACTCGGGAGAGCTTGATGTGCAGGGTCCTGTAAGGGTTGGTTGGGGCGACTCGACGGCTCCAAGCATCTTGCACCACCTGACTGAACCCTTTCAGCCCAGGCCAGTAGTTCTCAAAACGGAAGCAGAAGGCGCGTCTCCAGCCACCCTCGGCAAGGAGAAGAGGAGTGTGGTTTGAGATTAGGGTAGGAAGGGCCTAGAGAGAGGTTAACGGCCAGTCTGCCTCCCAGCTCGTAGAGCAGAATGCACGATCAATTCTGGAGAGCATAGGGGTGGCACGTTCATTGCTCCAGGTGAAGCGGCGGCCCATGAGGGGCAACTCTTTGAGTTCCAATAGGTTGATGGTGGAGCGAAAGGCATTCATGAGTGTAGGGTGGAGGTTGCTATTGCTCTTGTCTGCGGCTTGGTAAATGAGATTGAAGTCCCCGATGATCAGCCAAGGGAGATTGTCGTTAGGCGGTCTATGGCTAATCAGCTCATTAAGGAAGTGGAACTTCTCAGTGGTGAGTTGAGGGCCATAGACAACTGAGATCCGCCATTCACGGCCCTCCAGTCTGGAACGCACCGTGGCTGAGAGGCAGTGGTCTGTCAACGTAGGGTCATGCAAACCAAACAACTCGTCATGGGCTAGCAAGAGGATGTCTCCCTCGTGCCCTCTGCAGGCTTGTAGATGAAGGAGGAGGTAAAGGGGGAGCCGGCGCATTCTGAGATGGTTTGAGGGGTAATTGCCTCCAGCTTAGACTCTTGAACACAGGCGATGTTCGCGCGAGTAGATTTGATGAGGTTACGAAGCACACTGCGACGAGCCCTAGAGTTAAGGCCGCGGACATTCCAATTAAGGAGATGGATTGGGGCAAAATTCATGGAGAGCAGGCAGACAACATACATGTAGAAATATACGCATAGATAGATTCAGTTAATACAGGCTGAATATACAAAATGCACAGTCTAGAGCCAGAGAGGATGGCCTTGGCGGTGCAGGAAGACGCCCCAAACAGGAATGGGTTGGGGACAGGGAGCTCTCTCCACGGTCCAAGAGCTGCCCTCCCCAGATAATCCACAAAAGAGACTCCTACTAGAAGTTGGAGTCTGCCCAACCTCCTTGGGTGGTCAGGCATGGCGCCTTTTGAAGTTTGCAAACATGACCGGGATATTTGGGATCTTCAAATCCTGGTGGCTGTTTCATATAGACTGTTTCCTGCAAATTTCCATGTAAGAAGGCATTTGAGACATCAAGCTGGCGCAGAGTCCACCCCTAGAGACAGCAATGAACATCACAACACGCACTGTAGTGGGCTTAACCACTGGACTGAAAGTGTCAGTGTAGTCGATGCCATATTGTTGACTAAGACTAATGCCCTTAGCTACCAAGCATGCCTTGTATCTCTCCACACCTCCATCTGGTCTTTGTTTGACCTTGAATATCCATTTGCAGTCTACAAGATTATGATCTCTTGCATTTGGTACTAGTGTCCATGTTTGATTGGTACTCAAGGCTGAGAATTCCTCTTCTATAGCCTGATGCCAGTGAGTACTCTGAAGTGCCTGGTTGTGAGTTTTGGGTACAATACAGAAAGCCCTGCGAGTTGGAGGATATCTTACTGTCCCATCAGTAAAGTGCTTTGGTTTAGTAATATTACTGCGTAACCGAGTCTGCATTGGATGTTGAGATGTTGCTGGGACCTCTTGTTGTTCTTCTGAAGCTTCAGAGATAGTGTTGTCATTAAGAGAGGATTCCATAGATGAATCTGCATGAGATGCTGAAGCAGTACCAAACAGATTAGTAGCATTAGCAAAAGTATCATCACATCTCACATGTTGATCAGATTCTACCTCACACACTGGTTCAGGATGAGTGTTGAATGGCAATGGGAGCAAGGATGGCTGTTTCAGTGTAGATTGATCTGGTCTCACTGGGTTGCCCTGAGGCAAAGGGGAATCTGGTTTTTTTCATCAAAGACCACATCCCTTGACACACACACTCTTCTTGAAGTTCTATCAAGGCACTTGTAACCCTTGTACCCCGGAGTGTAGCCAAGAAACACACATTGGGTTGATCTGAAGGAGAGTTTGTGTGTTGAGTAGGGTCTTAGATTTGGAAAGCATGCACATCCAAAAGTTCTGAGCATGTTATAATCAGGTTTAGTTTTGAACAATCGAGTGAAAGGTGTGGCATGTCTCAAAACTTGGCTTGGTAATCTATTAATTAGGTAGCAGGCTGACAAGAAGGCTTCATCCATTAAGTGGTCGGGATAGAAGCTTTTTTTTCGAAACCTGTGGCAGGAGCTCTGCCGATTTCTTATATGAGGAAGAAAAACAAATTACAAGGTACTAAACTGAGAGCGACCCACAGTAGCACGAATACAGGAGGACCAGTAAAACTAGGGTCAGCTACAGCAATAAACTAAAGGACAAGAACAGTAAAAAAGAATTACACAGCCAAGTCGCAGTAGAGCAGCTTCAGCTGGACCAGCAGGCCTGCTAGCAAAAAACGGCCGCAGCCGAGGAAAAACGATACTCGCTGAAACAAAAACCCAGCCTGAAGACGCCTCTTTTTACCGCCAGAGCACCACCTGGCCTGGACAGCAGCAAGGTTCAGAGGATGTCAAACTTTGCAGCACTGTCAGCCAACAACGCTCACAGAAGCAGGCAACTGGGCAGCCAACGCAGCGGCCCTCCGGGGAGGAAACAGCCGGCAGGAGGAAGTGTAGCTGCGAAAGTGCGGCAGCCGAGCAGCGACCCAGCAAAGTCAAGACACTTAGGGAGTCCAGATGGTAACTCAGGAAGAGCCACAGCCAGACCCCCCACCCCCTCCCACAAGCGCCTTCTAACTGTAGGCGCAGACGGCGAGGAACAGTGGGGCTGGCAGGAGATCCCTGCAAAAGAACATCACATAGGCCGCCACAATGATCAAGCATGGTCGTCTGAGCCCAAAGCTAGGACCCTGGCTGACACATTAGCCCTGATGAGGTCCACAACGGAACTGACTGAACCATAGTCCGATTGAAAGATCCGCCTATTTCTCTCTTTCCAGATATTCCAACAGGTGTAAGTGATGAGCCTATCGAACGCTCTGCGCTCTCTCTTTGGAACGCCCTTTCTAACTTGCAACCACCACTCACTTAGCGTCTGTTGGGTACCCATGGCCTGCACCCCACCTGGACGCTGCAAAAAGGTTGGCTAGATTCGTTTGGAGAAGGCACACTCCACGAACAAATGGTTTGTGGTTTCCAAACAGGATTCACAAAGGGGATAGAAGAGGCAGTTATTCCAACCCCTTCTATGAAGGTTTTCAGCAGTGAGGATGCGGTCCTGCAAAACCAGCCAGATAAAGAATTTGCATCTTGGTTCTGCATCTGCTCTCCAGGTGCACTGAAAATGCCGATCCTTCGTCACCCTGATGAACTGGACATTATAGGCTAATCGAGCTGAGTACGTCCCGTCTGCAGTCCATCTCCACACAATTTTATCCATAGCCTCATGCTCCAATGTGACTCTGTGCGTAAGAATGCAGAGATCAATCATTGGAGTTATCTCCTGTGCTGATTCAATATGGCCAACGGATGCTAGCCAAGAGTTTTGATGAAGGCCCTGGAACACCGAGATATGTCGCCGAGAAGTTTTCGCAAAGAGCAAGGGAGCAACTTCCAGAGGTGCGATCCTGCCCTGCAGCCAATTGTCCTGCCAGAAGCGCGCTCTTTTACCATTTCCAATTTCAATTGTGGTACCTGCGGCGAAAAGGCTGCAATCTGTGCGGTCGCAGGGTATGTCCGATCCGACCCATGGCTTTTCCGGGTGCTCCCACTGCATCCAGAGCCATCTCAACCTTAAAGCTCTCCCAAAAGCAGTTAAATCCTTTATCCCGATGCCGCCAAGCTTCTTATCTCTACACACTCTCTTCCAGTTTACAAGACCCCCTTTAGCCGGCTGGGCGTCATTTCGCTGCCAAAGAAGTCCCTTCGCAACCGGTTCACAGTTTTAATTGCCCACTTGCTCAGTTTAGCCAAAGTGAGGAGATAAACTGCTTGGGAGGTAAGAATCGAGTTGATCAGCACCATTCTGGCCGCTTTGGACAGCAACCGGCCTTTCCAGCCAGCGAGACACACTGATCTTCTGAATCAGCTTCTGGAAATCAGCCTTCGTGAGGTTGGTTGGTCTGAGGGGCAGCCCAAGATAAGTGCAGGGAAAGGACTTGGTCTGCATTTGCACAACGCCCTCTAAGTTTTGGAGTAGGAGAGGCTGGCAAGCAATGGGGAAAACTTCACTTTTCTGCAGATTAACCTTTAGACCTGTAGCCTTCTCAAAAACATTGAGGATTAGGTGCAGGGCACGCAGGTCATTTGCTGCCGGCTTGATGAAAAGTGCTATGTCATCAGCATACAAGGAGATCTGGCATCTGTCCAGCTTGTCGCTTACTGTCTGCAGCGCTCCCATATTCTTTGCTTTGGCCATGATCAGGTGCACAGAGGTTCCATGGCAAGGATGAACAACATAGACGATAGGGGATCGCCCTGCCGGAGGCCTCTTCTGTGCTTGAAAGCTCTTCCCAGACTCCCGTTCACCATAATTCTAGACGTGGCGGAGGAAAGCAAAGAGGCAATCCAATCTGTCCATCTAGTCCCAAAACCTAGGTTTTGAAGCAAATCCAGCAGGTACTCCCAGCTCACTGAATCAAAAGCCTTAGCAAGGTCCAATTTGACAAAGAGGGCAGCTTTTCTCCTCTTATGCAGCTCTTTGACGGTATTACTGACAAACAAGAAGTTGTCTTGAATATATCTGCAACGGATGAAGGAACTTTGTGAGGCAGAGACCAAGCTACTGAGTAGGGGCAAAGAGGCATAGAAGCTTGAGCTAGCAAGGCAAGGCCGGTTTCAACTAAGTGACAATGTTTTCTTTCTGCTATGCCATTTTGTTGCTGAGAATGGGGACATGAGATGCGGTGAGTGATTTTTCAGTTTCAGAAATTCACCCCCTTCATCAGATTGTATGGCTTGAATTTTGGAATTAATCTGGCGTTCAACAAGTGTTGAAATTGATGGAAAGCTTGGTCAACATCAAATTTATATTTGAGAAGATAGATCCAAGAGTAACGACTATAATCATCGACAAAGATTACATAATAACGAAAACCTTTGCTTGAGGTCCTTGCTGGTCCCCAAGTGTCGGTATGAACAAGTTCTAGAGGGCAAGTATTGACACGATGAGACACCGAATAGGGAAGCTGATGCGCCTTAGCTTGCATACAGGCATCACAAACTAAGGTGCTTTTATTTGACTCACTAGACCTGAAGATTGAGTGGATGGTGGCTAAGGCTGGATGTCCCAAGCGTCTGTGCCAAAGTTCCTTGGATAGCCGATTTGCAGAGAAACCAGTCCTCCTTGAAGTAGCACAGGGGATGGCATAGAGTCCCCCTTCAGCCTTGCCGTGGAGTAGAACCTTCGATGAGACTCGATCCTTGGCAAGGAAGTAAGAAGGGTGGAATTCAAAGTACCTTTGAACAGAGACAAGATGCTTGGCAATATTGGGAATGTAGAGAGTATTTTTGAGTCCTAAGGAAGAACCAGAGTTTGTGCTAATAGAATAGTGACCAATATGCGGGATGGACATACCTGTGCCATTTGCTGCTTGTATCTGATCTCCACCTCTATGGGGTTCTTTCATGGTTAAGCGATCAAGGTCATTTGTCAAGTTATCGGTGGCTCCTGTGTCCAAATACCAATTCTGGTCTGGACCAGGCTTGTATGACGCAGCAGAGGATACTGACTTGGGCTGTTCTTCCTCTTGATATGTCTGATCATACCTATGATAGCAGCGTAGAGCGTTGTGGCCAAGCTTGCCACAGATCTGACACATTGGCCGTGGAGCACCGTTGTTGTTCCGGTTCCCCCTTCCTCGGCCCTGTCCACGCCCTCGGTCTGGTAGCCTCGGCCTCCTCCTCTTCCTCCATCTTGGCGGAAGCGGAAGACATTATTGGCCGATGAGGTGATGTGTTGTGCTGAATCAAACCGTTCTCGTCGGGCTTCAAAATTGACCAGGTGGGCAAAGACTTCGTTGAGGCTGATGGAGTCTGCCCTGGTGGGCAAGGATGTCACGACTGGAGTCATATTTAGTGCCAAGGCCACTGAGGATATATGAGACCACCTCTTCTTCTTGTAGAGGTCGCCCAGCCGAAACTAACTGATCTACAAGGTGTTGGGCTTTTGCCCTTGTGGGCTGCTGGGCTTTTGGCCCAGCTCGAGCAGAGAAAAGGCAAGGGGAGGCAGCATCACTGCCCGCGTGGCTTCACTTCGGCTAGGGTTCATCGAACCCTGCCTTTGGCTGCGGCGGCGGCTGTTGTGCTCGCCGTCTTGCTCGGGAGCGATGGGGCGCGTGGGCTACGTGGCCTCGACGTCCGCATCTCTCGCCCGGGCTGGTTCCTTCCTTGCCTATATGTGTGGACTGAGCAGCTCCCGGTGGAGTTTCGCTTGGTTCTCTCTGTTTTTGACTCCACTTCACTCACTGATTCTCTGCCTTGGGTGCTGGTCGCCGGCACTGGATTGCTCTGGCTTCTGGTGGTGGTGGTGTACCTCGTCGATTTGGTCCCGGTGGCCACGGGGTGGTCGCCGTGGAGCTTGCTGCTGTGCTCTCTATTCCTCGGACTCCATCCGTGGCTTTTGGCTGTGGTGGAGTGACGGCATCGTGTCTCCGATTCATTTCGTCGGTGGTGCTTCCTAGCACGGCGAATTGTTTTCTGGGACAATGATCTTCACGCTTTGCCTCGACCTGTCGGTTTGGATTCGACGCATGGTAAGTGTTCATTCTCCTTTTGTGCAGTAGGCCAATATCGATTATGGTATATGCACTGTTATTTGTGGGCTCGTAGATGTTTGATGATGATCGCATAGTTTGAGATGTTAATGAATTGATTTAGAGCTATTGTGATTTGTTGTTAGCACTCCTTAATGGTCCATTCATGTGATAAGTTTCTGCCACTGTTTATGCTTTGAATCTTAAGAAAGATAACTAGTTGTTGTGTATTTCCACTTTGGAAATCTGGTACTGTTTATCGTCTGCTAGTTACATACTGTACTTCGCATAATTGTGGCTCTGTTTTGGGACTGTTCTGGACTAAACAACACTGATTTTATAATCTGTCTTGTAGAGCTGTTTAGCTGTCCAAATTGTCATTATACTTGTCACTGTTGAGATTATATAATCTAGACCTTAAGCAGTGCACTACTTCTTTGATCTTAGTTCTAAGTTCAATTTATTAATCCTGTGATATTTAGCTCAAATTGTTGTTGGATGGCTAACTTTGTTAGCAACCCCAATTTGCAATCTGAGAACACTATTATGAATAAAACTATGAGGCTCTTTGCTGGTTTTATTCCTTTGGCAGCACTGGTATATGTCTTTATCATGTGTTTATATGCTTCTCATGTTAAATTTGAATAATACATGATATGTGCTATTTCCTACTTGCATTTTCTTCCTGCTGTACCTTATGTGAATTATTTAAATATCTTGCTCATAGTGCATTGTTTACAACACAAGGTTCTTCACCTTTTGAAAAGTAGGCGGACATTGCCATATCCTTTTTTTTAAGGTTGCCAAGTTGGAGAAGAATTTGCATTGTTCTTCCTCTTGATTGTGAGGAGAACATGTCTTCAAGAGCTGCCCAAACTTCTGCTAAGGTTGACAAGAAGAGAACCTGACCGAGAATCCCCTCAGTCATCGAAGAAAGTAGGGCACTTAGGACCAGGGTTTTAAAACCCAAAACCGGACCCGAAACCGCCGATCTACCGGACCGGTTTTTCAAAAAAAACCGCTAAAAACCGCTAGAAACCAGCGAAAACCGCTCAAATTTAAATTCAAACGAAGCGCGCGAGCCACCGGTTTCCCGGCGGTTTTTGCCGAAAAACCGCCGGTTTTTCCGGTTTCTCGGCGGTTTTTAGCGATTTCTAACGGTTTTTACCAGAAAAATCATGGAAAATGGGAAAAATAAAAAGAAGTCTGAAAAAATATAAAAAATTGGGAAAAAATCAAAATTTTATTACATACAAATTGTTCTACTCAGCATCTAGTTTTTTATAAGATTTTTTTTAAATTTTTTTAAAAATTAAAAATTTTGAATTGTACCGGAGAAAAACCGGCGGTTTCTCAAACCGCCGCACAGGTTTGGCGAGAAACCGCCGGTTTTACCGGTTTTTCATCGGTTTTTAAAACCCTGCTTAGGACCAACTGATCTTGTTGGTACTAGGGCCTATAGGCTGGGTTCAGGATCTGCCGAGTTACTCCATTTGCAGATTCAGTGATGAAACTGTGCAGGCTTCTGGATCGTGCCATCAACATAGCTGATCAAGTCTTGGCTGCACAGATAAGCAGCAGTTGCGCATTTCAAAGGAGATGGTTTTCGAGGTGAAGTTTCACCGTGACAGCATGGCTGAAGGATGATGGCGCCATGACAGAGATGCCGGCTGTAGTGGCTACGGTGGAGTGTGAGGAGATGGAGGCAGAGGTTGCGGAAGATGAATTTGGTGAGCTGGCCATGGATGCGACAGCTCTGATACCATGAAAAGATGTATGTGGCAGCCGTGAGAACTTCCTCAGGGCTTGAGTTTCTTATATAGATGAAGTTACAACAATAGATCCTAAACCCAAGGTTCAACAGAACCTCTGAACTCACGCTGAATACAACAGCCATTAGATAAATTCTTTGAACTCAAAATCTTGGTATATTTACTAAATTTTTAAAAAACTATAAGAATTTTTTTATGGACCCTTCCTCTCAAGGCAGCATATCTTGTGCACATTGGGCACTTATGCACATGTGGTACACACCAACTAACGAATGTCACTAAAAATTCCAAAAAATTTCTACATTTACTTCTGATCTTACTCCACCTATGTATAAAATTTTAAATTCAGATTCATTATACATAAATAGCAGCAAAAAAGAGAAAATTCTAACAAATTTATACTCTTAAAAGTGTTAGATTTTTCTCTTTTTTGTTACCGCTAAAATATAATGAATGTAAACTTGAAATTTTATACATAGGTGGAGTAAGATTAGAAATACATGTAGAAATATTTTTGAAATTTTTGTGATATTTGATAGTTGGTGTGCACTATATGTGCACAGGTGCTCCATGTGCACAATATATGGTTCCTCCCCTCAAACATGATTCTTTTTTTGTAAATTTTTTTTAATTTTTAAGCGGCTAAAAAAAAGAGAACGGAACCGAATTGAAAAAATAGAACCTTATGTTCAGCAAAAGGCTGTGCTAATTTTTTTTCTAGTTTTTTGGCCGTCAACATTTGTCAAATTCAAATTTTTCGTATATTTTGCGAAATTTTTGAAAAACCCAAGAATTTTTATGGACCCTTCCCCTCAAATAACGATTCCATTTTTGCAAGTTTTGTTTTTTTAATTTTTAAGCGGCCAAAAAAAAGAGAACGAAACCAGACTGAAAAAATAGAAGCTTGTGCTCGGCAAAAGGGTGTACCAATTTGTTTCTAGTTTTTTGGTCATCAACATTTGTTGAATTCAAATTTTTGGTATATTTTCAAAAACCCTGAAAATTTTTTATGGACCCTTCCCGTTAAATAACAATTCCATTTTTGCAATTTTTTAAAAATTTTTAAGCGGCCAAAAAAAAGAGAACGAAACCAGGCTGAAAAATAGAAACTTGTGCTCAGCAAAAGGGGGCACTAGTTTTTTTTCTAGTTTTTTGATCATCAACATTTGTCGAATTCAAATTTTTGGTATATTTTCAAAATTTTCAAAAAACCTTAAGAATTTTTTATAGACCCTTCCTCTCAAATAACGATTACATTTTCAAAAGCTTTGAGCGAAAAAGTTTTTTAAATTCAAAATTGTTCTAATTTCAAAAATTTTGAAAAAATAACACTTTTTTGGGACCTTCTTCGTGCAACTATGATTTTATTTTTGGGAAATTTCTTTTTTGAGAATTTTTAAGCAGCCTAGTAAAAAGAAAATAGAAGATAAAAAGTTTATAATTCAAAAATTTTCCAAAAAAGTTCAAACCTTTTATGGACCTTTTCTGTTAAAACTATGTTTCTATTTTTGTAGTTTTTTGGAATTTTTAAACAGGCTGAAAAAAGAAAATAGAAGGAAAAAAGAGAGCAAAAACGTTTTTTAAAATTCAAAATTGCTCTAATCTAAAACGTTTTTGGAAAAATCTACGTTTTTATGGACCTTTGTGGGGTCATGGTTTCATTTTTGGAAACTTTCTTTTTTTTGGGAATATTTAAACGGAGTACAAATGTGATACCATCAAGGAAAAAAAAAAGAGGGGGCCGGCCAGGCCCAATTGGCCCAGCCGGCCACTGCCCCAAGTGGCCACCGAAGGGGAGGCTTCTAGAGGCACAATTGCTGCCTCCCCCTGTTTCGTGGTCTCCCCTTCTCTCTCTAGAGCTCTCACTCAATCTCTTGATCTCTCTCTCCTCTCCTACTTGAGCCGGCCACTGAGCCCATCATCTCCACCACCACCGGCGCCCTCACCCACACTAAACCGGTGCCACCCTCCAGCAGCAGCGCCGCTGCGTTGCCTTCCGCTGGCGGCGTGGCCGCCGCCTCTCCCTCCATCTCATCAGTGGCCGCCGCCCCTCACCACCCAGCCAGCCGCCGCCCACCGGCCCGGCGCCCTTGGTTTCCTGGCTGCAACAGCGTGTTCCCATCGCCCGTCTCCTCCAACCGCCGCTCTCTCCACCCCTTTAGCCGCCCCCAGCTGTAGGTCGCCGTCAATCCTCTGCAGCCGCCGTCGCCTCCTGCTGCTACAGCGTCGTGTGAGCCAAGCAAAGGGGAGGCCGGGCAAGTAGGGGAAGAAGAGGAGGAGGAAGAAGGAACGTAGAAGAAGAGGAGGAAGAAGGGGTTTAGGGTTGGGCCAAAATCTTCATAAAGGTAACCAATTGATGATCTCCTCTACAAGTTGATGCTCCAATTGAGGTTTAGAATGAGATTTGTAGGGGAAAATAATGGAGCCCTAGTTGGAAATTCTTTGATTTAGAGGGTGTAATCACTATGCAGCATTTTCCTACCTGTTTTTGGGGTGTTTAAGTCGAGCTTCAGGACAAACTCATATTGTAGAAATCATAGATTATGTTCTCATCTTTCCGTAGGGTCCTAGAACGCGTTTATTCGCCAAACGGTTTGGAAATTACGGCCATTGCAAGTTAGCTATTTGGAAGTTCCAGATTTCCGGAGTTTCGGGCGACTAGCTCGGGATCTGGCGATCTTAGAGTTAGGGATTAGGGATTAAACTTAATTATTATTCTTTTTTTATTGTAACCATGTGATAAGCAATACAGCGGGCCTTGATGGAATTTAGGAGATGTCGCTGCCTTGGGGTTGGGGACTGTACTGTTTAAATTGAGCTAGGTGATGGAATCGCATATGCAGTAGGTTGAGGCTTATACGAGAGGCTTATGGCAGGAATCAAAGCTCGATCGTGTTGTAAGAAAGGTAGGTTATGTTCCCAACTTCTTGTAGGATCTTAGAACCCGTGTTTTGGATTTACGGTTCGGAAGATATGGCCTTTAGAACGCTGCTGTCTAATTTAGTTGTGATGGGATTTTTGGATATGCTGATGACAATCTGGTCTAGATAATGGCTAATTGAGATGATATATGAGATGAGAATAAAAAAGAGGGTTAATCTTGAATAACTTAGAAAAGATTTAGGTAATAATTTGGTTATGGCTTAAGGATGCTTAATACGAAGTTGATCCGACTAATGATGATCATGATAAATAATATGGCGATCGAAGGGTCAAATCTTATATGGCCTAGAAAGGTGAAGATTAAATGGTATTTGATATGAACGTGTTAGGTAATAACGGAAGTTTGGGAAATTAAGAAAGATTAGATTGTTAGATGCTCGTTTTTGCTGTTGTATGGTTATAAATATGGTATGCTTGACGTGTAGGTGGAATCACTTTGGGGTTGGTATCGTCTTCGTATCTATTGGCTTCGTTCGGTAAAGAGGCAAGTGCATATTTATTCAAAGTGATTTATCCTGTTTCGTCTTTTCACTGTGAAGTTTCTTTCAAGACCCATTGGTATATTCATGCATATAACTCGAGTGGATGAATTAAACTTTCTAAAGCTTGATGTTACATGGTATGTGATTATCTGTGGACTTGCATCATTTTGCATTCATGTGCATGGGCCAAGTCGGTGAATGGTCATATGACTAGTCCGGAGTGCCTTGGCCAGGTCGGTGAGAAAGCCAAATGACCATGACTTGGGGGCCTAAGTCCTACGGGAGTAGGCACTCCACGGGAGTGGAGCACTCCACGGGAGTGGAGGTTATGTTTGGACCCCGTATGAAAAAAGACGGAGCAATAAGGGTGTCATCGATAGGTGAATCCTTACTATACCGGTATATGCTACAGAGAAGAGGTGCATCCTGCATTGCATTACATTTATGGATTTGTATTCGTATATGGATGATATGATTGGTTCGGATATGGATGATATGTATGCATGACACTTATGGATACATGTTTGGAAATGGTTGACCTGTGTTAATGACTGTGCTTCAATGTTATTAATATGACGTTTTTATTTCCATATGCTCTTTTGATTAGTTATGCATTTATGTTCCTTTGATTAAATATGTGCTTGCTGAGTCTTGTACTCACTCTTGTTTTCTTTGTTTTTTTAGGTAGCCAGGGACGATGGCATGCGCGGGCGGGTAGTTTCACTCACACACTTGCACCACTCACACCGAAACACTACTAACTATATAACCTAGAATAAATGAAACAGTGCCTTGAACCTTCACTATCCTGTTGTATATATGTATATGTATGTAAGTTAGTATTATGGTGGTGCAGTCATATGTTGTTGTCCCTCCATACCTAAGAAGGAACCAGGTAAGTAAGGTCGGCTGTTGGCCTTTGGTTTAGATTGGACAGTTGTGTTTTGGTTAGAATGTGGATGGATGAACTTGTGGCATTAGGGGTTGTTGTTCATTGTAGATGGTATGATGGATATGGTATGATATATATATATATGAACTGTGTTTCTTTGTCTGCTGAGTGGATGTCCATATTTTAGGGGAGGTGCTGCCGAAATTTTATAGAAATAGGGTCTTAGTAACATCTTAGGCTCAGTAGGAGCCGGAGTGTTACAACAAAAAAGAAAATAGAAGAGGGAAAAAAGAGAGTGAAAATTTTTTTGAAATTACAAAACTTTTTTGGGACCTTCTTCGTCCAAGTATGGTTCTTTTTTTTTTTTCAAATGTTCCTTTTTTGTGAATTTTTAAATGGCCTAGAATAAAGAAAATGGAAGAGAACAAAGTTTAAAATTCAAAATTTTTCTAATTTGAAAAAAAATTTAAACTTTTTATGGACTTTCTTCGTGGAACCATGGTTCTATTTTTGTAATTTTTTTGGGAATTTTTAAATGGCCTGAAAAAGAAAATAGAAGAGAAAAAGAGATCAAAAATATTTTTTAAATTCAAAATTGTTCTAACTTCAGAAATTTTTCAAAAACATCCAAACTTTTTATGGACCTTCTTTGTGCAGCCATGGTTCTATTTTTTTATGAACTTTCTATTTTTTTGGAATTTTTAAACAGCCAGAAAATAGAAAAAGAAAAAAGTAAAGAGACAGCAAGGAGCTGGAAAAATGGGGCCGTCAGGATTCGAACCATGGTCACAGAACTGTGCGGGCGCAGAAGACCAACCTGGCGAAATTGCCGCTTCGTTGAGAAACAATGCAACAAATTTTTTTATATATAATGTTCGAACGGATGGCCAGATCACATTTCCGCCGACGATCGGACGGCCCGCGTTTAGGCAGTGACGTGGCTGAGCGATGGGGCTAAGAAATGGTACGCACTTATACGCTACTAGCAAGCCTAGCATCTTCATGTATATAAAGAACCCTTGCTAGCTCGACACCCGGATCTGCAGGAGCAGAGACAACGCTGGGAAGGGCTGCGAGGATGGCCGAAGGAAGAAGCCGAGGACACGCGTATATATATACTAGAATGGATTGCACGCTAGCGTGCATGTCTCGGGTCTTCCGGTGGCCGTAAACTGTGTTTTGGATTAAATTACAAAGGAGCTATTCATGATTAAAATATAAGGACATAAGACAAACACGATATGTTTCATTTTAATAAAATAATTTTTATGTGATTTCAAAGGATGTCCTCAATTAAAAATCAAATATTATATATTTCCTATCATACATGCAATGAATTTTCTACTTCTCTTAGCAAGACTGGTTTTGATCGATCTCTCTCATCAACATGACACCTTATGTTCCAAAACATCAGCAGCGGTAACATCAAGAAGGAAAAAAAATGTTGGACAACTCTGTGTTGAAATTAAAAACACCTTAATTTTCTCTTATCTTTATACATTTTTTTTTAGAAATCTATATGCCAAACTGTGATTCCTATGTTTTAAGTTTGGTTTTTATCACTATATAAAAAGTCTTATTTTTGATAGCAAGATATTTGTCTCGATGACCGAAAGCAAACCATCAAGTTAAAGTTTCCAGTGACATAGAAAGAGCAATACATAACCACACCATGATAATTAGAACAAAACTATTACATGTCCAATTAGTTGTTCCTTTTTCCTCCGATAAAACCATTACATGATAGAATCCAGAACAGGTCAATCCAAGGAAATGCTTGGATAAACTAAAAGAAAAATCATCCTTTTGCCTCTAGCATGTTTCATCCAATTAGATCATGTCGTGGTTGTGTTGGGCCAAGAAATTAATCTGCAGATCAGAAAAGGGATGGTTTGATGTTCAAAGTTTTACTCAATATAATAGAAGGATAGATTTTTATAGGGGCAAAATCTAAGGAACCATATAAACTTACCGGAAATATGGAATTACAGAAGACCTTGAAAACCATATCAAGTTCTATAAAAAAGGCTATGTTCAGGTGTGCGCATCCAAGTCTAAACCACCAACAAAAGCAGTTACGTTGTGATTGTTTTTAGTTGCCTGTTTAGAGACAAATAATGGATAGATAAACTACTTCCCAACAAAAGCATAGGTATATCAGTTTTAAATTTGCTTACCATGTGTTGATCATATTAGAAAATCAATAAGGGTAAGGAACACTGCAAATCTAATAGGGAGTAACTTGTCATTCAGCTACTAAAAAAATAAGAAAAGAAACCAAGGGCCATTAGGCCATTAATGCAACAGTTTATAAATATGTCATCCAGGAACTAACTGAATTAAGAGTCCCTTGAACTATTATAGTCTTCGAACCTTTTAGTTGACTTATGTCGTAGTCATACATCAATGACCTGACTTTCCTTGCAATCCTAGATAGTTCAGTAAGAAAAGACGAAGTATGCCATTTGTATCTTCAAAGAGAGAAAAAAAACTGAACATATAGTGTAAATTAACATCCCTTAAATTTCATCACTGGATGAAATTGTACCCAATTATATTCAAACAAAAGAGGCAACAAAGAAGATATCAAAGCCAATAATACTGCTAGGCGACCAATTGATAAGTGGTTTACCTCTTTTAATCACAAAGCTATGTGCTCTTCAGCAAGGTTGCACTTCCTAATTGACATTAGTCTTAAATCATAGAGCTCCTATACGATCCTAGGAAAGAATCAGAACACATAATTGGCTAACATGTAGAAGAATCTTGCATTGCTATCTATCACACAATATGATGTAAAATTTGCACAGGAAAAAAAAACCATGTGTGTGCCCCTTATGAGCTGTCAAATAAAAAATTGGTATGTTCGGTTAAACTTTTTTTAAAAAAGGTTTACCAATCTTAAAGCAAAGTAATATTCAAGTCTATATTTACTAGGCTTTGGGATTTTAGCTCGGGCTAGGCTCGGGCTTGTATTAATCGAAACAGGCGGGCCAGGCTTGGCCTTGGGCTTGTCTCCAAATTGTCAGACTTTTAAAGACCAGAGCGAGATATGATCATGTCTATTCCGCACACTTAGCTCTGCTTCCAAGCTCGATTGTGTCGTGCTTCCACTCTCTCTAATTTGATATATCTTAACATGATTGAAAGTTTTCTAAAATACAATATGCTAAAATAAGGAAGCTAGATAAATAGGATGATTTGGTATATCTTCAATTAAGTGAAAACTTCCTAAAATACAATGCACATAAATAATAAAGCAATCCAAATAGACAGAAAGTACCCTATGAAGTACCCTATGTTGCCTTACTATTGGATGAGGGATGAGGGATGAGGGATGGAGATGGATGAGGTACCACCACCGTCGCCACCACCACAAGGGACTTTTAATAGTAGATATTTAATCTAAAAAATGCATGACCTAAAAAATGAAATTGATGATTTCATCCCTATTAATATTAAAGTCTATTTATATCTAATCTTCAATTTAATTTTTTTCAGGTTGGTACAAATTTGCCATCACCTAATATTAGTTGCTTTGTTTTAGTATGCATAAATTTTTGTAAAAGTGATTTAACGAAGAAACCCCCCTTAAAATTTCAAACGGATGCAACTTCAATATCCATGAACAGTAGCTACTAAAATGGATAGGGAATCACCTATCATCAATAGGTAAGCAGCATATGCTGATGCCTGCACCTCTTTGGCGATGACTCTACAAATTAAATCGTCAATACCAATTTAACTATATTCCATTATCTAAAAAATGTTACCGCAGCATCCAACTGCAGGAAATAATCTATCTTCAGCAGTTACCTGAACAAAGTCCATGTAGTCCATACGGCAGAGGTGATCACTAGAAAGAATCAACACATCTTCTATGTCTTTAGTTTTGGCATCCTACAGAGCAAAAACGCACTGTGTTACAGTTTGTGCAAGAAACAGTGTGACATTTTTCAACAGGATAGTGTGATGAAATAAACAGTACATTTTGAACATGAATTGTGGATTGTAAAACTGAATTAGTATAACAAAACACAATGATTTTCATCACATAGGTATGTATTAATAGAAAAATTCACTAATTACTCTAGCATTGGTGTATCTCACCGGGCTTTCTGTATTTCATACTACCCCTACACCATATGAACATTTGTGCACCATGATTACCACAACTAAACATTCTGCATCACAGTCCATGTACGTGAAAAAGTAAGCAACTAAGCACTGTGCATATCTTATAAACTAAGAGAAAGCATACATCGAAAAGCCAATCAAATTGGCGAACGGCATCAGCGGTACCGAGAAACCACCTCTTCCCCTCCAATCCAGGTGTCTGAGTTGCTGTTAGAATCTGAAAACAGAGAACTCCCCTACATGTAATCCCTTTTCAGATCATTAATGCAAAGTAATACTCATAAATCCTTGTGGTGTCATTCTGATCCACTGAAAAGTACAGATATTCTAAATTTCACGCCTCGACGAAGCCATCTCTGAAGGCCATGCCATTGCTGAAATTGTAGGCCCTGGAAAGCTGCCGGTTGAGCGACGCCGAGTTGAACTGGGTGAGGATGTAAACCTTGTTGATCCCGCTGTTGATGCAGTTGCTCATCGGCACGTCGATCAGCCTGTACGCGCCGCTTATCGGCACCTGCAGAGTATCAATTAACAATTTATTGCTACCATTGTTACCTCCCGATTTCGCCGGCCTGCTCACATTTGCCGAATCTTGGCTACGGAAGAAGATTGGAAAGAGTAATTTGATCAAACAAGAAAGTTGTACTCACCGCTGGCTTGGCCCTGCACTTGGTGAGCGGGAAGAGCCTCGTCCCGGCGCCGCCGCCGAGGATGACTGCTACCATCGTCCTCGAGTTCCTCGTCTCCATGTCCACATCCTCTGACTGCATCACCCCATTGGAAGGATCGGCGGAAGAAACCATCAAACATAAAAAGCGACTGCACAAGGAGGGCTTGTTGGTACCTCAAAGGAACAAAACCGGCTAGGCTAGATCCATTGAGGGTTGGGCAGAATCCACGGTGTGAAGGTAAGGTCCGATGGCAGTGACCTCCAACTGGAGCTTAGACGGCTAGAGAGGCAGGCAAATCTGGTGGAGAACAGTGGATCTGGCCCACGAGGCCGTATGACGGTGGGGATGGGAAAATCCGACAAAGGTGGGAAGCAGCGCTAGGAAGAAGTGAGAGGGACGACGCTGAAGGAAGGAGGGAGGCGGCGCCATACCACAGCCTCCTGCGGCGGCACCAGGACGGTTGCTGTGTCGAGGAGGAGAATCTAGCGAAGAGCATGGTGACGACAGAGACGGTACGGCGTGGCGGCACAAGGAGGAGGCTGAGGGACAAGGCGGAGGTGGAGGAGACATGCAACGGTGGTTACGGTGAGGGAAGAGGGGCACCCGCAAGGATGTTGCGGCGGCAACGGTAGCCTAAGAGAGAGGCGAACCCTAGACAGTGAGGAGGGCGAAGGAAAGGAAAGGGGTGAGCGGGTGGAGGGCTGCGCGAGCGAGGGGAGGCCGGGAGGGCGTGCTAGGGTTTGGGCTGTGTGGGAGGAGGACGGGTTGAGAACAAAAAAAAGTTGAGGGGTGTAAATGTAAAAATGATGCAGCGAGGGCCGTTCGATCGACTGGCCGTGGAGATGGGAAGACACGGCTGTAAAACGAAAAAGGCGGAGGGGTTTTTTACATTAGCAATCCGGTGTGGCAAGTTGGGCAACGAATCGACGGACGGACCGAGCCAGGCGGGTGGATCGGACGGCCGATGTGGATACCCTGCTTGGTCGTCTTTGATAGTGGCTATAGTATATAGATAATAATATAGGGTAAATGAAACTTCTGTAGCTGCTGGCTAATGCTTCTTGTATTGTCCTGTACGTGTGATGAAGCTGTCTCTAGTCGATCTGTTCCTAGTTCCTACATGTAATGGCCGCTTGCCTAAAGCTATATATCACTTATTGGTGGGCTTTGGTTCACATCGACCGTTGTTGCTTGCTGATTCAAGATGATGCAATTCAAGTCCTAGCTCGTTGCCAAAAACTTGTATGGGAAAATAGGAGTTTAATGGTGTTGTAGCTAGAGTCTGAATTGATAGTGCAAGATCTCGAATATCTGACTAATTACCGACATTTCTTGAATGGGAATTAGGAGTTTGATGATGTTTATGCATTTCTTGAGTTCTTGCAGAAGATGTGACCGCGAGGCATGATCCGCTCGATCGAAGCGTGTCTCCAAAGTCCAAACAGATCGCGCAAGATAGCTCCGCGCCTCCAGCCCTCCACCCGCATAGCCGATCGATGCATAATAGATAGTAGAGCCCTTACTGTCCATCCGACAACAGGGCAAAATTTATTTTTAATTCAGGTTTAATTGCAATCCACATTTCAATCAGATTAATAATTCACAAATTTGCATACCAGATTTTAAAATCTACACATAATTCATTCACAACACAACTAATTCATTCACAACACTAATCAATTCAACAAAGTACATATTCACATTCAAATAATATTCATATCAAATTAATTTAACACATATTCACATCAAATATAAATAAGAGAACTTAAGTTTACAATTCAAAATACAAGAGTTTATTTTTTTGGTCCATCGCTTTTTGTAACCGAGGTTGAGCCCGTTAGTTCGCTAGTCCTTATCGAAAGACACGCTCTGAATGCACGTTCATGGTACTCGTCATTTAGAGATATGACCTCATCAACAAGAAAGCCAGCGAGTTGTTCTTGGA
Source organism: Olyra latifolia (assembly GCA_036346145.1). NCBI lineage: Eukaryota > Viridiplantae > Streptophyta > Magnoliopsida > Poales > Poaceae > Olyra > Olyra latifolia. Next base: position 60,248,525 of record CM070525.1, read on the forward strand.
TTGCGTTGACTCGATGCGGCGAGAGTATGTCTTTCTCATAGTTGGTGAGCTGTCATTAGGTGAAGTAAAAATATTAATCAATCTATGAACTTGCATGTGTAGGAAGTAAAAATTAGGAATCAATAAGTATGTACACATCCATTCGGTACTTTTCATCTGATTGTGGTTGATGGTGAAATAACGCATGAACTCATATACATAGTAGCCGCATAAGTTGTTTCCTGACTCCTGTCTCATACACTACGGTGAGAGAAGTTGAAAAACATTATTGGCAAGGAAAGATAAAAACAATTATTGACATAAAAAAAGTGGTACAGCACATGAATAATCGCTACGTACTGGAAAGTCGGTTATAACATCAAGTGCTTCCTTGAATTCACCACGGCTCTATGCATGGAATCTTGAGAATACACTGCGCATAATTATGGATAGTAATTATTAGAGTTCGATTCACTCGAAATAAGTATTACTAGAACAATAATGAAAGGAACAATATTACCTGTTAAGCAAACGTATGATGTGTTCCAAATTTTCTATGGGTCTCCTTTGTGAGTCGAAAATAATGATCTGGCTGCGATCTAAGTGGATAACAAGAAGGACCCAGTGAAACCTGTACATATGTCAATATATGTAATTAGTCCTAACTTCATGTCACGGAAAAAAATTTAGAACGAGAACGTATGAAAACACGTACTCAAAGTTGTAGGGTAGAAGTATAAAGTTTTTGTAGTATTATCCCACAAGAGCATTGAGGATATTGTTCTCAGTTTCTTTTGGTTTGTCCTTAACGGTGTTTTCATTAACAACTATTGAGTCGATGTAACCTATATTGTAAATAGAAATGTTTCTACAATTTTGTATCTCCATTCTCCATAGAAAGAAATTAGTTAGACTTGCAATTTAATTAAGGATGCACACGGTGAATTTTACAAATAAGACACTTACAGAGTCCAGCAACCCAATAAGGTCACGTCTAGGGCATCTCACTAGTATAGTTGGTAAATATTGTCAAATTCAATCCACGCGAGACCGTCGCCGTGAAAGAAATCCTCTTGTTTGAAATGGTCGGCAAACATTGTTTTGTCATTCCTTGACTCCCGTAAGTACCATTCATGCAATTGTCGTATTTTAGTTGATAAGAAGAGCACTCATCAGGCCGAACTAATGGTTCACCCAACTTAAATGGCCATCCAAAAGGTGCCGCTTCAACCTCACCTTCTCCAAGAATCTGAGATTTCGTCATTCCGTCAATCCAGTTTCTGCCATGAATTGTTGCATCTGTAAATCTGCTAGGGACTGCAACTTCTTCGTTTTAACCTTACATAGTGTGCGCTCGTAGTCTGATGACAACTTCTTCTGCTCAGCACATGTCGTGATGAAATTTTTTTTCACTGCATCGTCGATTGTAACCTCTTCTCAGGCTCCGGATGTTTGAAGTGTGTAGTTATACTTGTTTGAACTTCCTTTCTCGTCTCCTCAGAAGTTAGATCGTACGGCTTCTTAGGTGGAGCCGACTTCTTAACTCGGGTGGACCTCTCCTTTTGTGGAGCCAACTTCTTAGGCGGAGGTGGTCGTGGAGTTGGAGCCGACTTCTTCGCTGGGGCTGACTTCTTAGCTAGGGCCAACTTCTTGCTTTCGCTAGTCATCTCCTATTGTGGGCCCCAACTTCTTAGGTGAAGCCAGCTTCTGTTTAGGCGCTAGGGGTGGGGGAGGAGTCGGACTTCTTGTGACCACCATCTTTTTGCGTGGAGGTGGTGGTGGAGTTGGACTTCTGCCTCTAGTAGGATCTGGGTGCGAGAAGTCCCCCAGCGGAGTGAACACCTCCTGATTACCTTGAAATATAATGTAGCGCTTGCGCCACAAGATGATACTGTGCAGGGCCTCTCGCACCCAGATCCTAGAAATGTCGAGGTCAAGGTCCTCATATCCTTCGCATACCTGCTCCACACTGACCTTAGAGTAGCCCGGCGGTATCTCGTTGCAATGAAAGAGCTGGCTCAGCTCTACAGGGAATGCCATGGCATAAGCCGTCTTGAGGGACAGGTTATGAGATTCGATATGCAGCTCACACGGACGACGCGTCGTGATGTCGTCCACGGGATAATGGCCCAAGTCCGCATCAGGGAGCCTAGTGGAAGCGCAGCTGCTCTGCGGCCGAGAGAGGCTGATGACGACGTCAGGATTACTAGGCGGTTCCTATAGCTGGCTAATGGCTATCTGCACTTGTCATTTAACTTCTTCGTTTATACTTGCCTGTGTTGCATTTAGCCATTCTTCCAATGCACGGTACCTTTGTTCTTCTTGGTCTTTGCTTCTCTGCTGACTCCTATAACTGTCGCTATATTGAGCAAAGCTGTACTTTCATGGAACCCCGCCAACACCGTGTGTTCGTCCAGGGTGCTCACAGTTTTGCAGGGCCATGGTTAGCTCGTCATTCTCCCTATCTGGCTTGAAGGAGCCTTGAAAAGACTGTTTGAGGACGCCTACAAGCCTTGTGACCACTTCCTGCACTTCATCTGAATACACCAAGCTACCATCATCTGCAAGACTTTTCCCGTGGGCAAAGTACCAATGCTTCGATCGTTTAGGCCAGTCGTAAGTTATGGGTTTGATACCACTCTCCATCAGTTCTTATTACCTCTTCTGCTATTTTGATATCTTCTTGACATAACCACCAGTGCCAAGGTGGTGGTGCTATCGCTTCTTCGCTGCATTCACCTTGTTCTTTGCACTCAAAGCTTGACCTTGTTCCGATTACTTGTACTCCACAAAAGCATCCCAGTGATCCACCAACTTTGGCAAAGTATTAAAGTCGGGCGTTCGACCCTTCTGCACATAGGTGGAGTTCAGATATTTCTTCCACGTCTGGAAATGAATAGCTATTTTCTTCAAAGTGTATTTCTTCACCAGCTCTTCGGACCCTGTTGGGAAGGTGAACGTCTCTTTCATATCATCCCAGAGCATGTTCTTGATAGCGTCAGAGACTGCCTCGTTGTTATCTCGTTTGCCACTCGATTTCCTTAGGCTAATGGGCACGTGATCCCTAACATGGTAGCCGCAGGCGTTGTTGTAAGGACCCAACGCTGACTCCGGTGCAACAAGCATGCCATCGGTGTTAACTTTAGTGATTACATGTTTCACCGTCAGCTTCTTGTTAGGACATCGACTTTTCACTTGGCTGCTCGAACTAGCGGGCTTAAAATACGACAAAGAAGAAACAGGTCAGAATGTTTAGTAAGCATCAAAGGGTTACCAGCATATGCTTTCATATGAATTACCTTAGTTCTAATGGCTTTGGCGGCCTCACCGGGCTAAGTGTTAACGGCTTGAGCGGCCACACCGGCCTCAGTGTGAATGGCCTAAGCAGCCGCACCAGGCTCAGCGCTACCTTGCATGATCTGCTCGAATAGAAATTGTTCGTCCTCCTCGAAGGTGCTATGATATGCCATCCCTTATAACTGTAACATGATCCTAATTAGTTTAGAGAGAAATAACCTAATTTACCTTATGGTAATAGTGCTAAATGCTAACTAATTGGTGCAAATATCCAATGCAACATCTGAATTGAATAATAATAATACTTGTAAAGAGTTACAAGTATTATTTAGATAGATTAAGAAGAGTTACCAAGATTTGGTTGGATGGAAACTTCTTGTACATATCAACCAAGTAAGAGCATGCTATATGATGATAATTGATAGACTAATTGCAAGTCATATCTTGGTATCCTATCATTAAAATGTTGCCAATTTGGTTGACATTTTTCAAGGGCAGTGGTAAAAAAATTCATAGGAGTAGCAACTAAGAAAGGTATATAACAAATAATTAAGAGCAAGCATCTTAATTTCTTGAGTATAAGTACTAACTATTACAGTTTGTTCACAGAGAGCTGAAATTATCTTATTGCTCCTCCTACTTAAGGACATGGAAGTTACAAGAATTGTTTTGCATCAGTTCACAAGCTTGACCACACATAATATTCCCTCATGTTCAAAATATGAATACCACATGCATTGCATGCTCAAAGTTTGGAAAACATTGACTAATAAGTAGTTCTCTAGTAATCAGAACGACCAGGTAAAAATAATACCATTAGATTTATCTTCAAATATACTTTTGGAATATTACATTTTATTAGTAGTCACTGACATAATCTCAAAAAAAATATTAAAAGTTTGATGCCAACAATCACGTAGAAATCAAATAGCCCAAGTCTTGCATTTTGAAATGGAGGAAGTATACGGCTGCTAGCTTTTTTAGGAGAGCCTCCTGCTGCTATATACTAAAATAAAGAATAGAGTTACAAGCTTTTTTAGGAGAAAGTTATATACTAAAATAAAGAATAGAGTTACAAGCTTTAATTGACATAAGTATAGAACTCAGCTACTGCTTGAATTAGTGCTAGACAATTTCATAAGTACACATGCCAACAAGATAACCAATTATCATCTATATGCATCTACCCAACATTGGCAGGATATATGTTTGAAATTAACATATATTGCAGTTTCTGGCCTATCTTTGCGTGTTTTGTATGTGCCGCCAAAGGGAATTTTTAGCATCCCCTGTACCTGTTGCAGTCGCCGTGGGTCATTGCAGGTTGTATGCGGGCTCGGTGCCGACGGCGGGCTCGGTGGCTGTCGACGAGTTATGTCGGCAATATAATTTATGGGGCTATGCGTAAGATCGAAACCCGATGGTAACACAGAAGACAAATTTATATAGATTCGGGCCCTCTGCGGTGAAGGTAATACCCTACTCTTGTGCTCGTGGATTGTATTGGGGTTGATCTCGATGAATCAATGTTGAGGATGGCTATGGATCGATGCGATCTCTCCTTCTCTCTCCCCTCCTCCTCTCCCCGAACTGGGGCCCCTGCCTCCCTTTATATAGTGGGGGGAGGTAGGGTTACATATAAGTATCCTAGTTGGTTATGGAAACTAGGGATAGAGATAGGAAGTCTATCTCTATCCTTTCTTGCCGAGTACGTAAGTACCGGATTACAATTGTGCCTTTCTTGTGATACAAGTCGGGTCTTCATACGGGGGCAGGCCCGTCTTCTAGATGGTAGGCATGACCCTGCTCCGTGAGCTGGTCCGTCTAATTTGTCTCTGTGAGGATACCGGGGACCATGTTATCTACAGTGGCGGCAACCAAGAACTCCGAATCTGTATCACCTGCGTTGCGCGGGGGAGGAGGTAAAATCGGCGAGCAGGGTCATCGGAGACGTCAGTGCGGGGGGTCGTCAGAGGCGTCGGAGCGTGGAGTCGCTGGAGGGGGAAACGGCGGCGGCGGTCGGGGTTGGAGGCGCTTAGTTTGGGGAAGTTAGAAATTTAGGGAAGAATAGGGTTAAGTCCCCTTGCACGTGCGTTTTTGAGGGGCAATTCACATCCTACTATCGGTTTGACTAAACAACCGGTATTACAGCTCGCTCTACTACCGGTTTGTTTAACCAACCGGGAGTGGCCACAACAAAAAAGTCCCCTAGCTCGGGGCAATTTGCATGCCACTACCGGTTGGTTAAACAAACCGGTACTAGAGATGGCTCTACTATTGGTTTGACTAAACAGCCAGTAGTAGAGCTTTCTCTACTACCGGTTTGTGCAACCAATCGGTAGTAGAGCCTTTCCTAGGGATAGGAGAGGAGTGCAGTTACCACCACTGGCATGTGGGCCCCTGATAGGGTTAATACCAGTTTGTGTAAACAACCGGTAGTAGAGCCTTGAAAATAAAAGAAGGCAACGGCACGAGCGAGGCTTGAACCCGTGACCACACGGGGAGCCCGTGCTACTAGCCAGGGGAGAGGAGGGAGTTTTGTTCAACCTTAACGGAGATTCGACATGTGGGCCCATCTCTGGTGGGTCCCACATGTCCGTGGTAGTAATTTGCCATAAATTACTCGAAAATTATAGAAAATTATTGGGAGCCCATACAAATTAAATAAAAATATCACAAAATTCATAAAAATGTGAAAAATTGACATATATAAAAAATATGATCTTTGTAGAAACTTGTAGACTTAAAATTATTTTAGAGGATTCTTTATTTATTAAATTTGTCTTGGATGGTTATTTATTGTTGAGAGCCCATAAAAATGAGTTCGGAGCCCATAAAAATAAAATAAAAATATGACCAAATTCAAAAAAAGTGTAAAATTCAAATATGCTATCAATTTATTTGATCTTTTTAGAAACTTCAAGAGTGAAAATTATTTTAGAGGGTTTTGTAATGTTGTGAGCCCATACAAATGAAATAAAAATATGAAAACATATTCATAGGTCATACACATGTACCAACAACACGGTACGTCTTAACTGTTTACATTCTTTGTTTTAACAAGTATTCCCTCATTATGATCGCGGCGTACGTAGAGAGCTTCCTCAATATCATCAAGACACTTATGTCGACCAACATAGCGAAAGGAGGCAGCTCGTCGAATTGATTATACTCTTCTTCATCTGTTACGTCTTCAACTCCGACAATCCTTCTTTTACCTGGAAGAACCACGTGGCGCTTTGGCCGATCGGTATACTTATCCTTTTGTTTGTTGCTATTGGTAGACTTGTTCTCCTGGTTCTTGCTTTTGGTAGACTTGTCCTTCCGCTTCTTCAGTTTGCTAGACATGTCCATTACATAAAAGACATGTGTCACATCATTGGCGAGCACGAATGGTTCTTTCCTATATCCGATTTGTGTGAGGTCCACGTTGTCATACCGTATTTATCGATCATCACGCCGCTTGCTGTTAGTTTGACCCATTGGCACCGAAATAGAGGAACCTTCAAAGGTCCATAGCCGAGTTTCCAGATCTCCTCTATGAAACTATAATAGGTGTCCTTCTTTTCATTGTTGTCTATGGCATCTATACAGACACCGCTGTTTTAGTTGGTGTTCTTGTCATCCTGGGCTCTCGTGTAAAATGTGTACCCGTTTATGTCATATCCTTGGAATGTCAATATTGTACTGGATGGTCCCCGAGCCAAGCGTTTCAACTGTTCATCGTTGGTCTCCTTACCCATCATGTGCTTTAGTAACCAACCACCAAAAAAATCCATGTGTTGCCGTGTGATCCAATCCTCTGACCTGCCAGCGTATTGATAGCATAGAGTCTTCTTGTGCTCATCGACATATGGAGCCACTACAGTTGATTGTTGCAATACCGTGTAATGTGCTTGCTTAAATGAAACAAGATCATTGCTGATGATTGCTTTTCTTCCTAGTGTCCCTTTTCCTTGTAGCCTCCCCTCATTGCATGATATAGGAATGCCAATCAGATTCAGATCGTCAATGTAATCGACACAAAATTCAACCACCTCCTCTGTCCCAACACCCTAGACAATGCAGCCTTCTGGACGAGATCGGTTATGAACATACTTTTTTAGTACACCCATGTACCTCTCAAAAGGGAACATATTGTGCAGGAACACGGGTCCGAGAATATCTATCTCTTTGACAATGTAAACCATAAGATGGACCATAATATCAAAAAAGGATGGAGGAAAGGTCATCTCAAGGCTCATCACGCTTTGGGCAACGTCATCCTGCAGCTTAACTAGTTTATCTGGATCGATGACCTTCTGTGATACCACATTGAAGAATGAACACAACTTTATGATTGTCCATCGAACCCTTTCTGGCAGAATATCTCTCACTGTAACTAGAAGCAACTGTGTCATCAACACATGACAATCATGGAATTGAGGTGTACGATTTTTTTCTCTTTTGTGTTTATGAGTCTATTTATGTTCGAGGAATATCCAAATGGGACCTTAATACTGTTCAAGCACTGGATCATGCTTTTTTCCCTCTTTTTTTCGGATGTAGGTCGTTCCTTAGTTCCAATTATTTCAAGTCCTTTCATACTTGAACTGTATCTTTCGATTTGTCGTACATATCTAAGAAGCCTAGTAGGTTGATGCAAACATTCTTCACTAGGTGCATGACGTCAATTGAGTGACGAACTCCTAAGACTTTCCAATAAGATAAGTCCTAAAAAATTGACTTCTCCTTTCACATGGGTGCCTTGCCTTCTTCACTCGGGACAAGTTTGCTATCTAAAGACTACTTTCAGATCCTTTACCATAGCGAATACCCGTGTTCCATTACGATGCGTAGGCTTAGTACGATGGTCCGGTTTCCCGTTAAAACTCTTATCTTTTTTCCATAACGGGTGATTCGTAAGAAGAAACCTACGGTGGTCCATGTACACAAACTTCTGACAGTTTTTCAGGTACATGTTGTCAGTATCATCTAAGCACTGGATGCAGAGTTTATATCCTTTGATAATCAGACCCGCTAAGTTACTAAGTACAGGACGATCATTGATGGTTACGAATAACATGGCGCGTAGGGTGATGTGTTCTTGTTTGTACTCATCCCATACCCGTACACCATCGTTCCACATTGTTAGTAGATCTTCAACCAATGGTTTAAGGAACACATCAATATCATTTCCAGATTGCTTGGTGTGGAAAACATGGGCCCTGAGTATCCGAAGATACACTACTGGACGTACCACCTCCTTGGGCCGAGTCAACTGGGCCTTCGTAGAAAGCGAGCTTGGAGGTGGCGGCTTGATATGATCTACAAGGAAACGAACTCGTCTCCTACTCGAATATATGGATATAGACGTAGCCGAATCGGTTATATATGTATCTTCCATACGCGGATTAGAGATTCTATCTATAACCTAACCCCCTGCACTATATAAAGGGGGTCTGGGGCCCCTAGTTCAAGATCCAATCCCACATCTTACAATCATCATCAGTATCCACCATAATACAATCCACGAGCACAGGAGTAGGGTATTACCTCCCCACGAGGGCCTGAACCTGTATAAATTCGGCTCCCTATGCTACCATCGCAGTTGTGATCTTTCGCATCGCCCCCTAAAATATATTGCCGACACAAATAAATCGGCGGTTAGCGCGCCGGTAGGGGCTAGCGTCACGATCAACTACATCGACTTCGATGGCTTCCATTGGCGGATTCGTCTTCACCTACGCTCCCGGCCAAGGCTTCATCTTTGGACATCTCGGCTTCATCGTCGGTGACTTCGGAGAGCTTCGGTTGTGTGAGCCGAACTTCGTTCGGTCCACGCATTACCGGGGGAGATGGTACGCGAATCCGACCGAGCCTCACCGTTTTGGGATCTCTTCCCGGATTAGATCGAAGAGATCAATCGATGATGATGGTTCGGTGGCCTACCGTTGAGTTTCCCTTGGTTCTGATCGGGACCGCTTCTCTCTTCGCCAAACCCCTTATGGTGGCGAAGCATCGAGTGGCGATCGACTCTGGCGAGATCGTTCTCGATCGGTCGGGGTCACAATCCCTTAGTTGTGGTCCGCCCGGTTCGGATTTGGAAACTCAGCAGTTATCTTCCATCGGATAACATGACGGCTTTTCCAATCCAGGCTAAGGAGCGGTTCACGACACATACACATTGGGACGAGCTTTCTGAGTCAAGACTCGGGGACAACTCTAGCCAGGCCAAATTCCCGAGTGGTTATGCCATTCGGATTGGTCAATTAGGCCGAAAGATTCCAGCAGATTCGTTCTGCTGAAACTTCGATCGGACCTCCGCCGACGAGAGATCTGCGTGAGGTGGGAGTTATAATCACTCCCATCGGCGAGCCAACGAATCGGGATCGGTTGAGCCTTTCCTTCTCGGAATCCGAGTCGGAAGAAGCGTCAATGGGTTCCCCGACTTCATGGCGTCTACATCTTTGGGCGGCCAAGCCTTCGGATCAGCCGGCGCCATACGAGGGAGGCAAGAGCGAACCAAACCATGGCGGAGAAGACTTCTTGCGACCAATTACGCGATCGTGCAGGAAGTCCGGAGGAAGCTGCTTCAAGTCCGTATGGAAATCACTCGGTCTTTAAATGCGCCATAGCAGAACATCCTCGCTTGTAAGACCCTCCTGAACAATGTTGGTCCTTTGCTTGGAGAGAACAACCCCGCAACTCCAATCATGGAACAAATCAAGGCCATGGTGACGGTAGCGGCTGTCCAAGGCACTCGGGATCAACCGGCCAACTCGGCCAGAAGCCAGACTGCTACGCGTAGTACTCGGCGCAGTCGGCACACGCGAAGTCACGGGCAAGACGCCCGCCGAAGTGCAAGCCGCGACCTCCGCCTCGACATCGAAGCCCGGCGCAGGGAGCGAGACGAAGATCGGTGCTGTACTCCACCGCGTCGGAATCTCCCCCGACGATCTCCTTCCCCCGGGGAAGGGTTGATCGATGGGATCAAGGCATTCACTCCCCAACTCCGTCAGGTAAACTGGCCCGAGGGGTTCAACCCTAAAGGCATTGTGAAATTTGATGGAGAACGGGACCCCGAGGCTTGGTTGCAAATTTACTCTTTGGCAATCAAGGCCGCGGGTGGAGAATACGACGTGATGGCAAACTATTTGCCCGTCATGTTGACCCCTCCGGCTCAGAACTGGCTCGCGGGCCTTCCAGAGAATTCGATCGATTCCTGGGGAGAGCTTTGTGACCAATTCGTTGCCAATTTCCAGGGCACTTACGAAAAGCCTGGGACCCAGTGGGACCTTTATCAGATTCATCAGAAAAAAGATGAGTCGTTAAGGGATTTCATTCGGCATTTCACCAAGAAGAAAAACACAATCCGGGAGATCTCGGAGGCGGTCGTCATCGCAGCCTTTCAGAAAGGAGTTCACGACCCCGATCTAATCAAGAAGATGTCTTGAAAACCCCCGACCACCGTCAAGGAGATGTTCTCCTTGGCGGATCGATATGCAACCGCCACGGATGCCCTAGCCGAACGCCAAGAGGATCACCCAAGCAAGCATCAAGGCAAGAAGGACAGGCCCGAGTCGTTCTCCAAGAAGGACAAAAAGCGCAAGGGTGAAGAGATGGTAGCGGTCGTGGATCAGGGTCAGCTAAGGCCGCCTCGGCCCACCAACTACAACAAAGTCATGGAGGCGCCGTGTCCATTCCATCCAAATGGGAAGCACGCGGCTAAAAACTGCAACATCTTGAAGATGTTCGCTGAGGATCACAACAGCGATGCTCTGAGGGATGCCAAGCAAGACGATAAGTGTGACCCTCTCCAGGGCGACGCTTACCAAGAAACCAAGCGAGAGCTCAACTACATATTCGGGGGATCGGATGCATATGAGTCCAAGCGTAAGCAAAAGCTTACCAATCGGAAAATCAATGCAGCCATTCCGGTGACCCCCGAGTATCTCCGGTGGTCTAAAGTTCCGATCATATTTGATCGCTCAGATCACCCAGATCACGTCCCTTGCCCAGGAAGATATCCACTCATCACGGATCTGTGGCACGGGCGTCCGATATAAAGTCTGGTTGTGGCGGGAGTGGATTAAACATCCTTTTCGCTAAGACTCGGGCGAATCACGAGATCCCAAGCGGCGCGCCCAATGACAGACGCGCCATTTCATGGTATAATTCCGGGAACCTCATCAGTGCCAATCGGGAAAATCACTCTTCCTGTCACCTTTGGCACTCGGGAAAATTACAGGACGGAGAACCTCAGCTTTGAGGTGGCCGATTTCAAGACTGCGTATCACGCGATCTTGGGAAGGCCGGGCTTGGCCAAGTTCATGGCCGTTCCACACTATACCTATCTGGTTATGAAGATTCCAGGTCCACGGGGCGTAATCACGGTCCGTGGAGATGTCATGTTTTCCCACCTCCTCGGCAGGGAAAGCTACGACTTCGCCTAGTCGGTTGAAGCGGCTGCCGAGTTGGACGAGATCCGGCGGACGGTCACCACTCTCCGCGACGAGGGCGATCTACCGAACAAGAAGCCATCTAAGTCAGGCATCAAGCCTGGTGAAGATGACGAGTAAAGCGCCGGTGTTCTTCCCAAGTAGATCAGGACGTCTTCACTTCACTCGGTGATGCGCGGGGCTCGCTGGATAAAGGAACATCAAGCAATCGCGTCGGTGCTATACGGCGACCATTGTAATCCATGTCTACAATTAAATAAAGATAAGTTTTTCGCTCACATTGTCTCTCGTTTATGCAATCCGGTTTCGACTTACTACTTATTTGTATGTCAATTAAGTAGTAAGTCGGGAACTACCTAATTAGGTCTTGTGATGCGCACCTAATATTTATCTAACTCGACTTACTACCTTGAAGCTAGTAAGTCGGGGCTACCTAATTAGGTGTGTCTGCGTCTAACCAATACCTAATCGATTTTTTCTCCTTTAAGTCGTGAAGCCTAGCATAAGTCGTTACGAGTAACAAAAGCGTAGTTTATTCGGGACGAGGCATGACTTAAGTAGAGAAAGGATGGTTAGCATATGCCATGTTAAAAATGGAAGTCATTTACATGGATAATTTACGAGTTCCTATATTTTAACAGGAAATACAACTCTAAGTTGTCTAGAAGGCACTCGGCGGTCGGCTTCACTTCCTCGAGCAGCGCCATCGCCTCCTCTTCCGAGCAGGCGAAGCCATCCTTGATAGCATCAAGCTCGATTCGAGATAGTGCGACTTGGCGATTCAACACTTGATGGAACTTCGTCGAGCCGACTTCCTGGCCGCACCTTGATTGCTTGGGGGCTTCGGTCCACCTCTAGATCAGCTTCGGCGAGAGCTCGGCTCGACCGCCCGGCATAGAGTTGGCGTCGAGTGGGTTCCACCGCCACCAAGAGCTCATCATATCGCGCTTGCGCAATCTTGGCGTTCTCTTGAAGAACGTCATACTGCGCTAGTGTCTTCCTCCTATGCTCTGTTGAAGAACAGGAATGCGATTACATAACCGTGTAAACCACCGGAGGTTGAGTCGGTCGGGTTTGGGGCTTACCCTCCAACTCGGCGATAGCTTTACCTCCGACTTCTCGAGGGCAGCCGGTCACAGGACTTGGCCAGCGCTTGAAGCTTTGGCGATCGTGGCGTCGCGCGCTGCACATGGTGCGGGGCATAACGTCATCCGGTCACACGCAAAACGAGCAATTCTGACTCAGGTTATGGTACTTACACCGGAGGGAACCTGCGAGGTCAAACTTTTCATCCTGCAGCTCCTTAATCCGGGCTTGCGGCTCTCGGCGCTCTTTGGCTGTCTCGGTCCGGACCCCGATGACCTCCCCTTCCACGGATTTAATCCGTTCTATTTGATAGAACTCCCTATAACAAATCATGATATTCGGGTTTGATAAAACTCGACATTCGGTCCAGCAGGGAACATGTCACAATTCGTGTATTAGGGTGTTCAGGCGTCCTGACCCGACTTAGTGCGGTGTCAAGCTAGTGATTCTCAGGAGAATACGCTCGCCTCCAAGTCAACGCCATCCGAGTGGTGTTCACCATGATGACGAACGATCCAAAGATGTACCACTGAGACCTGACTGAAGAGGTAACTCTTGATGCCCGATCCGACTAAAAGTCAAACCGATTATTGACCCCAGGAGGAACATCAAGAGCTAAATTATAACCCGGGAAGCGCCTAGTCCTCAAAGACTGACGACTGGCATAAGGCCCGACTGGGGGCACGCTATTTTTCCCGACTAGGTTTGATCCTAGTGGCATTTGTACCCGAGTAATGACGTGTACAGCTTCCGGCCCACGGGGCATGCTCTCTGGAACCTAAGTCCAGACCTGAATCTTGAAGCTATGATTAGGGCTCCATTTGTTCCCGCCCAGCGCAAAAACTGAAACGTCGCCCACTTTCTTTTAAATAGAACACGCCGGGGCATTTGAACGGTTACGCTTGCATTATGCGCCCAAGTCCGTTCATCTCCCCATAGTACTCCCGCTAGGGTTTCCCACTTCCGCCGCTATAGAGCAACCCTAGCACCGCCGCCGCCACCAATCTCCAGATTCAATCTCGCTGTCCCCATCCCCCACCACATTCTCTCAAATGGCGGGAAAAACCACCGTTACCACTGAGGAGCGATTGCAGCCTCTGGTTGACACCGGCGTTCTTCCAGCACAGGAGCTCATCAGCTGGCGCGCCGCCGCGGGTGAGTCTTCCCCTACTCCTCACCAAGAAGAAATAGTTGTTTTCGAGTCCTGCTTTTCTCGCGGGTTCGGACTCCCCGCTTCTTCATTCCTTCGTGGTTTGCTCCACCACTATAATATTGAGCTCTTCCATTTGAACCCCAGCTCTATTCTTCAAATTTCTCTTTTTGTTCAACTTTGTGAAGCCTTTCTGGGGATTGTTCCTCACTTCAACTTTTTCTGCCACCTCTTCCATCTAAAAGCCTTCCCCAACGACAGTGCCCCTAAGGCCGTCGGCGGGGCTGGATTCCAACTCTGGAGTGGCCTTAAGAACGAATACTTCTCCCTGCCGCTCCGAACCTCCCTAAAGGGATAGAATCAGGAGTGGTTCTATTGCTCCAATCCTCCCCCCGGTCTACCTTCCTTTGATGGGAGAAAACCTCGGGCTTCCCCTCTTGGACTTCCTCTCCCCCTCGTTTGAAATGGATCAGGTCACCGAGCTACTCGGCCTGATCCGAAATCTGAAAGAAGAAGGGCTGACCGGCGTGGCCATCGCCATTAGCTTCACGATGCGCCGCGTCTAGCCTCTCAAGGAAAGGGTCCGGCTCGGGTTCGAATACTCCCGGCCGACTGATCCGACTCGGGAGGTGGACACCCTGATCTCCCATCCGGATGCCGCCGACCTACTCGCGGAGTTCTTCAGCACGGGGACATCCATTTCCAACCAAGGATGTCCCTAAAGCTTCTCCCTCAACAATCCGCCGGCGGAGGTAACGGCCGAGTAGCCTTCGTATTCATTTTAAGTCCGCCCGAGTAATTTTATTGTTGTCGTACTAACTCAGGATGGCAATATTTCTGCGCAGGGTCGCTAGGCCTTCGTGTCCCTCGCCCTGAGGCCTGAGGCCCCTGCCCACAAGGGCGAGAAGCGCCTAAGCGAGGAGTCCGAACAGGCTCCTGCGGCGAAGAAGGGCAAAGGCCCGATCTCCTTCGAAGAGGAGGACGTCCCGCTGCCCGCAGGGGGCAGCCGACAAGGCAGGGGCCCCACAATCCAGTAGACCCCCAAGGAAGGAGCGAGCCGGCCCACGCCAACCCGAAGGCCAAGCGGTTAGGCGTCTCGCCCTCCGAGGTCAGGACGCCGGACGTCACCCATGAAGGAGCGGGCGCACTCGGCACCCAAGCCTGCATCAGCCCAGGCCAAGCCGAGTGGCCCTCCTGACGCCTCTTCAAGCGGATCTTTGGCTCAGAGGGACGCCGGGATCAAGATCAAAACCTCCAGCCGGTGAGTAAAACCTCGTCACTTCTTGGTAGTCCTTAATGTATATTACTCATATGCTGAAGTGTCCCTCCGTTCAGGAGACCGTCGGAGGAAATCCTGACGGACCGCCCGGCCGAGCCAGCACCAGAGCCTGAAAAGACGGTTACTGAGCCTAGCCGGGAGGTGTCGCCTCCCCCTTCTTCTCCTCCTCCGCCTTCAGCGACCAACACGGAACTTCCACTGCCCAAGCCGACCAAAGCCAAGCGAGTGGCTGGAGTTCCAGCAGGTGATGCCGCCGCCCCTCCGAGCCCGAAGCCGTCGGATGGGGATGGCGAAGAAACCGAGCCGGGGGTGGAAGAAATTCCATGCCGACCTCCGTCTCCCCCGAAAGAGGCAGAGCCCAAGTTCTCAGCGGCCTGGAAAGTCGAGGCCGGGGACTGGGCTCTGCTTGATGACGAAGCAGAAGAGAAGGCCAGGACGACCTTTTATGAGCACGCCGCGGAGTGCGGCCGATTGATCAGGGTAAGTCTCCCGACTCACCGAGTATGCCTTGTTGACTTGAAGTAGAGTTGTGCCAATATATGTACTCTTTTCTGCAGGAAACTTGGTGGCTTTTTCGAGAGGAAGACCAAGTTTCTCAACTATTTCCTCCCCAAGATAGAACGGATCAAAGCCGTGGAGGGGGAGATAGTTGAAACCCAGATCGAGGCGTCCAAGCAGCGTCGGAAGCTGCAGGACGAGATCAAGGAGCTGCAAGACGAGAAGTTTGACCTTGCAAGCTCTCTCCGATGTAAGTGCCCCAACCCAGGTCGAGATTTGTATGATTTGAATGTGACTGAGTGACATCACGTTCCGCTCAACGTGCAGCTCGTGACGCCGTGATTGCCAGCCTGCGGGAGGAGCTGGCCAAGTCCAAGGACTCTGAGGCCACCGCCCAAGCAGAGCTGAAGAAGTCCCTGGACCAGAGGCTGGCCCTGGAGGAGTCGGAGGCCCGAGCCGTCGCCGAGCTAGAGGGTAAGTCCCTTAACTCGACCGACTTCAAATCTCCAGTGTTGTACAGTTGTATGACTACATTTATGTCTCTGCTGACAGAGTACAACAAGAAGACACAAGCGCAGTATGACGTTTTGCATTAAAATGCCAAGACTGCGCTAGCGCAATATGAAGAGCTCCTAGTGGTCGTGGAGCCCACTCGGCGACGGCTCTATGCTGGTGACACCGAGCCAAGCAACCGGGCTGAGCTGATCCAGAGGTGGACCGAAGCCCCCGAGCAGCTCAAGGCCTGGCTCAAGGAAGTCGGCTTGATGAGCACCAGCCAAGCGCTGGGAATCGTCAAGTCGCTCTATCCCCGAGTCAAGCTTGAAGCTATCAAGGATGGCTTCGCCTGTAATGAGGAGAAGGCGTTAGCCCTGCTTGAAGAAGTGAAGCCGGCCGCCAAATCCCTTGTAGATAACTTAGATCTAGATTCCCTGTAAATGTAGGAGCTTCTTGTAATCTATCCATTCAATGTATGTAAACAGTTCTTCCAATATAATATAAGTTATATTATTTTTTTTGATCAATTCTGTATTTTGCCCGAGTAAATCAGGTTCCTTTCTCTAAGCACTCTGCCAAGCGCATCAGGTTCCCTAGCGTTAGGAGTTGGCGCAGAGCTCTATTTCCAAGAACGCAGTTGGGAAGTATGAGTGTTGCATGGAAACAAGAGTTTCGTTACTCGGAATGAACAATACTTAGGCTCAACGAGAACTCAAAAAGAAATATATTGATTAGGTGCAGACTACACCTAATTAGGTGTTGTCCCCGACTTACTGGCTAGTCGGAATCTGACTAGGGAGCAAGTCAAATCAAACTCAATAAAGAGAAGGGTTGTGCGATTGCACACCTAATTAGGTGTAGCCACCGACTTACTACTTAATTGAAACACAAATAAGTAGCAAGTCAGAAATTGAATTGCACAAGCGTAAAGATGGTGTAAACGGAAACTTATCTTTATTGAATTGTAAATGTGTGTACAACGGTCGTCAGGTATAGAACCGACGTAACTGCTCAATGTTCCACGAGTTATCGATAGTGCCGTCTACCAAGTCGGTAAGCCCCCGGGCATGCTACCAAGTCGACAATGTACGGCCCTACCCAGCATGGGGAGAGTTTGTGGCCACTCGTCTGATTGATCCGAAGGACCAAATCACCAACCGAGAAGGCACGATCCCGCACATTACGATTGTGGTAACGACGTAGCCCTTGGAGGTACTTTGCCGACTTGATGGTTGCAGCATCTCGAGCTTCTTCCAGTCGGTCGAGTTCATCAACCCGACTGGCCTCTGACTCGTCCTCGTTGAACTTTTGAACTCGGGGTGACCCGAATTGTATCTCCATTGGGAGGACCGCTTCAGACCCATATACAAGGAAAAAAGGTGACTGCCCCGTTGCCCGGCTGGGACTTGTGCGAAGCCCCCAGAGCACGGAAGGTAATTCCTTCATCCACCTTGCTGCATATGGCCTGAGCCGATCGAAGATGCGCGCCTTGATGCCTTGTAGAAGCATGTCGTTTGCGCGCTCGACTTGCCCGTTTCTCCGAGGATGTGCCACCGAAGCAAAGCAAATCTTTATGCCCACATCTTCGTACCAGCTTTGGAACTCATCACTTCTGAATTGAGAACCGTTGTCTGTAATGCTTTGAGAGGGCACACCAAACCGACCGACGATCTCCTGGAAGAACTCGGTGGCCTTGGCTGTTGTAATCTTGGTCACAGGCGTAGCTTCAATCCATTTGGTGAATTTGTAAATGGCAACGAATATATGTTCAAAACCACCCGGGGCCTTTTTGAGAGGTCCAACAATATCGAGCCCCTAGAGGCAGATATGGATAGCATTTTTACAAATATGGATAATGTCAAAATCGGTTAGCATTTGTATTCGTATACAAATAACACGAGTATTTATAGTGCTTTTTAAAAATATGAATGCTATATAATATGGATTATGTGTATCCATTTCCCACCCCTAGCACGAATTATCCTCATTCCACCCCTAACTGCCACCCTCTCCCTGTTAGGGCTACAAGAAAAACTCGAGGCTCACAAATTGCTCGAGCTTAACTCACATGGGGCTCGATTCAAGCTCGGTTCTAGGTTTCAAATGAGCTCAAAAACCAAGCCTAGCCTTATGCTCATGAGTCTGGTCAAGATGAACACGCGATTCATTTGAGCTTTGTTGAGCTTTTTCAAACTTTGTTTCTTTTTCTATATAAAATTTGTTGGGGAAAGTACGCGGCCGGTAGGAACATGGCCCATTTACCTACCTCTGGCCCAGCAGAGAGCCCGCGCGAGCTTCATAAGCTCGCGCCTGGGCTTGGCAAGCTCGCACCCGAGCTCCCCCGCTCTGAAACTCGGGTTTCTCGTCACCCGAGCTTCCAAAGCCCGAGGGCTCGGACCCCAATGTGGCTGCGCGCACACGCCAGCACGCCATGGGTCCCGCACATCATCATGAGTTAAACGCAAGCTGCAAAGATCTGAGATGCATGCCTGCCACAAGCCGCCGACGGGTTGGTGGCCAGTCGTGTCACTGGTCAACTTACCGTTCGCCCCATAGAGAAAGACACATATTGCCGCGTGACTGTCTGAACACTCATTCTAGCAAGTTGGGAACACGCCCAAATGTCCGGTGGACCTCGTACGTCCGCCATGTCGCAACAGGGCGACACAGGAGAATACAACCAGTGACCAGGAGGCAACACGGTGCTTCACAACAGACCGAAGCAAGACTACAGTGGCCGGGAGCCGCCTATAAAGGGGGTGCACAGGTCACAACAAAGATATCTGATCCCATCTAGAGAGACACACAGAGAAGCGAAAGACACCCACAGTACGCACAGGAGAGCACTCGGCCACCATAGAATAGGAGCACTTGCACTTGTGTAGGGTCTCTAGTTCTAGGCGATAGTTCTCCGCGTCTAGGTATTGTAGGTACACACATAATGCCTCGAGCACTTATTGTACTCAAGCCCAGGCTTCTCAAAGCTTGGCCTCACCCGCCTGTACTCGTTTAAACTCGATACTAAACGAAAGATGGACGTAGGGCTGTTATCCGGCAGTGGAGGTCCGAACCAGGATAAAAACACCCGTGTCACACAAACACGCCCTTCCCTTGGTAACGCCCGCACCCGCGGGCCTCGATCGAGAGGGGGCAGGGCCGCTCTCAGGTCTCGCACACCCCTTCCCTTGCTTATCGGCCTGCGGAGGCTCGCCTCCTAGCAGCTGACAGCTGGCGCCCACCGTAGGGCCCGATACTGGTCTTCTCCTCTCGATCGAGTCTAGGATGGCCTTGTTGTCATTTGATGACGACGAGGGCTTAGACCTCAACTTCGACGACTGCGACTATCTCGACGACATCAACGAGTCGTACGAAAGATGGCAAGTTGGTTTCCTCGCCAAGGCCCAGGCCGACGAGATGGAGGTAAAGGCACCAACCACCTCGGGAGCAGCTGTTTGCCACCCAGCATTTCCCGACCAGGGCGGCGCTTCGCTGACTCACGTCAACGAGAACCTCATAGAGGGACTAGAGGCGCCACCGCCGATGCCACAGCCAGACGGCCCACACACGTTTGGGGTCCCGTCCGAAGAGGAGGACCGGTCCTGCGTACGCAGCTGACACCCCGGCCCGTCCGGGCTGGCAGCGGACCAAAGTGCACCATGGTAGTCGAGGGTGCCGATGGCACCGCCTCCGTGAGTGACACTGGCATGTCCCCCACGCAAGAGCCTGGCCCATGCCAAGTATTCGTGGCGTCAGGCGAAAGGACTTTACACCAGGTACGCGCCTACTTAGGCGAGGAGCACCGCCAGTGCGAGACCGCACGAAGTCTCTTCGTTGCGTCCGTCAGGCGGACCTTGGCGGATATCCGCCGAAGGTTCACCGGCCCAACACCTACCACTCATGCCGCGCGCGTGACCTCACCGACCACTACTATCACCAACCCAGTTCTGCGTAGTCAACAACGGGTTCGGGTGATCGCCCAGGTCATGCGCGACCTGGAGAATGATCCATGTGGATTTACGATGGCTAACCGAGGCGCCACGGTCGCGGATGGTCTAGAGGAGCTCGCCAGGGACCTCGGCGAGCACCGACAGGCCCATTCGCGCACCAGTGGCACCTCAAGACAGCGCGGCCAGAGTGTTCGGTCGCGCCAACAGGCGTCCATGTCCACGGCGGATGGCGCTCCTCAGTGCACTCCGGTCGGAGTATTTTTTCCGTCTTGGACCGCTTTCGGGCGGAAGCTCTCCCGTTGAAAACAACGGGCTGCCCTTGGATGTCCGGCCGTCTCCAGGGCTTTGCGTGAGGCTCCTTGGCCCCAGAAGTTCAAACCCAGGAACATCGAGAAGTTCAATGGGAGTAAGAATCCTGACTAATATCTCACCGTGTATACTACCGCCATTTTGGCCGCTAGCGGTAATGAGGTCGTTATGGTCAACTACTTCCCTACTGTCCTGGAGGGAATGGCCCGAATCTGGCTTTTTAACCAGCGCCGAGGTTCCATACGCAGCTAGAAACAGCAGTAAGAAGCATTCCGAACGAACTTCCAGGGCTGCCACGCATGCCCTGGAAAGCCCAGGACCTCAAGCTTGTGGTCCAGAAGACGGGGGAGGGCCTGCAGGATTATGTTCGCATGTTCGTCCAGGTACGCAACACTATTCCGTCGATCTCTGACGAGGCCATCGTCGAGGCCTTCAAGGAGGGGGTACGGAATACCTGCTTCACCGAAAATCTTGAGCTCCACCCGGTCCACACTATGGCCGATTTATTTCGCGCCGCGGAGATATACATCAACGCCTCCGAGGCGGTGGAACGCAAGAGAGGGAGAGCGGAGGAGAAGGCGGCGGCCCAGACTAGAGCAGGGACAGGGGCCCCGACCAACCCAGGGGGCGAACCCTCCGAACAACCGCTACTGCCTTCTCCACCGCCACTACAGCCACGACTTGCGTAACAGCAGGACGTGGGCAGCACGACTGGAAGATTTCTACGCCAGACGCGGCTCTAGGCCTGAGCTCCCTGACAACGGGGTCTCGGATGGTTGGGCGCCCCCAGGCGGCCTTGGCGATGCCTTCCAAGAGGCTCGCGGGCAAGTCGCCGTGATCTTTGGCGGTGTGTCCGCCTACGGCTCGCGCCGCGAGCTTAAGGCCGCCGCCCAAGAGGTTTACCACCTCGAGAGGGGTAAGCCGGGAGACACACCCATGCGGTGGTCCAACCAGCCGATCACTTTCTCCGAGGATCATTGTCCCCCCGGAATGACGAGGCCCCAGCGTCTGTCACTGGTGCTCTGCCCTACCATCAGCAACAAGCGAGTCGATCACATGCTGATGGACGGCGGAAGCTCCCTGGACATCATCTTGGCCTAGGTCCTAGAGCAAATGCAAGTCCTGCGGTCCAAGATCAAGGACATAGCCATTCCCTTCCATGGCATTGTCCCGGGATCGTCCCTGCAACCAATCGGGTAGATCGTTCTGCCTGTAACGTTCGGGGCCCCCAGAATTTTCGGACAGAGTATGTTACCTTTAAGGTGGTGGACTCCGGGCTACCGTACAATGCCATTTTGGGTCGCCCCGCCTTGTCTAAATTCATGGCGGCCACCCAGCATGGGTACCACTGCCTCAAGATGCCGGCCCCTCACGGGGTCATCACAATCAAGGGCAGTCACAAGGTCGCGATGGCTTGTGACGAGAGCGTCCTAGCGATGGTCGGACAGCTCCCTGAGCGCGGCCGGCCAAGGGCGAGCGACCGCTGACTTGCCCTAAGGTGGCCCTGCAGCCACAAGATCCTACCAAGGCGGTCCCCCTCTCCGAGGACGACCCTGCTAAGGTCATCCACGTGGGGGCCAACCTCAAGTCTAAATAGGAACTTGAGCTCATCACCTTCCTCCAAGCTAACGCAGACGTGTTCGCGTGGGAACCGTCCGACATGCCCGGAGTCCCAAGGAAGGTAATCTAGCACAAGCTAGCTGTCCAGCCTGATAAAAAAACCTGTTGGACAGGCCTTGCGATGCTTTCCCAAGTGGAAGGCCGGCATCATATAGGAGCAGCTCGGCAAGCTCCTTCAAGCTGGCTTCATCCGAGAAGTTGAGCACTCCGACTGGCTCGCTAACCCAGTCGTTGTCAAGAAAAAGGGCGGGAAATGGCGAATGTGCGTTGACCATCGCGACCTCAACGTCGCCTACCCCAAAGATAATTTTTTCCGGCCACACATAGACCAGCTGGTCGACGCAACGGCGGACTCGGCGCTCATGAACTTCCTGGACGCCTATTCGGGCTATCACCAGATCACGTTGGCCAGGAAAGACGAAGAGAAGACAGCCTTCGTGACACCTTTTGGTACCTTCTGCTACACGACCATGTCGTTCAGTCTGAAGAACGCGGGAGCCACGTTCCAGCGATTAATGCAGAAGACGGTCCCTGATCAGATAGGGCGCAATTTAGAGGTTTACGTAGATAACATCGTTGTAAAGAGCAAGGTCCTGTAGGATCATGTAACCGACCTGCAGGAAACATTCGCTAATCTTAGGAGACATCAAGTCAAATTGAATCCTAAAAAGTGTGTTTTCGGTGTCCAGTCTGGGATGTTGCTCGGTTATGTGATACGAAAGGCAAATATAGGGGCTAACCTCGAAAAAATGAAGCCATCGAGAATATGAGATCGCCAACCTGCACCAAGGAGGTGCAAGCCCTAACCGGGCGGATGGCTGCTCTCAGCAGATTTATATCTCGTCTCGGCGAGCGCATTGCACCTTTCTGCAAGATCCTGCGCAAGCGCGATGGTTTCGAATGGTCAGCGGAAGCCGAAGCCGCTTTCAGCGAGCTAAGGAGCTACCTGTCCACACCTACTGTCTTAGCCACGCCAAATTTCGGGAAAGCCCTACTCCTCTACATAGCGGTCGCCTAGTGTCGAGACCCGGTCAAAGAGACCGAACCACTCTGTGCAATCCGTACTAGTCCCAGGATCAGCGGCTAATAGTATAGACAGATTCAAGCAGTGATACATCACCAACTGAAATAAATTATTACATAGCAGGGGCATAACCCCAGTCTAATACAAACATGGCCATACGCAGGTCACGAATTAGAGTTTAGTGGAATACAACATAGGGTCCACATGCACTAACACACGCGTGCCACTAGACAGCTTCTACTATTTCTCCATAGGTAGACAGGCAGAAGTAAGTGGCCCTAGTCTTCCAGGAAGTCCTCGAAATCATCCGCCTCGTAGTCTGCACCAGCATCGTCGAATTGCGGGTCCTCCGTGAACTGTCCCTCGGAGGAAGTTTAGAAAAAGAAACAAGGAAATAACAAGGGTGAGTACAATTGTACTCCGCAAATCAGGGAGATGAGTGTAGAATGGGGTTCAGAACAATGGCAGGTTTGGAAAAATTTGCAGAAAGCTAGTTTTCCAAATTTTTATCCTAAGAAGGAGAAAAGCAGTTTTTGAAACTGTTGCGGTAAACCAAACCATTTGAAAGAGTTTTTCCTTTGCCAATCCAGTTTTGTAATTCCGTCTGCAAAATCCTTACTCACACCAAAACCTGTTTTAAAAAGAAGGATCTACCATATAATCAATCCCTTCGCATGCTCTTGACCGTGAGCACGGCTATCATAATAGTTTTAACTCTGCAGACTGGGTACACTTTACCCTCAGGCGGTAGCACACCAGCGGTGCGTACCACAAAGTCGTTTTGGGCCAGAGGCCCTAATAGCACTTGCTCTGTAAATCATTCCTGGGCACCCTGTGAGGGATCGGCTCACGGTCCAAGTCTTCACGTTGTACAAGAAGGCCGAGGAAACGAGGTCCACGGCGCCGACGAACAGGGATACATCTTTCCTGTCCGTACAACCCAGATGTCTACAAGGGACATCACCACCTGCAAGTGGCTACTAGAGATTTAAGCTTAATAGGCCAGGTCCGTCCCATAACGAAACTTGAGATTGTATCATAAGAAAAACAGTCCTTAGACTAGAGGAGGAGTACTAACACAAATCTGAAACCGTGCATCACCTGCACCATACCGGCAACCGGGTTGTCGGGACCCGAAAAAACGTAGTCGAGTCCCTTCTGTGCTTTACCTGTACTAGTCCCTGGATCAAGTAGCTAGTACACACAGATTTCAGATCTTTGGACCATCGCCATTACAATTCGAACAAATATTACATCAGAGTGCGTTACAAGGCGCTAAATCAGAGTACAAAATTCAGGCACGCAGGCCTTACACAGCGGAAGTCTTAACAGTCTTCCATAACTCTAAATGGAAGAGGCAAAATACAACAATCAATCCCACAGGCGAGCTGTAGTAGCGTCCTAGGCGTTAGAGGAATCTTCATCTTGAACTCCAACAGTAAAACCTTCACCTTGGTACATCTCCTCCTCGGGATACCATCACGACAACACGCTTTCGTTGGAATGAGCGACCAAGATAAAGGCGAGGGTGAGTATCTGAGAATACTCAACAAGCAAGGTGACTAATATGCAACTAAGGTTACAAAGGAAGGGTAAGGTTCTTTTTGCATAAAGCCAGTTTCGAAGGTTTTTCCTAAATTTTGTAAAAGGTTTGAAAGGGAGTTAAGAGAAATCAAATATTTAATTCATTTCTTTTGAAACTCCGGCCTAAACCGGTTTTGCCCAGACCTGGCTACTCACGGCACCCACCGTGCAACATCCCCTCATCGCTCACAGCACCCACTGTGAGGAGAGAAAACAAAACGCACGACACCAATCGTGGTTTTCCTTTAAAACACCTTTTGAAAACAAAAAGGTAAGAAGTACCATGAGGCAGCTCCCCGTCGTCCGTCCTTGACCGCGGACACGGCTATCATGATAGTTTTACACTCTGCAGAGGTTGCACGCTTTACCCATGAGATAGGATTCCCCCCTAGGAAGGTTCCTCCTAACAAGGCCTTTTCCAATCTTTCCCCTATTTTGGCATCCTCGCTCCCTGGACGGCGTGGCAGCTCGGTAACATTGGCCTCAGCATAATACCGACATATCCAAATTGTCCAAAACAATACAGAGTCACTACCGAGGCTATCAAAACAGCTCAGCTTAGTAGTACATTACTACCTGTTAAAAAAGGAAATGTACCATTGGCCTCGGCATAGTACACCCCAATTCCACGGATGGACTACCAAACTAGAGGATAGAAAGCTACTAAGCCAGGCCCGCCCGCCTGGCGATCATGGTCGCCTTTGTTAAACTTAGCTCGTCTACCTCAAGGAATGGGTCCTTAGGGACGGGGTGGTTCCATAGATGGACCCAAGTCTCGTGCTTCTTGCACCAACCTTGCAACCACCACCCGATCGGGTTTTATAAAACATTTTACCCGATAGCACCCACTATCGGCTACACCCATTTGCAAACATGGCAGCACCCACTGCCTTTTTAAATCATTGAGTAAACAAGCATTGATATTAACATGTCCAAGTTCCATGTGATTGCAACTAAGCATAACTAACATGATTAAAACCTAGTTCAAGGGGTGAAGGCAATATTAAATAATATTAACCTAGGTGGCAAGGAAGGTTTTATATATTGATGTTATTAATTGGGGACTTTAGCTAGCAACTAACCAATTAGCATTTTTAATTTAAACATAGCATGCAGTTTTAAATATCTAATAAAACCATTTAAAAACATAGGACCAAGATTCAGCACTTGCCTTGATCGACGTAGTGGGGAGGATCCTCAGCTGCGTCAGAAACGAACTCGGTACTCGGATCTAACGTTTAAAAGAAACACAAATAAGAACGACATGCAATAAAATATGAGGCATGCATGTCATGACATGAGGATGATGCAAACAGTACAGAACAGTATAAAATAATTTTATAAAACTTCTGAAATTGGTTTCGTTATTTTTAGAGTTCCCTATATTTAGTTATGATTTTCATAAGCTTATTATTAAAGGTACAAAAGTGAGTTAATTATAAATAATTTCAAAAATTTACCAAAACAGTACAGAAATCATATTATAACATATCTAACTTTATAAAATAATTTTTGATATTTTTGGATCTCTAAAATAATTTATAAAATGCCTAAACATGCAAGAACTAATATAATTATCAAAATTAAATTTAACAGAAACATGCAAATAAACAGTACATAAAAATAATTTAGAATTTTATGGATCTAATAAAATTTATTTTACAATTTTCTGAATTTTCTACGAATTTGTATGCAATTTACAACATATCATATAGTAAGAAATTGAGAGGAATAAGGGAAGGGAAGACATGGGCCTCGGGTGGAGGTGGGGGCCCAAGCCGGGGGCTGAAGGAGTGGCTGCCACGCTGGCCTGGCTGGCAGCGAGACAGAGCAGGAAGGTGGGCTGGAGGTCGCGGCGGCGGCGGCCGGCGGCGGCGGCGGTGGCGAGCGAGGGAAGGAGGCTGGGGCCAAAGGCGGCGCCGATGGCGTCCCACGTCGCGAAATCGTGGCGTGGCGAAGCGCAGCTCTAGCGGCGGCGGCGGCGAGCAAGCGGCGGCGATTAGCGGCGCGACGGCAAGCGGCGAAGCGGGTGAGCACCAGGCGGCGAGGAAGGTGATGGCGGTGGCGGCGTGGCGGCGGTGCGGCGGCGGTCGGCGTCTTGCGCGATGGCGCGGACGGAGGAGCCCGATGGCGGGCTCGCCGGAGGAAGAGAGGGGGACGGCGCGGTGGTCGACGAGGCTTCTAGGAGGGCAAGGATGCTAAGGGGGCTCACCACGACGACAATTTCGCGGCGAGATGACTCGGCGGTGATGGGGTGCTGTGGCGGCTCCGGCGGGCTCCCAAGCGACTCCGGCGACGATGAGGCACGGCTGACAACAAAAACAGGTCAAGAAGACACCCAGGAACAAATCTTCTTCAAGTACGGAAGATCAACTCTCACCGGAAGATCGAATTTGGGAGGAGGCAGAGAGATGAACGAGGGAGATGGATTTTGCTGGCTCTCGGTTTGGAGAAACCAATGGGTGCAAGAAAAGGGGGTTTATAAGAGAGATAGAGCATGTATTATAGGAGAATTAGGATAGAGATCAAAGGGGGTTTGGAATCTACTATAATTAGGGAGGTCTTTCTATTGATAAAGATGGAAGGAGAGGAATTAGGGGGGGTTTCCAACTTGTCATCTAAATTCAACGTGAAGGAGAGGGTGAGGGAATTACATGTGGAGCCCACACGTAGGGGAGAGAGGTTATAAATATAAATTCAGATTTTTGGTTTAAATATAAGGTTATTATGCATTTATGCTATAAATATTCAAATAAAACATGACATAGTCAAAACAATAAGAATATATTTTTATTATGTAACTTTGTTTAAATAAATCATTTTTAAATATTTTTCCAAGGAACATACTCATTTTCAAATATTTTATATTTTCAAAATTTTCATGCCATGCAATGCATATGATTTTGGTTTTTGAAAATGAGGATGTTACACGGGTCCTCCCTAGTCAGAGCATTTTAAGGGGAGAGTACAAACACACCCCAATCCCTGGCATCTACCCCGATGCCGTATTTTACCAAACCACACAGTTGCAATCATGTGAAATCATGGTGAAATCCTACAATCATGTATAACATTTTCATCCTATTGCAAGGAAATTTGTAATCAATGTAGTTATAGATATTCCTAGGTTCAAAATTTATAAAGGGGTACAGAACAACAATTTATTTTCCAGTGGTAACTAAGTTCTACTAATTACTTATTTTAGAAGTAGCATGCAGTTTTTCTATCAAAACCTTTAAATAAGATATAGTAGTTCATTCAATATGCACCAAGGGACTTGCCTTGGTCGAACTCCGGGTGCAGGTAAGCGTTTTCGGCGGGGGTCTCCACGAACTCCTCAGGATCTATCATCGCATAAGCATCACACCAAAAATTAAATTTTTGAAACACTTTTCTGGAAAGAATTTTTATAATTCTTATATATATGATGTAAAGGTTTCCATTTTGGCCATTCCAAAAAGGTTATTTGATGTTTAAACACTAACAATCTTACTGAAGTGCTAGGTTTGTTATTTTTATAGAATCATGAATCATCTCTAGGATTTTACAGAATTTTTCTTAGAATTTTTCAGATTGAAGATGCAAAGGTTTTGCAAGCGTCTAGAAATTCATTCTATAGCCCTTAAAGTGTGAATGGATTTTTAAACATATTTATTATTTCTTTTTTAACAGGTGCAATATTTTTCCTTTCACTTAAATGCTTTTGAAAAGCTATACAAAAAGTTTCGTAATTGTTTGGCTTCGTTTGCTATTTTTTCTAATGAGCAGAATTTATCAGCTAACAAGTAAACTTGATTGCTGCACTAAGGTTGAAAGCGCACTTTGCAAATTACGTTTCCACTTATAAGCTAGTGGGACCGGGTCCACTAGTCAGCCACAAACCAGCTAACAAGCATCTACTATATGCTGGCCCACATGTCATAAGCTGCAACGGTGACATCTCTAGTAAACAAGACTAACAGCACATGCACTGTACAGCTTCTTCAACCTTAAGTGCATGTGGCTAGCTACAGCCATAAACATCCACAGCGAGTGTCAACGAGTTATGCCGGCAATATACTTTATGGGGCTATGCGTAACACCGAAAACCGATGGTAACACAGGAGACAGATATATACAGGTTCGGGCCCTCTGCAGTGGAGATAAAACCCTAATCCTGTGCTCGTGGATTGTATTGGGGTTAATCTCGATGGATCAATGTTGAGGATGGCTATAGATCGATGTGATCTCTCCTACCGAACTAGGGGCCCCTACCTCCCTTTATATAGTGGAGGGCGGTAGGGTTACAGGGAAGTATCCTAGTTGGTTATGGAAACTGGGGATAGAGATAGGAGGTCTATCTCTATCCTTTCTTGTCAAGTACGTAAGTACCGGATTACAACTGTGCATTTCTTATGATACAAGTCGGGTCTTCATATGGGGCAGGTCCGTCTTCTAGATGGTAGGCGTGACCCTGCTCCGTGAGGTGGTCCGTCTAATTTGTCTCCGTGAGGATACCTAGGGACCATGTTATCAACAGTAGCCCCCGAGTGCTTTACAGCCGAGTTGATACCTTCCCGGATGTGTGTCGACCGAGTCATACTTTAAGTCGAGTACTCCGACTGGAGCCTTCTCTATGCCGAGTGCTCCATTGGCATGCAAGGAGGCTGTGAAGGGATCAAGAGAGCTTTGCAGGTTGAAATCTCCGAGTGACTCCCAACCCAATTTCTTGGAGTCCTGGAAGTCGGCGCGATGGTTGACGTCGCGGCGTGAGTAGAATGTCGATGCAACTGTCCTCAGCGCAGTGTGAGAAGCTGGCGTAGTAAATCGGCGCGGCTGTCCTCGGCGCAATGCTCGAGAAGCCGGCATAATAAGTCGACGCGGTTGTTCTCAGCGCAGCACGCAAGAAGCCGCAAGTTGGGGTGGCCGTCCTCGTCGTTGCCGGAGCAGCGAGTCGGCGTGGCTGTCCTCGTTGCAGTGCTCGAGGAGCCGAGCCGTAGTTTGCGCTCGGGGCGCTGGCGTAGCCCCGACTTACTACTTAGTTGTATACCAACTAAGTAACAAGTCAGGAGATAAATTATAATGATGTAATTGAGTATAAAAATAGACAACTTAACTCTTGATCATGTCGTCCTCACGCCCGAGTGAACGAGCCCCCGGGCATGTCACCTTGTCAGCGCGGCTGTCCTCGGCATCGTGCGCGAGAAGCCAGCGTAGGGAGGTCGGCGCTCAGCATCGAGCACGAGAAGCCGGCTCAGTAAATCGGCGCGGTTGTCTTCAGCGTAGTGCGCGAGAAGCCGACCTAGTAAGTCGGCGCGGCTGTCCTCGGCGTCGTCTTGCGTGAAGCCGGCCTTGAGGAGGTCGGCGGCTGTCCTCGGCGTCGAGCATGAAGCCGTATGACAAGTCGGCGCGGTTGTCCTCAGCGCAGTGCACGAGAAGCCGGCCTAGGAAGTCGGCGCGGCTGTCCTCGGCGTCGTGCGCGAGAAGCCGTTCTAGGAAGTCAGCGCGGTTGTCCTCGGCGTCAAGCACGAGAAGCCAGCCTAGGAAGTCGGCGCCGCTGTCCTCGGCGTCAAGCACGAGAAGCCAGCCTAGGAAGTTGGCGCCGCTGTCCTCGGCGTCGTGCGCTAGAAACCTGCCTAAAAAGTCGGCTGTCACGGTTTCGACCGAAACCTCTTCTATCGTCATCATGGTGACGCCTCTCATCTTCTTCTCGCTCCCATGGCCAAGCTTCAATGTCTTAGCGAAGGTTGTGGTTTGTCGTTGTTGCCGGAGCAACGAGTGGGTGCGGCGGTAGTCGTTGTCGCCGCAAGTCGGGGGGCGTAGGAGCCGCAAGTCGGCGTCACAGGAGACGCCAGTCGGGGCGTCGCAAGAACCGTAAGTCGGGACGGGGTAGGAGCCTCACCATGATCTCCGGGATGAGATCCGCTTTGTCGTCGAGGTCCGCCATGCCCTTGCTGAGGTGCACCAAGAATCGCCGCGGTACCAAGCAAAATTCACGTTGAGCTCTATCTTCGCGCGGGATTCACGTCATATCCGTGCAGTCTCTCTTCAAACGGTCGTCACGTTCACATCCGAACTCGGTTTTCAATGATCTTGGACTCGTTGGAAAGATAACGAGATAAGCTTTCCAACTCATCCAAAACCACCCTGAAATTATTTTCGAGTCAACAGGAAATCGCGACACAACTTCCATCTAGATTCTAGACGTGAATAGATCGCATCTTCTTCTTGCGTTCGCTTCGCGGTTGAAGTTGTCTTCTGATCAGATCTGATCCGATTCTTTGAGAGCAAGTTTGCCGAGGTTGTTGATGATGAAATCCAAGCCTTTAAAATGGAAAACTTGGCCGAAGGTGAATTCGACGACGCTGCCGCCGAGAGATGCCATCGAGTTTGATGAGGATGATCTTAGCACTGCCCCTACCTGGTACGCCAACTGTCGACGAGTTATGTCGGCAATATACTTTATGGGGTTACAAATAAGTATCTTAGTTGGTTATGAAAACTGGGGATAGAGATAGGAAGTCTATATCTATCCTTTCTTGCCTAGTACGTAAGTACCGGATTACAACTGTGCCTTTCTTGTGATACAAGTCAGGTCTTCACGCGGGGCAGGCCCGTCTTCTAGATGGTAGGCGTGATCCTGCTCTGTGAGGTGGTCCGTCTAATTTATCTCCGTGAGAATACCTAGGGACCATGTTATTCACAGCGAGCTTTGGCACCGGCGCTAGAGGGCTTAAATCCATGAATTAATTCTAAAAATGGGTTCCTCATGTCCTAGCACCTCTGCAGGTACACTCGGTTTCGATTTCAACGATCAACGACTCCGGCGCCGACGATACGAGCTACAGTTTGCTAGGACTTGGTACTGTAATAACCAAATTACACACGCCCAAGCTAAGCTAAAATCAGCAAAGCAGTGGCAGAAGCTCCAGGAAGGCTTGGTGCTTACCTAGGACGTCGTTGCGGGTGGTGGCGCGGATTGGAGTTGCCCCGAGGCCTTCGACCTCACCGGCGTTCGCCCCTGGACGGTTGTGGCGGCTGCGGCGAGCGGTGGGGAAATGGTGTCGAATACCAGGACTAGGGCGCTCGTGCCGAGCCTTTAAAGGAGGAGGACGATGAGCCCAAGCTGGCATTTGAAGGCTTGTCCGGCGGTGGGTGAGCATCTGGGAAAAGAGGTTAAGTGACACGACGGCCTTAGCGGCCGCGTGTAGCAGCGCGGCAGACTAGGCCACCTCGGGAAGGCTCAGGTGAAATGACGGCACGGTGTGCACATCACGACAGCGGGAGCGGCAGGTTACAGGCGTCTGGCGAACGCAGTTGGCGAGAGGTCAAAGCGGTCGGGGTGCACGGACTTACACGCCCAGTGACCAGCAGTCCGACGGAGGATTCGCGCGGTGTGCGCTCAACGCGGCCGGGCAGATTCTTTTTCTTCTTATTTTCTTGTTTTTCTCTTTTGGCTTTTCTTTTTATTTAAATTTATCATATTAAGAAAAGGGTGCTTGGGGTAGAAAATATTTTAAAATTTTCTGAAGTGGCATCCTATTAGAGTCCAACTTCTAATTGTCACTTTTAAGGGTCTTTTAAATTTTTAAATATTGAATTCCTTCTGCTTTATGTTTTTAATAACTCATTTCTTTTATTTTTATTTTTAAACAATCCAAGTTTTATTTCTTTTTAATAAAAAAAAATTGGAATGTTACAAACCTCCCCCACTTAAGAAGGATCTCGTCCTCGAGATTCCAAGGATTCAAACAGGTTTGGAAACTCAGCACGAAGGTCTTTTTCCCTTTCCCAGGTGGCTTCTGACTCTGGATGGTTGCTCCATTGAACTCGGCAGAAACGAATGGTCTTGGTCCGGGTCTTGTGGACTGCTTCATCTAGAATCTTGACCGGGTATTCCTTGTACGTCAAGTCTGGTTCCAGGTCCAATGCTTCCATAGGCATCAGATCTTCAGGTACCCTTAAGCACTTCTTCAGCTGTGAGACATGGAACACATTGTGCACATTTGCCAACCGTTCAGGCAACTCTAGCTGGTATGCCACTTCTCCTTTTTCTTGCAAGGATCCTGAAAGGACCGATATACCTAGGAGCAAGCTTGCCGTAGACTCTGAACCTGCGAATACCCTTGAGCGGGGAAACCTTGAGATACACAAAGTCACCTTGAGCAAAGGTAAGATCGCTATGGCGGTCGTCGACATAGCTCTTTTGCCTGGACTGAGCAGTCTTGAGCCTTTGTTGGATGAGTTTGACTTGCTTTTCTGCGTCTACCAACACATCAAGACCAAACACCTTTCCTTCACCTGTCTCTTGCCAATAGAGAGGGGTACGACATTTTCTTCCATACAGAGCTTCAAAAGGGGCCATCTTGATACTAGATTGATAGCTATTATTGTAGGCAAACTCAGCATAAGGCAATTGTTTATCCCAACTTTCTAGGTTAGACAGCGCACCGACTCTGAGCATGTCCTCCAAAATCTGATTTGTCCTTTCTGTCTGACCATCCGTTTGAGGGTGGTACGCGGTACTAAAGTTCAACTTCGTTCCCAAGGAACCATGGAGCTTCTGCCAAAACTTGGAGGTGAACTGGGTACCTCTATCTGATACTATCTTCTTGGGCACTCCGTGCAAGCACACTATCTCATTCATGTACAACTCTGCTAGCTTGTCTCCAGAGTAGGTGGTGTGAACAAGTAAGAAATGGGCTACTTTGGTGAGTCTGTCCACTATGACCCATATGGAGTCATAACCAGACTGAGTCCTTGGTAACCCAGTGATGAAGTACATGCCAATTTCTTCTCATTTCCATTCAGGTACTTTCAAGGGTTGCAACAGACCGGCTAGCCTTTGATGTTCTGCCTTAACTCACTGGTAGATGTCGCAAAGAGCTACATACTCAGCCACTTCCTTTTTCATTCCAGTCCACCAATATGACTCCTTCAGATCCAAATACATTTTGGTGCTACCAGGATGAATGGACAAGGGCGTGTCATGAGCTTCTTTAAGAATGATTTCTTTTATTTCCTTCACATTAGGCACAAAGATCCTGGTCCCAAACCACAATACACCTTTGTCATCTTCGGAAAATCCTGGAGCTTTACCTTTCTTAATCCTTTCCTTTATCTCTGGCACTTCAGCATCACCTTCCTGTCCAGTCATGATCTTCTCCATGAGCGTTGGAAGTAACTCTAGGGAGTCCACATGGCCCTCATCGACTAACCCTAGATTCAATTTCTCAAATTCCTTGAGTAACTCCGGCTGGGCTTCCTTAACCATCATGTTGTTGCAGTAAGATTTACGACTCAATGCATCAGCTACTACATTTGCTTTTCCTAGGTGGTAGTGGATTCCCAAATCATAGTCCTTGATCAACTACAGCCATCTTCTCTGCCTAAGGCTTAGATCCGGTTAGGTGAAAATATACTTCAAACTCTTATGATCGGTGTAAATATCTGTTTGGTTGCCAATCAGGTAATGCCTACAAATTTTCAGGGCGTGAACTAGTGCGGCTAGCTCCAAGTCATGGGTAGGATAATTCTGCTCATGTGGCTTAAGCTGCCTAGAAGCATATGCCATGACCCTTCCTTTTTGCATGAGTACACAACCCAATCCTTGTTTGGACACATCACAAAAGATCTCAAAATCCTTGTGAATATTTGGCAGAACCAACACGAGAGTTGACGTCAATCTTTGTTTTAATTCCTCAAAACTGGACTTGCATGGTTTTGTCCATTCAAACTTCTTTTCCTTCTTCAAGAGGTTGGTTAGGGGACGAGCAATCTTGGAGAAATCTTCAATGAACCTTCTGTAGTATCTAGCCAGCCCTAGGAAACTTCTGACTTGCGTCACCGACTTGGGTTGTTTCCACTCCAACACACTCTCAACTTTTTTTAGATCCACTGCAACACCACCAGTTGATATAACATGACCTAGGAAGGAAATTTTCTTCATCCAAAACTCACACTTGCTGAACTTTGCAAAAGTCGGTGCTCCCTTAGCCTTTCCAACATGAGACGAAGGTGGATTTCATGCTCTTCCTCTGTCTTGGAGTACACCAGAATGTCATCTATGAGGACTATCACAAACTTATCCATGAAATCCATGAACACCTTGTTCATGAGATACATGAAATAAGCTGGGGCATTAGTCAAACCAAATGACATTACTGTGAACTCATACAATCCATATCGGGTCGTCAAAGCCGTTTTTGGTATGTCTGACTTCTTAATCTTTATCTGATGGTAACCCGATCTCAAGTCAATTTTTGAGAACACACAAACTCCTTTCAGTTGATCAAACAAGTCATCAATCCTTGGTGGTGGATACTTGTTCTTGATAGTGACTTCATTGAGCGATCGGTAATCCACACACATTCTCAAGGTCCCGTCCTTCTTCTTGACAAAGATTACTGGTGCTCCCCAAGGTGACGCACTAGGTTTTATGAAGCCTTTGCTTTGCAACTCTTCTAGCTGTTGCTTCAACTCTGCTAGCAAATTGGCAGACAATCTTTGGGAAATAGGAGCAGTTCTTAGAGCCAAGTCTATGACGAACTCGACATCTCGATCTAGGGGCATCCTAGGCAACTCTTCAGGAAACACATCCGGGTACACCCCTACCACAGGTATGGAGTTCACGGTCTTTTCTCTTACTTGGTTTAAGGTGATTAGATTCTTAGGGATATGGTTAGAGATCACATGGACTTCTTGACCTTCATCATTAACCAAACTCACTGACCTATTGGTGCAATCAATCTATCCCTCATACTTAGTTAACCAATCCATACCCAACATTACTTCAATTCCAGTGGAATTTATTACTACTAGATTGGCTAAGAATTTTACTCCTTTTATTTTTATCTCCACCTTAGGACAAACTAGGGTTGTAAGCATCTCCTTCCCAGGTGAGTGCACTACCATAGCCTTTTCTAGTAGGCTTACTTTAAACCCATTTTGCTTAACAAATTGAGATATTATAAAGGAGTGGGTAGCAACAGAGTCAAACAAAGCAGTAGCAGGTATTGAATTTACTGAAAATTTACCCATCACCACTGTTGGGTCATCCTGGACTTCTTCTGCAGTGACGCGGTTGACGCGGCCCTTCCCGACCGTCTGAGGGGTCCTGGGCTTGTGTGGTGTCCCACTGCCTTGATCTGCTGAAGGGGGCCGTGCTAAAGCTGAACCTAGCTTGAATGGCACTGGAGTGATGCTCTTGGAAAGGACACTTATTGGCATAGTGTCCCAGCTGATTGCAAGCAAAGCAACGAGCTGGCGACATGTCCTCTCGAGGTGGGGTTGCCACAGGGACGAGGAGTGCAGGAGTGCAGGGACGAGTCTTGCTCCACTGAACTAGTGCCTTACTAGGAAAAACTGGCTGACTCCTTGGGAAACGCTGAGCCTTTGGCTTGGAACTTCTTGCAACATGCTAGTTGCGTTGAGCCAATTTCCTCTTCCTGGAGGCTACTAGCTAACGCTGGATATCTTTTTGCACAAGTGCCTTATTGTACAACTGTTGAAAGGTAGTGTACTCCCCGGAGGCAATGAAAGCCTTGATTTCGGGATCCATGCCCTCCATGAAGTACCAAATCTTATCTTCTTCAGTTGCCACATCCTTAGGGGCGTAACGTGCCAACTGAGTGAACTTGGTTAGGTGTTCACTCATCGACATGTTACCCTGCCGAAGGCGCTGGAACTCATGTCTCTTGATTTCCTTAACTCCCCGGGGAATATGGGCATCAGTAAAGGCCTTAGAGAACTCTTCCCACTCAATTGCGTCAGGATCTTGGTGGATAGCACGGTAATTTTTCCACCATAGAGCGGCTGAACCTGAGAGTTGGTGAGCTGCGAATCGGACGCTTTCTTGTTCCTCACACTATGCTAGGACCAGACGGCGCTCCACGTCCTTGAGCCAATCTTTAGCATCCAAAGGATCGGCGGACCCGGCAAACATAGGTGGCTTGGTTCTTAAGAACTCTGCAAGTTTGGACTGCTGAGGATGAAACGTTGGGGCTAGAACTTGAGGCCGATTCAGATTCTGAGTCAAAGTCTAGAGCAGCTACAAATGCATGTTCATAACTTGGCGCCAATCTGGCTCGCCCGGAGGGGGTGGCGGAGGCTGCGGAGGATTCTACTCGGGCTGCCCGTTTAACAGAGCTGGAACTTGCTGAGGTGCAGGGGGTTGTCCAATTGGTGCAGGATTTGCTTCAGGCTGCGCTGCTACTGGAGCATGACCGCGTCCACGACCACGGCTAGAGGCGGGAGCTTCAGCATCTCGGGTGCTCCTTGTGATCACCATCTGAGAGGCAATCAAAGGAGTTGAGGACAGGATAGCCAAATACGGGGAGGAAGTTTGCTAAAAATTATTAAAAACAACATAGCTTTTAAAGCACACACAGGGGAAACACATAGTTTATTACCAC
The DNA here is from genome assembly GCA_036346145.1 of Olyra latifolia. Classification (NCBI taxonomy): domain Eukaryota; kingdom Viridiplantae; phylum Streptophyta; class Magnoliopsida; order Poales; family Poaceae; genus Olyra; species Olyra latifolia. Next base: position 60,285,626 of record CM070525.1, read on the forward strand.
AACAGGGGTACAAGCAACGAACACGCTGTATCACAACTACCTATACAGTCTGTTCACAACCATGGTACTAGCTACGATACAAGAGGAACGGAGTCCCCAGCTAACTAAGGGTCCTCGTAGTCGGACTCAAAGACAACTTCCTCGGGGTCTTCTTCTTCGCCTTCTGCGCCGGGAGGGAACAAGGGAACCCAGTTGGACGGAGGAGGCAGAACAGCAACGGGAGGAACATGGTTGAGGTCGAGGCTAGGAGGAGGGGCTAGAACTCCGGACGGTACCTGCTCAACTCGGGGGTCAGCAGGGAGGAGCAGTAGCTCTTGAAGCAAGCCAACCGGATGAACAGCAACAGGAGGCTCGGGTAGTGGCACTGAACTCGAGTGGAACTCCCCTGAGAAACCTCTGTGGTGGGGGCCACAGCAGACTCGGCTGCCCTAGAGGCGGCGGGGGTGGCAGCTCGCAGGCGGTCGTTGTCTCGGATAATCTGGCAGATCTTCTTGCGGAGGTGGGTCCTCTCCATCTTCCAGAGAGACTCTCTTCTCTTGAGCTCGCTGTTCTCCTTCTTCACGGTGGCTAGCTGGCAGGAAGCTGCCTGTGCACTGACTAGCTCCCTCTTGCTGATCACGTAGGCGTCATCCAGGGACTGGACGAGGGCGGCGAGGTGGTACACTGTGTGGTCCTACTCGCCCTCAGTGGGACAGCAGTGGCTGAAGACCTCGTGTGGCACACGAGCAGGGAAGTAGCGGAAGGCAGTGTGGCGCAACTCCTGCTCAAAGATGCTGCCGAACCGTATGATGGCGGTCCGGGCGGCATCCTGGATAGCCTCAGAGCACTGGTCCCGCACACCAGTGAAGCGGTAAGGTCCTCGACACGAGGGAAGACCTCTGGCGAAGATGGTGACAGAAACCACCCAGCAGGCCACAACGAGTGGTGGAGCCGTGGAATATCGGAGAGTCAAAGCCAAGGGCGTCCATCATTAGCATAAGCTGACGGACGAAACTCCAGTAGCCCAACCCAAGGGAGGAGGCGAAGGTCGGTATCCTACAAAGTGCAAGGGAAGCATTAGAGGAGTACATGGTGAGGCAGGAGGGTAAGCACTCAGTGGAAAATAGCCTTTTATAGAACATAAGGGTCTCTAACTATTCGGGGGTCACGTCCTAATGCCTGTGGCTCTGATACCACTTCTATCGCGACCCGGTCAAAGAGACCGAACCCCTCTGTGCATTCCGTACTAGTCCCAAGGATCAACAGCTAGTACGCACAGTTCAAACAGAGTGATACATCACCAACCGAAATAAATTATTACGTAGCAGGGGCATAACCCCAGTCTAGTACAAACATGGCGACACACAGGTCACGAATCAGAGTTTAGCGGAATACAACATGGGGTCCACATGCACTAACACACGCGTGCCACTAGATAGCTTCTACTATTTCTCCACAGCTAGACAGGCAGAAGTAAGTGGCCCTAGTCTTCCGGGAAGTCCTCGAAATCACCCGCCTCATAATCAGCACCGGCGTCGTCGAACTGCGGGTCCTCCGTGAACTGTCCCTCGGCTGAAGTTTAGATAAAGAAACAAGAAAATAGTAAGGGTGAGTACAATTATACTCCACAAGTCAGGGAGATGAATGCAGAATGGGGTTCAGTACAATGGTAGGTTTGAAAAAATTTACAGAAAGCCAATTTTCCAAATTTTTATCCTAAGAGGGGGAAAAGCAGTTTTTGAAACTGTTGCGGGAAACCAAACCATTTGAAAGAGTTTTTCCTTTGCCAATCCAGTTTTGCAATTCCGTCTGCAAAATCCTTACTCACACCAAAACCTGTTTTAAAAAGAAGGATCTACCATATGATCAATCCCTTCGCATGCTCTTGACCGTGAGCACGACTATCATGATAGTTTTAACTCTGCAGAGTGGGTACACTTTACCCTCAGGAGGTAGCACACCAGCGGTGCATACCACAAAGCCGTTTTGGGCCAAAAGCCCTAATAGCACTTGCTCTGTAAATCATTCCTGGGCACCCATGTGGGGGATCGGCCCACGGTCCAAGTCTTCACGGTGTACAAGAAGGCCATGGAAACGAGGTCCATGGCGCCGACGAATAGGGATACATCTTCCCTGTCCGTACAACCCCAGTTGTCTACAAGGGACATCACCACCTGCAAGTGGCTACTAGAGATTTAAGCTTAATAGGCCAGATCCATCCCATAACGAAACTTAAGGCTGTACTGTAAGGCTCAGTTCATAGGATCATAGGAAAAACAGTACTTAGACTAGGGGGGACGTACTAACACAAACCCAAAACTGTGCATCACCTGCATCATACCGGCAACTGGGTCCTCCCTAGTCAAAGCATTTTAAGGGGAGAGTACAAACACACCCCAATCCCTGGCATCTACCCCGATGCCGTATTTTACCAGACCACACAGTTGCAATCATGTGAAATGCTACAATCATGTATAGCATTTTCGTCCTATTGCAAGGAAATTTGTAATCAATGTAGTTATAGATATTCCTAGGTTCAAAATTTATAAAGGGGTACAGAACAACGTTTTATTTTCCAGTGGTAACTAAGTTCTACTAATTACTTATTTTAGAAGTAGCATGCAGTTTTTCTAAATACTACCAAAACCTTTAAATAAGATATAGTGTTTCATTCAAAATGCATCAAGGGACTTGCCTTGGTCGAACTCCTGGTGCAGGTAAGCGTTTTCGGCGGGGGTCTCCACGAACTCCTTGGGATCTTTCCTCGCACAAGCATCACACCAAAAATTAAATTTTTGAAACACTTTTCTGGAAAGAATTTTCATAATCCTTATATATATAATGTAAAGGTTTCCATTTTGGCCATTCCAAAAAGGTTATTTGATGTTTAAACACTAACAATCTTATTGAAGTTCTAGGTTTGTTATTTTTATAGAATCATGAATCATCTCTAGGATTTTACAAAATTTTTCTTAGAATTTTTCAGATTGAAGATGCAAAGGTTCTGCAAGCGTCTAGAAATTCATTCTATAGCCCTTAAAGTGTGAATGGATTTTCAAATATATTTATTATTTCTTTTTAACAGGTGCAATATTTTTCCTTCACTTAAATGCTTCTGAAAAGCTATACAAAAAGTTTCGTAATTGTTTTGCTTCGTTTGCTATTTTTTCTAATGAGCAGAATTTATCAGCTAACAAGTAAACTGGATTGCTGCACTAAGGTTGAAAGCGCACTTTGCAAATTACATTTCCACTTATAAGCTAGTGGGACCGGGTCCACTAGTCAGCCACAAACCAGCTAACAAGCATCTACTATATGCTAGCCCACATGTCATAAGCTGCAAGGGTGACATCTCTAGTAAACAAGACTAACAGCACATGCACTATATAGCTTCTTCAACCTTACGTGCATGTGGTTTGCTGCAGCCATGAACGTCCACGGCGAGCTTTGGCACCGGCACTACAGGGCTTAAATCCATGAATTAATTCTAAAAATGGGTTCCTCATGTCCTAGCGCCTCCGCAGGTACACTCGGCTTCGATTTCGATGATCGACGACTCCGGCGCCGACGACATGAGCTACAGTTTGCTAGAACTGAACCCTAAACTGGCGTGAGCCTCTGGACGGTTGTGGCGGCTGCAGCGAGCGGTGCGGAAATGGTGTCGAAAACCAGAACTAGGGCGCTCGTGCCGAGCCTTTAAAGGCGGACGACGACAAGCCCAAGCTGGCATTTCAAGGCTTGTCCGACGGTGGGTGAGCGTCTGGGCGAAGAGGTTAAGTGACGCGACGGCCCAAGCGGCTGCGCGCAGCAGCGCGGCAGACTAGGCTACCTCGGGGAGGCTAGGGCAAAACGACGGCACGGTGTGCACGTCGCGACGCGGCCAGAGCGGCGGGTTGCGCGGGCGATACGCCAGGCACGGTCGGCAAGGAGGTCAAGGCGGAGTCTAGGGTGCACGGACTGACACGCCTGGTGACCGGCGGTCCGACGAAGGAATCGTGCGGTGTGCGCTCGGCGCGGCCAGGCGGATTCTTTTTCTTCTTATTTTTCTTGTTTTTCCCTTTTGTCTTTTCTTTTTATTTTTATTTATCCTATTAAGAAAAGGGTGCTTGGGGTGGAAAATATTTTAAAATTTTCTAAAGTGGTATCCTATTGGAGTCCAACTTCTAATTGTCACTTTTAAAGGTCTTTTAAATTTTTAAATATTGAATTCCTTCTACTTTATGTTTTTAATAACTCATTTCTTTTATTTTTATTTTTAAACAATCCAAGTTTTATTCCTTTTTAATAAAAATTGAAATGTTACACCCCGCAGGTTGTGAGTGTTGTACTAGCAGTCAAACGCGAGGGGAAACAACAACCCATCTACAACGTAAGCGAGGTATTGCATGGACCTAAGGAGCGTTACCCCGAGGACCAAAAACTTTTGTACACCTTGCTTATGGTCTCATGAAAGTTGCGCCACTATTTTCAAGCCCATCCAGTTACGGTCCCAACAAGCTTACTGCTAAGGGATATCATTAGAAACCCCGACGCAAATAGGTGAATCATGAAGCAGGCGGAGAGCTTGGTGGTCGATATCAAGTTAGGCCCCACTGGCAATGATTAAGTCCCAAGTCATGGCCGACTTCCTGGCTGAATGGACCAGGCCGGTCGACCCTCCCGGAAGCCCGCCCAAGCCTGCAAGTCGGGAAGCGCACTGGACCATGTTCTTTGATGGGTCGCGCCAATTCAAGCGATCAGGTTGCGGATTTGTTCTCGTCTCCCCCTAAGGAGAACAGATTCAGCACATAGTACAGCTTCACTTCCCCATAACGAACAATGCTGCGGAGTACGAAGGCCTCCTAGCCAGCCTATGAGCATGCACTGCGCTCAGCATAAAACGATTAACAGCGAAAGGGGATTCGCAGTTAGTCATCTGCCAGGTAAACAAGGAGTTTCAGTGTTGCGATGACTCAATGTCGCGATACCTGCCAGAAGTGAGAAAGCTGGAGGAACACTTCACGAACTTCGAAGTGTGCAACGTTCCCAGACTGGCTAACAGCCTGCCCGATAAGCTAGCAAAGCTCGGCTCCTCATAAGAAGCCGCCCCGGCGGGGGTCCTCGTGCAGCACATATTAAAGCCCTCTATTCCCTCCGGAGAAGAGGCTCCCAAGAAGACGTTTGCCTCGACCAAAACGACCGGTACCGTTTCGTTCCTAGAGCAGCGCAACACCTGGATGACACCATTCGTCCAGTTCTTGGCGCATGGGACACTGCTACAGGACACATCTGAGAAATCTCGGCTCCAAAGGCAAGCCCGACCTTACCGATTACTCGAGGGCTTGCTGTGCCGAAGGGATTCTAACAGCGTACTTTGAGTGCGTGACCCAAGAGGAAGGCAAATTTCTCCTCCAAGACATCCACGATGGGATCTGCGGGGCGCACGCCTCTTTCAGAACCTTAGTGGGCAAGACCTTCCGCATAAGATATTACTGGCCCACTACGCTGACCGACGCAAGGGAACTAGTGAAACGTTGCCTGGTTTCCCAGTACCATGCTCGGATGTCCCACCAGCCAGCATATGAGCTGCAAACTATCCCGCTGACCTGGCCATTCTCGACGGGGGGGCGGATATACTCGGTCCATTCCCCAGAGGCCTAAAGGGTTGCACGCACCTGTTCGTCGCTATCGACACTTTCACTAAGCGAATCAAGGCCGAACCAGTGTCGAGCATATCAGCCCAAACGGCCAAAAGATTCTTCAGGAACAACATTATGGCAAGGTTCGGCGTCCTAAGTAAGCTGATCGCTGATAACGGGACACAGTTCACAAGCGAGCTATTCCAGGACTACTGCGAAGAGCTCGGCATGAAGGTCGTCCTAGCCTCGGTGGCTCACCCACAGAGCAACGGCGCGGCCAAACGTGCGAACGGGCAAATCATGCAAGGCATTAAGCGACGAGTCTACGATGCTCTCGTCGAACAGCGCCAAAACTGGGTAGAGGACTACACTCGGTGCTATGGGCAACTCGGACAACCTCTAATCGAGCTACTGGAGAAAATCCATTCCGGCTCGTATACGGCTCAGAGGCAGTCCTACCCACCGAGTTAAGACTTCGTTCAATTCGTGTTGATTTTGCAGGTCAGATCAACAAAGACGAGGAACGACTATTGGATCTCAACCTTTCCGTGTCCTGCCGCGAGCAAGCACTACTGCGAGTGGCAGCATACCAGCAATCCCTACGACGGCATGTGGCAAAAACGGTATAGACCTGGACTTTGCAAGTTTGTGACTTGGTTCTAAAACGAGTTCAGAACCTAGCACACGCCAATAAGCTCACCCCGAGGTGGAAGCGTCCGTACACGGTCGTATCAGCTACACGCCCGGGGGCTGTGAGTCTGGCTATGCCGGACGAAAGAGTTCTCAATAGCTCATGGAACATTATTCAACTCCGGAGGTTCTACGCTTGAGCCAAGGTCATAAGTTTCCTTCCGTACCCCTTTTCCCGTTTTAGCCTCTTCCTAGTATACCCATAACAACCCTCAGCAACCCCTCACAACCCCCAGAAACCTAACCTATGATCGAGCTTAGGAGAAAGCTCGGGCTATCTCAGCATACATCGGCAGGTTAACGGCTATGCAGAAACTACACCCCTAGGATTCCCTTGCACACGGGTAAGCTGATATACATCGCACCACGCAAGACCCCGGCGGGCAAACGCTTTTCAGCCCTATACCATAAGTCCGCATAAAATTGTTGAAGCCCGGGATAACGCAAGAGTCCCAAAACTCTGCCTCTTGCAAAGAAGCAGAGCAGGGGCCACGAGCTTGGCTCTAAGGTCGCGGTCTCTAAACCACGACTGACCTTCGGTCCATCTAGAGGCTCGGCCATGGCTCGGGGGCTAGGGTCGATTTTTTCAAAAAAAAATAATCTTCTCTAAACCACGACCGACCCTCTGTCCATCGAGAGGCTCGGCCGTGGCTTAGGGGCTAGGGTCGATTTTTTCAAAAAATTGATCTTCTCTAAACCACGACCGACCCTCTGTCCATCCAGAGGCTGGGCCGTGGCTCGGGGGCTAGGGTCGATTTTTTCAAAAAATTGATCTTCTCTAAACCACGACCGACCCTCTGTCCATCCAGAGGCTCGGCCGTAGTTCGGGGGCTAGGGTCGATTTTTTCAAAAAGTTGATCTTCTCTAAACCACGACTGACCCTCTGTCCATCCAAAGGCTCAGCCGTGGTTCGGGGGCTAGGGTCGATTTATTCAAAAAGTTGATCTTCTCTAAACCACGACCGACCCTCTGTCCATCCAGAGGCACGGCCGTGGCTCGGGGGCTAAGGTCGATTTTTTCAAAAAATTGATCTTCTCTAAACCACGACCGACCCTCTGTCCATCTAGAGGCTCGGCCGTGGCTCGGGGGTTAGGGTCGATTTTTTAAAAAAAATTGATCTTCTCTAAACCACGACCGGCCCTCTGTCCATCGAGAGGCTCGGCCGTGGCTTAGGGGTTAGGGTCAATTTTTTAAAAAAATTGATCTTCTCTAAACCACGACCGACCCTCTGTCCATCCAGAGGCTCGGTCGTGGCTCGGGGACTAGTGTCGATTTTTTTCAAAGAGTCGATTTTTTCAAAGGGTCGATTTTTTCAAAAGAACCGATCATCTCTAAACCACGCCCGACCCTCTGTCCATCTAGAGGCTCGGCCATCGCTCGGGGCTAGGATCGATAGGGCTATACCGTGACCTTTGAATCCTTCTTGCCTATACGACTACTTGTGTCTACTCTGTCATGCAGGAAGGGCGACAAAGGAGGGACACAACCAAACAAGTATATTGCTTTCAAAAAAACAAAGTCACAAGGACGGTACAAACTATAACAAAAAAGGAAAAAGAGTACAAAGGCCTTTGGACCGGGCTGGCACCTAAATTTGCGGAGTTCGGCCGCAGCTTCATCATAGCAATACTGAAGCGCGAGAAGGGCCCTCCGATCATCTTGGGCGGCCCACGCTTCAGTCCGCAACGCGTCATTAGCCACCTCCAGCTCCCAGACGGCGTCCTCATAGGTCTTGAGCGCCCTCCATCGCCGCCGCCGACCGCCGGGGCGGCTCGCGGAAAGAAGGTCGCGCCTCAGAGCCGAGCGACTTCACCAAGATGCACCTCCATCGACCGAAGACGCTCTTCAAGCTCATCGGAGCGGTCGCGTTTGGCCTTAAGCGCCTCCTACGACCGTCGGGACACCTCCCCAGCGTCATCCCGCGCCACGACATGGGCCGCTTCCGCCGCCGCTGCACGAGCCTCCACGGCCACGGTGCGGACGCGGACCAGCAGCGCCTCCTCTAGCTCGGCAAGATGGCTTCGGCCCGCCACCGCCAAAGCGCGCCGTCCGCCATCGCGGCCTCCTGATCAGCCTCTGGCTCGGCCCTGGACGCGCACGCGCGACCAACGACCTCGCGGTAGGCCTACACCAGGAAGGTGAGCTCAAGAAGAAGGAAAAACCAAGCATGATCAAAGCAAAATTCAAAGGCCAAGCTCGGAGGTACTTACCCATTTCATGATCGCCGCAAGGTCGGCCTCGAGCAGGGGCCGGGCAGCACACCTAGGCGCGGGCGACGCTAGAACCAAGTCACCAAAGGCACCCCTCAAGCTACTCGCCTCCTCCTCGGACTCCTCCGTAGCCTCGGCTTTGGCCTTGCCGACCAAAGCCGGCGCCACCCCCTTCGCGAGCTCGGTCGCCCCCTCCGCGAGATCGGCCACCTCCTCCATGGGCTCGGCCGCCTTGATGGCCAGGAGGCATGGGTCGGGTGCAAGGTCTGTTTGCACCCCGAAGTCCGCCTTCGGCTTGGCCACCTTGGTGCTTACCATCCACTTAGCGAGGGACTGACCGAGGACAGGCCGGAGCCGGATGGCTCTCCCTGGCGGCTTCTGACAAGCATGAGCTTCTCCTTAACCCATGCCGGTATCGCCACGATCCATCCCGCAGCGAGTAACAAGGCCACGCTCGGCAGGTGCACCGGGACGGTCTCGACAGCCGTGATGACCCGGACCACCCAATTCCAGCCGAACAAGAGCATGTCGCTCGAGTCCAGTGGCGGGATAGGCCGGCCGTGCAGCGAGAAGAACTCCGCCAAGCCGTTGAGGTTGATCGAATGCCACCTGGACATGATCCGCCATTCAACTTGGAGCGGCGCCAAGGTCAGCGTCCCGAAGTCGGCTTCCACCTCAACGGTGGCGGCCAGGCAGCGTACATCGCTGAGCACCGCCGGCGAAAGGAAGTAGGCCCCCGAGCCCCAACACCTTTTATGTTTCGGGTGGGACTCGTTCTCCCGGGCTACTTCCTCCGGTTACACCGGGAGAATCCTCTCCGCCCCGGCGGACATAGCGACTGACGGCAAAAACAACCAAAAAATCCCACGATCAACCCAGGAAACACGACATCAAAGGAAGGAAAGGAAGATCAAAGACACGACAACTTACGGGCGAGCTCGAGATCTATCTCCGCCGACCCGGCGTCCACGAGCTTCCCATCCAACTTCAGCCGACACTTCTTCAACGACGGCTGAGTCAGGAATAGAAGCAGGCGCCCGGGGCACCAACCTCTCGGCCGCAGACGACGGCCGGGGCGGTCGTCCCGTGCTGACGACCTTATCCTGCCGAGAGACCCTAGTTCGCTTCCCTTGAGGTGGCTGCATGCCCGCAGCCCGCCTTTGGTGCGCCTGGTGTGAGCCCGTGCCACTGCCGCCCGCCGAGCCAGCTGAAGTGACGACCCCTAGGGCCGCCACCAGTGCTAGGGTGTCGGGCCCGGCCTCCTCATCTGCCTCCCCCTGCGAGCAAAACAGGAAAACGTCAGTACGTGAACGGGAAAAACCGCCCGAAGGGCGCAGAGCTTGCAGAAGTCCGAACCTCGTTCTCCTCTTTGAGGACATTTTGAACCCCCTAAGCCCGCTGGCTCGTTGTGGTTCACAGGCAGCAGAAGCCCCACGATTCGGGCTACCTCGGCCCGAGGCAAGGCTGCAGAGAAAGGAAAGAATATTAGAACGCACCAAGAAGAAGCTTAGGCGAAAGGCCGAAGGTCGAGAAGAGACTTACGGGAGTTGCCCTCGTGGGAGAGATCGTCCCACCTGCGGATGTTGAAGAAGGGGTGAACCCGCTTTCGCAGCGGGCTCACCCGATTCTTGGTGAAATCGGCCACGATGTCGTAGACATTTAACCCTTGGCCGGCCAGCTTCCGAATCTTCGCCGCCAAAACCGCCTCCGCCGACTCTAGCACGGGGCGTTGCAACATCAGCTTCCTGTGGTTCTCGTTCGAGAACCAGAGCCCACACTCACCGAGCTTCTTGGCATAGTACCATCGCGACGCCCACCCCCCCAACGTTCTACTTGGCCTTGAACGCCGGTGTCGGGGACTGGGAGGCGAGCCTTCTCAGGCCGATACACAAGGGAAGGGGTGTGCGAGACCCGAGAGCGGCCCTGCCCCCTGGACCAAGGCTTGGCTGCTAACCGGGTGCTGCCAAGGGAAGGACGCGTGTGTGTGACATGGGGTGTTTTTATCCTGGTTCGGGCCTCCACTGTCGGATAACAACCCTACGTCCAGTCTTCGTCTAGTGTCGAGTTTAAACGAGTACAAGGGGGTGAGACCGAGATTTGGAAAGCTCGGGCTCGAGTACAATAAGTGCTCAAGACACTATGTGTGTTCCTACAATACCTAGATGTGGAGAACTATCGCCCGGAACTAAGGATCCTACACAAGTGCTAGTGCTCCTGTTCTGCGGTGGCTGAGTGCTCTTCTGTTTGTGTCTATCTTATCATTCCTCCTCTATTGTGGCCTGTGCGCCCCTTTTATAGGCCGCCCCCGGCCACTATAGTCTGACATTGGTCCGTTGCGACACATCGTGTTGCTCCCTGGTTGCGGGTCGTATTATTCTGTTTCGCCATGCTGCGATATGGCGGACGTACGAGGTCCACCGAACATTTGAGTGTGTTTTCCCAACTTGCTAGGATCAGCGATCGGACCGCCTCACGCCAATATGTGTCTTTCTCTATGGGGGCAGACGGTAAGCTAACCACTGACACGACTGGCCACCAACCCGTCTGGCCGCTTGCGGCGGCGTGCCTTAATCATCATGATCGCATTTAACTTCATGATGACATCACGGGACCCATAGCGTGCCAACGCACGGCGCGGCGCAATCCGTGTTAGGGTCTGAGCCCCGGGCATCGGAAGCTCGGGAGGCGAGAGACCCGAGCTTCGAGGGCGGGAAAACTCAAGCGCGAGCTTGCCAAGCTCGGGCACGAGCCTACCATGCTCGAGCGCGAGCTTATGAAGCTTGCGCGTGCTCTCTGCAGGGCCGGAGGCAGGTAAGTGGGCCGCGTTCCTATGGGCCGTGTACTTTTCCCAACAGCTAGCCTCCAAGCCTCGAGCGGGACAGAGATGTCCCGCTCAGTGGTTTATTGGTGACTGTCTTTTGGCGAAATGTTGTACCTTGCGCACGTGGTCTTGGCTCCGGTGGGAATTCCAAGCAGTTATACGCGCCGCTGTCTTTCTTTCGGTTTCCGCGCCTTAGGCGGACAAGCGGCGGTTCACCTCCTCGCGCCGGTTATAAGACGCGGTTTGTTCCCCACGTCGCTTACTTTACGCTTTCTTGTCCTTTCCGTGCTATTTCCTTTTCGCCCTTTCAACCTCTTCGCTCTCCACTGCTCCTGCCCCCCGACCTTCTTCCTCCAATGGCGCCATTCACCCGGAGTCTCACCTCCTAGGACACCCTGAAGGAGATGACCACGGTCGGTTTCATCGACGTCGACGGCTGGAGGGCGGCCGGTGAGGAGGCGATCCCCGCGCCCGAGGGCGACGAGAACGTCTCCTTCGAGCTCTTCGCTGTCCCCAGATTCTGGGTCCCGGTGTCCGACTTCCTTTCCGCCATCCTGGCCTAATGCGGGATCGAGTTAGTGAACCTCAATCCCAACTCGATCCTGTCTATGGCGATCGTTACGCACTTCTGCGAGGCGTTCATTGGAGTGGAGCCGACAGCGAACCTCTTCCTCAACTTCTACGAGCTCACCACAATCGGCGGGAACGATGCGGCGGGGTACGCTTACATCAAGCTGCCCCGCGATATGAAGCCTGCGTATCCGGCGTTCAAGGCCAAGGAGAACGTCAGGGGATGGGCGTCGCAGTGGCACTACACCAAAAAGCTCGGCGAGTACGGGCTCTGATTCTCGAACGCGAACCCCGGGAAGCTGACGCTGCAGCGCCCTATGCTGGAGTCGGCGGAGGCGCTTTCGGTAGCCAAAATCCGTAAGCTGGCCGGCCAAGGGCTGAACAGCTACCACATCGTGGCCTACTTCATCAGGAATCGGGTGAGCCCGCTACGAAACCGGGTTCACCCCTTCTCCAACATACATAGGTGGGACGATCTCACCCGTGAGGGCAACTCCCGTAAGTTTCTTTCTCGACCTTTGGCCTTTCACCCGAGCTTCTTCTCGGTGCGTTCTAATGTTCTCTCCTTTTTCTACAGCCTTGCCTCGGGCCGATGTAGCCCGGACCGTGAGCCTCCTGCTGCTCGTGAATCATAACAAGCCATTAGGCTTGGGGATTTAGAATGTTCTCGAAGGGGACGACGAGGTTCGTACCTTCTGCAAGCTCTGTGTCCTTTGGGCGGCCCTTTTCTGGGCTCGAGCTGATGTTTTCCTGGTTTTCCCGTAGGAAAAGGCGGATGAGGAGGCCGGGCCCGACGCCCTCGCGCTGGTGGCGGCCCCAGGGCCGTCTTCTCAGCAGGCTTGGCGGACGGCAACGGTGCGAGCTCGCATCAGGCGCGCCAAGAGTAGGCTGCGGGCACGCAGCCACCCCAAAGGAAGCGGACCGGGGACTCCCGATGGGATAAGGTCATCAGCGCGGGATGGCCGCCCCGACCGTCGTCTACGGCCAGGTGATCGGTGCCCTGGGCGCCCCCCTCTATCCCTGACCCGGCCCAGGCTAAGGGTTCCTGGGACCGGGATTCTGCGGGTGCGTGGGATACTCAGCCGGCGCCGAAGAAACGCCAGTTGATGCTGGATGGGAAGCCCGTGGATGCCGGGTCGGCGGATACGGATTTCGAGCTCGCCCATAAGTTGTCGCGTCCTTTACCTTCCGTTTTTTCCTTTGACGTCACGTTTCTTGGGTTGATCGTGGTATCCTTTTGGTTGTTTTTGCCGCCAGCCGCCAGGTCCGCCGGGCGGAGAGGATCCTCCCGGTGCGGCCGGAGGTAGAAGCCCGGGAGAACGAGCCCCACCCGAAATACAAGCAGTCTTTGGGGCTTGGGGCCTACTACCTCCATTGGCGGTCTTGACTTGACTTCTGTTGCCAAAGCCGTGACCGTTGAAGTGGAAGCCGACTTCGGGACGCTGACCTTGGCGCCGCTCCGAGTCGAGGGACGGACCACGTCCAGGTGGCGCCCGATCGACCTCAACGGCCTGGCGGAGCTCTTCTCGCAGCACGGCCTGCCTATCCCACCGCTGGACATGAGTGACACCCTCTTGCTCAGCTGGGATTGGCCGGTCAGGGTCATTACGGCAATAGGCACCATCCCGGTGCGTCTGCCGAGCGTGGCCTTGCTACTCTCCGCGGGATGGATCGTGGCGATGCCGGCGTGGGTCGAGGAGAAGGTTATGCCCGCCGGAAGCCACCAGGGGGAGTCCAACCGGCTCCGGCCCGTCCCCGGTCGGTCCCTCGCTGAGTGGATGGTAAGCACCAAGGTGGCCAAGCCGAAGGTGGACTTCGGGGTGCAAGTGGACCTTGCACCCGAGCCATGCCTCCTGGCCAGCGAGGCGGCCGAGCCCGCGGGGGAGGTGGCTGAGCTTGCGGAGGGGGCGACCGAGCCCACAAAGGAGGTGGCGCCGGCCTTGGCTGATGAGGCCGGGGCCGAGCCTACCGGGGAGTCTGCGGGGGAGGCGAGTAGCTCGAGCGGCAGCTCGGGCGACTTGGTTGTAGCGTCGCCCGCGCCCAGGCATGTGTCCCGGCCCCTGCTTGAGGCCGAGCTTGCGGCGATCATGAGATGGGTAAGTACCTCCGAACTTGGTAGGATTCGGATAAGTCGAGATCCAATAGTCGTTCCTTGTCGTTGTCGATCTGACATGCAAAGTCAACACGAATTGAACCAAGTCTTAGCTCGGTGGGTAGGACCGCCTCCGAGCCGTATACGAGCCGGAATGGGGCTTCCCTAGTAGCTCAATTACAGGTTGTCCGAGCTGCCCATAGCACCGAGGGTAGTTCCTCTACCCAGTTTTGGCGCTGCTCCACGAGAGCGTCGTAGACTCGTCGCTTAATGCCCTGCATGATTTGCCCATTCGCACGTTCGGCCGCGCCGTTGCTCTGTGGGTGAGCCACCGAGGCTAGGGTGACCTTCATACCGAACTCCTCGCAGTAGTCCTGGAATGGCTCGCTTGTGAACTATGTCCCATTATTAGTGATTAGCTTACTCAGGACGTCGAACCTTGCCACAATGTTGTTCTGAAGAACCTTTTGGCCGTTTGGCTGATATGCTTGACACTCGTTCGGCTTCGATCTACTTGGTGAAAGTGTCGATGGCAACGAACAGGTGCATGCACCCTTTTAGGCTTCTGGGGAATGGACCGAGTATATCCATTCCCCACGTTGAGAATGGCCAGGTCAGTGGGATAGTTTGTAACTCGTACGCTGGTTGGTGGGACACTCGGGCATGGTATTGGCAGGCCGGGCAACGTGTTGCTAGTTCCGTTGCGTCAGTCAACGTAGTGGGCCAGTAGTACCCAATGCGAAAGGTCTTGCCCACTAGGGTTCTGAAATAGGCGTGCGCCCCGTACATCCTGTCGTGGATGTCATAGAGGAGAAATTTGCCTTCCTCCTAGGTCACGCACTTGCAAAGTACGCCATTAGAACCCCTTCGGTACAGCAAGCCCCCGAGTAATCGGTAAGGTCGGGCTTGCCTTTGAAGCCAGGATTTCTCAGCTGTGTCCTGTGGCAGTGTCCCATGTGCCAAGAACTGGACGAATGGCGTCATCTAGGTGTCGCGCTACTCTAGGAATGAAACAGTACTGGTCGTTTTGATCGAGGCAAATGTCTTCTCGGGGGCCACTTCTCCGGAGGGAATAGAGGGCTTTAGCCTCGTCTTCTCGGGGGCCTCTTCTCAGGAGGAAATAGAGGGCTTTAGTAGGTGCTGCACAAGTACCCCCACCGAGGCGGTTTCTTGTGAGGAGCCGAGCTTCGCGAGCTTATCAGCCAGGCTGTTAGCCAGTCTGGGAACATAGCACACTTCGAAGTTCGTGAAGTGTTTTTTCAGCTTTCTCACTTCTGCCAGGTATCGCGCCATTGAGTCATCGCAATACTGAAACTCCTTGTTTACCTGGCAGACGACTAACTACGAATTCCCTTTCGCTGTTAATCGTTTTATGCCGAGCGCAGTTCATACTCGTAGGCCGGCTAGGAGGCCTTCGTACTCCGCAGCATTGTTCGTTGCGAGAAATGAAGCTATACTATGTGCTGAATCTGTTCTCCTTGGGGGGAGATGAGAACAAATTCGCAACCTAATCGCTCGAATTGGCGCGACCCATCAAAGAACATGGTCTAGTGCGCTTCTTGGCTTGCAAGCTCAGGCGAGCTTCCGGAAGGGTCGGCCCGCCTGGTCCATTCAGCCAAGAAGTCGACCACAACTTGGGACTTGATCGCTGTCCATGAAACGAACTTGATGTCGAATTAACCAAGCTTGACTGTCCACTTTGCGCTCGTCCGTTTGCGTCGGGGTTTCTAATGATATTCTTTAGCGGGAAGCTCGTTGGGACCGTAATTGGATGGGCTTGAAAATAGTGGCGCAACTTTCGTGAGGCCATAAGCAAGGTGTACAAAAGTTTTTGGACCTCGGGGTACTGCTCCTTAGGTCCGTGCAATACCTCGCTTACGTAGTAGATTGGTTGTTGTTTGCCCTCGTGTTCGACTGCTTGTACAGCACTCACAGCCTGCGGGGCAACCGCCAAGTAGAGGAGTAGAGCTTCCCCGAGCTTTGGCGTGGCTAGGACAGGGGCGTAGACAGGTAGCGCTTTAGCTCGCTGAAAGCGGCTTCAGCGTCTGCTGACCAATCGAAACCATCGTGCTCACGTAGGATCTTGCAGAAACGTGCACTGCGCTCGCCGAGACGAGATATAAATCTGCTGAGAGCCGCCATCTACCCAGTCAGGGCTTGCACCTCCTTGGTGCAGGTTGGCGATCTCATATTCTCGATGGTTTCGATTTTTGCGAGGTTAGCCCCTATGTTTGCCTTACCTATCACATAGCCGAGCAACATCCTAGGCCGGACACCGAAAACACACTTTTCAGGAATCAATTTGACTTGATGTTTCCTGAGATTAGCGAATGTTTCCTGAAGGTTGGTTACATGATCCCGCGGGACCTTGCTCTTTACAACAATGTTGACGCACATTCGCCATTTTTCGTCCTTTTTCTTAACGACGACCGGGTTGGCGAGCCAGTCGGAGTGCTCAACTTCCCTGATGAAGCCAGCTTGAAGGAGTTTGCTGAGCTGCTCCTATATGATGTCGGCCTTCCACTTGGGAAAGTGTTGCAGGGCCTGTCTAACAGGATTTTTATCAGGCTGGACAGCTAGCCTGTGCTTGATTAACTCCCTTGGGACTGCGGGCATGTTGGATGGTTCCCACGCTAACACGTCTACGTTAGCTCGGAGGAAGGTGATGGGTTCGAGTTCCTATTTGGACTCGAGGTTGGCCCCTACGTGGACGACCTTACCAAGGTCGTCCTCGGAGAGGGGGACCGCCTCGGTAGGCTCCTGCGGCTACAGGGCCACTTTAGGGCGAGTTGGCGGTCGCTCGCCCTTGGCCGGGCCGCGCTCGGGGAGCTGTCCGACCATTGCTAGGGTGCTCTCCTCACAAGCCATCGCGGCTTTATGACTGCCCTTGATTGTGATGACCCCGTGAGGGGCCGACATCTTCAGGCAGTGGTATCCATAGTGGGTGCCGCCATGAATTTAGATAAGGCGGGGCGACCCAAAATGTCGTTGTACGGTAGCCCGGAGTCCACCACCTCGAAGGTGAGATACTCTGTTCAAAAATTCTAAGGGCCCCGAACGATACAGGCAGAACGATCTGCCCGATTGGTTGCAGGGATGACCCTGGGATAATGCCATGGAAGGGAATGGCTATGTCCTTAATTTTGGACCGCGAGACTTGCATCTGCTTCAGGACCTGGGCCATGATGATGTCTAGGGAGCTTCCGCCATCCACCAGCACGCGATCAACTCGCGTGTTGCTGATGGTAGGGTAGAGTACCAGCGGCAAGCGCTAGGGCCTCGTCATTCCGGGAGGACAATCATCCCCGGAGAAAGTGATCGGCTGGTTAGACCGCCGCATGGGTGTGTCTCCGGGCTTACCTCTCTCGAGATGGTAAACCTCTCGGGCGGCGGCCTTAAGCTTGCAGTGCGAGCCACAGCGGACCCACCGCCGAAGATCACGGCGACGTGCCCGTGAGCCTCTTGGAAGGCATCATCGTGGCCGCCTTAGGGCGCCCGATCATCCGGGATCTCGTTGTCGGGGAGCTCGGGCATGGGGCCGCGTCCGGCATAGAAATCTTCCAGTTGCACTGCCCAGGTCCTACAGTTACACAAGTCGTGGCCGTATTGGCGATGGAGAAGGCAGTAGCGATTGTTCAGGGGGTTCGCCCCCTGGGCCGGTCGAGGCTAGGTCTAGGGAGCTCGCCCCTATCCCTGGCCCGCACCGCGGCCGTTTCCGCCACCCGCCGGACGAGCTGGCCGGGGAGGCGGTCGCTCGGGGGGAGCGGGCCTCTCGGGCTCTACCGCCACGACGTAGTTCGGGGCAGCGGGCTCCTTCTTCTTCTTCTTCTTCTTCTTCTTCTTCTTCTCAGCGTTGCCCTTCTTGGAGTCTGCTCTAGTCCGGGCCGCCGTCTTCCCTTCCGCTCTCCCTCTCTTGCATTCCACCGTCTCGGAGGCGTTGATATATCCCTCCGCGCGCGAAATAAATCGGCCGCGGTGTGGACCGGGTGGAGCTCAAGATCCTCGGTGAAGCGGGTATTCCGTACTCCCTCCTTGAAGGCCTCGACGATGGCCTCGTCGGAGATCGACGAAATGGTGTTGCATACCTGGACAAACCTGCAAACATAATCTTGCAGGCCCTCCCCCGTCTTCTGGACCACAAGCTTGAGGTCCTGGGGCTTTCCAGGGCGTGCGTAGCAGCCCTGGAAGTTTGTCCGGAGCGCTTCTTGTAGCTGTTCCCAGCTGCGTATGGAACCTCGACGCTGGTTAAAGAGCCAGGTTCGGGCCATTCCCTCCAGGACGGTAGAGTTGACCATCACGGCCTCATTACCACCAGCGGCCAAAATGGCGGTAGTATACACGGCGAGGTATTCGTCGGGATTCTTGCTCCCGTCGAACTTCTCGATGTTCCCAACTTTGAACTTCCGGGGCCAAGGAGCCTCACGCAAAGCCCGGGAGAAGGCCGGACACCTTGGGGTAGCCCCGTTGTTGCCAACGGGGGGCCTTATGCCCGGAAGCGGTCCAAGGTAGGAAAATACTCCGTCCGGAGTTCCCTGAGGAGCGCCATCCGCCGTGGACGTGGACGCCTGTTGGCGCGACCAAACACTCCGGTCGCGCCGTCTTGAGGTGCCACTGGTGCGCGAACAGGCCTGAAGGTGCTCGCCGAGGTCCCCAGCGAGCTCCTCTAGGCCATCCGCTACTGCGGTGCCTAGATCGGCCATCGTAAACCCACATGGATCTTTCTCCAGGTCGCGCACGACCTGGGCAATCGACCGAACCCGTAGCTGACTACGCAGAACTGGGTTGGTCATAGTAGTGGTGGGCGAGGGCGCGCGGTGCAAGTTGCAGGCGTCGGGCTGGTGGACCTACATCGGATATCCGCCAAGGTCCGCCCGACCGACCCAGCGAAGAGACTTCACGCGGTCTCGCGCTGGCGGTGCTCCTCGCCCAGGTCAGCGCGCGCCTGGTGCGGAGTCCTTTCGCCTGACGCTGCGAAGACATGGCATGAGGCAGGCTCTCGCGAGGGGGACATGCCAGTGTCACCCACGGAGGCGGTGCCGTCGGCACCCTCGACTACCATGGGTGCACTTTGTTCGCTACGGCCACCGACGGGTCGGGCGCCCGATTCTTGTAGCGCAAGAAGACCGGTCCTCCTCTTCGGACGGGACCACAAACGTGCGTGGACCGTCCAGCTGTGGCATCGACGGTGGCGCCTCTAGTCCCTCCATGAGGGTCTCGCTGACGTGAGTCAGCGAAGCGCCGCCTTGGCTGGGCAATGCTAGGGGTGAACAGCTACTCCCGAGGCAGGCGGTGCCTCTACCTCCATCTCGTCGGCCTAGGCCTCGGCAAGGAAATCAGCTTGCCATCTTTCGTACGACTCGTCAACGTCGTCGAGATCGTCACAGTCGTCAAAGTTGAGGTCTAAGCCCTGGTCGTCGTCGTATGACAACAAGGCCATCCTTGACTCGATCGAGGGGAAAAGACCACGATCGGGCCCAACGGTAGGCGCCAGCTGTCGGCGACTGGGAGGCGAGCCTCCGCAGGCCGATATGCAAGGGAAGGGGTGTGCGAGACCCGAGAGCGGCCCTGCCCCTGGACCGAGGCCCGGCTGCTGGCCGGGCGCTACCGAGGGAAGGACACGTGTGTGTGACACGGGGTGTTTTTAGCCTGGTTCGGGCCTCACTGTTGGATAACAGCCCTACGTCCAGTCTTCATTTAGTATCGAGCTTAAACGAGTACAAGGGGGTGAGACCGAGCTTTGGAAAGCCCGGGCTCGAGTACAATAAGTGCTCAAGACACTATGTGTGTTCCTACAATTCCTGGATGCGGAGAACTATCGCCTGGAACTAGAGATCCTACACAAGTGCAAGTGCTCCTGTTCTACGGTTGCTGAGTGCTCTTCTGTTTGTGTCTATCTTGCCGTTCCTCCTCTGTTGTGGCCTGTGCGCCCCTTTATAGGCGGCCCCCGGCTACTGTAGTCTGACCTTGGTCCGTTGCGAGGCACCGTGTTGCCCCCTAGTTGCTGGTCGTATTCTTCTGTTTCCCGATGCTACGACATGGCGGACGTACGAGGTCCACCGGACATTCGGGCGTGTTTTTCCAACTTGCTAGGATCAGCGTTCGGACCGCCTCACGGCAATATGTGTCTTTCACAACGGGGGCGGACGGTAAGCTGACCGTTGACACGACTGGCCACCAACCCGTCAGCGGCTTGCAGCAGGCTTGTCTCGGTACTGCTGTCGCATTTAACTCGCGGTCACATGCAGACCCTGGCAGCGCGCTCGTGTGGCCTTGATCCGTGTTGGGGTCCGAGCCCGGCCGAGGCTTCGAGAGGTGAGAGACCCAAGCTTCGGAGTAGGGAAACTTGGGCGGGAGCTTGCCAAGCTCGGGCGCGAGCTTATGAAGCTTGCGCGTGCTCTCTGCTGGGCCAGAGACAGGTAAGTGGGCCGCGTACTTTTCCCAACAGCCAGGTAAACGGGCTTCATGTCGCGGCACAGCTTGAAATGGGCCGCGTACTTTCCCTAACAGTCGGGTACCGGTCGTGGTGAGCTCATAGAAATTGAGGAAGAGACTCATCGTCGGCTCCACTCCGACTAACGCTACGTAGAGGTGCGAGAAGATCACCATAGACAGGATCGAGTTGGGATTGAGGTTCACCAACTCGATCCCGCATTGCGCCAGGATGGTGAGAAGAAGTCGGACTCCGGGACCCGGAATCCGTGGACAGCGAAAAGCTCGAAGGAGACCACCTCGTCGTCCTCGGCCGCTGGGATCACCTCCTTGTCGGCCGCTCTCCAGCCACCGACGTCAATAAAGCCGGTCGCGGTCATCTCCTTCAGGACCTCCTCGGAGGTGAGACTCTAGGTGAAGGGCGCTATTAGGGGGAGAAGGTTGAGGGGCAGGAACAGTAGAAGGCGAAGAGATTGAAAGGACAAGAAAGCGTAAAGAAAGCGACGTAGGAAAACAAACCGCGTCTTACAAACCGGCGCGGGGAGGCGAACCGCTGCCTGTCCGCCAAAGGCACGGAAACCGAAGGAAAAACAACGGCACGCATAACTGCGCTCGGTCAGAATTCCCGCAGGAACCAAGACCACGAGCGCGAGGCGCAACACAGTTACCAATAAACCTCTGAGCAAGACATTTTCTGTCTCGCTCGAGGCTCAGGGGCTAATTGTTAGAGAAAGTACGCGGCCCGTGGAAACATGGCCCATTTACCTACCTCTGGCCCAGCAGAGAGCCCATGTGAGCTTCATAAGCTCGTGCCCGAGCTTGGCAAGCTCGCACCCAAGCTCCCCCGCTCTAAAGCTCGGGTCTCTCGTCACCCAAGCTTTGGCTTGGGGCTCGGACCAACGCGATCTTGCGCGCGCAGCAGCACTCATGATCCCTGCGTCACCGTGAGTTAAATGCGACCGCAGTACCGATGCACACCTGCCACAAGCCGCTAATGGGTTGGTGGTCAGTCGTGTCAGCGGTCAGCTTACCGTCCGCCCCATAGAGAAAGACACGTAATGCCGTATAGCGGTCCGAACACTCATCCTAACAAGTTGGGAAAACACGCCCGAATATCCGGTGGACCTCGTACATCCGCCATGTCGCAACACGGCAAAACAGGAGAATACAACCAGTGAACAGGAGGCAACACGGTGCTTCACAATAGACCGAAGCAAGACTAAAGTGGCCGGGAGCCGCCTATAAAAGGGGCACACAGGCCACAACAAAGATATCCGATCCCATCTTGAGAGACACAGAGAAGCGAAAGACACCCACAGTACGCACAGGAGAGCACTCGGCCACCATAGAATAGGAGCACTTGCACTTGTGTAGGGTCTCCAGTTCTAGGAGTTCTCCGCGTCCAGGTATTGTAGGAACACACATAGTGCCTCGAGCACTTATTGTACTCGAGCCCGGGCTTCCCAAAGCTCGGCCTCACCCTCTGTACTCGTTTAAGCTCGATACTAAACGAAGGCTGAACATAAGGCTGTTATCTGGCAGTGGAGGCCCGAACCAGGATAAAAACACCCGTGTCACACAAACACGTCCTTCCCTCGGCAGCGCCCGCAACCGTAGGCCTCGGTCGAGAGGGGGCAAGGCCGCTCTCGGGTCTCGCACACCCCTTTCTTTGCTTATCGGCCTACGGAGGCTCGCCTCCTAGCCGCCGACAAAATCATATTTCATAGACTGTACTCGAGCATGTGCTTCGTCCGAGCCTACTCGAGCTTCATTGAGCCTATTCAAACTTTTTTCTTGTAAAACCATATTTAATCGAGTGTACTTGAGCACATGCCCGAGCTTTGTTCGAGCCTATCCAAGTTTTGCGAGCCGGCTCGAGCTTACTCGAGCTTTGTTTGAGCTGAGCTTATCAAGGTCGTGCCTACCTCTAAGCTCGATTCTCAACTCGACCTTGAGCCTGGCAAGGTAGGATCACTCGAGCTAGGCTCGTTTGCAGCCATACTCTCCCTCCCTCCAACCTATGTCGACCCTCTCTCGCATTGCCGCGCCAATGTTGCCCTCTTCTCTCTCCCTCTAGTGTAGGGTTGGCCCCCTTCCCTTCCATCTGTATCGTCGTCCCCTCCACCCTCTCTGTCGCTTCCACCTCCTACTTTCCTAGCTACCCTGATGGTCGCCTCGCTAAGTGGTGACATCCCTGACTTCCCTAAGCGCTTCCTCGCCACCCCTGAGTGGCACTCATCCTCGTCAACCTCAAGAGGTGAAGGTGAATATCGAGCTCCCGAGCAACGGCAAAGGCCACGATGGAGAGGCACGGACAAAGGATAGTGGCATGCCAACGCCACCCAACTAGGCCCTCAACTCGACTCAAGTTTGAGCACGTATTTATGCTCTATACCCATTGAGAGAATTTCTTATTTGCCACTAAAACTTAGTCAAATGCATGACCTGCCATCATTTTTTTTAAGTTTACAATTTGCCCTTATCGCATGAACTTCTTTCCCTATATACCACTTCCATCAATGTATCATCTCTTTATCGTTAAATCGGCTGTTAAATGTCCATTTTGCCCTACCATTTTAATACGTTACAAAATAGAAAAAATCATAAAAAATAGTAGAAAATTCATAAAATTGTGAGAAAAATTCAATGGATTCAGAAAATTATGCATACTCGGATTTCAAAGTTAAATTTTACAAGTTTTGGGATGTAAATTTTTTAAAACTTAATGGTATATACCATATCTAATGAAAATGAGATAAAAAAAAATAGAAAATAGAGAAAATTTTGAATTTTGAATAGCAAGTAGAACATGATTTTACATAAATTTAGAAATTTGAATTACTTAATTTGGAGTTAATTTGTAGGAGATGAAATGTTTCAAAGTTTTAAATCCAGAAATTATGAAAGGGGTATTTTGGGCATTAATGGAGCTTTCTAACGGTTGAATCTAATGGAGTTGACGGCAATGGCATATATAAAAAGAAGTTTACGTGACAAAGGCAAATCATGAACTTCAAAAAAATGATGGTAGATCGTAAATTTGACTGAATTTTAATGGCAGATAAGGAATTCTCTCGTACCCATTCAAGCCAAACTGAGATTCAGCCCAACCCGTCTAGGCTCGCTTCGGATCAGCTCAAGTCTAGCCCTAGGTGTTGTGGCACCACATCTAATATCATAAATTTTTCATAGTAGTGCCACAAAAAGTAAATTTAGATTGCACATTTGGGACCCTCTTTTTTTAATTCACAGAAATTATATTTACATTTTCTGAGTTTTCTACAATCGTCTATCATTTACTTTGATTTTTGGCTTTAAATTTAAATTTTAGAATTTAATCGACATATTTATTTCTCCAGTAGCATAATTTGGATTTGGGAGAAAAACTGTAAGTAGATAAGGTGGACTATCTTTTTATATAAAAGCTAGATAGATCAACTGGATTATTCAACGAACTAAAGGAGAATTAATAAAGCTTCGTTATGGTTTGGCTATGTTATCTATTGTCAAAATGCATTCGAGTCACGTAGGTGAATTAGTCCCGTGTAACTAAATTTCCTTTTTTTTATATCTTCTTATCTTTACATAGGAAAATCTTTACAAGTGGCATCCTTATTTGAGGTTCACTATTGTTTCATACGAAAATATTAACAAAAACATACATGCATCTTCAGTGTGTCGTGTTGATGAAAATATAACCCACCGAGATAACCTAGCAGTTATGATTCTCTTATCATTAACCAGTACTTACTGAATCACAAGATCAGCCGTTTGCATATTAACCCCTTAATTAGCTAGACACTAGCAAATTCTTGTTACCATACAACGCAGCAGCCAGCCCAGCAGCTGGAGTGAGCAATTCCTTTCTGCTCATGATTTGCCGAGGCTGCTATATGAACGCACGCATGCGCGGCCGCACAATGGACTGTGCACCATCGACGAATATGGCCGTGCCCGTCATGTACCGGGACTCGTCCCCTACCAGGTACAGCACCGTTGAAGCCACGTCCTTCTCGGGATCCAGCCATCTCTGCAGGGGCATCACCTCCCTTGTCGCCTTCTCGGCCTTCTCTATACCCACTGACACCGGGAACTTGTCGTGCAGATGCAGGCCTCGGCACACCGCGTTCACTCTAATCTTGTGCTTGCCCAGCTCCATCGCAGACAGCTGAAACAAGGGAAGAAATGTAGGATGGTGTGAGTGACTGAGCGTAACAGCAACATAAATCAAGAAACAAAATCAATCACCAATCACCACAGAAAACTGTTATTTATGAAGTGAGGTCAGGTCATCAGGACTGAAGCATCCATCAGTCGATGTGCAATTTAGGATGAAGCAGACTGAAGTTCTTATTAGCTAAACTATAGTTAGCCAAGTTTAGCCAAATTTGTTTGTTCATTTGCTGTTTGTTCATTACCATCATACACTGCAATTTAGAATGAAGCTGACTGAAGTTATTTGCTAAATTATAATAATCAGCCAAACTTGTTTGCTCAATCCCTGTTTGTACATTACCATGTGCAATTTGGAATGGCAAGTATAATTGGTGAATACCACTGGAACTTTCTGCTGGGCATGGAAACACCACCAACATACAGGGAGTGCAAAACCACACTGATTACCAGTAGTAGACAAGAAGCTTACTCGGACCAACTGGTGAATAGCACCTAAACTTGTGCCATATGCTGTAGCCCCTGGATATAACCCCCTCTCAGCACCGATATTCTGAGTCAAGAACACGACAGACCCACCCGATTCTGAATCCCGGAACCGCTTTGCAATTGCCTTCAGTACAAACCAAGGTGTCACTGCATTGACTTTCATGATCTTCTTGTACTCATCCTCGCTTATATTGAGGCAATCTTGCACTTCCCCTGCTCATTCAGTTGAGTAAAACAAACATTAATATGCAAAGACATGTTAATCGGCCGCATATCATCAATCTAGCATTTTCTTTTACTACAGAAGCTTCAAGATTATGTCATAATTACTGCAACAGTGAACAGCCTCAAGCATGGTTACGTCAGTGCAAGCCACATCTGGATACAGGAAATAAACTCTATTTCTTTGATTCTTTCAGGCATCCTCGAGTATTGATGATGAATTCATGTGGCGAATTGACTCCGTGAACATGGTGCTTCACAAATCAGTAGTGATAGTGCTATACAGTAGCATACCCTGGTAGGAGCAGCAGTTAACCAAGGCATCCAGGCCCGCGCCGAAGCAGCGCCACGCCCTCTCCACCGCCGCATCGACGGCCGGCTCGTCGCAGGCCTCGAAATCCAGTCCCACCACCGAGACCGCCCCACCGCCCCCGCAGCGGCGCACCGCCTCCGCCGTGGCGGCCAGAGCACCCTCGTCGCCCACCAAAACCAACCTATATGCGCGGGCGCGGCGCCGAATCACTAGGATGCTACGATTCGACGAGGTAGAGGCAGGGTGATGGTGATGGTACCTGCAGCCGTGGATGGCGAGGGTGGAGGCGATCCCCCGGGAGACGTCGTCGCCGTTGGAGGTGAGCAGCACCCGCTTCGCGTACGCTCCGGCTCCGGCGTAGCCCCCCATCCCCTCCCCCTACGCTTGGTCGACCGCGTGGCGCACTGGCGCGTGCCCTTTCCAGCAAGGTAAAGTACCCGTTTTCCATAAGAAATTATGGATAACCTTGTGCTAAAGCAGCAATACAGTTCAGGGCTTTCTTGTTTAAAACAAATCAGGGCTTTCTAAAAAAAAATGAAACTATGGATACAATCGAATAATACCCCCAAAAAAAAATAACAATCAACGAAAGCACTCCAAATTAACATTCAAAAAACTAAAAACACACCGAAAAAAGAAAACTGCGGAGGGCATTTTGGCAGGAGATGATTCTTTTATTATTTTATATCCTTTAGCTAAGCATACAGTACACTACAACGATATTACATCAGACGAAAACTGAGGGAATTACATAGGGGGATGTAAAGGCTCGATGGTCAGGTAACAATCGTAGCTGACTTTTGGATTAACATTATTTTTCATAACTACAGGCTGGGGCTTAACTGGGCAAGGATACAATACTTTAGACAATTACAGACTGGAGCACAAGGATAATTACTGGCCCATCAGATGCTGGGCAATGCACAACAAGGCCATGACAACTCATGGGTTTGGCTAAATCTTAAACAAGATTCACTAACTCTTACAGGATCAAAATTACAACAGCTAAAATACTACATCTTGGAATAAGGAGTTCAAAATCAAATAACACAGACTTGCACCACGAGAAGGGTTCAGATACAGTACAGATGATTCGCCATTTCTCTGCATTCCTGAAGATGATCACATCTATAAGTGCATTGAGACGGAAGATGCAGATGCCACCTTCCCACGAAGGTTGAACTTCCTTGCAATAAATGGCCGAACGTCTTGCACCCCAACCAAGCTTTCCAAAAAGGGGAGCAATGTTAGGAGCTCCTTGTCATTTGGATCATCGAACCAGCTTTCAATAGGGACACCATTGTCTAGTTGAAACCCAAATGCCTGAAAGCAAGAATATTAGTAACCACCTCTCGATTCATCTGCTTATAAAATAGTGTCAGTATATCGCAGAGCAGACACAAGAAGGGGTAATTCACTACTACCAAGGAAATATTTGTTTATATCAAATGAAAAAGATACTCCAAATTAATCAATTCAAACTTATGAGAGGTTAAGAAAATAACTACATACATGGTAATACTAATCAAGAGCTGCAGGAAGTCCATTACTCAAGCAAATCCATTCTAAGGCCAATGAGCTGTAGTTTCTCTGTTGAACACTCACACTAATGAAAAGTACAATGTTATATCATACCCAACTCAGAATGTTCCATGTGTATTAGTTCAGGTGAAGATTTTCAAACCTACAGAATTAGTGATGGCCAATGGATAAGTAGTTCATATTGCTATTCCAGAACAGACTGGAGAAGACAAGCCCATAGTCATTGATCATTATGGAGAGCCTTTCTTTTTTTTGTTTCATCAAGTCCCTGCCTATCATTTTCATTTTGAACAATTTATGTTGCACACTCTAGAGCTAACATATATAACCTCCTAATACAGTAATGCCCTATATATAAACTTGATTTATAATGCTAAACTAACACATAAGCATATCAATGTTAAGAAAATCATGATAACTTGGTTGACTTCAAAATTCCTTTCAGAACACATTAAACAGACAACAATTGATCTATGGATTTAAAAAAAATGCACTATGTTCTAGTACATACCTGTGGAGAATTGTCAACAATGACCACACGAGCCAAGTCACGCCCAAGTACTGACAGATCCTTTAAGTAGTTACCCTCCACATAGACACAGGACTCACGGTAAACTCTATGGCGGAACAACTTTCTTTTAGGATCAAGAACATTAAGCAGTTGTTCTGCATATATACTTTGACTAGCCGTGAAAATGATTGTCTCAAACATATTTGCTACTCTCTCCAAGAAGACTTTCAGATATGGACGGCACCGTACATAGATTGTGTGCTCTTTGAAATTAAAATGAACTGGGAATGTGAAATCAGAATCTTCACAGGGCTCAAGAGTAGAATGCACCAGTGTTTCTGCATGATAGCATTACAATACCATTTGGTTAGGTTAACATGCATAATGAAAGGGAAATACCAAGGTTACAAGTAAGCGCTAACACCAAACACCAGGAAATGCGATTAAATCAACTGACAGACGAAACCAAAACGAATAAGAATCAGCACACACAACACATAGAGGAAGCAAAGCTCTGCTCAATTGAAGTTAATAAACAGGGTTTATAATTATGTGGATAGTTAAGAAATTATGATGATCAGGTTACAACAGTCATCAGCTGTAACAATGATTTGTGATCATGTTCAACATAAATTTATATATGTGCAAATTACAGACTCCGTGGGCTTCTAAGTTCCAAGCTCATCACAGATCCATGACGTTATCACTAAAATACTGGCATGTATTGATTTTGTATGGAAGTAAAAGGATTTTTTTCCCTTCAACATATTATCTTACGGGTTCATTAAAATACAAAAGCACCACTTCCACTAAAGGTTCATATTTCTACCTTTGTTTCACATCATCATTCATGCTACTTCCCCGGAAATAAATTTGCAACAAGCATTTCACCCATGTCCTTCACCTAAATGTGTCATTGTGCATGTACTGAATTAAATAAGGCTATACTAGGTCGTGCCACCACTCACAATAATTATTGCCACAAAAACTAGAATGACTCGTAATATAAATTGCGAAAGAGGGAGTAATGAAGAAGAATAATAAACTGATCTACACTATTGTAGAAGAAACATATTGTAAAAAAAATGAGGCCATCAAGGGAGTTCGCCAAGAGTCTATATGCATGATAAAATATCCACAACATCCATCTTACCATCCAGATCAAGGACGAGGGTAGTTCTAGGGCAGCTCCGAGTTTGCTTCGGAAGAAGAGCAGGTCGAAACTTGGGAACCACCATAGCTAAATCCGGCAAATCCTTTATAAAGACATAAGGGTCGAAATCATCGAGGTCTTCAGTTTCATCAGGATCAGCACAACCATCCGTTGAGATGGAATCCTGACTTTGTTCATCAATGCACTCCAGTTTAGAGTGCTGCATTGCAAGATATATAGCAGACACTTCAGGGGAAAGACTACCCAATTCACTGAATTCATCATCTTCAAGCATTGTGTTTCCACATGTTGAATGCATATGAACCATGTAAGTGTGATTGCTCAAACCACCAAAAGTACTACATGTCACGTTAGTATATTCAGTATTCTGATCAGAATCTGGGGCATGTTCTTTGTGCTCTAAGCCTGCATGATTAAAGTAAAGTATTGGAAGAATACAGAATGGTGAAGAAAGTAATGAGGCAGACATCACAACATATCCAGAGTTCTACGTAAAATGTAAATATGTAATGTACAAAATTAGTGAGTCATCTTAAAAAGGATAGTGTCTTATTCCTAAATGAACGTAACATATAACTGACTATTAGTAATGCAGAAGAATACTATTGTGGTGTTCGGCATGCTCGCATTCAAATATGTACTCTACGCAGTGCTAAGGTTGCAATTTGCAAATAAGAGGGAAAACTAGGATTGCATCGAGGAAACAGAAAAGCCAGATACTTTAATCCAGGGATTCCAGATGTTCACTTATTACCACTCATAAACAATTATTGGACATTCATACATCTCCTCCAGAGAGCAATTCAAAAGAGCTAGATGACCTAAAAAAATCGAGTACTCCTAGAAAAGTTTATGACAGTAAGAAGCATGACAAAAAGAGAAATAACAGCTCTTTCACCTAGCATAAATTGACTTGTGCATGTGTGCACGCACACACAGGCTAATAATGGACAACCAAAATGTAATATTAAAGCATTTGCATTCAATGCCGTTATATAGATTGAGAATTATATTTGAAGTGACTAAGAGCAATACAGTCAATAAAATACGATCTCTACAGTTCTAACAGTAACCATCTTTTGAAATTTTGAATGGAGTTCCATTATATAGATTAAATTTCACACACAGTTGAGGCAACAATGTCCATTAAGATATATCTAAGTACATCTTCACCCAGAAGCTCATGAGTTAAGGAAAGGATGCAGTCATATGGGTAGATCTTCTACTATGACCTATGTACCAATGAAATGAGGTGCCATACCAGATGAGTAGTAGCCACAGTCCAAGCATAAAAGTAATACACTATTACATGTTAAGATGGTAAAAATATTTAAAAGTTTTCTTTGCACAAAGGATTTTTATCCCATTTCCATTACCATGTAACGGGAAAAAAAACATTCAGAAGTTATAAATTAGAAAACAAGGGGTGTTTCAATCTTCTAGCTCTGTACCCCTTCCTTAAGAAATATTAATAGCTCAAATAAGTAGTTATTGTACCTTTGAGCAAGCAATCACTATCATCTTCCTTATGATGGTGGAATATTGGTGAAAATATGGAATCACATGAACGATCTTCATCATTTTCATGGGATCGCTGGCAAAAGAAAAAATAGATTTATACGCAAGTCAAGTAAAGAATAGCAATCAAGCTTTGGTGATTGTTGCTTCTAGCACTACAAAAATAGCAGTAAAAACACAGTGCCAAAATCACATGATTATTGCACTAAGAAGAATGACAGTTGTATGGCAAAAATGGAGTTTATCATGTACAACATGCCTCAGGTAGAGCTTATAAACGACCTAGCTGTGCACTCATGGTTACTTGCCAGAAGTAAAAATACTTTAAAAAGGGGTTTTCAGTTTATTTTTATGCTTTTGCTGAAAGACACAGTCGCTCTAGACAGAACCTTACCTTGTGATCAAGGAAACTACTACTTGGCACATCAGCAACTTCATTTTCGGTATAAGTAGATTCACAGACAGATATCAATTTTCTTCCACCCCTGAGAACTCGGTTCTTCTTCAGAAGGCCTCCAGCTGCTAAGTCAATAAACAGAGTAATGTTTAACAACCAAACTCAAGAAGTTATAAATGGATACCAAGTAGTCAACTTCCTGAAAGCTCAAAATAATTGCATACCAACTAGTCAACTACGTAAAATCCAATGAACGAAGAGTCACCGAAAACATATTAAACATAAGTTAAATTGTGGGTAAAACCTAAAAGATACTTATACATCAGCAATTAGTTTGGATAAAAACAGCACTGACAATACAGGAAACTGGGTTTCTGGGAATATAAAATATTAAAATAGTTCCTTTATCAGAGTTTTCTAGCTATCTTATATCATATACTCCTACAAACAAGCTATAGCTTCACACAGGACAGTTTTAATGGGAGAGAAATTTACCAGGTTTCTGCTTTTTTGAGGAAGAAGTAATCAGATCATTGACTTTCTTTGTAACAGCTGCAGTCTGAGTTGATCTAGGTTGTCTACTAGTTTTGGTATTGACATGCTCACTAGTTGCATTTCTTGCAAGGCCTTTTTTTCTTGTCGGCATTTTTCAATCAAGGATATTCTTATCCACGGCTGATTCACATACTAGAACAGGAATACCAGACCATATGCCATATGGTATTTTTCCTTCGCTGAGACTATTTCAAGATAATTGCACACAGTTCCTTCAAATTAACTTTCAGAGCACAGACCTGATGGAAATTGACAGAGGGAATTAGCTCGGCGAAAAAACAAAGTCCATGTCAAATATCTTCCATTCAAATACTGATGTAGAAAAGTTGGGAATAAATTAAAGGATGCTTCAAGGTAATGATAAGGATTACAGTTGCTACAGAATGTTGATTGTAACAAAAGTATTTAGGTTCTAGTATTCTACCTGTCAGCGTGACATACAAACTCTCTGTATACAGTTATACACCAACCTTACCAACACATGAAGACATACTCAATCTGTCTTAGAAAAATACAAATTACCTCGAATCTATGTTACTGCACTTGGCCATTCATAATATTTACTGAACTGTGCATCCCCAGTCCCAACCCCGCCCTCCCCTTCAGGCACTATTCATAATTATCCAGCAATTCGAATGTGCAAAGGAAAGCAACTTAAACTGTGCTGAAAACTTAATTCTAGGCGGGAATAAGCTATAAATTAACGTATATCAAAATTTTCTATAACTATTAGCATCAGGAGTCACGCATTTGATGTAGAACTAGCGTGTAGGCAGTCCTAGCAAAAGTCAGTTCAAGTACCACCTCAGACCAAACTCCATTACTGCCATTGAACAATACAAATCTCAGCAACCGCTGTGGCCAATAATTGGCTGCACCAACAACCTTGGTCGTAACCTAAACAGGACGCTACCATACGCTTCACTCACTCGGTCACTCTCCACAACAATCACACGGTCCACATACGCCGTACACTCCAGAGCTCATCTCCTCAGATCACGGCGGCCACCAACCGCACCCGAAAGAGGCGGAGAACGCCCCGCCGGACGGCAGCGCGGCGGAAGCAGACCCCAAACCGAGCGGCATTACGGGAGACCCAGGAACAGGAAGCGAGCTGAGAGACGGGGCCTTACCGGAGGAAGCGGCGAGACCGTGGGACAAGCCGGGGACCCTAGCCCTAGTGTCGCCGGAGACGAAGCGGAGCGGAGAGCAGAGGAGGCAAGAGGGTTTTTGAAACGGAGGCGAGGGCGGAGGGGGAGGAGGAAGAGAGCGGCGGGTGGGGAAGGGGAAAGCAAGCGTGGTGTTTAAGAAAAGTAAGCAGCACAAGGAAGCCTCGAGATTCCCCACGGGAACGTGGCCTCAGAACGTGACAGGTGGGCTCCATCGCGTTGCGGTAGCGTTCCGGCCCCACCTATCGGTGACGTGGCTGCCATAGGTGCGGTGACGGAAGACCGCCGCGACATACCAGGCGCCCTGGATGTACGTACACTGCTGAGTCACACCAGTGCTTTCCGTCGACTATGACAAGCGGGCCCGCCTCCGACCAAAACTGCCGTTCAACAGGGTCTCGTCAACTGGAAGTGATTGTGGGTTGTGGCTCACCTCAGCTCCATTTGGAATTTTTTATATTTTATATTTATTTTTATTCTGAAATAAAAGATTAATAACCTGTTTGAAAAAAATTAAATAACTATCCGCCCGCGGCCCACGGTCAGGCAGGAATTAAATCTCGTTTGTCCATTGGATAGTTTTATATGTCGTCCATTGGATGGACGGCTATTTTGCTAGCAGAATCCCGTCTGTTGATTGGACGAGATTAAATCCCGCCTGGCCAAGATTTAAAATAATAAAAACAACCAGCATCCTTTAGGGATGAGAAAGTCTCACGGGGACACTGGTTAAATGAGCTAAGCTAGGCAGAGCCGCTCGCCCGAGGTAGCAGGTTCGAGCCTCGTCCGGCTCCTCTTTTTTTTTTGAAAAATAGATCCCGACTGGTCGGGCGGGATTTAATATCGCCCAATCAATGGACAGGATTCTCCCTAGCCAAGTAGCTGCCCATCCAATGGACGAGATATATAAAAACCGCTCGGTAGACGGGGCGGGATTTATTTCTCGCTCAATCGTTTGGCAATAGGCGGTTAGTTATTTAAATTTTTTCAAACGACGTATTAATTTTTTTATTTTGGATTTAAATTAAATAAAAAATAAAAAAAGTCCTCCATTTGGACCACATAAGTTACCATGTTTAGGGCTAGCCCAATTCGATAATTGGGCTGGGCCATAGGACATTTTTGCCCTAAAGAAAAAAAATTTCCAAGGCCTTAACTTAGGCAAATTAATCTGGTGAGAGCAGTGTACGCATCTCCAACTAGCCAGCTGCGTAGCAATATCTCTACTATTAAAAAGGCTATTGTGGTGGTGGCGGTGGTGGTGGTGGTTTCACCAATATACAATCTCCACCGTTCATCTCCATCTGATGGCCCACATTTCCCACGCACCGCCCCCCTTAACCCTAGCCTCCCCCGCCCCTTCCGCCACGCCTCGCTTTCATGATCTCCCGCTCATGATCCCTCCCGTGCCTGTGCCTCATGCCTGCATGCCACTAACCCACTCGCTCCCCTCCCTAAACCCTAAACCCAGCCGTCTCGATGCCGCCTTTGCCTTCCTCATCTCCGCTGCTGTCTACCTAGCTGCCTCGCTGCCGTCTTTGCCTTCCTCACCTCCGCCGCTACCTCCTCCCACAGCCGCCGCATCACCACTGCCTCCCCTCTCGCTCTTCTCTCTCCTCGACCCTTCCGGCCCACTCCTCCACGCGTCGCCCTCCCCCGGCCCGCCGTCTCACTCCTCGCGCCGCCCTTGGCGACGCCCTACTCATCCACGCGCCGCCCTTGGTCGCCGCCCCACTCCTCCTCCATCGCTCGTGGCCTCCCTCGGCCGACGCCCTACTCATCCACGTGCCGTCCTGGGCCGTCGCCCTACTCACCGGTCTCAGCCGGCGGCCTTACCTCCCCGCGTTCCCCTTGTCCGCCGCCCTATTTCTCCACACGCCGTCCTCGGCCACCGCCCTATTTCTCCACACGCCACCCTCGGCCGCCCTTCTCTCGCGCGCCGCCTCGCCGCCGCCCTCCTCTTCCCGACACCTCCTCGCCAACCCGGTGGCGATCTTTGCCGATGTGAGCCCCTAGAGTAAAGCGAGAGGTGTACCAGCGGAGAGGTGCTGCAATGGTATGGTTGTTTGAATTCTCTCTCTCTATTTTTTGTTTTCTTTGCAAATTTTCTTTTATAGCGTGAACAATCTATGGTGATCTTAGCTCAGCAATTTTACTACTCCCAATTTATTTGAGAGGAATATACGTATCCATATGTCTCTGTACTTGATTAATAGATTAGAAAGTTCTCTAATGGTCGATTCTTTCTTTGCGCTTGCGGGATTTCGAAGACTACCTCCAGATCTTGATCATATGCGTTAAATGCGATTGCTACCGTTCTTTGGCCAATGTCGATTCTGAACAAGGAGAACGTAGACAACAATGGAAACAGGAGTTTTTTGCCTGTGGTGTTTTTCTTGAAGAGGCACTAAATCTCTTTTTTTTTCTGCGGTGTTTTTGCCTCTGATTGAGGTCTTTGCTACGCCTATAAGCACTACCCACGCCGAGGGCGTTCAGCGGCGGTGGAGAGGTCGGTGCTTGTTCTAGCCATATTTTGATTTGAGCATGATTTTGCCATTGTTTCTGAGTTGAAATTTGGGCATGCGGGAGCGGCTTAGGTGGCTTTGGTTTAGAGATTGTGAGGTTACGGAAATGTGGAAGAATTTGTTTGAAGTAAATTGGTGAATCTGTGATTTCGCAATGTTATTCTTGGCATGTGTTGTGGGAGTTGGTAGTGGTACTACTTGAATTTGGGAGGAAGTAATAGAAATGGTTTTTTTTCATTGTAATCATCAAATGGTAGCGAGTAATGACTAATGATTATTGAACACTGAAGCCATGGATTGGTACAGTTTCCTACAGAGTTACTGGTTTTTACTGCGAACTTGTAGGATCAATATTAAATTTGCACAGTTATTGGCATATTCTCTTACAAGCCATCAACACATGTTTTGGCTCATACTTACAACTGACTATTTGCTTGCTCAATCAGGATGTTAGAGACTCGAAGCTTAAGTTATGTTGATGGTCCTGTCCCAATTCCTTCTGATGACCCTTTTATTCTCAAAAACGTTAAAAGGATCCAAATCTGTGACACCGGTTGGTGATTTACTTTATTTTGGGAAGTGTGCTGTCTTGACCTCTGTTACTTATGTAGCTCCTGTTCTCATTTCTTGACTTTACATAGATGAGTGGGTTGAAAATCACAAAGTTTTGTTGCTTTGGCAAGTCAAGCCTGTTGTTCATGTATTCCAGGTATGCAACTATTAATGATTACTGCCTAAACCACTTCCAATTCTTTCCAAAACTGAATTCTTTTTTGGTATGTCAACATGTGTCTATTTGTTTCTTTGTTCAACTACATGCTAATTGCTATAGCCGTTTCATCTTGACATCATAAGTTTTATTTCTATTGCCTAGGGTACTCTCCTTCATTCCTTTTTGTTGCTCCAATTTTGCATCTGTTTTCTTTGGAGACATCCAAAATACTTTCTTGCATTCCACCACCGATCGTGTGATAGTTTTTTTTCAAGATAGATAGTCCATGTTCTGTATTCAAAGAGACAGGGCTTTGGTTCCAATTTGTTGTGCCACAAGCTGACTTTCTTATGCTGCAACTGAGTGAAGATGGTCCAGGTGAGGAACCAAGTGAAGATGACACACTCTCTAACTTCAATGAGTGGGCTCTACCTGCCAAAGAATTTGATGGATTGTGGGAAAGGTTTGAAATTGAGATAATTTCCTTAACCTGTACAATCTCTATTTTTCCACTGTGGGTGTATCCAGATATTCTTGAATTAGCATTTTTCAGCATGATACTTGGAAGGCTGGAACCATGTCTTCGTAATCTTATCCCATGTACTTTCAGGTGCCCAAGTATCTGCCAGAGGCCAATAGGATTGATGTCTTAGAGCATCCACACCAGAAACTCTATCCCTATTTTCTTTCTCTTCTACTCTATTTTCTCTCTCCATTACTCTAAAATTCCTTCACACTTTACACTACACCCTAAAAGATTCCTTCCCTCCACCAGAAACTCTATCTCTAAAACTCTATTTTTATACCCATATAGGGTTTCTGCTACGGATGCTCTTATGGGCAGTAATTATTGTTGCCCTCTTGTATGTTGCAAGGACTTCCATGGTAACCATGCAAGACATTCTCGGCCTTGACAGTTTTGCTAGGATGAATACACCGGCTACACAGGTTATCAGCAGCTATACACTGCTTGCTTGTAGAAACTACTACTAAATAAATGTTTGGAAAAAGCTGATGATCTGGTTTCCTTTTACATCCACATAAAGGAAATTGTAAATGGAGAGGATACCAGGCTCCATCAGCTTCAACACCCTCAGTCCTAAAGTAGCGTGGCCTTATGGTCCACGTAGCATGGAGAATGGAGCTAGGATTTTTGGTGAGCCAGGACAAGACTACGGTGGAGCCAGGATTTTTTGTGAGCCTGAGTAAGTTTATTAATAATATCGATATCCACCGTCGAATGAGGTGCACCTTGCCTGGTCGGTTTTGAAGTTTCACAAGTTGGTCCTGGATGCCATCAAATGAGGACTGTATATGTATTTATTTTTGTAATATTTGTGCTGTCTATCAAGAAAGAGCGATCTCTGAGAAAATGTTGCATAATGTGTCTTGTATGTGACATATTTTCATAAAAGAAATCTTACATTGTCTTAGTAATAAATATGAGTTTGCTGACTTTGCAAGGATTGACTGCTCAATTCGAATGTGTCTGTTTGCTTCATCTTGGACCACCAAGGATGATTGAATTTTTTGGAATAACATTAGTTTTAATTTATCTAAAAAACGCTTATGTTTTTTAGTCTATTCATCTCTTGAATTTAGCTTCCATGTTATTAATGCTTGTCTCACAGTTTTCTTTACATTTGTGATGATAGCTCTCACAATAGCAGGAGTGAAGAAAACCAGAAAACCTTGACAACATTGTCCAACAGCTCATCTGTATGTGATTTTTCTTTTCTGATTTTTGAACAGTTTAAAAACAGCTCTTTCTCTGCGTTGAACGCAGTGAAATTTGATGTTGAATGTGGATATACCGCTAAAGTACTTTGTTTATTTTTCAAATCGATGGTCGTGGTTGCAAAAAAAAATCAGTTTTTATTTTCTCCACATGTACAATAGTGTATTTTTCCATAATGTATTCCATTTGTGGTTTTACGTTTTCCTTGAATCCCTTTGAGTTCCGTTGTAAAGCACGGGCATTGTACTAGTTTATTTGATTTATTCCATTTTTTTTCTAAGTGATGCAATGCTATGCAATCTACATGAATTTGAATTTTTGAAAATTGAGGATGTTACAGGATAGTGATGTAGTGCTCTATAGCAGTGAGAAGAAGCTAGGGACATATCTCCATGAAATCCTATTTTTTCCAAAAAGTTCGGATCTCCTGGTATGCATGCTGGAGTTTCAATCACTCATCTAAGATGCAAATTTTGTTTCCGCACCCTGATAAGAGGTTAGTTTCTTCACTATATGAGAAATTTCACTTTTTATTTATGAACTCCAAAATAAATATTTTCACTTATATGTGATATCTTATGATTTAGTTCTGAAGATACAAAGCGCACTACTGGACATAGGTTTCAAGGTAGAGATTTGTCTGAATCCTTTCTTTTTCATCTATGAGCATCATTTTGTGGGAGGTTACATTGATGAATCTCCGGACATGCTAATCAGTACTCTCATTGTACAAACACTGTGACATGCGGATGAATGTGCAACCATATACTGCTGGGCAAAGAGGTCATGGATGACATATTGGATGGATTTCTTGTTCAGTCCACAATTTCACCAGAGACATCTAGAAATAATTGACCCACTGAAGGAGAAAAGAGAGAAGGGGGAGAGGAGAGGGGAAAAGGTGGCCCACTGCCAAATTGAAATTTGAAATTTAAATTTAAACTTGAATTTATACTGAATTGAATCCATTTTAATGATTGACTCAGTTAAGATTGTTTAATAGGTTCGGTTTTGAATTTAAATTTGAATTTTGATGACCCAAATTGAATTTTAAATTTATTGAATCAAATGTACAATTTCCTTCATAAATAATTAAGTGGACTTAAATTATCTCCAGATCAATCATTTATTTGATTTATTCCATTTTTTTCTAAGTGATGCAATGCAATGCAATGTACATGAATTTGAATTTTTGAAAAATTTTGAAAATTGAGGATTTTACACGATTGTGATGTAGTGTTCTGTAGCAGTGAGAAGAAGCTAGGGAAACAAACTAGTATCCTGTTTTCAATTAAACGGATCCAATGTTATGGCCTCATATTATGATGGCTGATACACCTCTGCTGTGCAGATTGAGTTTCCTCCGAGTCAAATTCTGTGCACAGCAGGATTCAGCATTAAACTGACGTGATTCTTTGATCGACAGTTTTGTATTTCACCCCCTCTTTCACATAGAACTATAAGTTTCTTAGAGCATGTACAATGGTCCACGTCAGCTGTCTATAAGCAGTCTCTAAGGGTTGTCATGTAGGACATACGATGATGTGGAGGAGAGAGAGCATGCATAGATATTTGAGCCGTCTCCAATACAAGAGTCGACTCTACACGAGAATTAAGAAACTTTGTGTGTAAGAAAACTGTCTATAAAAACATGCAACCATCTCTACCATTGTATATATTGTCTCTAGCGTTGTCTCTAAGTGACATGGCAATAGTTAGAGACAGCTGCTGTCTCAACCACTGTACATGCTCTTATGCGGCTCAGCGGCCGAAGAATTTATGGGTTGCCATTCTTTTAAAAAAAATTTAACCTTTTTTTAATTATTATTTTAATAATAACCCTGGACATAAACAATTTACAGATCTGGCCCTTTTGGCGCGCCGCCACCGGCCAGCGGCGAATATAGCCGCGCCGCCTCTGAAGCGCGCAAAGGGTGTCCTGCTGGCGCCATGAGACTGACCCGCCATTGCCGTGGCATTGGGTTTACCTTGACGCGCGCGGCGCATGTGCCGCAAGACTCTTGACCCATGGGATGGCGGCTTGGTCCGGTCATGGCGCTGGCCGACCTAGGCCCCACCTTGCCGCACCATGCCGCCTGGCGCGGCAAGGCCTGATACAGCTGCCATTCGCTCCAGCCGCCGTCGGGCCAAGCCCTGGCGCGCCACCCCGCCTGGCGTGGCAAGACACACATAAACTCTGTCGCGTGGCCTGTCCAGAGAACAGTTGGAGCCCTAACTTGCCCGTGGTGTGTGTCGCCCGCCGTCGCCCGCCGTTTGCCGGCCGATTGGAGGTTGGGGACGGATTCCCCACACCCCTAGGAAGGTAATGCCCCTCCACTTGCGTTATTTCACATTCGAATGAGCTCATTTCGTAATTCTTTGGAAAGTAGTTTTTGAAATGAAAATGTCGATTTAGGTTTGATTTTAGGTTTTTTAGTTCGATCTGAGTATCGTGGGATTATAATGGACCTTACGTCTGCACTATTAACGTGTAGAATTTGTTGCATGTATCGATTTGGACCCCAAATATAGGTGTAGATATGTACATGTATTTAGTTATTTTTTTGTTGATAATCCATATTAGGTGTGAAAATAGGATGTTGATCCATATAATATCTAGTACATAGTTTGGTGAAAATAAGTTAGGTTGCTAATCCAAAGTTAGGTTTTTTATTGTTGCTACCTAAGGTTTTATTTGGTAGGTAGTGCATATAATAGCTAAGGTTAATAGGTGGAGTAATATATGTAGTTGATTGTGAGGTGTGAAAATGTAAACCACCGGCAAATATTGGAAATTCATATAGGTTGTTAGCATGCAACGAATATATTAGGGCAAATCGAAAGTAAAATTTATATAGATTGTTGCTATGCATCTTAGGGCTAAA
This sequence comes from Olyra latifolia, assembly GCA_036346145.1. NCBI lineage: Eukaryota > Viridiplantae > Streptophyta > Magnoliopsida > Poales > Poaceae > Olyra > Olyra latifolia. The sequence continues at coordinate 60,325,958 of CM070525.1, forward strand.
CCACTTTCATTTGTTATATGCAATTTTGTAGATAGATCGTTTAGTCCGATTGTTTCATGGTGGAACCGTTAGGGAAAACTTGGAGTTTGAGAATATGAAGGAAGAGGTAGTGTTGTTTGATAGAATCCCAAGTTATGATGATTTAGTTTCATGATGTCGGTCTGTGATGAGGTGTGGCGTTGGTGAAAGTGAATTGGTTTTACAAGGCAGATTCGATTGTAGGAAGGTTAGGGCTCATTACGTGATGATGAAGATTTCATCGAAGTCGGATTGGAATAATTATAAGGAAGTTGTGAAGGATTGCAATGTTAACTGTTGAGAGGTGGTGATTGACATTTCTCCTGCGGGTAGCTCGTTAGCAACTCTCGTACAAGCCATGCAGAGAGTTGTGGATGAAGAGGAGCCTGCAGAGCACTTGACTCAGGAGGTGGGAGTTGTGGAGGAAGAGGAGCCTGCAGAGCACTTGACTCAGGAGGTGGCCACAGATGGATAAACCTGGGTAATATCTGAAGCATTTCCTGGAGAGGCGGTGGAAGAGCCATGTGTTAACTTTGTTAATGCCTTTGTCATGGATGATTTCGATGATGGAGTATTTGAGGAGGAAGAACGTGAGGTGGATGTCGATGAAATCTCTCTAGGATCAGATGATGAATCCGCGGATGAGGAGGCCGCAGAAGAAGAAGAGGTGGTACAAGGCCATGAAACATCAGTACAATCGGAGGAAGAAGATGCGGTGCAGGAAGAAGATGCGGTGGACTAAGAAGGTGCCGACGTGGTTCCTACCCTGGACGTGGTGGATAGAGAGGTAACATTGTACGCTTTGTCCTCAAAGGAGAGGAGTCAGCTGCAGTCAGTTCATGTCGATGTGCCGACCGTAGCAACCTTTCACGACCTAAGCCGAACTCACATGGCAATATGTGAGAGCGGCTTGTTATCAACCAAGGTACTGCCGGATGCTGAGAACCTGGAGATCCGAAAGGGCATGGCATTCGACGCGTTGCAGCACTTGCAGTATTTCTTGATGGACTATGTGGTGAGGCACCATATGCCGTACATAGTGATTCATTCGAACGCCAAAGTCAGATACACGGTGATGTGCAAGCAAGGATGCCTGTGGGGCGTGTGGGCTCGGCCGAACAAGTATAATGGGAGATGGAAGATTACTCATGTGAGGCAACCGCATACGTGTGGCTCGTCGAAGACAAAGAGGGTGCATGCTCAAAACACGGCCAAGTACCTAAGCCGTCGTATCGCTGGCATTGTCGCGGTGGATAGTGACGTGTCAGTTGCCTCATTGATAGAGTCCATATTTGCATTCACTGGGTACCGCGTGAAGTACTCAAAGGCATGGCGAGCAAAGCAACATGCCATGCACATGTTGTATGGGGACTGGAAGGAGGCGTACAACTTGGTGCCAAGGATCTTGAGTGCAATTAAGCACTTTAACCCGGGTACAAAGTTCTATACTTACACGGGTGGTAGTTACTTGGTCGATGAGAATGGCAATCTGCGGTATGTTCTTCGGCGCATGTTTTGGTGCTTCAACTAGTGCGCGGAGTCTTTCGAGCACTGTCGGCCGGTCATACTCGTCGACGCCACCTTCCTAACCGGCAAATATAAGGGTGTGTTGATGACAGCCGTTGCAGTTGATCCGGAGGATCAATTGGTGCCTCTTGCATTTGCGATGGCTGAGGACGAGAACAGCGCTAGCTGGGCATGGTTCATGATGATTCTGAGGCACGAGGTTCTCGGCAAGGGCCGAAAGGTTTGTATGATCTCCGATCGTCACCAAGGCCTTTTAAATGCTGTTGTGGAACAAATCGATGGTTTTCCACATCTTGAGCATAGGTAGTGCATGAGGCACTTTGCGGCCAATATATGGGGAAGACAGAAAAAGAAGGATGCGGTGTCCAAGCTGAAGGAGGTTTGTTGCGCTAGAGAAGAGAAAACTTTCGAGAAGAAGTTGAATGAGCTAGATAAGATGCTGAACGATCGGGCGAGGGCATGGTTGGCGGAACAGATGGTGCACAAGAGCAAGTGGGCGCTTGCTTTCGACGAAGGTGGTTGCCGTTACGGCATCATGACTACAAATGACGCGGAGTCTTGGAACAATGTGTTCAAAGGGATTCGTGCCTTGCCGGTTTCTGGAATAGTACAATATTCTTTCCAAAAGTGCAACAAATACTTTGTTGATCGGTGGGGTTTGGCAAAGAATGCTACTGATGGAGGGGCGGAGTGGGGAAAGGCAGGTGCCGCTCATTTAGAGCAAGAGGAGAAGCTGGTTCTAAACCACGTGGCAGAAGCACACGGCTCGAATAGAGTGGTCTATACTGTTAAGTCTGCCGGGGGAACTAATCCAGGAGGGAGCGTTTCGGTGGCAGGAACTACAAAGTTGACATCGACAAAGCGGAGTGCACGTGGAAGGCCGTGCTCACAAAGTGGAACCGGAAACGGTGAGGACTGAACTGAAGCATTCTTACCCCTAGGGTAATCCGCATATTTGAGCCATGGCTTCGTCATCCCGCTATCGTTTCCTACAATATAGTGCAAACCACATGCAAAATAAATTATTCTACCAAAACGTACTCCGCATAAATTCAATATATAATTCACCATACTTTGTAAATATAATACACCTACACATACATGTTAGGGCTTAACATTAGTACTAAATCAAATATTATGAAAAAAATTCACTACACAATCTAGAAATCTTCACGAGATCATCAATGGAGACAAAGCAACTACGCAATCCATACATCTCCACGCTAGGTTTAAGTAGAATCCCTAACCCTAACCCTAACCCTTACCCTAAATCAATTGAAAAATAAAAAAATCAAATATTATGAAAAAATTCACTACACAATCTAGGCATCTTCACAAGATCATCAATGGAGACAAATCCGCTACGCAATGCATATATCTTCATGCTAAGTTTAACTCGAACCCTAACCTTAATCATAAGACGCCAATGGAGAGGGGTTCACCTGCCATAACGAAGTGGAGCCTTTCCCCAAACAAATCTCGTTGGATTTGTTGCTCAAAATATTTGGCAATGGAGGAGGAGAAGAGTGGTTAGAGAAAAGGTGAAATGAGAGAATAAAGAAGGGGCAAGGGAGGCTGAGTCCTGGAGGCCTCTGTATCAGGCCTTGCCGCGCCAGGCGGCATGGCGCGGCAAGGTGGGGCCGGTCCCACGGGCCAGTAGTGCCACGCCACATGCGCTGGCGCGTAAAGGGTGGGCCCCGCAGCTGCCACGACAGCGACTGGCTGTCCGCGGGCGCCAGCGTGGCACCCTTTGCCACACCACAGGAACGGCGCGGCAATGGCTATTAGCCGCGCCTGGCCGGGTGGCGCGGCCAAAAAGGCTAGATCTACAAATTGTTTCTGTCCAGGGTTATTATTAAAATAATGGTTAAAAAAAGGTTAAAAAAATTTCCCATTCTTTAGAGCTAAATGTTAAACAATAGTTGCTGGTGCTCATGTAAAGGAGTGTATGCTTATGCTATTGAAACGAGAACATCTTGCTAAATAAGCATTTGCCGTAGAAAGAATACGGATGCCCTATATTGACCCATTAACGTTCATTTCGTGTATGAGCTATGATATTTCATTGTTATTTTTGAACTTATTGCTCATTAGTTTTCATTTTCCTACCAGCGATGTGCAAAAGCTGGTATGACCAATAGCTTGTAGGCATTTCAGTCTTTTCATCTTAGAAAAAGATATATCACAGAAATTAGGTGTATATATATTCACCGACTTCCTCCGTTCTCGAATGTCATGTCAACCTTCTCGTTGGTTCTGACAAAAATTGCATATGCTTTTTCCTGCATACCCTTCCAGGATTTGCTACCTCCTTCGCATAGCGAATGCCAATTTTTTTGAACTGAGGGACATGACTTATGATATTGTTCAATTTTGTATCACTCATTCAGTATTTTTAGAATCAAGAAATACATTTCATTCTGGAAGAGGTGTGCTTGTCCTTGCTGCAGTTTCATAAATCTTACTTAGTGATTTGAACTTCAGCCAGACGGTGGAATTAATGTAGAACGTCGAAGGAACTCGCAGCCGCAGCTATGCATATAGTGATAATAATACTAGAATCTCAGGTAGCAATAGGAACCGGGTGATCCCATTCCTCGACAAGGAGGTGATACTGTGAAGGCTTTACCCCACATCTGTACATTGCTAGCTAGGAGGCATGTAAATAGCTGAAATTTTAACCTGAAGTCATCCGCTCGAAAGGTCGCATCTCAAAGCAAGCATTGTATTACGCAGTATCAGTGCCTGAATTACCGACTCATGCGTACATACACCCAACAGCGAGGCGAACGTGTAACAACGAGGTTTTGCAAAACCAACTAAAACGTTTTCGAGTACCGACACTGATCGGTTTGGCAAACTGATTCAAATTTAAGGCAAACCGGCGGGTCTCTATCCAGCCCCTCTAAATCACTATTAGTTTTCTATATTTCCTTCCTCTCCAGTAGAACCTCTAAACAGAAAAACTATAGAGATTGATATACAGAGCCTCCAAATTTAGAAACTAGAAGAGAAAAACTCTAAATTTAGAGACTAAGACAGAGACTCTGGTGGAGGACGAGAAATTCTAAATATAGAGATTCTATTTTAAAAACTCTGCTGAAGATGCTCTAAACCAACATCAGTGTTCAAACCTAACCATCGGTTCTCTGTCAAAGCCTAATTCCTTTTGTCCCCTAATTCATAACTTGAATACTCTATCTGTTTTTTTATACAGGGCGTATTTTGATTTGAAAAAGTTTTTGAAGAATACTTTGATCACTAAAATTCTCTTATTATATATTTTTAATTTGTACAAAATAATATTGTATTAAAAGCAATTTTAAATGCAAATCTATTGATATGTCTTTTGTACACTAAAGATAAATATAATTTGACTAATTATTGATCAAAGTTTACAAAGTTTGATCTTTTTAAATCAAAATATGTCCTATAAAAATAAACAGAGTAATAGATTTTGCACAATTTTCGATAAAAAAAGCTGCTAGCGGAGTCCGACTTTCAACGGTGGCAAAACCCTGCAACGATCTCCGCAAACTTTTTTCTTATTTCTTTTCCCATCAGAAGAACCTGATGCTGCATTAGTCTCAGGTTGCTACTTCTGACTCAGGAGTGAGTGCGTGTGTGTTCAATTGATGTGTATGTGAATTGTGTGCGTTCAATTGTTGCTGCATTAGTCTCAGGATGCTACTTCCGAGTTCCGACTCAGGACTCACGACCCGCCATGTAGTGGCGACTGGCGAGTAGGTTAATTAGTTTACGCTAGCAGAAATGTTATTAAAAACATGAAATTAATCTTATGCTATTATAAAATAGGAATTATCTCAAACATGTTATTTTGAGAGTTGTCACATATTTTTAACTAAAATTACACTTACCTTCTTCCTCCTCCATCGTCTCCTCCGACCATCTCTCTTCTCCCACAGCCATCTCCGACGAGGCCGCGCGGCCAGCCCACAGCAGCGCTGCAGCGGGCAAGCAACAGGCGGGCAGTGGAAGAAGAGGAGAGAGAAGAAGAAAGAAAATGGCAAGGAGAAAAAAGGAGGAGAGGAAGAAGAGATAAGGGGTATTACGGTCATTTCACTGTCATAATGGCATATTTGGAAGAGAATGCACTTTATAATGCCATGATAATAATTTCACGTTTTGTAATAGTATTTCTGCTATATTGAATCTTAATAATGGCATGGATAAAATTACCAAACTCTCATCCAAGGCCTATTTTGTCCGGTCTGATATTACTAGGGCTGAAAACGGGTCGGATCGGGTCGGATAATAGGTAAACCATATCCGTATCCTAATGCTTTCTTTGGATCCAAATACAGATATGATAGCTCGGATATGAATACGGATACAGAAAATGTCGGACACGAATACAGAGCGGATTCGTGTCGAACTGAATACGGTCACGGATATTTGTCGAAACATAAAAACCCCACAAACTATATACCTCAAATCAACTAAAGCACACACGTAATTCAATTGGTTAAAACATTCATAACATGCACACAAATTTAGTATGAAGAAAAATCATTCACATATATGAATATATGAATCCTGCTTATTTATTTACACACAGGGCAACCTTATATCTTTCATGTGTCCAAGAACTTGCTTGTGCTTGGCACGTAGGGATCGAGGCTGCGTAGGTCGCACCGTCGGTCACTTCGGTCATGGCCTGATCTCGGCCAGCTCCTATTGTTAAGCAGGGAGCCAATTTCCGCCGCCGCCGTGATTCCAAACTTCCACGCCGCGTCGCTGCTTTGTTTGCCACTCCTAGAACGTTGAACCCGTCCAACTCCGCGTTGGCCGCGCGCGGCACGCCGCTTTTGAGGCTTACATACGAGGCGAGCACGGCCGCACGCCACACGCAGGCGGGACACGACGGCCCGCCGACAGGCCCGCCACCACAAGACGGGCATGGTGGCATAGGCAGGCTAGAATGCTGGACTTAGTGGACTGGGCCGATTACACCATGTAGTGTGGGCTTGTGGCCCTTGTGGGGTCTCAGATATCCGAGTACCCGTATCCGATTATATCGGAAACCGGATCCATATCCGTCGGATATGGTCATTCCGTATCCGTAACCATATCCGACAAAAATATCCAAATACCGACCTGTATCCGAAAATATCCGACCCGATTATATCCGAATCCGAACCCAACCGGATCAGTCCGGGAAATATCCGACCCTTTTTCAGCCCTAGATATTACCTCACAAAGAAGGCGCCAAACTGATCCTGAATGCGTTTTAATTAACTTCTTGTGCAATTCAAACACGGTGAGGATGGTCGTGAACTTTTTTGATAATATTTTATACAGAATCAATCTAACAGAAGTATTTTAAATCAAAATTCAACCTGCATGCGTGGAAAAAATGGACAGAGGAAATTGTTCCGGAACTAATACACTTCATCAAACTCGCTTAGTTATACAATTTAGTTTAAAAAGTTTTCTATGAAAGTCTAAGGGTTTTTTGATTTGCAGCAATTAATGAAGCTTGTTATATGTTTCGGTTTGTACAAATTTCATGGAGTAATAGATTGTCGTTTCGTTTTTTGGTGTATACAAATTATCTATAAAAAGTTTGCTCTCATGCAAAAGAACTGGAATAATTCGAACATGCAACACAGATTTTTTGAAAATCAATATAAAATTAAATGGTTTCAAAATAGAGGGGAAAAACAGGATGTTGCCATTAATTTAATTTCCACAAGGATGTTTGCGTTGTGATGTACCATGAAACTTTGGAGAAGAGAATCAATAAGCACACCGAGCAAGAAATGCTTCATCAAGATTCAAGAGTAAACTTCAGTAGAACAAACTACCACATCATCCACCTGATTAACTTTGGAGATCGACGATCAACAAACTACTAGCACTGGTTCCTAACATCATCTACCATTCAAATCCAGTATGCAAGGAACAGCAAAGACTCGACCCAACTCGACCGTAACATATGAGACGTAAAAAAACTAACCGAAACATTCAGAGTAGAGTGAGATATGCATGCGGAAGCGATCATTCAGAGCTCAACATGGAACCCTGGCGCGTCATCGAACTGCGGCCCATCGTTGTACGTCGCGAACTGCGGCAGTGCGGCCCGACGGTGTCGCGGTACGTCGTCCTCCGGTGCTCCCAGACGGCCGACGCGATGGCCTCGTGGGGAACTCGAGCGATAAAGATATGCACGCATCTTGACGACGCGACGAGGCTTTGGATGTGGTAGTCCTCCCTGTAGCCCAAGTGCTCGCGTTCCACGTAGCACACGACGCCGCCGGAGGCCACGACGACGTCTGGGTTGGCGACGGGCAGGTAGTCGTACGTGGAGGACCCGCCCAAACTGGTCGAGGGAGCGCACGACGCAGTACGCGTGGAGCGGGTCGTCCCCGACCTGGCGCGGCGCGAATGCCGCCGAGTCTTGCAGCGCATGTGGGAGCCGGCGTGGCAGAGTGGGTGCTAACTGCGCGCCGCCGCCGACCGGCGCGCGGTTGTCGGCGGTGCCGTTATCTTGGTAGACGGCGCAGTGGCCGGCGAAGGTCGTCGCGATCCTCGTCTGAAGGTTCGGCGAGGACGCCCGAGTGAGAAGCGCCACAGCCGCGGCCAAAGCGGCGGGGAAGGGATGGCGGCGAGGCGGCGCCTTCTCGGTTGATGGATGGCGCTGCAGGAGCAGGTGACGCCGCGCGCGTGGACGTGGGCAGGGCTGGGAGGAGCGGTGGCGTTCTCGCCAGCGACGGTGAAGACCTCGTGGCCGTGTGGCGAGCAGGGCGGCACCGGTGCGTGGTGGAGGCGGTGGTGCGATCGAGGAGGCAGGGCGGCTCGTGCCTGCCGACAGCTTATCCCGAGCCATGGTAAGAATGGAGGCGTACAATGGGAGGAAACGGTGGTGGAAGGCGGCCGGCTCGGCGGTCGTGTTGTAGGGGAGGAGCGCGAGGCAGATGGCGGCGAGGCAGAAGATGGTCATGGCCGTCACCATGGGAGGGGAGCTCGGAGGTTTTGGTTGGTCTGGGATTGATGAGCGGGCAACGTTAATCGGGCGTGTCGATGCCAGTTTATACAAGGGAAGGGGACGGGATTAGATGATCTACCGTCTACGGGAGATTGGTTGTGTCGGTACATGCATTCTGCGCATGACATATCACGTCTTTGCAATTGTCCCTTCGATCAAGCATGCTAATTATCCCCCTCGCGCGTGTGAGTCTGTTCCGGCATGCTTGCTGACGTTGCAGCCTAGGCTTCGTGGCAAGCAAGTTGGTACCGGGAACATAGTAAAAGCAATCTATGTGTTTTACTACCACCCAAGGCAGTAATTATCGTTAACGGCTTGGTAGGTAGGGAGAATATTCCATGCAAACCAGCAATCTGGTGCAAACACACATCTTGATCCGTTGAATCTCTATTAAACAGCTTGGATGCTCCTCAGTTCCCTTCTCTCTCTTGCCTGTTCTGCCTGAGCCCGCTGGGTGGTCTATCTGCCTGATACTTCTCTCTATCCGAGCATCTCCAATGGTAGCACCAACAGTTAGCTATAAGAGTGTCCATGTCAGCACTATAGACAACATGTCCAATGGATAGGCTATAAGGCTAGCTATAGCAATTATTGATCTTTGCATAGCAAAAATAGAATGCACGGATCAATAATAAACTTGATCTTTGTGGATTTTTTGTATGACATGTGAGCAGTACCAGAACTACATGCACGTTCAACAAGTATATGAGCAGTACCAGTACTGGTGTGACAACCAGCATGCATGCATGTTCACCAAGTAAATAAATTAGTATATTCTATTCAACGATTGCAAGTGCAACCAAAGCATGCATGAGCGTTTTGTATAACGCATGATCCATTTCACATAATTCAACAATACATTCTATTCAACAGTCTAAAGTCCAACAGTTTATTTCACAGAATTTCAATAGTCTAAAGTCCAACAGTACATTCCAAAAGTCCATTTCACTACCAACAGTACATTCTATTCAACAGCATAAAGTCCAACAGTACATTAAAAAAGTCCATTTCACATAATCCAAAAGTCCAACAGTACATTCCAGCAGTACATTTCAAAAATCAATTTCACTACCCTGCCATCAAAAGTCCAACATCACATCACAGAACTTGAATTCAAAGCAGGTATCCAAAAGTCCATTTCACATAATCCAAAAGTCCAACAGTACATTCCAGCAGTACATTTCAAAAGTCAATTTCACTACCCTGCCATCAAAAGTCCAACATCACAGAACAACCACCTTCACCTTCAGTACCTAGAGAAAGAGATAAAATAAAATGATAAGAACAAAATGGATAAGTACAATGGGCAGCCATATGAACAGAAAAATTGTAATATTGTAAAATTGAGCTTACATGATAAAAATATTGAAGACAGTGACTAATCATTATTTGTATTAGCATACCGTTGCCAAATATGGGCAACTAAATCCATCTTTAGTTTTGTGTGGGTTGAGCGATCACGGATAGAGCGCATTCCTCATAAGACATCATTAAAGCATGCGTATCCATTAGTGCCCTTTTTCACTTCGGGTGGAAGAACAATGGACGTGCATGGATCATTTAAATCAATACTGTACTGCACCATTTCTCCCTCATCTTCCACTATCATATTATGGAGAATTACACAAGCCTTCATGATTTGTCCAATAATGTTTCGGCTCCATACCGTCTTTGGGCGGCATACGATATTGAAGCGAGCTTGTAGTACACCAAAAGCACGCTCCACATCTTTTCTTGCCCTTCTTGTTTTTTTTGCGAGCGACTTGTGCTCATCTATTTGAGCGAGCGGTATAGTCTTCACGAATGCAGCCCATTCGGGTAAATTCCATCGGCAAGGTAGTACCCGTGTCATAGTGATTTCGTTGTGAAAAAATGAACTCGAGGAGCTTCACCCTTTATTGCCTCAATGAACAACGGGGACTGGTTGAGTACATTGATGTCGTTGTTGGACCCAGCAACACCAAAAAATGCATGCCAAATACGAAGATCATATGAAGCTACCGCTTCGAGGATAATGGTTGGGGTTCCATAGTCACCGCGGGTAAATTGCCCCTTCCATGCCGTAGGACAATTTTCCCAACACCAATGCATGCAGTCAATACTTCCAAGCATTCCAGGAAATCCACGAGACTCTCCAACTTGAAGCAAACGCTCGACATCATCAGTTGTGGGGCGTCGCAGATACTCTTCTTCAAATATCTCAATCACCCCTTGCACAAATTTTTCTAAACAATCCATTGCAGTAGTTTGTGCAACCTTCAAGTACTCATCAAGAGAATCAGCAGCAGTGCCATATGCAAGCATACGGATTGCCACTGTGCATTTCTGCAATGGCGAGAGCCCTATGCGATGTGTACAATCCTCTCTAAGAGTAAAATAACTAGACCACTCACCTAGAGCGGTCACTATCCGTAGGAAGAGAGGTTGTCTCATCCGAAATCTTCTACGAAACATTGTATCAATGTACAGCGGTTGTTCTGCAAAATAATCAGCCACAAGCTGGTTATGAGCCCCTCCATGGTCCCTTTTGATGTACCTCCTTCGGCCGGTTTGACGCCTAGATGGACCATCATCGAAATTGGCCTTGATATTGGCTTCAAGACGCCGAGAGAAAGAGGCAAGTACATTTTGCTCGACAAGAAACTCTTCTAAAGGATATATATCAGCTGGGTCTACGGAATCATCGGATTCGTCGGACATGTTTGAAGGGGGAGAAAGACAGAAGTTCTTCTGGAATGTAGGTGAGGATAGAATTGTTCTATTGGACTGCATATATATAGAGAGAGAGATGAAGCTCTCATCCTATTTATTGTCTTGGGACTGGTTTATTGACTGGAATTAATGGATTAATGGTTGTTGGCTGCATGTTAACTTGGAACTATTCATTGTCTTGGGACTGTTCTATTGACTGCATGTATTTCTGGTGGTATTTATTGTCTTGGGACTGGTTTTTGACCATGGACAAAACTCATGTAGAGACTGAAATTAGTCCAGTGGAAAACCATGGACAGAACTCATGACAGGGCACAGTTTTGTGAACAAAGCAATCACTCCTTTGGAGCTAACTTTGGTATCAACAACAAACTTTGGAGCTAACTACAATAATAAGATTAGGGTGGTTTTTGAGCAAAACTATACAACATCCAGCAAATATAATATAACAAAACTACACTAGATTCATTGAAAACGTAGAGCAAGAAGGCCTGATAATTTCCTATATGGTAAGGAATTACAGCAAGAAGGCCTTCAATGAAAACGTACCTCAATTCTTGTTGCCTTCATATCATCTGACATGTCCTTAGTATTCATGTTCATCAAAGACTTGTACGTTTCTAGCATGGTAGTATCCCTCTTCATCCTCGCTGCCTCGATCTTTGCATCAGAAACACGCTGTTGGGTCGCTATAAACTCTTCATGGCATTTTTGACTTGCAGCTTGCAAATCCATGTATTTCTTCAGATCCTCTTGCAAGCTAGTGTCATTAACATTGCCCTTGCCTTTAGCATTGCGTTCTTTCTTAGCCCGTTTTGTCCCTATCGGCCTTTCTTCATCATCATTATCAACAGTGACAACACTCTCTTGAACCCCCTCTCCATCCAACTTTCTTTTCTTTGCCTTCTCACATTCATCCAAGATTCCATTCCACTTGGGTTGTCCATGAAGAACTTTCCAGCAGTGCATCACCTTAAATGTTTCTTTGTTGTCTTCCTTATAAAACTTCAACGCCATATCTTTCAACATGTCATCTGATTGACCGCTAACATAAATCGATTTGGCTTTTTCCAAGCAAACACAATATAATGCAACCCATCTCTTGATTCTTACAAAAGCGGTCTTTCGGATGTTTGGCTTCTCTTCTCCTATTTATAGGTGTGGTGACATTGTAGACGCAAGTACATCTATCAATACTTATCATTTTTCTTGTTGTTTCCATTAATTGGATCATTAGAATTATTCAACCACGCACTCGCCTAGCACACAAAAGCACAGTTCAAAAGCATGATCTTTGTTATGACAAATCATTTTTCATGCCATGCGAAATCATAAATAAATTAGCTTCTACCAATCTATGTGTTTACTTACTAATCGCACATCCTCCTCTTACATCCATGGCAGCGCTTTGCGATCCTAACATCATCCACTTTTTCATGTTCACAATGATTCTGAACAGTGCAGGAAAATTCTCTTTGCGAATAGGTGGCCTAGGTGTTGGGGGCAATCCATTTTCGATCAAGCTTACAAAACCACCAGGCGGGCGACTGCATGAATCTAGCATCAACAATTAATATACACAGACAATATGTTCATTCATCCAAAATTTGATTAGAAAAAAATGCAAACTTACAGCTCAGAGATGCTAGATGTAGCCATTGCATCCATGGCCGAGTTATTGATAGGTGGAGGTGTGGTCCACCATCCTAGCGGAGCTTCGCCATTTGACGACGAGGCTACCCACCAAGGAGCAGCTACGTATCCCATGGGCGCCGCCGGTGGAGCTACCTCCCGCTTGGATCGGGAATTCATGGCGATGGCCCAACCGGGGATTAGGGTTCTGGAGAGAGAGAGGTGCAGTCCACAGATGGGGGGAGGGGAGGGTGAGGCGCCGGTGATGGGGAAGAGGAGGGTGAGGCGCCGACGACAGGGAAGGGGAGGGTGAGGCTCCGGTGATGGGGAAGAGGAGGGTGAGGCGCCGGCGACGGGGAAGGGGAGGGTGAGGCGCCGGGAAAGAGGAGGGTGAGGCGACGGAGAAGGGGAGGGTGAGGCGCGCGGTGATGGGGAAGAGGAGAGTGAGGCGCCGGCGACGGGGAAGGGGAGGTGAGGCGCCGAAAGGGGAGGTGAGGCGACGGAGAAGGGAGGGTGTGGCCGGTGCTGGCGGGGGAAGGGAGGGTGAGGTGACGGGAAGGGGAGGGTGGGCCGGTGCTGGCGAAGGCGGCGTGATTCTTGTGAGGGAAGGCGAGGGTGGCGTCGGTATTCTTGGGCAGGGAAGGCAGGATGAGCAGTGTGGCGCTGTGAATGGAGGGAGAAGGCGCCGGTGGGTGGCGATGGGGGAACGGGGGAAAGGCAGGGTCAGGCCTTGACCAGATCTGGGAGATGGTGTGCTAGAGATTGGGGAAGGAGGAAGATGGCGCACAGCATATGGAAGGAAGGGAAAATCCCTTTTTTCACGCGCAAGAGACGGAGCGGGATGGATTCCCGTGAGAAAAAATCGGGGAGGAGCACTGGATCTGCTAGCGCCGGGAGTAGTCAATAGGCAGGCGTCAAGGAGACGATAATGGTCTCGTTTTCTGAGCGAGCCCGACGCTTGATCAAGCGCCAGCGCGAGTCTCTCTCCTGCTTCTCTTTCCTCCACGTAGGAAAATTGCTGATGGTGGCATGCTTATAGCCTGCTGACATGGCCCCATTGGAGATGCTCTCCCACTCTCCTCCCCAACACCACTCTGCCCTCTATGGCCAGATGACACCGCCGACCGTCCTCCCCAGTGTCCTCCTCTGCATCACAACTCGTTTCGTCGGACATCCTCTACTTGCGCTGTGCAATCCCCATGCCACCGTCGGACCCACTCGACCGATCGATCCTCCACAGTAGTGGCACGTGCAATTCCTCTAGGTGGCTGTGATAGCATGATAGTTTCTCTCGGTGGTGGAAATTTTTTTGGTATTGGCGGTTTGGGTTAAGGAGAACTAAGCTCGATGGGCGACGCAATCGGTAACGTAGCCAAACATTCCAGCGATTTGGTGATGTGGAGGACAACGGGCGAGGCAGAGACGATGTCGGCGATCGACGGATGGGAGAGAGATGCATTCATTGAGGGATGAGGAAGGGATAGAAAACGGGTAGTAAGGGCTCCTAGGACAGGTGGGCAACCCATCGGGCATAAACAGAACAGGCAGGGAAGAGGTGGAAACTGAGGAGCTGAGGAGCATCCAAGCCATTCGATAGAGATCCATGGACTAGGATGGGTGTTTGCATGTTTGCACCAAATTATGGGGTTGCACTAAATATTCCCCCTAGTAAATATACTTTACATGTTGTTAGATATTATTTGCACAGATATCCAATTAGTTACGGATAGAGAGGTACGTGATTGGACCAGATCTTGTTCTTTTTGGCGTAATCCAGCGGTAGATTATATTCCAAGAAAATTGTGGCCTCTCGATAGGAGGTCTAGAGAATCTAAAAAATTTATAAAAAAATGGTTTTCAAAGCTTCGAAATGAATCGTTAAAAGTCTTAAAAATAGCTAAAAATGTTACAACGATTAACTTATAGAAATAAATAAATTTACAACTATAGCTAAAAAGAACAAGGGCGCTAAATGTTTGAACTCTGTCCAGATATGGTGTATGTGGAGCATTGATCAGAGAAGAAACCGAGACCCTAGTCACCCTAGCTAGTCGAGGTGCCGAATGGGCAGCAAGGACGATGGACCACATCTTGACTCCGCACGTGCAAACATACATGTTCACACACGCACTATTTTATCTGGGCTGCGGCGCATGTATGCAACGGCGAGGAGGCACGGCTCGCCCGTGCAATTAACGACGTCGATCGTCATGACCGTTCGTTCCGTGCCACGCGCGCTGGGGGCCTATATAGGGCACGTGATTTACCTGCTCCTCCTGCAGCTGCCTGGCCCCGGCCGAATTTTTGATCAGGAGTAGGGTATACGGTTACTGCCTATCTGCACTGCACACTTGAAATCTCTCTCCTCCAGACATGAGCCGGCAGCAAGGACGTAGTGGTACAGCCAGGGAAGAATTACCTGCAGGCCTTGTCGACTCTCGTGCTAGCCTCGGTACCCATCACAGTTATGAATTTCATTGTGAAAAAAGTTTTGCAGCAATGAAGCTTGTTATATGCATGTCTTCAGTTTGGCTAGATTTCATTCCAGTAATTGCCGTTGTTTTGTTTTTCTATGTCTACGAAATTATCTATAAATATTTTGGTCGATCCTAGGCAAGAATTTAATCTTGGTTAACTATGAATATGTCAGCCCCCGATTTTCAGTCCAACCGGGGACCGGGTGTGAGTCCTGCACCAGCCCAGGATCTTGCTAGTACATCACAACTTTACAAATGCTGGATTATTTCATACACGATTCGGGTGATCACACATGTATTTCACAATAAAATACATAGGGGCTCAATGTTTTGGTTTAGGCCGGATAGGCCGAATATTACATTACCAAAAAGAGAGCTCTTTAGCAGAGTTCATCAGCGGAAACAAAAGATGAGAACACGTTTTAGAATCCAAGGCTGTGCCCATTCCCGATCAAGCAAGCGACTGGGATTCCCCTAACGCCCTTCTTGGTCATCATCATCCTGGTAGTCTTCGTCCTCCAGGCAGTCATACGGGTCTTCAGCCTCATCTTCACCTAAAAGAGTGAGTGGGTGCGAGGGTGAGCGCGCAATCAAACCGCGCTCGCAAACCAACACCTGTCCTAATGCAACATAATGATACAAGGCCTTTTTGGTGGAGGGTTGGCTTATTTTCTATTGCCTTAAAGCCAGTTTTACAATAAGTAAATAATTAGAGAAAGAATCTGTCACTTAGCCATTTAAACCAATCAAAAGACGTACTGTGCTATATACGCGAGTCATTTATCATGAGAGTTTCACCACGGTACACCGTATCCATTGCCATGGACTACGTGTCCCCCGAAAGATCGGACCAGTACCCGTAACAGGCGTACTGTCCTAACCAACTGGCAAGTCCGTGCCCATACCTACAACTGGCACACGACCCCCAAAATGGCTGCAGACTCACCCTCTTAGCCAAGAGGCGTGATCGCCTTGAGCTCAACTAAGGCCGAGATCCAAAGATCCAAAATAATCAATCAGTATTTACCAAAATTTGCACCCAGGCAGACCTGGCACCCGAGTGCATGGGTATTTTCCCGTCTATTCTGATTACGTTGATAGTCGAGACCAGCGACCAGCTATACCATTGCTCCGTTGATAGCATAGCTATACCGTTGCAACGTTGATAGGATCGATCTGTCATATCTATGCCGTAAATCGTTGATAGGCAATGATCGACCCATTTGACCTAGACCAGCCAGGCTAAGCATTTTCAATGACTTATTAATCGAGGAGTTATTTGCTAAAGCCTTAAGGTTGTCCAAGGAATCAAGTAAATGAATATTATCAAGGGGTGGGGTTCATGCTTATTATAACATTAGTTAGCAAATGGAATTGTAACTAGACAGGCTCTAACAGCATCACATTGCAAATATAATAATATGGGAAAGTAAAGCATGCAAGATTCATAATTTAAATCAACATAAGCTTAACAAAAAATTATGGGTGAGAAGGATGAATTTAGGATGTTGGCTCGCCTGGATCTTCGAAATCACGGTCTTGAGGATCATCCTCGATCGGCGGATTTTCCAACTCTTCGTCCTCTAAACATGACGAATAATAATGCACCAAGTATTAACGTCTTACTCCAAAATCCAAAATGTTATGAGGATGATCCTAAGGCTTTTATTCTGTTTTCTATACTTTTATTTCTCCTGTTTCCTCTAAATAGGAAATCTATAATTAAAATCCCTAATTCATATTGAGTAGGTGAGATAGTCATTTATTTATACATATTAGGTCATACCTATATGTCCAAAATATTGAAGAGGCAATAATCTACCCTTATAATAGTTTTCCCAGAAAATAACAGTAAAAATATTATTTAGTCTAAGTTTGGTATTTTTCTGGATTTATTTAAATATGAAAATAAAGTCTCATTCCATAGTTCTTTAATTAATTTTAAGCATAAAAGTATTAAAATAGAGATTTTATAATTTCATTATGTCCAGAAACTCAGCCTAGTATTTACTGAATTTTTATAACATTTTTACATGCCAATAACTATTTTTAGAAAATCAAAAAGGCATCCACGGGTTATTTTTATATCTAAACACTGGAAAAAGGGTTATGAACAGTAATGAGCTAAGCCCAAATCTTGTGGAGCGGCGCGTGACGGGCGCGAGAGTGGCCCAACATGCACGCGAAGACGGCCCAAACGCGAAGCGAAGGCGCGCCCACGTATGTGATGGTGGCTGGCTTGGTGGGCTGGGACCCCACCGGTCGGTGACATCGGCGCGGGCGCGAGAGCGACGACTGTCCGTGGGGTCCCACGAGTCAGCGACGCGCGGTCGGTGTGAATCCTGACATGTGGGTCCGGGACCCACCTGTCAGCCTC
The DNA here is from genome assembly GCA_036346145.1 of Olyra latifolia. Taxonomy (NCBI): domain Eukaryota; kingdom Viridiplantae; phylum Streptophyta; class Magnoliopsida; order Poales; family Poaceae; genus Olyra; species Olyra latifolia. The sequence goes on from CM070525.1 coordinate 60,343,710, forward strand.
ACACACGAGGTTCGCGGGATTTTTAAAAGAAACGACACTGTTGCCGTGGGTCCCAGGGGTCAGAGAGAGAGAGAGAGGGGGGAGTGACGCGGGGTCCGGCGATGCTGGCGTCACCGTCTTCATCCTCCGGCCGGGGTCCGGCGATCCTTCAGCGTCGTTCTGGCGGCGCTTCGGTGCACTAACGAAGTGTTTTATGTGCTCCAAGTGTTCGTGGTGGCTAGGGCTAGAGGGTCCCGGCGGGGATTCGCCGGCGACGAGCCGTGGTGGCGGCGCGACGCGCGGCGACGGAGGGAGAGTTCGGCGGACAAGAAACACGGCCATTTAACGGTTCTTAAGCTCGGGAAAGCTATGGGGGAGCTTCTAGGGGCTTCGTGGGAGCGTACCGTGCTACGAGTCGGCGAGGAGGAGGCGCGGTTCAGCTCGACGGCGGTGACGCGGACATAGCCGAAGCAGGGGAGACGGTGCGCGGCTGCTCCGGGCGTTTTCGGTCGTCCAGCTCCTGGGAGAAGGTGGCGGGTGCTCCGGGAAGGGTGTGGACGAACGGAGGGCCTTCGGGTCGCGGTGGTCGGCGCGCAATCCAAAAGGGGGCGGTGAGCTCCGGCGGCGGTGGAGGAGCCCCCCTGTGCAAGACGGGGGAAGATAACCCGATTGGGCTCGGTTAGAGCTCAAGGAGGAGTAATGTGAGCGAGGGAGAAAGTCGGCCGAGGAGGAGGCTCACCGGGGAGGAGTCTCGGTGACGAGGTGGCCCGGGCGGCGAAAATGGACGGAGGGGGAGCACGGGAGGCGAGGCCGCGGCTTAAAAGGGCACGAGGAGGAGCGAGTGGCCCCGGGGAGAGGAGTAAATGCGCGCATACGAGGAGATCTCGGTCGGAATGGCCTTGTGACGGTGAGGGTGACCACGTCTCGACGGCCCGTCTGTGGAGGGGCAAGAAAGAAAAATCGGCCGCGGTACTTAGCTCCAAGCGGGTTCAGGGCCAATTAATGGCTCGGGGAGGCCGGCCAATGGGAGCGAGCGGGGCCGGAGGCCACGCTGGAGTCAACGCCGACGAGGGGAAGAACCGGGTCGCTTGAAACTCGGCCGTTGGGTGGGGCGGCAGCGTCGGACGGCCGAGCTCGGCTTCCGGCGTGAACCTGGCGGGAAGGTCAACGCAGGCGGTCGGCCTGAAGTGTGCCGGTGTGTTGAAATGGACGGAGAGAGAGAGAAGAGAGCGAGCGAGCGAGGAAGAAAGGGGGCGCCCGGCTGGGCCAGTGGGCAAGAAGCGAAGGCGAGCAAAGGCTCGGTGGGCACTGACCTGCAGGTGGTGGCCGAAAGGCCGGGGGAGCTGTAGCAAAACCGAAAATGGATTAAGGAAAAAGGAAAATAGGTTTAGTTCCAAAATGTAAATTCAATATATTTTCAAAATTTGGGCTTTAAAAGAATAATTTAAATAGTTTAACATAATTCCCATAGGATATACAAGGTTTAGGTACCATGTTCTAAAATTTGGCCAAAATGGTACACAATTACCCCTTTTTAAATTATTTTCTTGAATTTTAGAAAAAGTTCAAAAATAGGATGTTACAGAATATGCAACAGAAGGGGTTAATATACTTATTAGTGATGCATGGAGGGTTTCGTTGCAGTGATTAAATTAAGGGACGACTGATCATCCGGTGATATATTGCATCTGCTCCTCCCCGTTTCCATTCCTCCTCGCCGTCGCTGCCTACAGTGGCATGCTCTGCAGCGGCGGCAGGAGGTTAGATGAGCAATGAAAAGTACCAATTCTAAGAGAAATCTTTTTTTTTTTTTTTAACCGGATCCAACGATGACGATGCCAATCCAAGAGTGTCGCTGCCTTATTACAGGTGCCGTTGAGGAGTATTGGTTTTTCCACTCATTTGATATTACTCGTTTGTTCATTGATTCCATGAGCGGCTTAGTGATGGATTTTGGGATATTCTACTTGGTGTTGACACGTCAGTAATAGGTTCTCTAGACTGGTTGGTTTGACCGTTTGCCTCTTCCTCTCGCTCACTCCATGTGCTGTGTAAGGCCTTTGGAATTTGCGGCTTTGGAGTGTCATCATTGTGGAGGTTGATCAAAGATACAACCATCAGAATGCTAGGGTGTTTTACCTGTTCTAAGTTGGAAGGCAATTATTTTTATTTTTTTGGGCTAGCCTTAGCGTGACAATTTATTTGTCATGTCGCTTTTGTTTCTCTTGGCCTTTGGATTGTATTACGTATTCTACATTTGGTTGTGTAATGGCTATGTGTATCCCTGGTTGGTGCAGAGATTAGAAGTTATACTTTCATTATTTTTTAAAAAATGAATATGCAACATAAGGTTTTTGGAAATCAATAAAAATATGTGGTGTTAAAATAGAGCAAAGGAAAAAAAAATGTTGCAATTTCTCATCCACAACGATGTTGCCTTGTGATGTACCATGAAAGTTTGGAGGTCAGAATCAGTAAGCATGCACCGAGCAAGAAATGCTTCGTCAAGAGTAAAATCCAGTAGAACAAACTACCACATCATGCATCCACCTGATTAACTTTGGAGATCGATGCACAAACAGCTAGCACTCGTTCGTAACATCATCTACCAGTTAACTCCAGTACGCAGAACAGCAAAAACCTCGAGGCGAAACGTATAAGAAACAAACTAGCGATCCACAGAATGAGAAATAAACGATCTAGTAGAGTTGAGGATGCATGGTGGAAGCGATCACAGCTCGACGTGGTGCTCCAACCCGCCATCGAACTGCGCCCCGACGGCGTCGCGGTACGTCGTCCTCCGGTGCTCCCAGACGGCCGCCGCAATGGCCTCGTGGGGGAACTCGGTGCAGCAGACGAAGGGCATGCGGTTGTATTCGCTGACAGGGCATCGGATGTAGTAGCCCTCCAGGTACTCCATGGTCGCGAGCTCCACGTAGCATACCTCGCCGCCGGAGGCCACGACGGCGTCCGGGTCGGCGATGGGCAGGTCGGTGTCGTGCATAACATAGGTTTCTGCCCGCATCTCGACGGAGCGCACCGTGCAGTAGGAGTGGAGCGGGTCGTCCTGGAGTCCCTGGCGCAGTGCGTGGGCCACCGAGCGCGCGCGCATGTCGGAGCCGGCGTGGCAGAGTGGGTGCGGGCACAACGCGACGTTGAGTGGGTGCGCACGGTCGATGGTGCCGTCGTACGGGTAGACGCAGCAGCTGGCGTGCGCGAGCTCGTCGCAGTTGGCGTTCGGTGCTGTGCAAGCACATGCGTCGTCGGCGTGGGACGCCAGGGTGGAGAGCGCCGCCAGCGCGGCCACGGGCAGCGGGAGGAACGGGACTGCGAGCAGGGGCAGCGCGTGGAGCATCGACTTCTCGGTAGATGGCGCGACACTGCAGGTGACGCGAGCGGTGGCGTCGAGGCAGCGCGGCGGCGCGCCGTGGAGGTGGTGGTAGGAGGAGGCAGCGCCCGTCGACGGCGTGTCCCGAACCATGGCGAGGACGTCGGAGCCGTACGCTGAGAGGAAGATGGCGACCGGCTCGGCGGTGGTGTTATGGGGAAGGAGGGCGAGGCAGATGACGACGAGGTGCAAGGGGCGCAGGACGGCCATGGGAGGCGAATTCGACTGGTTTGGTTTTTCCGGGACCGGGAGTAGTAGGCAATGGTAGTTGGGGGCTCTGGCGTTGATGCTGGTTTATATAGAAGGCAGGGGCGGAGCTTCATTGGGGCCAGGCTGGGCCCTGGCCCCTGTAAATTTTTTTTTTTGAATTCAACTAGTAGTAGTACAGTCCAAAAACGAAGCAGGTCTGCTAATTGGCCCCCCCTACTTCTAGGGTTTGGCGAGACGAGCGCGGAACGGCAGAGACAAAAGTTATCTATAATTTGATTGATAGATTGGTCCGCCTACTTATTACTTTTTCAATTTCTACATCTAGCGTTAAAAGAACATTTTCATGCTTGAAGATTGTTGAGACAAGGCTGCGCAATAGAATGGAAGATGACTTTCTTGCCAATAGCTTGGTAGCAAACATAGAGGGTGAACTGGTAGATAAGTGCAGCTATGATGATATTATTTTGGAATTTAAGAAGCTAAAGAAGCGAAGAGCCGATCTATAGTGAACTGTCTAAACTGGTCCAATGACTATGAGGCAATGAGCTAATAGCTCCTTTTGTTTTAAGTACAAGTACTTGTACTGTTATACATGTCTTTTGTAAACCAGCGACTAGGGATGAAAACGGAGCGGATAATATCCGGATCGTATCCATATACGGTATCCGTTTTTAGAGAAATGGCAACAGATTCTAATATCCGTCGGATACGGATACAGATAATTATTCGGGTCGGACAAGCGGATACCGGAGCGGATATGGGAAAGGTGCTATCCGACGGATACGGAGCTGATACGGATATCCGGTTGGAAAAGTGAACCGGATGTCTGGTGACTCAGCAGGCTGCTGGTCGGCCCATAAGGCCACAACCCCTAAGGCCCCAACGGCCCAACCGACCCACGGAACCAGCGTCCCAGCCAGGCAGCCACAACTCAACTCATTTGTCAACCCCAGAAGGAGTCCTCACTCCTCAACCGCCGGCTAGCCACTGTTCTATAAATTTTGTTATGTTGGTGAACTATGTACTCTAAATCATAATATTTTATGTTGAAATTTGTGTTTTGACGTTTACATACTATCCGACTAAATATTCGGTTTCGTTGCTGTTTTCGATCCGACTCTGATTACTATCCGTTTTATTATTATTATCTGATATTGATTCAATATCCGATCAGTTTTCAAACTATCCATATCCGTATGTGCATCCGGTGAAAAAATATGAGCAGATATGGAAATATAACTATCCTAATCGAATCCGCTCCGTTTTCATCCCTACCACTCACAAAACTTGATAAGCATGTTAATATGTTATCAATCTAAAATTCCCCTATTCTCCTAAGACTATTTATTGCTTACTGCTTAGCACTTGCATTGTTTATGTCATTTATTTTCTATATTTTCGACTCTATGCTTTGGCCCCCCCTACGTTTTCGGCCAAGCTCCGCCACTGATAGAAGGGAGGAGGATGGGTATGGCATTGGTAGAGTTGTTGCGTTGTGGGCCATACATGCACCTGGCAGGCTGGCACTTGCTGCGCAGCTGTACCGAGCCAACACCAAAGCGTGCGAGTCCTGCATCTTCTCTCCTTCCTCCCGCTCGGCTTGATGTTGCATGCAGCCCTGAGATTTCGTAGCAACCAAGTCGTAGTGAACATGCATGCTCGTGTCAGTGAAACATTTACTATCGCATCAAGGAAATTATCTCCACTGATAATTTCTTAGATTAGGATCAGCTATAAAAACATTTTATTTTTTGGAACTTGTATTTCATCGCAATTTTCTTACCAACACGATGGTTATAACTTTTGCTATTAACCAATTGTATAAAAGGTTTATTGTTATATTGATCGTTAGTAAATTCCACAAATTTCTACTAAAATCACATGGATTTTATAGTCATAAATTAAAAGGCACGGTGCCAAATGCATAGACTTTCTTTGAATTTTGCCCAAAAATGCTCTCGTATACCCTAGGTAGGCACAAAGCCATGCATTAACCATACGTATACCATTAAAAGTTGATTTGTACGTGCAAATGGCAGCCGGCAACGGTGTGTCGGAGTCGGTCACTGCTCCTGCTGCAGCCTGCAAGTAAGGCTGACGCGCCAGCACATGGAAGCTTGACAGCCGGCCGGATGCTGGTCATGCGGGCGGAACGGCAGATTTAGTGGAGGCGGAGGGGGCACACAGCTTCTTCGGATTATACCGTGAAAACTTATGACCTCCTCGAAATCATTCAAAATTAATTTTAAGAGTTTTCAGAAGAAAAACTACGGTTTTAAAAAAATAATATTTAGCCTTAAAAATAATAAATATATTGTTTCTAATTGTAGCCTGATTATAAGCTTAAAAAGAAAAGAGCCACGCTTCATGCATCCGCTGCAGCGTGACAGGAATCATAACGTATCTGCTCTGCGGCGCCACTGCAGGCTGGGAGCGGCGGTTGCCGCCGGCTGCGCACTGCCAATGTACTTTGTCGAGAGTCGTGACAAGAAGACTCCAGAGCCTGTCGTTGGTCCTTGATTCCCTGTACCGGCGACATGGCGAGTAGGTTACTGCTTCATCGCACAAAAATTTCACTTTGAAGCATGTTTTGTCTCATTGTACCCTGTAAAAGGAGCCACCAAACTGACCTGGCTATTTACAGCACGTATGAGATTTATAGCATCAGATTAATAGATGGTATGCCCCAAAGTTTGTGGACCATATATTTCAAAACACATGCATTGACATATATGAAATGTCTCAAATAAGTTGATGCGCTAATCGACAATTTATTCTTATTTGAAAGTTTGGCAATTTTTTTAGACCAACTAGGACGAAATAACCTACATGTATGACTCAAAGCTCCCTTGATGGTTTGTAAAGATAATATCTCGGTTTTGGTGACGTATGATATGGGTACCAAGCGGCACCCTGTAGCATCTTTTCTAGAGAGGTCTTAGAGTGCTAATATTAGTACAATCAAGGAGATTAACGCATTCTCATGTCACAAGTAAATCAGCAATTAATAGGCCGCCAATCCACTTAGCAAGAACCAGGCAAGTTCATCAGCAATTAAATCGAAATCCATCTCACCCACCTCTCCCTCCCTCCACGCTTCCCACCATTTAAAACCCCGCTTAGCTACCACCAGCAGCAGCAGCATCACCAGAGAAATGGCGATACCACTCACACTAACCACGCAGCTCCTAGCTCTGCCTCAGCAATGGCAGCTCCTACTAGTCCTCCTCCTCCCACTTGTCTCCTTGCTGCTGATAGCAAGAAGCAGATACGGCTTGAACGAGAAAGGGCTCGAGCTCCGCCGGGCCCCGAGCGGGTGCCGGTCCTGGGCAGCCTGCACCAGATTGGCCGGCAGCCGCACCGGAGCCTGCGGGCGCTGGCGCTGCGGCACGGGCCGTTGATGCTGCTGCGGCTCGGCACGGCGCCGACGGTGGTGGTGTCGTCGGCGGAGGCGGCGCGGGAGGTGATGAGGGCGCGCGACGCCGACTGCTGCAGCCGGCCCGCGTCGCCGGGGCCGAGGCGGCTGTCGTACGACCTCAAGAACGTCGCCTTCGCGCCCTACGGCGACTACTGGCGCGAGATGCGCAAGCTCCTCGTCGTCGAGCTCATCAGCACGCGCCGCGTCAAGGCTGCATGGAACGCGCGCCAGGAACAGGTACGTACGCGACGCCGACGCGACCTAGAAGACGCGCGCATTTGTGGCATCGCTTACTTGCCAAGGAATTCATGATCAGGTGGAGAAACTGATCGGCAACCTGACACGATCGGGGCCGAAGCCGGTGGCGCTGAACGACCACATCTTCGGCCTGGCCGACGGCATCATCGGCACGGTGGCGTTCGGGAACGTCTACGGCACCGACAAGTTCGCGCACAAGAAGCACTTCCAGCACGTGCTCGACGAGGCCATGGACATGATGGCCAGCTTCTCCGCCGAGGACTTCTTCCCCAACGCCGCAGGCCGTCTCGTCGACCACCTCACCGGCCTCATCGCCCGCCGCGAGCGGATCTTCACAGAGCTCGACGTCTTCTTCGACATGGTCATCGAGCACCACCTGGACGCTGCGCGCGCGAAGCCCGAGAACGGCGGCGACCTCGTCGACGCGCTCATCGGCCGGTGGAAGGAGCACAGTGGCACCCTGCGCCTCACCAGGGACCACGTCAAGGGAATCCTCTTGGTACGTTTCGCACAGCCCAGTACAAACGAAAAAAAATTAGTGATCGATCTGATCAACAGATGTCGCGTCGCCGTGACGTTGCTGCTCTGCTGCTCGTAGCAGGGCTTCATCCAATCCCAAGTCATCGTTCGTACACACGAGTTGTTACGAGCGGCAGTGGTGGGGCCGGCCAGCACTAGCTGGATCAACCCGCTCAGAAACCTATCTAATCTACGTTATACACATCAGACAATACAATGGAGCAACCACATTAATTCTAAAATCCTAGAAATGCTCACGTTAATCGAAAAATAGTATAAATTCTCACATTAATTGAAAATATTAGAAATTTCCACGTTAATTGAAGAAAAAAAAGGATCTACATCGTTGATTATGGTGAATTGGATTGTAATGGTTTAGATCTAATAAGATTTGAGATGAAAAATATATACATCATTGATTATTGTGAGACAAGATTATAACGGCTTAAATTAAAATTAATAAAGAGTTCATATCTACTACAATTATAAAATAAATCAATAGAAATTTGGAATAAAAGATCATAAAAATAAGAGTTCGATCATCTCTACTAATAAAAAGTTTGTTGTGGTAGTGGTGGTGGTGTTATCAACTTTCGATCTAGACCCTCCAATCTATCCAACGGCTTAGATCAAGCAAGCCATTAATTAGATCCCTAAATTAGTGGAAACATAATTAGCATATCCATAATTACTTGATCCCTAAATTAGTGGAGACGTTAATTAGCATGTCATTAATTATTAGATCCCTAAATTAGTGGAGACATTAATTATAGGTAGCACATGATTGCAATTTCCATTTGCACAAACCGTCTCTTTCCTCAAACGCCCAAATCTGGTGTGGTGGTCTTAATTTAGAGACGACTTAAACGTCAATGACCTCTATGGCATATTTAGCAGAGCTCTAAGGGTGGCTCCCCTCGGGACATACTTTCTATTTATTTAGACTTGCTCTTCTTATTTCAGTACATTGTATTCTTGAAAGTTTTCAATCAACCTATCAAAATTTATCATACTTATCTAGCTTTCTTATTTTAATATATTGTATTTTAGAAAACTTTCTATCAGATTAATATATACCAATTAAAGGATCCTAAAAAACTATGCATTTGAGCGTTGAAACAGAGTTTGAGAATGCAAAAATAAGACGTAATCAAGTGAAAAAGGTTAAAAGCGGAGGTAAAGTGTGGGCTAAACAAATCAAATATGACACAATAGATAGTAACATGATATTTATTTGTAGCAAAGCACGTGCGTTTAGCTATACCTTATAAATTACACCAAAGTCCCTGATTAAAAATAAAATTGCACGTACATCCATGCAGTGTCTATCCGCACCGCTATGTAAGCTAAATCCCATTCTCAACACGCCAGTGATGAAGATGAAAAATACGAGGATACGATGCTCCGTCAAGCCCCTCTCCGGCCAAACAAGATGGCGGGATAATTTCATATGTTGGGACGTCTTGCCTCATAAATCATTCTTTATAATTTCATATATTGCTTCGATTTATATGTTCCTTTCTTCCCTTTGTAGTTCCGTTGCAACGTACGGGCATTATACTAGTGTCATACTAAAAGAATAAGTTTATATCATCTACGATAGGAAATTACATATATCCATAATAAAATACTACTATATATAAAGAAGGATAAGAGGAGTTACCATGTTAATCCTAAAATACTAGAAATTCCCACGTTAATAAAAAAATACAATACTATATAAAGAACGATAAAGAGGAGCCACCAGGTAAAATACTAGAAATTCCCACATAATAAAAAAATACTACAAATTCCCACATTAACCAAAGAAAAAATCTTCACCGTTGATTATGGTGGATCGGATTATAAAAGTGTAGATCTAATAAGATTTGAGATAAAAAAAGAAATAATTGCACCATTGATTGCAGTAAGACCAAGTTAGAAATGATCATATTAAAAGAAAGAATCCATGTCGTATATAATAAAATAAAATAAAATAAAATAGAAACTTGGAATAAAAATAATATAAATGTGACTCCGTATCAGATGTAAAACACTACAAAAAAAAACAAATCTAGCCGTGCAAATACGCGGGACACGTTGCTCGTTAGGTTAATATTAGCTGTGCATTACAAGGCATTATAACTATAAAGAAAAAAAAACATTCATAGACTCTTTTGTCAGCCGTATATGTTGCAAAAACATTCATAGACTCCTTCGTGTACATTGTGGATGCGGCAGCCACTCCTTTTTTACTTTTTTGATCACTTTTTGGTATATTAGAGGTAAGATTATTTTACACCATTGGTTAAACACACATGGTTTAGACGTACTCATCATTTACTCATTGCTTGTGACCATCTTCTTTCTAGCTTGACAATTAACTAAGAGATTCAAACTCAAAATGTGTCATTCTTATACAAACCATATGCTGTGACATTTTATAGTCATTTCTTTTAGTTTTTCGGAGTTTCTCAAAAATATATTTATTAATCTTTTAGTTTTTATAAATCTCTTTCCGAAGGCCATCAATTTTTTTAACTAAAAAGCTAATTGAACTAAAACGATCAATCAAAAGGGGCTCGTGAGTGGTGAATCAGGCCAAGATGGAATGGAGCAGGTACCAGATGCATGGCACTGGCACAGATTTCACATTACACACGTACTAGCAGATGAGAGAGAGGAAAAGACCAAAAGCAAACCGACCGCTCTAATCACCCTGAGCCTACCCCAACCCCTGCTATAAAAGGCGCCTCCCCTACCACTCCTCGGCCTCGGGCAGCGCTCACCATTCCCCTCTCTTTTGGGCAGGGCTCATCAGCCCGTGCCGCCCTCGATCCGCTGCAACTCATTGCAGCCGCCTCGTCCCGACGGCCGACGCCCAGAGCGCTAGCGCCATGCCTGCTCTCCACTTCCTGCTCGTGGAGCCCGTGGCGGAGTTCGGGGCCGCGCGGCTCGCCGTCGGCAGGCTCGGGGCTCGGCTACCTGCGGGAGTCCACGCCGTCGCGGCCGTCGCCGTGCCCACGGCGGAGTTCGGGGCGGCGCGGCTCGTGATGGCCCCCGTCGGTAGGCTCCCTGCGGGAGTCCATGCCGTCGCGGCCGTCGCCGTGCCCACGGGCACGGGCGCCGACCGTGCCTCCAGCAGCGTCTTCGTCGGAGGGAGAGGCGCGCTCCTCCGCTCCACTGCTGGCGCTCTCTCTGGTGCGGGCCGCCGCGGCGTGGTGGCGACCAGATCGGCGCCCAGCGACGACAGCGAGGGCGCCGCCGAGCTCACGGACGACGAACTGCTGCTGCGCTCGTCCACGCGCGTCGCCGAGTGGGTCTACCTCGCCCAGCTCAAGACCACGTTCGAGGTGGCCATGGATACGGTGAGTGAGTGCATGCCTCGATCGCCTTGCCTTCCCCCTCGTCATCTCCTTCCTCTTCCTTAATCTATTTTGCTTCATGGCGCGCGGATGCATGTGTTGATCTGCTTCTGCTGCAGGGTGTTCTCCAGTCGGGCCGGGACCTGAGGCGTGTCAGGGAGGCCATCGGAGAGGTTGATCTCACCGCGCCCGTACATCCATGGAGCGGCGAGCTGTGCCTGGATCGCGTGCGCGCCGTCGTTGGAAGCGGCACGCTGAACAAGCTGCGGTCGGCGACTACCCCTGAAGACAAGGCGTTCGGGTGGAGCGCCATGGCTGCGCAGAGCGTCATCGAGTATATCCAGATCCTCATGGTATGCCTCCTCCACGTATGATCGAATCCCGATCGATCCATCGACTCTCTGTGTCTTCGTGTTTTCGTTGCGCGTCCGCACGCTTCCTAATCCCGAATCCCCGATGATCGATCGATCTCTGCGCGTCTGTTTGTTAAGTTTTGGTTGCGCATCCGCACTAGCAGAGGCGGAGCTCACTGTGTGTGGCAGCAGCTGCCGTACCTAGGCTCGAGGTCATGCGCCATCAGGCTCACCGCTATGCATGTACTGTTGCCCCTTCGCCTGCTGCGATTAGCTCAAGACCGAGCTTTATGCAGTTGATGATAAAGCTAGCTAGCTGATGTTCGAACGAAGCAAGAGCCATTTAGCTTGTCTCAGATGCCGTAATTAGCACTTTAGATGTACATCTTTTGTTTTTTTACATGTGTCTATACTTTGTCTGGTATTATGGCGCATGTTCATTTGAGCTCAACTTTGGCTTAAAACTTACTCCCTTTGTTATGAAATAGTAATCGTTTTGTACATTGACACGGTAACTTTTGACCACTAAAACTATTATAATTTATTTATAACATGCATTGAATTTATACTTTTAAGAAAGTTTTTTAGATGAATCCATCTATACGAGTTTTATGCATCAAATCTAAATGGTTAAAAAGTTTTAATGGATAAAATTTTAAAACACTGACTTAAAACATGTCTAAAACAACTACTATCTCAGGATGGATAAAGTATTATATACCTACCATAACATTTTGGCTTCTTTATTCCAGTATTTTTTTTAGTTTCGAAGACACCTCTAAAAGATTCTAAAATGATATAAACGAGGCAAACTAGCTTTTAAGAATCAAATTGAAAACTTCTCAAAGTTCAACTTAAAATTTAGCTCAGCTTCTACAAACGGCGCTATATTTTATTTCATTTAGCGACAAATGCTCTTATTAGTACATGAGCTTCGCCATACCATGATTTTAATTCGTCCTCCTCCATTTATAGTTTTGTTTTAGAGAAATTTTTTGAAAATGAGCATGGTTGAAAATGTAAGAGCCATGGAATGCGTGTGCCTTATCACAACCCATTTACTACTGCTCTGCCTATATTATCACAACCCATTTACTACTGTCTTCTTTTCTTCTTTTCTTTTTCCTTATTAGGTAATAATCTTGCATGCTCGGGTCATGAAGGGTCCGCTATCTGGAGTTCCTAACTTGCCCATCCAATCCGCCTGCCTCATGTTCATGAAAATGGTATGCATTTGTCAATCGCGTAAGACTAGCTGTCGTAACAAAAGAGTAACTTTGACGAGGTGTTTTTTGATTCTTACCAGCTTCTAGAGGTGCTGTGCGAGTTTACCACCATAATGGAGTCCACAAAGTTCCAGAGGTATATATGCTGACAGTCCGGCCGGTGTCATATATACAAATTAATTATTGTGTGGTTTACTCTAAAACAAAAGCTACTTGCTACTGTTGTGCTACTTCAGGCCTCAGGACACCATACGGTACCGCATGTTGGAGGCGCACTCCCTGGCATTGGAGCATGCCATGTCTATTGCACTAGACATATATGAGGAGGTGTGCATGGATGTTCCAGGAGAAGAGTGGATAGGCCTATGGCAGGGGGTCAGGGAGAGGCGTCTTACACTACGTGAGCTTGACATTGGGCTGTCTGACTACATGTTGTCTATTGGGCTGACAGACACCGAGAGGGTGGTAGACTTCTTACTGAAGACAGCTGTAGAGGTGATGAAGTCTATTAGGATGACAGACACTGAGAGAGTGGTGGACTTCCTGCTAAGGACAATTGCAAAGTAGAGGTGAGGGAGAGACCGTTGGAGAGAGGGTGGACTTCCTAATGAGGACAGCTATAGAGGTGAGGAAGAGACTCAGTTAGATTCCTTTGGTTTTGCATTGCATGCTGTGATCGATGCTTAGCTGTTACACGAATGAATGCATTGCAAAAATTTTTTTTAGCGCTGATAGGCAATAGGAGTAACCCTCCTGCGAGAACTGCGTGCAGTGAACACATCTCCAACCCAATGCAACGACTAACTAGCAGCCCAATAGTGTGCGCTTAAACTTAATCATTACACATTAGTATTCAGGTTTGTGAACTGTGATGCTACTGATTAGTTATGGTGGCGGATCCAGGATTTTAACATTGGGGTGCCTCATTAAATTGAGTTATCGCCACTGACGGGGGCCTAGGGTGACGTTCGGATAGTCACGCTAAAAACGCAAAAACAAAACAGCCTCTCCCGAGCAAGGGTCTACTTCAAGGAGTCCTCGCCGGGGCTCGGGCACGCCAGTCTGCTCGGACCTGGTCCGAGCAGCTCCTTCCCGACCAAGGAAGGATCTGCCTCTCCCGAGCAAGGGTCTACTTCAAGGAGTCCCCGGGGCTCGGGCACGCCAGTCTGCTCGGACCGGGTCCGAGCAGCTCCTTCCCGACCAAGGAAGGATCTGACCCTCTCCCGAGCAAGGGTCTACTTCAAGGAGTCCTCGCCGGGGCTCGGGCACGCCAATTCTGCTCGGACCGGGTCCGAGCAGCTCCTTCCCGACTAAGGAAGGATTCTCCCCATTGCATTAAATGCTCGACACGTCCGAGACAAAGCCGCAGGGATCGCGCCACCAACCCACGTCTTGTAACATCGCTCCCACACCGCTTCCCGTAAGACGAAGAACGACGACGATGACGCAAGAGGAAGACATGCTTCGACCACCGGACAAAGGAGGGACAACCATCATACCGCTAGGTAATAGGATTTCACCGCTAGAAAAACCGATGACGCCCATGTATAAATAGACTACGTCGCCGCACATCTAGAGGGGCGACTACCGTAAAATACACACGCGACATCGTGGGAGCTCCGGCCCGCACCATTCTCGGGCCAAAGCTCATCCCTCGCCACAAGAAACTCATCCCTTTGTAACCTCTTCGATCCTCATATAGATACCATCGACGAGGGTCATTACCTCCACTCGAGGGGCCGAACCAGCCCAAAAATCATGCGCGTGCCTTCTATCGATAGCCACTCGATCGAAGTTCGTCTTCTTGAAAGCCCCGACGCCATGAAAGAGGCCGTTGATCCTCGCTCTCAACAAGTAAGCTCGGTACCGGGGCCCCAGACTTAATCGCCGACAAATGGCGCCGTCCGTGGGGACAGAGATCACTTCGTGAGCGAAGGTCCTTGAAGAATGGCGAACTCTCAGACAACCAAGATATTCGCCGACGACCTCGACGACTTGGACGAATATTGGTCCGACATCGAGGTCGCCGGATTGTCGATCCGGAAGGACACACCATGGCGAGTCCTCTCCCCATGGATGTCTCGCCGCCGGTGGATGAGCTGGGTTCGAGTTCGTTTCGAACCTCTCCGGCCCGAGAGTTACCGAACAGAGACACCACCATATGTGAAGGTGTCGATTCGCACGAAGGGTCGATATCCGGACATCCGCACGACTCCGACCACGAGGCGCTCTCTCGGGATACGGTCATGACACCTCATGCCCAAGATTTCGCGGGAAGCCCACATGGCGGACATCGGCGACGTCCTCGCTCCCGCGCCTCGGGAGGACGAGTCGCGTCGCCGCTTGACGCCGCATGAATCGGTGGCCGACTCGTCGGCCGAGCCCGCAACCCATCGTCGTCGTTCTTCGCCTTACGGGAAACGGTGTGGGAGCGATGTTACAAGACGTGGGTTGGTGGCGCGAGCCCCGCGGCTGTCTCGGCGTGTCGAGCATTTAATGCGGCGGGGGAGAATCCTTCCTTGGTCGGAGGAGCTGCTCGGACCGGTCGGCGAGCATCTGATTGGCGTGCCCGAGTCCGGCAGGACTCCTTGAAGTAGACCCTTGCTCGGGAGAGGGCTGTTTTGTTTTTATTTTTAGCGTGACTATCCGAACGCCACCCTAGGCCCCGCCATCTAGCCCCGAAGCTGAGTGGTGGACCGCCGGTCCTCCTCGAGGCTCTTTTAAACCGCATCGAGCCTTTTCGGTTCCAGACGTTTCGACGACGCCCGATTAGCCGAAAGAGGCTAGTCGGGCAGACTTCGGTTGGTGAGCTCAAGGTTACCCGAGCAAAGGCTACCCGAGCGAATCTTAGGGTCGGCCGATCAAGGGTCGCCCGAAAGGTAAGCCCAAACGTTGGGTCTTCCAACGGTTACTTGTGAGTGGGTCGACGGTTTTCAATGACGCGTGGGTGGCGTCGTCGTCGCTTAGCCCTTGGGGAGAAGGTCGTACTCGAAAGCGACCCTCTGCTTTCGTCTGTGTGCAGAACGTTGTCGCAAGATCTTCCGAGCTTGAGGTGGTGGTTGTCTCACCCCGACCATGGGGGTCTCCCGGCGAGGGCGCCGAGTCGACATGGCTTTGGTTGTCCGTGCCCAGTATGGGGTTAGAAGTGGTGGGGACGCCGACCCCGGGCGTGGACGATGCTCGGCCGGTCCTGCCGAGGCAGAAGAGGTCGGAGTAGTTCGAACTCCGAGCTCGGGGTCTTGCTCGCTGCTCTGGGAACATCCGTGTCGGCCCTCGCCCGGCCGAGGGTGCTGCTCGAGGCCACCGCCATGAGGTAATTTCTTCTTGTGAACTACTTTTTGTCTGTAATCTTCTTTGTTGGCTTCTTCGCTTGCGCTTGTCTGCCGAGGTGGATGATCGGGTCATGCGAGCATAGAAGCTCGGTGCGTGCCAAGGTGAAGGTGGTGCGCCCGAACTAGGGAGGCCCAAACGGAGCTCGCCTGGGTCCGGAATCGAACTTGAGCACGCTTTGGGGTATGCTCGGGAGTGGAGAGGAGCTCCTGTCCTGGGAGGAGCTCGAGCGGTCCGCAAAGAGCTTGAGGAGGAGCGGCAAGCAGCCTGAAGTGAGACCGAAGGTGGCGGCTTTGCTAGGAGATCCGCCGGGCGTGAAGCCCAGATCGGGTTCTCCACCAAGTCGCCTTTGAAGACGGGAGGCGAGCTTCAATCTTTGAAGGGTAGATCCGAGGAATAGTGTACGTGGTGTTACACGTGTTTGTAATACATTTGATTTTAAATACAAGATGTTCTTTTGTTCACGTCTATGAAATGTTTATGCTACTATTTGTCGCTATATACCTACCCTATAAGCCTACGCCGAGCAGCAGGATCCGCACCAAGTAGCCGGGCAATGAGGGAGCGCGAATAGGCGATGTTCACTCGTGTGGCCGAGTCCTTGCCCCGGTTGCGAGCAAGAGACCGGCACACGGCGGCCGCATCCGAAGATGCGCGAATAGGTAATGTTCAGCCCCTCGTGGCCGGGTCCTTGCCCCGGTTGCGAAAGCAAGAGACCGGCACACGGCGAAGCCGGCAGGCCGAGGATGGGCGATGTCCGGCCCCCTCGTGGCCGAAGTCCTCGCCAGTTGCGAGCAAGAGACCGGCACACGGCGGCCGCATCCGAAGATGCGCGAAATAGGCGATGTCCAGCCCCTTGTGTGGCGGGTCCTTGCCCTCGGTTGCGAGCAAGAGACCGGGCACACGGCGGCCGCATCCGAAGATGCGCCAAATAGGCGATGTTCGGCCCCTCGTGTGGCCGGGTCCTTGCCTCGTTGCGAGCAAGAGACCGGGCACACAATGGCAGCCGGCGGCCGAGGATGGGCGATGTCGGCCCCTCGTGTGGCGGGTCTTGCCCTCGGTTGCGAGCAAGAGACGGCACACGGCGCAGCCGGCGGCCGAGGATGGGCGATGTCCGCCCCTCGTGTGGCGCGCCCCGCCTCGGGTTGCGAGCAAGAGACCGGGCACACGCAAGCCGCGGCCGAGGATGGCGATGTCCGGCCCCTCGTGTGGCCGGGTCCTGCCCCGTTGCGAGCAAGAGACCGGCACACGGCGCAGCCGGCGGCCGAGGATGGGCGATGTCCGGCCCCTCGTGTGGCCGAAGTCCTCGCCTCGTTGCGAGCAAGAGACCGGGCACACGGCGGCCGCATCCGAAGATGCGCGAATAGGCGATGTCAGCCCCTCGTGTGGCCGGGTCCTTGCCCCCGGTTGCGAAAGCAAGAGACCGGGCACACGGCGGCCGCATCCGAAGATGCGCCAAATAGGCGATGTTCGGCCCCTCGTGTGGCCGGGTCCTTGCCCTCGTTGCGAGCAAGAGACCGGGCACACGGCGCAGCCGGCAACCGAGGATGGGCGATGTCCCCCTCGTGTGGCGGGTCCTGCCCTCAGTTGCAGCAAGAGACCGGCACACGGCGAAGCCGGGCGCCGAGGATGGGCGATGTCCGGCCCCTCGTGTGGCCGAAGTCCTCGCCCGTTGCGAGCAAGAGACCGGGCACACGGCGGCCGCATCCGAAGATGCGCGAATAGGCGATGTCAGCCTTGTGTGGCGGGTCCTTGCCCCGGTTGCGAGCAAGAGACCGGGCACACGGCGGCCGCATCCGAAGATGCGCCAAATAGGCGATGTCGGCCCTCGTGTGGCCGGGTCCTGCCCCGGTTGCGAGCAAGAGACCCGGCACACGGCAGCCGGCAACGAGGATGGCGATGTCCGCCCCTCGTGAGGCCGGTCCTTGCCCTCGTTGCGAGCAAGAGACCGGGCACACAATGAAGCCGGCAGCCGAGGATGGCGATGTCCGCCCCTCGTGTGGCCGAAGTCCTCGCCTCGGTTGCGAGCAAGAGACCGGGCACACGGCGGCCGCATCCAAGATGCGCGAATAGGCGATGTCAGCCCCTTGTGTGGCCGGTCCTTGCCCCTCGTTGCGAGCAAGAGACGGGCACACGGCGGCCGCATCCGAAGATGCGCCAAATAGGCGATGTCGGCCCCTCGTGTGGCGGGTCCTGCCCTCGTTGCGAGCAAGAGACCGCACACGGCGCAGCCGGGCGGCCGAGGATGGCGATGTCCGCCCCTCGTGTGGCCGGGTCCTTGCCTCGTTGCGAAAGCAAGAGACCGGGCACACGGCGGCCGCATCCGAAGATGCGCGAATAGGCGATGTTCCCCTCGTGTGGCGGGTCCTTGCCTCGTTGCGAGCAAGAGACCGGCACACGGCGGCCGCATCCAAGATGCGCCAAATAGGCGATGTCGGCCCCTCGTGTGGCCGGGTCCTTGCCCTCGTTGCGAGCAAGAGACCGGCACACGGCGGCCGCATCCGAAGATGCGAAATAGGCGATGTTCAGCCCCTCGTGTGGCGGGTCCTTGCCCTCGTTGCGAAAGCAAGAGACCGGGCACACGGCGGCCGCATCCGAAGATGCGCCAAATAGGCGATGTCGGCCCTCGTGTGGCGGGTCCTTGCCCCCGTTGCGAAAGCAAGAGACCGGCACACGGCGCAGCCGGGCGGCCGAGGATGGCGATGTCCGGCCCCCTGGTGGCCGGGTCCTTGCCCTCGTTGCGAGCAAGAGACCGGGCACACGGGCAGCCGGCAACCGAGATGGGCGATGTCCGCCCCCTCGTGGTGGAAGTCCTCGCCTCGTTGCGAGCAAGAGACCGGGCACACGGCGGCCGCATCCGAAGATGCGCCAAATAGGCGATGTCAGCCCTTGTGTGGCCGGTCCTTGCCCCTCGTTGCGAGCAAGAGACCGGCACACGGCGGCCGGCATCCGAAGATGCGCCAAATAGGCGATGTCGGCCCCTCGTGTGGCGGGTCCTTGCCCCAGTTGCGAGCAAGAGACCGGCACACGGGCAGCCGGCAATGAGGATGGGCGATGTCCGGCCCCCTCGTGTGGCCGGTCCTTGCCCCTGGTTGCGAGCAAGAGACCGGGCACACGGCGGCCGCATCCGAAGATGCGCGAATAGGCGATGTCGGCCCCTCGTGTGGCCGGGTCCTTGCCCTCGTTGCGAGCAAGAGACCGGGCACACAAAGTGGCCGCATCCGAAGATGCGCCAAATAGGCGATGTTCAGCCCTCGTGTGGCGGGTCCTGCCCCGGTTGCGAAGAGCAAGAGACCGCACACGGCAGCCGGCAAGGAGGATGGCGATGTCCGCCCCTCGTGTGGCGGGTCCTGCCTCGTTGCGAGCAAGAGACCGGCACACGGCGAAGCGGGCAGCCGAGGATGGCGATGTCCGCCTCGTCGTGCCGAAGTCCCTCGCCAGTTGCGAGCAAGAGACCGGCACACGGTGGCCGCATCCGAAGATGCGCGAATAGGCGATGTTCAGCCCCTCGTGTGGCGGGTCCTTGCCCCCGGTTGCGAGCAAGAGACCGCACACGGCGGCCGCATCCGAAGATGCGCCAATAGGCGATGTTCAGCCCTCGTGTGGCCGGGTCCTTGCCCTCGGTTGCGAGCAAGAGACCGGCACACGGCGAAGCCGGCAGCCGAGGATGGCGATGTCCGCCCCCTCGTGTGGCCGGTCCTTGCCCCTGGTTGCGAGCAAGAGACCGGGCACACGGCGAAGCCGGCGGCCGAGGATGGGCGATGTCCGCCCCTCGTGTGGCGAAGTCCTCGCCTGGTTGCGAAAGCAAGAGACCGGGCACACGGCGGCCGCATCCGAAGATGCGCGAATAGGCGATGTCGGCCCCTTGTGTGGCGGGTCCTTGCCCCCAGTTGCGAAAGCAAGAGACCGCACACGGCGGCCGCATCCGAAGATGCGCCAAATAGGCGATGTTCGGCCCCTCGTGTGGCGGGTCCTGCCCCTGGTTGCGAGCAAGAGACCGCACACGCAAGCAGCCGGCGGCCGAGGATGGCGATGTCCGGCCCTCTCGTGGCCGGGTCCTTGCCCCCAGTTGCGAGCAAGAGACCGGCACACGGCGAAGCCGGCAATGAGGATGGCGATGTCCGCCCTCGTGTGGCCGAGTCCTCGCCTCGTTGCGAAAGTAAGAGACCGGCACACGGCGGCCGCATCCGAAGATGTGAAATAGGCGATGTCAGCCCTTGTGTGGCGGGTCCTTGCCCTCGGTTGCGAAAGCAAGAGACCGGGCACACGGCGGCCGCATCCGAAGATGCGCCAAATAGGCGATGTTCGGCCCCTCGTGTGGCGGGTCCTTGCCCCAGTTGCGAGCAAGAGACCGCACACGAAATAGCCGGCGGCCGAGGATGGGCGATGTCGGCCCCTCGTGTGGCCGGGTCCTTGCCCCGTTTGCGAGCAAGAGACCGGGCACACGGCGGCCGCATCCGAAGATGCGCGAATAGGCGATGTTCCCCCGTGTGGCTGTGTCCTTGCCCCCGTTGCGAGCAAGAGAGAGACACACACAAGTAGCCGCGAGTTCAAGTTACTATACTCGAGTTCAATTTGGGTTTGGGATCGGTCTGCGAGGTACCGCCGAGAACTTGTCGGGCGATGTGCTATCGGCTTATCCGAGCAATGGAATTGTGGGAGTGCATTCTCAGATCCGTCGGCGCTTTAGAAATCGGTTTAGAGAACAAGAACTCGTGCTTGGGCAGATGAAAAAAAGGTCGAAAACCTCGGAAGGAAAAGAACTTTGGTTATTATTCCTTTTATTTAACATGCTCGGGATTTCGAGAAGAAGTCGCTCAAGATCCGAGAGTTAAATAAGGAGGATGGGCCGAAAGGAAGGGGAAGGTTAGGCGTGGAACTGCGTGAGCCGGGCGATATTCCACGAAGTTGCCGAGAATTCGTCCGTCGGGAAGGCGAGGCGACAGCCCCGGGCGTGAAGACGAGACGACCGTGAAAGGACCCTCCCACCTGGGGTTTGCTTGTTGGCGTGTGATAGGTCTGGACCCGTCGCAGAACCAAGTCGCCGCTTTGCAGAGCCCTTGGCCGGACGCACCGGGCGGCGTGCTGCAAGCAGAGCCCGGAGGTAGGTGGCGATCGGACGAGGGCTTGCTCGCGCTTTTCCTCGGACAGTCGAGGTCGAGTAACCTGCCTTGGTGGTCATCGGCGGCCTCCGTGAGGTCCACGCGAGGTGACCTTAAGGTTATCTCGGTCGGAAGCATGGCCTCGGTGCCGTGATACGAGGCGAAGGGTGTTTTGCCCGTCGCTCTGCTGGGAGTGGTGCGGACAGCCCACAAGACGGAAGGGAGCTCGTCGACCCAGCCTGTCAGAGCTTAGAAAGCCGATCGAAGACCCGCCTCTTGATTCCTTGGAGGATCTGCTGGTTGGCTCGCTCGGCGGACCCGTTGCTCTGGGGTGAGCCACAGAGGCGGCAAATTTCGTGCCAACGCCCTCGCAATATTCTTGGAGCAGCTTCACTTTGGTGAACCGAAGTTCCATTATCCGTGATCGGTCGGGGAACGCCAAACCGTGTGACCACGTTATTGCGAAAAATTTTTTGGCCGCCTGGTCAGAATGCCGAGACCGGTTCGCCTCTATCCATTTGGTGAACGTGTCAATGGCGGCGAAGAGGTATCGCATCCCTTCGCCTTTGGGGAATGGTCCTAGTATGTCTAGCCCCTGTAGAGAATGGCCGGTGAGGGAATAGTTTGAAGGGTGTAGGGTGGTTGGTGTACTGCCGGGCATGGAATTGGCACGGCATGTGGTGACGATCTTCCGAAGGCCACCAACGCCAGGCCAATAGTAGCCCATCTCAAGGCTTTGCCGACGAGCTGCTCTGAGGAGGAGTGAGCTCCACAGCACCTCGTGCAAGTCCTTTAGCAGAATCTCCTTCTTCCGAGGGACGACTTGGAGAGGACTCGGCGCGCCTCTTGATGACAGGCACCTTCCACTAACTCAGTATAGTGGAGCTCTCTGATAAGCCGGATTTTCGGCCTTCCTCGAGCAATGTCCGTGTGCCAAGAATTGGATGAATGGCGTCTATCAAGTGGCTCCTTGCTCGAGGACTGAGACGTCGTTTTGCGTCTCTGCCTCTTCTCCGGAGGAATGGAGGGCTTTAGCGGTGCTCAACGAGCACCTGTTGGGACCGGTTCTTGCGAGGTGCCCAACTTGGCAAGTTGGTCGGCAGGTATTTGCTCTCTGGCACGTGAAGGACTTCAAATTTCAAGTTCCTTTCCAACTTCCTCACCTCGCGAATGTAACGCGCCATTGAGTCATCGAGCACTTGAAACTCCTTGTTAACCTGGTTTACGACCAACCGCGAATCCCTTTCACGGTTAGTCGTCGGACCCCAAGCGCAGAGCATGCCCGAGCCCGCCAAGAGGCCTTCATATTCGCCGCGTTGTTCGTCAGCGCGAAGTGCAATTGTATGACATTTGGAGTTCTCCGTGAGGAGAGGTCAAGACAACTCTAACTCGAGGCCAAGGAACGCGAGCCGTCAAGAACATTGTCCAATGGGGTTCCTCGGTGTGCGGCCTTTTGTTCGGTCTGGGGATTCGCCCACTCGGCCACGAAGTCCGCCAAAGATCTAAGATTTGATCGCCGTTCGGCGATTTAACTTGAGGTCAAATTCCCGAGCTCAATTGCCCATTTGGCGCGTCGCCCGAGGCGTCGGGGTTTTGAGGATTTCTCTCGGCGGAAAGCTGGTCGGGACCGTGATTGGGTGAGCCAAGAAATAGTGGCGAAGTTTTTAGAAGCCATGAGGAGGAGTACTGAAGTTTCGACCTCGGGTAACGCCCCTAGGTCCATGAAGTACCTCGCCACGTAGTAAATAGGCGCTGATTTCTCTCGGCTCGCCACGCAGCACGGGCCATCGCTTGGGGAGGCCGCCAAGTAGAGCAACAAAGGCTCCCTGCCCCTCGGGGTGATTAGGACAGGCGGGCTCGATAGATATTCTTTGAGCTTTTTAAAGGCGTCGTCGGCCTCCTTGGTCCGAGACGAAACCGTCGTGCTTGCAAGGCTTTGAAGAAAGGAAGTCCGCGCCACCTAGTCGGGAGATGAAGCGGCTAAGTGCCGCCATCCCACCAATGAGCGATCGGACTTCCTTTACATTCGAAGAGCTCGCATCCTTTCGACGGCTTCGATCTTTTCCGGTTGGCACCGATACGGCCGACCCGATGACGATCCGAGCACCATGCCCGTGTGTACATCGAAGACACATTTCTCCGGATTCAGCTTTATCCGATGTTTTCTTAAATTACGAAGGTTTCTTCGAGGTCTCTTGATGTGGGCCTCGGCTAAAGCACTCTTGACGACTATGTCGCCTACATAGACTTCTAGGTTCGGCCGATCTGGTCGGGAAGGTCTTCTGATCAAACGCTGGAAAGTGGCCCCGCGTTTTCAGACCGAAAGACATGGTCGTAGCGTAGGTGCGAAGGGGTGATGAAGGCGTTTTTCTTCATCCTCCCGCGACAGTCGACTGATGGTACCCGGAGTATGCGCCCAAGAAGCTCATCACCGTGCTTCCGCCGTTGCATCGACTAACCGATCTATCGCGGGAAGGGTAAGTTGTCCTTGGACATGAGCCGTTGATGTTGGTGTGATCGACGACATCCGCCACTTTCCGTTCTTCTTCCCGACCACGATCGATTCGCCAACCGCCGGAGTGCTCGACTTCTCGAACAAGCCGGCCTTCAACAAATTTTGTCCACCGCTTTGATGACATCGACCTTCCATTGCGGAATCTCCTCGGCGCTTGGCGACTTGGTTTTTATCGGTGAACCGCCACCAGTGCTCGATCACCTCCTTTGGGACCCGGGCATGTCGGACGGCTCCCATGCGAAGACGCCGGCGTTTGCGGAGGAAGGTGACGAGCTCGCCTTCCTATTTTGGATCCAGCGCCCCGGCGTGGACCACCTTCGACGGATCTCGCCGGAGATCGAGACGTTCGCGCCCGAGGCCGAGGACAACCTTGGGCCGAGCGGACTTGTGAGAGTTTTGCTCGGGCCCGCGTTCAGTGAGCCGGGCGACCGTGGTCGGCGCCATTTCGTCGACTCAGGCGGCCTTCGTTGTTGCCCCGACGGTGATCACCCTTTTCGCCCCGGGAGCTTGAGGCGGATATCTGGCGTGGTGCGAGCTGCCATGAACTTGGCGAGGGCCTACCGCCGAGGATGGCGTTGTAGGCCGACTCAAGTCGACTACCTCAAAGGTGACCAACTCACCGAAGTTGCTCGCCGCCGAAGGTCACGGCAGACGATCCGCCCGCGGGGTCATGGACGTTCGGGATGATGCCGTGGAAGGGCATAGCGATGTTTTGATCTTGGAACGAGGGATTTGTATCTCGCCCAAGACCCGGCGAGATCAGGTCAGAGCGCTTCCCCATCGATAAGCACCCGCGGCGACCCTTGTGTTATCGATGGTCGGGCAGAGCACGAGGGGAGTTTGGGGCCGTCATTCCCGAGGGACAGTCCTCCCGGAGAAGGAGATGGTCTCGCGGCTGCCGTGTGTGCCGGTCTCTTGCTCGCAACGAGGGCAAGGACCCGCCACACGAGGGGCTGGACATCGCCTATTTCGCATCTTCGGATGCGGCCACCGTGTGCCCGGTCTCTTGCTCGCAACTGGGGCAAGGACCCGCCACACGAGGGGCCGGACATCGCCCATCCTCTATTGCCGGCTGCGCCGTGTGCCCGATGCTGTTGCTCGCAACCAGGGCAAGGACCCGCCACACGAGGGGCCGACATCGCCTTATTTGGCGATCTTGGATGCCCGCCGCCGTGTGCCGGTCTCTTGCTCGCAACTGTGGGCAAGGACCCGGCCACACAAGGGGCCGACATCGCTTATTTCACGCATCTTCGGATGCGGCCACGCCGGTGCCCGGCCTCTTGCTCGCAACTGTAGGCGTGGACTCGGCCACACGAGGGGGCCGGACATCGCCCATCTCTCGCCGCCGGCTACTTGCCGTGCCCGGTCTCTTGCTCGCAACGAGGCAAGGACCCGCCACACGAGGGGCGGACATCGCCCATCCTCCGTGCCGGCATTGCGGTGTGCCGGTCTCTTGCTCGCAACGAGGGCAAGGACCCGCCACACGAGGGGCTGACATCGCTTATTTGGCGATCTTCGGATGCCCGCCACTTCGTGTGCCCGGTCTCTTGCTCGCAACGTGGGCAAGGACCCGCCACACAAGGGGCTGGACATCGCCTATTTCACAAGATCTTCGGATGCGGCCACCGTGTGCCCGGTCTCTTGCTCGCAACTGTAGGCGAGGACTTCGGCCACACGAGGGGCCGGACATCGCCCATCCTCGGCCGCCCGGCCACGCCGTGCCCGGCCTGTTTCGCAACTGAGGGCAAGGACCCGCCACACGAGGGGCCGACATTGCCTATTTCACAAGATCTTCGGATGCTCGCCACCGTGTGCCCGGTCTCTTGCTCGCAACTGTGGGCAAGGACTCGCCACACGAGGGCTGACATCGCCTATTTCGCGCCTCCCTTTGCCCGGCTACTTGGTGCCCGGATCCTGCACGGACGAGGCTTATAGGGTAGGTATATAGCGACAAATAGTAGCATAAACATTTCATAGACGTGAACAAAAGAACATCTTGTATTTAAAATCAAATGTATTACAAACACGTGTAACACCACGCACACTATTCCCTCGGATCTACCCTTCAAAGATTGAAGCTCCGCCCACGCCTTCAAGGCGACTTCGGTGGAGAACCCCGATCTGGGCTTCACGCCCACGGATCTCCTAGCAAAGCCGCCACCTTCCGGTCTCACTTCGGCCAAGGCCGCTCCTCCTCAAGCTCTTTGCGGACCCGCTCGAGCTCCTCACAGGACCGGAGCTCCTCCGCACTCGAGCATACCCCAAAGCGTGCTCAAGTTCGTTCCGACCCAGCGAGCTCCGTTTGGGCCTCCCTAGTTCGAGCGCACCACCTTCACCTTGGCTCGCACCGAGCTTCTATGCTCATGACCCGATCATCCACCTCAGCAGATAACCGCAAACGAAGAAGCCAACAAAGAAGATTACGACAAAAAGTAGTTCACAAGAAGAAATTACCTCATGGCGGTGACGCCGAACAAAGACCTCGGCCGGGCCGAGGGCCGACACGGATGTTCCCCGAGCTTGACGAGCCAAGACTCGAGCTCGGAGTTCGAACTACTCCGACCTCTTCTGCCTCGACAGACCGCCCGAGCATCGCCCACGCCGGGGTCGGCGCCCCCACCACTTCTAACCCCATACTGGGCACGGACAACCAAAGCCATGTCGACTCGACGCCCTCGCCGGGAGACCCTATGGTCGGGCCGAGAGGCCCACCACCTCAAGCTCGGAAGATGCGCGACAACGTTCTGCGCCAGACGAGCAGAGGGCTGCTCGGTACGACCTTCTCCCCCAAGGGCTAATCGACGACGACGCCACCCACGCCGTCATTGAAAACCGCCGACCCACTCACAAGTAACCGTTGAAGACCCAACGTTTGGGCTTACTTTTCGGCGACCCTTGATCGGCCGACTTAAGATTCGCTCGGGTAGCCTTTGCTCAGTAACCTTGAGCTCACCAACCCGAAGTCCCGCCCGACTAGCCCTCGCCGGCTAATCGGGCGATGCGTCGAACGTCTCGAACCGAAAAGGCTCTATGACGGTTTAAAAGAGCCTCGAGGAGGACCGCCGGTCCACCACTCAGCTTCGGGGCTAGATGACGGGGCCTAGGGTGACGTTCGGATAGTCACGCTAAAAACATAAAAACAAAACAGCCCTCTCCCGAGCAAGGGTCTACTTCAAGGAGTCCTCGCCGGGACTCGGGCACGCCAGTCTGCTCGGACCGGGTCCGAGCAGCCCTTCCCGACCAAGGAAGGATACTGACCCTCTCGAGCAAGGGTCTACTTCAAGGAGTCCTCGCCGGGGCTCGGGCACGCCAGTCTGCTCGGACCGGGTCCGAGCAGCTCCTTCCCACCAAGGAAGGATCTGACCCTCTCCCGAGCAAGGGTCTACTTCAAGGAGTCCTCGCCGGGGCTCGGGCACGCAGTCTGCTCGGACCGGTCCGAGCAGCTCCTTCCCGACTAAGGAAGGATTCTCCCCATTGCATTAAATGCTCGACACGCCCGAGACAGTCGCAGGGATCGCGCCACCAACCCACGCCTTGTAACACCGCGCCCCACACCGCTTCAGAAGACGAAGAAAACGCAGCGATGACGCAAGAGAAGACATGCTTCGACCACCGGACAAGGAGGGACAACCATCATACCGCTAGGTAATAGGATTTCACCGCTAGAAAAACCGATGACGCCCATGTATAAATAGACTACGTCGCCGCACATCTAGAGGGGCGACTACCGTAAAATACACACGCGACATCGTGGGAGCTCCACCGCACCATTCGGGCCAAAGCTCATCCCTCCGCCACAAGAAACTCATCCCCTTTGTAACCTCTTCGATCCTCATATAGATACCATCGACGAGGGTCATTACCTCCACTCGAGGGGTCCGAACCAAATTTAAAAATCATCGTGCCTTCTATCGATAGCCACTCGATCGAAGTTCGCCTTCTTGAAAGCCCCGACGCCCACGGAAAGAGGCCGGTTGATCCTCACTCAACAAGTAAGTTTCGGTGCACCGGGGCCCCAGACTCCCAATCGCCGACAGCCACTTATAGATACATGCATTGTCGTATTTCTCTCCTTTATTACTGCATGCCATGTGCCAACTTTAGATAACAATTTTATTAAAAAAAAATTGGTAATTTTATTGCTAAATGTTCACAAATAATTTCACAGCAAGAAAGGGAAGAAAGGGAAAAGGAGAAGAAAATCGCACAGCAAGAAAAAAAACAATGGTACGGAAAGGATGGCTGCACACGGGAATCGAACATCCGATCTAAGGATAAAAACACATCAAACCAAAGCGACTGCGCTACGGCTGCAGACGTTTTACTAGGAGTGAAAGAAATTAGATAGTTTATTTTGATTTTTGAGGACATCCGATCCTGAACTCTGCAATTCACCCTGCTTCTACGACTACGACGAAAAAGTCTGCAGCCAAGTCTGCTGCCGCCTGCCGATTTCTCTCTTGCCACCATGGACAAGGAGCCAACACATCCTGGGAGTGTGGCTGATCTGGAAGCAGTGGAATGACTGCGTTTTCGACGTGACACCGTCGATGTGACACCGTCGATACAATGCCAGATGCGACCCAGGCCAGTAAGATATATATGCATTACATTAGGTCGTTTAAGCTAACGATTCATATGGCATTCTTGTAACAATAGACATATGGCATTCTTGTAACAATAGAAAGACTCTTGTCGCGCGTTCCTCTGCGTGTTCCCAGGAAAAAAAAAAGAACTGGCCAATATGCTAGCAGAATATAACTAAGACTGTCTGCAGAATATAACTAAGACTGCCTGCGGAGGAAAGAAACGCATGATATTACTGGGGAACCCAAATAAAGAATATAAAACATGCATATCAGTTTTGCAAGCATTGGGCAAAGCATCTAAAGGTTTTCACCTATACTTATGCATGGTCTAGGCTGAGCCAAGGAAAAGTCCGCTTGTTCCTAACCCTAAGAGGAGTCAATAGTTGATTCAGTTTGCACCGTTGACAACGTAAGACTTGGACCAGCAAACTACTCAAAATCAAATTAAATTTGGCAGAACTTCAACAGGTTTCCCCGGTTTGATGTTTGCCAAGCCAATCGATCAGCCTCTTCATTGCTTCATCGCTGCGAGATCTAAACTCCCGTGTTGCCATACCACCTTCATCTTCATCTTTCTTGTTCTTGCTTTGATCTTTGTCTGTAACCTGCTTTGATAGATTAAAACAAATCATTATCATTAAAAGTATAATGTATGTACATGCCAAAGTAATTCATATATTCACAAAATCTTTGTAGCCTGTTCATATATATATAGAGCCTTGTTAATATTGTAGTTGGTCACTCTTTTTCCAAGTTTCAAATTTCCTTAGGTTAAATCTAGGCCCTCTTCTATTCGCGGTTAGGCTACGGTTCAATTCGGTTGGGATGAAATTTATCTTTTTTTATACAACTCATACGAAGTATTATTTTATAGTATTTTTTGTGGGGTTCTGTGTGTCTTTTCTTAAAGATTCACAAAATATTTTTAAATTTTTTTTTAAAATTTTCTTCAGATACTTTTTAAGAGCTTTTAATTTTTACCACAACCGAACTACAACTAGACCGAACTGCGAATCAAAGTGGGCCCTAGCCTACAAAAGTCACCAATGGTAAAACAGATGTCTCCCAAGTCCCAAATAAATTTTATATTACAATACAAAACTCTACCAAAATGTTAATTGTTAATGTAAATGACTCGTACTGAATTTGCCACTGTGCCACATTCATGGCAAAGAATAATTTTAATACTATTAAACTAATTTTGTGATTGCACATTTTCTTCTCCAAGGAGACATAAAAAGCAATCTGAAAGCAAATGTTGCAGGAAAAGGCCCACCAAAACCAATCTATAGCTGCATTGCGTCGCTCTAACATATTTGTTATGTATAAAAGAATTTCAGAGTGGGAGTTGACTGCAAATGTGTCAGCTAAGATGGAAATCTCGTTGTTGTTTGGCAAGGAAAATTGGATAAAGCATGAATTATTGTGTTTCATTGACTGTTGATCAGTACATATAAATTACCACATTATAAGAAATTGCTTCATTTTCAGTTAAATACCTAAGCATGCTGTTGTACTTGTCTTGTTCCAAACCATAAGAAACTTCAAATGACAGTTCCAATAAATGTATGAATCACGCATCTGAAATGAAAACTGTACCTTAACCACACGAGTATCTGAAGACCCTGAAGTATTGATGTAACCAATGGATGGGGAACTTTGAACTTTTTCATTATTGAAGGACGCATTTTTTGCAAAATCTGTAGCTGCTTTGAGTATTTGTTGAACAATTACATAGACAGCCAAAAATCGTTGGCAAGGATCCTGCTCCAATAATAACAATCTACGTTAGCCGTGGAAGCTAATTAACAAAAATATTTTAAGAACATAAATCAGCTTATGCTGTTGTACCTGAGTTTTTCTATAACAAGCAAAGGAATTTATTCGTATGTCTGTTAGCTCATCTAGATCTGAAATATGCTTTTTTAGAAGTGAGACACTCTCCGCGACTTTATCATTCGGTGTCAAGAATTCGTAATTAGTCCAATAACTAATCTCTCGTTCAAGAGTAGCAATATCAATGGCAACGTCACCAACAATCATGTTCCCGAAATTTATAACAGCATTTTGTAATAGATGCGAACCATCATCAGACAACCTGCTATTGTTCCAGAGAAAATCAAACAATGTTAAAATAAACAAACACATTACCTGAAACAATTACAAGAATAAAACAATTTTCAAGTAACCAAAGTACTCAGATACAACTTGATATTCATTTTTTAAGGAATACGCCTAAGCATAAGGTATTGAAAAATATACTGACATAATTGCCTCTTCTAGGGTACAAAAGCATAAGCTAGATGATATATGCCTTGCTTACATAAAAATTTGAGTATTTGACCAATATTGTTTTTTATAAGCATGTGTCAGCAGTCCCCTAGATGATACATTGCTTCCATAGAAAAAATGAGCATTTGACCAATATTGTTTTAATAAGCATGTGTCACCAGTCCACCAAGAGAAATGTTTATAAATCATCAAGCAAAGTAGCTAACTAGGTGGGGATATAATTTCCAAGTTAAATAAGATTCATGGGTGGAAATCCACAAACTAAAATAAGGAGATCAAACAAAGATTTATCCAAATATTGGCCAAAGCTCAGGTAAATAAATATGAGAGATTCATTTTTCTCAGAGTGGTCCTTTGTTGATACATGCACGTCTGCATTGTAAACATATGATCTGCTATGCATATGTTTCTACATGTAAAACTTACATTTTGAGATCTAACTAATTTTGATCCTATACTATTTGTGACAAACATTAACACTAAGAAAAGCAACGAGCATGCATAGAAGATGGAGTTGGCTAAAAGCCCAAATGCACACATTCCAAGACAAGCAAGAAAGCAATATAACAACATAATGAAGATGGTTTAAGAACTACAGTTTCTTTAAAATGTGTGACATACATTACACTAAACAACGTTCCCAGAAGAAAGAACTCGAAAGCAAGAAAAGAATTAAACCTGTCTAGACCATCAGAGCTGCCCAAAGGCAATGTAATAAGTAGCATAGATTCAATCTTATTTTTGCAGCTACGAAGTCGTGAAACATCCCTTTCCAACTGTTTACATTAAACATAAGTCATCACGTCAGGGTATTTCTTGTGCATAGAAGACATCAAGATGGAATAAACTATTGTTGGCATATGCAGTACATAAGTCACAAATGTAGTAAACTTTTGAGTTCGAATATATATGGTGGGAAAATGAGCCCAGATGTTAATCCTACAGATGTGAGATTATTTGGCTTGCAGTGGTTTACGGTTTACGAAAACCTGAAAGGATGCTGCTAATTGGCACCAAAATGTATCTAATGCATCAAGGTAGTGATGGAGAGGGGGTTGAAGGCACAAACATGGATGTGCAAAGTAAAGGAAGCACGGTGTATTCATTAGTGGTACCTAAGATTTGGTATAATTGGCTACAAGCAACTTAGATTACTATTTGACTTTGCATTACTTTAAACAGTTGGCAGTATCATCAGGGGAGCACAAAAGTACATGAGTCTTCCATTCGCCCTGACTAGTAAAACAACATTTGTAGTTTCTCTAGACATGAGAAATTACCAGTTCAACTTTTGACAAGATCATTTCGCCAAGTAGAATCCAGTGAGAACGGCGCCAAAAAAGGTGAGGCAGCACAAACCCCCAATTTCTTAGTGCTAGCAAAACCAGCTCAACCTATGAAATTCATAGTGCACTGAAGTTAGATGTCGTCATGCATAAAATTAGCACTGAAAAGAACACTAATTGCAGCAATCAGAACTTTAGAAGAGAATTAAGGATACTATTATTCATGAGTTGTGTTATCAGATAGTAGCATCTTTCACTTTGTGATGACTCAATAATTCATAATGTCAACGGAACATCTCCATTGGGATATCATCTTCATATGAGTGCTGGGTTTTTAACTTGGTTTGCCAAGTCTATGACAGCCCTCCCTCTTTCGGGGAAGGGACCCCTCATCCTTTATCCAGGCTCGGGCAGGCTATGCTGATTCGAGACATGGATATAACCGCACTTGCTTCTTGGATCATGGCTGTTAGGTTGCATCGGACACTTAAGACCACCCAACTATGTTTCCAGCACTCCACATCTACACAACATTAAGCCATGGTATGGATATCCTATTTGACAAGGCCTATCAACTTTAATTATGTTTCACAATAAGAGTCAAAGGAAAGTTCAGAAGATTACTGAATTATTTATGCAGAGTGGAGCAATTATCTCATAATCTGCTATCCTACATCTGCACATATTCTTTTCAGAATAATGTAAATAACCATGAAAATTAGAAAACAAATTTCTAAAAGCCAATCCAAATTGCTTTCAGACCATAAAACAAGGTAACCTGCTATTTTCATGCCACTAGGCAATTAACACAGTAAGGCATGAAAAGTATAATTTGTTCAGCTATGCGGGAATGGAATGGAATTAACAGCAATGCAGGAAACAGAAGTTTATAGAAACAAAGTTATGAGCATAGGTAAACCTGAAACTGTTCTATTTGAGTAACAATTTTATGTATAGAGTCGTGGAACCACAATTGGAGAATTGTTAACTTTTGAACATATTGACTTATTGTTGCATTGAGCTTTCTTGCCGGTTCTCCAACTCTTTCAACAAGTGCTTCAACAATATTACTTGGTACATCTTTATTTTCTGTCCATTCAAACCTTCCTTTGGCAATATCATCTTCTATCCTTTCAAGACCATTTAGAATTTCATCTCGGTCATAAGAAGATATAAAACCCTGGAAGAATGTTAGAACTCACAGAAACTATATTAGATTTTTAGGTAAACTGCAGGGGCAACACAGGAAATAAAATTGATTGAATTGTTTTTTCTAGACCCAAAAGCTTTCATCAGTGCCTCAGTTATAACAAAATGACAGCAAAAGCAAGAGATGAAATTCAGTACCAATATGGTCAATACAAGACTTATATTTCAGAATATACAACACAATTTTGGTATTATACAGGATGTAAGTCAGCAACTTCGTCAGTCATGAGGATGCACATATAATGAAGCCATTTACGGCTGCTAGTTACAATCATTTTCTTATCAATGTCTCCCCCTCATTTTCCATCATGGTAACAAGCTATTGGATACTTGGCAAACACTTAATAAGCACTCCCTCTAGAGTAGTTTTAAACATATATACAGTCCATAAAACACAGCTTTGACAGCTAATTTATAATGCAACATACTTACGAAACATAACAAATATACTATTACGGAAGCACTTTCCATGATAAATCTATACATACTGCCAGCATGTCTCCAATCTGAATATTTAGAAAGATTTTGATAGCCAACGTTTCAAAAATTTGCCTGCCCATATTCCCATATTGTCAGTTGGGACTGGATGGAGCACGATACAAACAAAGCTTGATCTAAGTTTCATATTTGCTTATCGCACAACTTAATTATGCAAATATAAATAACCAGTTTGCCAGTAACATCAAGTAAAATGAGGAACTTAAGTTTCTGTTTTACCTCTTTTTATTACTATTCGGTAGTACCAGCTTTTTAGGATTTTCATTTGTATCAACATGAAAAATAGCCTGACCACTTTTTATCCAAAGTTATCTATTATCGTATCCTCTTTACCGCAAATGCTCTAGGCTCTTCCTTAATCTATCACTCCGGTATATCTTTCATGAAATAGACATCCAAAGAAGTCTAAACTACCAGTTTTGAATGCTAGATCTATCGAAACATTAACCACCACGGATAGAAGAAAATAAATTGTTCTTGCCTTGTACATGATATAGAAGAAAACATTACTAGAAGAACAGTACAGGGTATGAACAAAAGGTATCGAGAATACCAGCTCCATGATCATATTGGTGTTTTCTTTGCAGGCAATTATAATAAACTTGTAGTATTCCTTCTCTGATGAAACATACTGTATGATTCCATCCACAAATTTTGTACCACGCTGCTGAAGAGCCTTCTTACGTTCCTCACGCACTTCGCAAAGCTGCAGCTCCTCTGACTAAAAAATATATCTTGTAGTTAAATTTGTGACACTAGCAAGACTAATCAGTTTGAGTGTGTGCCACATTATTATAAACTAATGTTGCAAAAGAGCAACAGTCAGGTCGACATACAAAAAACTACCAATTGTTCTTGCTTTAACAATATGCTTTGTTGCCTATTACGCTTAAATAGGAATTCTAATATTTTTTATTTTTAAAACATGTAAATCGACAAATATGAGAACCTGGGCATGGAATTTTTGAGATTACACTATACATCGGTCTGTGCAGATAGTGAACTAACATGTCCAAAAAAAAGTACATATATATGAAAATTCAAGTACAAGAAACCTAGCAAAATTCAATGTTAACCATTAATGTTGGTAGGGCAATATTAATGCAGCAGCCAAAAGCCTACCACGATGGAAACAGCATACGCAATTGACCAGTTTAGTACAAAGATGAAGAGACATCAAAATAGTAGTACCAGTGAAGAGCGTCGCCTCGCCGTGTTGAGGACGTCAACATAAGAGGTTGGAGCCCGAGGATCATCAAAATCTGCATCACCACACAACAGCTCGCAACTTGGCAGCATCCGCTTCATCTCCTGTATGATTACGTTATTACGTTATTATAACAAAAAAATGGTGTATGAGTGAAAAAAAACAAGAAACCCCACACATGAAGGTAGTCTGATGTCCAGATGTTATTGCTAGAATATATAGTATCAAGAAAATCACAAGAAGAAAAAAAAGACAGTTAACACAATATGATAAAGAGTGGTTTCAGAGGTCGTCCTATTCAACTGCTGGCCGCTGGGACAATTATCAATTCTCATAGATAATTCCATCCTCCGACGTATATCATGCACGACTTATGCAGCATAGAACAGGGAAATGAATGATTTATTTAGATAACACAAGCAACAGAATATACGATCAAATCTTTCACTACTAAAGTAACATTGTCAGTAATGTAGATAATCTAATCAACGGTGGCCGAAACGTGCATAATTCAGGAACTGGTGCTACGTACGTACCTGGGCATAGGCTTTC
This sequence comes from Olyra latifolia, assembly GCA_036346145.1. Lineage (NCBI taxonomy): Eukaryota > Viridiplantae > Streptophyta > Magnoliopsida > Poales > Poaceae > Olyra > Olyra latifolia. The sequence goes on from CM070525.1 coordinate 60,378,985, forward strand.
AGCCTTTCCAGCGCAGTCGGAACTGGTGCTACAGGCGGAATAGCGCCGCCACTGCCGCCGCCGCCGCCCCAGCAGCGGCACTGCGGCGGCCGATGAAAGCGGGCGTCCCGTGGCTTCCTTGCAAAGAAGAGGGAGTTGGGCGGGTGGCCAGCAGGCCCTTGCACTTGCAGGAAGCCCTTCACCGGCGCCGCCGCTGAGGCCATCGTGTATCCCCTCCCCTCCCCGCACTTAGCCTTGCTAGCTAGGGGGATCGATCGAACGAAGCGAGGAGAGGACTCACTCCCCGGCAACCAGGGTTTTCATAACTGGTTTAAAAAAAAAACCGGCGTTCACTGGTCAAACGGGTTAACCGGACCAAATTCAAAAAATTTGGACAAATTTGATTAAAAAATCATCCAAACATATAATCATCACAAATTGCATATGACAACAATATAGTTAAACCATAATAACAAGTCCAAGTCCAAAACAAATTATATACACGCATTATCGCTAACATAGCAATATCACCATAATTACTTGGTCCATGGATTTGTTTGAACAAAATAATAACCAAAGTCCAAAAGATACATAATAACTAAGGTCCATTAGCACATTTATAGATGAATTACACCCAACATAGCAATGTCATCACAAAAACCTAGTCCATTGACTTGTCTGAGCAAAATAATAACCAAAGTCCCAAAGTTTGACTTCTTGATATCAAAATAAGCATTATAAAAGTGAATGCTTCGAGAATAATGAATTAAGTTGGTAGGGATTAGGGAATACAAAATATCAAGTTATTGGAACTAGCATATTAGAATATTAGCCGGCCAAAATAATAAACATGACAAGCACGGACAGGCGAGGCCGAACGAGCTTGTGCTCAAGAACGCCACTTGAGCATTTCATCAATCACATTATGTGCACTCTAATATCCTTCTCTTGACAATACATCGAACATCTCATAAGCACAACCAACATCGCAATTGAAGGACATTTCATTAAACATCCGAAGCTCAACCCCAATTCAGATCATCATAAGTTCATAACACAGAGCATTGGGGTGAGGAAGAGGAAGCACAGTCAAGGAAGCACCTTCCGAGCATAAGGACTGTGAGCCGACGAGGAGCCGAGGACGAGGCTGGTGGTTGGCGGCCTGGCGCTGGACGAGGTGAGGTGTGAGGCCGGCCGCCGGCGAGGTGGAGCTTTGGAGCCGCGCCGCCCGTCCGTCAGTCCATCACCCGACCCGACAGCCGCTGCCGCCGGAGGCGGCGATGCGATGCGGCGCCGCCGGCGCGGACGAGGTGGGCCGCGGACGCGGACGGCTCGGGCGGACCGGCGGAGCGGACGGCGAGGGCGGCGCGGGCGGACGGCGACGGCGGACGCGGATGGCGCGGGCGGACCGGCGGAGCGGACGGCGCCGGCGGACGGCGAGGGCGGACGCGGACGGCGCGGGAGCGAGGTAGGGTTTGGGGAGAGTCGGGAGACCGCCAGCCGCTGTGCGTTTTTGGGCTGGGCCGGCCGGCATTTGTCCACGCGATTTCAAATTTGCCCGGTTAATTTAGCTGGCCCCACTTTACACCGGGCCCACGCGGTTTTACCGGTTAACCCGGTTAATCACCGGTGAAGCACCGGTTATTTAAACCCTGCCGGCGACGCAGGAGGAGGCGCGGCGGAGAAACCCTAACTCGCTGATGAGCGCGGGCGGGCGCCGCTATTTATCAGGGAAGGAAACGAAGCGGGCGGGGCGCGGCCCGGATAATGATACTCCGAGGGCCTGGACCCATGTGGTGCGGCGGCCTTGAAGTCATTGGCGCGCGCCCAGGTCAACGGCCGCGCGACGCAGGGATGATGCCGCCGTCGCAGGCGCTCATGGATGTGGGCACCGAGCGAGACGCGGCGAGGAAGAGGGGACGAGCAGGAGGAAGAACAAGGCGCCTCGACTACTGGGAAATCCTGGACTGGACTGCAGTGGGGAAGGTAACACTCAATTTGGTGCTCTTGCCCAAAATAACACCCCAAAGTAACACCCAATTTGTTCGCATTTGTACGGTAATCCTAGGCACACGAATTTTTTCACCTCAGTGACATTTTGGCCATTTTCTAGAACTTTTCTCTTTTCTCACTTTCCCAAACAAAGTGGCCAAAAATGCCCTTCTTCTCCGACGACGGCGGAGCTTGGCGCGGCGGTGGAGGAGCTCGGGAGGCAGCGACAACGGCGAAGGAGGAGGATCTCGGGCCGATGGCGGCGACGGAAGAGCTCGGGAGGCCGTGCGCTGCCCTTGGAGCGCCGCCGCCGCGATCACCGGACCACACCGCCTCCATCATCGGGGCTGCCACCTCCTGACGCAGGTCACCGCCCAGAGCTCGCCCGTGCCACCATGCGCCACCACTCGCCGGATCCAGGCCGTCCTCTCCACTGGAATCTCCTCCCCGATCTTCTCTCCCTCTCTGCCCGATCTCTCTCTCTCCACCGGTGGGGGAATTTTGGTAGCTTTTGTGGGTAAAAGAGGTAAAAAGAATTAAAAAAAAAGAAGGAAATGCACAAGAATGTCATGTGGTAAACAATTCGTGTGCACAGTGTCATGGGATGAGGGCAACCCAATTGGAAGTCGAATGTATCGTGACCATCCAATCTATACAATTGGGTGTCAGGGCGTAAAATCCTAGCTAGGGGAGGCGCGACAGGGTCGCGGTCTTGTTCTTTTCAGCTTAAGCTGACATTGGCGTTTTACTTAAGCAAATTTGTTATTTTTATTTGTTTTTATTGTCATAATTTGCAAATGATTTTTTTTGAAATTTTTAGTAGTTTCTCTCAATGGTTCCAAAAATATTTTTTAATAATCTTTTTAGGCCTTTTGTTCTCTTTTGGGAGACTCACAAATTTGCTACAGTAAAACAACGTCAGCTTAAGCTGAAAATAACAACGTCAAGCTTAAACTGAAAAGAACACAGCCGTCCATGGTCGAAGCTCTCTCGCTTGACTTTTTGGCTGCGCAAACAACGGCAAGCTTAAACTGAAAAGAATAATGCATCGTAGCTCAACGCGTGCTCATCCTAAAACCCGACAAACACCTAAATGACACAAGTTGTCATAACAAACTACTCCCCGTCACACACAACCCACTGGCCACTTCCACCATGACACAAGTTCACATGCCTGTTGCTTTGTGTTTATGACTTATGGGTAAGGGGGCAGTAGCCGGCCTAGATGCAGAAATTTCATCCCCTGACACAAGTTCACATGCCTCTTCTCCTATGTCTATGATATATGGGACCATCTGAGCTTATGATAGTAGGCCCGAATGTCATGAGGTGAAATCTCCTGTGGGGATGGGGGTGATCCGGATATGGGTAGGGGGAAATCGAGGGGGTGGATTCTTGATTGGACTGTGAATGAGTGAAGTACCATTCAGCACTCACCAATCAACACTACTGCAAGTCTACAAGAGGCTTTTAAGTGGTAGATATGTGTAGAAAGCCAATCAATGTTCGTTTAAATGTTCAAAAGTTAAAAAGGTAGTAGGTATACAACATCAAAGCATATGTGTTGTGTATTTTTGTTTCTATAGTCGTTTTACCATGTCTACAAAGATGATGAATGTTTGTTGAAAAGTAAAAATGGCAGTGGATCATTTTACCTATGTTTTAACGTATTGATAACCTTGCTCTTCTCTCATTGATTAGTTGGTTGCAGCGTGAAGGATGAGGAAGCTCAAGTTCCATGAGAAGAAGCTCCTCAAGAAGGTCAACTTCCTCGAGTATAAGAGGGAGGGTGGCCACCGTGAAGCCATCGTCACGCAGCGCTACAGCCTCGTCGAGAGAGACGACTACCAGAAGTACGCACTCGTGACCCCCTCTCCCCATGTCGCTTGCTTATCAATCGCTACCAATTCCTATTTTGTCGTGTGGTTCAAAATGTGGTTGAACTTGTCCAAACATTTGATCATGGATAGTGCACCCTGTAATTTTTTTTGTGGCTATAGGTATAACGGAATATGCCTGATGGTGCAAAAGCTCGTTAACATTATAAAACAAATGGATCCAAGGGACCCTTTCAGAATCCAGATGACAGACATGCTACTTGATAAGTTGTAAGTTGCCACATTTGAATGTAATCTGCTGCTTTTCATGCGACCATTTGAGCTGGACAATTAGGATGGTTTTCGGATGGTGCCATAAACCTGTACCCTACACAATTTCCCATTTTGTCTGTGGCGAAGTTTGGATTATTGTAGAGTGAGATATGTAAGAATTCTTCCCCCTACGTGGTGTTTCAGGGAAGGGCAATAATACCGTAGAACTAGACCAATTTACTATTTGTGGAATATGATGAAAGCTACAGTGATGCTGTCTGTTGTTAATTTGTTATGGTTTAACAAATTGAGTGTTTTTTTGTCCTATGTAACCAGAGTATTGGTACTTCACTATTTTCTTAGAATTTCTTTTTTGATGATATATGTGATGGTGAAGACTTACTTGGATTACCGTCTGTGAAGTTATTAGCATTTCAAAATTGTTCTTCTTTGTATCCTGGCTTATGTTATAGCTCACAACAACATTTAGCCTTTGGACCCCAAACCTGTTTTCTTTGCACTATACGTGTGCCATAGATCATTTGATGTGCTAGTCCTTCCTTGAGCATCACAATTAATTGATTATGGCATCATGAAACTTCCGGTGATATTATGATAAGTATGTCATGTTATTAGCTGACATATGAAGCTATTTCTCCTTGAGCAAATCCGTATGAATTTCTTGCTCGGTTTGTCTCTCATTTTCAGCTTTTCTCTTGTACTGATCTACTCATGTGCATACTTGACAGTTTCTCAAAAATTTTCAGGTATAATATGGGTGTAATTCCAACAAAAAAGACCTTGGAGAAATGTGCAAAGCTTTCAGTGAGCTCCTTCTGCAGGTCTCTCTGGTCTCTATGTGTGTCTTTCCCTTTGAATTGTTCTAAGCTTTGTTGGAAAGGTGCATTTTATTTGTCAGCAGATTTTATTTTAAGCTACTATTGCTTGTTGAAGGTCTAGAGCGCACCATGCCATTGTTCATCTGTTTCATGTTCTAAGTTCTAACACTAGCCTAGCTAATTGATGTGTGCTTTTGCATAATAACTTAGTTACCATATGGTAGTTGTAGGAAACAACATGACATTTCATATTCCATTTACCATATTGTTTGCTAAACTTTAGGCGTAGACTGGCGATGGTCATGGTGAAGCTCAAGTTTGCGGAGCACCTTAAAGAGGCCGTGACATACATTGAACAAGGACATGTAGGTGCGTGTAGGTCCAGAGACGGTCACCGATCCAGCCTTTCTTGTAACCAGGAACATGGAGGACTTCATCACTTGGGTGGATTCCTCAAAGATCAAGAAAAAAGTCATGGAGTATAATGATACGTTGGATGAGTAGCTACTTATGTATGACGTTTTTTAAACAAGAATCAGATATGCTACAACATGTTGAGGTACTTGTATGTTGCAGAGCTACTTGTGCAACGGGCATGGTAATATTATGCAATGCAGCTCAACGGCTATATCGTTCTCATGCGTAGTGAGTTATTTGCCTTTTGTTTTGCATTGCACATGCTAATACAATTGTGTAGTTGGTTAGGCCAACTCCAGCATTTGGCTCCTTTCACATTGACTCGTCACTGTAGCATGGAGCAATGGGGGCCGTGAGTAGTAAATATAGAAACTGGATGAACTACTATTCATGAATAGCGATGAAAGGTAAATAACAATGGGACGCTAGAGATGACTTTGCAGGACATCATCACAAAGTAATTGTGATGTTTTTTCAGCCGTGCTGCATACACACTCAGTTAACACATTTGATTACTATGGAAACATGCATTTCCTACCACTGTTACAATGTTCAGCTGCTGTCAGGAATACCCAGTCTTCTCCTATTCTGTCTACCACACTTGCCAATTTCATCTTCTGAATTGCCTGCCATCCTGGACTGGCTACAGCCATCCGCAGATGTTTATTGGAACACAAAGAGTGAGGTCATTTCACCAATAAATTTGGACATATCTATAAGTTGTAACCAACCGAAGGTATGCTCATCGATTCATATCTTCACCTGTATACCCAGAGACACCAGCTCCTTGTGTATTTCTGTCAGTGCTGCAAGTCCTGAAGTATCGATGTTCACCACATCTGCAGTTCAGGAACATCAATTAAATATGTTTCGACTTTTCCAATATCAGTTTGGCAGCGATAAACTTGTTTGTAGTAGCTTACTTGACATGTCAAGGACAACCGTTTGCATCCTTTCCCTAGCCTTTCCATCTGATGTCTCTAGTTCATTCATTACCCATTCTATGATTCTGAATGAAGAATACTTGTTAGACCATTCGTATTGAAATTTGATAGAGGCAACTTTGCTTTCTGAGATTATTGATACCTTTCTTTGATGAAAGTGGCATTGATGAAACACAGGAAGGATGCATCAATACGAATTATCTGTACTGTAGGTGTTCGGCAAACCACAGGGTACTGCCTGAAGCTGCAGTGGATGTTAGTCCCTTGTAGCCTACCAAGAACCTATACTTGAGGCCGGAGTGAGTGTATGACGATCTTTGTGAATGAGATGGCAAGCTGCAACGGTCAGTCACAACCAAATCAGACAATTGAAAGACAATGGCCCTGTTTCTTTTGGCGTAAATGGGCGGTCGGCGTTTTACTATAGTAAATTTATTATTTTTTTATGATTATTTTGTGTTATAATTTGCAAAGATTTTTTCGAGGCTTTGATTAGTTCTTCTCAAATATTCTAAAAATATTTTTAAATTATATTTTTAGACTCATTAAACCTATTTTCGAAAACTTATAAATTTGCTACAGTAAAACGCCAATCGCCAGTGTCCGCTGAGCCAATGTACATATGTGATTCTTCAAAATGAGGCCTAGTTAGTATCTTACTGCAACTGACAGTCCAATCTCCACCGACCCAAAGAGGACGCCAAGAAATGCACCGATGCATGTTATGAAATCCATCTTATCAACTTTCCACAGGCTGCATGCTTCTTTGATGTCAGTCAGCCCAGGAAGCGCCGATAGAATGATGGGAGGCTAGCACTGCCAAGGGTGTGTAGCAGAGGAACTTCATGAACAACTCCAACGCAAGAAACACTGTGATGGCCATGACGATGTTGGACACCGTTGATCTTAAAGTTCACGGCTGTTCGGGAGAATGACCCTGCAAACATCTGTCAGACACACCACCCAGCATAATATTTTGCTTGTTTTATGAAGACCAGAAGATTACAACTATTTAACATAGCATGCACCGGTTAACCCCCAATGGGGTTAGATTGCTTGATGGAGATTAAGGTGGCCCCCACACCACGCACAAGCTGGCTCCATGAATTCCCGGCTCCGGCTCCGGCTCCGGCTCCGGCTCCATGGATTCCCCGCTCCGGCTCCGGCTCCCCTATCTCTTGCTCTGGCTCCCCCCACGAATCTGCCTCTGCTGGTTCGACAGAGGCGGAGGCGCGGCCGTTGGCGAGAGCGGCCAGCGGTTGCGTATCTCTTGCGATGGAGGATATGAGGGTTGCCGCTTGCCTCGGTCGCGCATTCGCACAGCCGACGTGCACCCTCCCGCCGACGAGCGAAACCCTATCCCGGCCGAAGAACCCACCCTAGGCCTTCGACTCGCCGCCGGCCTTTCCCGATCCGGCGCCGCCGCACCTGGGTCGGCCCGTCGCCGCCGTTGCCCGGCCAGTCCGCCGCCGTCGTCGCCACCTCGCCTCCGGGAAAGCCCTCCGTCGCCTCTGGAGTAATGTGTGCTAAGCTATTTAATCTAGGTAGTAATTTTTTCGGTTTTGATTAAGAGGATTTTTTAGGTACTAGTTACTCAAAGAAAGCAGAAAGCAGAGCACCACATATCAACTGTCCTGTTCTGGCCGAATTTTTAGCTACTAGTTACTCAAAGAAAGCAGAGCCCTGTATAATTGGCCTTTTGCTTCTTGAGATTCCATGTTGTCTGTATGATAAGTTTTGATTCATATTGGAGATTGTCCTATTCTTCAACTGAATCACCTTGGTGTGCTCTGATATTATTCTCACATTGCTTTAGGAAGCAGAAGCACCTTTAAGCAAGGGTTTAAAGGAGAAAGAAAATGTGGCCCCAAATCATGATGATTTATGGACTAAATGTCCGTGCATTCATAATTTAGATGTATACATTTTTTTTCAAAAAAAATACTGATAGTTGGTTCTGGCAGAAACATTTTTCAAAAAATAAAAACTTTATGATACAGGTTTTGGGATGTCATTTTAATATATTTAGAGAAGAAAGAGCCTGGGTTTGAAGGTCATATTATCCTAGTTTATGCTGATAGCTAAGGAGGTATGTTCATGTTTCAACCAAATATACAGCATAAAGGGTACACCAAATATACAGCCCTAGTCTCCTAGCAACCAAATATACAGCATAAAGTAATCAGTGTGCAGGTTTAGTAAGTGTACAATGCTTATTTGGGCAATTCATTTTTTGGTCTAACAACTGCTATAGTTTCCACTTTGAGAAAATTTTAGTGTCGCTCTCTGTTTGTGAAGAGGTTGTCTTTGTCTGGTATTGAACGAAAGAAGGTCTTTCTCTTCTATTTGCATGATTTACATGTAATTAAATTTCAGTTTTGAGCTAATTGCTGGCTTACATTTTGTTTTAAAAAATTGGTTCTGTAGCGTAGAAAGAGCATTGGTTCGCTCATATTTTTTATCCTTGTAATCCAACTGTAGGACCTCTTATCTGACATTTAGTTTCTACTGCATTGAGGTTAACGTGTAAGTGCTCTTGTAATGTTAAATTTATGGAGCGGTCATGTTTTCTAAGTTTGTACATTATTTTTTCATGTAGGTGCTCTTGTGGACTTTTTGCCATCAAGTTTATGGAGCATTGGAATGGCGTTGAACTCACACAAGATTAATCTCACAAGTCACAACAGGACATGGAGACATTTCGCAAGAAGTTGCTATGTAAACAATTGTTGAGTCACTTAAAAATATCTATGTATTAAGCATGTACCCGATTATTTAAATTTAGTGGATACCCAAATCCGACCCGTGGGTGCTACAAATCTTAAAAGCAACTACCTACCACTAAGTTGGTTCCTTGGTTTAGGCCAATTGGACAAATGTTTAACTCAAAAGGGAAATGTAAATTTGAGTATTTCAAAAAATATTGCAAAGTGGCCCTATTTTTAGCTGTTACAAAATCCGAAACATTTTTCTACTGATGTGTTACGAAATACTAGCTGCATAAATAGAGAACAAGAAAAGGACAAAACCACGGGCGCTCAACTGGCCATAGGGTTACAGGGGTGTATTCATAGGCTACAAACTAAGAGTGCGTTTGGTTTAAGGACAAAGGTGGATGGAACCACCCTATTCATGTGTTTTTGATATGGAACCATCCGAGCAGCCTATTTGGTTGGGTCGATGGGATGAACCTGTTTTTTATTTCGTAGGCTGGATGAGTGCTGGATAGGAGTGAGGAGAAGTTGGATGGCTATGTACGTGACTTTTTTGCGTACCTCTACATCCAGGATCTGAGAAGAATATTTTTGTGCTGGAATGGTTTCATCCACCCTTGTCCCCAAACCAAACAGACCAAAAAACTGGATGGGATGGTTCCATCCACCCTCATCCACTCAACCAAACAGATCCTAAGATTCCTTAAACTAGAGATCGAATATGGCAACAATTAGTGTTTTTCGTGGTTTTCTATTGCTCGTATCAGTTTTCGTTCTACATGAAAGTATGTTGTAAGAAATTTCGAGATGCATCTTTCTCGTTTAGGCAACTTTTCATTTCAATAACATATAAATACATCAAAATTATTTTGTGCTTCGTGCCAATGCAACCATAGCCGATAATTCCCAGTTTTTGAGATCTTCTATTGCTAGTATGAATTTTTAGCTCAACATAAAAGTTGTAGAGAATTTCGAAACATGCCTTTTTCATTAAGATGACTTTTTAATTTGTGCAGCATATGAATTAAAAAAAAATAAACTTATTGTTTTGTTGAGCGTGTCGCGCTTGCTATTTTGATGCGAATCAATATTGGAAAAAAAAAAATTTACCCAAAAAAATTCATAAATTGGAAAATGCCCATCTTTTTGATGGAAATGCAGAAATGCCCCTCCGCTGCGCCGCCATAACGCGACAAAGCTATTGCGCGTTCTATGATCTGGTGACAATAGTATTGGCGTATCAGATCTTCGACAAAGCTATTGCTTCAGCATACACTTGCATGACAATAGCTTTTTGTGATGCAGATCTTGCAAACATTAAGCGATATATGTATTGCACAGCGTGAGGCCCCACCACGGGCCTCATTTGCAAAGGCCTTGCGAAGAAGAGAGAGAGAGAGGCAGAGAGGAGAGGAGAGGAGAGGAGAGGAGAGGAGAGGAGAGAGGAGGAGGAGAGAGGAGAGAGAGAGGAAGAGGAAGAGGAGGAAAAAAAAGCACATATTTGGTGAGTTTTTTATTTCATTTGATATATTAGGTTTAGTTTATTATTTGATATATTATGATTTAGTTTATTTTATTGTTAAAACATGGTAGGATAGCAATTATTTATATGTAATTTATATTTAGTTTATATTTTATTTGATAATTAGGGTTTAATTATTTGTTAGATATATTAGGGTTTAGTTATTTGTTAGATATATTAGGGTTTAGTTATTTGTTAGATATATTAGGGTTTAGTTATTTGTTTAGTTATATTAGGGTTTAGTTAATTGTTAGATATATTAGGGTTTAATTATTTGTTTAGTTATATTAGGGTTTAGTTATTTGTGTAATTATATTAAGGTTTAATTATTTGTTTGATATATTAGGGTTTAGTTATTTGTTTGATATATTAGGGTTTAGTTATTTGTTTGATATATTAGGGTTTACTGTTAGGTTCGATAATGAAAAATATGTTCATAGTTAAAAATTCACCAAGATTAGGGTTAATATTTTATGCATACATTTAAGTCTCAGTTTGATTAGGGAAAAGACTGAGGGATTGTATTTAGGGTTAAGTGGTAGCATTGGCAGTGAAAAATATTTTGGGATTGTAGTTAGGGTTTAGTGGTACTTTTGTTAGCGAATAAGGATGATTAGCTGATAGCATGTAATTTTCACAGGGAATAAAGGATTATGATAGGATTAATGAACGGTTCCTTTTGTATTGCAGCTATGGCAGAGTTTTGGTTTACTGTGTATTATGGTGATGGTAACATAAGAGAAGGGCCTAATGGGATTGATCTTAGCGAATTTAGGAGCACAATAATTAGACATCCCGACCCGAAAATTTGCAAATTGAGAAACTTTACTTATGGATGTGTAATATGTTGGGTGAGCAGAGGAACATGAAGTGTGGATTCGAGGCTCTATGGAGCAAAAGTGTAGAAGTTCCTAAATTTGGTTGATTAATTTGAACACACAGATGGGTCATCAAGATTTATTGGTGGATGTAGGCGTCAGAATCGTTATGCGATTATCTTTGTGCAAGCCCGGGTTAGGGAAACAAGCGGTGGACATGGTAATGATGAAGAATTTGGCCAATGCAGTGCTGCGGTGAATGAAGAGCCACAAGTTGTCACCGGGAGGAACGAGGATGTGGAAGATGTACAACAGGATGAAGGGGTGGGTGGAATTTTTTTTGCGGATGCTGGAGAGATTAACGCGGATATCGTCGAAGCCATGGAGCATGACGATGAAAGGGCAATGGAGGAGGAAGAGCATGCAGATGATAGTTCCAGTGACGACGAACATGAAGAGGGTGTCGTCATCCCAGAAGAATGGAACAGAGGAGAGTCTAGCCAACTTATAGTCGATGATAGTCATGGGTAAATCGTGTATTTACTGGCGTAGATGAAGTCGGGCAAAGCAAATGTATCTTGACAAGGTGCTTTGCAAAATGCGATTAAGGTCGGTCCATGACAATGCGGCGACCATTCAGGTGGAAAAGTCGATAAATCCAGATATCTGATCGGGTGTGAGAGAGGATCGCATGTTAAGTATACACGGCAAACAAGTCTAGATTTGCCATGAAGTGGACAGTTTGGCGTTGAACCCCACACATGTGTGCTAACAAATACCTTGGCGAAGCATCCCAATCTCATTTCCACTTTCGCCATAAACAAACTATCAGAGAGATTGTTGAGAAGAAGGACATGATTTATTCATTACATAATATTGACAAGATGCAACAACGATTTAAGTATGAAATAGATTATGGAAAAGCATGGAGAGCGAAGCGAAGGCCTTGGAGATGAGATTCGGTCTTCGAAGCCTCATATGACAACCTCCGCATGTGCCGCAACCGAAGGAGAGAAACCCGGGGACCTATGTCATTTGTGCAAGACTCGCCGTCGGTGAACCCGGAAGGTTATAGAGTTTTAAATCGGGCGTTTTTTTGCGTTCGGTGTGTGTGTGGAGGGTCTAAAACATTGTAGACCCGTGTTATGTGTTGATGGGACATTTCTTACTGGAAAGTACCAGGGAACAATTATGACGGCAGTTGGCACGGATGGAAATGATCACCGCTCCCTATCGCCTTTGCATTTGTGGAAAGTGAGAACTACGAGAGTTGGCTATGTTTCTCGACTTGGTGAAGTCGGAGTTGTGGAGGACCGGCCCGATATGTGCCTAATCCATGACCGACATGCAGGACTATGCAAAGCCATAAAGACAATGCAGAAGACTCGAGCACCCTTTCCTTTGGCGGACATGCGAAGTAGGTGGTGCATTCGCCACTGGCCGCAAATTTTCACAGCGGTTTAAAAATAAGAAAACTATGGATTTATTCAAGTGTGCGTACAAGCGAGAACCAGCAGCGTAAGTTCGATGCAATATGGAAGGTGCTCGATGGCGTCACGAAGAGCGGCGTTCGACATATGAGCACGCAGCGGGAGGAAGCACTTGAGTGATAGAACCTCTTCCTCCGCTCTGGGAGGTAGATTCCCCGCCTTGGTTCGTCGATCGGGAAGGAACATAAGGTGTTTCTCACCTTTGGATTGAGTCGTAACCACGAGAGAAATGGTCATTCTTTGCATAGCGAGGGTGGTGCAAGGTTCGGGTAATGACGACTAACCTCGCAGAAGTGTACAACTAGGTGATTAAAGGATTGCGACCCCTCCCTTTAGTAGCCATCGTGGAGGGCATAATGCATGGCATCATGAGGTATCTCGGTGAAAGGCATGAGAAGGCCGTGATGCATGTTTCCAGAGTTGGCATAATGTTCGGCGCAATGATGACAGCGTACATGGAAGAAAAAAGCTTCAAAGCGCAATACCACACGGCCTTGAACACAGGTAGTGGACGGCATCTTTATCAGATATGGATTAGATCGAAAGATGGCCATGGTGGAGCAAACATGCGGCTCGCCCATGAGGTTGATCTGGGGGCACAAGACCTTGCCACAATATGCTCCTGCAACAAACCATTGCTTCTTCGCCGCCCCTGCTCACATGTTTTGGCCGCGTGTGCAACCAACAGATTAGATGCATCACGGTATGTGTCTCCTTACTTCTTCAAGTAGGCGATTATTGCTACCTGGACAGGTAATATATTCGGATTTCGCCGCTTCGGAAACTTCACGGAGGATAGGGGAGGCCACCGTACATGGATACCTTGCAGCACTCTACTCCACGGGAGGAGGGGCCATCGTCACACTCGCTGTTTCCGCAATGAGATGGACGAGTCACAGCGAGGAGGAAGAGTGGTACACTGCGGACTATGCGGGGCCGAAGGTCATCGGAGAAATAAATGTCCACAGCGTGAAGTTCCCCCTGAGTAATGAATAGATGGTCCAGGAAGAAATTGGTTGCAATACAGTCAATTGCAATGTATCTTAGTTTGCTGTATGTTCTCGTATTCATTGAGGGAACATGTATTTAAGTGTGTACCAACTAATTTGGTCGTTTCTATTATGTGCAACGTTCATGTAATATGTTGGATAATTCTATGTGTTATTTTTAATTGTATGCATAATTTATGTAATACGTATGACAATATTGTTTGACAGTATTATATTTGTTTCAATACAACTTTCTGTAAACATTGCATTTTCATATAAATATGAATATGTTTTCTTTACAGAGTTGACTAACAAATTGTTTCACTTGGTCATTGCAATACAGGTATGGAGACCGTGCCTCACGAAGATCTTTGGTCGGCGACATCGCCACCGGACCCTTGTTCCTCACACGGTTGCAAGACCCACCCACGGAGATGGCGATCTTCGTGACTCGACTCCTTGCCGCCCATGGGGCTAGACCCTTCTTTGGGTGGACAGTGCGCCGCCACGACCCTACGGATTTGACATAATCGTTCAATATGCAATATTAGTAATATTGCATTCTCGTTAATGTAGGCTTCGTGTCGCCGATCGCTTCCCTCGCCGGATGCTCGGGCCACGGATGCGAGCGAGAGAGGGACGAGGAGACGATGACGAGGAGAGGACGGAGGCGTTGTTCCTTTGAGCGGTCTCGCCGGTTCGGTGGACCACTCGCTTCTGGCGCTTGTGGACCGGTGGCGGCCCAAGACCACACCTTCCACCTCCCATGTGGTGAGTGGCGCAAGACTTCTGGGGCGAGCGATGTTCTTTGGATCGCCATCGGCCGGGAGGCGGTTCGATTGCCTCGGTGAGAGGCCACTGGTCGGCGACCTTCGACACCGCTTCGAGGGTGTACTTCCACCCCCGGAGGAGGGCGAGGAGTGCCTGGTGCTGCGAGACAGGCAGCGGAACGGGCCTACGCTCAGGTGGTTGAGGCAGTTCGAGGTACGGTGTTTATCGCTTTCAGATATTACTTCTTCTATTTGGCGTATCACATATGTCATTGAATGTGTTTACGTATATAATTATCGTGTTTCTATGCAGGTTAGCAACATGGTGGAGGATCCCACCCCGTACCAGGAGGCACGGCACCTCGAGGCTTACTTGCTGTGGCTCTTTGGCTGGGTGTTATTCACCAGCCCCCACGGCAACTCAGTGGACGCCCGGTTTGTGCCTTTAGCCCGTGCCATCGCCGATGGCAACTTCGATCGCATCCCGCAGATTGAGTTGGGGCTCTGCGGTCTTTGTCGCGACCTTGAGGCCCTTTGCGGCAGTTGACTCGCGAACCGCGAGCTTCGATCTTGGCGGTTGCCCGTCTGTCAGCATTGGCGCGTTGGTCCCTCGAGCGGTTTGTTGTTGATCGTCCATTCGCGGACACGGACCTTCGGGAGTCCTTCACGGTGCCGACGACGCCGATCGACCGACGGTCGGCTCTCTTTGGACTCGGCGGCGGGTATGATAATATTCTCGTGCTTGTTTATCTCGCATCGCAATTATGACTTCTTGAAGGCAACATCATTTTGTTTGTTGCACATTCGATTCTGATGGACTCGGTTGGTGTCTTGGGTCGCTACGAGAGTTTCACGCAAAGTTTCACCACCGACGTACGGAGGTCGGTGGGAGCCATACCTTTGCGGGTATGGCGACGACCGAGCCCCGGCGGCTTGTCCTCTCTTTGCTTCGTGACCGAGCTTCTTGGCTCACCCGCAAGAAGCTTCGTGTTTAGCGTGTTAAATCGAGGACCACCCCCGCACCGTGTGATCGGCGATTCGGCTGTTCGTGTTCACCTGTGCCCGGAGGTTTCACCGCCCCCACAACATACACTTTGGCACGTAAATTTCGTATGTTTCTATGATCTTTAGCTTTTCCATATGTTACGTGCACGCATTACTTTGTTTGTAGTTATAGGACATCATGGTAGGTTAGCAATATTTTATATATAATATGATCAAAAATAAGATATATCTGTTATGTGCTTTTATATATGTTCTGCGGACGTAATAAGATGTGTACTTCATTGCAGGCACAGTCGTCGTGGTCCCACTCCGCGACGTACCTGGGATTCACGGATGTACAACTGGGTTGCTCAGTGGCTGGACGCTGCGCAGGACTGTGTGGACGAGACGAGGCCACACACGGAGCTGGACTTCACGGAGTACCTCACTTGGTATACGAGACGCACACGTGTACGACTACTTCGTGACGTCCCCCACCCTCCGGTTCCCCGCCAACCGGCCGAGACGAGGCGTACTCCTCCGACACGGGTCCTCCCTACACGTCTCGGTACGCAAAAATGATGTCGTTCCTTTACCGTTATGAATTTTGTGCTATATGGTTGTAATGACTTACTTTGTTCTCCGTGCAGATAGACGCCCACATGACGACGATCCGGGATGGTACGAGTTTGTCGGGTCGGATGGCCAGCGGGCTGGAGGTTACCTACGCCCAGCTCTTAGAGTTCATGCGCTTCCGCCGCAGAGGTCCCGCACGCGGTTGCGACGCGTCTGCGCAGGCGTGGGCATCGAGCCGCGTCTTGGCCCAGCGCCTACCCCTCTACGGCCGACAGCGCGTCCCCCCAGGTCAGGTGGCCCTTCGTTTGACAGGCCCGAGAGCTCGCGGCGCAGAGAGCAGAGTGAGGGGCCAGATGCCCCTGACGACGTTCCACGGGCACCACGGACGCCAGCGGTGCCCCGGCGGTCAGAGGCCTCGGCGATTCTTCAACTTCGACTCTCCGGCGTTCGTCTTCCCGTCGACGACACACTCCTCTGCTGGGTTCGCCCCCTACGCTCAGCGCAGCTCTCCCTTCCAGCAGGGCACGTCCAGCTCGGCTGCAGGTCTTCCTTCCGGTAAGCAGTCCATCTTCTAAGATCCCTCCCATCTTTGCATTTCGTACAAATTACTATAAATTCAATATTATAGCTATTTATGGTCATTGTAGGTGTTGCAGGCCTCGCCCCACGCGACATGTACCCGGAGATGGGAGATATCTTCAGCACAGAGGCGGTCGAGTAGGCGTACGCAGGGGCCTTTCAGCACTCCCAGCTAGACACTCCACCCCCGCCACCTACCCAGGGGACCGACGACGGACGACCTCGACGAGAGACACACCCTCCCGACCGTTTCACCCCTTCGGGTGCCAGACCGCGTCCTGTCGCAGCTCGTCGAGTCCCTAAACGGGGACGACGTGGGTAGACTACCTTTCTCGGCGCTGTTGTAGAACTCTTTCGATGTGTACCTGCACTATGTTATTACTTGGACATTTATGTTTTTTCAGTTATTCCGTGTTCTAAAATTGCGACATTCCGTACGTGCTAGGCTTCGAAACGATGCCTTCCTGGACGGGGGGCTTTTTCGATTTACGCAGCTTGCTCGACAAACACCGTCCGAGGGGTGGTCCACCTACAAGTGGTAGCCAGCATTGCGTAGGCCACCCGTCATTTTTCCCGCATAAATTTTTTGGACGCTACCCGTGGGCCCCGCCACCCGACGCAAACCCTTAGGTGGCCATACACGTATGAGGGCTGCCTGCTATTACCGCTTTCGAATGCGGCCTGGCTGGCCGAATTAGCCACTTCATGTTCTTTTCTTCTTTATCTTGTACGCCAATAAGTACTCTACTGTCTCTCAAGGCTTTCAGATTATGGTACACACGATATGAATTAGATGACGATGGTGCTCCGGTGACATTGAAAATATGAAACGCATTACATGGTAGTAATCCACGTAGACCAAACCATGATGCAAATTACATGAAATAAACCCCTATTGTACTTGGGACGCTAGGTTTAGTGCGATCCAGGGAACGGTTCCACACGGGTATAAACATTGTACATGCGAGTAGCAAATGTAACTCGCTCTTCAAGCCGGGAGATTCTTGCGTGAAGATGTTCGATGTAACTGAACGCGGCCATTGGGAAGGGGTCGTCCATCCATTTGGTGAAACCGCAGTCATCGGTCTACATTTGAAAATGAGAAAAAAGTGAGATGAAAAATGTATTAAACCCTTGGCCGTTGTCAGGCTGGTTACTCACAGCGAAGTACGCGCAGCGGTAGAAACGTCGGCCAGTCCATCCTTCGACAACCTAATCAAAAGTTTGTACAACGGTGTCCACTCCGTGCGCACAACGTGGCCATCCCCCGTAGAAATTTGGGTCTCTTATCATTGTTGGCTCTGTGTTATAGCTAGCTCTTGTCCGAATAGGCAGGTCGTCGCTTGGTAGACGGGCTTGCGATCCAGGACCATTTGACGTCCACCAGGCTTGTCGGATCCAACCGTTCGATGTGGGTCGTGAAACCATATGTGCAATGTGGTATGTCTATCTCTACTCGCCTCCCCTCGTACGAAGCCAACCCTACTAGGGAGTTTACACACACGGTCGAGTGAGAGTGAGGGTGGGAGTGAGAGGGACGCCAACTATGCCTCCCATTATATAGGTCAGGGACTGCTAACAGTGCATGCCCGGTCACATCACTAAATCGCGGGCATCACGACCAACGAGACCACGGACACCGGTCATATCAATAATTGCGGGGCGCTGGCGACCAACAGATCACGGACACCGCCGATCACATCAATAATTGTGGGGCGCTGGCGACCAACAAGATACCACGGACACCGGTCACATCAATATTATCGAGCATGGCGACCAGCAAGTACACGGACACCGGTCACATCAATAATTGCGAACGCTGGCGACTAACAAGACCACGGACACCGGTCACATCAATATTATCGGGGCACTGCTGACCAACAGTCCCGCCGGACACCATCCATTCCCATGAAATGCAACAGCAGCAGCATGAACTCGGTCCATGCACCGAGCAGAATTGCCTATATATTTTCCTCCTGCCCCCGAGTCATCTGCGCTCCAAGTTTCCTCTCTATCTCACATATTATTTCCATCAAATGGAGCGGCGAAGACTTTCGGCAGGATCTGAAGCAATGTCATGCTAGCTTTTTCAACTCGTGGTTATTCAATGAATGTCTTTGTTTAGACCAATCATCCTTCACGGCTTGTCGCTTTTGTTTGTAATATGATCCTAATATCGCGAGTTTTGCGATGTTACGGGTTATATTACACTCAAAATGTGACGTGTAAGCCGTGAAGGATGAATGGGTCTAACCGCATGACTGAACTTAAGGCCTTTAGGGATTAGACAAATAGGTGCGTACTAATTTTTATTTCAAAAGCTAGCATGACATACGAGGTGCGATGACATGCAAGGGTGGTCACCATGGATGGTGAAAGGGTTGTGGCATTGGCATGAACACCAAGTGGCCGCACACCGAAAGCGATCGCTTTCCATTCCGTGTCATAGTACCGGGTAGGTCTCTTGCATGATGGCTCTTCGCCGTAGGACTTCTGCGTTGGGTGTCTTGGGGTAGTGGCATCCGCACGTACATGCATGGTCTGACATGATCGATTCGGTGATAGTATTGGTCCTTGCCTCGTTGTGCGATTGACGTCTGCGGCATGGATTGCCTAGGAGGCCGGAAGGCGCGCGGACCTCCGCCGCCTTCGATGCTTTGCCCTCCTCTAGCATCCACGGTAGCTCGCAGCGATGGATTCTTGCGTGGAGGTATGTTATGTAGGTGTACGCCGCCGGGTATGGCTCATCCATCCGGCCGAGTCCAACCCGACGCGTGGCGTCGCTAGCGCAAATAAGAGAACCGATAAGTAACTTGTCTTTACGCTAGCATAGTGTAAAAAGGAGGAACTTACGTTGTGTCGGGCATCGGTAGAACTGCGACCGATGAACCCCTCGTGCGTGGTCAAACCATCGCACAACAATGGGTTCCCACGATCGCATGTCGGCCGAATAAAATTGACGGAAAGTGGCGATATCGTAGCAAAGGAGGGCCATCTCTCGGTCTCCATATTGTATGACTTGCATATCGTCCGAAGGAGGACGAGCATGCTCTCCAGGGCCAAAAGACTCCCACCATGCGTCAGGCACATATGGACGTGAAGATGCTCCCCCGCTCGCCATAAAGAAATGTGGACCAGACGCAAAGAGCGGTGCTGCCTCCTTCCTCTCTATATAGGGCGTGACGTCATTATCAGAACATGATTAAATTAGCTCCTCATTATCATTAATTAACTGTTCACTATGACATGGCAGAATTTGCATCGTTCATTCCGTCGGTGGAGCGGTGCGCCGAAGATAACAAGGTGGAGTAGTGCGGTGGCCTAAGTGCTAGCTGCGTAGGAATGAGTGCTGTCCGGAATTACCGCCTTCAAAGGCGGGCTGGCTGGCCGCTTTAGCCACTTGTTTTAATTTCACTGCTAACATTGCATGCCATCTGACGAACAGTACCTCTTTTCAGCGTCCGGTCACATCGCCTGCAGCAGCATCCATCATAAATCACCGCACCGCCGACCAACAGATTACCACGGACACCGTCGATCACATCAATAATTGCGAAGCTTTCGCCACTGTGATCCGCCGACACCGTCGAGTCACATCAATAATTGCGGGCATTGCCACCAACAAGACCGCCGACACCGTCGATCCACATCAATAATTGCGGGCTTTGCCACCAACATCCCGCCGACACCGAATCGGTCACATCAAATGCAAAGAAGAAGAAGATGAACTCGGTGCATGCACCGAAAGCGGACTTAACTATTTATTTCTCTCCGCCTCCGAGTCCTCTGACTCCAAGTTTCCTCTCAATCTCACATATTACTCCGGCCCATACAAAGGCACAAATCTAGTTGTAACGAGCAATGGCGACCTCGACTCGAGGACCGTCCATGAAGCAAGTTTAACACCACCGTGCCTGAAGGGTCAATGTTCCAATGTGCTTCTGCGGTGACCTTTGCAAGTTTGTTCAATCCGACGAAGATTTCTCATATACTTATGGAAGGAGGTTCTTCATGTGTGCAAACTACGAGTACGATCCACCCAAGGTTGCCTTTGGCGAGCGTTCAAAGGTACTTGCTCACCCTATTCTGCATGATTATATCTACCTACATGGCACATGATCTCGATACTGACTTATGTTGAACAAATAGTCTCCCCCACCTCTATGCAATTTCTGGCAGTGGCTAGACACGGAGCAATCGGAGGCGCATAAGAAACACATCGGCGTGAGTTAGTTGGAAGAGACGATGGTTCAGCGCGCCCAAGATGAGGAGGAACAAGAGGACAAGCGCAAGCGTTCGCAGGAGGTAGGGGTGAAAACGGGTCGGATCGGATCGGATAATGGCTAAACCATATCCATATCCTAGAGTTTTTGTCGGATCCGGATACGAATACGGATAGCTCGGTTACGAATACGGATACGGGAAATGTCGGACACGGATACGGAGCGAATTCGGGTCGAATCGAATACGAACACGGATATTTACCGGAACATATAAACCCCTCAAATTATATGTTTGAAATCAATTAAAACATCTATGTAATTTAATTTATTACAGCAGTCATAAGTCATAATATGTACACAAATTAACGTGAAGAAAAACTTTCATGTTATCATATATTTTCTTAGACACTCAAGTTATTTTTAAATAGTAAAAATCTTGGAGGTTAATTTTGCATTATTATAGACTTCTATATAAGTCATACCTTTTACACATAGATGCATCGTTGGCAAAGTGGCAAGGGCTTTGCTTTCCAACCTGGAGGTCCCTGGTTCGATCCTCGGTGCCCCCATTTTTAGCTATTGCGCAGGTGGGAATTTTATTTTTTTTTTATTTAAAAATAATTCGAAATAAATAAATAATATTCCATTTAATAAAAATAAATAAATAGCCTCCCGTCGCCACCCCATATGGCGGGAAAGATAAATCGCCATATCAAACGGCGAAATTTTGAAATTTCGCCACCCCATTTGGCGGGATTAAGCCCACCCGAGGCGGGGCCTAGGGTTAATAGATCGCCACCCCAAATGGCGATATTTTAAAAACCGCCATTGGATTGGCGAAATTTTTGCTGGTTTAAATCGCCAAATGGGGTGGCGAACTATCGCCTCCATCCGTGCATGCGCCTGGCCAGTAACGATCTTCTTGCCCAGAGCCCGAGACCCAGCAGAGGGAGAAAAAAAAAAAGGAGAGGTGAGGAAGAAAAAAAAAGAGAGGAGAGGAAGTGGAAGAGAGGAAGGAAAATCACCGCCATCTACGCTGTGTAAATTTTCTATATCTTATATTATTGTTTTATTCAAAACATGGTAGGATAGCAATATGAACGTTAAAAATTAGTAGTAAGTAGATAGTAAAAGGGATATTTAGGATATTTGTAGGAATAGAGTTTAGGGGTTTTTAGGGTATGTATAGATTATCAGTAGGGTATATTACTAGCCTTTTTAGGAGCAGGATTTGATATATATAGGGCTAGGGTTTACTGCTTCGTATGATATTTACAGAGTATTGTTAGGGTTTGTTTACGGTATTTTTAGGGGTGGAATTTGATATCAAGAGGGGTAGGGTTTACATATGTCGTAGTGTATGTATAGATTATGAGTACGGTATGTTTACGGTAATTTTAGGAATGAAATTTGTTAGGCTGTAGAGCTATGGGTTGGTAGGGTATTTATAGATTAAGATAAGGGTCTATTGATGGTGGGATTTACGCGCCGGATGTAATTAGTACATACAAAAATATCGAGTTAAAATGATAGCTTTGCCTGAATTCTTGAGGTCATACAAGCGTAGGTTTGATCCTCCTCCCATGCGAGCTTTAGATGAGGAAAAATATAGGCGACTTAATATTGAGACCCACGTAATAATTTGCGTTGGATGGTTTATTTGGGACAAATGTCGAGAAGTTATATTTTCAGATTCACTATGGGGACGGAGAGATTATGTATGGTCCAAACGGGGTGGATCTTAGTAATTTGGAATCGGTAACACTAGGGATATCGAGGCCCACCGAGAGAACGTTTTGGGGTTTACAAACTGGTTATTCTGGACGTTCGGCTTAACTCGAAAGAACATGTGATGAAGGTTAGGGCCGTGGTCACCGTGCTAGGGGCGGTTTCTTTTGGGAGTTGATGCCGATATTGTGTACACGGAGTTGGAGGCGGTATGTTGAGATAGGAATTGAGCGGCTTTCCTCTAGTCTTTGCTTGCTCGGGCATAGTTCAAACCAACCGGTGACTCAAACGAGACACCGGTGCAAGAGACGCCTACCACTTGGTCAAGAAGGGCAGAGGAGGGTGAAGAGGCGGGGAGCACGGAGGAGGAGGGAAGATATAGGCGGAGATGACGGGACGGAGGAGGTTGGCACCGAGCACCCCGAGAAGAGATGAGGCGACCGGTGTCGTAGATGAGGGGAAGAAATTGAAGTGCTAGTACAAGCGATGGAGGCAGAGGATGAGGCGCCACGAGCAAGTACACCGACGAGGACATCTCGAGACGATGAGGCAAGTTTTGGAGATCGTAATTTCATATGTTTGGTATGGTTTGGCATATGGTATGTTATACTTCAATGTTCATTCGTAGTAATTTTCTGAATTTTTAACGTCACTATCCACATTCTATCTGGCTCGTAATCGCCCTAACCATTATTTTTTGCAGAACACGACGGGATGGCCGATCAGGTGCACACCACGCCGCGCGTGAGCTTCTCCCACCCTGCTGACCGCGGCACCGCTCCTACCTTCTGCGGAGGAGGTGCGATGCTCGGCGTGTTCGCGCCAGACGCCGTCCGAGCACCTCGAGCTTGACGCCCGCCGGGTTGAGAGGTGCGTGCTCCATTAACTCAGGCGTAGATATTTTGTAATATTACCACTCGCTAAATCTGAAGTTTTCGAGTTGCGCTGTCGGCCTACTACCCTTAGCCGGATGATCGGCGACGGGTGGCGAGGAGGCGACGAGGCGCTTCTACTCGACAGGTCCCTCTGGCGGCTACGGTCGACAGTGGAGACCGGAGACGACACGTTCCATCTCCCATGTGGGGAGATGGCGCCGACCCGCAGATGTGTCCTTCTCGCTGGGCTCGCCGTGTCTTGGCGCACTGCGTCGTCGTGGGCGTCTCCCGAGTGGCGCCGGAGCTCTGGATCGCCGGGCGACGTCCGAGCCCGGTCTTTGGGGTCTCTGAGCCCTTCCCACGATCCGAGACACACGGCCCGCCAAGAGGTGGATTCTCCAGTTCACGAGACATAACCGTCAAATTGCTCTCCTCCGTTCTCCTTGGCGCAAGTTTAGATCTAACATCGTTTTCCACTTCTCTTGAGCAGTGGAGCTCATCCACCCCGAGGCGGACGAGGGATGGTGACGAGGCACCTCGGCGTACCTCTGTGGTTGTTGGTGGGTAATGTTCACCAAAGACGGACGGCCACCACGGTCGTGAGCACCTCCTCCCCACGCGAGGGAGATCGCGGACCTTGGCAACGGACGCTGTTCCTTGTCTGGTGGGCCTCCGCTGTCCTCGCGCGGCACGTCTGAGGCTCTGTGTGGCCGTCGTGAAGACGGGCCAAGAAAGCCGTGCTAGGCGGTGCCCCTACTCCTCCACCGTGGTCTTACGAGAGGATCGCCATCGGCGGCCTCTTTTGATCATCGGCCGCATGGCGTGGTCTACTACCACGCCACTCGGAGGACCGGCCCACGATGGGCCTTCTGCGACTTCGCCACGGGTATTCATTCGAACTTTCCGGTATTCATCATGTATTTTTGTACCGAGGACCGACTAATTCCGTCCTTTCATTTTGCGACCTCGTGGGCCCACGTGCGAGACCCGAGGTTACGGACCACGTCCGGCGGTTGACGAGCTCTGAGGTGGCGATGTCTGTGGACCCCTACACCGCCGGCGGGTAGACGATCGCGCCCGCACGCGGCCGTCGTCCTTGTGCGGCGGGACCGAGCCTCTTGGCCGACGAGGTCGCCTCTAATCTTCGACATCTTCGCCGAGGATTACTCGCCCACCGGGTGATCTGGCGATTCGGACGACACCAGTGTTTCCTCGCCACTCACCTCACGCCGTGCCTCCCGCACTCACCAGAAGGCGTCCTCCTTTTACGCATTATGTTTCATTATAAATTCAATTATACCTAAGTGAGCATTGTTACGAGGGTCGACTAGACGGGCCACACTAGGGGATTCTGTGGGCACCCGTCATGGCGCCTGGTCGAGAGGTGGGAGGACGCCTTGCGGGATCGCGTCGAGGAGGACGGAGAGTACGACCCGCCTCGTACCCGGCCTACTTTATGCTGGTATCATTGCGACTTCGGACGCGTTGGTCACACCCCACGGGCCGAGGTCGCCGACGTGGCGACCGTGACCGACACATACCCACTTCACCGAGCTCAGTCGGCCTACCTTGCAGTACTACCTTCCTCGGCGATTCTTTACCTTTGTCCTTATGTTCTTCCGGTGCTTACATTAAGTAAAATGGGCATTTTCAACATGCAATGCAATTGTCCTTACTTTCAAAGACGATCTTGTGCGCGAAGTCCCTCGTCGACGCGGAGAGCGCGGTGATGCGTTTGCGAGGAGAATGCAGATGACCCCGACGGAGATCCCGACACCTTTGTCGATTCGTGACAAGACCTGCGTTCGTTGAGCCTTACTTCTGCGTCGTTCGTCGACGCCCACCCGCTTCGGTGAGAGGCCTCGAGATTCCCCACGTCCGGCCCTTCTTCCAAAGACGGCAGTAATACAAGATTTAAAATTGTCATATATCGTCAGTACAATAACACGGTGTTCAACTATGTACCAGGCCACGCTGGCCCTCGCTTCCGCCCGAGGTCGTGACTCCCACGGCCTGGGATGGGCACACAGGCCCGCTTGTTGAGCGTCGTGGACTTCCGGCCACGAGGTGGGGCGTCCTCACAGTCCCACCACAGAGACCGCGGTGGACTTGAGACTCTGAGCTGGCCCGTCCTCCGTGAGGCTGGGCCATCCTCCGTGAGGCTGCATCTCGGTTCGTCCCTACCCCGGGTAGATGTGCGAGGTTAGAACCTCCTGTAAGCTTTATAATTTTTGTACGTGATTTCAATTGAAATTTAACTGTTCAGATAATCAGTCGTTTCACCGACGGATCGGGACATACAGACGCTACCTCCGAGGCGGACAGGCCACGCCTACTACGACGTGGACTCCTTCTTCGCTTCGCCTCGACGAGGCTCGCGCCTCTCAGCAGACCGAGCCACCCCCTCCACCGACTCAGACGTCGCAGCCAGAGCAGGCCACACCGGCCCCGACTGAGCGCCCGCACCGGGACTTGCACCCTCCGGACCGCCTTACCTTCCCTAGTGGGACAGCTTCGACGGGTCGCAAGCCCTGGCCGGAGGGGTCGGTCGAGGGTTCGCCCAACAGGGTCGTGATGTATAGATTAGTAGGGCCCCTAGTACTAATTTAGTTTGACCCTTGTATTTCGACCTTGTTGGGCATTTGCTTCTATATGTTTTGTTCACTTGTTCTGTTCTTCCCTTGCGTATGTCTTCCGATTTTCACAGGTTATACTTTTCCGATTTTCACACGCGGGGGCATACACCGTCGGGCGGGACGTCCACATAAATGTGGTAGGCGGCGCTATGCACGTCTGGTTTTTCATACTTGATGTTCTTTTCTTCTTTATCTTGTAGGCGAGAAGTAGTCTACTCTATCTCCTCTTTTCAGCGTCCGGTCACATCAATCGCACCAAAGCATCCATCAATAATGAAGGGCGCTCACGACCAGCAGTTCCCCTGTCGTCGTCCGGTCACATCAAGCGCATCGGCATCCGGCAATAATGAAGGGCTGGCGACCAGCGGTACCGCTTTTCGGTGTCGGTCACATCAAGCGCATCGGCGGACTTTCGGGAGGATGCGTGCGCTTCCATGAACTCCGTCCATGCACCGAACAAACTTCGCTATAAATACTCACCTCCATTCGGGTCCTCTGCTGCAACTTCCTCTGCAAGTCCCATACTCCTCCCGCGATACACTCCACAAATCTCCCCATAACAAGCAATGGTAGCCTCGGCTCTGAGACCCCTCCATGAACAAGTTTGAGACCACCGTGCGGAAGGGGTCAATGTTCCAATGTGCCTGCGGTGACTGTGCAAGTTTGTTCAATCCAACGAAGATTTCTCATACACTTACGGAAGGAGGTTCTTCATGTGTGCGAACTCGAGTACGATCCACCCAAGGTTGCCTTTGGCGGCGTCCAAAGGTACTTGCTCACCCTAACTTGCATAATTATATATCGTACATAGCGCATGTGAGCTGTACTAACTTCGTTGAACAATTAGTCTCCCCACCTCTCTGCGATTTACGGGGTTGGCTGACACGCGAGCAATCGGAGGATGACAAGAAACACATCGGCGTGAGGTCCGTTGGAAGAGGGAGTGGTTTAGGCGCCGAGATGAGAAGGAGCAAGAGGAGAAAGCATAGCGTTAGCTAGAGGAGTACCACAAGCAACAAGAGGACGCCGAACGTCAGTCAGCCGAGGCACGAGAGGTCGACAGGAGAGAAAGCGAGAGGCACGTCGCAAGAAGGAGGCTGGACTGACGCTACCGGGAAGGAAATATCCCGTTGTACTCAAGAGAAACTTCCTTGTAATCGACAATAAAAATTTCGTAAGAGCACTCTACTTTCAACGCTATATCTGCCGCCATGCGATGAATGCTTTGTGACAATACGGACATTTTTTCTTTTTAAATCTAATAATAGAAAAGAATGGACAATCCCGGGGAGGACCATATTCTAAATATCGCCTAACCAAGCAGGCAAAATTTAGCAAACCTCGCCCTTCATCCGTGACTTTTAGGTCATGGGTGTGAGAATATAAAATAAAGCTCGTTCGACCGGAGGCATTTGTTTAGGCCACAAAAAATGATAATATATATATACTTTTATATGTAATATATATCATATGTACTTCAAATGAATTATTGCCCGTGCCAGGGGCGGTCGCCCCACTACATGCTGACAGGTCGCTCTTCCCCCCCACACATGGTCGGGACGGTTAAGGCCCAGCTCTTGTCGCCCTTTCCGATGATTTATTCGATAAACACTTCATATTTAATAATGAAAACAAAATTTTAGGCAAACATCGCCCTTTCAATGGGCGATTTAAATTTTCGCCAAACCAAATGGCGATTATAACCAACCCTGCACACCCTTGGCCGTGGGGGCAAATATTGCCATTCCAAATGGCGATTTATATAAATCGCCCAACCAAATGGCGATTTTTATAAAATCGCCGTTTGATATGGCGATTTATCTTTCCCGCCGTATGGGGTGGCGACGGGAGGCTATTTATTTATTTTTATTAAATGGAATATTATTTATTTATTTCAAATTATTTTTAAATATAAAAAAAAATAAAATTCCCTTGGTGGCAGCGTTCGAAATTTGATTCTTGGATACTGTGAAATTTGAAACCGGTTTCTTGGATATGAGTCTTTGGGTTGGGTTGCATGGGGTGTGATGGATTTGGGCCTTGGAGGGTGATGCTGCTGGATTGCCCAGGTGCTGGGTTGGGTCGATTTGGGCCATCAGAATCGGAATAACTAGATCTTCGGATATCCGAGTTCGAACCCGAGTCCGACGGATATTGCCGTCCCGTATCCGAATCCGTATCCGATTAAAAATATCCGAGTTCCGACCCGTATCCGTAAATATCCGAAAAAATCCGATCCGAATATATCCGGATCCGACCGGTCCGGTCCGGGAAATATCCGACCCGTTTTCACCCCTAGCAGGAGGAGTACCGGAAGCGACAAGAGGACGCTGAACGTCAGGCTGCTGAGGCCTGAGAGGCTGAGAGGGAGAGAAAGCGTGAGAGGGCATGTCGCGCAAAGGAGGCTAGACCTGATGCTACCGGCAAGGGGAAATATCCCCGTTCTACTCAGTAGAAACTTTGTTGTAACCGTGATAATAAAATTTCCCTCAGCAGAGGACAGTTTATTCCTCTAGCTATTTATTTAATTTTCCAAATAATTATTAATATAAAACACTCTGCTGAAACTTATGCAATTTATCCATTTTATGTTTTTAAAGATTAAATACACCAAATACCAGGTTATATATACTGATCATATTTAGTTCATATAATATGTGTTATAACTATTATATACTGATAACATATTACATAATACTATAATATCTACATATATACACATATACATACATATGATATATATACATATATACACATAATAGTTATATAATACATAATAGTTACTTATAATAATTATATATAATATATTTTTCGGAATTGTTACTTACATAGTTTTTCGGAATTGTTACTTATATATATAATTATATATAATACATAATTGTTACTTACTAATATAGGTATTGCCGCGCTGCGGTGGTGCGGCAAAGGTAATGCCGCGGTGTGGTGGCGCGGCATTGCCTTTGCCGCGGTCTGGTATCGCGGCATTGCCTTTGCCGCGCCACCACACCGCGGCATTGCCTTTGCCGCGGTGTGGTACCGCGGCTTTGCCTTTGCCGCGATCTGGTGCCGCGGCGGGAGGGCATTTCCGCAATTGCTCCAAAATCATGGGTATTTCCATATTTGCAATTTTTTTTTGGTCAAAAAAAAATTATCTCAATATTGCATGTATTACCGGCTTCCTATTTTTTAGCAACCACATGCACACCGGCTCCATTGTTTTTAGGAGGCAAATGCACAGATCGGCTTAGCCAGGCAGCTAGCTGCACAGGAGATCAGCTTCTTATCCATCCAAGCCACACGAACGGCTCACAAGCCAGCGCGTGCGATCGGCTTACAAGCCAGCGCGTTAATAGTTTTTTCATATCATACAACGACACGTAGGATCCTTGTATCCATAATAGTTTTTTCCATTCGTGTATACATGCTTCATTTCTCTTTGCATTTGTTTATGCACTATCTTTGTCTTCCCGATTATATGTCGAAGATCCAAAGGGAAGGTTCAAAGGCACAGAAGATTAGATGTCGAAGACTTCTAAACCTTAGGACAAGGCAAGTTAATATTCTTAGTTCATGTCTTACCCTGTTTTACTTAAAAGTTATTTTGATTCAATTAAGAAATTGCATGCTCTATGATTCAATACCTAGCTTGTTAATCATGTTATACACTTGCCATGACCCTTGACAAGTTTAATTAACATGCTATGATTGTTTTGAATATCATGCTATGACTGTCTTGATAGTCATATCCCTTGTGACATCAATTAAAAAAATGAAACATTTGAACTTTTATTCCTTGGGTAAAACCCGCTTACACATGCTTAGGTCTAATCAATGCTTTGTTTTTGGGGTGCAACAACCCCATAATGGTAAACACTAGCTCACCACTATAACTACTATTTTATACTATGAATTGGTTATAGTATGGTTTGAGTAAAGGTTTGTGTTAGTTGGTCTCGAGATTGTGAGCCGGTTGGGCTAAGATACGGGTTGAAACTCGGAGTTTGTGTGTTGTCTAGAGTGGCTCTAGACTGGAAGGTTGAGGACCTGTTGAGATTGAGGCAGAGAGCGGAGTGTGAGATCTTCGGCTCTCGGGCCATGAGAAGCGAGATCAGAAGGATCCCTTGGATATGAACGAGTGTTGGATGCGTCCAACACAACACGTAGCCATCACGCGGTAGTGCGGGTGTGGAGTCTAGTGTGGTGTTCTGCGAAGGCCCTGGATGATACTTCAACCCAAGGGACAGGCGGAAGGGCACCATCACCCGAGAATGATCTAGATCATGTGTTCGCTGGACCGGCAATCTAAGAACGATGATCCATAACGGAATTGCCAAATCCCAGAATATGATGGCGGGTGTAAGAAGGAAGAATAGGAACTGTGGTTCCAGCTGAGTTTTGAGTTTGGTCTAGTCGTACTACGGGATGGTACCGGGATAGACAGGATTGGTTAATTTAGGAAAAACACAACTCATCAATAACTCTTTCCTCGATTTAAAATTTGGCTAAGTCATAGGTTTATACTATGAATATTTTCAACTGAATTTATGCAAATAAATAAATCCTAGCCTCCCCTTGAAGCCGTTATCATTACCTGCATTAGAAGGATATTAACTCGTAAGTGCGATTTGATTGTACACTTACCCTCACATTCACTCACTCTTTAGATGAAGAGAATCTGAAAAAACCCTTATGCTTGCTTTGAGGATGAAGAACCTAGATATGAAGGCCAAAACGATGCTTAGGACGTTCTCTCCAGCCACTTGCATGGATGTATAGTCGTTGTATACTCTTTTGTTGCAATGAAGACTTCTGCTTTTGTACTCTAAACTCTCCTGTGTATTGTACTGTTGTTTGGCCTGTATAGCCCTGATGTAAAGCTATTCACCAAAAGGTGTTAATTTTGTTAAGTTACCCATTTCACTCTATTCGTTGTATGCTTTATGATCTGGTTATGTAATGGTGTGCAAGTAGCCTACCGATCTAGGGACTAGTGCAGGATTCATTCGGTGAACCTCCGAGCTGAGGCCCCCACATTCACTCCCCTTCATGAGGCTACCCCCTCGTCGTGGCCTTCCTCGCTTTCATTGTCATGACAGTCATGCCAACCCGCACCGCTCCAGTCACCCTAGCCTCCATGGTCTTCTGTTGTAGCCATCTCCGATCTTCCCTCACCTCTGACTAGAAGTACTCCACCGATGACAGAGAAAATGTGATTGTTATTGGTGGTGGCACCCCACCGAGATGATGAAGATGAGGAAAGACACACTTGCAGGGTGCCCTTGCTCAACCTAGGCTTGAGTTCGTACGAACACACGATGATGGGGATGGATGGACTTTCGATAGGATGGCTGAATTGACGATGGGATCTTGGATCCAAAGGCCGGGGGGGGGTGTCAAGCCTTGTGTCTCTTAAGCTTCATTGGTGGCAAAAAGTGTACGAGCCAGATCTGGTCGCTTTTCCACCACACCCCACGCTCTCTTCTTCTCCTAGCTGTTGGACTCCAGGCCTCCCTCAGGGCTCAGGGTACTGCTACTCCCTGCCAAAGACTAGTGCCACCTCAAGTAGCTTTGACCTTGGGATCAAGCAAGCGTGCTCCAGCCTCTCCTACCACTGATCTCCCTTCGCCGCACTACGCCTAGTTGGCAAGGGAGAAGTCGGGCATGGGCAACGCTTCTGAGGAAGAGAGGGAGGGAGAGGGAGAAATAGAGAGGAATAGAGGAGCCAAGCAATGGTGGTTAGGAGAGAGATTAGGAGAGAGAAAGGAGAGAGAAAGAATAAAGGAGTTAAGAGCAAAATGGCCCAAAAATATTGCCATGTCTGCGTATGAACTAGACAAGTGCTTTTAGATATGGTTGGTGGTATGATATAATTTCCCCATGGAGTAGTGGCAGATTTACGGGCCCCTACTAAGTAGTGGCAATTCTCCAATTTTGGAAATGAGCAGTGGCATATATCTAATTAACCTAATAAAATATGGGTAAATTGGATAGATGCCACTACAAAGTTCTGAAATCAGGGAAATGACACTACAAAACGTGTATTTGTAATTTGTGATTTATGGAACCGTGCAAATTAGACCAATGGTACTCTACGAATTTTAAAGCATCTTTTTCGTATATCTAACTCGTATCTATGTATTATGACAGTTTTTTCCTCGTCTTCTACCTCCTATCTTCCTCCTCTCATTGCCTCTCCTTCCTTCCTTCCTCTTCCATCTTCCCTCTCTCTCTCATACACAAGCTTAAGTTCGCTAGCTCCTCCCCTTCCTTTCTGACGTCACGAACTTTAGCTAAGGCTTAGGGGCGTTGTCGTCGGATCTTGGCGAGGAGCTCGATGGGGAGATCGAGCTTGTGGCATGTTGCACCATATCGAGGTGGCAGCGACAAAGGAGCACCAAGCAGTGCGTCGGGGGGCAGGGGTGGCCACCGGAGAGAGGAGGAATAAAGAGGCATAATGCGGCCAGAGAGAGAAGGGACGAGGACGGGAAGCATGGCCGAAGGGAAGGGGTGGTTGCTGGGGAAGGAAGGATGAGGAGGGGTGACACAGCCAGAGGGATGGGTGGTTGTCGGAGGGCGGTGTGGTCAGAGGTGTAGGTGGCTGGTGATGGAGGAGAGGGGAAGGGGGAGAGAGAGGAGGAGGAGGAAGAAGAATGACGTACTTGAAATAAATAGGGATGAAGGTGAGGGTAAAATTGTTTGGCTTTGAAAATACTATGTTAAAAAAATGCTTTGATACTCTCATAGTGGTATTGATCTAATTTGCACGGTCTTATAATGGCAAATTTACATATACATGTTTTGTAGTGATATTTCTCTGATTTCAAAGCTTTGCATTGGCATCTATCGAATCAACCCAAATAATATACAAGTTCAATCACTAATATACAACTATAATTTATTTATAAACTAAATAGTATTTTAAGTATTATGGAATGCTTTTCGAGACAAATCTACACATATGATTTGCATGTACACAATATAAATTTTTAAAAGAGATAAATAACAAAAAGTTCTAAAAGTTTGACCGTACAAACCCAAACCAATATATTTTTGTGGTTTGAAGGAGTATATATAAATCTTTACCATACGGAAACAAGTAACTAAGAGCATTCATAGTGTTTAGAGACAATATTGCCTTTAAACTTGGACCTATAGCTAGCCTCTAAGGCTTAGAGGCCTTTCCCGCTGGTAAGATCGATGGGGCCCACTACTATGATTAAAAAAATATCACCTAGTTTAACTTACATGTGAGGCCTTGTAAAGAAAAAATTTAAAGGTAACACTAGGCAACCCATAATGCTTAGAAGCTATCTCTAAGCAGGAGAGAGACAGAGAGTGTGTGTTTAGAGGCAACCTCTTAAAGGATGCACTGTGGATGATGTAATAGATTCGGAAACATAATTAAAGGCACAAATTGTGAATATGGCACACAAGCATGCAAAGTCTTTACATTGCATAGGTTAATAGCATTAGGGGAATGTATAAGACGACAACTATGTATGATATATTTCATGTTATCTGTAAAGATCAATAAATACAACTAATACGTACAAATAACTATTCTCTTTTTCATATCTTTATAGACAAACATTTTTACGTATAAAATTCTTCTTTTCTCATGTGTAGTCGGCTTTTGCATAGCTACCAATTGAAGGGTTATCTTCCAGGAAGTCGAGTGGTCGACGCCTTTCTTCGAGTTGGTCATCGAGCAGCACCTGGATCCTGCCGGAACCAAGCTCGACAGCGGCGGCGACCTCGTCGACGTCCTCATCGGGCTGTGGAAAGAGCACAGTGGCACCCTCCACTTCACCAAGAAACACGTTAATTAAGAGGATGTTTGGCAGGGCTCCAGTTCCAATTTTTCAGCTCTGCTCCACAACTCCACTGTGGAGTTGATCTACTATGGAGCAGATCCACAAATCCGTAGAGCATCCTTCAAGCTGCTCCACAAAAATGAACTGCGATGGAGGCTGTTCTATAGAGTTGCCTGCTCCAGAGTTACGTAGAGTTAGAGCGTTTGGCACTGCTTCGGGACGGAGTTGAGAATTGGAGCTCTGCCAAACACCCCCTAAAGCCATCATCTTCGTACGTCAGGTAAACTACATAGCTTAATCGATCATTAATTGCCATCACCATGATCGCATATATGCAATCTTATTCGTAGGACACGTTTATGGGTGGCATCTACACGAGCCCGGTGACGGTGCTGTGAGCGATGGCGGAGCTGGTCCCGGACGACATGCCGGAGCTCAAGTACCTCAAGATGGCGGTGAGGGAGAGGCTGCGGCTGGACCCGCCGGCGGCGGTGCTCCAGCCGAGGGAGACGGTCCACGACATCAAGATCGGCGGGGACAACGTGCCGGCGAAGACGAACGCGTGGGCGATCGGGAGGGACCCGGCGAGCTGTGACGATCCGGAGGAGTTCAACCCGGACAGGTTCGAGGTGAAGGTGCGTGGGCTCGTCGCCCACCGCAAGGCGCTGCTGCCTGCTGGTGCTCTGCCCAAGTTCTATTTAGTTTATCGTATTTACTCATCTTTTTATTTATATATAAGCTGAACTTTAAGAGTTTCTCGAGATCGTTTAGAAAGTTCAGAGCATTTCATTTAACTTGTTTCTAAAAACTTTGGACACACCTTTAAGACAAAAAAAAAAAAGAGCAGACTCTAAAATCTAAAGTGTTGGACTTAAAAAAACTAAAGTATTTGACTTTTCGATTTGAAGATAAGTACATAAGATAACATATAGAACAACCCTTACACCAGCGATGCGTTGCAAGGATAAGAAAGAAGCGAGAAATAATTGTCCAAGTTATAGCTAGTCTGGCCTAATTTAATTGGGTTCTGCCCTGAACTTTGCTGTAATGTGATGTGAAACATGCGAACGAATCACCAGAGAGACACCACCAGGAGGTCTCTCTTCCAGTAGGTGTTTCTAAATGGTGTCCTTTAATTCTCCATATAAAAGGAGTTAAGTTGTTCTTATGTTGTAACGAACAGAACCATTCAACACAGGACTCCCCTCCTCCCTCCCTGTCTGTCTCTCGGTGTTTGAATCTCTCGACAAACGACCAAATTCAACATAATGTATCTTTGGCCACAATGGTCTTTGTGTAGAGATTTTCACCACAAACTGAATGTGCTTGTCCAAATAATTGTCATAGACTTACCACGAGGCAATTTGGTTCGTGTTCAGTATTCGCGAGCTGATCTATACTGGTAGTAAAAGAGGGCGAAATGCCCATAAAATAAAATGGCGATTTCTCTGGAGGCAGCACATTCTTACAAAGTGGCCTTTGGTGTGGACTAAAGATGGAACTGGGCGACTAGGATAGAAAGAACAGTTGAGCTCATCTCCTGTCGAAATTCTACTCGCCACGGCTCTTCAAAGCCTCCAGTCCTTTGACAAGTGCCACTGATCCTTATCTCCTTCGAGCCAATGTTCTTCTTCACATGTACAGATTCGATATGCCCCATAGCCAGCCATGTTGCTTGGGAATGGAGCCCAAGTGGGTATGCACGGGTCAACCGGCTCCTTCAGGTTGACAAGGAGATGCATGAAATCCAAATCCCTAGATGCCCTCCAAAAAGAAATACAGACCTTAACCCAGCAGCTCAATGATCCGCTCCTTGATTGCCAACTTTTGCTTGTCAAAGGCCAAATATTCTTGCTGTGTCAAGCACAATGCCTCACGGCCTCACCCCATGGCTCCTCCTTATAAATACATGCCCAGGCATGCAAGCATCGGTACACAAGCACAAGGGCAGAAGAGAGGTCTTGCATGGAAGTAAGAGGCCATCTTTGATAGCCAAGGATGATTTGCCTGTAGCCTTTTGGGGAGCTCTCGGTGCAACGGCACCCAGAGAGCGACAAGCCAGCTCTATGGGCAAATCTCCTTGACTACCTGAGTGCCTCTTATGCTATCCCATGTCAGGCCTTCTATTCTTCGGCTACAGCAATGAACAGAACTCACCAGACCAGTGGTGAGGTATGCACTCTACACAGCATAACATCTCAGTGATTACTTTGGCCGTGCGTCGTCATCTACGGCTGCAGTGGATTTCTGTATTTCACTATCAGCCCAGCATGGGCATGTTACATTACCAACCACAAACCCCCCCCACTCTCTCCTTTTTTTATACGAAACAGGGCAACATCCAACACACTGAAGATTCATTTTAAGTGCACAAAACTATGTCTATAATATATTAATATTAGAGAACCATGGTACTTTGGAGGTGACATTTCAAAATCTATGGCTTTTGGATAAAAAATCCACTCACTATCCTTTAAACTTGCAATGTATCAGTGCCTCACCCTATCGTTCCACCCTTGATGTCAAGCTGTCCAGCATGCCTTAACCAGGAGCTATTAAGAAAGACCTGAGAGGAAGGGAGAATTGGCTAAGTACTTCAATAAAAAAATATGCGACCGGAACCTGAATCTGGTGCCTTACCAATTATAAAGACAACCAGGAGTTAACCTAACTAAACATAAAAGTATTTGTTCTACTTAATTTCTGTCTGATACAGATTTCTTTTACTTTTGGCATACAGTCAACAGCAACACCATAGTCCCCCAGTATCCATCACCAGCATTCCTTTTCTTCCTTTAGTCAGTTGACACCATCAATAATTCAAGGTTTCAAGTTGGAGAATCATCGCAGAATAGTTCAAATTGTAGGGTGAGCATGCAGTTGAGCACATATTACATTATTATCTACCATCACAAGAAGCGACACACATTCCAGGCTATATATATATATAAGCAAATTACATGTAATTCTTAAGCAAATCTACCTTTTATAACCAATAACCAGACATAGAAGGTGAATTGGTTGAAAGTTCACCTGTATGAGAAATTAATCCAAACTATGTTTTTGGGTTCACAGCATGCACAAATTAATCAATACTAGAGTAGAGGCACAAAAGAGCTCTAAAAATAGGTTTAATAAAAAACATACTCATATTAAAAGAGCTCTAAAATTAGGTTTAATAAAGACATACTCATATTATAGAAGGAAAATGCACATATAGTCAGTGGGCTTTATGAAGAATGGATACTAGTGTAGAAATGCAAATGACAAGTTGAAGATATAAATAATATTAGCTAATGCTGTACCAGGAGATTAACAAATTGAACATACTGAAAAAAAATATTTGCCAGACAATTTTAAGTGTTACAATTTTTTTTTGCAATCGAAGTTGATAAGCAATTATGAGCTTCATTGATGGGTCGTTTTCATCATGGTTGAAGTGATAATAGGCATAAAAATGAAGCAAATTAAGTTGAAGTAGAACAAAATGTGAACAAAAGTTCAGGCAAAGAACAGGACAAACAGATACAGTAAAATTATTGACAGTTTCAAGAAAAACTTGAGAAGGATGAAGATCAAAGAGAACAAAAAGGAATAAACAATTGCTTTTTGCTGATGAGACAACTTATATTTGAAGCCCATGGCAAACTGTGAACTAAAAAAATAAGCCAGTTTTCTCCCCTATCTATGCACTGCTCAGTCTAAAAGCAACCCCAAATAACCCATTACTCCTTTCATCAAGAATTAAAGGTTGATCATTTGCGCTGTTTTTCATATAAATGCACCTTAGGGCTGTCCCATTGTATTGTTTCTAAAATTGTTTCTATAAGGGAGACAATGAATTAAATGATAGTATAGAAAAACTGTGTTACCCGGACATGGACACAGGTGCCCGATTCCAACACGGCTTCGGGTGTCCAACTCGGCAAGCTCTAAAAATTAGGATTCGTCTAATATAGATAATTTTATTATAAAAATAATAAGGATAAATACTGAACTAGCTACATACTGGGCTAAACCGAGCCCAGATAGCCTAACCCAAATCTCCACAGCCTAACCCTCACTTATAACTCCCCGTCCTTCCCATCAGGCCCTCGCACCTCTCTCCTGATCTCCTCCCTCTCTGCCACATGCCACACACTCCCAGATCCAGTGCCACCACTCCCCTTCCCCTCCCCTCCAAGCGCAGCAGCGCTGCTCCCCCACCACACCTCTCCCCTCCCACCAGCACTGCCTCCCCTGTCTCCCCTCCTTCCCAGCGCAGCAGTGCTGCCTCCTCCATCTCCCTTCTCCCAGCACCGGCATCTGCTCCGCGGCCATGCTGGTTCCCCTTGGCGTCGTCAGCATCTACTCTGCAGCCTGTGCTTGTTCCATTTGAAATCAGTGACGCTTGCTTTCACCACCGTGCTGCTTCCCCTCAGCGCCAACGGCATTACATGGGACGGTCCAAGAAATCTGTTGAAACTATCTCCTAAGCGGTGCAAAAAAATTTCGGACGCACGTGTCCCGGTAACACAGTAGAAAAACAACCCCAACACATAATACACACAAACTGTATCTAAATGAGAGATAGGGCATCTTGGTACTCTAAAAAGGCTGTTTCTTGCATGAGAAATGGCTCTTCTCTCTTTCTTAATTAATTCTCCCCCCGCATCATATTTTTGCTTAGTTGGCATTTATAGCAGCTGATGTCATTGCATTGGAAGTGCCCTTAGGAATGGAAACTAGATATATGGAGGACCTCTACTATTAAAAATCTGTAGTGGTGAGTGGTGAATGGCGGAACGTCATCCATCTCCACTTCACCACCATCCATAACTCATTTAACGATCAAGAGATCATAAGTGTACTTTCTTTTTTTTTGGCTTAATTTCTTATTTTAGTGTGTTGTATTTCAAGAAGTTTTCGATCAGTTCAATATATACCAAATCATTCTATTTAAATAGCTTCCTTATTTTAGCGTGTTGTATTTTTAGGAAACTTTCAATCAGTTTAAGATATACCAAATTAGAGGATACAGAGGCAAGACGTGGTCAAGCGCGAAAGCAGAGCGAAGGGTGCAAAAGCACAACAACACAGTCGAGTTTGACAGGCTAAAAGCGGAGCTAAGGGCATGAATCAAACAAATCAAATATGACGCAGTGGAAAGATATTTGTTCGTAGCAAAACACGGACGTTCGTCTAGTTTTCACATGAATTATGGACCATGATTCATGGTTAAAATGTTCAGTTTAAGCTTTGTTTAGTACCTACAAGACAATGGTAGGAAGGGATGATTCATGTACATTGGTCGAATTTGAGAGGATGAAGTTAAAGTATCATTCAGAAAGGCACATGGAGCTGATCCGCTGCTATTAGAACTGATTTTAGCAAAAGAATAGTTGCTCCCTCTTGATACGGAATAATTCCTTGTAGAGATTATGCATTGACCCTCTGTAGCCTTTTAGAAGGATGTACCCTATGCATCAACTATGGCCTTTAAGGGGGCTCAAGAGGTGAACATGTTTCAAAAGAAATTATGCTCCACATGATTCCTGATAAGATGGGTAAGGTCGAAAGAAAATGGTCCCTACATGATTTGGAGAATATATACCCACCATGATCAGAAAGAGGCTCAAAGGGAAAAAATGTGTTGGCATGCCATAAATAAAAGCATCTTTGCAGTGGCAAATCCTAGATTATTTCTAAATAAAATTATGGATGGCGTGATTTTATGAAATTTATGTAGTTGTCTTTATGCATCTATCTTATCTACTTGGCTACACTATGAATAGGCATGTAAAGAACATAGCAGTCATATCTCACTTCAAGTGTCAGTCCAAAGGATCGGAGGAGGAAGTTTTGCATGGTGAAAGGCACACCTTTTGCTAGCCAAGCGTGACTTGCCCATTTTCTATTCAAAGATATATCTCGCTTTTATAAGAAAAATGTCCCAGTATCCTAGTAGGAAGCTCCTTGGCAATTCTCAGTAGCTATTGCCCGCATGATATACCCACACAGCTGTAACTCTTACTACATTACCAAAAGAAAACTATAGAGCAAAATCCCAATAAGGTAACCAACCAATCACCCAATGCTAGGAAATTGAAATTAACAATGCCCGTTGCAGTAAAATGTTAGCTCGCATCAGTCATCGCCTCAGTCAGATATGGACACGCTATATGACAAAGTTACTAGATAGAATCCACTTTGATTCGGTTTTATTTTGTGGAGTTTGGCCTGATGAATTTATAATTACAAATAGCTTTACTACTGTATTATTTTTTATAATTCTTTTCTCCAAAGGTTTCACCCAACAATTTTTTTAGCAAAAACACTTAGTCCAATATCACAATACAGTGCTTACAGATTTTTAGTGCGGTAAGTTCATCTTCATCTATATGGTAAAAAAAAAGGTTGTGGAAAGTACTTAAACCAAACAAAACTACCAGGTTGAAGGCAACAGATACAGAAGTCAATGCATGGCCAAATTGTAAGCTAGATATCACAACTGTCAGGTTCCTTCAAATAGGAAACACAATCGTTTGAAAAGCCCTAAGATAGTATTGGCTCACCCTACCCCGCCATTTATTTGTCAGAACTAATGGTAAGGTAGTTAGAAAACAGGGCTCTAAGCTAGTAATTGATGGCATAAGGAGGAAAAGGCCTCAAGCAGGCACAGCGAAAACGTGAGACATCTGGTAACAAAGGCACAGATTGCTATACTCTACTTTCAATCTCATGTATTAATTTTCATTGTTATAATTATTTTTTACCAGCTTTCAGTACTACAATGTAATGGAGTGTCATTTAGAATCTTCAAGTATGGCAGGAGAATCTTGATAGGAAGTAGCATAACACAAATCAAGCATGTAATGAAAAGATCAAGCATTTGATCACATTTATCGAGCAAAAACATCAATGCATTGGGATCACGTTCACACAATTTGTTCACCTTAATTCCATTCATTATTTCAAGTTTTCTTTTTCAAACAAATCCTTTTAAACTACTGGTCATCGGCACATAAGATGGCTGACAAGAGATGATCATCAAACCTATATACATGCTTGGATTGCCAAAAGCATAACTAGTTATTGCCCTTGTCACTACTTTCTATGGAAAGGAAACAAAAATTGCGAAGCCAAGAGCTCACCAATTCAGGAAACGCTGTCGCTCCTCCGAAGCTTCTGGATAGCAGCATACATCTTCCTCCTGGACCCAACAGCGCCGATGCCCATGTCCTTAAGGTCCTCCAGGGTTAGCAGAGGGAGCACTTCATCGTCCACCTCGTGGATCTCGAACACCGGGGCGTACCGAGAGAGGCCGAGCCCATCCAGCCACGCTTTCACGCCGCCATAGCCCATCGATAAGGGGAGCCGCCCATTCGGGAGACCCCAGTCCGCCACGCCATCCGACTCGTCGCCGCTGGCCTCGCGGCTGCCCGAAACCCTAGCCCTCGCAGCAGCGGCAGCGGAGTCAGACTGGTCCGCATCATCGTAGTAGTGCTCCTCTTCGTCCTCGTAGCCTTCGGCGCCAGCGGGAGCAGGGATCCAGGCGGTGCGCGGGCGGCGCTGTGCCGGCTTGGAGCCGCGGCGATGGGCGGCGGCGGGGTCGAGGCCATCCTCCGGGTGGGGGCGGCGTGGCGGGCGGGGGTGGGAGGAGGAAGAGGGCTTGTGGTGGCGGCGCGGGAGCGGGATATCCGCGGCGGCGGGGTGGACGCCGATATCGCCGAGGCGGACGCTGGGGCGGCGGCGGCGCTTGGAGTAGGGCGGCGCGGGGACCTGGGTCCCAGCGGCCTCGGCAGCTGGGTCACCAGACGGCAACGCGGCGGCGGCGGCGGCGGCGGCGGCGGCGGCGGCGGCACCGTTGGCGTGGGGCTCCGGCGGGTGGAGATCGGCCATGGGGCGGCGCGCGCGAGATGCGTAATCCGTGGGTGCGGATGGATGGTTCAGTTCAGTACTTCAGTTCAGTCGCGGAGTGGCTTGCCTGGACTGGAGTGGCGCTGCCGCTACGGCGCGCGGATAGTGACACGTGTCGGTTTGCGCGGTGGAGATGGTGGGTTTAGTGCTCGATGCCGAGGGGTTGACTTGGTGACCAGAAGGTGAAGCTAGATGGTCTTAGGCCCATTGGCCGTCCTCATCTGGGCTTTCAGGCCTACCCGAAGAAGCTATCACAAGTTTGCAGCATGCAAAGAATTTTTTTTATATTTATTTTAATTCGAAATTTTAAAAATATAGGCCTGACCCGTGAATTTGCATTTTTGGCCGCTCGTCGCCCCCTGGGCCAGGCGATCGCCCATGCTCGAGGCGATTAGTGGTCGTGGCCATAAGTAGACGGCGTCGCGTTGAATGACGGCATGGCTGATGAAATTGGCATTTCCGATCGCCCGACGATGGCGATCGCCACACTACGCACGGCCAAGACGACAAATCTGCAATATAGTATATATAATATATATATGTTATATATATATTATAAATATGTTATATATATTTTATAAATATGTTATATATATGTTATATATATTTTATAAATATGTTATATATATGTAAAAGTATATATATTATCAAGTATAAATATATATGTTGTGAAAGTATATATATGTTATAAATATATATATTTAATTATATATAACAATATATATATTATCAATATATATGTTATATATATTATAATAATATATGTTATATATATTATCAGTAAATATATATTATATATAATATGTTATATATAATAATTATGTACATATAGAACATATGTATAATATATATTATATATAGGGTGTATCGAATCTGCGTGGTCCGAAATTAGGGTTTAGGAAGGAAAAAATTTTTGTTATTTTCTATGAAAAGGGCCGACAGTTTTAATTTTCATCTTTTGTATTATTAGATTTATAAAGAATAAATGTTCCTCTTCTCACAAAGCATTCCTCGCATGCCAGCAGTTATAGCGTTTAAAATAGAGTGCTCTCAGGAAATTTTTATTGTCAACATTAGAATTACAAGGAAGTTCCTACTGAGTACAACGGGGGTATTTCCCCTTGATGGTAGCATCAGGTCGGCCACCT
This sequence comes from Olyra latifolia, assembly GCA_036346145.1. NCBI lineage: Eukaryota > Viridiplantae > Streptophyta > Magnoliopsida > Poales > Poaceae > Olyra > Olyra latifolia. Next base: position 60,422,011 of record CM070525.1, read on the forward strand.
TCACCCGGCATGCATGGGTGGTCACCATGGACCGGTGAAAGGGTTGTGGTATTGGCATTAACACCAAGTGGCCGCATACCGAGCAGTCGCTTCCCATTCCGTGTCGTAGTACACCGGGTAGGTCTTTTGCATGATGGCTCTTTGACGTAGGACTTCAACGTTGGGTGTGCCGGGGTAGTGGCATCCGCATAGACATACATGGTCCTGACATGATCGATTCGGCTGATAGTATTGGTCCAGCACTACCTTCTGACTGCGCCAGCCCTCCTCTAGCATCCACTCTAGCCTGCAAGCGATTGATTCTTGCGTGCAGGTATGTTATGTAGGTGTACGCTGCTGCCGGGTATGGCTCATCCATCCACCGAGTCCAACCGCACGTGATGTCTGGTAACTAGAAATAAGAGAACTGATAAGTAACTTGTATTTATGGTAGCATAGCGTAAAAAGGAGGGAACTTACGTTGTAATCTGGGCATCGGTAGAACCTGCGACCAGTGAACCCCTCGTGCACATGGTCAAACCACTGCACAACGGCAGGGTTCCCATATTCGCATGTCGGCCAGTCGAAAATTGATGGAAAGTGACGATCTCGTAGCAAAGGAGGGCCATCTCTCCAGTCTCCATATTGTATGACTTGCATATCGTCCAAAGGAGGACGAGCATGCTCTCCAGGCTCAAAAGACACCCACCATGCATCAGACACATATGGCCGTGAAGAGACTCCCCAACTCGCCATGAATTATAAAGCAGTAAGCTCTTAGGAAAGTTGCAGCGCAGAGGACCCGAAGGTAGAAGGGTTTTTATAACGAAGTTTGTTCGGTGCATGGACGAAGTTCATGGAAGCGTACGCATCCTTTACAATGTCTGCTGCTGAAGTTGATGTGACTGGATGGTGAAAAGATCTTGTTGGTCGCCAGCGATGAAATAATTGATGGCAGCTGCGATTGATGTGACCCGGCGGTGGTGCATCGGTTGCGGCGGTCTGGCGACCAAGATTGATGGATCTTGCGATTGATGTGACCGAGCGGTGGAAAGCGGTATTGTTGGTCAGCAGTGTGGTGAAATAATTGATGACCGCTGAAGTTGATGTGGCCGGCGGTGGCGGTCTTGGTTGCGCCAGCGGCAACCAAGATTGATGGATCTTGCGATTGATGTGGTGGCGGTGGAAAGCAGTATTGTTGGTCAGCAGTGCGGTGAAATAATTGATGGCCACTGCAGTTGAATTGACCGGGTGGGTCAGGTTATGGCCACCTAAAGGTTTCCGTAGGGTCGGAGGGCCCAATTGATGAGTTCGAAAAAATTACCTGCGAAAATCACGGTTGACCTAGGCAACGCAGGGTACCAGTTATATAAGGGGGAGCAGGGCGGACGATGTCCGAGCGGTAACGTGGGAAAATCGGAAAAGGCACTCGCGGGCACAAACCCTAAAATTGTGGCCACTTAGGGGTTTTCGTAGGGTCGTGGGACCCACCTAAGAGGGCCAAAAATTACGAAAAAATCACGAGCGACCTACGCAACGCAGCCTATCAGTAATGTTTGGGGGAGCAGGTGGTACGATGTCCGAGCATAAGGGTGCGAAAATCGGAAAAGCCAGTCGCGGCCACATACTTGAAAAATCCAAAAAAAAACGCATAAGTAGATCACGTGGGCGATTAAAATTATGCATTACATGCATTACATAAGTACACAAAGAAGTGCAGTACATTGTCAAAAAAAAGAAAAAGAAGTCAGGGGACAAGTGCAGTACATATTCTAGTCCAAGTACAACATACATGCCGGTCACTGATGTGTGCGCTTCCTTATCTGGTCCTCGGGGTATGTGAACTGGTCGGGAGGATGGACATCCCTCCTGAGTCTGCCATGGTCTACCGGTGTCGAGGGATCCTCGTGCTGTGACGGCTGAGTAGGGGCGAGTAGAGCCCTAGGCAACTGCGACGGGCCGAGGTATTCCTGCGAGAGCCACTGATCTAGGTCCTGTTGCCCAGCATCGTCGACGTCGTCGCCGTAAGACGTACTCCCTGCATGGAAGGAAACATACAAGCAGTAAGACGTTGCAACGCGCACGTACTAAAACATTATGTAGCAGTGTTATCATTGTTTACCTCCTGCTAGTCCGGAGTAGAAGGGACTGCTGGTCAACTCGGTGGGCCAAGGTGCCCACCGTCTTCTTTGGGGTGGTGCTGACAAGCAAAGAGTGGCGCGCTGCTCATTAACCTCCCAGTTCGCCACCCAACCTCCTGACCTGCTTGCCCGTGATGGTGCGTGAGGCCACGATGGGTGAAGGCCTGGAGTGCGGTCTGGGCGAAGGCCCGCCGTCTGCTGTGGGCGAAGTCCCGGAGTCTGCTGCGGCCCACGTGGAAGGGGTGGAGTAAGCGGTGGTGCCCCACCACGTGGGACAACGTCGGGGACCCGCTGGCACGACGTCAAACGGCACAACTAGGTGACTATGCCCGTAAATAACAAAATTATTTACATATATTTCACGTGTGACCATCCTACCATGTTTTCAATAAAAAATTTTAATTATACGTATTTATATCAACTATCTAAATCAATAATAAATTTATATATATCTTTCACGTGTGACTATGCTACCATGTTTTTAATCGTAATTTTAAATAACACGTATTTATATCAACTATGCGCATCAATAACAAAATTATATTTATATTTCAGTATTTATATCAACTATCTGTATCAATAATAAAATTATATATATTTAATGTGTGACTATCCTACCATGTTTTTAATCATAAATTTAAATTACATAATTACACTACTAAATTACTTAAGAAATTAACTTACCAAATGTCGATGCCGCGCGATCCAATTTTTTTTCTTTCTTCTTTTCCCCTTTTTTCTCTCTTCTTTTTCCCCCTTTTTTTTCTCTTCTTTTCTTTCTTCTCCTCTTCTCCTCTCTTCTCTTTTCCTCTCTTCTCTTCTTTCCCTTCTCTTCTCTTCTTTCCTCTTGCCTTCTCTTCTAAGCATGACCCGCCTTGGCCATGGGCATGGCTTATATAGCTTGGTCCGGTCACCCGTGGTAGGCGATCGCCCATGTGGGCGGCCAGACCCAATCAGTCGAACGCCAAGACCACCTGGCAGGCTGACCAATAAACACGCAAGAAGCGGTCCTAAACGCCGTGCGACCTGTCGCCTATGGGAAGGGCGATCGCCCGGCCCTAGGGCGACGGGCGCCCAAAATTGAAAAATCACGGGCTGGGCAGCTATTTTAAAAATTTTGAATTAAAAATAATATAAAAAAATTCACATGCAAACCCCAAGTGAAATACTAGAAAGCCGTTTCTAGCACCGAGAATCTTCTTCCTCCTATGCATCATCCTCTTGCGCTTCCTCCATACCCCACCTTGCCTGTTCCTTGTCGTCCCCGAGCCCACAGGTGCCACATGCTACCATCATATACGTCATTGATTGCACAGAACCCTGCTTCGACTGAATGTGAGCATTCGTGAGGAAGAGATGAGTATCATGGCTGTAGGTTGCAGCGACTGCTGATGGTGGCGGTGATATGGCAAAGGCATGGACGACGATCTTCTAGCAAAGGTTGAACCCGACGGGGAAGCACACGCTAATGAAGCTATTGCAACAGAAGTTGGTCGGCAAGCACGTCGTGCAATGTTACCCTTACGACAGCAAGGGTGATGAACCGCTCTCCATGGCGCACGAGGCGAAAGATCTTAGGGGGTGTTCTTTTGGGTTTATCTAAAAGTCTAATCTGACTTATCTCGTAACTTCGAGAATTTCCCGAGGTGGCCTCGAGAGTCGGATGGACTTGATTTTTAGTATTTGAGGAGCTTTTAGACACGCCTACGAGATAAAAAAAAGGATTAAAAAAGTAATAAAACAGTCAGATAAGTCAATATTAGCCACATCTTATCTGATTTATTTCGTGATTTATCTGACTAATATTGACTTATCTGACTTTTTATTACTTTTTGAATCCGTTTTTTTATCTCGTAGACGTGTCTAAAAGCTCTCTAAATCCTAAAAATCAAGGTCATCCGACTCTCGAGGCCACCTCGGAAAATTCTCAAAGTTACGAGATAAGTCAAATTAGACTTTTAGATAAGTCCAAAAGAACACACCCTAAGCACCCCTAATGCAACCTCTCTAGGCGACGGGCACGGCACAGCTCACCTGCGATTGCTTCTGTCGTTGCTGAGACATGTGTTCCAAGTATTCGTCAAGTTAGTATGCTTGGAGTCAGGAAAGCTCGATGCCCTTCGTATGTTTGTTGATATGTCTCGTTGATATGCCCCTCTCGCTTCTTAGTTGACGGCATGGTGTGCTTGCTACTACATAGCTTGGACATGTGCAGCCGTGTACTACTTTCACAAAGAGAGATTAAAACTGGGTGGTTTTAACCATGTGCACCGCCGCGTTGAGCTACCTCCTACAGTCGCGCTGCTGCGTGGTCCAACAGCTAACCCGTTGTTGCTTTTCACGGCTCCCACATCCTCCCGTTTTTGTCTTGTCTCTCTATTTTTTATCCATTAACAAACGAAAAGACATGGGAGATGAGATTTGGATTTCCGCTGTAGTTTGTATGGCTAGTTGGAGTCCTCTTGTTTTGTTCATGTTAATTTCTTTTGCTATTAAAACTTCATGATTTTGTATCATTTTTGTTTGAGATCCAAATTAGGGTGAAATAAAATTATAAATTCATCTAAAATCAATATATACGTCCCTGGATTATTATCTGTTTTTGGATACGCGATACTCGACAATATGTGATGCACGACGATACCTTAAACTCTAAATTGTACGATATTCGATACTCGATGATACCTACAACTAGATTTTCGATGAAACTTGATGATGCCTGCCTGATTATGCCCGATACTTGACAAATCTTGACATGTGACCCGATATTTGACATATCCGATACCCTGATGCTCGATGATAATCAATACTCAACAATACCAGATACTCTTTAATACGCAACCCAATACTTGATGCGCTAATACTCGATGACACCCGACCTATAATTAACGATACTTATTATACCTTATTACCTTAATATTTAACAATACCTGATACTTAACGGTATCTAACCCAATATTCAACGATACTTATGATATCTGTTTATGATATATCATAACCGACGATACTCGATACCCAACCCGATACACGACGATACTTACGAGGTCTGCTCATGATGCCCAATACTTGTCTATAACCGATACTCAGTGATACCGAAAACTCACTGATACCTGAAACTCTTGATGGTACTTCATGATACTCAACGATACCTGATGGTACTTATTGATACTACTTTATGATACTTGTTAAAACTCAACGATACTCGCTGATAGTTGAAACTCAGTGATGCCCAAAACTCACTAATAGCTGAAACTTGTTGATACACAAAAACCACTGATACTAATGATACTTCCTTATGATACTAGACAATCGATAAATATCCTGATACTCTGTACAATTGGATGATACCAAAGAATAACACTTGATGATACTTCAATGATATCTACTTACACTTTAATGATACTTGATAACACTTTTAGAATAATACATGCTCATACTCAGTGATAATGATACCTTCTGATGCTTAATGAAACTTTGGGGATACCATTTTGAATGCTACCTTTGATACTTAATGATATCTAATAATCCTTAATGGTACTTGACAACACCTTATTGAATGATACTTGGTGATGCTCGACGATGCCTGCTGATACTCAATGATACTTGAAAAAAATGATAATATTGATGCTCAATGATACCTAACCATACTTCATAATAAGACATGCTAATAATCAATTATACTTCATAATGACACTTATTGATCCTCAAGTATCGTCAAGTATTGTTCTGAAGTATCGGTTAAGTATCATTGCTGATACTCCATCTGATAGGATTAATATGTCGCCTAGAGGGGGTGAATAGGCGGTAAAAATTAAAACAGAGTTAAATTTGCTGAAGCAATACCGGATTATCCGGTGTTTTATACTGGATAGTCCGAACCACACCGGACAGTCCGATGTTCTGTACTGGATAGTCCGGTGCCTACTGAAAAACCTGGAGTGGTAGCACAAACAACTCTCCACAACCTAAAATATCACCTCACGAAGTAGATTAACTAGCACAGTAAGCTTAGAAGTAGTTATCAAATTCTCAAGACAAAAAAACTTTTCAAAGATATCTTAAGATTTAGAAGTTTAGGGTTAGAGAGAGCAAACCGAAGACGAGAAGAAATTTATCCCGAAGTTCAGATCCTTGAGGGGATCCTACGTCTTCGTTGAGGCAGCTTAGTCACACTCAAGCCGGGGTCTTTTTCAACCCTTTCCTCACCGGCGTTGCACAAAGCACTCACCGGGTTTACTCCTTGATTCCTTTCCGTGAGGAGGTGGAATCCAACCTTCACAAACTCCGGGGGCTCACCACACGAAGATTTGGGAGCTCCCCGATGACCCCTAGCCGTCTAGGAGTCCTCAACCTCCAAGAGTAACAAATCCGGCGAGAAATTGAACTTGAATGTGGCCCTAGTGCTCACAAGATGAGACCAATTCAGATCTAGCACCAGCTCCTAGCTCCTCAACCCTCTAAGCTCAAGAATCACTCAGATCTAGAGAGGGGAGGTGCTTGGAAGCAAGAACAAGTGTGAGAGAGTGTATGCAGGTGTTCCAACGGGCAAGACGAGCTAGGGAGGTAGTGAATGGGTATATATAGGTCCTCACAACCCTAGCTTCAATTTTAGAGCGAAGGTACCGGATAGTCCGGCAGGAAAGGCCGGAAAGTCCGGATAACTTGGAATCTGAGGTTCATTGGTTGAGTAAGTCCGGACAATCCGGTATGGAACACCGGATAGTCCGGTTAATTATTTCTCATACAGGAAGCTTGAGTGGCTACCATGATCGGACATTCCAGTTTATACCGGATAGTCCGGACTGAGCTATCAGATAGTCCGGTTAATTAATTTTCGAGCAGAAGCTTCTAGTGGCCAAGAGGATCGGACATTCCGATGACACTGAACTACCGGATAATCCGGTTAAATCGAAATTTATTCCAGAAAGCATGAGTGGCGAAATGGAGCGGACAGTCCGGAGTACACCGGATAGTCCGTACTGATACACCGGATAGTCCGGTGTGCATGATCAGAAAAACATCTAGAAATTTGTGGGAGGAACCTGGTGTCTATGGATTTGTGTGAAACTTATCTAATGAGCACTTTAGACACCTAGAGTCAATTTCTCGTCGAATCCCTCTTAATAGTACGACAAAAGACCTTACAACTTCAAAATTAAAATTACATAGTATTATCAACCTTGGGTCATAGAGGCGAAATAGGAACTTCCAAAATTGATCAACATATCCTGTAATCTGCAATTTTCTCTCAGGCATACATTAGATCTTTAATTGATCGTCATAAACCACCAAAATAATCTTAGTGGCCTAGATGCACTTACAATCTCTCCCTTTTTGGTGATTGATGACAATCAATTAAAGGTTCAACAAAAATGACAATATGCATAAAAGGAACTCCCCATAAAGTCTTGCATAGCATGAATATAGTGAAAAGCATACATAGCATTCAATTAAGGCACATAGTCCAAAAGTAAAGCAGTAGCACATAGTCCACACTCATGGATAAAACTAGAAAGGCTAGAAGAGGCTAGGAACTGCTAGAAGCTTTTCTACCCTTCTCCCTCTTTGGCATCAAGCACCAAAAGAGAGAAGCTCAGCTGAGGTCTACTCGTCGTAGTCGTCATCTCCATCGTCGCCGGAGCCTGATCCTTCATAATCCTCGGAAGAACCCTCCTCCTGAGCAGCTGGAGGAGCGAAGAGGGCGTCCTCGGTGGCGTAGTCACTATCCTCCACCTCAGAGCCGTCGGGAGAGCAAGGGAGGTCAAGTTGGCGCTGAATCATCTTCAGGCACCGAGTGTTCTTCTTGACACGCCGGGCTTGTTTCTTCCCCATACAAAAGAGAGCGTGAAGCATGTCGCCCAATGAGGAAGAACCAGAGGCTGTAGCAACTGAAGGAGAAGGAGCTGACTACACTGTTGGTTTAGCTGGAGCTCGCCGGGACTTGGTGGTGATCATTCTGATTTTCAGGCTTTGGTGCTTCACCTCCTTGTGAAAGGTCAGTCCAGAGACTGTTTCAATCATCTTCATAATGTAAGGGGCATAAGAACACCCCCTCAGAGGAGTGATAGCAACCAGGCGTATCTCCTGCTAGATGAAATCAAAAATATCAAAAGGTCTTGTGTTCTCTCTCATTCTGTGAAGCAGATTCCTTGTCAGAGAGAGCACACTACTGGCATCTCCCATCTTGGGAGTCAGAGTCTTCTGAGCAGCGCGGCGAGAGATAGTTGTAGAAAGGAGCATTCCTTGATTGACCCGACTTGAACTTTGACTCTTCATCATAAAGGAACAAAGAGGCTTCGGATTCATACTCTGTTCATTGTGGATCTTCTGAGTCCCTTGCCTGTCAGCTGCAGTGAAGCCTAGGATCTCAGCAAATCTGGTTTTCTTCACTGAGTAGGTCTGCCCATTTGTCATCCAGAGCATAGTTTGAGCCACATCATTGTCTACATACAAGGTGGCATAGAACTAGGCTATCACCTCCTCACACCAGTCATATTGGAGCCCCATTATATCCTTGACCTTTGTTCTTTCATAGGCAGCTATGATCTCATCAAAAACACTATCCTTTGCATCCTCCATATATGTCCAATCTATCCACTGCATTGGTAGAATGGGATGCATCCTGTCGAAGATGACAGTAGCATAGAAATCCTCCTGGAACTCATTCTAAAACCTAGGATCAAAGGTACTCTTGTTGTACTTTCTTGGGTCTAGCATCGGTTGATCCCTTACTTCAGTTGCTCTTTTCTTGTAATTTCTATGCCTTCTGGCATAATCCCTCCCTGCCACTGGTAATTTCATCCTCAGAGGTCCAATGATCTGCTCCTATCTTTGCTCAGAGCCTTGGCCACTTGTGTATATACCTTGGCGCTTGTGAACCTTAGAAGCAACTCTTTTGACCACAGCCTTTCTTTTTCCTTTAGGGTCAGGAGCGTCAGGGGTAGTCTCTTCCTCAGGTTCCTCCTCTATCTCATCTGCCCTTTTATCCTGTACAGACGGATCTGCCCTCTGTTTTGTTTATCTCTCACGCTGCTGGCTGCCACTACCGGAAGTGAAGTCCATTTCACTGGAGACAATGAAATGAAGTCAAGGAATTAGATGGATAGCCCATGGATGGACAATCATGACTTAGAAAAATTGAAGTTAAGCTATCCATACCGGATAGTCCGATGTTTAGGTCCGGACTATCTGGTCCTCATCGGATAATCCGGTGTGAATTCCGGATTGTCCGATGTGGACAGATTTGCTTCAAAAATCTCTAGGTCAAGATTTTCCTACGGATCTATTGGCTATCACAGTTCTACTTGAGTACGCAAGTACTCCTAGGGATTTCTCAAAGCATTTCTCCAGAATTGCAAGTTTGTTTTCTGAACTAAATTAGGGCAAACGATGTAGGAAGCCCTACTTTAAGAAACTTGCAAAGATTTGACAAAAAACAAATACCTCAAGATCTTGGTGAAGAGGTGGAGAACCACTCCCCCTTGATCCAAGGCCTTCTTGGAGCTTTTCCTAGGTCAAATCTCCAGAGACGAGGTGAGGGAGGTGAGGGCGCCCGTGGGAAGAGAATGAACTCGGGTGCGGATGAGAAAGGAAGAAAGGAGGAAAGAGGGAACCCGCTCGCTATAAGAAGTCATGGACATACCGGACTATCCGGACTCATGCACCGGATTTTCTGATATGACACCGAACTATCCGGACGAGAGTGCCGGATTATCCGGTTAATTCACAAAAACCACAGAACGATCGGGTGGCTGATTGGATCGGATTATCCAGTTATGTCCGGACTATCCGGTACGAAACACCGGATTATCTGATCCAGTCAGTAACAAATTGGTTGAGAATTTTTAATTTTGAACTAGAGAGCAAGTTAGAGCTAGAAGAGAGAAAGAAAGAGAGTGTTGCCTTAAATTGTGACTAGCACACATCAATAATCAAACTATAGTCACAATTTAGTGCAAGCTCATTAAATCCAAACCAAACAAGGTCCTTAGAACTATAAGATATATATATATATATATATATATATATATATATATATATAGGCTTAGCTAGATTCAAAGCAATTTTACATTACATCAAACAAAGGAGTGCAATGACTCAAGCCACATTCCTTGAATCAAGAATATTTAGTTCACTTCTAATTTCACAGAAACGCTTTTCGTCTAGTGGTTTGGTAAAAATATCGGCTAATTGTTTCTCGGTTCTCACATGGGATATATCGATATCGCCCTTGGTAGAATGGTCTCTAAGGAAGTGGCGACGGATATCTATATGTTTAGTCCTTTAGTGTTGGATGGGGTTGTTGGCAATTTTGATAGCACTCTCATTGTCACACAAAAGTGGGACATAGTTTAGGTTAACCCCATAGTCTCTCAAAGTTTGCCTTATCAAGAGTAATTGGGAGCAATAGTGTCCCGCCGCAATATACTCGGCCTCGGCAGTGGATAGGGCTACAGAGTGTTGTTTCTTTGAGACCCACGAAACTAGAGACCTACCTAGAAATTGACAAGTACCAGAGGTACTCTTCCTATCCACCTTACAACCGGCATAATCCGCATCTGAATAGCCGATTAGGTCAAAGTTTGACCCTTTAGGATACCAAAGACCAAAATTTGGAGTGTGAACCAAATATCTCAAGATTCTTTTGACCGTCACTAGATGGCCCTCTTTAGGTGCGGCTTGGAATCTTGCACACATGCACACACTAAGCATTATGTCAAGTCTAGATGCACATAGATAAAGCAAGGAGCCAATTATGGAACGGTATACCTTTTGGTTGACGTCCTTACCGTTTACATCTAGGTCCAAATGTCCATTTGCTTGCATTGGTGTCTTTATGGGCTTTGCTTGATCCATGTCGAATTTCTTGAGCATGTCCTTCACATACTTAGCTTGGCTAATGAACGTTCCTTCCTTTAATTGTTTCACTTGTAAACCGAGGAAGAATTTCAATTCGCCCATCATGGACATCTCAAAACGTTAAGTCATTAATTGACTAAACTCCTCGCAAAACAGCTCATTAGTAGATCCAAAAATAATATCATCTACATATGCTTGACATACAAAGATATCTCCATCTACCATTTTAGTGAATAGAGTGGGATCGGATTTACCTATTTCGAAGCCCTTTCTTACCAAGAACTCCTTGAGGCACTCATACCATGCACGAGGTGCTTGCTTTAGTCCATATAGTGCCTTGTGGAGCTTGTAGACGTGGTTAGGATGCTTGGGGTCTTCGAAACCCGGAGGTTGCTCAACATAGACTAGCTCGGAAAGTGGCCCATTGAGAAATGCACTCTTTACATCCATTTGCTTAAACTTAAAACCATGGTGAGTAGCAAAGGCAATTAATATTCTAATGACATCTACCCTAGCTACTGGAGCATAAGTCTCACCGCAATCCAAACCTTCGATTTGGGTGAAGCCTTGGGCAACCAACCGTGCTTTCTTCTTGATCACCACTCCGTGCTCATCTTGTTTGTTGCGAAAGACCCACTTGGTTCCTATCACATTTTTCTTGGGTCTTTCTACCAACTCCCATACCTTATTTCCTGTGAAGTTATTGAGCTCCTTTTGCATGGCCACTATCCAATCGGGGTCTTCTAGAGCTTGCTCTACCTTGGTTGGTTCAAGAGGAGAGATAAAAGAGTAAAATTCACAGAAATTTGAAAGTCGAGATCTAGTGGATACTCCCTTGTTAATGTCACCCAAGATGTTATCGATGGGGTGATCTATTTGTACGCTTTGGTGTACTCTTGGGTGTGACATTGGTGGTGGTTGATTATTGCTATCATCTTGATCTTCCTTTTCTTGATCTTTCTCTTGTGTGGATGTAGGCGGCTCCGATTAAGTTGATGATGGCTCAGCCTTGTCCACCGTCCCTTCCTGTGGCCGAACATCTCCAATAGCCATCCTTCTTATTGCCTCACAAGGAGGTTCTTCGCTATCTATCACATGTGGATCAACTTGTCCCTTTTGGGAGCCGTTAGTCTCATCAAATGTCACATCACGCGAGATCTCAACGGCACCGGTAGTGTTGTTGAAAACTCGGTATGCATAGGCATTTGATCCATTACCAAGTAAAAATCCCTCATCTATTTTAGGTGCAAACTTAGAAAATTTAGATTTCTAATTTAAAATAAAGCGCTTACTTCCAAAGACCATAAAGTAAGAAATGTTTGGTTTGTTACTGGTTAGTAGCTTGTAGGAGGTCTTCTTTAGTAACTTGTGAAGCTACAACCGGTTGGTGGCATGGCAGGCGGTGTTGATGGCTTCTTCCCAGAAGATGTCTGAGACTTTGTACTCGTCAAGCATCGTTCTTGCCATCTCAATGAGGGTTCTATTCTTCCTGTCGACAACCCCGTTCTGTTGAGGAGAATAGGGTACCGAGAATTCATGCTTGATTCCTTCTTCATCAAGATATTCTTCCACACCGGAATTCTGTCCTATTGTCGTTTCTTATCTTCTTGATCTTGACGTCAAACTCATTTTGTGCCCTTCTCATAAACTTTTTTTAGCTCCCCTTGAGTTTCTATCTTATCATGAAGGAAGAATATCCAAGTGAAGCGAGAATAATCATCTACGACCACTAGACCATATTTGTTACCTCCTATGCTTATATAAGCGATGGGTCCAAAGAGGTCCATGTGTAAAAGCTCTAGAGGTCTTGAGGTGGTCATCACGTTCTTGGGAGGGTGAGGTGTCCCTTTTTGTTTCCCAGCTTGGCAGGCACGACATACCTTGTCTTTTTCAAACTGCACATTTGTTAATCCGATGATGTGATTGCCTTTAGTGAGTTTGTGAAGGTTTCTCATACCAACATGGGCTAGTTGGTGATGCCAAAGCCAACTCATGCTAGATTTAGCCATTAGACATATCCAGAGTTGGGTTTATCTATGGAGAAATCCACAAGATAAAGCCTACCCTTAAGACGTCCCCTAAAGGCTATTAAACCGTCACTTCTCCTAACGACTTTCACACCATCGAAAGAAAAAATACAATCATAACCCGTAGCACAAAATTGTGGTACGGATAAAAGATTGTATTTCAAAGAATCAACAAGAAGTATGTTCGAAAGGTAAAGATTGTCGGAAATAGCGATCTTACCCAAACCAAGAATCTCATATTTACCGTTGTCTCCAAACATGATGCTCTCATGAGGATGATCATAGGCATCAAGTTGAGAGAACATCGTCTTCTCTCCGGTCATATGGTGGGTGCAACCGCTATCAAGCACCCAACTTGGTCCACCGGAGAGATACTCCTACAAGATCATGCTTTTGTTTTAAGTACCCAAATTTGGTTGGGTCCTCTCAAGTTAGTAACAAGGGCCTTTGGGACCCAAATGGATCTCACCAAAGGCATATTTCTACTTCTAAGTCCAATATGATAATGTAGCATTCTACCAACATTATTCTTTGTAAGAACATAGGATGCATTGAAAGTTGAGTGTGTCATATGACTAGTGCCCCCTTTTTCTTTAACAAAGTGAATTGGCCTAAATGCCGGGGCTACCACGATGTGACCCTTGTTACCCTTTGGAGGTTTATAGCCTAGCCCGACTTTCTTGTAGTTTCCTTTTCTTTCTCTCAAGAACTCTTGAAGGCCTTTGCTTGCTTTGTAGGACTTTTGTAGTCCGTCTTGAAGAAAGCCCTTAGGTTTCTCATTTTCACTTGCTAGGTCCTTCATTGTAGCAAAGTTAGTGACACAAGCATTTATATCAATATTATAGCATTTTGCACAACCATTGCTCGTGGAAGGGATTGAGTGATAAGTTGCAATAGGAGAGGTGAAGGAGCTCTTCAAAAGATCATTAAACTTCACTACAAGAGTCTTATGGGCTTCTTTTGCTCCAATGAGGTCTTCTTTGAGTGAAGCATTGTTGATCTCTAGCGAGACTACCTTGGATTTCGCTTTAGCAAGCTCATTTGCCAATTCCTTCATTCTTAGTTTCTCCTTTGCTAGATCCTCCTCGAGTTGGAGGTTTCTCTCCTTTTCTAGGATGAGCAAATCTTCTCCTTTCTCAAGTAGTTCTTTTTGTTGCTCAATCCATTCCATAAGGTCTTTCATTTTACCCATGTCAAATCTTCTAAGCATTCTTAGCATACTATTATGACTCATATCAAATTCACTATCACTATCTTCATTATAAGGATCAATGATAGTGGGTTTGGAGGATACCTTACAGCCCTTGGCCATGAAGCAATATGGAGCATCCTCATCATCTTCATCACCTAAGTTACCAAAAAGTGACTTATGTGGTGGTGGAGTGGTTGTTGTGGTAGAAGCAAGTCCAAGACATGCAATGTCTTCTTCCTCGGAGTCGGAGTCAGAGTTGAAGTCGGAGTCGGAGTTTGAATCCCATTCTTCTCCGATATGAGTGTACCCCTTGGAGTACTTCTTATGACCCTTACTCTTCTCCTTCTCCTTGTCCTTCTTGCTATTCTTGTCCTTCTTCTTTTCTTTCTTGTCTTTGTTCTTCTTGTGCGGGCACTCGGCAATGAAGTGACTGGTTTCACCGCACTCATAGCAAGATCTTCTAGAGTGTCTTCCTATTGATTTTGACCCTTTCTTGCTCTTGTCTCCCTTGTAGCCGCTCCTTTTGAGGAATTTATTGAATCTCCTCACAAAGAGCGACATCTCTTCCAAACTCATGGGTTCTTCTTCCCCATCATCACTTGAGCTCTCTTCTTGCTCCTTGATTTCTTTGCCGGCCTTTAAGGCGATGTTCTTTTTCTTGCTAGACCGGGCAAGCTCTTCAATGTCCTTTGCCTCTTTAACCATCATCTCATCACTCAATAATCTACCAAGAACATCATGTGGAGTGAGTGAGTGATAGTTGTCCCTTTCTCGGATCAATTGGACCAAATGGTGGTTGGTCGGCATGATGGCTCGAAGAAGGACTTTGACAATGGCATGATCAGTAAGGTCCTTGCATCCAAGTCCCTTAGCTTCATTCACTAAGACCATGAGCTGGTCAAACATATCCTTGTAGCTTTCCCCATCCTCCAAGATGAATCTTCCCAACCTCCCGTAGATGAGCTCAATTTTTGTCTCCTTTACGCTTGAGGTTCCCTCATGTGCAATCTTGAGGGTGTCCCAAATCTTCTTGGTATCCTCAAGCCCGTCAACTCGGTTGAATTCACTCGGGCTAAGTACCCCAAGCAAAGCATTGACGGCTTGATAGTTGCGGTAGAAGTTTTGCTCATCAGCGGGTGTAAGGTTTTCCGGATCACTTGGTTTGTAACCTGTTTCTACAATTTTCCAAATGTAGGGATGAAGAGATATCAAATACATCTTCATCTTATGTCGCCATTGAGGGTAGTAGGTGGCATCAAATTGAGGAGCACGCCTCGTCGGAATGGTGACATGAGATGAAGAGGTAGGATTAGGATAATTAAAAGAAATTTGTACCCCTCTGGCATTACGAGGGTTCTCTTCGAGTTCACCCGTAATGTCGCTTTGATTCTCTGTCGACATATTAGTTCTCCAAGCTGTTAAGCCAAATCAGGAGATTAGGCTCTGATACCAATTGAAAGGATCAATATGTCGCCTAGAGGGGAGTGAATAGGCTGTAAAAATTGAAACAGAGTTAAATTTGCGGAAGCAATGCCGTATTATCCGGTGTTTTATAACGGATAGTCCGAACCACACCGGACAGTCCGTTATTCTGTACCGGATAGTCCGGTGCCAGCTGAAAAACCTGGAGTGGTAGCACAAACAACTCTCCATAACCTGAAATATCACCTCACGAAGTAGATTAACTAGCACAGTAAGCTTAGAAGCAGTTATCAAATTCTCAAGACAGAAAAACTTTTCAAAGATATCTTAAGATTTAGAAGTTTAGGGTTAGAGAGAGCAAACCGAAGACGAGAAGAAATTTATCCTGAAGTTCAGATCCTTGAGGGGATCCTAAGTCTCCGTTGAGGCAGCTTAGTCACACTCAAGCCGGGTCTTTTTCAACCCTTTCCTCACCGGCGTTGCACAAAGCCCTCACCGGGTTTACTCTTTGATTCCTTTCCGTGAGGAGGTGGAATCCAACCTTCACAAACTCTGGGGGCTCACCACATGAAGATTTGGGAGCTCCTCGATGACCCCTAGCCGTTTAGGAGTTCTCAACCTCCAAAAGTAACAAATCTGGGGAGAAATTGAACTTGAAGGTGGCCCTAGTGCTCACAAGATGAGACCAACTCAGATCTAGCACCAGGTCCTACCTCCTCAACCCTCTAAGCTCAAGAATCACTCAGATCTAGAGAGGGGAGGTGCTTGGAAGTAAGAACAAGTGTGAGAGAGTGTATGCAGGTGTTCCAACGGGCAAGACGAGCTAGGGAGGTAGTGAATGGGTATATATAGGTCCTCACAACCCTAGCTTCAATTTTAGAGCGAAGGTACCGGATAGTCCGGTAGGAAAGGCCGGACAGTCCGGATAACTTGGAATCTGAGGTTCATTGGTTGAGTAAGTCCGAACAATCCGGTATGGAACACCGGATAGTCCAGTTAATTATTTCTCATACAGGAAGCTTGAGTGGCTACCATGATCGGACATTCCTGTTTGTACCGGATAGTCCGGACAGAGCTATTGGATAGTCCGGTTAATTAATTTTCGAGCAGAAGCTTCTAGTGGCCAAGAGGATTGGACATTCCGATGACGACCGGACAATCCGGACTGAACTACCGGATAATTCGGTTAAATCAAAATTTATTCCAGAAAGCATGAGTGGCGAAATGGAGCGGACAGTCCGGAGTACACCGGATAGTCCGGACTTATACACCGGATAGTCCGGTGTGCATGATTAGAAAAACATCTGAAAATTTGTGGGAGGAACCTGGTGTCTATGGATTTGTGTGAAACTTATCTAATGAGCACTTTAGACACCTAGAATCAATTTCTCGTCGAATCCCTCTTAATAGTACGACAAAAGACCTTACAACTTCAAAATTAAAATTACATAGTATTATCAACCTTGGGTCGTAGAGGCGAAATAGGAACTTCAAAAATTGATCAACATATCCTGTAATCTGCAATTTTCTCTCAGGCATACATTAGATCTTTAATTGATCAACATATCCTGTAATCTGCAATTTTCTCTCAGGCATACATTAGATCTTTAATTGATCATCATAAACCACCAAAATAATCTTAGTGGCCTAGATGCACTTACACCATCATACCTGACGATAGAGTGATACTCCATGATGTCTGATAATACTTCATGATACTTGTTGGTACCTAATGATACCTGACAACACTTAGAAGGATAGACCATAAAACTAAATGATGCAAGCTGATCCTTAGTGATAGCAAATTATATGAGATCTAATACAACGAGTATAGTAAATAAAAATAGGAAACCTGATACAACAAATTTCAAGCACAACATCTGTAAAAAGATGATAGTGAGATGCAAATTTTCAATTTTTTCATTGCAAATGTGAAGTATAGATACTCATTACAATTTATTCGTAGGAGGTTCTCATAAGTTTAGAAAAACAATAGAATAAACCACAAAAGGAAATAACAATTAAAGTGATGTCCTCTTTTCTGATTTGGGGAGGGTTCACTGTCTACTTTATCTTCTTTGCTTCTTTTTGCCCATCAGGCAAGCACCACTTGTGGCAACCTCATTGAAACACAGAAGGAAGGCATGTTTAGATCAACAACAACCTGACTCATCTCACTTATCTTTTGAAGTTTCAGCTGTACCATTCTCATTCTCTGCAACAGGTATGTCTACATTAACAATACCTTGGCTCATCCAACCCATACCATTCTCATTCTCTGCAACAGGTATGTTCACATCAACAATACCATCCAACCCATCTTGGGAGTACTAGGTGCAGCAACCATATTCTCTGAAAAATACATGTCCATAGACCTATCTGGCCCATCACCGACCATATTATGGGGTGTCTCATGGTAATTCTTAGATGATGTTTTACCTTGCAACGTAAGAGACCAAAAACTCATTAATACTTGTAAGCATTTTGGCTGAATACATTTTAGTGCAGCAAACATGTAAAACAACAAATCTTTCAGGAAAATAGAAAGGTAAGTTTTTTTCAGCCCTAGAAACATTTTTCTGCCCTTTTTTACTGTCCAAGTTGAATACATGAGCAAATAAAGATAAAGTGGACTACAAATGCAGAGTAAAGGGTGATTGCACAAATGGTTTCTAGAATACATTTCTTCACCAACATAGTATTTAGAAAATCACCAGAGCAAAAGTTTGCAGCAATCACATTGAAATGCTTGTCCTTGTCACTCATCGATGGAAGTTTCAAATCCTCCAAGTTTTTTTTTTCTGCAATCAAAGAGATGTAAAGCTTCGGTAATACTTCCGAGCATTTCATCGAACATATTGTGTACAATAACAAATGTAGCGAGTAGTTTCATAGAAACTTACTAGAGAGTAGCAAAGACATGCATATGGTGACGGATCATGCACACTCGCGTGAAAAGCGCCAACTAGTGTGGAGAAGGTGGAGAAGGCATGCTTCCATGTGCAGAGAAGCAGGAGGCTTTCTGTTGTGAGATTGAGGTGGAGGAAGCCAGTGAGTGTACTCTTGTACAAGGGAAGACACGATGCGCTCGCGCACATAGGGAAGAAGGGGACTTTCTGTTGTGAGATTGAGGAGGATGAAGCCAGTGAGCACGCTCCTGCGCAAGGGAAGAATGGTAGATTTTTGCTATGATGGCGGGGCAACGCGCGTGGAAGAGAGGCACAACTGCATGACCACGATGCAGAGCTTGTGAGGAAGAAGGGCTAGCTTGCGTTACCTTTTTTTTTTTATCATTTCTGATACCGTCAGTTTAGCCCCCGGATGGTACAATGCTCTCTAGTAGCTCCCAAACTCTAATGGTAGCAATGAATCCATTGGCATTTTTTTTTAAAAAAAAGCAATGAATACATAGGCAAGTTGTCCAAAGCCCTTGATTGAATCGGAGGTCTTGGTCATGGGAAATTTCAATTTATAACTGAAATTTTGGACTCCTCACGACAAATGATATCTATTTGGGTTGTCTTTCAACATATAATCTTATGCACGCGAATTCTTCCGGTTCATGACATTTCACCCTTTTTTATTTTCCACCTTTTTCCGTCACAAGTGACAGAAATGCCCCGATATGGTCATCTTCTTCCTCTTGAGAACAAAGGAAAAGAAGTGGCCTCATGAGCGCCAGCAACTCTTCGTCTGCCTTCTCTCAAGCTCATGAGGCCCTCATCCTGGCCAGCCACACATTTCAAAACCGGATTGGTCTGCTCAGTTTAACAAAAAAAACTAAAACAGAAGGTCCGGCCGATTCGACTAAACTGGCTCGGGCAGAGGATGGCTTAGGGAGATGGGGATGGAGATGCCGACGTTAGCGGGAAGGGAGGGGTGGCACAGTGTTGGGGAGAGAGGTCAAGATGGCATCGGTATCAAGGCGAGTGGGAGAGGGCAATGTGGACGAAATCGGCGACAAGGCGAGGGCCGCACGGTGACGGTGACGATGACGGGGAAAGGGGGAGCGGGAAGGACGATGCTGGTGTTGAGGTGAACCAGAGAAGGATGGCGTCAGTATCGTGGTAGAGGAGAGCATGACGAGGCGTAGGGTGATAGGAAGCACATCAATGGGGAGTTAGGGTTTACTAATACTACTGAGGGTTGGGACTTGGGTTGGCCATTGGGCCTTGGGGAGCTAGTCTACTGGGTAGCTGATCGGATAGGCTTGATTCTGTGAGGGGAAGGAGGAAGCAAGGTAGGCTGTGAACCCTAAGGGTGGGTTCTTTTCAGCTTTTCTTATCTACTTATTTGCCTGGATCTCGTCACTTCGAGAATTTTTCGAGGTAGCCTCGAGAGAGCCGGTTGGCCTCCAATTTTGGGGTTTAGAGAGCTTATAGACACGTCTACGAGATAAAAAAAACTCAAAAAGTAATAAAAAGTGAGATAAGTCAAATAAGACAACTTATCCTACTTATCTCGTGTCTTATTTGACTTATCTCACTTTTTTTTATTACTTTTTGAGTCGGTTTTTTTTATCTCGTAGGCGTGTGTATAAGCTCTCTAAACCCCAAAATTGGAGGCCAGCCGGCTTTCGAGGCTATCTCGAAAAATTCTCGAAGTGACGAGGCTACACGAGATAAGTAGATAAGAAAAGCTGAAAAGAACCCACCCTAAATAGGAGATTGACCAAGTTGGGCTGGACGGCTAGGCCTGAACCGATTGAACCAATGAATCGTCAACCGATGGATGGACTAGTTTGATAACTGGTCTGGTTTTAAAAACTATGCAGCCACCCCAAGGGACGGCGCCCCTCCACCGTGCCTTTTTGAGCTCCATCCTAGCGATGTTGTCCACAACCATAAAGGGCACAACAGCGGAGCTGCAGGGCAGTGATGTGTGCTTGTAAAAGAGGAGTGAAAAGGAGCTTGGGTGGGTCACCGGTCATGGAGGGCAATGTGGCGAGACTTCAGCCGGTGATGCCATCCATGGCCATGGAAGGCACAATAGTAGAGCTCTAGGCTGGCGATGCGAGCTCGTAGAGAGAGGAGGAGGATGAAAAGGGAGCTTGGGGTGGGTCACCGACTATGGAGGGTGAGGTGGTGGAACTTTGACCGGCAACACCGTCCACAGTCATGGAGGGCATGACAACTGAGTTCTAGGCCGGCCGCATGAGCTTGCAAAGAAAGGAGAAGGAGGGAAAGAGAGCTTGGGGGTGAGTCCGGCCATGGAGGAGGGCGAGGCAGCGTAATTCTGGTGGCGACGCCTTCCATGGCCACGAAGGGCATGATAGCGAAGCTCTAGGCTGGCGGCATGAGCTCGTTGAGAGAGAAAGAGGAGGGAAAGGGAGCTTGGGGGTAGGTCATCGACCATGGAGGATAAGGCGGTGGAACTTCGGCCAGCGACATCATCCACGATTAGTTGAGGAGGGAGATGATGACACATTTAGCAAAAATTCGAGGATGGCAAAGGAGCATTTTGGTCAGCTCACATAGAAAAGAAAATGGAAAATAGGGGAACGAGAGTAATGTCATAAACAGAAAGAATTCAGATGCATAGTGTTGACGTAAAAAGTTGATCTTCGCGCTAACACACATGGGCTTAGGGAATTGGATCTTCGACAACACTGGAAGTAGGGTTCAATGTGTGCCAGCCGATTAGATCTACAATTGGCAAGAGAAAATGCAATCAGCATTCAGATAGCCAATTGGATCTATAATATGGTGAATCTGCAATACTTAGAAACAGATCCAAACAAGACAAATCGTCACGAAACAATCGGCTTAGATCAGATCCAAACCAATAGGTTCAAAGGGTAAACAGTCTATCGCTAAGCCGATGAAATCAATAGAGCAGTAGAAAAAGGGTAAATAGACTATCAACTAGCCGATAGTATCACCCATATGATAGAACGAAGGGTAAACAGACTATCGACAAATAGCAACCTATAAGCCGATAGAATGAGGGGTAAACAATCTACTGCCAACGAATGTGTTGATTAGTAGAGAGAGGGGTGAAACCTAATCTTTGGTTAAAACGGCGATACGCAGCAATATCAACTAAGATAATATTTTGACCGAAAGCCGATGCAAACCCGTAAATCGAACTTAATCGAGACAATACTTATTTGCAAGAACTCCCGGGTTTACCTTGAAACCGATCGAAAGGAGATGCGCAACAAGTCGATCTAAATCTGAATACGACGGAACTACTCTAAATGCGATGAAAAGTAAAGGACAAGTAAAAGTAGATATATTTGATTGATCTGTGGATGCTTAGCACACCCTTTTACCTCGACTCCAACTAGGACTCTATCTCGTAGTCGATACAGACTTAACTTTATCTTCTAAACTTAACTAACAATTCCTAATATACCAATGTCTTAGCCGATCTGGACTTAGTTTCCATATTCATCTCCTAGCCAATCTGGGTCGTCGCAACACCTGTTTCTAGCCCATATTTCATAAGGCCCAAGCCGATTTTTAGCCCATCAACCTCTCGTCAAATTCTGGTGTCAACACATAGGAGTGTGTGTGTGTGCGTGTATATATATATATAATAAAGAAATGCTAATCGAGTGTCATTTGGTGCAAGACGTTCCTATTTAATGTCATGAACAGAAATTTCGCCTTAGTCACTGCCTTGTTGACCGGGTGCAAGATGGCTCCCATCAGTTCATGTCTCTGTTCATGGATGTGCTGATGTGCATGAGTGCGTTCATAGATGACTACCCCTGCCCAATCTTGCACCATCAGTTCATGTCTCTGTTCATCTCCTAGGCGATCTGGGCTGTCGCAACACCTATTTCCAGCTCGTATTTCACAAGGCCCAAGCCGATTTTTAGCCCATCGGCTTCTCATCAAATTCTGGTGTCAACACATGCCCCCAATTTTGGGATATGAGAATCATGTCCTGAAATTCTTCCAAGTGTCAGCTTCGTCTTCTCATCTTTCTTTCCAATATTGCCCTTGACCGCTCGAATTCCTCCTCTGATTAACCGTCAGTTTTCAAGGGTACCTTCATCTGACGGTTTTACCGTGCCTGAAGGTTAGCTTCTTCGAATTTACTTCTTATAAATAGCGCCGCCGTCATTTTCATTCGCATGCTTTCGAACCCTCGCGATCTCTGCCATCGGCTTGCAATTATTTAATTGGCTTTCAGCTTCATCCCTAGACTTTAGTCAATTCTCCACTTCCTTCTCTTGCTCGGCAACCATGTGTCAGGTACTACTCCCGATCCCCAGATTGTCTGATACTTATACCTTAGGCTTGGTGGGAAATCTTGATCCATCGGCCATAGTGCAATTGGATGTTCCCCGCCTACCCTTATTTGCTGTGGATGCCAATATAGAGGGTTGGAAAGATTGTTTTCGTTCTTGGCCAACCAAGCTAACTGGCTGGAAAAATTGGTTCATTAGAATATCAGCTAGTAAGAAGTCTATATGGGAAAGAATAGGGATAGCCGATTGCTTGCTCCTTTCCTTGTCTAGTCCAACAGCTAATGAATCCATGCTAGCCGCGGCGAGCTACTTTTGGTCCGATATGTTTAATGCCTTCATGCTTAAGCCAAGACGGATAGGGCCAACCCTTCTGGATATGTCGGGACCCGGCTCAGCAAAGCCGTCCCCTCTGTTTACAGTACTAGTCCCAAGGATCATATGCTAGTACACACAGGTTAAACAGGATTACCATCAAACACATACTTTATTAATAAAGAAAATAACTTATAACATACATGAGCTGAATGCCACTTACATTATGAATAAATTAAACATTAGAGTGCGGAAGATAAAAACACGTTAATTTGAAACCCGTCAAAATACCACGAGCATCCGACCGGAATGCGTCTCTAGTAGCCGAAAACTCCATCGTCGTACTCTGCCTCGTAAACCACTTACGTAGCAGAGTCGTCACCTGCGCACAGATCTGACAAACAACTAATGAGTATGGATAAACCATACCCAGCAAGCATGTATATCTTTATGTAATAAAGTGCAAGGTATCAAAGGAATGGATCTGGTTTATTTGCATAAAGAGCACTTCAAACAATCCTATCAGTTTTAAAGCAATAGTGTAAAACAATTTTAAATTCATTTCTTTACTCATGTTTTCTCAACACTATAATATTATGCCGTCTCAGCATAGACCGAGATGACACCGCTGTCAACTCTACATGAAACCCTTGCAATACACTCCCTGTAATGCATTGCATGGCAATCGCTGCTTGGCACTCGCTGCCGGGCAATCCCTGCCCTACCTTTCTACAGCCATTTAATTATTAAAAGGTGAGACTAACAAGTGGAGCAGCCTAAGCCCGCTCTTAACCGTGAGCACAGCTATCATGGTAGTTTTAACTCTGCAGAGTGTGTACACTTTACCCATGGGACTCACTAGAGAGTGAGACGAAATCGCTATCCCTGTTTCATCTAGGGTCAAGAATGCCTCACTAAGAATTCGCCCCAAGCCGTCTCGCACTAAGGCAGAGGTTCCCCTCTTGTGCCAGTGAGTATACGGTGGTCGCGAGCCACACCCACACCGCCCTGACAATCCAACCCTAGATTTTCCGAGGTAACAACTAAGGTATTACCATTATTAACACCCATGGCAGTACTATTTTGCGCGGTCAGATCTTCCACGAAGTTTGGTCCTTATGTCGACCGAGGTGGCCTACCACAAACTAATACCCACCAATCAAACCACCACCTCGAATCTATTCACACCACGTTGATTTTAGTTGAATTAAGGTTTAATCAAAACCAAAACTAAAGAGTAGAATGTCTCTACAAATTTTGTGAATGATCTCCCATCATATGTACTGGATTTCTCATCGAAGCAAATAAGCATCTAGCGTAAGTAAATTCAATGATGGCAATAACAAGATATAAATTATGCTAGGCGTCAAAAGAAAGGTGATACATGTTAATAGATGATTAACACGTCAATGGCAATAGCTAAAATTAAATAAACAAAATAAAATTAAAAATTAGCATGCACAGTTCAATGTCTATGAATAGTAAATTTAAGAGAAAAACAAATGGGATCAATATGAATCTAGCTTGCACCTGGATCCGGGTGGCACGATACTTGATAACCAGCACCTAACTCTCCTCCGGACTCCTCCGTGACGTCTACACGCAAAATGAGGCACAGACGAATCAACAGCAGCAAATATAATTCGTGAAAATATGAAATAAATACAGAGTAGATTAGGTTAAAAGAAGATTAACAAAATTTGTTTGACGCGAATCTGAGTTACGGTTTGTGAGATACAAAAAGATGAAAAAGCATCATTTGTTTTGACTGGGAGTTGACCAGATCTGGGATTAAAGGCAGCAGCTGCCCTTCTTCTCACGCGCATAGAACAAGAAAAAGGCAGGGAGAGAGAGGAAGAAAGAGAGAGAGAGAGTGGGAGAGAGAGGAAGGGGCGGCGGTGGCTTGGCTCCAGCGGACGGCGGCGGCAGTAGCGGCTCGGCGGTGGCCGGCTGCGGCGGTTTCCCGGCTGGTGGCGGCACGCAGCGGCGGTCCAGGAGGCGGTGGCGCACCATGGCCAGGCGGCAGCTCGGCTGGTAGTCGGCGGCGCGAGCTCCCTGCTTGGCCCGACCTCGGCACGCGGCGGCGCCCTGCTGTGCAGCAGTAGTTCCGGCAGGTGGTGGCACGGGTCCGAGGAGGCGCGGCCTCCGGCTGGCTGGCGCAGGGCAACACCTCCTTGGCTGGGCGGCGCGGCCTGCTACCGGCATGGCGGGTCCCGCAGCGGTGCTGGCCTAGGCGGCAGGGCCCTTCCGGCGTGGCGGGTCCGACAGCGGCGCTGGCCTGGGCGGCGGGCGGCGCAAATTCGCCTTGGGTCATCAATACGGAGGCGGCGGCATGGGATCCGGCACGAGGCAGCGCACGCGAGCGCCCGGCTCGGACTCAACGGCGGCGCGTAGCGGCGCAGCCGTGCGGCGGCTCTGGCGAGGGCAACGGCGTGGACGTCGGCCAGGACGGCTCACCTTGGCACGGCAATAGCGACGGCAACGACGGCAACTCCTCCTTCTCCCCCATTGCTCTGTGATGAATTTCTAGGGTTTCGGGCTCGTGGTGATGGAAGCCACGGCCGATGATTTGGGCTTTTATATTGTATTGAGTTGGGGTTTGTATGGCAGGTTTGAATTGTCCCCAATTTTGGCTGCTTGGTATGGCAAGGATGGATCGTCTCCGATTTGGATATGATTTTTGGGCTGTGAGTTTGGTATGATTTGGTGCATGAATGGCATGAACGAATTATTAATGATTTTGGGCATGATTTGGTATGATTTGTGGTGCAAGGGTATGGAAGGAGGGATATGGTTTGATTGCCACTGATTTGGCATGATTTTGGGCTGCAGTTATGGAAGGGATTGATTTGGTTTGGCATGTTTTGGGCTTGGACAGCTTGTTTCGCCGGCTAATGAACTCGTGCGTGGATGGGTGAGCACGTCCGTGATTTGGGAAAAGTGATTAGCGAAAGATTACGGCATAGTGAGGCGATTAAAGAACCTTTATTAAATAAATTAACCTGGAAATTATTTTAAATTGAAAAATTATTTTTTTGGTATTTAGAAATTAACATGATGTCACAAACGGTTAGGGTTTGGTTTGGCTCGATTGACTGCTATAGGGACGCCATGGAACGATCAAGGGTAAGATGAAATTTGGAATTTGGGGAAAAGGAAACCAGCGATGGACTGAAAATTTGGAAAGGAAAGAAACAACACCGATTTTGGGAATGACCATCGGTTTGATTAGGGTTACAAGTTGAAAATGACCGGTCGAATTATCGATTAGCTTGGATGACACGATAATGGTGATTCACTTTGGTTAGGGTTTGGCCGACCGAAGAATCGAGGTGATGATGAAAAAAACAAGAGGAGGGGGCAAAATCGAGGTTGCACTTGCACAGAAACTTCAAATCGAAGAGCAGAGACAGTGGCAGTTTCCGGTCGAGCTCTTCGACGATTAAATCTAACTTTATCCGACCACGAATCTTCGAGCTCTTGGTTGGGATAGATTCGTGATGAAGATATGAAGGATGTCCTCGGACGGTTTGGGTAGATCTGCACCGAGGTGTTGTTGAGACGAGAAAGAGTGGGACGGCTAGGGTTTTGAAAAGTCAGCCTTTGGCAATTTTTACAGGGCGAAGAAAAAAGTTTTAGGATCAGAAATTTTGGGAGGATGATCTAGAAGGGATTTCCTAGAACGTGTTTTTCTCAAAATTGTGGTTTACATTTTTGAGATGACACAACCGGCAAGCAGAGGAGGCAGCATGGTTGGTTTGCCCAGAAAGAAAGAGGAGACCAAAGTAGGGAAGAAAGGAGGAGATGATAGTGGGGTCTACCGGTTAGAGGGAGGAAGGGGATTTTTCTCCAATATACCTTAATTGAAATTAATAAGATAATACAAAAATCCAAATCTTGTAATAAGAGAGAATAATGGAATTTTGAAAACAAATAGCAAAGTCCTTGGCTTTGATTATTTCTTAACTCCCAATAGATTGAATTATTTTGTTTGACAAATTTTTCTTTTTCAAAACAAATCAAATTGGTTTAATTTTTCCACAACTGAAAATATACAAATAATTGAAATCCTTTTATTTTATAAGACCTTTTCTTTCAGCACTTTATTAATCGAAAAATCTAATTTGATGTATTTTCAAAATGTAATTATTGTAAAGCAACTCTTTGAACTTATTTTTATTCCAAATTCTCAAAATTTGATTTTTAAATTTTTTTTGAAAATATTTTTAAATCTCCTCTTCATTATAATTTTACAAACTATTACCTCAATAAAGTTTGAAAATATTCAGGAATTTTATTTCTCTCAAAAATTTTAATTTTCACAAATTTGAAAGTTCAGGATGTTACAGGATATAACCATGCTGTGTGGTCTCAGGCCCGATAAGGAGTAACCATTGGCTTATGACCTATCGGTACCTCACAAATTGATCTCGCAAAAGGGTGAGGGCTGGAACCGGTATATGGGCAAAACAATCTTAAGACTGGCCTAGTATCCGACAAAGAGCACACAGCTTTTCACAACATGTGGCTAGACTGATTCTCTTCAGTGGAGCATCTCTAGGTCTGACACAAATCTACCAAGGTCAGACAAAGAGCACACAGCTTTTCTCTACCAATGGTCAAGTCTACGTAGCCAAACTTCTCCTAGGATCGGTGTATCAGATGATGCATATTATCTGATCTTGGTTATATACTGGCCTTAGGGGTCACTACGTCGAGAACATAGAGGGTCGATGTGGTTTGTATAACTCTGGTTGTACACCCAATTTCATCGGCTATGGAAGATTCCCATCAACTCAACCGTTCTCTTCTCCTACGAAGACATTCCAAAAGAAGAGGATACGGAGTTCAGACCAAGCCGATCGTGTGGGGAAGCCATATCTTCAGGACAAGGGTCATGTAGGCTTCATGCGTCAGCCATAGTCAAATACTTTGACTTCTTTTTCAAAGTGGCAGTCGACGAAGTTCCAGCCAGATACCTTTTCTGTTATAACGAGGCATAAGATTTTTCGGTCCCCCTTTCTTTAGGCTCTCCGATCAGTTGGACGAGAGATCCAGGGAGATCCTGAAATTTGTTATATCCTCTTGCACTCTAATGTTCGGCTTAAATACCAGCGCTAGAACCTTTAAGCCTACCTATGAGTTTTATCATCCTTCGGTTTACGCCCGACAACTTGGCTTTGGGCAAGCCATCCCAGACCTCATCTTGAATCAGAGGCTACAACCAAGAATGCCATCTGCAAGAGGAACTGTGGAAGCTATTCTGGGAGTAGCCGATGACCTATTCGGCTGGGAGCTCCCTCTTCTTCATCTCGGAGGCAAGAAATCTATCTCCTTCAAGCAATAGTGGCAACCTATCTCAGATGCCATCTTCCCAGCCGATCGGCCTTTAAGTTTCTATATCAATTGGCTGTATCCGGACTTGCCTAGCCTCCTCGAGGAAGCCCTTTAAGAAATCCAAGAGGACATCACTGAGAACAATCAATCCTCTTCATCTAGCTCCTCTAGTTCCTCTTCAGGTAGCCGACTGACCTTCTGACTTCCTTTAGCAGTTGCCTAACATCTTAGCCGATCATAACCTTTCTGTGTTGTATTGCAAGCCAATCAGACTAAGAAGGCCCCCGCAGGGATCGTTGGCTACTCATCGACCAACATCTATCTGGATGCGCCCACCCCTTCTGAACTAGCAGCGAAGAAGGGGAAAACAAAATGTAAGTATCATCCTCACATCAGCCTTTACCCTATACACTGCTTTTATTTTACTAAGCCGATACATTAATTGCAGATGTCTCTAAGCGCTTGGCATCCAAGAAGGATGCCCCAAAATTGAAGAAGAGCAAGATAACTCCCACTATCGTCGATACTGCCGAGGCGATAGAGGGAGTAGCCAAATCTCAACATCAGAGATCGGCTCCACATGAGGTATGCCTCTTTGCCTCACTTCTTCCAAAGAATCCTATTTTTGGACCATCCTTTGATCATTTCTTCTTCTAGGACACGATGGTGGATATTCTCACTATGACCCCTCCATCAGCTCCTAAGCCGATTCAAGCTTCTCTCGCCGTTGTCCCTACTGCCCAGGTAGTTACTTTTGCGCTTTTAGACAACCTCATACTCATCAGAGATTACATCGATCGTCCATCCATGGCAGGCCCCTCCAAAGCCGTCCAAGGGCACCTTCGACCTCACTGCTCTCCTAGACTTCGATCTAGGGGAGTTTGAAGAGGACGATGATGAGGGGGTCGAATCCCGTCCTGTGACAGATTTGTCTAGGATCTGCAAGGAAGCCACGCAAGCATCGACTTCTTCCACCCTGACTCCAGTGACCTGGGAGAAACTGCGCACGTTGGAATTTCTGCTAACTTCAAGCACCAATGCGCACCTCCAAGACGCA
Source organism: Olyra latifolia (assembly GCA_036346145.1). Lineage (NCBI taxonomy): Eukaryota > Viridiplantae > Streptophyta > Magnoliopsida > Poales > Poaceae > Olyra > Olyra latifolia. The sequence goes on from CM070525.1 coordinate 60,451,538, forward strand.
TAGCCCCTCCGCAACGCTGCGTAGGACCTGGACATGGTCCTCCCGGAGGATGCACAGAACGCTATTCTGTTGGCCTGTGATATCGATTCACACTGGGAAGGCATGGTGTCGACCAAGGATCGAATGGCCCAATGCGCCACTCAACGGGACAAGGAGTACCTCCTCAAATCCTTGGCGGCAGACAAAACACTTAGCAAGCTACCTACAGAAAGCTTGCTGTGTCAGTTTCTAACGCCACCAAGGAAACCAACGCTACCCTGGCCGCCATCCTCATCCTAGAGGAGAAGCTGAAGACAGCTAAGAGTCAGCTGGCGCAGGCCATCTAGGCCAAGAAGGAAGCCGACATAGCCGCCCTGCTCCAGAATTAGAAGGTGAAGGACTGCATCGTCTTCGTGAAGCAACAGAAGGCCCGCATCGTCGAAGTCCCAGGGTCGGACAAGGATGACGAGGCGATCATCTGGGAGGTCCAGAAGATCTTGGTGGCGATTGCAACAAGTGTCTCAAAGATTATCTGCCCAGCCCTGATCCGAGTCGACTCAGAGTGATCGGCTCATGTATCTTTTCTTTTACGGCCTATGAGCCGATTCTGGTAATTCTCTTTCTTTTGGCATGTGTGCCCTATCTGATGTAACAGACTTGTTATTCCAATATAAGTTTACTTTGCTCTTTGCAATTGATACTTGTCTGCCCCCAAACCATCCAGACAACACCATGTTGGGATGGTATCAAAAGCGCTAAAGGCAACGTTTTCCATGTCGGCTATCATAAATTAGGTCAGCTTAGACGGCGTGCGATCAAGAGTTGACCCAAACGTTAGGGTAGTATTTCTTCAAGTACTTGCTATTGATTATCTTATGAAACACTTCTCCCTCTAACGTCTCCAGAACATACGAGTTGCCAGGCACCGATCAACTTATACGGTATGGTCCTTCCCACGTAGGAGACCACTTCCCGTAATGATTATCTTTCGAGTCGATAGGTAATATTGTCTTCCATACAAGTTCTTCGTTCGTGAAGGTTTTAGCCACCACGCCTTTGTTGTAATACCTAGCGACTCGTTCCTTGTTCTTTTCAATTTGTTCCAACGCTTTAATCTGATGTTTAGACAAGTCATCCAAATTGTCCATCAGCAAGTTCTTGTACTCACCGACTCGTAACTCGTCTTGCCTGCTCACACATAATGAGCCGATGTTAACTTCCAGTGGCAGCACTGCTTCTTGACCATATACTAACTGATAAGGGGAAACTTTGGTTGCTCCATGACATGCGATCCGATAGGCCCATAGCGAGTCTAGTAGTGTCATGTGCCATGTCCTCGGCTTCTCGTCTATTTTCCTCTTAATCAGTTTGATTAATCTTTTGTTAGACTATTCGGCCTGTCTGTTAGCTTGAGCGTAGTATGGTGACAAGTTCAACACTTTAATACCCAATTCCCTCGCAAAGTCTTGGAAACTCTCTGACATGAACACAGTCCCTTGATCTGTCGTAATTGTCTGAGGAATCCCGAACCTGTATATGATGTGTTCTTTAACAAAGACTGGCTTCAACGGCTGTGACTTGCTTCAAGGAAATAGCTTCCACCCAATTGGTGAAGTAATCCGTAGCTACCAGGACATACTTGTGCGCGGGGTAAATTTGGCCGATCATATCTATCCCCTATCCTCTAAACGGTCATGGTTTAATGATAGGGTTCATAGCCGACGCTGGAGCTATCTGGACATTACCAAATCGTTGGCAATCCTGACACCCTTTGTAGTACCGAAAGCAATCTTCCAACATCATCGGCCAGAAGTATCCCGTTCTCCTGATTAGCCACTTCATCTTGTGAACCGATTGGTGAGTTCCACAAATCCCTTCGTGAACTTCTCCCATGGCGATTTTTGCTTCTCCTGTACTAAGACATTTAAGTAGTAATCCTTTCAAGGTTCAACTGTACAATACTCCATCGAGTAACACATACTTCAAAGCCCTTCATTATAGTTTCTTATCCTTACATCCTGAAGGGTTCTGCAAATACCCGATGATCTCCTACCTACAATCGTCCTCTACAATCATAGTTTCTAGTATATCCTTTGACTCCATCGGCTTATAGCAAGACACACTTTGTGCTAGTGCGTTGGCTTCGTAATTCTGTTCTCTGGGAACGTGAGTGATTTCAAACGTTCCAAACGAGCCGATGCATTCATCCAAGTATTTGTTTAAGACTTCATCCTTGCATTCATAATTTCCAGATACTTGTTGCACGACTAGAAGAGAATGCCAAAATCCTACACGGCATCGGCTCCAACACTTTCCAGCAATTGCAATCCTTTAAGCAGAGCCTGATACTCTACCTGGTTATTCGAACATGGCGATTCTACTCTTGATGCAAACTCAAACCTGCACCCCTTCGGGGATATCGGTAATAAGCTGATACCATTTCCTTGACTGCAGACTAATCCATCAAAGAATAAGGTCCACGGTGCAATGCTCACCAATCCTTCGGTGACGGCGAGGCAATGGCTAGTAACAAAATCGGCTAATACCTGCCCCTTTACTGCTTTAGCCGATTCATACTTCAAATGGTATTCAACAAGCTCATATGCCCATTTACCTAACTGTCCGTTCAGTATGGATGCGGATAGCATATATTTTATTACATCGGCTTTGCAGATCACTTTGCATTCAATAGCCAAGACGTAATGCCTCAATTTGGTTCAAGCAAAGCATAAACATAAACATAGTTTCTCCACTGAAGAGTACCTTGTGTCAGCTTCAATGAGTCATCGGCTTAGATAAAATATTACCTTTTCCTTGCCTTCAACCTCTTGTGCCAAGACTGTACCGATTGAATTATCTTCAGCTGATATGTAGAGCTTGAATGGGATTTCTTTTTGCGGCGTTGTTAGTACTGGAGGACTAGACAAATATCTCTTGATATCACCCAAGGCTTCTTGATGTTCTTCCCAAACTTCTGATTAGCTTTTAGCCTTAGCAAGGGCGTGAATGCTCTAAGACGAACGAATAAATTTGAGATGAACCTTCGTAGATAGTTTATCATGTCAATTAGTTTCTGTAGATCCCTTTTACACTTAGGGGCTTCACACTTCATTATGGCTTCCACTCTTTGTTGGCTAACTTCAATTCCCCTTTCGTGCACCATAGATCTCAGAAACTGTCTAGCCGATATACCGAATGCACACTTCAGTGGATTCATCTTTAGACCAAAGGCTCTAGTATTTTCAAACACCCTTCGTAGATCAGCTATGTGCTCATGTTGCTTGTTGGATTTGAAAACTATGTCGTCGATGTATATCTGCACAAGTAAGCCGATCAACTCATGATATATTAGGTTCATCGCATACTGATAAGTGGCTTCAGCGCTTTTCAACCCGAAAGTCATGACAATCCACTCGAATAAACCGATAGCACTTGGACACCGAAACACTGTCATGTGGATGTCGTCCTCTACCATGAATATTTGGTTGTAACTCGTGTTACCATCTAAGAAGCTAACTATCTTGTACCTCGATGCAGCATCGATAAGCATATTGGTTATAGGCATCGGGCATTCATCTTTTAGAGTGTCGGGACCCCCCTGGCGGAGGGAAGGTCCCACCTATGCCTTACCTGTGCTAGTCCCTGGATCAGTAGCTAGCACACACAGATGCAGAACTTGGATCACAACCATTACGATTAATTTACATAAATTTACATCAGAGTGCGCCTTATGGCGTGGTTACATAATTTGGCACGCAAGCCTTACAAAAGCGGAAGTTTGTATATTACAACTGAAACTCCAAAAGAAGAAAGCCGAGGCAAATCCCCACAGCAGTAGCCGAGGAACGCAATCCTAGGCGCCGAGGTACTCTTCGTCTTGGATCCGTGGCGAATCCTTCGTCGTGGTACATCTCCTCCTCGGGGTTCCATTGCTGTTCGCTTCCTACTCGTTGGAATGAGCAGCCCCGCATAAAAGGCGAGGGTGAGTATACTTTATACTTAACAAGCAAGGCTAACTACCATGCATCTAAGGCTTGACAAAGGAGCGTTAGGGGTTCTTTTTGCATAAAGCCAGTTTTACAAAATTTTACCTAAGGTTTTGTAAAATGGTTTTAAAACATGTTGAGGAAAAACAAATATTCGAATCATTTTCTTTGAAGTTCCGGCACCCACCGGTTTTTGCCCAACCTGGCTACTCACGGCACCCACCGTGCAGACACCCTCATCGCTCACAGCACCCACTGTGAGGAGAAAAACCAAAACACACGACCGCAATCGTGGTTTTCCTTTGAAACACCATTTTGAAAACAATAGAGTAGAAGTACCATTGAGGCAGCTCCCCGTCGTCCGTCCTTGACCGTGGACACGGCTATCATGATAGTTTTACACTCTGCAGAGGTCGCACGCTTTACCCATGAGAGGTGGTTTTTCCTAGGAATCACCCAAAGAAAAATGATCACCACAAGGTCTTTCACCACAACCTTCCCTTAGTCCGGCATTCCCACTAAGGTTTCCACACCAATGCCCCTCTTGTGCCGATAGGTTCTCTCTATGGACACACCTGGATACCCACTCCCAACCACATAGGAAGGTTTTACTCTATGGACGTATCCAGATGCCCACTCCCTATTCCACCTGGAATGCCTGACTAGGAGTCCGAAGGGTACTCAACCAGGGCCCGCCCATACAGGCACTCACGGCCGCACTGTTGTACTTAGCTCATCTACCTCAAGGAATCGGTCCTTAGGGACCAGGGTGGTTCCCACACTGGGCCCGCATCTCGTGCTTACTGCACCCACCTTGCAACCATCCACCCCGATCAGGTTTTGCAAAATATTTTTACCCGATAGCACCCACTATCTTAACTACACCCATGACAACACCCACTGCCCTTTTAAATCAAGCATTTAGACAAGCACTTAATAATTGCAGGTATCAAGAATGAACAACGATTCAGTACTAAGCATTTCTAAGCATTATTGCAAAACATAATTCAAGGGTGAAGTTTAATATTAGCAATTTTTAATAACCTAGGGTAGCAAGGAATATTTTAACAGGATAATTATTGATTGGGTGTTAACTAAGCAGCTAGGTGATTAGCATTTTTAGTTTCAAATATAACATGCATTTTGTAAACTTCTAAGAAATTTAACTTCAAAACCATAGGACACAAGGTTCAGCACTTGCCTTGCTCAGCGAATTCCCCGGTGATCCGGTCACGAAACTACCGTCGTTAGGACCTAACAAATAAACCAACCAAAATAAACACAATGCCAAGAGTAAACATGGCATGGTATGCATGTAAATGGATCTGCATAAGTATGATGAAGATACTTTAATCTGAAAATTGTATAAATTTTACTTGACTTCTTTTTATAAATTTGGAAACCCTATATTTCATATGGAATTTAATCTATATACATATGTAGCAACATATTTCTTTTTAATTGGGAAATGAAGAAAATAAATTAATTCCTAAAATAAATGTTTATGTTATTGTATTTCATCATTTTAAATTGCCAATTGATTTTTATTTATCAAAATCATTTAAGGTTAATTGATTTATGTCTTTACCTTTATAAAACTAAATCCAAATCATGTATTAATATGCATCAAATTATTTAAATTATGTTTTTAGAGTAAATTTCAAAATTTTACGAGTTTTTAGAAATTTATTTCACTAATTTTGGATTTATATTTTTAAAGATACAAAAATAACAAGTTTTTGCCATTTTAAAATGAATTAATAATTAAAAGGAAAGGGGCGGACGGGCGGCTCGGCTCGGCCAATGAGGCCAGCGTGGGGCGGCCCACCACGTGGCGGCCCAGCCTTGTAGCGTGTGGCAAGAAGTCATGACGCGCGTGGCGTGGCCGGCTCGCGTGCTCCACGCGCGACGACGCTGCAGGTGCGGTCTACATGGCATGATGGCGGCTTGGTCGGCGATCGGCGCAGCGGCAAAGCCAAGGCGAAGGTGGCGTGGCGGCGATCGGCGTGGCGGCGGCCAAAGGGGCGGTCCGTCACCACTGCCGGTGACGGGCGACTGCCCTTTGTCGGCTGAAAGCAGGCGAGGCGTGAGGCGGCCACGGCCAAGGGAGCGAGGGAGAGAGAGAGAGGAGGAAGGGAAGCGGGGGGGGGTCGGCGGGAAGCGAGGCCGGCGGTGAGGTTGGCGGCGGCTGCATGGCGGCGGTTGGCAAGACTTGGCCTTGGCCGGCCGGGCAGCAGTAGAGGCGGGCGGCGGGTCGGGCGAGCAAGGGAAGGTAAGGGGAAGGTCGGGGTGGTGTCGGCGAGGGACGGGCGTGGCCGAGGTGGTCTGGCGGCGTGGCCATGCTTGGGCGGGGAGGGAGCATGTCGCCGACCGTCTCCGGCGAGGAGAGGTGTGGCGGGCGCGGAGATGTTAGGGGGGTCCTAGGGAGGGAGAAGGGAGCATGGGAGGGGGAGATTACCCGGCGAGGAGGCCCGACGGCGTGTGGCAAGACGAGCTGCCGGCTTCTCCGTGGTCTCCCATGACATGACCAGTGCCATGGCCATGAAATGGGACACTGAGGGTGGAGGAAGAGGGTGGTGAAGGGGATCGGCCGGGGATGGCGCGTGTGAGCGGGCGGAGTGGGAGAGGCAGTGAGGGGGAGTGGGGGAGAAACCGAGAGTGAGAGGGGGGTGGGCTGCGTGGGAGCTAAGCAAGGGGGCTGGCAGGGGAGGGGTGAGGTGGGAGGTTGAGAGGAGGGGTGAGGTGGCAGGTTGAGAAAGGAGTAAGCCCCACATGTAAGATAGAGAGAGAAAATGGAGAGAGGGAAAAATAGGTAGGTGAATTAGGAAAATTTATTTGTGATTAAACCTATTTAATTTGAAATTTTAAAATCTTATTTGAATCCAGCTCATATTGTTGTTTCCAAAACACAATTTTGAAATTATAAATTTTGAAATTATTATAATAGGTTTTTAGTACGCGTTTTGCAATTTGAACATTATGAAAGCAAAAATTTTAATTATGGCTTTTATTTAAAATGATGAACTCAAAATTATTTCCCTTATGGAAAATAAAATATTTTTATATTTATTATCTTTGCACCCAATATGTTTTAAAAGTCAGGGTTAAACCCCTTTAATAAAACCTCACTTTAAACCTCTCCTTTTATTGAGAAAAATAATTTATTTGATCTATAAGCTCAAAAGTTATTGTAACATACTTATTTTCAAAAGTTTTAGTTTTTTTTAGTGAAATTTATTAGAATGCAATTACATGATGCACGATGATTTTTAGTTTTTTTTGAAAATGGAGATGTTACATAGAGTCGCTTTGTTCAAGTCCCTGAAGTCCACACATACCCTGATCTTCCCGTTCTTTTTCTTGACTAGGACAATGTTAGATATCCACTCAGCGTATCGATAAGGCCTAATGAAACAATCTTCAAGGAGTCATTCAAAATATAGCTTAATAGCATCATATATTTCAAGATTAAACCTCCTCGGAGCTTGCTTGAAAGGCTTAAATCCAGGTGTCGACGATTTGTGTCGGCAATATATTTTATAGGGCTACGCGAAAGATCACAACTACGATGGTAGCACAGGGAGATGAATTTATACAGTTTCTAGCCCTCAAGGTGAGGTAATACCCTACTCCTGTATTCGTGGATTGAATTATGGTGGATCTCAAGGATGATGAGATGTGTTAAGAGATGAGATATGATCTGAGATGTCGAACTAGGGGCCCCTGACCCCTTTTATATAGTGCAAGGGGCCGGGTTACAGATAGATTCCCTAATCCGTATATGGAAGATAGAGATATAACCGAGTTGGTTACGCCTATATCTTTGTATTCGAGTAGGAAACGAATTTGTTTCCTTGTAGAGTAAGTCGGACCGCGCCAGCCTCCAAGCCCGTCTTCTGGAAGATCCGTGCGACTCGGCTCAAAGAGGTGGTACGTCCAACAGTATATCTCCGGATACCCGGGGCCCATGTTATCCACAGTAGCCCCCCAGTGCTTTGTGACTGGGTTGTCTTGATTCTGGGTTCAACTTGCAGCCCATCAGATGTAGCTCGAGTGACGTCACTCTTCATTAGACTGATGAAGTTCCGCTCGCCAAGTAACCTGCTAACCAAACAACACAGTTGCAAAGGACTCAAGAGAGAATCTCAAGTCTTAAAAGATGTCTGGTACCCAGCCCGACTGGTCGGTATGCTGGCTATTGGCCCCACGGAGAGGCATTCCAATGGCGGGGAACTAGGCAACCTCCAACACCACCGACGAGCGGTTGCAGGCCCTGGTCGACGCCGGTGTTCTCCCAGCGCTGGAGCCCATTGACTGGCGCGTCGCCGCGGGTGAGTCCTTCCCCACTCCTCATCAAGAGGAGATCATTGTTTTCGAGTCTTTCTTCTCCCGCGGGTTCGGACTCCCCGCTTCTTCCTTCCTTCGTGGTCTGCTCAACCACTATGGAATCGAGATTTTCCATTTGAATCCCAACTCCATTCTTCAAATTTCTATCTTTGTTCACCTCTGCGAAGCCTTTCTGGGAATTGCTCCCACTTCACCCTTTTCCGCCACCTCTTCTTCTTGAAAGCCTACCCCACCGACAATGCCCCCAAGGCCGTTGGCGGGGCCGGGTTCCAACTCCGGAGTGGCCTCAACAAAGAGTACTTCTCCTTGCCCCTCCGGACTTCCTTGAAGGGGTGGAACCAGGAGTGGTTCTACTGCTCGAACCCTCCCCCTAGCCTTCCTCGTTTTGACGAGAGGAAACCCCGGGCTTCCTCCGCTTGGACCTCCGCACCCCCCTCCTCCGAAATTGATCAGGTCACCGAGTTGCTCGGCCTGATCCAAAATCTTAAAGAAGAGGGGCTGACCGGCGTGGCCGTCGCTGTCTCCTTCACAAGGCCCCGAGTCCAGCCCTTCAAGGAGAGGATCCGGCTCGGGTTCGAGTACACCGGGCCAACCGACCCAACTCAGGAAACGGATGTCCCGATCTCGAACTCGGACGCCGTCGACCGACTTACCGAGTTCTTCGCCACTGAGACACACCTCTCCAATCAGGGGTGTGCCAGAAGCTTCTCCGTCAACAACCCGCCCCCAGAGGTAAGGATTGAGTATTCTTTAAGCTTGTATCTCGCCGAGTAGTCTTATTTTGGCACTAACTCGGGGAGACCGTATTTCTGTGCAGGACCGCCGGGCCTTCGTGTCCCTCGCCCCGACGCCCGAAGTCTCCGCCGACAAGGGCGAAAAGCGTCCAGGCGAGGAGTCTGAGGAGGCCCCGACGGCGAAGAAAGGCAAGGGCTTGGCCTCCTCCGAGAAGGGCGTCCCGCCACCCGGAGGGTACAGCCAGCAGAGCTCGGGCCCGAAGGTCAACGAGGCTCCCAGGGAAGGGGCGAGCCAGCCAGCGCCGGCCCGGGGGCCTAGCCCGGCGGCTCGCCCTCTAGGGGCAAGTCGCAGGGCGTCGCCGAAGAAAGGGCAGGCTCCTCCAGCCCCTTAGGCCAGGCCGAGTGGCCGATCCAACGCTTCCTCAAGCGGAGTTTCCGCTCAAAGTGGCGCCGGTATTAAAATTAAGACCTCCAACCGGTAAGCACATCCCTGCCACCACTTGGTAGTCCTCAAGTTTTTGTTGACTGAAGCATCTCCCTCTTTCAGGAAACCGTCGGAAGAAATTCCGTCAGATCGCCCGACCGAGCCGACGGTGAAGCCTGTCGAACCGAGTCGGGCACCACCTCCTCCCCGCTCCCCTTGCTGGTCGGCTTTGGGCTCGAGGATGCGGCGGTGGCGTCTCCGGGGGCTTGGCCTCCGAAGTGGTAGAAGAAATTCCGCGCCGACCCCAATCTCCCCCAGAAAAGGCCGAGCCCAAGCTCTCATTGGGCTGGAGAGACGAGGCGGGAGACTGGATGCTTGTCGACGACAAGGCCGAGGAGAAGGTCAGGGAGGCCTTCTACGAGCGTGCCGCTGAATGCGGCAAGATGGTCAGAGTAAGTCTTCTGATCATCCGAGCAAGCTTTCTTCACCTTCGAGGTAGGATTGTGAATGTTCTTCCTTTTCACAGGAACTTGGTGGCTTCTCCGAGAGGAAGATCAAGTTCCTCAACTACTTTCTCCCTCGAATAGAACGGATTAAATCCGTGGAGGGGGAGGTAGTCGAGGTACGGATCGAGGCGGCCAAGCAGCGCCGGGAGCTGCAGGACTGGATCAAGGAGCTGCAAGACGAGAAGTTACACCTTGCCGGCTCCCTTCGGTGTAAGTATCCCAACCTAAGTTAGGATTTTCCAGCTCGCGTATGACCGAGTGACATCGTGCTCCGCACCATGTGTAGCGTGCGACGCCACAATTGCTGACCTACGAGAGGAGCTGGCCAAGTCCCAGGACCAGAGGCTGGCCCTAAAAAAGTCGGAGGCGAAAGCCGTCGCCGAGTTGGAGGGTAATCCCCAAACCCGACCGACTCCGAATCTCCGATGTCCACACAATTGTATGATTGTGTTTTCTGCTCTTGACAGAGCACAGGAGGAAGACACTTGCGCAGTATGACGTTCTGCAGAGGAGCGCCGAAACTGCGCAAGCGCGATATGAGGAGCTTCTGGTAGCCGTGGAGCCTACTCGGCGACGGCTTTGTATTGGCGATGCCGAGCCCAGCACCCGGGCCGAGCTGATCCAAAGGTGGACCGAAGCCCAGAGCAGCTCAAGACCCGGCTTAGGGAAGTCGGCTTGATGAGTACCAGCCAAGCGTTGGGAATCATCAAGTCGCTCTACCCTCAGGTTGAGCTTGACGCTGGCAAGGACGGCTTCACCTGCTCCGAAGGGGAGGCGATGGCCCTGCTTGAAGAGGTGAAGCCGATGGCCGCGTCACTCGTAGATAATTTAGACCTAGATTCCCTGTAAATGTAGGAACTTGATGTAAATTATCAATGTAAATGATTTTCTTCCTGATATAATATATGCTAATCGGCTTTTCTTTATTCGAGTCATGCTTTTTGCCTGAGTGGATCACATTCCTTTTACTAAGCACTCTGCCCAGCGCATCAAATTCTTTAGCGTTAGGAGTCGGCGCGGAGCTCTGCCTCCACAAACGTAGTCGGGAAGTATGAGTGTTGCTAGGAAACAAGAGTTTCGTTACTCGGAACGATTAACACTTGGGCTCGTCTTGGACTTGAAAAGATAAAGATTGATTAGGTATCGAGTAGGTGTAGACTGCACCTAATTAGGTGTAGCCCCCGACTTACTGGCTAGTCGGAGTCTGACTAGGGAGCAAGTCAATCTCAATAAAAGAGAAAGGGTGCGCGATTGCGCACCTAATTAGGTGTAACCCCCGACTTACTGGCTAGTCGGGATCCGACTAGGGAGCAAGTCAAGTTAATTTTAATGAAAGATTAGGGACGCGATTGCGCACCTAATTAGGTGTAGCCCCCGACTTACTACTTAATTGAAACAAAAATAAGTAGCAAGTCAGAAACTGAATTGCAAAAGCGTAAAGACAGTGTGAATGAAAACTTATCTTTATTTAATTGTAAATGTGAGTACAATGATCGTCACGTATAGAACCGACGTAATTGCTCGATGTTCCACGAGTTATCCATGAAAGTGTCGTTTTCACGCCTCAGTCGGCGAGCCCCCGGGCGTATCACCGAGTCATGCGAAGATGCCCTGATTCACTTGGAGGAAGGTGACGAGCGCGTCTTCCTATTTCGGATCGAGTCCTGTCCCGATCAGAGCCGTTTTGGCTGAATCGGACGGGTCGAGCGAAATACGCATGACATCTTCATCAGGCTTGATGCCTAATTTAGATGGCTTTTTGTTCGGCAGGTCGTCCTCGTCGCGAAGAGTGGTGGCCGCCTGCCGGATCTTGTCCAACTCGGCAGCCGCTTCGATTGACTGGGCGAAGTCGCAGTTTTCCTTATCAAGAAGATGGGAAAACCTGACGTCTCCGCGGACCGTGATCACGCCCCGCGGACCTGGCATCTTCATGACCAGATAGGCGTAGTGTGGGACAGCCATGAGTTTGGCAAAGCCCGGCCTTCCCAAGATTGCGTGATACGCTGTCTCGAAATCGGCCACCTCAAAGTTGAGGTTCTCTGTCCGGTAGTTATCCCGGGAGTGCCAAATGTGACCGAAAGAGTGATTTTTTCCAATCGGCACTGATGATGTTTCCGGAATTATGCCATGAAATAGTGCGTCTGTCTTCTAGAGCGCCGTCCTTGGGATTTGCATCTCGTCCAAAGTCTTGGCAAAAAGGATATTTAATCCACTCTCACCGTCGACCAGGACCTTGAGCAGTCGGACGCCTCGTACCACAGGATCCAGGATGAGTGGATATCTTCCTGGACAAGGGACGTGATCAGGATGGTCCAAGCGGTCGAACTTGATCGGAACCTCGGACCACCGAAGGTACTCGGGGGTCACCAGAACAGCTGCATTGACTTCCCGAGTGGTAAGCTTTTGCTTACGCTTAGACTCATATGCATCCGATCTCCCGAATATGTAGTTGTGCTCGTGCTCGGTTTCTTGGTAAGCGTCACCCTGAGGAGGGTCACGCTTGTCGTCTTGTTTGGCGTCCTTCGGAGCGTCCTTGTTGTGCTCCTCAGCAAACTTCTTCAAGATATTGTAGTTTTTTGCCGCATGCTTCCCATTCGGATGGAAAGGACACGGAGCGTCTGAGGCGGTAGCATATCGATCCGCCAAGGCGAACATCTCCTTGACGGTAGTCGGGGGCTTCTGAGACATAAATCTCCCGGATTGTGTTCTTTTTCTTGGTGAAACGCCGAATGAAATCCCTTAACTACTCATCTTTTTTCTGATGAATCTGATAAAGGTCCCACTGGGTTCCAGGCTTCTCGTAAGTACCCTGGAAATTGGCGACAAATTGGTCGCAAAGCTCTCCCCAGGAACCGATTGAGTTCTCTGGAAGGCATGCGAGCCAACCCTGAGCCGGAGGGATTAACATGACGGGCAGATAGTTTGCCATCACGTCGTACCCTCCGGCCGCGGCCTTGATTGCCAGAGAGTAGATCTGCAACCAAGCCTCTGGGTCCCGTTCCCCATCAAATTTCACTATTCCCTTAGGGTTAAACCCTTCGGACCAGTTTACCTGACGAAGTCGGGGTGTGAATGCCTTGATCCCGTCAATCAACCCATCCCCAGGGGGAGGAGACCGACGGGGAAGAATCCGACATGGTGGAGTACGGCGCCGGTCTTCATCTCGCTCCCTCCGCCGGGCTTCGATGTCGAGGCGAAGGTCGCGACTTGTACTTCGGCGGGCGTCCTGCCCGTGAATTGGCGTGTGCCGACTGCGCCGAGTGCTACACGTGGCAATCTGGCTTCTGGCTGAGTTGGCATGTTGATCCCGTGTGCCATGGATAGCCGTTGCCGTCACCATGGCTTTGATCTGCTCCATGATCGGCGTCGCGGGCCTGTTTTCTCCAAGTAAAGGACCAACATTATACAGGAGGGTCTTACATGCAAGGATGTTCTGCTGCGGCGTACGGAAGGCCGAGTGATCTCCCATGCGGACTTGGAGCAGTTCCTCCTGGACTTCACGTGCACGACCGCGTAATTTGTCGCGCAGATCTTCTCCACCTCCACGGTTATGTTCGGCTCCTGCCTCCTTCGTGGGACACCGAGCCGATCCGGAGGCTTGTCCATCCAGCACATAGACGCCGCAAAAGTCGGGGAACCCATTGACGCTCTCATCCGACTCGGATTTTGAGTAAGAGAGGCTCAACTGATCCCGATTTGTTGGCTCGTCGAGGGGAGTGATTATAACTCCCACTTCTCGTGCTGGGCTATTCATCCGAAGAGAGTTCGACTGAGATCCGGCAGAATTGATCCGCTGAAATCTTGCAGCCAAATTGACCAATCCGAGTGGTATGCCTACTCGGGAAGTTGATCTGGTTAGAGTCATCCCTGAGCCAGGACTCAGAAAACTCGTCCCAGTATGTGCTTGCTGTGCTCCGCTCCTTAGCCCGGACTGGAAAAGCTGGCGTGTTATCCCATGGAAAACAGTGGCTGAGTTTCCTAAACCAAATGGGGCGAACCACAAATGAGGAATTGTGATTCCCGATTGGATCTGAGCGCGATCCAGACCAAGAAGAAGATCGCCACTTGGTTCTTCATCAGCAGCAGGAGTTGGTGAAGCAAGAAGTGGTAGATCCCGACCGAAACCGAAGGGGAGTCCAGCGGTAGGCCAGTCGGAATTATCATCATCAGATTGGATCTCTTCTGAATCGGAATCCAGAGGAGAGATCCTGAGGTGGTGAGGGTCGGCCGGAATCGCGTACCACCTCCCCCGGTAATGCGTGGACCGAATGAGGTTCGGCTCACACAACTGAAGTTCCCCGAATCACCAGCGATGAAGCCGAGATCTCCGAAGACGAAACCTTGGCCGGGGGCGTAGGTGAAGACGAATCCGCCAATTGAAGCCATCGAAGTCGATGAAGTTGATCGTGACGCTAGCCCCCTACCTGGCGCGCCAACTGTCGACGATTTGTGTTGGCTATATATTTTATAGGGCTACGCCAAAGATCATAACTACGATGGTAGCACAGGGAGCCGAATTTATACAGGTTCGAGCCCTCAAGGTGAGGTAATACCCTACTTCTGTGCTCGTGGATTGTATTATGGTGGATCTCAAGGATGATGAGATGTGTTAAGAGATGAGATATGATCTGAGATGTCGAACTAGGGGCCCCTGACCCCCTTTATATAGTGCAAGGGACCGGGTTACAAATAGATTCCCTAATCCGTATATGGAAGATAGAGATATAATCGAGTTGGTTACGCCTATATCTTTGTACTTGAGTAGGAAACGAGTTCGTTTCCTTGTGGAGTAAGTCGGGCCGCGCCAGCCTCCAAGCCCGTCTTCTCGAAGATCTGTGCGACTCGGCCCAAAGAGGTGGTATGTCCAACAGTATATCTCCGGATACCCGGGGCCATGTTATCCACACCAGGTTTTACTGGTAGCCGATGTTCAACTAACGATCGGCTTAGACCAGGAATCTTATGATATTCCCAGGCAAAGCAATCCTGATACTCTTTAAGTAACTTTATTAATTCAGCTTTAAGCTCACTAGGTAACTGAGCACTTACAAAAGTTGGCCGCTTCTTTTCACCATCTCCTATGTCGACTTCCTCTAAGGCATCAACTGACATAAACCCTTGGCCCAACTTTTCTTCGAAGTCTTCTATGGCTTCAGATCCCATAGACATGTTGCGGCTTCAGTCGATTCGTTCTCAGTTACGATCGCCTTGAAGCCTGATCGACTGATGTTAATGAAGTCACAGTCCTCCAACACTTCATCGGATAAGCGCTCAACGTCACCAAGTGGCCAGATAACGTCGGTATCGGCCATAATGACGTGAGTTGTTGTGTCTGTGTGTACCGTCTCGACCCGATCGCCGTCCCATTGAAGGACTTGGTGCATAGTTGACGGGACACAATAGTTGGCATGGATCCAGTCCCGCCCAAGCAGTACTACGTAGCTGCCTTGCCATCGACTACGAAGAATGCAATAGGAAAGGTTTTGCTTCCGATGGTAAGCCCTGCGATCAGGACTCCTTTGGCTTCCGTCGGGTTGCCATTGAAGTCGTTGAGCACCATATTGGTTTTGACCAAGTCCTTTGTAGTTTTGCCCAACTTGCGGCATGTAGAGTAAGGCGTTAGATTCATAGTGGCTCCTCCATCCACTAGCATCCTAGCCATCTGCTTACCATCGATGAACCCTTTTAAGTATGAAGGATCATGATGTCGCCTAGAGGGGGGGTGAATAGGCGAATTATAAAATAAATCAGAATTTAATGCGGAAGAAGTGTATCGGATATTCCGATGTCAAGATCGGATATTCCGATGGGTATCGGACTATCCGATGCAACTGTCGGATTATTCGACCTGCACAGAAAAGGGGATTTTGAATCCTAAATCAAATCTCACAATCTCAAGGATACTACCTGCACCAAGGATAGATCACAAGCTATAGTAGTTGCAGTGGGATCTAACAAAGCTAATCAATTTAGACAATAGCTCAATCACAAGAGAAATCAAACAAGTGAGAGGAAAAGGAAAACCGAAACGGAGAGGGAGACTCTGTGATGTTTGTTCCCGAAGTTCAAATCCTTGAGGAGGTCCTACGTCTCCGTTGAGGTAGCTCGGTCACACTTGAGCCGGGGACTCTTTCAACCCTAATCCTCCCGAGGTTGTACCAAGCACTCCTCGGCAGCTTGGTTACACTTGAACCGAGGTCTCTTTCAACCCTAATCCTCCCGAGGTTGCACCAAGCACTCCTCGGCTTCACTCCTTGATTTCTTCCCTTGCGGAGGCAAAATCCGGCCTTCACAAACTTCCCACAGCACACCACACACAGATTGGTGGTTTGTGAGCAACTCCTAGCCGTTTATGAGTCCTCAACCTCTAAGGGTAACAAATCCAGTGAAAATCAACTTAGAGATGAACTCAAGTACTCAAGAATACAATTTTGCTCACTAGCACTCTCAATCCTCTTCTCAACTCTTCTCACAAGGTGAATCACTTAGATCTAGAGTGGAGAGGTGTTTAGGGCTCAAGAAGATGAGTTTCTCTGAGATTGAACAACCACCACGCAAGGTGGGAGTGAGGGCGCATTATATAAAGGCCCTCAAAATCTAGCCGTTCGTGCCCTCTCCAGCTCACATCGGAACTTCCAATGTGTGCAAAACTTCAGAAAACAACTCCCTCGACTCAACTCAAATATAGGATAAAACACAGATCGAAACTTCCGATTAGCAACTCTCACAGACAGAATTCAGAACTGCAAAATATCGGATACTCCAACTGGATCGGAACTTCAGATTAATTAATCGAAACTTCCGATTAATTATGGACAGCACACCCGAAAACTTATATTTGGCAAACACCGGACAATCCGATGGGTTCGAAACTTCCAATGCACAAATTGAAACTTCTGATTCATTGAGAAAACACTCAGTGTGCATGAAGTGGTGTGTTTTGTGTCTCTCAAATTTACAAAGATTTATCAATTGAGCACTGACACATTTCTAAGCCATTTTTCATTGCATCCCTCTTAATAATACGGCGATCCTTGGACTATTAATCCAGTCTCCCAACCAACGCCGAGTCCAGCAAAAGACTAGAAAAAATCCTTAGCCCTACACTGGCCACACCTTTGATTCACGATGACGCCTTCGTCTCATCAACCTCGACTTGATCACCTCGTGAGGCTCTACCATCCTATCGATTTTGACCCGATCATTCTCTCAACGATCCTCCATCAAATCGATCTTGACTCTGTCTCAACTCTTGGTGAACCTTCGTCTAATTGACCTCAACTTAGCCATCATCTATTGATTCCTTTCCTTCACTTGACGATATTTTTCAAATTGCGATAATGCCTTCGTTTCATCAATCTTGACTCAATCCCAAAGCTTGATGACTTCGCAATCCTGTTGATCTCAACTCGATCATCCTCCCCGATGATCATCCCGTCCTATTGGTCTCAACCTTGTCATCAACTATTGGAGATTCTCTTATCTTGTTGATCTCAACTTGGCCATCATCTCATCTCACTTCTTTATCGTCATCCACCTTCATGGGACCTAATCCTCTCCACAACTCATGAAAGACATTAGTCCTAAACACTCAATGTGAATGAATATATTTAAGGTTAACTAAGGTTTAAAATTAACAAGTATTCAACACTAAGGCTCAAACATAATTGAAATAGTTGATATATGATATGTCTCTACTAAGTGCATCATGACGAAGATATATTTGATCTATATGCACTAGGGAGATAATTGCTCAAAATATAATTCAATAATTTATAGCAATTAATTAATTTTATGAACACGACTTCACTTAAAGATGCACATGAAAGTATATTCAAGAATTACACATGTACAATTCATATTTAAAGCAAGAGTGAAGTTGTGGTTCAATTCAAGTTAAACTTCACTAAATTAAGTGCATAAAATAATAGACATGAAGAGCATATATGCATATAGTTATTCAAACATGATGAAGTCTATCAATGAATCAATTAAGGGATCACTAATAGATAGCATATTTAATAGCAAAGATCTCTTAGGACAAACAATCATCATATCCATGGCATAGACCAAATATAAATATACTCAAATATACATAACATGAAGCAAATGAGCATAAATACAATCCAACTAGCATAAGAGGGATGCACTTATGGATATGAGTGGAATACCGAACACATACCTCAATGTTGCATATTCATCCTATTTGCAAGTGTGAGACTAAGATGATAAATCAACCACAATTGTTAGTCTCACAAGATTTACCGAATTCATAACATATATACCTTGCAATGGATGAATAGCTTATCCACATGATTCCCTCTAAAAGTGATGAGACTAGAACCATCTTATCAATAAACATATTAGTCTCGTGACAATAAGCATATTAGAGGTTTGACATTAAGCACTAACTAAATCGAGCATTCACATCAATCATGTGTTGTCATTAACTATGTTTGACATTAACTATATTTATCATTAATCATGCTTGTCATTAACTATGTTTGTCATTAATCATGTTTGTCATTAATCATCAAAACACACAAGGGCTACCTTGAACTTACAAAGTACAACGGCTTGATGTGTCGATGTTCTCTAGGTTTCTTAAATATGGCTTCTTGAGAACCAAGACATAGTTGAGCCCCTGTGGATCCTTGAGGGTCTGATATATATACCTTTTGTACACTATACTCGTCTGGAAGTATGAATACCATGTTGATGTTGGCCTTGGAGGAGGATAGCCCTTCACTAGGTATAGTCTTCTTGCGCCACTCCTTCCTCGTCACCATTGACTTCAACTCGTCGAAGGCTCTATCCCTTTCATGTTCAGCCTCAGCCTCCCTCTGCTCATGGGTCCTTAATCTTTGCACGCGCCTCCTCTGAGTCTTTGTTAGGCCATCAGGAACCCATTGAGGTTTAGATTCTATCGGCTCCTTGATCTTGCCTTCCAGGCTCTCCTATGTCTTGCCCCTAAGGCTCTGGCCTATTTTCCTCGATTCTATCTTTAGCCGATATCCTCGGCTTCTTAGGACTTGGGCTTCTGGAGTGATGGCACCCAGACGAGAAGTGTTGCATTGAACAATTCCACACAGACGGTAATGTCATCCTCCTTTCTTAGCGAAACTGGAAGAAGGGACACTCCCAATGCTCCATGTTTGGATTCCTTTGCAACCTGTCCCGTACATGTCCTTTTCGAGGTGGTACTTCAAGCTGAGCTGATCTTGATGCCCGTTTCTGATACTTATTAAGAAGCTGGTCGTACGTTTACTCTCAGCCTTAGCACAGGTCTTGACGTTTGTTTGTCCTTCTCTAGCCGATACCATGTACCGACCTTAGGGTCTCCTTTAGGCTTCACTGTTTTGGACGTGCCCGAAATGTCCGTAGAAATATTAACTGCATCGATGGTAGACTTAATACTTTGATTGGCCATCTGGGTAACACTCTGGGAGAACGTCACCTTTGGCGAGACATGCTTATCTTGCTTGTCTACTTCATCGGCCTAGGACTGAACCTTTCCTTTCCCTTTATCGGATATTTCAACCATATTGACAGGAAAAGGGTTCACGTCTACTTGCATTGCTCTTTTGTCTTCAAACTTTAGTCTTCCATCTTCAATAACCGATTGGATTTGCTGTTTGAAGATATTGCAATCATTGGTATTATGAGAGTATGAGTTGTGCCACTTGCAATATCTTTTCTTTTTTACTTCCTCAGGAGATGGTAGCACGTGACCCTTGGGTAATCGGATGTGGTTCTCTTGTAATAGCAGATCAAATATTCGATCACACTTAGTCACATCAAATGAGTACTTGATTTCCAACCGGCTTGGAGGGTTTAAGCTAAGTACACACAAGTTGCTTTTGTTCCCTTTGAGCCACTCAAATACGTTCACTTCCACAGGATCTTCATCGGACAAATCTTCATCATCTGACGCATAGTTGACGTAGCTGACTTTGTCTTCAACTTTTTTAACTTATTTTTGAACTCCTTGCTTTCCGTGAATCGGCTTTCATGAGCCAATACACGTTGGGCCAAACTGCTGAGATTAGAGAATTCCTGTCTGCTGAATTCCTCTTTGATATGGGGCAGTAGGCCTTGATACGCAAGATCGGCTAGTTGGGCATCTGGCAGCACCACACTGTAGGACCAATTGTGCACATCCCTGAATCGCTTGATGTAGTCATTAATCCATTCCCTGTACTTTTGACGGACAGCACTGAGATCGGAATTTCTTAGTTCTGCACTTCCGTTGAAAAAGTATTCATGAAATCGGCTCTCTAAGTCAGCCCAGGAGTTGATGGAGTTTGCGGGCAAAGATGTAAACCAAATAAACGCTGGCCTGGACAAGGATAATGGAAACAGCCTGACACGATGGTGATCGTATCAGCCTCCTTCCCCATATTGAGCTAGGAATTGGCCAATGTGCTCCATGGTTGAACTTGATTCATTCCTGAAAATTTGGTGAAGTCCGGGACTTTGAAACATACCAAGAAAGCGTACTGGTCCATCCAGTCTAGGTATGGTTTCCTATACCCCATGACTTTTTCCTTAGGCTGGATCCCTCAGGACGTTGTTGATCTGATCGGCTAAGTTAGCCGATAGTGCGGATGACCTTTCATTGTCAGCCAGTTGCCTCCCGTAGCGCCGAGCAGAGATGTCCACCGGAGGAATCGTTTGATCCTGATGTGGGGTGAAGACGGTCGGACGGGCAGGTCCTGGCTGTGTCTCTGCCAGGTGATACCCCTAGTACGTGTCAACACCAGCGGCCATGTTCCTTGTCCAAGGCTCTGGGCCGCGGGGTTTGATCGGCGTGTATAAGTACTAAGGAGCTTGAGTTTGAACGGGAACGGGCTTAGGAACAAGTATCAGCTGAGAGGGAGCTTAATACCTTGCTTGCTGATTCCCTGGGGTGAAGTGCGCCGGACCGGGCATGGTCGGCTGTTGGTATGCCTGCCTCACAGGTGTTGGTTGAGGCGTCTGATGCGCCTACGGGAAGGATGTCGCCGGAGTCTAGGTCTGAGGACTCGGCGGTGCTCCTGATGGTCCAGCTTCTAGCGCGTATGTGGTTGGCATAGATCCATACCTCATTGGCTGTGAAGTTACTGGAGCCGATGCAGTTGTTCTAGGGGCCATCGTTACATGAATTTGCTGCTGTTGGCCGATAGTGAATTGCGGGTAGGTTGGTATAGCGGGTCTAGGAGCGAATAGCGTCCCATTGGCCATCATCTCATGCGCTATCTCATTGGCGATGAAAGCCGATGATTGGTTCGCCATGGCATGATGTACCGATGAATGCACCAGTTCTGATACTTCCGCTGCGCGGCCGGGGGAGAGGGGAGGGAGGGGAGGTGATCTCGTAGTGCAACTTGGCAGGATCTACCACTTTAGAGAGTTCTCCCTTCTGCACGGTATTCCCATGTTGGCCTTTTTGAAACACGCCGAGGTAGGCGCACCTCACCTCCTCCATCCTGACTGCCATGTCCTGACGCTATTCTTCTGTGAGATCAGTGTTGGTTACGCGGAGGATGTTTTCTTCGTTGATGTTAGTCTGATCTTGCTGATCGGCCATTGTTGTCCCACCGAGTGTGCTAAAAAGTGTGTTGATGTAAAAAGTTGATCTTCACGCTAACACATGTAGGCTTAGGGAATTGAATCCCCGACAGCACCGAAAGCAGGGTTCAATGCATGCCAACCGATTTGATCTACAATCGGCAAGAGAAGATGCAATCAGCTTTCAGATAGCCGATTGGATCTATAATATGGTGAATCTGCAATACTTAGAAACAGATCCGAACAAAGCAAATCGTCACGAAACTATCGGCTTAGATCAGATCTAGCAGAAAGAGGGTAAACAGACTATCAACTAGTCGATAGTATCGTCCAGCTAATAAAACGAAGGGTAAACAGACTATTGACAAATAGCAAGCTATAAACTGATAGAACAAGGGATAAACAATCTACTGCCAACGAATGTGTTGATCAGTAGAGAGAGGAGTGAAACCTAACCCTTGGTTAAAACGGCTATATGCAACAATATCAACCAAGATAGTGTTTCGACCGAAAGCCGATATAAACCCATAGATCGAATTTAATTGAGATAGTACCTACTTGCAAGAACTCCCAGGGTGTATCTTAAAGTCGATCGAAAGGCGATGCGCAACAAGTCGATCGAAATCTAAATACGACGAAACTACTCTAAATGCGACGAAAAGTAAATGACATATAAAAGTAGATATATTTGATTGATCTGTGGATGCTTTACACACCCTTGGGAGGAAAGTATTTATCAAAACCCTTTTACCTCTACTCCAATTAGAACTCTATTTCGTAGTCGATACAGGCTCAACTTTATCTTCTAAACTTAACTAACTATTCCTAATATACCGATGTTTTAACCGATCCGGACTCAGTTTCCATATACATCTCCTAGCCGATTTGGGCCGTCACAACATCTATTTCTAGCCCGTATTTCACAAGGCCTAAACCGATTTTTAGCTCATCAACTTCTCGTCAAATTCTGGTGTCAACACATAGGATTATATATATATATATCGAATACCCTATGTTGTGCTTTGAAATTCGTGTTGTTTGACGTGTACATCTTTATATACCTACTAAATAAAATATTTGAGACGTCAAACTCCCAAAAAAAATATATTCATCTTCAGTTTGAACTAATTTAAACTAGTTTGAACTATATTTATCTTAAATTTAAATGTAGTTGAAACTGAAGTTAAATTTAATTTTTTTTCGGAGTTTGACGTCTCAAATATTTTTTTAGTGGGTATATAAATATACAAATACTAAACATCACAAATCTCAAAGCGCATCTAGTGGTAATGGATCATAGAGCGTTATGTAATTTTCCTATATATATATACACACAGAGAGAGACACATATATGCCAATGGAGTGTCATTTGGTGCGAGACGTTCCTATTTAATGTCATGAACAGAAATTTCGCCTTGGTCACTGCCTTGTTGACCGGGTGCAAGATGGCTCCCACCAGTTCATATCTCTGTTCATGGATGTGCTGATGTGCATGCTTGCGTTCATAGATGACTGCCCCTGCCCAATCCGAGAGGCCGATCAGACTGAGTGACTCACCTTGCAGGCAAAATCGCTCTCAGCCTCTCAGAGACTAACCGCCTCCTCTTGCTGTCTGGAGTCAAGTATTGTATATATACTAATGACTCGGTGTTTAATCACGTCACATGAGCACGTCTTGGTCTTAACAAGACTAGAAACAGTGTGAATCTTTCAGCACATACAAATTTTTTCAGAGCTTGCATAATCGTCTTCAGTCTTTTACCCGTCCGAGAATCAATCCACACTCGGCGTCTTCCATGCTGGTCAGGTCCAACACAAGAAGCAACCAAATCCAACTCTAACTAGCCTACCATTTTGTAATTCTAGAATCCAAACCACATGATGCAGCAGCCGTCCGGGAAAGAAGATGCTACTCACTGCCAATAGGATGACAAATTGTCAATTCTTTTCAGATATCATATCACCAGAAGTATGAGATGAGCTTAGGTTTGGCTCTCTGTTGTTAATTTGTTTCATGGTGAGTCTGTACTATTTGGCCTCCTTCTCTTCTGACCATGCTCATGTCTTCTTTCTGTATGTTATAAAAAAATGTTGCTATCATCTGTCAAAAAAAAAACAGCCCGCGAATTTCAGTGTCCATTTATGATTCTCTTTCTTTGACACCCCGTGATGAGATCATCTACCCTGGATGCGTTACATAGTTCAGAGTTCAGACAACGAAACTGAGTGGACCATTGATCAGAAAACCGCTACTTTTAGAGCATCTTTAGCGGCGTCTCTAAATTCGGATCTCTATATCCTCTTCTCTAAACCACTATTCGTTCTCTATATTTCCATCATCTCCAGCAGAGTCTCTGTTCTCAAAAAGATATAGAGACAGGAGAGAAAATACCTAAACATAAAGACTCGGAAAGAGAATATCTAAATTTAGAGACTGATATAGAGACTCTGCTAGAGTGATATAGGGACTGAGAGTTTCTAAATATAGAAAAGATTCTTTTTTAGAGACCCTATTGGACATGCTCTTAATAACGGAAACTTTTAGTGGAGGTAGACTCACAACCAGACACAGCTGGTATACCAGAGTGCATATTAAAATAGTATTTTCTACATAGAGAGCGATATACACGTCGTGTCATGGTAAAAGAAAGAAGATGAAAATTAACAGAAATGTGCATTTACATTTAAAAAAAGCTTTTTGATACTTACCAAATCCATTTTGGGTGGAGTTGCTGCGAGAGATGTCCATCTGCTAAATTATTTTTAGCTGATTTTGCACAAACAATATTGTCCTCCTTTGGGCACCTCATATGTTGGTGGTTGCACGCTTGCACCCTTGTGATATTTTTCTCGCTCTATCCACAGTGTATCTAGTGCTGTTTTGTTGTCTTCCTTGAATCCAAACACTACCACAAAAATAAGGGCTAACGGCACTTACCTCTTTTTTCCCTGGTTTGCATTATTCAGAATTCATTCAGAACCACATTCTTAAAAAAAGACTGGAAATTGTTTTTTATCTGCGGGTGCTGTTTTTGTTCTGTTAACGATAGATGCTACTACTGTTTACGCAGTGTTTTAAAGCATCATTGGACACAGTGGAATGACTTTTGCCCCCTCCCTGCCGACATTTTTACTGTGCTGTTACACTATTCTACACTACTATAGCCATAGGTTGTAAAAAAAAGATTGCAGTGTTGATACCAACACATATAATCTCTCCAAACAAAATTTTGATAGCAATGAAAGCATAAGAGCAATTTTATACACACCAAATCATGACAATGGCATTGCTCCTTGCAATAACAATTATATGTCGTTTGATATACATTTAAATCAAGGTTTTGAAATTTGAGTTATTTAGACAGATTATTTGCTTAAATTATTTTATTATCTTTTTTTAATGCTTTGACTTTTTGACATTGTTTCTTGAAAATCTCAAAGCCACGAGTGGACTATTCTCAAATCCAGCTTCGATTATTAATTTTGACTTTTCAAAGCTACTACTCAAAGTGGACAAGTTCTATTTCAACACATAATCAAATAATTTCAGCACTAGACTACTGGAGAACACTCTGTTAGATTGGATAGATAAAAATCATATGTGTAGATTAGTTTGAAAAAGGGTTAATTAGATACATGCCAGGTAAGTCACAACTTCACGCATATCCCATTATAAAATCCGATCAAGCTCGAATCAATCTGAAGTGACTCGTGAAGCTGAAGCTTTTAGTCCAGTCCTACCAAAGGGAGTACTAACCAATCAATATCTGGCTCTAGTGCACCCAAAACGTAACCATTTTATACTCCAATTAACTGGCTCTTTTGAAAAGGAAAAACTGTGTTTGGGATTGTTTGCAGGGATAATTAGATAAATGCCACTGCAGAACTTTAAAATTCGAGATCTGCCACCATTCCTTTCGTATTTGTATATTTGCCATTATAGAACCATGTAACTTAGATATATGCCACTCCATGTGTCATGTGTCCTATTTTAGCACCGTAGTTTTAAAATGGAGAAATTTACCCTTGTCTTCATCGTCTATTTATACTAAAATACCATTGTTCTCATCTGGATTCTACCCTCTCCTCCTTCCTCTCTTAGATCTAGCTCCCTGCCATCCTCAACACCGGTGAGGTCGTCGTCGCTGCCCACGACGCTGTCGTGCCTCATCGATGCGCTACTCGCGAGGCCGTCGCAACCGCGCCTCGCGCCGTCATTGCTGCCTGTGAGGCCGCCGCGTCCCACCCCACTGTCTCCATGCCCCATCGTCGCCTTGCTCGCGCGGTTGCCATCGCTAGCGAGCCCGTCGTAAGGAGTTTCGGCGAGACAGTGGAGAGGAGGAATATGGGGGAAGAAGAGGTGGAGGTAGAAGACGAGAGCAAAATTGTCACAATACGTAAATACGAGTCAGGTATGTGAAAAATAGGATACGTGCCACGCGAAGTGACATATATCTAATTTACACGGTTTTATAATGACAAATATACAAATACGAAAGAAACAGTAATAAATCTCAAATTTTGGAGTTCTACTGTGACATCCTTTGATTAACCCTTGCTCGTAACAATGAAATTCACTGAAAAGAATCAATAAAAGCCTCGATCAATTACGTTGCCATCCGACGTGACTCGAGAAAAAGCGAGGACCCCAATGCCGATGGCCGCGTCCACCGCTGGAATCCAACAAAACAAGCTCCTTTCGCCGTTCGCTTGGTCATGTTTCTGCGTCCGGCTCCGGCCCCCGGAGTTTGATCCGCGCCGTCCACGCCCCAACGGCCGTCTGTTTCCCCGCCGTCCGTTTCCGCCTCCGATTCCTCTATATAAACTCCCTACCCCCAACATCCCGCTCTGCCCCTCCCGCCGCGCGCCGCCACGACCTACGCGCCTCCGTGCTCTCACCTCGCGGCGGCTTCTTCTCCGGCGCCGGGGGGAGGAGGGAGATGGCGGCGGCGCTCCGTTGCCCCGGGATCGCTCGGGAGCCTCCGCCCGCGCTCTCCCTCCGAGCCGCCTCCGAGCTCTGTTTTGTGCCTAGGGCTGTCAGCACGGGTGGGCGGTGCTGGAGAGGGAAGGGGCTGGTAGTCCGCTGCCAGAGGGGTTCGACCGTTCTCAAGAAGGACGATGCCACGGCGGCGCGGGACGGGGAGGAGAAGGCGGCGGTCGGGTTCACCGTCGTCATGAAGTTCGGCGGCTCGTCGGTGGCGTCGGCCGAGCGGATGAGGGAGGTGGCCGACCTCATCCTCAGCTTTCCCGAGGAGAGGCCGGTGGTTGTGCTGTCGGCCATGGGGAGGACCACCAATAACCTCCTGCTGGTACCAATCTTTGCCTGCTGGGAAAATGTGTGGGTGTTCTGAGCCCCATTGCATGCTAATGGTGCGTGGTTGTTCGATTATGTAGGCCGGGGAGAAGGCGGTGAGCTGCGGCGCCCCTAAAGCGTCCGAAATCCACGAGCTCGCGCTCATAAAGGAGCTGCATCTTAGGTAGGTGTAGTATTATGTTTTTGCTTGTCCGTGGTATCTGGTTACCTTGGCCTGGTCTGGAGACTTCGATCCTGACTGTTCTTTGTTTTCCTCTGCTCAGGACGATTGATGAACTTGGATTAGACAGGTCGATTGTTTCAGGTATGTTATTGTTATTTTACAAAAAAAGAAATTGAGCGAATTGTTGTTTTGCAATTTTGTGCTTGTTTGGCAACAATTTTGTTTAACATAGATGGTTCTGGAGACTCACTCACCAGCAAGTCAACTCACCTTTGTCCAGTTGCAAACTTGTAATTCATCAGTCATCCCATAAGCTTACTGAAGCTTTCCATTGAATATTCATTATAGAAATTCTATATGGTTTTAGCTTACGCTTAACCTACTTGTACGAAATGGACCAAATCGTATGAGCAGCCAGCGACGTCTGTTCCCGTCTTTTTAGCTACAGAGCCGTCTGTTCTGTGACTTCAAAATCAATGTGGACTTTTCAATTGGGTTGCGAGTTGCGACTGATTTCCACTTCCAGTGTTCCTTTTCTTTCTGTGTCCCTTGATCATGTTCACAGTCCCTGTGTACACCTATCGTTCTATTTTAACTTCTGATTCCTGAACTTCTGACTGATATTTTTGCCACTTTGGGATGGTGATCACTAAGGAACAACGAAGCATTTGGTTCATAGCATTATCTGAATTTACTTACTTTCCTAATATAAAGTTAATTCTTACACTTAAGTCGTTGAATATATTTTTCTGGGTTGGTTTAATTTTTTGTATGTCATGCATGCTGGTAGTTTGATTGCCACCTTGTGATATATGTAAATTCAGGAGAATGTTGCTCATTTGTGAGGTCCTGGTGGTCATAAGTGAATAGGACCTTACCTTAGTAATTTAAAAGGGTGTAAAAGGGTCTGTTGAGCCACAGGGTTTTATCTACAATAAGAGTTCCATCTGGTTAAGTTACCCTCCTATCCTGATGGGGAATTTTAAAATTTGTTTATTAGCTACACAAACAGTCCTTTACCTTTTGATGTGAAAAAGTTGTTTTCGCAATTCGCATAATATTTGTGGTGGTAGGTTGTGTTAGAGATATATTAGGATATTATCAGAGTCCTTTATCATATTAGGATAGTATTAGAGTCCTTGCCTTATCTAGGCTTTCTCTGCCTTATCTAGGCTTCTTATGTACCCTATATATGCAGGCCCTTGGTCTACAGATCAATATACATCTCATATTCATAACATGGTATCAAAGCATCACGTTCCAAAACCCTAGCCTCTGCTGTCTTCCGCTGCTGCTGCCCCTGGGAGGAGTAATATCTGATCTCAGGGGCAGCCACACTGCTGTCTTGCGTCGGCTCTTCCCATCGTCCAGGCTATCGAACATCGGGTTGTGCTTGTGCTTGCACAGACCTCACCGTTGCTTGGCTTTACTTTGATGAGTTGTTGTCGTTGCTCGTCACCGCATGGATTGGAGGTTCTGCTTAACTTCAGGCCTGGCCACTGCTCACCGTCTAGGCGCATCACGTGCACCACGGGGCTCTTCACGGCTGCTGCTGCTCGTCCAGGGCTTCATCATGCTGCCACTGCTCCTCTACTGATGTGGCTTGTTGCCGCTGCATGGGGATCCACCCTCTAGGTCGCCGGCTCGTCGCTGCACAGGGGATCCGCCTGACTCTGTGCTTGTGGGGTTGTTTTCAGCACCACCGCCTTCCTCTGGGCACATCACTATCGCTGCTCATCTGCATCGATATGGATCCGCCGCTCGTCGCCGGCTTCCGCAGCTCGTCGCCGGCGCTCGCCGCTCGTCGCCGATGCCCTGCTGCTCGTCGGACGCGGAGCACGACGCCCCAAGCTCCTGCTGCTCGTCTGCATCATGGATCTGGTCGTCACTGTCTTCCCTGTCGTTGCCCCCGGAGGAGAAATCTCATCTCCGGGGGCAGTCATCTACATCGTCTTCTCTCCAACAAGATGATGCCCGCTGCCTTGTTGGTTCGGTTGATGTCCTCGTGGTGCCACCTATCCTCCTGGTGCTCTTGCTGCTGCAGCGTGGCATCTTCATGCTCCAACATTTGCCTTGCTTTGCTGCAGCCTTTGCTCTGGTCTTAGCTCAGCTCTGCATTGGATCCTTTTTCCAGTGCTATCTCGTGTTCAGGCTTCGTTGGATTCTTCTCCAATAGCTTTTCCTTTGCCTCCTTTGTCTCTTTGGGTCCCTAGTCCATGTTTTTATTGTGTCCACCAAAGTCCTCTCCTTTCCTTTGTCTTTGAATTTGTCTATGCCATGCGAGTTCACAAATTTCTGTCCATCATCCATCTTTCTGTCCTTTCTTTTGCTTGGCTGCAGTCTTACCTTTTTCTTTGAGCCACTGCGTTTTCTTTGTACTGCTGTCTCTTGGGTTACAATTTGCGTCACCAGATGGGAGGAGTTCACTTTATGGATTTTGACATATGTTTGTGACTGCATGCTATGATGACTACGACGACATTGCAAGACCCGGACTTCGGATTTTTTATTTTTTTTAGTGTATTTCCGTTCAAATGCAATGCTATTGCATACGCCTTGCATTTGAGAGGGTTACTTTTCTTTTTCGTCTGTTCTCTTTCAAATGCAATGCTATTGCATACGTCTTGCATTTGAAGGGGGGGGGGATGTGTTAGAGATATATTAGGATATTATCAGAGTCCTTTATCATATTAGGATAGTATTAGAGTCCTTGCCTTATCTAGGCTTTCTCTGCCTTATCTAGGCTTCTCATGTACCCTATATATACAGGCCCTTGGCCTACAGATCAATATACATCTCATATTCATAACAGGTTGGACATCTAGATATAAACACCAAGCTTTCCTTTAAATCATGTATGGTGCTGACAGGCCTTGAGGTCGTCGTCATACATTCACATCATTTTCATCAGAGTACCTTTCTGTTGTGCATACAACAGGGACAGCTTGTGTACCCTATAGATTAGTGGTTGCATCTTGGTGGATTTAAATATTTGTTTTGTTTGTTTGCATCCTGAATGGGAGGGCATTGTTTGGTTTTTCTAGATTGATCTCACTGTGCAAGTTGAAAAAACCAGTGGTCCACATAGCGATGTCTGTGCAAATTCTAACAATGTTTAAAAGGTGTGCAACACTTATCACTGACAGTCGATCTCACTCTGGATGACAGATTGCTGGTAACATAGGTGATATGACGTGTGGAACAAACACATGCTCATTTTTTGTTAATATGATATTTCAATTTTTACATGTAGCTTAGAAGTGAATATAAAGGTAGCACATATGACATTCAAATTTTAATTCATGTATACGTCCCTCCATGACTAATGGTGAAAAACAAGAGAGAAACACGTGACATATTTAGTAATTTAAACATCTCAGTCTCCATACTAGTTCTGTTGCCCAACGCGTTCGAAATTGAAAATTTTCCAACACAGCTGAACATTATGTTAGATCCTTAGTTATAACACTATCACAAGCTGTAATAACTCATTCTTTACCATTTTGGCCGTTTTTCATTATTTCACTTTTTCTTTGGCTGATTCAGCACTTAGCATTCCTTTGTCTTCGATGAAATTTTGTAGCACTATAAAAAAAACACCTTTTTCACTATTAAACTCAACAGGTTTATTGGACGAACTGGAGCAACTTCTTAAGGGTGTTGCTATGATGAAAGAGCTGACTCTTAGGACACGAGATTACCTTGTTTCCTTTGGTGAATGCATGTCTACAAGAATATTTGCTGCATATCTAAATAAACTTGGGAAAAAGGCACGGCAGGTATATACTTGTAACAAATGCAATAATTTAGTAGTTTGGTTAAAACATCATTTCACGGCCTTTATTTTGATCTACATTCTTGACCCCTTCTCTTATCAAACTTTTCCGTACTCTCACAAATCAAACCTGGTATGGAACTGGTGTGAATGCAATCTCATTAGCAATTGACAAAAACTGTTAATTATTTTCACTTTCTTGTTCCTTTTTTCTCCCTTTTTCAGTTCAGTATAAGAACCATTTTTGTGTTCCATAGGCTACTTTGCAATTGAGTATTGTTCTTCTCTAAAAAGAGCTATTTTTGGATTAATTTTATTATGATGATGTAAGTGCATTTCGGTTTTGGTTCCATTAACTACCAAAATATTCCAACCATACAGCTAGTTTGGTGAATTTCCAGTGCTATATGACTATATCAAAGCATAAGTGGTAAGCAGTTCCTAGGATAATGATGCTAGACCAGATTTTAGATGGTTTGCTAACTCCCTGAATAGTGCCAAAACCTATGCTAATAGCATGCCTCTTTGCCTCTATCTATCTGACTCAGGAAAGTAGCAACTTTACAAGTATGGGATGGCTTAGGTCAAAAAAATAACAATTATGGGATAGCCAAGTGTGAGGGAGTTGATTAAGGTGAGAAATTGTTTTACACTGAGATAAAAAGTTACCTTTGTATATTAGCAGGGGTACAGACAACAGCTAAACCTTCTATATAATACTGAGCTTAAAATCTATCCTGACTATACCCTGCTGCATGTGAAAGTCTATTGTTGAAAAATATTTCTTTAGCTTATATCATGGTTTTAATGATCTAATGAATTTTACATATTCCTTGAATTACTATACTAGGCATGCTTCACAAATTGCATTTTTGCTTGTTTGCAGTATGATGCATTTGATATTGGCTTTATAACCACTGACGATTTCACCAATGCGGATATTCTGGAAGCAACTTATCCTGCTGTTGCAAAGAGGCTGCAGGGTGATTGGATTGATGACCCTGCGATTCCTGTAGTCACTGGTTTCCTTGGGAAGGTACTTTTCATAATTCCTGTCCAAGAGTATCAGGTTTATTCTGTTTGTGTTTATGATGATGCACATCAACTTTCAGGGATGGAAATCCTGTGCTGTCACTACTCTAGGAAGGGGTGGTAGCGACTTGACTGCTACAACAATTGGCAAAGCTTTGGGATTAAGAGAAATTCAGGTCCATTTTCTAATTTCGTGATAAATTACCTGTTGAAAGTCCAGTTGCTTTTGAAAACACCTTCAAGGTCTTTAAGCTGCTATGTATAAATGGAACAGCTTCTGGATTGGGTTCATTAAATTTCTGCAGTTGAGAGTTTGTCCAGATGTTTAACCAAACTATAACTCATTGTACTGATTTGTATTAGGTTTGGAAGGATGTGGATGGTGTGTTGACGTGTGATCCTAATATTTATGCAAATGCGATACCAGTACCTTACTTGACTTTTGATGAGGCAGCTGAACTTGCATACTTTGGTGCACAGGTATCCTTTATTGTTTATTACCATTTTGCTGATCAATCAGTTAATAGTAGATGATTGCCCATTGCACCACATACTCAACCCAAAGGATTTTAATGTATATGTGTTTATTCTGCTTGGCTTTTCAATTTATTATTTTGAATTTGTGGTTCAGGAGGTTGGCTGTGTAGGCAAGGAACAATAAAGCATTGATATATTTTTTTGTTATATGTGTTGCTGGATTTGCCTGTGATACTTTGCTGATTTAGCTAGCGCAATATTCTATTATTACACTTACAGAAATACCCACCACTTATTAGGTTTTGCATCCTCAATCAATGCGACCAGCTAGGGAAGGTGGTATACCAGTTAGAGTTAAGAACTCATATAACCGTCAAGCGCCTGGTACTGTCATCACTAAAGCAAGAGATATGAGCAAGGTTTGTTGTATTATTATATCAGTATATTGTGATTCTTTCATATGTAGTTTTGTTTCTGGTCCCTGATTGTACATTATTTTTCAGAGTATATTAACCAGTATTGTGTTGAAATCAAATATTACCATGCTGGATATAGTGAGCACAAGGATGCTCGGTCAGTTTGGTTTTCTAGCAAAGGTACATATAGCAATAGATTTGTGCCTCCTTCCCTTGTTTTATAAGTTTGCATAAGTTAGTTTGATTATATTCTCTATGCATTTGTGTAGGTCTTCTCAATATTTGAAGATTTGGGCATCTCTGTTGACTGTGTGGCTACTAGTGAAGTCAGCATATCGCTGACACTAGATCCATCAAAACTGTGGAGCCGTGAATTGATCCAGCAGGCATACATTTGAATCATATTTCATTTTATGTTCAGTTCTCTGTCATTATTGCCAATTATGATTTTGCCCTACTGTTTTTTTACCGTGCTACTGATACATTGTTTTATTGTGATGATGTGGCAGGAGCTTGATCATGTTGTTGAAGAGCTCGAGAAAATTGCAGTTGTCGATCTACTGCAGCACAGATCAATCATCTCCCTGATAGGGAATGTACAGAGGTCGTCATTGATTCTTGAAAAGGTTAGACCTACACATGATAGTCTTAGCAACTGAAACAAACCTTTTTTCGTATATATATCGTTAAAGAAGAAAGATCACTTGCAATTCTGCACTGCTTTCACAATGTGCATGCTAGGAATGCTAATTACGTTTTTTACTTGTCAGTGATAGATGTTTGATGTTTCACACTTTGTCGCTTATATTTCTGTTGTTTCATGGCAGGCATTCAATGTTCTGCGAAGAAATGGCATTAACGTCCAGATGATCTCACAAGGGGCGTCCAAGGTACTGCCTCTTTCCAAACGAAGAAAACATTATTATTGTCGTTGTTGTTGCAAACATGTAAAGGAGTAACGGTGCTAATCATACATACATAATCAGGTGAACATTTCCTTGGTGGTCCACGACAGTGAGGCAAAACAGTGTGTGCAAGCCCTCCATTCGGCCTTCTTTGAGAACGGCTTCTTGTCAGAAGTCGAGGGAGCTGATCTTCCACAGAACAGCTCGCCGGCGAACTCGAATGGCGCCATACATGGAAACTAGTCGACGCTGCCTTAGGTTAAAGATCATTTAAATTATACCTATTTATTTAGGCCACCGGAGCGAATCCCCTGGCCCAGCTGGTGTTGTAATAGCCTGAAAGAAGCACTAATTTAGCATGTTGTTGGCAATATTAATTCTTTGTTTGAGATGCAGCCGAGTGCTACCGTAAGTAGTTTGTATTGGGCTCTTTGGGTGGTAATTAAAGTGTGTCGTTCTGGATTGTACTATCACGGTATCACCATTGATTGAGGTCGACACAGTTGACACACAGATACACCCGCGGCCGTCGGATCCGTCCCGACTCCGATCCGACGCCGAATCGGGATCGTTGAGAGTTTCGTATTTTTTTTTTCTTTGTTGTTTTGAGATCCGGATACGAATACGATGCCAGTTGTTTGTTCATGTAGGAATAGGATTAGCGTCGGCACTTGGTAGCTGCCCCCTCCCTCGTCGTGTATAAATACAATGCCCACGGCTGCCTGCGCTTCCCTCAGCATAACTGCTCTTGACCCCAAGCAAGTGCGTCGTTGCCGTCGATGAAGAAGATGCCGACGAGTACGACTGAAGGTATGTCGGCCGCCGTCAACATGTCGGCGACGGCGCCTTGCCCAAAAAGCCCCAGCACGACCATCTACCCAGCAAGCCTGCAGTAACCACCAACGGTGCGTACCTTCTTCCTCCTCTTCGTTGTCTTCTTCTTCTCTGTATATGCGTACGTGCATGGCATGGCTTGGTGCGTTGATGAACTCATCGATCGGCGCTAATTGTTTCAGGTGGCAAGCCCAAGGCAGCTGCTAAAGGTGGCGGAAAGTCTAAGAAAAAGCAGCAGCAGGCGCCACAGACCAACGCCAAGAAGCCGCAGGCCAACGGTAACAAAAACCACCGCAAGTTGGAGAAGCCGGCTCGCATTAGAATTTAGATATGTGTTAGAGGAGTGCGTTCAGTTTTTTTCATAAGTTCACAAGTTTAGTTTCCAGTAACCGAGTCTGAGTTGTAACGAGTCGCGTTGAGCTATCATCTAGTTTTGCTTCAGAAAGAGAGTTAATTTTAATTTGCCTAAAGCCTTTTTTATTTCCATTAATAGTAGGTTGGAGCTATAATGATCTTATGTCAACCGATCTCAAATAAAATATCAAATGCTTTTTGGAAATATGAGCAGCATCTATTGGAAACGTAGCTCAAGTGCTATTGAAACATATTGTTTTACCACGTGAAACATTGTTTCAAACATTAACGTAAAATATCTCAATAGTTATTTAAGGACATTTCAAACCAAACGAGCAATGCTTCACACGAGAAAAAGAGCAAATATTTTACAACAACAAACAAAATGTTTCAGACCACATGAAACATTGTTTCGCACCTTTATGCAAAATGTTTCAACGGTTATTTAGGGATGTTTCAATCCATACGAATAAAGTTTCACAAGCAAACAAAATGTTTAAGATAGTTTGCAGACATTTCGCAAGGGCAAACGGGATGTTACAAGGGCAAACACAATATTTCATAGGAGCAAACAATATGGTTTAGTAGTTAAACATGAGAAAAAGAAGAATGTTTCTCAATAGCAAACGAGATGTTTCACAAAAGTAAAAACAAGATGTTTTGTAGTCATGTAGGTATTGTTTCATGCCAAAATTCGAGGATGCATATTCTCCAAATCCGGCCATCTTTTCCAAATCCGGTCATTCCCTCGCTACCCCAACTCTTACTCACCGGGCCTTGGCCATGCAAGCTCACACCACCGTCGTGGTTGCCCAACAAGCTCGCCATCATTGTTGCTCACCACAAGGTCTACATCGCTGTCGTCCTTGGCCCATGAGCTTGACGTTGCCCCACGAGGGGGAGTAGAGTAGATCGGAGCCATCCTTGTGGCGCATCCATGGTCATCTCTAGGAGGAAGCGAGGAGGAGGGGGAGGAGCAGGAAGAAGAGGGAGGAGTGGTGGTGGAAGAGGACAGAAGCATCATGAAGGGAGGAGGAAGGAAGAGGGAGTGGCGGAGTAGGAGGAACATGATATGGGAGGAGGAGGCAGTTGTGGAGCAGATGAAGGAGGAGGCAACGGTGGAATAGATGAGGATAAGGAATGGGTGGTGGAAAATAGGAAGCGAGCGAGCCGAGCAGCGCATCAACCGATGCCACATACTCGGTTTTATAGCGTTTTTGAAAATTTTAGTCTCATAAAACCCTTTTCACCATCGCCTCAACATCACATACTCTCGTCCTCTTCCGCGCACCCTAACCTTGCAACTCCAGCGTTTTCTCCTCTCCGACTATCCCGCGGATAGGGTAGCGGCTGAAGATGGATGGTGGTAGCGGCGTTTCTCGATCGACGACTACAATCCAAGCAAATGCGTGCTCCCTGGAGGACATCTTCCAGGACTATTGTGCACGCCACGCCGACATTGTGAAGGCCTTCACTAAAGGTCTTCGTCTTTCTTCGTCTCTCTTGTCTGTTTGGATTTGGTTTGGGGTTCGTCTCTGATCAGTTTTGTTTGTTAGATGGTCTTTGGTGCATGTGCAGACGTGGATGAGTTCTACAACCAGTGCAACCCCGGTGAGTACTCCTTTCAACTTGCTTCCGGTGTGTTGCGTGTTTGGCCAGAAGTGATAATAATCTGAATGCATTGCAAAGCCGTAGGTTTCTTCGTGGTTTAGGGTTGTGACATCTTGGTGTTTTTTTGACACTCAGAACATGAGCTTCGTTCATTCAGAGCGTTTTAGTTATATTTTGAAAAGAAAACACCAACCAACACATCCAGACTCCAGCCACTCATTATGCCGCACAACACTCATCTTACAACCCATCACATGTTTAGCTAAAACATGGGTAGCTGAATTACAGCTTTGCTTAACATGCGCTATCTCGTTTTTGTGATGGTATTTGATCTTGCTTGTGGTGCTAGATTGCAATTATTGTTGATCATGTTGTGGTTGGACTAGATGGAAACTAAAACAATCGCTGTGTGCTTATTGTGCTTTCAGTTAGTGGACTTGGGCTCTTCATAAATACATAGTCTTTGCTCCTTGTTTGGATAACTGCATTTGATCTTAATTAGGGAGGTGCTCGGGATCAGGCGTCCAATCTCAAATAAAAAATCGGATGCCTTTTGGAAACATGAGCAGCGATTGTCGCAAACATAGCTTAAGTGCTACCGAAACATTTTGTTTTACCACGTGAAACATTGTTTCAAACATTAATGCCATAATGTCTTAGTAATTATTCAATGATGTTTCAACCTAAATGAGTGATGTTTCACACGAGAAAAAAGTAAATTTTTCACAAGAGCAAACAGAATGTTTTATAAATGCAAACAAAATGTTTCAGATATCACACTTGACTTGGAACATGAGTAGTGACTATCGGAAACAAAGCTCAAGTACTACTGAAACATTTTACTTTATCACGTGAAACATTGTTTTACACATTGACGCAAAATGTTTCAATGGTCATTCAAAGATGTTTCTGCAGCAGTACGTACAATGTTGCTGCGGTGGTGATCGGCAGTACGTACGACGTTGCTGCGGTGGTGATCAGCTAGGAGGAGATATTTAGCTCGATGTGAACGACTACTTCTTGTCCTCGATGCATGTGACATTGGAACTAGCTACTCTATCTCTTCATCCGCTGCGACTGTGCGTCAAGTGTAACGATCCATGATCTCCTACTCACATGATGTCTTGAGTGATCATGGTAGAAAATGTTGATTTGCGCTATCATAGCCTATCCGTTCCCTTCAGTTTTCTTCTCTCCAGCTATCCCGCAAACAAGGCAGCGGCAGGAGATGGATGGCGGTGGCGGCGGGGGATGGACGGCGGTGGCGGCGTTTCTCGCTTGGTGGCTGCCATCCTAGCAAATGCGTGCTCACTAGAGGATGTCTTCCGCGACTACCGCGCACGTCATGCCGGCATCATGAAGGCCCTCACTAAAGGTCTTCATCTTCCTCTATCTCTCTTGTCTGTTTGGATTTGGGTTTGGGGAT
This sequence comes from Olyra latifolia, assembly GCA_036346145.1. NCBI lineage: Eukaryota > Viridiplantae > Streptophyta > Magnoliopsida > Poales > Poaceae > Olyra > Olyra latifolia. Next base: position 60,489,371 of record CM070525.1, read on the forward strand.
GGCCTCTGATTGGTTTTGTTTGTTGGTTGGTCTTGTGGTGCATGTGCAAATATGGATGAGTTCTACAAGCAGCACGACCCTCGTTGAGTATTCTTTTCAATTTGCTCTTGGTATGGATGAGTCTTTGCTCCTTGTTTGCATAACTGCATCTACTTTCAATTAGGGAAGTTCTAAGGATTGGACGTCCGATCTCAAATAAAAAATCAAACCCCTTTGAAAACATGAGCAGTGACTGTCACAAATATAGCTCAAGTGCTATTTACCACGTGAAATATTGTTTCAAACATTAACATGAAAATGTCTCGGTAGTTAATTAAGAATGTTTCACAAGGGCAAATACAGTGTTTCATAAGAGCAAACATTATGTTTCGGTAGTGAAATATGAGCAAAAGAGAAATGTTTCACAAGAGTAAATAAGATGTTTAATGAGAGCAAACAAGATGTTTTGTACTCATGTAGATATTGTTTCATGCCAAAATTCCAGAATGCATCTTCTTCAAATCCGGCCACCATCTTTCTCCATATCCGGTCATTGTCAGCCCCCGATTTTGGGTCCAATCGGGAACCTTGGTGCACCTGTGCTAGCCCAGGATCTGTCTTGCTAGCACGACACCTTACACAAAATGCCGGATCATCTCATACAATCGAGACTGAATATTATTATTACATTAGAGTTCAATTACATGGTGGCTCAGTTTAACAGGCCGAGTAGGCCAAATATTACAATGCCAAAATGAACTCCTATCAGAGTCTAGCAGAAAAGCGGAAACAATAGAAAGAAGAGTCGGGTCTCGAGGCTGTGCCCAACCCAAACAGGCAAGCGACTGAAGTCCCGCCTATCACCTGTCATTAGCGTCATCCAACTGGTTCATCTCCTTCTTGTCACCTTCAAGCTGTCCAGGTCCATCCTCGGATCCACCTAAAAGAGTGAGTGGAGCGCGGGTGGCCAATCAAATCAAAGGCCATGAGCCAACACCTAACCTAATGCAATATAATGATATAGGCTGTTTAGTGGAGGCTAGACTATTTTATTTGCATAAAGCCAGATTTACAATAATTAATAGGTAGAAATCCTATGACTTAGCCAGGTAACAAATCAAAGACGTACTGGGCTATATATGCTGAGATTGTTCATCATTGGGGTATTCAATATGGCGACACCATATCCATGGCTATGGAATACGTGTCCCATTAGTCAGCGGATCCAGCCCATGGCTATGGGTATGGTCCCCGAAAATAGACGTACTGTCTATAATTGGCAAGTTCGTGCCCATACTGGCGCACGACTCCCAAAGTGGCGGTCGACTCACCCCCTTAAAGAAGAGGCGTGATCGCCTTGAGCTCAACAAAGGCCAGGATCCCGTGGATCCAAATAATCATTATCGAGTATATCAAAAGGGGGTCATTTGACCAACATTCGCACTCAGGCAGACCTAACACCCGAGTGCATGAGTATTCTCCCGTTCTATGCCGTTTTACATTGATAGTCGGGACCAGCGACCAGCTATACCATTACATCGTTGATAGCGTTTGCTATACCGTTGTAATGTTGATAGGATCGATCCGTCATATCTATGCCGCAAATCATTGACAGGCAGGGATCGACCCATTTGACCTAGACTGGCAAAGACTAAGCATTTCCAAGGACTTACTAGTCAGAGGAGTTTTAGATTTAATTCCTAGGATTCCAATGGATAAGGTAAGGAATAATGCCAAGGTTAAGGGTTGTGCTTAATAGCACATATAGTCGAGTGGTAATATCTAGACCAGCTCTATTAGCCTTGTGTTTAACAACATATTATAGCAACAGAATATAAGCATGCAATTTGCATTATTTAAACCAACATAATTTAAGTAAAACATGGGAATTGACATATGAATTAGAGATATTGGCTCGCCTGGACCGAGCGTGTTGTAGCTTGGATTCCGATCTTCGAGTTGTCCTTCCGGGTCTTCCGGATCTATCGTGAATAATCCAAATAGCACAAATATATTCAGAAATATGCCAAAACATGATGGATGTTATGCAATCGCATCTAACCGCGTGGGTATCTATTCGCATCGGCTATACTGAAGATTATAAAATAATCTATCCTACTTATCGAGGAAGTTCCATGAACTCCACGATAAACGTGCTAAGGATGTCATGCATGTGAGAATGCATCTAAGTACCCTTAATTAGGTTCCCAAAGAATAAACCTATTATTTATATTAAAATATCTTCAGCAAACACTTTTAAACATATAGAAATAGAATTTTAGCCCAAAAAGAGGCTTCGTATTACTATTTAATGGGTGTCCAAGATTCTAATGGATTTTAATATTTTCCTTATGTTAAAGTCCTTAGAAAGTATCTATAGCAATATTCCCTCAGTTTTAAGCCTAGGAATATCCTATTAAAAATATCTATTTGGGCATTTATATATTAGCCCTATAGGAGGCTTTCTATTTCTACTAACTTATTTATTATAAACCTACAAGGTTTAGTATTTTCCCTAGAGTGAATATCCTATATAATGTTTATAAAAGGGTAATAAATATTTTCAGAGGCTAAAATAATACTTTATATAAATGGAGTACCATTTCTAGCTTTTCTTTTGTAAAGAAAAATATTACCATAAAGCTATTCTAATTTTTCAAGGGCAAAATAGTAATAAGATATGCCCAAAAATATTTTTATTAAGTCAAGTATAAGATATACTATTTTCCTGAATTTTATCAATATTTTTGGAGGGCTAAAACTATTTTAAATGAGCATATGGCTGTTTACTGGATTTTCTTTATTGAAGAAATATCTAGATAAGGTTTATTAATATTTTACAGAGACCTAGAATTGGTGAAATGTACTAAGTTATATTTCCATGGGTTCCAAAAGCATTATAGTATTTTACATAATTTTTATAGGACTATTGATGGTCTTTAAGTATTTATAATAAATCATAATCATTTTCTGGGATTTTCTAAATAGACAAATGTCTGGAAAACTAATACAAACAGTAATGGGCCTCAAAGCTACTGTGCGGCCCAAGTTGGTCCGGCCCGACGCCAAAGTGGCCTGGGCGCGACCCGAAGGCGAAGGCGTACGTACAAGTGGGACCGGCGGGCCCACTAGTAAGTGACTATGTGGGGAGTTCTGTGGGAATAAAACGTGGACGGGCCCCACGGGTCAGTGCCATCTCCCACGCTGAGACGGCCTGTGTCTTCATCCTTCGCTTCAGCGTAGCATACCGCCCATGAGAGCCCGGCCGCCGGCGTTCTCGCCGTGTTCGGCAAGTGGGTGGTATTTGGACTCGGCGTCTCGCCATGCTCCAGCGGCATCGCTGGCGGATAGCCGAGGCGGCGTAAGCGGCGGCGCCATGGACGACGGCGGCGGGTTGGCGCGATGCTAGGGCAACCTAGACCGATCCGAGGCAAAGTAGCGCGCGCATGAGCATGCTTAGGTCCGAAGAAAGCTCACCGTGTGCTCGTTGGTGGAGGAAGAAGCCTGGTTCATGCTGGCGGCGTGGAGGCCGAGCAGGGGACGGCGACTAAGCTCACGGTGCCAACGAGCTCCGGTGACCGTCGAGCAAAACCAAAGCGGGGAAAGTGTTAGCGGCACTCCACTAAAGCGGTGGACGAGAGGAATTGGGAGACGACTTACCAGCGGGGGAGAAATCAGGAAAGGGGCAAAACCGACGGAAGGCGGCCGGCGGCAATGGGAATTCGAATCCGGCGAGTTCTAGGGCGTCTCGGGCCGATTCGGCGGAAGACGTTGGAGGGAGTAAAGTTTGCTTTGCGTGGATGTCTTGTACGGGCTCAATGGAGCTTTGGAGAGGGAGAATGGCGGTGCCGAGCGGAGGTGGCAGAGGGGAAAAGACAGGGGAGAGGGAGAATGAAGCTTTGGCAGGTATTTAAAGGCTAGGGGAGGGGCAAATCGGGGCAACCGAGTGTTGTCCGGTCGAAGGAGGTACAAGGCCGCATTAATGCGTGGATTCGCCGGCCAATGGGGAACTAGGGGAAGGGTACGGTCTCGCGGAGGTCAAAGCCGGCGAGGGATGCATCCGGCGGCGGCGGCACGATCGTTGGTTTTCGGCGACGCGTCGGCGTGACCGAAGCGCCCGTGATGGGGGGCGACGGCAAGGCACGCGGTGGTGACGGCGGCGCGGACGAACCGGCGAAGACGCGGCGTCGCGAACGGGCGGCGCGGTCGGCGCTTGGCTTAGCTCAAGCAGAAAGGCAAGGAGCAAGGGCAAAGCTTCGCGTGGCCGTTGGATCGATGGCGTGGCGGCTCGGCATGGTGGTGATGCGAACGGGCAAGGATCGCCGGTCCGGCAGGGCAACGGTGGCGTCATTGGACGCTGCCACCGGTTCGAGCTAAGGCGGCATGGCGGCTCGGTCGGAGGAGCAGCGTCTGCGTGGCGGGCGCGAACGGCAGAAGCGAAGCCTCGCTGCTCTGGTTCGACCAGAGCGACAGAGCAGCAGGGAACTGGATGGGCGATTGTGGGCTTTACCGAGGAAAGCAAGGAAGCAAGGAAGAGGCTTGCCAGACTGGCTGGTCTCATGATGGGCCCGGGAGTAGGGAAAAGGCCGATGAGCCAAGCCGGAGGGAATGGATTGGGCCGGGCAAGATAGGTAGGAGTGGGCGTGATTTAGCCCGAGGCGAATGGTTATTTCATATCAAATTCAAATTTTGAGTGTATATTTGAATTGGAAAAGAGATGGGTCAAAGATGGTTTGAAAATTGGCTTCCCTAAAGGGTATAGATAGTAATTACTATTCATGGTATGAAAATACCATTTTGCAAGTATTTTGGTAAGTATATTCACAATATACATATAATCCAAGTAATTTATTGAAAAACTAAAGCTTAGTGATATGCATATGATTATATATATTTATCTGAAAATATAAGTGCCATTATATATTTATATATATAATTATATTTTGCATTGGATTGGCTATTTTTCAATATAGCTTAGCTTTCAAATATTATTCAGCTAATAAGCATTTTATAAGATAAAAAGCTTGGAGGCTTTTAGAAGATTTCCAAATTATGCCTTGAAGTGAAACCTATAATAAGTTTCAAATAAAAGGGAGAATTATGGAGTATGTTTTACTTAACATAAAATACTTTAGTCAGGAGTACAAGTATATTTGTATCAAGGAGTCAAAAATAATGTAAATTAAGATATAAATCTTTCAAAGCATTAAGAGTATTATTAATATTTAATATTTTCAATAATTTTTTAAACACCCAAAAATGGGATGTTACAGTCATCTTCTCCGAATCCGGCCATCCCTTGCTATTAACTTGTGCTTACTAGTTTCCAGCCACGCGAGCTCACATCGCCGTCATGGTTGCCCCATGAGCTCGCTGTCGTCGTTGCTGCCAACAAGGTCTGCATCTTTGTTGCTGTTGGCCCACGAGCTCGCCATCACCCCATGATGCGGAGTAGAGTAGATTGGAACCATCATTGTGGCACATCCATGACCGTTGCTCGGAGGAAGTGGGGAGGGAGGGAGGAGCAGGAAGAAGAGGGAGGAGTGGTGGTGGAGAGGAGCAGCAGGAGGGGAGTAGGGAGGAAGGAGCTGTGCAGTAGGAGGAACAGGAGGTGGGAGGAGGCAGCTGTGGAGCAGACGAGGGAGGAGACAACTTTAACCGGTGGAAAATGGAAAGCTAGCGAGCCGAGCGGCCTAGCAACCGACCGGCGTCCGTGTTTGATTGCTCGGTCCATAGCGTTTTCCTATGTTTGTGGTCCGGTGCAAGTTAAATCAATCTACTTACGCCGCAGAAAAAAGGTATTCAATATGTGTCACTAGGATGATGTACATTAAAGCTTTTTTTACTGATAAGTAAGTATAGTAGTATGAGGAGTGTCTTCAGATTTTTCATCGAATTCACGAGTTTAGTTTCGAGTAATGGAGTAACGAGATACGTTGAGCTATACGATAGTTTTGCTTAAAAAGTAGCCTAAAGCTTTTCTTTTTGTTAGTATTAATGATGGGTTTGAGTGGTAATGGTCTTTTGTTTATGGTCCGATACAAATTAACAAAACTTACATGCGCTGCAAAACCAAAAATAAAAGGTTATGTAGGCATGTTGCAATACCTTGGTGAAATTTTTTATACGCCGCTGCGATTCTCCCATATCTTAGTAACCTCATTTTATTTGCCATCACAATTGCTCAATTATTGTCTAATATGCCATTGACAAAGACTATCCTTTTTGACGAAAAAAGCCTAAAACAAATCACAATGTTATCAAATGTGCAAGATTTACTATCAATATTTTTTTGGCATTTTTCAGAAGTTTTTATATTCAATTTGACTAAACAATGTTTTGGCATAAAAGATTAATTTTAAAAATACCAAAAACTATGTACTTTGATAAAACTATGTTTTTTTAAGGATTTAGGAAATGTTTATACAGCTTAAAAAAAAAATTTTTGCTAGTGACACGCAGAGAAGTCATTAAGTGCCACTGATAGGATCAAGCGGAAACACAGTTGGACGGATATTTTATTCCCAATACCTTGGGTGATAGGTAGTGGATACCTTAAGAGTCCATGCCTCCTGTCTCTTAACACATTGGAAGATTTGTATCATTTCTTGGTTGTTTCTTCGAGCCAAGCACTTCGGCTTCTTTTAAGTTGTCTCTCTTTCTTAAAGCTCTCGAAGCCTAGTCAACCTTTTTTTAGTTTCTTAAAGCTATCGAAATACCCAACCGGAAAGAACGTTACCAAATACCGGAGCTAGCAAGTTTGTTCGGAGATGTGTTTGTTGCTACGTTGCAAGAAGTCATCAATTTACAGTATTTGCACCAAAGCATTAGACCTCACACAGTATTTTTTCCACCACTGCTGCAAAACATTGCAGCTTATCGGGACATCGGCATGGCTGGTCCTACTTAAAAAATCACATGACTCGAGTTACTCCTCAGAGCCCTCCAAAAAAAAAGTTACTCATCACACATCAATCCTCAAGACACACCAGCTGCAAGCTCTAAGATTTCAAGCATTATTCAAGAAATCTATAATATTCACTGAATCATCCATAATAAGATCAACTAAACTCCAATATATACACTAACGATACCAGAAAGATTACACATAGACAATGGTGCAGAGCACTGAACACAGAAGCCATACAGCCGCATCTGGTTATTATTCTCTACGGTAACATTATTCTCATCTATATATTGATGTATTCCCAGATATCCGGAACTAACATATATGCATCAGTACCATACTTACATGGACTATTGAGCCTGCTCTAAAGCTATTCAAGTTTCTGCTCGGTTTGTGCCTCAAGCTTCTGCAGCAAAGCTTTCTTTTCCTCTTCAGTGAGGGCGTTGAACATGAAGACAGATTTGTCACCGATGTCATCCTGAATTGCAAAGAAAATCATATGATATTGTAAGATTCATTAAACTGACCAAAGAAAATTAACAGCCAGTATTACTAATGATGCTAAAACAATAGCCATTGGAAGGGACTATACTTTAATGGGCTGCTGGAATTTTCTCGCTGCAAACACGATGAAGAGAGCCATCCATACTCCTAAAAGGCCTGATTTTGTTCCATTGTCCATTAAACCAGACTGCATATGCGCGAAAAATATGTGTAAGAAAAGAGGGATGCAACTGGTCTTCTTACATTTTTTTTAAGAGATAAAGAATGAAAGCAACCACAAGTACTAATAGATTAAGGTGTTAAATCTCAGAAATTTAATGTACCAGATGGCCAAGAAGAAGCCCAGGGATAACAAAAGTTAAGATGCCAGCTTCCAGTTTTCCGTAGCAGAGTCCTGTAAGTTCGTTATTATTGTCAAATAGAACTCTCAAATTGCACTGTTCAGCTAAGGCATTGTTACCGAATCAACCAATCAATCAGAATACATCCAATGAACATCGAAAAGATTGGATTAGCCTTAAGTAGTTCCAATAATCATCCTACTTAGCTAGGGTGTTAGCAATTCAGTAACAATAATAAGCTGAGATCAACTCAACGTAAGCAGTAGAAGGAATAAAGATTAACTAATCAATCCCACCACCAATAAGAACAGTGTCAGTAATGGTATACCTTCCTTGAAGACGAGGCCTGTCAGTGCAGCAAACGTTGGCCCAACTAACCACAGCGCAGCCGGATGCTCCAGTACATACTGACCCAGGCTCTCGTCGAGCGGCTGCGCGCCGGCGAGGTACGTCCCGATGGACCCGAGGACTCCGACCACCCACAGCGCCTGGAGGAAGCGCTTGATTGGAGTGACATAGATGTGGATCAGGAGCAGCGACAGCCCCAGCCCCGCGGCCCCAGCGGCATAGAAAAGGTCGATGCTTTGCCTGATTGCGTCGCCAGCGGCGTTGCCCTCCGGAAGAAATGCCGCGGAGGCGGCGGCGATGAAGGAAGCGGCGGCCGTAACCAGGCCGGATCGATACAGCAAGACCTGTGCCAAGCAGAGCAGAGCAGTTTCAGAGACCGCAGCTGCAGAGGCCAGAGGAGGAGAGAGAAGGGAGCCGCGACCGAGGCGTGCGCGTTCGTACCTCGCGGACGTCGTTGTCCTCGACGGTCCAGGGGCCGTAGATGCCATTGTACACGGTCTGGTCGGCGAGCCCGCCGCGGTCACCGACGGCCCTGAGCCTCACGGCGGCGGCTGCGCGGTGGCCGAGGGGCGCGAGGAGAGATGGCGTCTTGGAGTTGGTGCGCAGCTTGGGGTGTGGCGATAGTAGCGCGAGGCCCCGCGAGAAGAGGAGAACGGTGGCGGCCATGGTCGCGGTTCTTGGATGATTTTTGGGGAGTTCGAGTTCTCGGTTCCGACCGCACGGTGCAGATTTTCTTTCAGCATAGTACAATACAGTTCCCGACGTCTCCTTCACTGTAGCAAAAGGGTGGGCCTGCCTGGCACAGCCCATTAGGCTTGTCCGCCTCCTCATACCGGGCCCGCCTGCGTGCTTGGTGACAAGGCCCAGACACGACAAACGAATGACCGGCCCGGCCCTTACTGGCCACAGCACGCCGTCATGGTTAGCTCGATGGATCTATTTTGGCCCGTTAACCCGTACATTTTTGCATAAGGGGTTGCCCCTTTCACACGTTATGGCCTGTTTGGTTAGAAGTAACTTTGTTTAACTTTGCTATTTTTTCTTATAAAATATAAGATCGGATAAAATATGATATTTACTGATAGACTTAGTACATCAATCAAACAGACATGTTTTTGCTCTTAAGAAACAACCAATGTTTCCATAAAAAAAAGGGAAAACAACACCATTAACACGTATTACCCTGAAATTATTTTAAAATGGCAAGAATATCAGAAAATTCAAAATATTGAAAAAGATACACAAGCAAATTATTAGATATCACAATGAAACATACAAATACATAAGTTTTTTTAAAAGTATTTACATTGTATTTATTTAGCATTTCGTGCCTCACACATGCCACGTAATTTTTATTTTCTGAGCTAGGGCCATCCACGTAAGGTTAGGCACGACACTATCGGTGCCAGGGGGGTGGAGCCGGAGCGTTGGTCCTGCCCATTTGCCACAGTACTACTAGCCTGACAATTTTGTTTTTGATGGAGCCTCATAATTTTTTGGAGGGAAGGAAAGAGACGCGATCAGGGTTAACAAAACCGACGAAAAACCGCAAAAACCGGCAGTTTCTCGTCTAACCGCTTGCCGGCAGTTTGAGAAACCGCCGGTTTTTGCCCGGTCAAATTCAAAAATTTGAGTTTGAATTTTAATTTTAAAAAAATTAAAAAAATCTTATAAAAAACTAGATGGTTTTTAGAAGGGTTTGTATGAAGCAAAATTTTAAATTAAAACCCCTAATTGGGTTTAGGAGAGTAAAGATGATTGACATGTATTATCGCATGTACAGAACACCCGTGACGAATCTGTCTTATTGCTTGTACTGTAATGCAATACATGTATGGACCTTGACCTTATGCAATGTAATATATATTTGTATGCATTTGACTTAATATTGATATGTTCCAACTCTCAAATAATTAGCATAGGTCATGCCAAAATTTTTATTGAAAACTACCATCCATATTACATTATGACTTCATATTGATATGTTCTAACTCATATGTTTAAAATTGACTTCGTATTGATATTTTTGCTGGAAACTACATTGTTCAAATTATTGACTACATATACACATGTTCAATATATCATATATTTATCAACGGTTGTTCCAAAATTTTTCCATAATTAAACAAATTACAAACACATATATCTCACCCATCTATGATTTTTTTCTAATTTTTTAAAAAATTTTCAGACCTATTTTCCTTTTTTTCATTTTCCACGGTTTTTCATTTTTCCCGGCGGTTGTTAGCCATAAACCGCCGGGAAACCGCCAAAACCGGCGGTTTCTCGGCTAAAAACCGCCGGAAAACCGCCCCGCCTATTTGCCCGTTTGATTTTGAATTTACACGGTTTTTACCGGTTTTTGGTGGTTTTTAGTGAAAAACCGTCCCGCCAGGAGGGCGGTTTCGGGGCGTCGATCGGTTTTGTTAACCCTGGACGCGATGGCGATGCAATCCGAATCCGGCGGCGGGCGTACGGCCGGTTTGGGCAAATTTCTGTGGGCTGCCCCGCCGTACGGCCTCTGCCGTATTGTACGGTCCCAGCGAGTGAAATGAATACACATCACCACTTGCCTTCCTCATCTCGTCGTAGCGCCCGTGTGCATGCAATAACCGGTGGAGCCCTAGCTAGCTCGCTCCTCAGTCCTCACCGGCATGCATGCATAATCTATCTCTATTTGAGTATTTTGTAACAATATAATATAGTAACAAACCCAAACTGATCGATTCATGTGTATTTATAAGAGTACACTACGTGCAGTGATACAAATATGTCTATGGCTGTGGCACAGCTCAATGTGTCTTATCTCGCGTACGTACGTACGTCCCGCATGCATGCTTAGGCTAGTAGTACGTAGTAGATCACCTAGACCCAAAGTTTGGCCACCGATATAGCTCTGAGACGTTGGTCAGTTAATTGAGCGGTGAAGGTGAAGCCAGCTTGAGCTTCCCGCCATACAGCTCCGGTAGCTGGCTCTCATCAATGGCGTCCCTCAGCGTTTTGTCCAGCTCCTTGTCTGACACGAACACAAACTGCAGAAGCATGCAGTTGTTAATCAGCAGCGATATGTGCAATTAATTAATTAATTAACGTACGGCGCGCATGCATGATCATGATCGATTATAATTACTTGTTAAATTAGCTAGCTAGTTAATTAGTACTCGACCTTCTTCTTGGTGTTGTCGTCGATGAAGGGGTAGACGATCTTCCAGACCGCCATGAACACATAGGGCACGTGGATGAGGAACACCCTGCCCAGCCTCTCAGGGTAGTAGTTCTGCATTCATGCGTACGTACGTACGTTCCAGCAATTCAATCAATTAAGCTAGTAATTGATTAGCTGTACGTACGTGAATGAATGGATGGTACGTATACGTACGTACCTGCATGATGTCCAGGGCCGCGACGTACGCCCGGATGTCGCAGTTGGAGTAGCCCCAGCCTTTGAGGTCCGCCACGGCCGCGAACTTCTCTTCTCCGTTCGTCAGCCTGACAATGTTCAGCAACATCATCATATCGATATCCAGATTATGATTTCTACTAATGAAAAGTGAAGATCCTTGCATAGCTCTAGCTCTAGCTAGCTCCCGTATTCTCGACACGAGCTGATGGATGGAGTTGTGCTGAACGGATCATGACGTGATCGAGTACGGAATGTGCGTATATAATGCACACATATATACGATGTGAGATATATACCTGGTGCATGTTTCGTCGAGGACGTAGACGACGTAGCGCTTGAACTCGTCGAGGTCGCGCTTGGCGGGGAAGTGGCGGGCGCCGAAGAGGTACACCATGGGGCGGCCCTGCCGGTCGAAGCCCTGCATGTAGAGCTTCTCCTGCGCCGCCTCCCCCCTCACCTCCTCCGGCGAGATCTGCCCGTCGGGCTTCGCCGCGCGCTTCCACCGCACGTACTTGGCCAGCATCGCCGCCGCCTTGCCCACGTTCTGCCCGCGCGCCCGCAGGAACCGCCGCAGCTGGTGATCGTCCTCCTCCTGCACACGCACGCACCATGCTGCATCCATCATCCAGGACTCTCCCTGGCTAGTCCACGAATTAATCGTAATTCTTTCTTGTCACATTGACTGACTGGGCTGTTCTTGTCGATGGTACTCCATATGCGTGTGCAGTGTCGTGCTATGCGTGCAATTTCGTCAGCTAGGGCGGTCCGGATTGACTGACACGACGTGCAACTTGTTGACTGGCATTTTCTTTATTGAATTTTGTTGAGCAACATTTATGCTGGGCTTTTTCTACACCACGAGTGATGTGTGGCCAGATCGAGGCCATGAGTTGCATCAATCTCAATAAATGCACTGGTGCTGGGTAGCTATCCGTGACAATTAACTTGCTAGTAGCTGCTAGCTAGCTGGAGCTGAGCGCTCGTGAGCCTGCAGATGGGGCCGCATGCACGTAGAGATTGGCAAGAAGGCACGCCATTCATTGGCGCTCGATTTTCCCGCGCCGTGCTTTCCTGCAGCACGTGAAAACGTTGGCTCGCTAATTTTCGGCGAGAGTATGTCTTTGATTGGTCGTAATCCAAACGGTGGCCAAATTGTATTGGTATGACTAAATTTTGGCAAGGCTAGCTAAGATCATGAACCAAACGCGTCCTATACACCTTTTCTTAATACTGCTGCCCGATAGGCTAGGCTAGTACTACGTGTTGCTCCACCTTTTTCATCCAAGATCGTTGATTTACCACTCCTCAGTTATGCTTGCCATTGTGAGTTGTGATGAAGACATAAATTACTATGATCGTGATTGATTCATAGTTTGCCTCCATCATGACCGTCTGTCCCACGTTCTTGGCACACTAAATCTGAAAATCTTCCTGCCTTTTTTTTAAAAAAAATTCTTTGTTTTTTAGGATTTTCTAAATTTCTTTGTTAAAAAAGCATCAGCCAGTCTCGAAGCCTTTATTCAAAGAGCTCGAAAACATTTTCTCACATTGAAATCTGAAGCGTTGGTTTGGGCTTTGGCTTTGTACTTCTTATTGTGCAGAATTCAGAAATAGCTTAAATTAATTAGCCGTTGAAAAGGGCGGTGCCTACATAAGAGATCTTGTCTCAATTTATTAGGGATCCAAGTAACACGTGCGAAATCTTGCTAAATGCTAGCCAAACTTAGTTCTCATGGAGTGGGCAGGTTAGGTGGCACTGGCACGTCACCGCGACGGTGGTCATCTGCACATGTGCACGGTTCAAAATTAATCTCGGGACGACTGGAATTCAAAATTTCTAAAATTTCGAACAAAATCCCGTAGATTTTAATAAAAATTCGAAATACATTTCAAAATCAGCGGCAGGGATGTTTTGTGTGAAAATGAAATTTCGCTTGGGTTTACCAAAAACCAAGAGAAATATTTGCATTTGAATTTTTAAATTTGGAGCGGTTTAGTGTTAGGGATACTGATTTCGGTTCGTCCGGAAACCACAAAATCCTAAAAGGAATACTTTATGATTTCCCATTGCAAAACTAGGTCATGTATAGTTACTTCGGATGGAACACATAAGATGCATAGTGCGACGTCCTGATAGCGATAGGGGTGGAATCGAGCCGAATCTGAGCGAGCCAGGCTTGTTCAGGCTCGGGTTTGGGCTTGTTTTGTGAGTGAGCTAGCTTGACTCGACTCGCTTGGATGGCTAAGCTAGAAAGCCTGCTCGGCTCGGGATCAGTATAACTTGCGAGCAACTCATGGCTCGTGGCTCGTTCACTAGAGAGAGAGAGATGGAGAGAGAGAGAGAGAGAGAGAGAGGTGGCTATTTGAGAGGAAAAGAGAGGCGGCCTAGTGGCTGTCGAGCACATCACCATCACCATCGGGAGGGGAAGGAGGCCAGGAGAGTAGCATGGAGTCGATGGAAGGCCAGAGGGGACTAGGTTGGCGTTGGTGTTCAGGATGAAGAGGAAGAGGGAGGCGCTGTGTGGCCAGATTTGGTGGCCATGGTCCGAGAGGAAGCAAGAGCTGCGCTGCTGGATCTGGCGACCGCTGCTGTCCCATCGAGAGTTGTGCGATGCTGGTATCGAGAGGAGGAAGAGAAGGGTGGCGCAGCCCGATTGGGTTGGATGAGGGTGCCGTGGTGAAGGGAGAGGGTCAAAGAGGGAGGAGGGCAACGTTGACACCGGCGGGACGGGGAGGAGATCGGCGCGACTTTGGCAGGAGAGGAGGAGAGTGGCACGACGTCGATGGGAGCTAGGGGGAGGTGGGCGGCGCCGGGGTAGAATAATATGAGGTGGCGGATTTAGTGCTAGGGGCTTATGCAACAATTGTGAAGGTGGGTTTCTTGTGGGCCGCTTGTCTTGGGCCAGGGCACTATGCTAGGCTAAATGGGATGTCTGCAATATCGAATAAGCCATGAGCAAGATAGGACTAGATCGACCCATGATATTTTTGAAACGAGCTAAATATCATGTCTAGCTTTTGCTCGTTTGCAAAGAAGCCGAGCCTGAGCTTTTTCCAAGCCGAGCCGCTGCGAGCTAAACTTCCAGCCACGCAGCGGCTTCTGGCGACTCAACCGCTAACCACCTTCAACTACTTCTACTTTGGAGAGACGGATGAACCACCCGTCCGTCGCAACCGGCAACAAATGAGAAAAGTGTGGCCATCAACGCCAATGCCAAGAGCGAGACGTCTCGCATGCTGCTTCTGCCCGACACTATCAGAGGCGTAGTGTCTATTGCTAACACAGAAGACAAGAGTTGTATTGCTCACACATTTCGATTAATTATCACTCCTGAAAGAGTTGGATCGATAATCAGACCTTATATATTCTATATGGTTTTATTAACCACTACCTCCTAAAATATATAGTTGGATCGATAATTGGAATTTTTTCCGATTCTTGCATGGATTAGACCGTTTCCCACAAAATGCTTGCATTCTAAACCGAGCCTTAAATCTTTTTCTTTTGGTTCTGTAAGACATGATTATTGTTTCTTTTTCTGGGGGGAGTGCGGTGTGTTCTTATTGATAAAGGTAGCGCTTGTTAATTAGGAATTAGATGCAGATGATGAGTTGAATTGTCCTCTTAATTAGTCTGTGGATGAGGAAATTAAACGAAGGAGGAGCTAGGTGTGCAGATACGTACACAATAACACAGTACAAGCTGAAACGAACAGTGTATGTGTGAATGATGCTCACCGTATAGCTAGACCAGGAAACGAATAAGGCATAAAGAGTCTCTGAGAGAGCAAGCAAGGCAGGGAAGTCATGCATGCAACAAGCTAGCGAGGATGAGGAGGAGGAGATGATACTGTACCTTGGCTGCAGGGTCCTGGGCCTCGACGACGGCCCTCAGCTCCGCCACCTTCTTCCACTCGCCGGCGTCGCCGTCCCGGTCCTTCTCCACCTCACAATCCATCTCAATTTCTTGAGCTAGCTAATTAGTCAATCAGCAATGGAGGCTGGCCGGAGTCTGGGAGATCGAGTGGGAGCCTTTTATAGCAGGCGGCGTCGGGGTCGGGGGGTGTGATGCTTGAGCTAGCGAGCTGTGCTGTGTGACTGTCAGCTGTCCCGGGGTTGAAATAATGGATACACATCACGACACAATGTCGGCTCGCCGGCCATTCATAGAGGAAATAATTGATGATATGTCTCAAAGTTGAGATAGATTTAGTGATTTGCTCCATATAACCCATATATTATAGATATATGGGAAGCAAATCATCGATTGCTCTTTCAGCTTTAGAGGAAATTATCAGATCCCTTTACAAAGCGGTGATTCCCAGAAGATACATGGATTAGAGCCGTGGATTTGTTCCATGTATACATGCATGATGCTTGCATGCATGGACTACTGTGCTTCTATCAGCCTTTACAGTCTTCTGCTCCTACAACTGCTATTATATAGATGCATGCACCTACTCATTCTGTCATTCAGCTTCTTTGACTGTTCGATGTTTCTATCCAATCCAACCAATCATACTAAGTTAAGTACAGTTCGGCGTTTTTTCTGCAAATGTACTGCTAGAAAAGATCCAGTAAAGGGTAAAAATTAGGGGAAAGTCCTCTTTTGGTCCCATTTTTATTGTCTAAAAAACCTAAAACTAGATTAACTCGGTCTTTCAATTAGTAAAAATAAGCGTAAATTGTCTTTTGACACGTCAAACAGTGGATTAATGGTTTTAGTTGACATCGCAGTCTACGCGGCCATGTAACTTGGTTGATGTGGTGGACATATAGGGTATACACATGGCTGCCATATCAATGAAAACCACAATGTGAACTTTCTGTCATGTCAGCCAAAACTGCCATGTGAATTGTCCTATCAGGCAAAACTGTTGTTTGATTGATCAAGGACCATTTGTATTTGGTTTTAACAATTGATAGACTGAGTTTACCTGGTTGTGGTTTTTACAAACCAAAATAGTACCATTTCTATCGGTTAACTAGATCGAATAACTAACGACCTTATGCTAAATGAGATTTTCTTTATGTACATCAAAATGAATATGAGTTGTCCATTCTCTTTGATTGATATGACAGCTCAGATTAATTATCACTTTAATTTTTAACTATATATGTAGTATAATTATATAGATAATACTGCCACCAATTGCTATGTACCCTTAAAATTTCTCTACTAAATTCCTTGTCTAATCGAGGGTCTCATCGCGTTGAGCTATTGAGACCGTTGTGTTATTCCAAACGTTTACTTAAACTTCACTACACCATTCCTTGTATCTCCCACCTCAATTGGAGGATGCATCTTTTTCAGGGGGGATAGCTGTAACATCCTAAATATGAAATTCCAAGAAAGTCGAATTAAAGCTTCACAAATTTTGGATCTAAATCTCTCTACAGATACCATCTAACCCCCACCCCAAATCGGCTTACGGTTTTTCTCAAAAAGAAAAAAATCGGCTTACGGCGGTAGAGGCACGGTAGAAATTCCCAAACACACGCTGTTTCTGTTTGCATCGCTTGATCATCAACTTTTGTTTTGGAGGCTGCAAGTTGGACAGATTTTGTAACGGGCCAAAAGGACCTATACAATATACAATGTCACAGTCAGATGCTGCCTATAGCAGGTTGTCATGCCACCTGAAGATAATCTTAAAAATAGTTAAAATAGCTCATACAATGCTATAGTTTGTTTAAGAATAGCTCCTCTCTACACACAATTATACACTCTTCTATCCACATCAGCATGTGTCATACATGGTAAGACTTATAGATAGCTTATGCACAGTAGACATGGAGCATTATTAATGCTCTAATATAATTTAACACTTTTCACTGCTCTAATTAGTTTCCATTGATACCTAACTAATTATTGCATTTGATGGGCAGATGAGGAGCGTTAATGACGACGACGACGTAGTTGGTTGAAAGTTTTAAACAACCTGTAGACGTAGAGGGAGAGGACGACTGCAACATGGGTTTCAAAATCAGATTTGGACCTGGCTTTAAGGCCTAGAAATGAACAATCTATTCCATATTTCCATTAGAAGGAAGTAGGACAGATCTTGGGTACAGATGGATTAATAGCTTGAAGGCCTTGTTATCAGAACTGCTTCGATCTCTTAGATCCCCAGTTTGTAACTGCATTCCAACCCTCACCTATTTTTCACTCCTAAAATTCACTATTACGTCCCCATCCTATCACTATTCAACACCCTATTTCTCAATCCTCATCAGCAACAATCTCTATATCCCACCCCATTTCTTCTGTTTCTTATATTTTACTCCAAAACCCTAACCATCATGCCAACCACTAGAGAACCATATGTGTATTTTTCTACGTATTTGGTATGTATTCTGAAAGTGCATCTAAGCACATAAGTGATTTTGGTGATTAATGACAAACACATATAATGACAATTATTAGTAAATGTGTAAATGCTTGACTTAGTGCTTGCCTAATGTCAAACCTCTAGTAAGTATTTATTTATCCTATGAGACTAACAAGTTTGATTGATAAGATCATTTTAGTCTCATCCAAATGGAGGAATTATTTAAGTCAAGTGAATAAGCAAAGATGAGGTATGCAATCTCACTATCACTTCTATATTTATTATTGCAATCCTTTTGAGCAAGTGCATATTGAACTTCACGTAACATATTGCTTATATATATGCACATTGGTTTATGTCATATTAATTTGTGTGTATATATTCACTTGAGTTCAATATGTGGCTTGTTTCTAGTATGTTAGTCTTAATTAGAGTTAAACTTCATATTGCTATAAATTTATTTAGTGCATGCTTGTCTTGTTTATATATCTTCTAATGCACATCACTTAATGGAGTTTAATATAGATTGTTCCACAACTTCACTCTAGCTTGAATATTATTTGCACATATGTAATTCTTGTATATTTTATCATGTGGATCATTAAGTGAAGATTGTGGTCCTTACCATGGTTTAATTATTTCATCATATTGGCAATTATCTCACTAGTGCATCTAGCTCCATTACATATTCATCTTGTTGCACTTAGTGGAGAATCTTTTTTTTATCAAGTGTTTCCACTCATATTGCGCATATTTATATGAAACACTTGTACTTAATTGCTCACAAATATCAACTTATTCATATCCATTGAGCTTTTGGGACTAATGCCTTTCATGAGTGATTTGAAAAGAATTAGGTCCCATGAGTATGTGTGATGACCAATGTATGTTAAAGGATGATGGTTAAGCCAAGGTCAACAAGACGGCGGTGTCACCAAAAGTTGAAGACTAAGTCAAGATCAATTTGGCGTGGAGATCATCGGGAAGGATGATCAAGTCAAAGTTGATAGGACGAGAGTCTCATGAGGTGCATCGAGTCAAGTTTGACAAGGTGAAGGCGTCATCAATCTTTTGGTAAAGGTCATCATGCATAATGAAGAAAAGACGGCAAGTGACTATCCTAGACTTGTATTATCTTTGATTTAATTTGAGTCTAAGGATTGCCGTACTATTAAGAGGGATGAGAAGGAGAATTACTTCTAGATGTGTCAAGTGCTCAAATGATCCATCCTAGTGAAACCTAGAGAGAGTGTGGTATTGGTGGTGTCGGAAAGCGAGAGTTGTAGGTCTCCCTTGCCTTCTTTATGAATTCTGCATTTATCCTTTGGGATTTGAGAAGTGAGACCTTGTTGGTTGTGTAGCTCTCGTTCTTAGTTTTCCGTAGAGTCCAAGATCACCCAAAACGGAGTCCGGAGTCAAAAGTTATGCCCATTTTCGTCGGGGTGGCTGTTTTCAGGCTCGGACTGTCCGATAGTTGACTATCGGACTGTCCGATACCTCTTCGGACATTTACCCTCGGACTGTCCGATTTTTAAGAGTTTGAGCTTCTCTGTCACACACTGAGTGTTCCTATCGGACTGTCCGATAGTTGACTATCGGACTGTCCGATACCCCTCGGACAGAAACCTTCGGGCTGTCCGATTTTCGCGACCTTGGGTCTTTCTGTTTCCCATATCGGACTGTCCGACCATTGACTATCGGACTGTCCGATATTGCGCAGAACTGTCTGTAACGGTCAGATTTGTGGAAGCTCCTATTTAAAAACCCCCCTCTCCAAATAGCCGTTGTGAAGGCTGTATGCCAAGGCTGTGTGAAGTGCCTCCCCTTGTTCTTGAGCCCCCATAGCACCCCTCTACTCTTAGATCTTTGTGATCCCCTTTGGAGAAGGGTTTGGAAGAGTTGGAAGGAGGGATTAAGAGAGAATTGGGAGAAAGCTTGGGAGGTGATTCCTTTGTGGAATTAGTGTGTTCTTGAGCCCTAGTGACATCTCCACTCTTTGATCTAAGTGATCCTCTTAGTGAGAAGGGTTAAGAAGAGTTGAGAGGAGGGATTGAGCAAGATTTGATCTTTGAGCACTTGAGTTTATCTCCAAGTTCGTTCTTCGTGGCATTTGTTACTCTTGGAGGTTGAGGACTCCTAGACGTCTAGGAGTTGGTCACGAGCCACCGAGCTTTGTGTGGTGCGCCGTGTCAAGTTTGTGAAGGCCGGACTCCGTCTCCGTGAGGGAAGGAGTCAACTAGTGGATTCCAAGGGAGCTTGGTGCGGACCTTGGAGAGGATTAGGGTTGAAAAAGACCCCGGCTCAAGTGAGACCGAGCCGCCTCAACGGAGACGTAGGATCCCCTCAAAGATCCGAACTTCGGGAACAAACATCGACGCGTTTCCTCTCCACTCGTGGTTTTACATTTCTACTCTCAAGTTTAATTTACTTGCTTATTTTACAATTGAATTGATTATCTTATCTTGTGTGATACTACTACGCCTATACTTGCTTATGAACTATTTTTGGTGCAGGTGGTATCCATCAATTTGTGATATTTGAAGTGAATTCAAGTCCTCTTTTACATGCGGATCGGACATCCGATACTTGCCTCAGACAGTCCGATACCCATCGGACTGTCCGACCCTATACCATCGGATCGTCCGATCTGACTTCCATAATTAACTCTGTTTTTTGTTTTAGAATTTATAATCGCCTATTCACCCCCCTCTAGGCGACATTCCGGTCCTTTCAATTGGTATCAGAGCCTAACCTCCAAAATTAGGCTTAACCGCTTGGAGGGTTTGGATGTCTTTAGACGGGATGGGTGAATTTGGAGTTAATATTTCTTTTGATAATACTAACATGAATACTCCATCTTCTAGCTCTTATATCCGCATTTCCTCTGGTTGGGCACCTTATTTTGATGGTACTCTTTATGGCTTATGGAAGTTCAAAATGAAGATGTACTTGATGGCTCTCCATCCTTCTATTTGGCGTATTGTTGAAAAGGGTTATAGCATGAAGGATGGAGACAACCTAACAATCGAAGAGGAAGAAAATGAACACAAGAATACTCAAGCCATGGATGCTCTACTTAGTGTTTTGAGCAAAGATGAGCGAGAGAAGGTATGCCATCTCAAGTATGCTCATGATGTGTGGATGCTCAATCAAGAAAATCATAAGAACTCCAAGATTAATCAAGTGGATAATTCACAAGTATGCACTTCAAGTGATAATTGCTCCACATCAAGCTCAAGTGATGATGAATCTTCTACACCGTCCACATCACCTAATTGCTTCATGGCTCAAGGTAAAAATGAGGTAAATGACAATGAGCCCTCTCGTGAAGAATTGATGAACATGCTTAGAAGGTTCCATTGTCACCTTGAGAAGGAAATTAGAAAATCACATGATTTGACCCTAAAGCTTAAGGTTCTACAAAAATCATATGATGCATTAAAGATAGATCATGAAAATTTCCTTCTCAAGGATATCACTACTAGCAAGGTAGATGTTGGATTATCTTGTGACATTCTTGATGATATGCCATGCTTAGACTCTATTTCTTGCATACCATCTAGAATTGTAAATTCCACTCCTTGCAATGAATTGCTTGACATGCCTACAAGCTCTAATGCAAATGGTTCCATTTCTATCATGTCTTGCAATTCCAATTCCTCTATATCCTCTAGTACTTGTTGTACTAACAATCTTGTAGAGGAAAATAAAGAACTCAAAGTTCAAGTGCTTAAATTGAAGAATGACTTGGAGAAGTGCTACAAAGGGAAAGCCAACCTAAATGCCATTTTGGGCAATCAAAGATCTATCAAGAACAAGAAGGGACTTGGCTTTATCCCTAAGAAGAGAAAGTATGAGACAAGGCATTCCAAGTCTTCTCAAGATCAAGAGGGCAAGCTCAAGAGCAATCGAAAGCATCAAGCCGAAAATATAAAGACTATAAAATGCTTTGGATGCAATAAGTTAGGGCACTTTGCCTCTAAGTGTCCTAACAAGGTGGAGACCAAGATTACATCTATCAAGAGGCAAACCGACAAGGAGCAAGTCAAGAAGACAAGACGCTCAAAGCGCACTTGCTATAATTGTCGAGAAAAGGGACACGTCGGTAAGGATTGTTCCAAGGGTAACATTCCTAAGCCCTCCCTTGTCAATGAACATTATATGCTTAGGAAAGATAAAAATGGCAATTTGTTTGCTAAAAATATTACCCCAAATAAAACTAATGCCAAAGCCATTTGGGTGGCAAAACACATAATTCGTGACAATTCTCTTGAGGAAAGGGATGCCTTGGGTAAGAAAGAAAATTGGAATTTACCTAAGGATGGTGGTAGGATAAGCTCCAAGGTAAACTTTGTCAAGAAGGGTGTGTTTTGTTCATTTGCAAATCATTCCAAACCAATGGCTAATTCTTTTACTAAGTGCCCAATTGTAAAATCTAATAGTAGTAAGTCTTATTGCTCTCATGTTAACTCTAAGGGCAAGACTTCTACTAGGGCACCAAAATGTATTGTTACTAACTCTCATGGACCCAATAAGAATTGGGTACCAATACTTGTTTGAAGTGCTAAATAGGTCTAGAAGAGGCATTGAAGGTTTGGCATGTACAAGATGCGGTGGAGTTCTCCTCCGACTATTCGAGACCAAGCATGAGGATATTCACATCATCATCATATACCAATGCCACTTCGGTAACAATTTAACTTCAAGCACTATAACCTTGTGTAGGTAATTGTATTGCATGAAAAGTCTTTAGCTTCATTTGTTGCTCTCGCTCAAACCTTCAACGTTGCTATATGAGTTTCATGAGTGGTGTGGCACATTTAAAAATAGTGCTAATTCATATCCATGTGTATCACATTTCCTAAGTGTGCCCATATTTATTAAGTGCTAGTGTTAAATTTCAAAATGAGCCATTTTAGCCAAAATGTGAATTTGAAGTAAACATTTGAAAATCTGTTTGAAAAATGTCCCAAAATGATTCTCAACTGTTTTCAAAGGGTTTTTTGGCTAAAGAAAAACCTATTTACATCAAAAACAAGTTTTGGACTAAAATTCTAGTTAGTAGTATCTTGTTTTTGGCCATTTTCGGTATTTTCCATAGAATTAATTCTAAACCGAATTTGAGAAAAGTTTCAATACCAAAAACCTAGAGTTAGTCATTACAAACAATTTTCGTATTTAAAGTATTTTCAAATGACCAATGTATCTTAAGCTATGAGGTTTTGAAACTCGCTATAAAACTTGCTTGGACCAAAAATGGCTATTTCTAGCACTTAAGTGAGTTTTGCCATTTGAGCCAAGTTTCCTGATATAAATTGGCTCGGAAGGGTATTTGAGACTCATATAGACCATTTAGAAACTAAAATACCTTTCTCATGCTCATTTGGCAAAATTGGAGAGATTTTAGAAAAATAGAGTTATCTTACAAACCTAAAAGCTTATTTTGGTAAATTCTATTTTTAATATTTTGAATGATCTCTCCTAGTTGGAAATGCTCCAAATAACATTTGTGTTGGATTTCTTGAAAATATTTGGAGCCATTAACAACTCATCTAGATATCACTCTCTTCTCTTTTGCTAAATACCACTATGATCCTTCTTTGTATAAACTCTTCAAGTGGCATTTCTTTTCAAAAGTGATATCTTTCTAACTACCAATTCCTTCATTTCTATTGCCATTTGGTTCTTACAAGTGGTATCTTAAGCTAGTGTATATCTTGATCTCTATCTTGACATTTAGTTACTCGAAGCTAATTCTTTCTTACTTCCCTAAAACCTTTTGCTCCTTTTATCTTTCTTGCTTTAAATGGTATCTTATCCTCTCTACTCTTATCTCAAAATGCTTGGAGAGGAAGATTAGACATAAAAGAAGCTCAAAAGCAAGGAACATCAAGATTAAGGATTTTAGGGAGATAATTTGAGTGACCTTTAAAGAACCCTTTGTGTAAGGGGGAGCTTATTCTTTTGCTATTAGTCCCTATATGTAAAGGGCATTGAAATTAATTTTATTTGTCAAGTTTATTCTATTGTGGTCTTATCTCATATCCATTTTATGCCACATTAGGATATTGTGTTATCATTTTTCTCATTTGGATCTCCTTTTTGCATAATAACTTCAAAATGAAATTTTCATCAAACGTCTTAATTTTTGATCCAATAAGGTTAAATGTGCCTCCTTATGTATTCTAGATGCTTCCTAACTAATATACCATGAATAGATTTATAAAGTGCACATTTGGCTCTAAAAGGATCTTTTGTGATCTTGTTTTTGAATTAAATTGCATATTTTCCTAAAACAAGATTTATTGAGTTTTTGAGGAAATGATCAATACCAAACTTTTGAGGTTAGACATTTTAAACATTTCTCTAGTTCAATGTTTTTCCAAAATCCCAATCATTCAAAAGTTATGGCCATATCAAATTCATTCAAATAACTCTTTTGACCATATTTGGCCTATTCTTGCACATAGTTGCATTTGAAGTTTTGATTGGATTTCTTTGTGATAAATGGCTTATAAGTGTATATATAATTCATATGAAGCCATGCAAGTGCAAATTTCCATTGAAAGTATTTTTACTTACATTTTGAGGATTTGGTGAAAACTATGTACTTTTATTTGCCTATATTGCATCTTTCACCATATTTCTCAAAAGAAAATTGCTTTATTGAAAATTCTTTTTGAAAAACCTTCTCTTTCATATCAAGTTCATATCTGAAAATTTTCAAATCTATTTGAGCTTATTTGTAAAGATTGTTGACTTTATTTGACTTAGTGTCAAAACCGAACCTCCAATGCTTCTTCTGACATATTTCTTAATTGGAGTATGATCTTTCAGAAATTCCTTTTGGAAAAGCTTCTTGGTAGTCCATAGAATGTTTATGCAAAATTTCATGGCCATTGGACTTCATTTGATCAAGTTTTGATCCAAATTCAAAATGTTCAGCTTGCTGAAATTTTCAGTTTCGAGCTGATTTTGGGCTGTTTTGTGAGTTTTGTATCTCCATAAGGGTTCATAATTTGAGAAAGATATAATAATGAGTTTTGATACTCTATGGTTGGTCTACATGGAAAAAATTTCTCAGATATATTGAAGCATATTTGTATATTCTTTAGGCCCTGTCAAAAGGATTAAATGGAATGTTAAATCTGAATTTTTCAGCACTGTGCGCTTTTAAAATCTTACATCTCTAGAATGTTTTCGAGTATTCCTATGGATGAAAACTAATCTAACTTAAGTCATAGCTCCATGATTCATCTAATATTATTTGGGAGCTTATTTATTCAAGTTTTTCATCCTCGGGATCATTTTAAGCGAGATTTTCTTTTCCTGAAACCTTCGGTTCATATTTCACTATCTTCATGTTTTCGGGGTTTTACTTTGCTCAAATGGATTTTTAGCCTTTATAGCTCTCGAAGAGAATTTCGAGACGGATCTTTTTCACGTTGATGACTTTTGCATTTGAGCAATTGTTTAAGAGGTAAAATTGATTTTGTGTTGCTGCTTGCATGTTTTTGAGAAATCTAAATTGGAAATTTGGCAAGCCCTTCAAGGTGAAAACTACGTGAACTTATTCATTGCTCCAAACCTCAATGTGGAGCATATCTATCCAAGTTTTCACTCCATTGAAAGTGCACCTTTTGGCTATGTTCTTTATAGAAATTGGATCTAATTGCATCTTAGCCTCAAAGTGTTTCCTTTTTTTGTAAATCTTGGAGTTTACTATAAAAGGAAGGAAGTTTCCATTGTGAGTTCAAGAGTGAGCTTTAAATGTGTTTTATCCATTGTCTCTTTCACAAGTGGATTTCAAGAGTTGAATTTGAATGTGTTTCAAATATCTCTTGGAAATTGATATTCTGAAATATTTCAAATGGTAGAAATTTTCAGTTGGTATCAAATATTTCTCTTATATTATGAAATCTATCATTTGGTATCTTTTGAATCTTCCAACATGCATGCAAGTAGTATTAACATGATTATCATCTATATCTTGCATATTGTACTTAGACATTATCAAACTAACCTGGGTCAAGTTGAAAGATATTTGTTCCCGGAAATTGTGTGCTTGTCTATTGATGTTCAAGGAATTGGAAAAGGGGTCCTCGTCGACGGTGGGATGAAGGAAAAGGAGATGAGCTCCATAGTCCGAGGGATCTAAGGCCGTGTGAGTTGACCATGACCAATTCAAGCATGGGTATACAAGAACCGACAAAGGGACGTATTTCTTTTGACCATATTCAATAATGTCTTTGAACACCATTATGATAAATTGTGTTATTCTAAATGGTGGTGTAGTTTTTAATTGATATCAATTAGTATTTATCAAGTGGTATCCTCTAACCCTAAATTGTTTTGAAATGTCATCTAATTTGCTTTTGGCATTATCAAGAATTAAAGGTATGTATAGATGACACATTGCAAAGGGGAATTATTTTCATAATTGGTATCATAACCTTTTGTCATGTTTGAGCTTCACTTATATCTTGTGAATCATGACTTCTTTCATTTGGTAACAAATATTTTCAATTGGTGTCAATGGATTTATTGTTTACCTAAATATTGGATATAATTGGTGCCATATCTTGCCTAGATTTAGGGGGAGCTTAATCATTGCCTTATTACTAGCTCCTTGATTTTATCTTGTTCTCTCTAATCTTTTTTACTGAGTGTACTATCAAGGGGGAGAAAAGATATTCCTTAGTGGATCTTTGGATGATTGATGAATATGGGGAGTTCAAACCCCAAATGGATATTGAAGACCTATTATGGACCTTTTTGGGATTAATGACAAAAGGGGAAGAATTTATGACTTATCAATTGCCTCCTGATCGATTGACAAAAGGGAAGAGAATGACAAAAGGGGGAGAATCAAATTTATGAAGATCATCAATTGTCCATCAAATTTGTGGGGAAATGTTTGTAAGTATGATCTCTTATTCTCTCTCCACGTTTGTTTTTGTGCTAAATAGCTTAATATTGTCATTTGGTGCAATTGCTAAAGGGTTTGTCATAAATCACCAAAAAGGGGGAGATTGAAAGTGCATCTAAGCACATAAGTGATTTTGGTGATTAATAACAAGCACATATAATGACAATTATTAGTAAATGTGTAAATGCTTGACTTAGTGCTTGCCTAATGTCAAACCTCTAGTAAGTATTTATTTATCATATGAGACTAACAAGTTTGATTGATAAGATCATTTTAGTCTCATCCAAATGGAGGAATTATTTAAGTCAAGTGAATAAGCAAAGATGAGATATGCAATCTCAGTATCACTTCTATATTTATTATTGCAATCCTTTTGAGCAAGTGCATATTGAACTTCACGTAACATATTGCTTATATATATGCACATTGGTTTATGTCATATTAATTTGTGTGTATATATTCACTTGAGTTCAATATGTGGCTTGTTTCTAGTATGTTAGTCTTAATTAGAGTTAAACTTCATATTGCTATAAATTTATTTAGTGCATGCTTGTCTTGTTTATATATCTTCTAATGCACATCACTTAATGGAGTTTAATATAGATTGTTCCACAACTTCACTCTAGCTTGAATATTATTTGCACATGTGTAATTCTTGTATATTTTATCATGTGGATCATTAAGTGAAGATTGTGGTCCTTACCATGGTTTAATTATTTCATCATATTGGCAATTATCTCACTAGTGCATCTAGCTCCATTACATATTCATCTTGTTGTACTTAGTGGAGAATCTTTCTCTTATCAAGTGTTTCCACTCATATTGCGCATATTTATATGAAACACTTGTACTTAATTGCTCACAAATATCAACTTATTCATATCCATTGAGCTTTTGGGACTAATGCCTTTCATGAGTGATTTGAAAAGAATTAGGTCCCATGAGTATGTGTGATGACCAAGGTATGTTAAAGGATGATGGTTAAGCCAAGGTCAACAAGATGGCGGTGTCACCAAGAGTTGAAGACTAAGTCAAGATCAATTTGGCGTGGACATCATCGGGAAGGATGATCAAGTCAAAGTTGATAGGACGAGAGTCTCATGAGGTGCATCGAGTCAAGTTTGACAAGGTGAAGGCGTCATCAATCTTTTGGTGAAGGTCATCATGCATAATGAAGAAAAGACAGCAAGTGACTATCCTAGACTTATATTATCTTTGATTTAATTTGAGTCTAAGGATTGCCGTACTATTAAGAGGGATGCGATGGAGAATTACTTCTAGATGTGTCAAGTGATCCATCCTAGTGAAACCTAGAGAGAGTGTGGTATTGGTGGTGTCGGAAAGCGAGAGTTGTAGGTCTCCCTTGCCTTCTTTGTGAATTCTGCATTTATCCTTTGGGATTTGAGAAGTGAGACCTTGTTGGTTGTGTAGCTCTCGTTCTTAGCTTTCCGTAGAGTCCAAGATCACCCAAAACGGAGTCCGGAGTCAAAAGTTATGCCCATTTTCGTCGGGGTGGCTGTTTTCAGGCTCGGACTGTCCGATAGTTGACTATCGGACTGTCCGATACCTCTTCGGACATTTACCCTCGGACTGTCCGATTTTTAAGAGTTTGAGCTTCTCTGTCACGCACTGAGTGTTCCTATCGGACTGTCCGATAGTTGACTATCGGACTGTCCGATACCCCTCGGACAGAAACCTTCGGACTGTCCGATTTTCACGACCTTGGGTCTTTCTGTTTCCCATATCGGACTGTCCGACCATTGACTATCGGATTGTCCGATATTCTGCAGAATCGTCTCAGAACGGTCAGATTTGTGGAAGCTCCTATTTAAAAACCCCCCTCTCCAAATAGCCGTTGTGAAGGCTGTGTGCCAAGGCTGTGTGAAGTGCCTCCCCTTGTTCTTGAGCTCCCATAGCACCCCTCTACTCTTAGATCTTTGTGATCCCCTTTGGAGAAGGGTTTGGAAGAGTTGGAAGGAGGGATTAAGGGAGAATTGGGAGAAAGCTTGGGAGGTGATTCCTTTGTGGAATTAGTGTGTTCTTGAGCCCTAGTGACATCTCCACTCTTTGATCTAAGTGATCCTCTTAGTGAGAAGGGTTAAGAAGAGTTGAGAGGAGGGATTGAGCAAGATTTGATCTTTGAGCACTTGAGTTCATCTCCAAGTTCGTTCTTCGTGGCATTTGTTACTCTTGGAGGTTGAGGACTCCTAGACGGCTAGGAGTTGGTCACGAGCCACCGAGCTTTGTGTGGTGCGCCGTGTCAAGTTTGTGAAGGCCGGACTCCGTCTCCGTGAGGGAAGGAGTCAACTAGTGGATTCCAAGGGAGTTTGGTGCGGACCTTGGAGAGGATTAGGGTTGAAAAAGACCCCGGCTCAAGTGAGACCGAGCCGCCTCAACGGAGACGTAGGATCCCTCAAGGATCCGAACTTCGGGAACAAACATTGATGCGTTTCCTCTCCACTCATGGTTTTACATTTCTACTCTCAAATTTAATTTACTTGCTTATTTTACAATTGAATTGATTATCTTATCTTGTGTGATACTACTACGCCTATACTTGCTTGTGAACTATTTTTGGTGCAGGTGGTATCCATCAATTTGTGATATTTGAAGTGAATTCGAAGTCCTCTGTTTTCTATGCAGATCGGACAGTCCGATACTTGCCTCGGACAGTCCGATACCCATCGAACTGTCCGACCCTATACCATCGGATCGTCTGATCTGACTTCATAATTAACTCTGTTTATTGTTTTAGAATTTGTAATCGCCTATTCACCCCCCTCTAGGCGACATCCCGGTCCTTTCATATTCGGTATGTATTCGGACGTTCTGATCCATGTTTCTTTTCATTTTTCCTTATTTTCCTCGTCCTTTCTCTTATTACTTTTCTTTTTGTTTTCTTCTCTTCCATTTCCTTTTCTCTCATTCTCCCCGTCAAGACACTTCCATCCCCCATCTCGAGCCTCGCATTCTCTTTGTCCGCTGTTGCCTCCTCCTCCCCGGCCGCCACTGTCTTCCCCCTCCTCTCTAGCCCCTCGGCCCCTCACTCCTTCTCCTAAGCCGCCACCGCCTTCTCTTCCCCAGTGTGGAGTGTGGAGGTTCTGAGCATAGATTGGAATAGGAAAATGCTCCTCCCACCGAATCGAAACGGGGAAATGCTCCTCCTACCTTTTCTTTCCCAGCGACAAGATCAGCAATGGCTTCCTCGGATCAGTCCACATCGACCATCATCCTCGAATCCCTAGCGGCGTTCCTCCCTGTCAGTGACCTATTGTAGCAGTCGGGCGTCGTCCATGCCGTCTAAGCGTAGATGGGGATTCTTCCTCGTGGGTGTGCAAAGGCCTCGGCTGTTGGAGGCATTACCGGCTTGACGCATTTGGGGTGGCACCGTAGCACCACAATTTTGGGTGTCTATCTCCTCTGCCCATCCTTGTAGCACCAAATGGGTAGGGGTGTAAATGGGTCGGGTAATACCCGACCCGTATCCGTACCTAGATGCAAAATTACTCTAATGGAACTGTTTTACACTACCCGCCGGGTACGGGTATGGGTACGAGTAGTACCCGAGTAGGTTAGGTTCGGGTTCGGGTCGGGTACGTATGGGATTAGCGATACCCGGCGGGTACGGGTCGGGTTCAGGCACCTAGATAATTCTCACAATCCGGGTACCCGGATGTAATCATGCCACAAGAGTGGCCCATGCTCCCAAGGACCAGAGAGGCTGCGTGCCGGCCGACTCCACAATCTACAAAATTAGGTCATCCCTCGATTCCTTCCCCTCCCCTCCCATGCTCCCATCTGCCAGCCGGCCCTGACGAGTGACGGCGCGCCCTCCACGAGTCCGCCTCGGTGCCGCATGCCCTGCTCCAACTACTCACCTGGCCCGCCCTCTGCCAGTCCGTCTCGGTGCCGCCAGCCCTGCACCCCTCCGCCGCGTGCCTGGCTCTAGCTAAAGCCCGCATTGCCACGCCCCTCCGCCGCCTGCGAGTTCTCCTCTGGCACCAGCCGCCTACGCCTCCGAGCTCTCCTCCGGCTCTGGTCACCTACACCGCCGCCTTCGGTCCGGTCCCCTCCGAGCTCTCCTCCGGCTGAAGTCCGCGCGGCAGCGCCCCTGCATCGCCTGCAAGCTGTCCTCTGGCTCCGGTCAACTACGCCTCTGAGCTCTCCTCCGGCTGAATCCCCCTTCGCTGCCGCTTTCCTCCACCGCACCAACTGGCCCGGTGCCTTGCAGAAGACTACTGACACTGCCGGACACAGGGCGATCACATAGGTAGTGAGGGCTTGATCTTGCATGCAAATTATGGCCATTAGAATGTTCTTGCTAGCGTGAAATAATATTGAAATTTGTTTTCATGCTCAAGAGTATTCACTACTTAGTGAATATTGGCGAAGCTAAGTCCTTCCTCACACTAACTGCAGTGTGTTCTTTCTTTGTCAAGAACTCTCTATCTAGTCCCTACAACTCTCTAATTGCCAACCAATAAGTTGACTTTGGAGTAATCAGTGCTGAGTTGGATTTATGCATGAGATGTTGTAATTGTTGTGTGCAATCCAGCTGGAGAAATTTTGTCGACATCTAATGCAATTTTTATGCATGTTAAGATGTCAATACTCGGCACTGGCTGTTCTTGGCTTCTTGCAGAGTTATACTATATCATGTTGTATGGCATTGTTTGCTTTACTGAGAAACAAGAAAATCTGTTAATCTTTGCTTAATCTCACTAACATGTTTTTGCTTTTCTCCCCTATCACTACCTTATCTTATACTGAAAATGCTGCAATCCCACAACTTTTTTTTTTGCTGTTTATGCTTCTTTTTTATATTTGCTGCTTTATTCAAACTTTAGGTTCTGACATTCTGCTGTTTTTGTTCCCAGTGTTTCAAATATTGCTCTCTTTCTTGTTAACCTGGTATCTACGCAACATAGAAAATTGCGAGTATTGACCAATTTGAACATGTCAATGCTTCATTGCTAAATAAAAGCAGAGAAGATGCTGTGTTGCTGCCAGTGCCACTCAGCTGCGATGCGCCATGGATGCATGGATGGAAGCTTGATTGGTTGATTGAGTGCATGCGTGCCTGGGTGGGTTAAGTCCCTCCACCTGAGGCCAATCCAAGTCCTGTGAGCAGTTTCAGTAAGTATCCCCAGTGTACCGAGTCGAAGACCTTGGTAAAGTCGAGCTTTAAGAAAAGCCCTGGTATTTTGCACTTGTGTAGGTCATGGAGTATGTTTTGCATGTATAGGAAGTTGTCTTCGATGTAGCGCCCTTCGATGAAACCACTCTGGCTCTTGGAGACCAGGTTATCTAGAAGAGGAGTGAGCCTATTAACAAGTAGTTTGGTGAAGAGCTTGCTGAAACTATAGAGTAAGCTGATAGGCCTATAGTCCGCAAGCCCTAGGCAGTCCTTTTTCTTATGGGGAAGAATGATTTTGGTCGAGTTGAAGAGGCTGAAGGAGGACTTGCCTTGGTCGTATAGATGTTGAAAGGCTAACAGAAGGTCTCCTTTGATGATGTCCTAATAGTTGTGGTAAAAGAGGCTAGTGAAACCATTTGGGCCTAGGTCTTTGTCCATAGGTAGAGCTTGAATGGCTTGCTTGATTTCTTCCTCCTTGAAGGGGACTTCCAGATTAGAGAAATCCTGCAGGGTGTAGCCAAGCCTATCCTACGCTAGAGAGACTATCCTTGTGAAGGAGGA
This sequence comes from Olyra latifolia, assembly GCA_036346145.1. Taxonomy (NCBI): domain Eukaryota; kingdom Viridiplantae; phylum Streptophyta; class Magnoliopsida; order Poales; family Poaceae; genus Olyra; species Olyra latifolia. The sequence continues at coordinate 60,521,812 of CM070525.1, forward strand.
TCGCAGGTGCTCCTGGAAGAATCGTTGGCACTCCAATTCTTTTTTAGGGTGGGATGTTGCAGTGCCTATAGGGGTGTTGGGGGAATGGATGAAGTTTTTATGTTGCTGGTTGATTGACCTAAGGTGGAAGAATTTAGTGTGGCGTCCCCTGCCTTGATCCAAAGGATATGCGCTCTCTAACAAATATGTACCTTCTCAATGACTGACAGGCCTAAGCAGCGAACTTTGATGAGCTACCTCAAGTTTCTCTTAAGGGGGAGAGTGAGTGAAGTTCCTGAGCACGACCTAGCAACAGGATGAGGAGCTGCTAGGAGCAATCTGGTGTTGCCAATCTTTGATTTGGCCCAGAGAGAAAGCGCTCGGGCGGTCAAGAGAGCTTGACATGTAGAATGTGAAGGGGTTGGTGCAATCCACTTCACGATTCCATGCTACCGCGACTACTTGGTGGAAGCCACACATGGAGGGCCAAAAGTTCTCGAAGCAACGAGGTCGCCGGTGCCATGGGTCACCAAGGAGGAGTTGGGCGGCATGGTTCGAGAGGAGGATGGGGAGGGCGCGAAGAAAGGTGGAGGGGAACATGAGGTCCCAGCTCACAGAGCAGAAGGCGCAATCAATCCTCGCATGCGTAGGATCCCAAGCTAAATTTTGGCCCTCCATTTCAAATCTAAACATTACACCTTAAGTTTCGGTTATAATAAGGACAATGAGGGGTGGATCGAAGAAAAGATATCCTTGGGGTCGTCAGGGTCGCTTACAATAAGAGATTTATGCATTTATATACTAATAGACATCGTTACATTTACATGGGATGTTCTCGAGGGTGTCGGGGTCACTTGGCCTGGCCTAGACACTGTAGATTTGCCCCTGAGGACAAGAAACGAATCGGTCCCTAGATAAAAAAAGAGTGTGCAATAGTAACTCTGCGAGAAATTCCCACTGCTCTTTAGGGAGTAATAATTTCACAGAGATTTCTTTCATATAAAGAAGCCGAAAAAAAAAATCCATCGAAGTTTAGAAATTCTCTAGCCTAGAGCCCCAAACACATAACTACACGAGGACCACTTTGTCATAGGAAGTAGTAATGCATCGCCATTGCTTCTCCTTAAAGGCAGAAGGCAAAGGGCAAGCCACTAGGAATTTTGCTCGTGCACTTTGGCGAGGCTGACCAACCACCGTGCTCTCCAATTCGCCATGAATCGCACAGGGCATGGCTTTGGTATTAAAGCCAAGGCACGGCCGTTGGCGAGGGCAGCGCGCGCCAGGCCGGCGATCCAGGAGACGTCATGCGATCCTCGAGGCCGCGGCAGCAAATGACCATGCAGTCGTTGCATCATTCCACGCACCGTCCAAGGTTTTCTTCTTCTTTCTTCTTTCTGGGAGGGAGATTCTTGAATTTACCCTATCTAGAATGCACTTCTAAAATTTACGCTTCTTGTATCAGTAACATATGAAGTCTGGATCTATATGTTAGTGAGAAGCAACAGGGCAAATCTTGAAAATGCAATATTTAGAAAGACAAATGATTAATTTTCTTTCTATTGACCCGGCCGTAGGTTCGTAGGAAGCTGTCTTTCTTATGTGAGTGTGACTGGCTCCACATTTTCGGGAGTTAGGGAGTGTTTCACAGGGCTTCAGTTCTAATTTTTTAGCTCTGCTGCATAACTCCAATGTGGAGCAATCCACTATGGAGCTGGAGCTGTCGGTGGGTGTTTAGCTAGCAGGTTGGTTTCAGATCTAAGAATGATAAGAATGAGGAAGATTTTAGGTGAGTGGTCAATACTATCCTTAGTGGATATTAGTCTAGTGACAGTGGTGGGTAATTACCTTCAACTCCACGTCTATTATGATAAATGTGGTTCGTGGAGCACCCTTCAAACTACTTCATAAAAATGAACTGTGAGGGAGGTTGCTCCATGGAGTTGTCTGCTCCAGAGTTACGCGGTGTTGGGACGTTTGGCACTACTTCGTCCAGATCCGGAACGAAGTTGAGAGTTCGAGCTCTACCAAACACTCTCTTAATTGGGTTGGTGGAGAGCTGGAGCTCGCTTTACACGCATGGTATGGACACATACCATAGCAGTTGATAATACTGTACTGGTCCAGTTCGCCGGCCATGGATGTACGTACGCATGGTCCTCGATATATGGTTCGTTACACGATGGAGTGCCCCTGGTGTTGGCGCACGGACAGATCTGTGTCGCCTTCCTGATTGCTCCCAGTAATCATGATTCATGATGCTGGTTACGGTGCCGTGGTCCTCTTCATCTCCACTTGGCTTGCTTAATTAGGATATCATCAGTCATCACTTCCCACGCCAACCGACCCACAGCGAGCATACTGTCATCGATCTGACCAGATTCCATCCACCCTGGCACGCTTTTATACGCTGCTGAAATCTTGCTTAGCCAGACGCAGGATTTGCTGGCAGAGATGCTACTTAAAAAAAGACTACCTAGTGGTGACTGATGGTCGTTGAGCTCATCCAGACCGTCCACTTCAAAAGCAACATTCCATATGCCGTCTAGCCCACACAGCCATGCTCCCACATGCCAACTGCTCCGTCCCACAATTCCCTATCACCGATCATTCCTATACCACTTTGGTTACTGCGTAGCCTAGTGGTGACTTGGGAACTTGGTTGGGAGTAGGGGTGCAAACGGATATCCGAATATCCGAATTTTTGCTAAATTATCCGATATCCGAATTGATAGAGAATGAATATAGCGTTGATTTTTTATGCGTATTAACAACATCCTTTTTAAAAATAAAAATATGAATTCAGATGAAAAGATCTATGAATTATTTGTATCCTACCAAGTAAAAAAGGTGAAAAAAATTATCCGAATTGCTATCCGAATGTCCGAATCGCACCCCTAGTCGGGAGGAGAGGATCCCAAGGCAACCACCGTTGCCATGAGGGAGGGAGAGTAGGGACGGTCGCCGTCGTCGAGAGGGAGTAGGAGGTGGAGTATAGCCGTGGTGCCAGTCGGGCCAGCGACGCGGTGACACCAAGGCTGGCAGAGCTGGGGGGTGTCACTGACGAGCTGCCGGAGACAGGGATAGCAGTGGATACGGGTTCGGGTAAGTACCCATGGGATACGGGTATAGTGAAATATGATACTCGTGGGTACAAGTATGGTTAAATTTATTATCTATGGGTATTATTTTTACGGGTATGGTATTGCAGTATCCATACCATTACCTGAGTGACAAGTGGGCCCAAACATCAATACACACCATGAGTTAACTCTAAATTCCCCCACTTCTTCAGATCTCACCCCTAGCCCTCATTCATCTTCGTCCTCCTCTGTACACTACCGCTGCCACCAACTCACCACTGGTGTGGCATGAAGGGGAATGGGTAGGCTACGCTAGCGTAATTTCAAAAAATTATACCATGAACATCCAGGACATCATGCGAGTAGGGGATCACGGATCGTTACCCTTAACACGCAGCCGCAGTGGAAGAAGAGTCAGAGTAGCCGAGTCTAACGTCGCGCACGTCGAGGTACATGAAGTAGTCATTCATGCTGAGCCGAACATCTCCTCCTTACCGATCAGCGCCATAGCAACTGCAACAGCGCCTCTACGGTATCCACATGTCCAGGGAAGGAACACCATGTGTTGGTGTGCTAGCACTGCACGTGCGCAACTAGGGTTTTTAGGAGGACAGAGAGGGTGTGACTGCTAGGGTTACGTGGTAGTAAACTTATACATCTTGTGCTGCCCCGACGCCTCCCCTTATATGGAGCATACTAATGGGCTCATACGCTAAAGGCCCACTAGGAATCTAATTCTCACACGGATCAGTATCCGCAAAACCCATTAATGGATCCAATTCATTAGATATGTTCTTACCGTTAAGTGTGTGACCTGTTGGTTCATGCTCACGCGGTCGTGGGCCGAGAAACCTTTTTCCAAACCATAAGTTAATAGCAGTTCCTAGCAGGATATATTGACCATTGAATGCACAGAATGATCATATTGGCTGAACCTTGTTATATTCACAAATAAGGGAAAAGTTCAGCAGGCAAGAATTCCCTGATCTCAGCAATTTGGCTCAACGCGTATCGGCTCAGGAAAGCCGATTCATAGAAAGCAAATAATTCAAGAATAAATTCAAGAAAGTTGAAGGCAAGATCAGTTACATTACCTGCGTGTCAGACGAAGATGAATTGTCTGACGAAGATCTCGCAGAAGTCAATGTGGCTGAGTGGGTTAAGGGAAACAAGAAGCAACTAGTATGTACTTGGCTAAAACCTTCCAAAAGCCGATTAGAAGTCAAGTACTCTTTTGACGTGACCAAGTGTGATCGGATTTTTGATCTATTGCTACAAGAAATTCATATCCAGTTACCTGAGGCTCATGTACTGCCATCGCCTAAGGAAATAAAGAGGAAAAGGTATTGCAAATGGCACAACTCACCCCCATAATACCAACGATTGCAATATCTTCAGACAACAAATCCAATCAGCTATTGAAGATGGGAGGCTCAAGTTTGAGGACAAGAGTGCAATGCAGGTAGACGTGAATCCTTTCCCAGTCAATGTGGTCGAGATGTCTAGCAAAGGGAAGGAAAAGATTCATTCTTGGGCCGATGAAGTGGAGAAACAAGACAAGCGCATCTCGCCAAAGGTGACCTTCTCCAAAAGCGTCACCCAGATGTTTAACCAGAGCGTCAAATCTACCATCGGCTCAGTAAATATCTCTACAGACATTTTGGGCACATCTAAAATAATAAAACCCAAAGGAGATCCCAAAGCTGGTACATGGTATCGGCTAGGAAAGGATAAACAAACATCGCGGCCGGTACTAAAGCTAAAGGTGACATTCGATCAGCTATTCAACAAGTAATAGAAGCGAGCGTCATGATCGGCTCAGCAAAACACAATGCCCCGAGGAGGCATATACGGAACAGGTTGCAGAGGGACCCGAATATGGAGAATTGGGAGTGCCGTTTCTTTCAGTTCTCCTAGGAAAGGAGGATGACATTACATTAGTATGGGATTGTCCAATGCAACACTTTTCGCCTCGGCGCCATCACTCGAGGAGCCCAAGTCCTAAAAACAGAGAATATAGGCTAAGGATAGGGTTGAAGAGAACAGGTCGGAGCCTCAGGGGGCAGGACCGGAGGAAAGGCTAGAAGGGAAGATACGAAGGCCGATAAAATCCAAACCACAGTGGGTTCCTGATAGGCTTACGAAATCTCAGAGGTGACGCCTTCAAAGGTTGAGGACTCACAAGCAAAGAGAGGCTGAGGCTCAAGAGAGGGATATAACGTTCGATGAGCTAAAGCTGATGGTCCCAAGGAATGTATGGCACAGGAAGAAGACGCCACCTGCCGCTGGTGGGAAACCCTCCGCTAAAGTCGACATCTATATGGTGTTCATACTTCCTGACGAGTATAGAATACCGAAGGTATGGATGTCGGACCCACAGGGATCAATAGGAGCTCAATTGCGCCTTGGCTCCCAAGAAGCTATATTCAAGAAACCTGGAGCACATCGGCATATCAAGCCTTTATACTTAAAAAAGGATTCATCAACAGTAAGACGATGGCCAGGATGCTGGTAGATGGAGGTGCCATGGTAAATCTGATGCCTTACTCTATATGCCGTAAGTTGGGGAAAATTATAAAGGATTTGGTTAAGACCAATATGGTGCTTAACGACTTGAACAACAACCCAACTGAGGCCAAGGGAGTGTTGATCGCCGAGCTTACTATCGAAAGCAAAACCTTGCCTACTGTGTTCTTCGTGGTTTATGGGAAGGGCAGTTATGCTGTAATACTAGAGCGAGACTTAATCCATGCTAACTGTTGTGTCCTGTGAACAATACATCAAGTGCTCCTCTAGTGGGATGGTGATCGGATCGAAACTGTGCATGATGACACAACTGCTCACGTCGTTATGTCTAATATCGATGTTATTTGGCCACTTGGTGAGGCGATATTGAGTGCTTGTCTAGAGAGGTACTGAAAAACTACGATTTCATCAACGTTAGTCAATCAAGCTTCAAGCCGATAGTGACTAAGGAAGAATCAACTAAAGCCATAGCATATCTATAGGTTCTGAAGTCATAAAGGATTTCGAAGAAACGTTGGGCCAAGGGTTTGTGTCTGCTGATGTCTTAGAAGAAATCAACATAGGCGATGGTGATAAGAAAATGCCAACTTTTGTAAGTGCTCGATTACCTGTTGAGCTAAAAACTGAATTAATTAAATTACTTAAAGAGTATCAGGATTGCTTTGCTTGGGAATACCATGAGATGCCTGGTTTAAGCTGATCGTTAGTTGAACATCGGGCTACCAGTGAAACTAGGGTTCAAGCCTTTCAAACAAACTCTGAGGAGGTTCAATCCGAAAATCTACAATGTGATTAAGCTAGAATCAAAAGACTCCTCGAAGCTCATTTTATTAGACCTTGCCGATCCATCATAGTCCTAGTCAAGAGAAAGAACGGAAAGATTCGAGTGTGTGTGGACTTCAGGGATTTGAACAAAGCAACCCCAAAGGATGAGTACCCGATGCCCATAGCCAATGTGCTTATCGATGCTATGTCCGGGCACAAGATAATCAGCTTCTTGGATGGTAACACAGGGCACATCCAAATATTCATGGCAGAGATTGATATCCATAAGACGGTGTTTCATTGTCCCGGTGCTATCGGCTTGTTTGAATGGGTTGTCGTGACTTTTGGGTTAAAGATGCTAGAGCCACTTATCAACGAGTAATGAATTTAATATACCATGAGTTGATCGGTTTGCTGGTAGAGATATACATTGACGATATAGTCGTCAAGTCTAATGAGCAATATGAGCACATAGCCAATCTACGAAGACTGTTTGAAAAAACTAGGGCCTTCGGGTTAAATATGAATCGCTGAAGTGCGCTTTCGGTGTATTGGATGGACAATTTCTGGGGTTCATGGTGCATGAGCAGGGCATTGAAGTCAGTCAACAAAGGGTAGAAGCCATAATGAAGTGCGAAGCCCTTAAGTGCAAGAAGGATCTACATAAATTGATCGTGATGATAAACTACCTTAGGAGGTTCATCCCAAACTTATTTGGTCGCCTTGGAGTGTTTACACCTTTATTAAGGCTGAAAGCCGATCAAAGGTTTGTTTGAAAGGAGGAACATCAGAAGGCTTTTGATGATATCAAGGAGTATCTATCTAGTCCTCCAGTACTAACAGCGCTGCAGATAGGTACCGCATTCAAGCTTTATATATCGCTAAGGACAATTCGATTGGTGCAGTATTAGCGCAGAAGGTCGAAGGTAAAGAGAAAGTAATATTTTATCTAAGCCGACGATTTATTGATGCTGAGACAAGGTATTCCTCAGTGGAGAAACTCTGCTTGTGCTTGTATTTTGCATGCACCAAACTAAGACATTACATCCTGGCTATAGAATGCAAAGTGATTGCAAAACCGACGTAATAAAGTATATATTGTCAGCACCCATACTAAAGGGTCGACTAGGCAAGTGGGCGTATGCATTGGTTAAATATGATCTAAAGTATGAATCGGCTTAAAGCAGTCAAAGAACAAGTATTGGTCGATTTCGTTACTAACCATTGCCTTGCTACCAATGAAGGATTGGTCAGCATAGCACCATGGACCTTAATCTTTGACGGGCCAGTTTGCAGTCAAGGCAGTGGTATCGGCTTATTACTAATATCACCAAAAGGGTGTAGATTTGAGTTTACATCAAGGGTTGAGTCACCATGTTCAAATAATCAGGTGGAATATCAGGCTTTACTTAAAGGGTTGCAATTACTAGAAAGCGTGGGAACCGATGCTGTAGAAGTATTTGGTGATTCACTCTTAGTCGTGTAACAAGTATCTGGAAATTATGAATGCAAGGATGAAATTCTAAATGGACACTTAGATGAATGCTTAAGTATCATTGGCTCGTCAGGACGTCTGAAATTAATCATGTTCCTAGGGAACAAAATTACGAGGCCAACGTGCTAGCACAAAATGTGTCTAGCTACAAGCCGATGGAGTTGAAGGACGTATTGGAAGTAACAATCGTGGAGACCAATTTTAGGCAAGAGATCATTGGGTATCTACAAAACCCTTCTGGCTCCAAGGATAGAAAATTGAAACGAAGGGCACTGAAATATGTGTTGCTCGATGGCATGTTGTACAATCGGACTTTGGAAGGGTTGTTGCTCAAGTGCCTCAGTACGAAAGAAACCAAAGTCGTCATGGGAGAAGTCCACGAAGGGATCTGTGGCACTTACCAGTGGCTCACAAAATGAAGTGGTTGATTAGAAGAACAGGGTACTTCTGGCAGACAATGTTAGAGGATTGTTTTTGGTATTACAAGGGATGTCAGGATTGCCGGCGATTTGGCAATATTTAGTTAGCTCCAGCGTCGGCTATAAACCCTATAATCAAACCCTGGACGTTCAGAGGATGGGGGATTGACATAATAGGCCAAATATATCCTGCGTCTTCTAAAGGGCACAAGTACAAACTAGTGACCACGGATTACTTCACTAGGTGGGTTGAAGCTATTCTCTTAAAACAAATCACATTGTTGAAGCTATCGGCTATGTTAAAGAACATATCATGTAAAGATTCAGGATTCCTCAGACGATTATGACAGATCAAGGGATTGTGTTCATGTGAGACGGGTTTCAAGAGTTTGCAAGAGAGTTGGGCATTGAGGTACTGAACTCATCGCCTTATTATGCTCAAGCCAATGGCCAGGCTGAATCGTCTAACAAAGGACTGATTAAGTTAATTAAGAGAAAGATAGACAAGAAGCCAAGGACATGGCACACAACATTGCTAGACTTGCTATGGCCTTATCGGATTGCTTGTCGTGGAGCAACTAAAGTTTCTCCTTATCAACTGGTATATGGCTAGGAAGCAGTACTGCTATTGGAGGTTAACATCGGCTCATTGCGTATCAGTAAACAAGATGAACTACAAGCCGATGATTTTAAGAATCTCCTAATGGATATCTTAGAAGTTTTAATGGAGTATTGACTTAAAGCACTAGAACAGATTGAAAAGAACAAGGCACGGGTTGCTAGGTATTACAACAAGGGAGTCATCGCTAAAATCTTCACAGATGGCGAGCTGCTGTGGAAAACAATACTACCTATCGGCTGGAGAAATAACCATTATGGAAAATGGTCTTCTATGTGGGAGGGGCCATATCATATAAGCCGATCAGTGCCTAGTAACTCATACGTCCTGGAAACACTAGAAAGAAGTGTTTCGCAAAGTGATCAACGGCAAATATTTGAAGAAATACTACCCTAGCGTTTGGGTTGGTTCCTGATCGAAGCTATCTAAGCCGATCGATCCTACAACAGTCGACATAGTAAAGCGTCATCTTTAGCATATCCCATCACCCCAACACGTTGCTGTCAAGGTAATTTGGAACAAACGAACACATTATGAAAATTGGATGAAACGAGACTTGTATTAAAAAGATGAGTACATCGGATAATGGCGCGCAGGCCAAAGGAAAGAAAAATTACAAGAATCGGCTCATAAGGCCGTAAAAAGAAAAATACAAGTCACTCCGAGTCTGCATGAATCGGAGCTTGGCAGATGATCATGGAGACGGCCGTTGCAGTAGCCGCTAGGATCTTCTGGACCTCCCAGATGATGGCCTCATCTTTGTCATCATTTCCCAGGACATCGACGATTCAGGCCCTTTGCTGCTGCACAGAAGTGAGCAGGGTAGCAGCATCGGCTTCTTCTCTATCTTTGATGGCTTGGGCTAGCTTCTTCTTGGCCGTTTTCAGCTTCTCCTCCAGTATTGCGATGGTGGTGACGGCAGCGTCGACTACCTTGGCCGCATCAGAGGACGACTCCGTAAGCTTCCTATAAGCGGCTTGCTGAGTGTTGGCGTCGGCCGCCAAGGACTTTCGGAAGTATTCCTTGTTCCATTGAGCAGCATAGCTCGCCATCCTGTCTTTGGCCGATGCCACGCCCTCCCGGTGTGAATAAAGGTCACAGGTCAACAGAACAGCGTTCTATGCGGCCTCTGGGAGGACCATGTCTAGGTCCTTCATAGCATTGCGAAGAGGTTGTGCATCCTAGAGCAAGACGTCAGCATTTGAGGTTAGAAGGAATTCTAACCTGCGTAACTTCTTCAGAGTTGCTAGAGTCATGGTAGATGAAGCCGATGCTTGAGTAACTTCTTTTGAGATCCTAGACAGATCTATCATAGGACGGGATTCAATCCCTTTGTCATCATCATCTTCAAACTCCCTAGATCGAAGTTCAGGAGAGTGGTGAGGTCGGAGACGCCCTTGGTCGGCTTTGGAGGGACTTGAGAGGAAAAATTGTTTGATTAAATAAAGGTGTGCGAAAGAACAATATTAGTTAGGAAAGTCAGTACCTGAGCAGTAAGGATAGCGGTGAGGGTGGTTTGAATCAACTTCGGAGCTGATGGTGGGGTGATGGTGGTGATATCTACCATTGTGTCCTGATAAGAGGAAAAGGTATGAAGACGGTATAAGAGGGGAGCTCATTAAGTAATGGGGGAAGTAAGATACCTCTGGTGGAGCCGATCTCTAGGGTTGAGATTTGGCTATCCCCTTTGTTGTGTCAGTAGTATTGGCCTGTCTTGCTCTTTTTGAGCCTTGGGGCATCCTTCTTGGACATGACTCGCTTGGAGATGCCTGCAAGTTGTGTATCGGATTGGTAAACAGATAGCACGATAAATAAAAGCCGATGTGATGATTGGACTTACACTTTGTTTTCCCCTTCTTTGCTGCTAATTCAGAAGGGGTAGGGGCATCAGGATATATGTTGGCTGAAGAATAGCCAATGATGCCTGCTGGGGCCTTCTTGTTCTGGTCAGCCTACAAGTGATGAAAATAAGGTTAAGGTCGACTAGCAGATCAAGCGGTTATCAAAAAATTGGTTAGAAGTTAGTCAGCTACCCGAAGAAGAGCTGGAAGAGCTAGATGAGGAAGAGGATGACTGGTCATCCTCAACAATGTCCTCTTGGATTTCATGGAGGGCTTCTTCAGGCAGATTAGGCAAGTCCAGATATAGCCGATTAATGTGGAAGCTTAAGGGGCGATCGGCTGGGAAGATGACATTTGAGATCGGTTGCCACCATTGCTTGAAGGAGATGGAGGTTTTGCCACCCAGACGTAAAAGTGGCAGCTCAGAGCAGAAGAGGTCATCAGCTAAACCAAGGATGGCGCCTATTGTGTCCTTAGCCAATGGTAGTCTGGGTTGCAGACGCCGGTTTAGTATGAGATTTGGGATGGTTTGCCCAAAGCCGAGTTGTCTGGCATAGATGAAGGGCTGATGGAATTCATAAGAGGGTTTGAAAGTTCTACCCCTAATATTTAAGCCGACAACTAAGGTGCTGGGAGAAATGAAGTATTTTAACATCTCCCGTGATTCTTGGTAGCCGAAGAGGTAGTGTGCTAGGACTTCGTTAGCTGCTACATGAAAGAAGTCAAAATACTTGACCTTAGCTGATGCGTGTAGCCTGGCAAAGCCTTGGCATGAAGAGATGGCTTCCCTAAACGATCGGCTTGGTCTACAATCCATATCTTCGTCCTCCAGGATGTCCTCATGAGGGAAAAGAACTTTGAAATCTATGGGTGTTTCCCATAGTCAATGGAACTGGGTGTACAGCCAGAATTGCACAAACCACATCGGGCCCCCTATGTTCCTGACGCAGTGGCCTCCAAGGCCAGTGTACAACCTGGATTGGATAATGTGCATCATTTGATACACCGATCCTAGGAGCAATTTGGCCAGGGATACTCGTCCTTCGTGCAAAAGTCTCTCGGCTAGTCCTTGGTAAATTTGGGTCAGACCCAGCGTGGCTCAACAAAAGAAGAAGCGATCCAGCCACATGTTGAGGAAGGCAATGCGTTCTTTATCTGATACTAGGCCATCCTCCAAGTTGTTTTCATCGATGTATCGGTTCCATCCTTTGCCCTTGTGTGAGATCAATTTGTAGGAAACCGACATGTCATAAGCCGATGGTTGCTCCCCATCAGGCCTAGGACCGCATAGCATAGCAATGTCCAAAAGGGTTGGTCCTATTGGTCCTGGCCTAAGTATGAAGGCTTTGAAGGTATTGGACCAAAAGTAGCTGGCTGCAACTAACATGGACTCATTGGCTGTTGGGCTAGACAAAGAAAGAAGCAGGCAGTCAGTTATCCCTATTTGTTCCCATTCAGTCTTCTTACTAGCCGATACCCTGATAATACAATTTCTCCAACCGGCTAACTCCGGCGGCCATGACTGAATGCTATCCTTCCATCTCTCTATGTTGGTGTCTACGGCGTTGAGGGGAAGGCGAGGGATATCTAGGTTCACTATGACCAATGGGTCGAGATCCCCTATTGGACCCAAAGTGAAGGTGTGAGACAAACCGAAGATGGGAGTGAGTACTTGGCTCATCTTTTCTAAGGGAGGAAAAACGGGGAGATTGATTTAGTGTGAGGATGAGTTATGAGCCGATGACAGAAGATTCCAGCCGATTGCAGAGGTTATGAGAGTTCGAAAGTGTACGAATGAAAACAACGACAGTACTATTTATAAGAAGTAAAATTGAGGGGGTTAATCGTCAGGCGTGGTGAAACCCTCGGGGACGAAAAGACAGAAATACCCTTGAAAAACTAACGATTAGTCAATAAGGAATGCCAGAAGTCAGCGGCAAGATAGGAAGAAGAAATATGAAGACAAAGCCGATACCTGGGGAATTTTGGGACATGATTCTCATATCCCAAAATTGGGGGGCATGTGTTGACACCCGATTTTAGCACCGATCGATGTTTTAGAAACTTCTGGAAAGCAGCTTGGGCTTTAAGGAGATACGAGCTGAAAACAAGGAAAGGGAAAGCCCAAATCGGCTAAGACAAACATGGCAAGAAGAATCCTGATTGGGGCACAAGAGTCCTAATGGACTAGGTCCGAGTAGATTAGGACTAGTTAAGTAAATTTAGAAGATAGAATCGAGTCTGTATCGGTTGCGAAATAAGAGTCCAAGTTGAAGTCAAGGTGAAGGAGTCTGTATAAATACCTAGCCCTGGGGGCGTGTAAGGGATCACTAACAGATCAATACAATACATCAACTTTTACTTGTTCTTTACTTTTTGTCACAGTTAGACTAGTTTTGTCGTATTTTGATTTCGATCGACTTGTTGCGCATCACCTTCTCGATCGGCTTCGAGGTACACCCCAGGAGTCGCTTGCAAGTAAGTACTGTCTTGATTAAGTTCGATCTACAGGTTTGCATCGGTTTTTGGTTGAAATATTTTCTTGGTTGATATTGCTGCGCATCACCATTTCAACCAGGGGTTAGGTTTCACCATTTTTTCTACTAACCAACACATTCGTTGGTAGTAGATTGTTTACCCTTCGTTCTGTCAACTAGATGATCCTATTAGACCAATAGCTTCACATATGTATTAAATCTAAAACGTACATGTGTCTTCCTGATATATTTATTCATGCGTGTAAGTTCAATGCAGCCTTTGTGTGATTTTGGTGATTAATAACAAACATTAATTGATGACAAATATTGTTTTATTACAAGCATTTATTAACTAATCATTTTGAGACTAATATGCCTTATTTGATGCTATCTCTTTAGTCTTTATTTAGATTAAAGAATTGTTCATCCAAGTAAGTCTCACATATGCAAATAGGATGGATTGCAAATTGAGATATGTAACTCGGTATCACACTGATAATTATTGTTGCATTCCGCATGTGAAGTATATGTTAAGGTCTGGATTTGGCTTAAATTAGTCTATACGCATTGCTCCTTCGCATATTTATTTGTGCATATTTATCTTGTGAGCTTGACATATGTAGGGATTGCATGCACATAGGGATATATGCTCATATTATCCCTAATCATATGATCCATTAATTAAACTTCACCATGCTATTAATTGTGTTTGTGCATATATGACCCATTAATTAAACTTCACCATCCATTAATTGAACTTCACCATGCTATTAATTGTGATGTCCTTATATGGTCCATGTTTCTATTTATCTCATATTTATTGGATCGATTACTTTTCATTTGTCTTTCATCCTTATTTATTTATGTGCACGTTATGTGAAGATGGAAGATTTATTGAATCGTTTGAATGCTATGCCTCAGAAAATAATAAATATCTTTTGGTATCTATCTCTCATATACATATAGGGTGTGTTTGGTTGTCGTATGAGCTCGGTAGAATGTCATATGAGCCCACCAGTGAGGTGATCTTGAAGAATGTTGTTTGGTTGGTTGTATGAGTTTGTACAGGCTGCATAGATATGTTGTTTGGTTGGCTACACTAAGAGGGGAATGTGATGGACAAATTCAAGAGAGGAAAATTAAAAATAAATACTACAATGAAAATAAATTCAAAAACTAAAATAAAAATTTTGAAAAAACAAATATTAGAAAATCAATAAATTCAAAAACTAAAATGAAAATTTAAAAAAATCTAAAATTTTTTAAGACCTTGTACTTGAACCTACGGTTTCATTTTTTTTGTCTCATTGAATTTGGATGTCGTTTGAATTTTTAAAAAATTTTGAAAGGCTGAAAAGTTGATGTATAAAAGTTGTGGCTTTGGTAGTCGTTGCATCTGCTAGTCGTTAGACGTCCGCGCTGACGCCGGCGGTGGGCCTCTCGGCCAAGAGAGCAGCTTGCCAAGACCTGCTGAAACGACCGATTCGGCCGTTTCCGCAGCAGTCATGGGCTGCGTTACATCGGCGAACTGGCCGTGACGTCGTCATGACCAACCAAAAAGCATAAAGTTGCATCTCCACAGCCATTCTCTAGCCATACACCCAACCAAACACACCAATAGATCATTTACTTTACCACATGATGCACTACGGAGAGCTTTCATATGACAAGTGTTTCTATGCTATGTGATATTTACTGTGAAGAACTTGTGGTGCTTAATTGCTCTTAAATATTAAACTTATTTTATCTATTGAGTTTTTAGAGCTAATGTCTTTCATGAGTGATGTGAAGGGAATTAGATCCGTGAAGGTGAGTGAGGACTAAGTGACATCAAGGGATGACATCTAAGTCAATGTCAACAAGTCGGAAGTCACCAAAGGTTGATGATCAAGTTGAAGTCAATATGACCGAAAGATCATCGGGTGGATGGTCAAGTCAAGGTCGACGGGACGGAGGAGTCATCATGGATCGGTGATTGTTAAGGTTGATTAAACGAAGGCATCATTATGTGTGGAATGTCATCAAGAAAAAGATACGCTGTGTGAAGCTATGGCTAGTATAGAGCTAAGGATTTTCCTAATCTTTTACTGGTCTCCGTGTTGGGAGAAAGACTGGATTGCTAGGATAGACTGCTGTACTACTAAGAGGGGATCGAGGGATTTTCGATCACCTTGAATTCTTCTCCATCAAGTTGCACACTCTAGACCCTTTTAGTTGCTCCCATGATAGTGTCAGTATTTTTTTTTGTAGATTTGCCGTCGGACCGGGCAGCTGAATTGAGGTCCAATAGAGCTGCGCGCAGTGTTCAGTACTGCCAGACATAGTAGTATGCCACTGGACCTCCACGGTTCGGCTGGCCGGACCTGAGGTCTCGTAGCAGTGGTGCAGTAGTGCCGCCGGACCAGCCATATGCCACCGGACCAACGCGTGGTCTGGCCGCATAGCGCGGTTCAACCACATAGTGCGTCCCACTACATAGCACGGTCCGGCTGCATAGGATAGCGGCTATGCCGCTAGACCAGCATGCGATCTGGCTGCATAGCGTGTCTGGCCGCATAGGACAACGGCTATGCCACTGGGCCGGTGAGCAGTTTGGCCGCACAGGCGGCCAGGCGGGTAGGACCACGATCCAATATGCATGTAGGCATGCAGACTAAGCCGCCGGACTGGTTGGCGGTCCGGTCGCATAGGGGTTCGGTGCACTGCGGTCCAGCTGCAGTGGTGGTCCGGCCGAGGGCGGTTTCGGCTGCATGGTGGTTTGGCCAAAGACGGTTTGACCACAGAGTGGTCCGATTATGTGAATCATGTGCCACCGGACCAGCGTGGTTCGGGCAACCCAGACCGGTCCAGCCGACAGCAAGAGCTAGTTTCTACCTAAGGCTTTTTAAAGCCTCCAGCAGCAACATGAACCTGTTGAGACTCTCATTTGCTCATTTCCTAAATTCCCTTGGGTTTGTATAGGTTTGATAGCTGAGAAGTGATGTGTTAGAACCTCAAACCTTAAAATCCTATTTTGTTCCAAGAGTGTGCTTCAAGGTGGAAATTGATTCGGTGCAATCGATTCTTCTCACTCTTATTACTCTTGGTGCTTGCCAGCACCTAGACGGCATGGGAGGCGTTGTGCGCTAGTGATATTCTCAAAGGAGGTTGTGAGAACACCTGGACGAACTTGTGCGTGGTGTTGGTGCTTGCCACCTCTAAGATGGAGGAAGTAGCGACCGTCGGTGGAATTGAGATGGTTGGCTCGAGAGGGAGCCGGTTCGAGTTGGTCGGACCTAACCTTAACGTGGATTAGGAGAGACCGGCAAGTCTCCGAGCACCATGGCAAAATGTGCTTGTGTCATTTGTTGTTTGCTTTACTGTGCCTATTTACTTTGAGCAATTTACCTCCTTGCAATTACATTCCTACAAATGAATTGTTTGATTGTCACCCTTGGATTGCTAACCTCTATCTAGATTTAGGTTGTTGGCTCAATAAAGTAAGTTAGTTGATTTAGAGCTTTTGTGTTCTAAACCACTTAGCACTTAGCTTTCGCACAGCTTTTAGGTTTTGAACACATGTTTACAATTTGATAATCAAGTTTAAAATTTGAAGAGCCCAATTCACCCTCCTCTTGGGCATCCGATTCCTTATAAGTGGTATTAGAGCTAGGGCTCTCGCTCGATAGACTTCACCGGCTAGAGAGTTAAAGGATGACTGGAGGGGATTTCAGACACCTAGGTGATGCACCCATGTTTGATGACACTAATTACAATTATTGAAAAATTCGTATGTCATGTTACCTTGAGGCCATGGATTTTTATATATGGTGGATTGTAGATGTTGGTTTCTCTCCTCCAAAGAACTCTAAGGTTCTAACCATTGACAGCGAGAAAAACTCACATTTCAACGCTCTTGCCATTGATGCTCAAAGGATTTTTAGATGACCAACATATCTCAAGATATGAGGTTTTGAAACTCACCGAAAAACTTGTTTTGACCAAAAATGTCAAATTCTAGATTCTAGCACTTTAGTGAGTTTTGCCACTTGAGCCAAATTTCTTGATATAAATTGGCTTGAAAGGGTATTTGAGACACGTATGAATCATTTGGTAACTAAATACCCTTCGCATGCTCGTTTGGCAAAATTGAAAATATTTATGGGAAATGGATTTATCTTTCAAGGCTAAAACTTATTTTTGCTAAAATCTATTTTCAAAGCTTTTAAATGATCTCTCCTTGTTGGAAATGCTCCAAATAATATTTTTGTCAGTTTTCTTAAAGATTTGGAATCATTTACAACTTGTCTAGATATCATTTAATTCTCCTTTGCTAAGTACCATTTTGACCCTCATTCACCATAATTTTTCAAGCAACATTCATTCTCAAAGTGATATCATTCCAACTACCTTTTGTTCATCTCAAATGCCATTTGGTTATTACGAGTGGTATCTGTAAGGTTGTTCATATCTTGATCTCAATCTCGACATTTGTCCACTCTTATCTATTCCTTCTTGCTGAGGTCATCTTTCTTTGATCTTGACCTTATCTCCTATCTTGCTTTTAGTGGTATCTTCTCCTATCTTCTCATCTCAAAATGCTGCAACGGGAAAACTATTAATGTTAATACTAGTAGTATCAATAATAAGGCTTTTAGGAGTAGATCTCTTGAGCAACTCTTAGAAGTCCCTTTGTGTAAGGGAAAGCCCAATCTAGTAGATATTAAGTCTCTATACATACGAAGAGCATTGAACTTGCCTTTAAAAATACTTTACTCTAAGTATGGCCTTGCTTTTGCTCAATTCTCTCTTAGGCCATAAAGACGAGCAAAATGATTTATCTTGTCTTTATATCTTGCCCTCTTATTCATTAAGCTTGAAGGACATATTCTCTTTTTTATTTTTCATATGTATTGCCTTTTGTGAGCTTGATGGAATTTTCACACTAAGGGGGAGCAAATCATGTTTAATATGACCTTGCAACCTAAAGTGTGTACAAATCAATCTTTTGCCCTAGTGGGGTCTTATTCTCTAATTTACTTCTCCTTCCTGAGCTACTTTAGAATTTCCAAAAGTTTTAACTTGCTCTTTTGGCTCTTAGGCAACTTCTCTGGAGAAATCACATTTAGAGGGAGCTTAATATCACTTCATGTATTTCTAGCGTCCCTAAAGAGTGAAATAGATCCTTAGTGGAATACATTCCTTAACAAGCTTCCTATAAGTCCCAAATAACGTGTATGACTTAGTTGAACTCATGAGGACAATCTTTGAGGACGCTACTGACTTTTGCACTTTAAGTCAAGTTGCTGAAATTTTCAGTTTTGGATATATTTTGGGCTGATTTGTGAATTTTGCATCTCCTTATGGGTTCAATATTTGAGAAAACCATTACAATTTATTTTGATCTTCTATAGTTGATCTTCATTGAAAAATTTTCTCAGATTTTTTGAACCATGTTTAAGCATAGTTGCAGCCCTGTTTTGGAGCTTATATTGATCGTCAAAATCTGAATTTTTGAGCTCGATGCAACCTTTGTTATTTTCATATATTTAAGATGGTTGCAACCTTGGTGAGCCTTTCAATATGAATAATGAGTTGACTAATAAGGCTAAACTTCATGATTTATCTAATACCCTTGGGAGCATATTTGTTCCAATGTGTTTCAAACTTTATTTATTTATTTTTTGCATGTGATACCATACATGCTTCTTGATCCATATAATTCTTGAAGAAAATATTTTTACAAGTGATATTAGTAACAATTTTCATGTGGTATCATGAAATATCTTTCAAATGGTATCAACAACATAATTTCTTTACACAATTCCTTGCAAGTGGTATTAACTTTGTAGTGGCATTATATATTTTTGTGAACTATCTCTTGTATGAATGGTGTAATATTTAAATATTTATTGCCCAACCTTTATTCCAATGACATCTAATTCACTTTGGTTTCCAAGTGATATCATATAAGTGGTGTTTTCTCATTTTGTTACAAGTGGTATCCTCAAAATTATTAATTGCATATCTTTTATACAAATGTCATCTAACATGTCTTGTGGGTTAACCTTCAAGTGGCTAATTTATTGAGTTAACTCGCAAGTGGTATCATTACTTTCCATGATGATTGATATGGATCACACTTCTCATCGAGGTATACCCATGTCCATTGTTTATACTATTCGATCATGAGTTTGTGTGTCACTTATATGGATTGCTACATGATCTTGATGCCTTAAAATTGCTTCATCATGCTGAAACAACACTTATATTGTTTAAGACATGACATGAATGCTTAGTGATCAGTACTTTATTCTTTTGCCTAAATATGGTGTGGACAACATGGGCCCCGGGTATCCGAAGATATGCTGTTGGACGTACCACTTCTTTGGGCCGAGTCACGTGGACCTTCCAGAAGACGGGCTTGGAGGCTGGCGCGGCCCGACTAGTTCTACAAGGAAACGAACTCGTCTCTTACTCGAATACATGGAGATAGACGTAACCAACCCGGTTATATCTTTATCTTCTTTATACGGATTAGGGAATCTATCTGTATCCCGGCCCCTTGCACTATATAAAGGGGGTCAGGGGCCCCTAGTTCAACATCTACATCCAATCATCTGATCATTGTCTGTTCTCGTGCAATCCTGACGAGAACATACATTGTAATCGACATCCCACCATATAATCCATGAGCACAGGAGTAGGGTATTACCTCACCTTGAGGGCCCGAACCTGTATAAATTCGGCTCCCTATGCTACCATCGTAGTTGTGATCTCTCGCATAGCCCTGTTAAATACATTGCCGACGCAATTCGTCGACAATTGGCGCGCCAGGTAGGGGCTAGCGTCAAGATTAACTTCATCAACCTCGATGGTCTCCATCGGTGGATTCGTCTTCACCTTCGCCCCCAGCCAAGGCTTCGTTTTCCTCACCGACGACTCTGGGAAGCTCCGGCCATCTCAGCCGGGCAACGTCCGGGGAAGGCTGAATACGACTTCGACCGAGCCACACCACGTCAGCTCACCTCTTCCGGACTCTGATCCGAAAGAGATCCGATCTGGCGACAATGACTCCGACTGCCTCACCGAGAGGACTCCCTTCGGTCCCAGTCGGGGTTACGAGCTTATGGTTCTGCCAGCGTTCTCCGCTAGTAGCGGACCAACCATCAATGCGGTTCCCAATCTGGATCGCGTTCGAATCCAATTAGGGATTGCGACTTTTCAGCTGTCTGGCGTCCCGTTCGGGTTAAGAAATTCGGCCGCTGTTTTCCAAGAGATTACGCGCCGTCTTTTCCAATCTGAGCTAAGGAGCGCCACACAACGCACATACACTGGGATGAGTTTTCTGAGTCCTGGCTCTGGGACAACTCTAACTAGGTCAACTTCCCGAGTGGACATACCACTCGGATTGGTCAATTCGGCTGCAAGATTTCAACAGATCAGTTCTGTTGAATCTCAGTCTTACTCTCTTCCGCCAAATGATCCGGCACGAGAAGTGAGAGTTATAATTACTCCCATCGACGAGCCCATAAATTGGGATCAGTTGAGCCTCTCTTACTCGGAATCCGAGTCAGAGGAGAGCGTCAATGGGTTCCCCGACTTCCGCGGTGTTTATGTGCTGGATATGGACAAACCTCCGGGTCGACTCGGCGTCCCATAGAGGAGGCAGGAGCCGAACACAACCACGGAGGTGGAGAAGATCTGCGAGACAAATTACGCGGTTGCGCACGAGAAGCCCTGGAGGAACTGCTTCAAGTCCGCATGGGAGATCATTCGGTCTTCCGTACGCCTCAGCAGAACATCCTCGCATGTAAGATCCTCCTGGATAATGTTGGTCCTTTCCTTGGAGAAAACAGCCCCGCGACGCTGATCATGGAGCAGATCAAAGCCATGGTGACGGCAGCGGCCGTCCAAAGCACTCGAGATCAACAGGCCAACTCGGCGAAGCGATCGCCACGAGTAGCACTTTCGGCGCGATCGGCAGACTCGCTAAGCATGGCGGGGCGCCCGCCGAAGTACAAGTCGCGACCTTCGCCTCGACATCGAAGCCCGGCGGAGGGAGCGAGATGGAGACCGGCGCCGTACTCCACCGCATCGGACTCTTCCCCGCCAATCTCCTCTCCCTAGGGATGGATTGATTGACGGGATCAAAGCCTTCACACCCCGACTTCGTCAGGTAAACTGGCCCGAAGGGTTCAACCCCAAGGGAATAGTGAAATTTGACGGGGAGCGGGACCCAGAGGCTTGGTTGCAGATTTACTCTCTAGCAATTAAGGCCACGGGCGGAGGGTTCGACGTGATGGTAAACTATCTGCCCGTCATGTTAACCCCTCCGGCTCAGGGATGGCTCATAGGCCTTCTAGAGAACTCAATCGATTCCTAGGGAGAGCTTTGTGACCAATTCGTCACCAATTTCTAGGGCACTTACGAGAAGCCTGGAACCCAGTGGGACCTTTATCAGATTAATCTGAAAAAAAGATGAGTTGTTAAGGGATTTCATTGGACGTCTCACTAAGAAGAAGAACACAATTCGGGAGATTTCCGAGGCAGTCGTTATCGCGGCTTTCCAGAAGGGAGTACGCAACCCCGATCTAATCAAGAAAATGTCTCGGAAGCCCCCGACTACCGTCAAGGAGATGTTCGCCCTGGCGGATCGATACGCTACCGCCTCGGACGCTCTCGCTGAGCGTCAAGAGGATCGCCCAAGCAAAAACGAAGGCAAGAAGGACAAGCTCGAATTGTCCTCCAAGAAGGACAAAAAGCGCAAGGGGGAAGAGCTGGTAGCAGCGGTGGATCATGGTCGGCAGAAGCCACCCCGTCCTACCGACTACAACAAAGTCATGGAGGCGCCGTGTCCTTTCCATCCGAATGAAAAGCATGCGGCAAAAAACTGCAATGTCTTGAAAAGGTTCGCGGAGGAGCACAGCAAAGATACTCTGAAGGATGCCAAGTAAGACGACAAGCATGACCCCCCCTCAGGGTGACGCTTACTAAGAAATTGAGCGCGAGCTCAACTACATATTCGGGGGATCGGATGCATACGAGTCCAAACGTAAGCAAAAGCTTACCACTCGGGAAGTCAATGCAGCCGCTCCGGTGACCCCCGAGTACTTTCGGTGGTCCGAGGTTCCGATCAAGTTCGATCGCTCGGATCACCCTGACCACATCTCTTGTCTAGGATGATATCCACTCATCGTAGATCCTGTGATACGGGGCGTCCGACTGTTCAAGGTCTTAGTCGACGGTGGAAGCGGGTTGAATATCCTCTTCGCCAAGACATTAGACGAGATGCAGATCCTGAGGTCATCACTCCAGAGGACGGATGCACCGTTTCACGGCATAATTCTGGGAACATCCTCAGTGCCGATCGGGAAAATTACTCTTCCGGTCACTTTTGACACTCGGGATAATTACCGGACTGAAAACCCCAGCTTTGAGGTGGCCGATTTCGAGACTGCATACCATGCAATCTTGGGAAGTCCGGGCCTGGCCAAACTTATGGCTGTCCCTCACTACGCCTATCTGGCCTTGAAGATGCCAGGACCGCGGAACGTGATCACGGTCCGCGGAGATGTCAAGTTTTCCCATCTTCTTGACAAGGAGAACTGCGACTTCGCCCAGTCAACCGAAGCGGCCGCCGAGTTGGACAAGATCCGGCAGGCAGCCACCACTCTTCGCGACGAGGGTGATCTACCAAACAAGAAGCCATCTAAATCAGGCATCAAGCGTGACGATGATGTCAAGCGTATTTCGCTCGACCCGTCCGATTCGGCCAAAACGGCTTTGATCGGGATAGGGCTCGATCCGAAATAGGAAGAGGCGCTCGTCACCTTCCTCCAAGCAAATTGAGGCATCTTCGCTTGGAAGCCGTCCGACATGCCAGGTGTCCCAAGGGAGGTGATCGAGCACTCTTTGAATGTACACGACAAAGCCAGGCCAATCAAGCAGCGGCTGCGTCGGTTCACACAAGATCGGTAGGAAGCCATCAAGACGGAGATCACCAAACTTCTAGCAGCCGGCTTTATAAGGGAGGTGCTCCACCCCGATTGGTTGGCAAATCCGGTGCTTCTACAAAAAAAGAACGGTACTTGGCGCATGTGTGTCGATTACACCGACTTAAATAAAGCATGTCCCAAGGATCCGTTCGGACTACTTGCATCGACCAGATGGTTGATTCCACTTCCGGTTGCGAGCTTTTGAGCTGTCTGGACGCCTACTCAGGCTATCACCAGATCAGCTTAAAAGAAGAAGATTGAATCAAGACTTTGTTCATCACTCCGTTCGGGGCCTTCTGCTAAGTCACTATGCCCTTCGTGCTGAAGAACGCCGGAGCAACGTACCAGCGTTGCATTCAGCGATGTTTCCACAACCAACTTGGGCGCAATGTGGAGGCGTTGATGACGTTGTCGTCAAGTCTCGGGTAACCTCCGACTTGGTCGCTGACCTATTGGAGACATTCGAGAGCCTGTCGGCATACAACATGAAGTTGAACCTGGAGAAGTGTGTCTTCGGGGTCCCTTCGGGAAAGCTTCTCGGTTTCGTGGTATCGCACCGCGGGATTGAAGCCAACCCGAAAAATATCAAAGCCATCATGGAGATGGCTCCCCAACGTGCCAAAGGGACGTCCAGCGTCTAAATGGGTGCATGGTTGCACTCGGCCGATTCATCTCGCGACTCGGCGAGCGTGGGTCGCCCTTCTTCAAGCTATTTAAGAAGCAACACGACAAGTTCGTCTAGACACCTGAGGCACAGAAGGCTTTTGAGGGTCTCAAATCATTCCTCACCTCGCCGCCTGTCTTGGCATCTCCTATGCCACAGGAACCGCTTCTACTATACATTACGGCCACCACCCATGTAGTGAGTGCGCGGTGGTTGTGGAGCGAGAAGGACAAGGACGCGTCTACAAGGCTCAACGCCCGGTCTACTTCGTTAGCGAAGTATTGGGCGAGTCCAAGGTACGCTACCCATAGGTGCAGAAGCTTCTGTATGCGGTCCTGATCGTCTCTCGGAAGCTGAAGCACTATTTTCAAGAACATCCAATTTCGGTGGTCACTTCTTTCCCTATTGGAGAAATTCTCCATAATCGGAAAGCCACTGGGAGGATTGCTAAGTGGTCGGTTGAACTTGGGGCTTTTGAGCTCTCGTTCAAGCCACGCAGTGCATAAAGTCACAAATACTCGCCGACTTTGTCGCCGAGTGGACGGAGATGCAGGCTCCCCCAGCCACCGAAGAGGCCGAGTACTGGAGCATATACTTCGACGGCTCTCTCCGGCAATAGGGCGTGGGGGCTGGTATCGTTCTTATATCACCCGGAGGCGAACGACTCAAGTACGTCCTCCAGATTAATTTTCTAGCTTCAAACAACGCAACCGAGTACGAGGCGCTCATCCACGGTCTCCATATTGCCATATCGCTGGGCATCCGGCGATTGGTGGTTCGCGGAGATTCTCAGCTCGTGGTGAGCCAAGTGCGGAAGGATTGGACTTGTGTCAACGACAACATGGCCGCCTATTGTCATGAGGTCAGAAAGTTGGAAGACAAGTTCGATGGTTTGGAGCTTATACACATCCTGCGGAGAGACAACGAGGCGGCTGATGAGCTCGCGAACATGGGTTCTAGCCAGGCGCCAGTCCCGGCCGGGGTCTTTGTCTAAGAGCTTCACGCCCCCTCCATCACCCCGCAGGAACAATTACCCCAACCGGAGGAACAACAACCAGAGTCGGAGGAGCTTGCCCTCGACTCAGATTGGACGAAGCCATATTTGGATTACCTGCAAGAAGAAAAGCTTTCCGACGATCGGGGGGCTGCCGAGCAAATTCAACGCCGAAGTCGTGCCTACGTGGTGCATGAAGGAGTTCTGTACCGCCGAAGCGTCTCCAGCATACTTCAAAAGTGCATATTCGAGTCCGAACGACGTGCCCTGTTGCGCGAAATTCACTTGGGCATGTGCAGCCATCATGCTGTATCATCTACGTTGGTCGGAAAAGCCTTCCGGCAAGGATTTTACTGGCCAACCGCGGTCTCTGACTCAAAGGAGACCGTCCGCAAATGTGAGGGTTGTCAGTTCTTCGCTCGGCAGATTCACGTGCCGGCTCAGGAACTTCAGACGATCCCTATCACCTGGCCGTTTGTAGTTTGGTGGCTCGACATTGTCGAACCCTTCAAGAAGGCCCGGGTGGTTTTGAACACATCTTCGTCGCCATTGACAAGTTCACTAAATGAATTGAAGCCAAGCCTGTGACCAAGATTACGGCGGCCAAGGCCATCGAGTTCTTCCAGGAGATCATCGGTCGGTTTGGCGTATCATCTCGGATCATTACGGATAACGGCTCTCAGTTTAGAAGTGACGAGTTTCAAAGCTGGTGCGAAGATGTGGGCATAATGATTTGCTTTGCTTCTGTGGCACACCCACGAAGCAACGGGCAGGTCGAGCGCGCGAACGGCATGCTTCTACAAGGCGTTAGGGCGCGCATCTTCGATCGGCTCAACCCATACGCGGCAAAATGGAAGAAGGAATTGCCTGCCGTGCTCTAGGGGCTTCGCACAAGTCCCAGCCGAGCTACGGGGCAGTCTCCCTTCTTCCTTGTATATGGGTCTGAGGCGGTCCTTCCAACGGAGTTGCAATTCGGGTCGCCCCAAGTTCAAAGGTTGAACGAGGATGAGTCGGATGCTAGTCGGATCGAAGATCTCGACCTATTGGAGGAAGCTCGGGACGCTGCAACAATTCGGTCGGCCAAGTACCTCCAAGGTCTGCATCGCTACCATGATCGCAATGTACGGGATCGTGCCTTTTCGGTTGGAGATTTGGTCCTCCGGGTCAATCAATCGAGTGGCCATAAACTCTCCCCACGCTGGGAGGGTCCCTACATTGTCGACTCTGTAATGCGCCCGGGGGCTTACCGACTGAGGCGGGAAGACGGCGCTCTCATGGACAACTCGTGGAACATCGAGCAATTACGTCGGTTTTATACCTGACGACCGTTGTACACATGTTTACAATAAATAAAGATAAGTTTTTCGTTCACATTGTCTTTACATTCATGCAATTCAACTTCTGACTCGCTACTTATTTGTGTTTCAATTAAGTAGTAAGTCGGGGGCTACACCTAATTAGGTGCGCAATCGCGCACCTAATCTTTTTAATCTAGAATTTCACCTGACTTGCTCCCTAGTAGGATCCTGACTAGCCAATAAGTCGGGGGCTACACCTAATTAGGTGCGCAATCGCGCACCCCTTCTCTTAGTGAGGATAAATTGACTTGCTCCCTAGTCGGATCTTGACTAGCCAGTAAGTCGGGGGCTACACCTAATTAGGTGCAGTCTACACCTAATCGATTTTTCTCTTTTCAAGTTCATGTTGAACCTAAGTGTTAATCGTTCCGAGTAACGAAACTCTTGTCTCCTAGCTACACTCATACTTCTCGACTGCGTCCTTGGAGACAGAGCTCCGCGCCAACTCCTAACGCTAAGAAATGTGATGCGCTAGGCAGAGTGCTTAGTAAAAGGAACATAACTTGCTCAGGCAAAATGCACGACTCGAATTAAGAAAAGACGATTAGCATACATTATATTGAAAAGAAAATCATATACATTGATAATTTACAACAAGTTCCTACATTTAGAGGGAATCTAAGCTTAGATGGCTTACAAGCCAATTACAGGGGATGGCGGCGAGCGCGGTCGACGATCACACCAGCCACTTCGCCGAGAGCTGGGGCACCTTCGATCAGGACCATGGCGCTGGCGGCATCGCGGGCACGAGCGCGGACCAGCGCCTCGACGATCTCTTCGGCCACCTCGGCGAGAGCTAGGACGACCTCAATCAAGACCGCGATGGTCGCGACGTTGCGGGCGCGGGCCTCTTCCTCGGCAACCTCGGCGAGCGCGAGGTCGAACTGTGTCCAAAGCTCCACCAACTCTTCGTTATCCATGGGAGCAGGCGGAGGAGGAGTGGAGGAAGAAGTCTGTATGAGAAGCGGCCGCTGCTCCGGCCTCTTTTTATAGCCGAAATCGGGGAGTCGAATCGATTCCGGGAAGCAATGGCATTGGGGGGGGAACCCCAATGAGAGCAGTTCCCGAGGTCCGACGCGGATGTATCTGGAACATGGTGCAACAATCAAAGCGACGATTGGCATTCTGGTAGGTGGTGCTGGATGCCCCGTGGCGGCGGGAGTATGGTGCACACTTATTAAAAGACCACGGGCGACGTTTCGTCTCCGCGCTGGGCGGGAAGAAAACGAAGCCCTAAGTTCATCGCTGTAATATTCAGGCCTAGACTTAGGTTCTAGAGAGCACGCTCCATGTGGGTCGTAAGCTGTACACGGCATTGCTCGCGTACAGGTGCCGCTCAGGTCAAACCTAGTTGGGAAAAAGGGCGCGCCCCTGGTTCGGCCTTATGCCAGTCGTCAATCTTTTGAGGGCTGGGCGCTTCCTTGGTAATTAACTTAGCTTTTGATGTGCCCCCCGCGGACAACAGTCGGTCTGGCTTCAGTCAGAACGAACATCAAAGACTACCTCTTTAGTTGGGTTTTAGTGGCACATCTCTGGATCGTTCGTCACCAAGACGAGCACCACTTGGAGGACCTCAACTTGGAGGCGGGCGTATTCTTCCGAGAATCATTAGCTTGACTCCGCACTAGTCGGGTCAAGGCGCCTGAACGCCCTACGCGGGTTGTGGCATGTGCCCTGCTGGACCGAATGTCGAGTTCTGCCAGCCAGACTCGAATGTCATAATTCGTAATAGGGAGGATAATGCAGAGTGACTCTGATCACTCGGCCACATCCCCTTTTCTGGTATGCCTCTCCGTGGGGCCAATAGCCAGCATACCGATCAGTCGGGCTGGGTACCAGACATCTTTTAAGACTTAAGATTTTCTTTTGAGTCCTTTACACCTGAGTTGTTTGATCAGCAGGTTGCTCAGCGAGCGGCACTTCATCAATCTAACGAAGAGTGACGTCACTCGGGCTACATCTAAGGGGCTGCAAGCTGAACCCGGAATCAAGACACCCAGTCACGAAGCACTCGGGGGCTACTGTGGACAACATGGGCCCCGGGTATCCGGAGATATGCTATTGGACGTACCACTTCTTTGAGCCGAGTCACGTGGACCTTACAGAAGACGGGCTTGGAGGCTGGCGCGGCCCGACTAGTTCTACAAGGAAACGAACTCGTCTCCTACTCGAATACATGGAGATAGATATAACCAACCCGGTTATATCTTTATCTTCCTTATACGGATTAGGAAATCTATCTGTATCCCGGCCCTTTGCACTATATAAAGGGGGTCAGGGGCCCCTAGTTCGACATCTACATCCAATCATCTAATCATTGTCTATTCTCGTGCAATCCTGACGAGAACATACATTGTAATCGACATCCCACCATATAATCCACGAGCACAGGAGTAGGGTATTACCTCACCTTGAGGGCCCGAACCTCTATAAATTCGGCTCCCTGTGCTACCATCGTAGTTGTGATCTCTCATAGCCCTGTTAAATATATTGCCAACGCAATTCGTCGACATATAGGATATCATTGCTTTTATATCTTGCCTAGATTTAGGGAGAACTCAATCTCTTTGATCTATCTATCTATCACTCACTTGAGTTATGTTTTGCCTTCCATAATTCTTAATTTATGATCTATAGTTAGGGAGGAAAATCATAACAAGCATGATATTTCTTTTTGGATGATTAATGCCAAAAGGGGGAGAATTTTAAGTGTTATCAATTGCCCCTATTTTGTCCAAATGGATGAACTATATGCTTATTTGTTGCTTATCCTATTATTCTGTCATTTGTTGCAATCGATAAGAGTTTTTTCATAAATCACAAAAGGGAAAGATTGTAAGTTCAAGATAGCCTTTGTGTGATTTTGGTGGTTAATGACAAATACTAATTGATGATAAATATTTTTTTATTACAAGCATTTATTAACTAATCTTTTTGAGACTAATATGCCTTATTTAATGCTATCTCTTTAGTCTCTATTTAGATATAAAGAATTTTTCATCCAAGTAAGTCTCACATATGCAAATAGAATAGATTGCAAATTGAGGTATGTAACACGGTATCACACTCATAATTATTGTTGCATTCCTCATGTGAAAGTATATGTTAAGCTCTAGATTTGGCATAAATTAATCTATGCACATTGCTTCTTCGCATATTTATTTGTGCATATTTATCTTGTGAGCTTAACATATGTGGTGATTGCTTACACATATGGATATATGCTCATATTATCCCCAATCATATGATCCATTAATTAAACTTCACCATGCTATTAATTGTGTCTGTGCATATAGGTCTAAATTGTATATTCTTATATTCACTTCTTAAGTGAAGTTTTTCATTCTTGGTGTAATGTCCCTATATCGGTCCATGCCTCTATTTATCTCATATTTATTGGATTGATTACTTCTCATATGTTTAATTATTAAATGTACATGTGTCTTTCATACATATATTTATTTATGTGCGCTTTATGTAAAGATGGAAGATTTATTGAATTGTTTGAATGCTATGCCTCGAAAAATAATAAATATCTTTTGGCATCTATCTCTTACGTGCATATAGATCATTTGCTTTACCACATGATGTATTACTGAGAGCTTTCATGTGACAAGTGTTTCTATGCTATGTGATATTTATTGCGAAGAACTTGTGGTGCTTAATTGCTCATGAACATCAAACTTATTTATATTTATTGAACAAGAATGGCTAGTATAGGGGTAAGGATTTTTTCTAGTTTTTTACTGGTCTCAGTGTTGGGTGAAAGACTAGATTGGTAGGATAGACCGGCGTACTATTAAGAGGGGATCGAGGGATTTTTGGTCACCTCGGCTCTTCTCCACCAAGTTGCTCACTCAGGATCCTTTCAGTTGCTCCTATGTTAGTGTTAGTATTTTTTTTAGTGGATTTGCCACGGATCGACGGTATGCCATCGATCGTGAAGGCGGCGGATGAAGTCCGATAGAGAGTTGCCGCAGTGTTGATCTGCTGAGACCTAGAGGTATGCCACCAGACCTCCGTGGTTTGGCCGGTCAGACCGAGGTCCAGTAGCCACGCTGGGCGCGCGGTGAGTTTGCCTTCAGGCCAAGTGGTCCGGTTGTGAACACGGTTTGGCCTCATGCAGTGGGGCGGTAGTGTAGTCGGACCGGCACGTGTTTTGGTGCATAGCGCGGTTCGGCTGCATAGGACATTTGCTATGTCGCTGGTCCGGTGTCGGTGATCCGCGTCAGTTGTCCGCTGGTTGGACCACGGTCCAATCCGCGACGCGGCACGGAGACTATGTTGCTGATCGGCACGTCCGCCGCATCGGCGGTTCGGCCGGGCGCGGCGGTTCGGTGGCATAGGGTTTGGCGCACAGTGTTTCGGCAGCACAGGCGGTTCTAGCCACAGTAGTGGTCTGGCCGAGGGCCGTCTGGCCGCAGAGGGGTCCAGCCTGTGTCGCGGTCCGGCTACGTGAACCGTGTGCCGTCGGACTAGTGTGGTCCAGGCAACCCGGACCGATCCAGCCGGTAGCAACGGCTAGTTTCTACCTTAGGCTTCTTAAAGCCTCCAGCTGTAGCGCGAACCTGCTGAGTCCCCCAGGGTTCTTATACGTTTGATAGCTAAGAAGTGATGTGTTAGAGCCTCAAACCCGAAAATCCTATTTTGTTCCAAGAGTGTGCTTCAAGGTGAAAATTGATCCGGTGCGATCGATTCTTCTCGCTCCTCTTACTTTTGGTGCTTTTCGGCACCTAGACGACGTGGGAGGCGTTGTGCGCTAGTGATCTTCTCAAAGGAGGTGGTGAGAAGGCCCGGGCGAACTTGTCCGTGGGGTTGGTGCTTGCCACCTTTGGGACGGAGGAAGTAGCGGCCGCTAGTGGAATTGAGATAGTTGGCTCGACGGGGAGCCAGTTTGAGTTGATCGGACCTAGCCTCAATGTGGATTAGGGGAGACCGACAAGTCTCCGAGCACTACGGTAAAAAGTGCTTTTGTCATTTGTGGTTTGCTTTATTGTATCTATTTACTTTGAGATGTTTACCTCTTTGCAATTACATTTCTAGAAATGAATTGTTTGATTGTCACCCTAGGATTGCAAAGCTCTATCTAGACTTAGGTTGTTGGCTCAATAAACTAACCTAGTTAATTTAGAGCTCTTGTGTTCTAAACCACTTAGCACTTAGCTTCCGCACATCTTCTGGGTTTTGAACACAAGTTTACAATTTGATAATCAAGTTTAAAATTTGAAAAGCCCAATTTACCCCCTCTTGGCCATCCGATTTCTTACAATGTGCACATTATGTGAAGATTGAAGTTTAATTGAATTGCTAGATTGCTATGCCCTGGAATATAATATAAATACCTTTTGACATCCATCTCTTATGTGCATATTGATCTTTTGTTTTGTCACAAGATGCACTTTTAGGAGTTATCATATGACAAGTGTTTCTATGCTTGGTGAGATTTATTGTGAAACACTTGTGGTACTTACTTTCTTGTGAATATCAAACCTATTCATATCTATTAAGTTTTTGGGACTAATATTTTTCGTGACTGATGTGAACAGAATTAGGTCTCGTGAAGGCAAATGACGACTAAGTGATATCAAGGTCAATAAGACGGGAAGTCACCGAAGGTTGATGATCAAGTCAAAGTCGATAGAACGGAGGGATCATATTGTGGATCGTCAAGTCAATGTCGATGAGACGGAGGAGTCATGAAGAATTTGGAAATAGTCAAGGTTGATGAGATGGAGGCGTCATCATGTGTGGACTATCGTCAAGAAAGGGATGCCAAAGGTGAAGGTATGGCTAGTACAGGGCTAAGAATGTTTTCTAGTCTTTTACCAGTCTCGGTGTTAGTTGAAAGACCAGACTGGTAAGATAGTCGCCGTACTATCAAGAGGGCCCGAATTGGCTTTGATCGGACCATTTCCTAGCTTTCGAGTAATGCACACTAAGTCTCATTGTCCCTAGGTGAGCCTAGTGACGTGTCGGGGGTGTGAGAGGCGTGCAGCGAGAGAGAGGTGTCGGATTGTGTGAGGTTTGGGGCTCCCTTGGTTTGCTTATCTTTTCTGCATCTCTCCTTTGGGTTTGGGTTGGTGTAACCTTGTGTGTTGTGTAGTCCTCATTCTAAGCTTTTCAAAAAGTCTAAGATCACCTAATTCCGACTTCCGAGTTAGGAGTTATGCCTTTTTCCGTGCGGCGATCTCTGCCGGTCCGCCGCAACATTACCACCGGTCTACCCCACAACAGGGGTTGGTCCTCTCCATGGTGTGGTGGCTGGTCCGGTGCATTATGGTGCCCGATCTAACATAATGTAGTGGCTGGTTCAGTGCGGTGGGTGGGTTGGTCCGGCCCTTGTGTTAGGACAGACCACATGTGGTCCGCCGTAATGCAGGGCTATCGGTGTATTCCGCACCGGGGTGCCCTCTCCACCGCTGTCATGTGGGACCATAGGCACAGGAGTTGGAAGGAAAGGTTTATTACCAAAGGACCTAGCTTGTCACGTGGTGTACAGAAGGACGCGCAGGCTCCGTCATCAGGGGACAAGTAGGGCACGTGGCCCTCCAGCAAGCAGGTGGGCGACTAGGCCCTAGAGCTGGGCGACCAGGACGTGTGGCCGTCCGGCGCATAGGCAAGCGAAGAGGCCCCAAGTGCCGGGCATGCAGGACGTGTGGCCGCCCGGCGAGCAGACGGGCGAGCAAGCGCCAGCGCCAGAACAGGCGACTAGGACGGGTGGCTGTCTGGCGAACAGGTGGGCTCTTGGGTCCCACTGTCAGGCAGCCGCGTGGACATGTAAGGCGGGAACAGGAAGGCTTCCCCCTAAGGCTTCTCCCAAGTCATGCCAGATCAGGAGCATTAAATGCAAATGACCAGGCTTGACTGGGCACATGGCCCGTCTGACAGCATGATTACCTACCCCTCTACGGCGTCGGCTACACTATGGCAGCTCGGTACGTGGGCCCGAGGCCGAGTGGCGAGGCGGGCATCCGCCCAGTCACCTCTGGCTTGTCCTCCCGTCAGATCTGGATGGTGGCAGGCGGCGGCGAGGATAGAGAGGCTGAGAGGGGTAGTGTCTTAGTAACCAGTGCAATTAATGTAACATCCTCTCTCCACTTGCTCTGGCCAGTCCCGAAGTGTATAAGGGGAGCCCTGTGCATGGAGAGACGGGGGATTTGATCGGGACGCACACTTTCCACCAGCAACAAGAGCTCAAACAGGACGTAGGGCTGTTATCGGGGGCCTGAACCTGGGGAAACCTTGCGTGTTCTTGAGCGTTCTTGGGTAGTTCATCCAGAGCAAGTGAGAAGAGAGGAGCGCTAGCTGCAAAAACCCCCTCTACCGAACACCGGATTCACACTGGGACAAAATCTGCCGACTGAAATACGCCAACAAGGGCATACCAGAGTGGCTTTGGACCATGTTCTAGCCCTCCATTACGGTTGGTCTAGCCCGTGAGTGCCATAGGGTGGACCAATCTGGCCTATGAGGGTACTTCTGTCTAACGGCTATTTTTTTAATGTGATGGTATCGAAACCTTAATCTGGGTGATTTGAATGAGAGGCTTGGCTTGGAATTGCCCCTATGTGTTAAGTGTAGCCAAGCAAAGAGAGAAATAGGGTTAGAGAGAGAGGGGGAGAGCACTATCATGTGTGAGATTAGGTGATTCCCTAGAGAGAAGGGTGAGTGACCAAATGAGTCTTGTGTGCATCACTCTTGAGCTTTCATCCAATGTGATCAAGCGGGTTTGTGCTTGTTACTCTTAGTGCTTTTTGGCACCTAGATAGCATGGGAGGCATCGTGCATTGATGACCTTCTTAAGAAGTTTGTGAGGAGGCCCGGATGAATTGTGTGGGTGGCGTTGGTGCTTTCCATCTCTGAAGAGGAGAAACTAGCAACCACTAGTGGAGAATAGGTGATTGGCTCGAGAGGGAGCTGGTCCTTGCCATCGAATCAAGCCTCAACATGGATTAAGGAAGACCCGCAAGTCTCCGAGCACCATGGTAAAAAGAAATCACGTCACTAGTGGGTTGCTTCTCTTGCTCATTTACTTCATGCCATCTCACATTTTTATTATGATATTTACATTCTTGCCATGGGTTGATTGCTAGTATCCATATACTTGTTTGATATCATGTGAGCTTAGATCTCCTAGTGTCTAGATTGTGCTAAATTGTGTATTTAGCTCATCTAGGGGTTTTGGCTTGCTCTCACTTTAGGATTGCTATCTAGATATATATTACGTATGTTCAAAGACTTAGCCTTTAGCTTCAACATGTACTTAGGCTTTAGACACAAGTGTAAAAATTGAATTGAAACTAAAATTTGAAAACCCCAATTCACCCACTCTTGGGCATCTGGATTCCTTACATGCCCATCGGGTTTCAGGTACCTGATGGGTACGGGTGCGGTTGTATACTCGTGGCTGGGTATGAGTACAGGTATGGAGCGGGTTTTCTGATTTAGGATCTGCGACCCTACTGCCTGTGTTTGACCCATCCGATTGCCATCCCTAGCCAGAGACAGGGAAGCCCTTGAATCAAGACCAAGTGGTGGCCGACGTCGCCTTGTCCTCCTCGCCATGAATCTGAGCTCACTGCCTTGTCCACTCCGTCGCAAATCCGAGCACCACCGGTCGCAACTATAGATGGCCAGATAGGCTGGGCCAAATGGGCCGGCCTAAGCACGGCACGGCTCAGTGAAGGTCGTGCCTGGGCCGGCTCGGCCCGATGAAGCGTGCCGTGCTTGGGCCATAAGTGCGGCACGGTGTGCCGGCCTAGGCACGGCCCGATTAAATGGTCGGCCCGGTCGGCCCTAAACCCCCGCACCCCAGCCCCAATCCCCCGTATAAAACCAACCCGGCCCGGCCGGCTGCCTCCCCCAACCCTAACCGGCTAACCCTAATCCCATTCCCCAATCCTACCGCCCCGCCGCGGCCACCTCTTGTCTCACTCTCGCGGTCCCGCCCCTCACCGACTCGTCCTCTTGGCGTCTCCGCTGGAGCCGTCCCTCGCCTTCGTCCTCTCCAGCTCTCCGCCGCGCGCCGCCCCGTCCTCGCCCTCTTCGTGACTCTGTCGTGGCCTCGCTCCTCTCCCTCTTCGCCGTATCTCGCCCTCTCCGCTGCGCGCCACCCTTGCCGCCATGCCAGCTCACCCTCACCCTCTCCGCCGCATCTCACCGGCTCGCCCTCGCCCTCTCTACCGCATCTCACCCTCTGCCCTCTGGTGTGTTCCCCTCATCAAGATCGTGTCTCGCCGTCTCGTCGGGGGGGGGCAAGTGACCCGAGCTTTGGAGCGGGGAAGCAAGGGCGCGAGCTTGCGAAGCTCGGGCCCGAGCTCGTAAAGCTCGTGCGTTCTTTCCGCGGGGCCGGAGGTAAGTTAGTGGGCCGTATCTCCATGGGCCACGTACTTCTCCAACAGTGTCGGTTCCATTTTCCCGCAAAGGGAGGTGGAAGGTGTGCGTCTCCGGCCTCCATGGTCGACGAGGGCTGCAAGCAGGGATCTGTCGTAACCGAAGTGCTTCTGGGGGTCATGCCTAGGAGGGTCCACGAACAGCTCAAGAGCGGTCGCCTCAACCATTCGGCAAAGAGGAAGTAGGCTGGACTACCGTAACCTGCATGTTTGGAATTAGTACATTTCATCAAATGATGATAGAGATTAGACACTGTTGTTTGCCTAAGTACATGTTAACCCAACGCGGCTCTAGCCTAAGCAACTCCTTCGGTGTCCTAGTGCGAAACACTCCTCACTCTCGGTTCTCCATAGCACTCAGATACGACCGGTGCCTCTAGTCAAGGTCTAGAAGATCACACTGCTACTACTGATCACCTCCGTCGTCTACCGTAACGGTGTGAAACTGCAATTTGGAACTATTAGTCACCCGTATCCATAATAGATGAAACAATACATGCAAATAAATGTAGTACAAGTAAATAAGTGATCACACCAACACATAGATAAACTAGAGCACACATATCAAAGCATAATAAAGTACATTTGACATATTACACAACGTCATATCATAAAACACAAATAAACCAAAGCACACATATCACAAAACATAGTAAAGTACATGTTACATATTACACAATGTCATAGCATAACACATATTGAATATTTTAGAAGTGTTATACACCACCCCATTACAACATAAACCCTGACACAATGCTAGGGACGCCATCTATACTTATTACATAATTCAATAAGCATGAGTACACGAATGTTCAACAACCATCAGGGTGTCGCCCATCCGCTTTTGAACCAGATGGCCCCGCGTCCAGATCATAGTACCCTGGTCTAATCCGCTTGTCGTAATTCTTGTAAGTGTGGCCAGACTCATTGCACCTGCTACATCTCGGCTAGGGGTGACCTGTCTTAGACTGATCCATGTTGTTTCAAATCCGATGGTGCTATCGGCGGTCTACATTGCACTTTAGCATAACCTTGTCCAGGACATGACGACTGTCTAGACCGGGTGGTTTGGTAAATGTACCGAATATGGTATACCCATATATCTCTCGATATCATGTGTTTAGGACCGCTTGTTTTAGGAAGTATTCGGACATGTACGGGAGGGTTGGATGATTTGTCATCGATGCAGCAGTAAGTACGTGAGAGCAGGACTTGTGTAGAAGCTTAGGCTTGCGGAAAGAACAGGTGCATGTGTGGTCATGGAGAATGTACTACTGCCTTGCCCTGTCCCATCTTCCACCCTGGCGGGCCCTACTCCTGTAGTTTATTTGATACCTCAGCTCATCTTCTCCTATCAATGATGTTACATGCTTCTCTACCTTCCTTATCTTTTCTTCTATATACTTTGTCATCATGGTAGAGTAGATCAGCCGACTATCAGCCATAGCAATAGCGCCACACAGTACCGTTCCATGAAGTATTTGCATGTACCTTAAAAACCCCCTCGACAAATGCAACTAGAGGCAATGACCTCATCTCTCGTATCACTCAGTTGTATACATCTGCTAAGTTTATAATCATGATTCCATATCTGGTCTCTTCGGTGTCGTACAGCATAGCACAGGACGAACACCTATTTTTTAATAATAATAAATGAGATATTATTTATTTATTTCATAAAAAATATAAAAATAAAAATCACTATGATAGTAGGGAACGTGAGAGAACTCTAGGCTTGCATCACTAGATAGATGGACCATTTGGGCCAGAGAGCGTCACGAGGCCCAATAAATTGGCCCGAGAATCAAGATTGTATTTTTCATTTTAGCAAGGTTATAAATCGTGTTTTTCGTGGCTTCACCGCCAGGTCTGAAAGAAGATATCTTGGGCTATCGTGGAAGCTATCCTATATAGCATTTTAATATAAAAATTATATAAAATATGAAATATTTGCATAATATTAGTCACATCCAACTAAATAAGAAACATACATGTTGCTCTAGAAGTATTTGTAGTCTTACGCATGTCCATATGACCATAATTAATGTGTAGAATAAGTGATTGCAATATACTATTCTCCACGTTCATTATCGAGAAACTTCTCTAAATGATTATTTATTAGTTCTATGTTAATAGTATCACCTTTTGAGGTTAGGCGATGTAAAAATGAAGTAGAGCATAACAAAAACACAATTGATGGTTGGATTTCCAAAAGAAATTGAAAAAAAGTAGCATATAGGTGCTATAGCAGCTAAAAACTAACGGAAACAGTGGTCAATTTAGTGGCGATAGCTGTGTTTGTGGAATTTTAGTCCTTAGCATAGCGTTTTACGTTCGAAAACACTATAACAGTGCTATCGCGGAGCTATAGTGGGCTATTTAGAACCTTGCATTTTAGCCACATAAGTTTGGTAAAATATGCAATGGTGTGTGAATACTGTGATTCCTTCGCATACTTTGGATTCCGATCCAGGGTATGTTCCCATTCACTTGTTAAGGAAATGGCTATCAAGAACGAATTAACCATTTATTTCTTTTTTCTTTTTAAGTGCCCCTCCCAAGAAAAGAAGAATAAGACAAAAAATATGGAATGCAATATAAAAATCTTTATTTACTTTTTCCTTCCTCTATTCATATTCATATAGAATTCCTCATGAACTTATGCCTAATTATTTTCATTTATTAATTTCTATAATGAGTGTTTTATTCCAAGATTAAGTTATTGTTGAACAAAGAAAAATTCTCATTATATTATAAAGGGCAAAATCAATTCAGAAGCGCTTTTTCTTATTCTAGCAGACGTAATTCCTTTGATCTAATTTAGGACTTTCTAATTGATTTTATGTTACCTAATTCTATGTATGCTAGTTGGATAATACGGAATCGAAACAGGCCTCTCCTTGAATGGAACATACTCATAATCGATGATAAAGCCCATAAAGTTTCAATTAATAGTATATAACTTAAGGCCATACATGTTTTTTTGCAGTTTGTCTATGATATTAAATATAATAATGATATATTACCAGTTAGATTAACCCTATCTACGGTCAATATTAGTTAGACCGGGCTTTTACAGGTGATAAAATTACTATCCTTTTTGTAACTACATATAGAACTCTGAATTAATTCTTTGAAAATGTTTGCATTTTAAATTTCATCAATTAGAAAATTACGAAGCTTGTATAAATTAAGATGATGTATAATTACAACTCATATTATATCTATTTAAAATTCATTGCAACACATGGGCAATCGGTTAGTCAGGGGGGCGATAGAGTCGATAGGACGGATGATCGGATTTCATCGGTGACAATCGGCTAAAAAGTTTTGGATTTTATCAGATAAAAATTTAAATCTTGGATTTTGGGTGCAATTATCGTCAAAAAGCGGCCGACAAAAGGATACCATGTTCGCAGTTATAGGAAAAACGTAAGAATATTGTGATTTAGCTTGATGCATAATATTATGGTGTTTGGTTGTACCGTAGGAATTTATCCTACATGCATGAGCTCATGTGTATTATCATTTGAAAATGGCCCTTACGGTAGAATTTCTTAGGAACCTTACTATCCTATTCCGACAAATCAAACAAGTCAGTAGAAAAATTCATATGGATTACATTCATATAGAATCCTCTGAAATCCCTTATAATCAAAGGTGCCCATAACGATCGCAAAACGGATTCATCACAGCTCAGATAAGTGCCTACACATCCCCAGTCCTCCCCCATAAGTATACACGAATGCATGATCATACATAATCAGTTAACACGGTCATGTTGTCACTCTCTCACGCTCACTCACACGATTGCCATGAGCTCCAAGACGAGCACACGAGAAAGATGGTCAGAAACCAGCAAGAAAGACTAGACTCTCAACATTCTCATCTTGGCGACGCTCATGCCCATTGGAGACGAGGCTGCTGTTGCTTGTTTCACCCACCTCCTCCTCATTCTCCTTGGCGAAACAGTAGTCAGGCGCCTGCCATTCCTCGTCCTCCAGAACTGCCCCCACCTCGAAGCTCATGACGTGGCTAGTCCTCCCTGCACATTGCAAGAACACGATCACCCGCAATACATATGCGAAGATTTATAGGTGTCTGATTACGTCTCATGGTGGCTTCACCAAACAGCCATGTATCTGTGGCATTACTGAGCTACAAGGCAAACTAATGTTGCTTCATCTGGGCGGCTGCAATAAGATCATTCCGACTTATTACTGTCACCAAGTTGCAAGCATCAATACTGGCTTTAGCAAACTTAATGGAGACTATAAGGTGCATCACTTTGGTCATCACACTTTAATTTATCTAACTTAACTTGCACAAATGGATGTTTAACTAAGGTGCATCTGTTGACGATACATTGTGGAAGCAACATATAAAGACATCTTCAAGTTCAAGGGAAGCTAACACAACAGTGGTGCCTAAGAAGTGAGATCCGATATAAATATAGCTCGGTACTTAAAAATCTTGGCCAAGCAAGAGGCAGTATGCTTCCAGACAATTTTTTACTGAAAAGAAGGAACGTGTTCCAGTCAGACATTAGGGTTTGCCTCTTAATTTCTGTTGACAGGCTCAATGCTGCTGAAGTGCAGATTTGAGAATGATCACTAAAAATATGACCTATAGGTTGATGTCCAAGGCTGTAGCAAAGGAAGGGCATCTCGTACTTACAATCCTCAGCTCCAGTTATGCAAGTATATAAACCCTTTTAACATTGAAGCTAAAACAGCTGAATAGCAACCATACATATCAGTATGAGACCAAAAACTTGGTGAGTGTGAGACTTCGCTACATTTACTTCTGCATCACCATCTTGCAAAGCAGTGCTGAGCATTGAGGACCCATGCATATAGGCACCGGAAGTGGAGACTACATGCAGCAAGTTTGGGAAACTACATGCAATAACTTAACACAGCACAACTTAAGAAGGCCCATCATCACAAAATCTTGGTTTTTTTTTTATCTGTTATCCTCATTGGATTGGGGTTTTCTCAGTTACACTGAAGTTTCTTTGGTGGATTTCGATCACAGAGCTGTATGAGATAGATATTTGGAACGTATCAAAATCAGAGCTCCACTGAAGTTAGCAGAGGAATGCAGTGCCGTGTGAAGCAGATTTTGATGATTTCCATACAGATTTAATTTCCTTGATGTGTAGTTATTCTTCCTGTTTGACTTGTACCCATCCATTTCTCTATCAATAGAATGAGCACTCCTAATGGCCAATTGGTGGATTCCCTAACCACCTATGGAAATTCTAAAAGAAACTAAAATGTAACCTTAATAGTGCAGCATGTCCCAGATGATATCACTGGTCAAATTTTGCTCAAAAAAGATATCACTAACGAAATCGCAGACACAGAAAATTAATATGGCATGTTAACTGTGATGTGATCATGTGAGTATTGGTTGCCACTTGTTCTGTCTGAAAAACAATCAGTAAAATCAGTGAAAAATTCAAACTCAAGCAGAATTCGATCAAAACAAATTTTTTTGCCGATTCAGTAAAAAATTGTTTTTTGGAGGGTACCAAAAATCAGTGAAATCAGACCGAAAAACAAAACCCTGTTGTTATTCTTCCTGTGTGACTTGTACTCATATGTTTTCCCATCGACAGAGTCAGCACTCCTAATGGCTAATTGGTGGATTCCTTAACTATCAATGTATATTC
The DNA here is from genome assembly GCA_036346145.1 of Olyra latifolia. Classification (NCBI taxonomy): domain Eukaryota; kingdom Viridiplantae; phylum Streptophyta; class Magnoliopsida; order Poales; family Poaceae; genus Olyra; species Olyra latifolia. The sequence continues at coordinate 60,563,075 of CM070525.1, forward strand.
TAACGAAACTGAAGTGTAACCTTAGTAATGCAACATGCCCCAGATGATATCACTAGCGAAACCATAGACACAATAAATTAATGTGGCGTGTTAAAACTGTAATGTGAGTATTGCTTGCCACTTGTTCTGTATAAAAAACATTTGGCACTGGTCGACTTGAACCTAACACGCCGGTTTCTCTTTTCTTGGAAAAGGAGAAAGCTTCAACTACACATGTACTATGTTTCTAGTGCATTGGACTAGACAAGCATCAGGACCATGAAATTAAGAGAAAGAGGAAAGAATGGGGCTTGATTAATTAGGTTACCTGTGTAAAAGACCCACTTGACTGGACGCTTGGTTCGGACGTCCTCGTAGTAGGTGATGAAGTCGGCCTTGGCCCACGCGTGGCAGTCGAAGCCATCGACGGGTCGGCGGCCGAGGTAAACGGCGCCGGGTGCGAGCCAGTCGGGGCGCAAGATGCCGACGCCGACGGCGGCGGAGCGGCAGGAGCGGCGCGCGGGGGTGTAGAAGAAGGAGGTGCCGTTGTTCCACTCGGCGTCGTAGTAGGGGGCGTCGGCGGCGAGCTGGTAGCGGATGACGTGGAGGTTGCGGCCCCCCGGCCAGTCGTACCAGAGGTCGGCGAGGGAGAGGTTGCCGTGGAAGTCCATGAGAAGCTTGGCGTGGAACTGGGGCGGCCATGGCGTCGGGCGCGGGTCCCCGGCGACGGCCGCGTGCGCAGCGGGGACGCAGACGAGGAGGAGGAGCAGAGGGGGAAGAGGCATCATCTTCTATCTCGGGGTCGCTCGCGCTATGGTACTCGCAGTCCAGCCACTTGTATATTGCGACGTGACTGCAAGAGGCGAAGAGAGTTTGGGCCGGCCCATTACATTCCATTCGGCTTACAGGGCCTTGTTTCCTACGGTTTAAAGCTGGATTGTAACCTATACCGACAAATTTTTTTAGGGGAAACCTGTACCGACATAACTGTCTTTATATATAAAAAACAAATGTTTGGTACTTTTTTAAAATTATAGTGTTTTTTCTGAAACTCTTAAAACCAAAGTTCAACAATTTTTTTTGACCTTTCCAAGCCCCTATAAAGGGTCCTCAACATTTAATTTTTATAATCTATAGCTGGATTAATGGAGGCTAGAGTGTGTAATCAACGGTTTGGTTCAACGATCATGATGTTGCTATTTGGTGGCAAGCCTTTTTTATGGGTAAAGACTGCAAGGGCTTTCTCACATGCGTATATTGCTAAAAAGACATGTATAAAGGCTAAGCTGGAAAAAAGAAGAAAAGGAAGAGGAAGAAAAGAAACAACAAAAACTTAGTCTACCTCCAACGTACAAAACCATGAAGAAATGGCTCTACCAAAGGATTTACTCCTCAGGAGTCTGTAGCCATTTCGAACGGTGACAGACCCTCTTCATTTCTTTGTGTGTATGTTTGTCAATTTTAAAATTATCAAAAATTTATTGTACTTTTCTATTAGAAAATATCAATTATTTGCTTAGTGCGGGGAGCAGGTACATGTATGGTATTCACGAGCACACATACTCACCGGTATCTATCTCGCAAAACCTTCTCTCTTTACCTTCGGTTACATCTAGAAGTGATGGAGTGGAGGGCGTCCAACGCGCGTTGACGCGAAATGGTCCAATACTCTCGCGCTTGCCGTTCGATCTAGCCTAGTCCAAGCGCAGCGTCCCCAGCTTCTAGCTCTCTATTTGGCTCGCAAGCCAGCCGGACCAGTGTCAAAGCGAGTCCACACGTGATGACGTGACACGGTTCCCCTAGTGTTGTCTTCCTCCAAGTCCTCGTTCTCCCCGGCTGGCTGCCTTCGCCCTCCTCAGCTGTGCCGCCTCCATGCTCTCTCCGGCCATGCCACCTGCATAGAAGTGCTAAGACTGAAGCTACAACACATTGATGGCTAAGGGGTTGAAGCTACAACAAATTGATGGCAACAAAAGAAAATATTGAATCTATATAGAAGTGCCTATGTTGGTTTGGTCATTTATCAACCATCCAAGAATTGCACACCGAAGGAAACTACTCATATATCATATTTCCAGTGAAAGCAAGAAGAAGATGATTGCTCAGAACAAAGTTTCAAATTCAAAAAAAACATCACACTTAATTTCTCAGTGAGAATTTATATATGTAGCAGAAATCATACAACACCTTCAAATTCATACACTTATTTAGTTCTTTGGCCCCCATGTTGATGCCGGCAAAGAAGCTTTCCTCAACGAAATCAAATTCATTGCTAATCAACTTGAATTGCTAGTCAACTCACTAAGCCCTGGCTGATCATGGGTGACTTCAACATCGTTTTTAAAGCCTCCGACAAAAGCGACCTCAACCTGAATAGACGACTCATGGGTATGTTCCGCAACACCGTAAACAACTGCAACCTCCGAGATCAAAAACTAGAAGGACGACGTTTCGCCTAAAGCAATGAACAGGCCCAACCGACCCTGGTTAAACTTGATAGGATGTTGTACACACCAGAATCATGTTTCCAGAGACTACCTTGGTGTTTCTGTCCTCCTCTGCTTCCGACCATTGCCCCATTATGCTAAGCTCAGAACCCCTAAAAAGCCTCACAACCGCTTTCGTTTTGAAAACTTTTGGATTAGAATGCTAGGGTTCCTCAAAGTTGTGCAGCATGCATGGCATGAACGAGACGTTCATGAACCCTTTCGAGAGGTTTTCAAGCCAAACTTTCGTCAACAGCCTCTGCCCTCAGACGTTGGAGGCACTACTACAGAATTGGGCATCACAACCGGTCCATCAGAAGCGGTTTGGTGCGAACCCGTTGTAATCTTCGTACTAGAACCGGTTCGTGGGCAACGGGCGGGAGAGGGCTTCCAGAAGCGGTTTGAAACAAGAACCGCGTGTAAAGTCCCACCTCTACAACCGGTTTGTGTCCCAAACTGGTTGTGGGTTTCCAGAACCGGTTTGAGACACAAACCGGTTGTAAAAGGCAAGCTCTAGAAGCGGTTTGTCTCTCAAACCGGTTGTAGAACCATCCCGCCAAGCGATTTAAAACATCTTCTTCCTCCCGAGGCGCGCACTGTAAACGGAAGTGTTAACAGGAAGGGCCGAGGTCTTGTTCAAGGGAGTCTTGCCAATTTTTCAATTGAGGTGATTTAGCGCAAATTAAGTGGTTCAAGGTTAGTAACGTCATGTTAACATCCTTCTCACCTAAGTATTGTCGTTTTTTTTGCATTGGATGTGGAGAAATGTTGATTTGTTCTTTGTTGAAAAGTGTGTATTTGTTTGCTAGCTAGCTTCACCAGTGAAAAGTTTCTTTACTTGTTTGCTAGCTACCTAACTTGTTTTGAGCTAGCTTGATCATCTAATTTTAGGAGTTGATCTCAAAATGAAGTTGTTTGCTTTAGGATCCAAAATTTAACGATAAATTTTCTAGCTAGCTTGATCACCCTAATTTTAGGAACTAATTATTGGAGTATGAAATAAATATGGCAAAAATTAGAAGGAAAAAAAATAAAAAGGTAGAAAGGGAAAAATAATTCGTTAGATTTAGTTAAAAATTATAGAAGGATTAAAAAATAATTAAAAATGTAACAATTAGTTATTTATTTGTGCAATAAATGTGAAGGGTAAAAAAATTTTAGTTAGGTTTAGTTAAAAATGTATAAAGATAAAAAATTACAAAGGTAGAAAGGGAAAAATAAATAGGTTCAAAATTGTAGAAGGAGAAGAAATAATTTTAAAAATGTAACAATTAGTTAGTTTTAGTTCAATAAATGTAGAAGGACAAAAAAGAATTAGTGTAGGTGGATTTTTTTGTTGCAGAAAAAAAATATTGTCTTTAATTGTAGACTGAAGAAGAACAAAAAGTAATTAGAAAGGTAGATCTCAGTGCTTGTGAGCTTTATATTTTGAAATGTAACTAAATTTTTTAATAAAATATAACTTGGTGTAGATGAACCGCAATGGATGTACAATGCGGACCGTCGCTCCGAGAGTTCATTGATGGCGTGCGAGGGTTTTTGGATCTGGCCGTTGCCTTCTTGCTGCAGTGACTACATATGTTGTCCGTGTGTAGACCGCAGGAATGAGAAGGAGCACTCCACCGATGGCGGGTTATGAACCATTTGATCATGAGAGGATTCATGCCAAACTATACTGTTGGACCAACCATGGCGAAGTTGAGGGGATTAGCCAGGTAGATGATGAAGACGACGAGGAAGAAGAAGAGGGATTGAACAGTATCCCAGACGCTAGGCAATACTGTTCTGTGGAAGATACACTCGGAGAGTTTGGTGATGATGAGCTGGACCAGATCTTTGCGTGGACGGAGAGGAGACTACGGATGAAAGACAATTCGACAAGTTCCAGCGCATGTTAGAGGACCACAGGACTCCTTTGTACCCAAACTGTGGGCAGGGCCACAAAAAGCTGCGCACCACACTGGAACTAATGCAATGGAAGGCCACGAATGGTGTCTCAGATAAGGGATTCGATGAGTTGTTATCACTCATAAAGAAGTTGCTTCCGGAAGATAACACTCTGCCTGAATCTACATATGAAGCCAAGCAAGTCGTATGTCCTTTGGGATTAGAAGTACAGAAGATACACGCATGTCCTAACGATTGTATCCTCAGACGCAATGAGTACGAGGATTTTGATGTTTGTCCAGTGTGCAAAGAATCGCGTTACAAGATGAAGCGTGACGACCCAGGTGAAATAGATGGGGAGCGTATGAAGAAGAGACCTCCCGCTAAGGTGGTGTGGTATTTCCCTGTCATCCCCCGATTGAAGCGTCTGTTTGCTAACAAAGCGCATGCCCAGATGATGCGTTGGCACAAAGAAGAGCGTAAGGACGACGGGATGCTTAGACATCCCGCTGATGGCTCCCAGTGGAGGAAAGTCGATCGAACATACCCGCACTTTGCAGATGAGGCGAGAAACATAAGGTTTGGGTTGAGTACGGATGGTATGAATCCGTTCGGCGAGTTGAGTAGTAGCCATAGCACTTGGCCTGTTACACTATGTATCTATAACATTCCTCCTTGGTTGTGCATGAAGCGGAAGTACATATTGATGCCGTTGTTGATCCAAGGGCCCAAGCAACCCGGGAACGACATCGATGTCTATCTGAAACCATTGGTTGAAGATCTCGTAACATTGTGGGAAGATGGTGTACGGGTATGGGATGAGCACAAAAGACAATATTTCACCCTACGTGCATTGTTGTTTGTTACCATCAATGACTGGCCTGCGCTTGGTAACCTGTCCGGCCTAACTATAAAAGGATATAGAGCCTGCATGCAGTGCTTAGATGAAACGGACAGCATGTACCTCAAAAACTCTCGGAAGGTTGTGTACATGGGCCACCGTAGGTTTCTTCTTACAAGGCATCCGTTGCGGAAGAGAGGCAGGAATTTCAACGGGAAACCAGACCTTCGTGCTAAGCCTGAGCATCGAAGTGGGCCGCGTGTGTTTGCTATGGTCAAGGATCTGAAAGTAGTTTTTGGAAAGGGTCCTAGGAGAAAATCTATACCGAATGAGGAAGGTCAAGCACCCATGTGGAAGAAGAAGTCAATATTTTGGGACTTACCTTATTGGGAAGTTTTGGAGGTCCGTCACTCACTTGACTTCATGCACATCACGAAGAATGTTTGCGTGAACCTGTTAGGATACTTAGATATGTACGGCAAATCGAAAGATACACTGCAAGGTCGGAAGGATCTAAAACATTTGGAACTGAGGAACGATCTACATCCAGAAAAGACAGGCAAAGGACAACATTATCTACATCCTGCGAGCTACACTCTAAGCAAAGAAGAGAAAAAAAGCATGATAGAGTGCTTGAACAGTGTGAAGGTCCCTTCCGGATACTCCTCGAATGTAAAGAGACTCATAAACATGAAAGAGAATAAAATCGCCCACCGAAATCCCATGACTGTCTTGTGTTGATGATACAGTTGCTCCCAAAGGATGTTGTGAGAGGTATTTTGCCCGAGTGGGTCCGGGGACAATCACAAAGTGTGTTCCTTTTTCAATGCGGTTTAGCAAAAGGTTATTGATCCAGATAAACTAAGTAAGCTACTGAGGATGACGTGGTACAAAGTGTGGTTAGCCTTGAGATGATCTTTCCTCCTGCATTCTTTGATATTATGGTTCATCTCACTTTGTTCACATTGTCAAGGAGATAGGTATTCTCGGACCCGTGTTTCTACACAACATGTTTCCTTTCGAGAGGTACATGAGTGTCCTAAAGAGGTATGTCCGTAACCGATCTCGTCCGGAAGGATGCATAGCCGAGGGGTATGGCACAGAGGAGGTGATTGAGTTCTGTGTGGATTACATTAATGATCTAAATCCGATTGGTGTCCCTATATCACGCCATGAGGGAGGCTCAGGAAAGGGACACTAGGCCTGGAAAGCACTTGCATACAAAGATCTTCTTACTTTTAAACAAGCACATTTCACTGTTCTGAAACAATCTACTGTAGTGGCCCCTTATGTCCTTCAGCACAAGAGTATTCTATGCCGCGAATTCCCAGGAAGGTCTGAGGATTGGATAACACTGAGGCACATGGATTCATTTGGCACTTGGTTACAAAACTACATCCTTTCGAAAGGGTCGACAATGAACAGGTTGTAACGCTGGCTCGGGGACCATCTAGTGAAATCGTGACATTCAAGGGTACGAGATAAATGGTTACACATTTTACACGAAATCCTGGATAAGATGAGCACGAACGAGCAATGGCGGCGTCCAGATAGACGCCATGGACAACACCGCAAGGTGGACACATATTATGGTTTCATAGAAGAGATATGGGAGCTTGACTATGGACCTTTGAAGGTCCTCTATTCAAGTGCCAATGGGTTAAACCGAGTTCAAGCGGCGTGAAGATCGACAAATATGGCATGACAACCGTAGACCTCACACAAGTAGGCTATAGCGCGAACCATTCGTTTCGCCAATGATGTCGAACAAGTCTTCTACGTAATGGACATGTCAACCAAACCTAAGAAGCGAAGGATAAGCCAAAGCGACACGTGGTACTTCAAGGCAAACGAAGGATTGTCGGAGTTGAGGACGCCACAGACGAGGAAGAGTATAGTCGGTTCGACGAGCTCCCTCCTTTGCGGTGGATGTCGACATAAGTGTCTGAATGACACAGATGTCGATGTTCGATATACGCCATGATCATAACGAAGGCACACTTGTAAAGACAAAGTATGTTACTAGTTAAGATGTGCTCTGTATGAAACTTGTATATTTGAAGCATATATATAGAAATTAAGCCCGAAATTTTATACATTATAATGAAATATGAAACACAAGCAATGAAATTTTAAACATTTTAAAAAATATGAAACACAATTATTGAAATTTTAAACATTTTAAAAAATATGAAACACAATTCTTGAAATTTTAAACATTTTTAAAAAATATGAAACACAATTATGAAATTTTAAACATTTTTACAAAAATATGAAACACAATTCTTGAAATTTTAAACATTTTTAAAAAATATGAAACTCAATTCTTGAAATTTTAAACATTTTTAAAAAATATGAAACACAATTATGAAATTTTAAACATTTGTAAAAAATATGAAACACAAGTACGTAAAATTTAAACATTATCTTTGAAATATGAAACAAAAGTATCAAATTTTAAACATCTCAATAGTCGTTAAATAAAAAGGAGAAAAGCCCTCTAGAAGCGGTTCAGTAATACAAACCCCTTGCAGAAGTAACCTCTACAAGCGGTTTGTATTACTTAACCCCTCAGAAGGAATCTCTACAAGCGGTTAAATACTGAACCCCTTGTAGAAAGCGACAAACAGAGCGCCAAGAAGACATTCTCCACCCCTCTACAAGCGGTTCAGAATACTGAACCCCTTGTGAAGGTAACCTCTACAAGCGGTTCGTAATACTGAACCCCTTGTAGAAGGCCACCAAACAGGGCACGCTGGACAATCCGGATAGCCTTTACAAGCGGTCAGATATTTAACCCCTTAGAAGTGTCCTCTACAAAGGGTTCGGACTACAAACCGCTTGTAGAGGGCCCTTACAAGGGGTTCGTTTCTGAACCGCTTCTAGAGGGTCTATCCTATATATTTCAGCTCGTCTTCCTCGCGCTTACATCTCCCCAAAATTTTTCTAAGTCCCGAGCCGTCCCCTGTTGCCTTTGCTCTGTCGCTCCGCCAGATCTCCGCCGAGCCCCCCGCGCGCAGCCGACGCCTCCACCGTCTTGCGCCTCGTCGCCGCATCTCTCCGTCGAGATCCCACGTCGCGCTCGCCGGCTCTTCACCGCCGTCGCTGCTGCTCGTCGACAGCGCCTCGCCACCGCCGCTGTGCTGCTGGCGTCGTCGCCTCACCGTCGGACCTCCACCGCGCCGTCGACCTCTCTCGACAAGGCCCCGCGCCCCCCAATCCCCCGGAGGACCTAGGTTGCCCACGCCCACGACGCACTCTGCCTCTGTTTCATGTGTGCACACAGGGTGTTCGATGAATCGTCCCAACGGGAAACTGAGAGAGATAGGGAGAGATAGGGAGGGAGCTAGAGAGAGAGAGCTAGGGAGAGATAGGGAGGGAGCTAGAGAGAGAGAGCTAGAGAGATAGGGAGGGAGCTAGAGAGAGAGAGAGCTAGGGAGAGATAGGGAGGGAGCTAGAGAGAGAGAGCTAGGGAGAGATAGGGAGGGAGCTAGAGAGAGAGAGCTAGAGAGAGATAGGGAGGGAGCTAGAGAGAGAGAGAGCTAGGGAGAGATAGGGAGGGAGCTAGGGAGAGATGGGGAGGGAGCTAGAGAGAGAGAGCTAGAGAGAGATAGGGAGGGAGCTAGAGAGAGATAGGGAGAGACCTAGAGAGAGAGGAGAGATAGAGAGGGAGCTAGAGAGAGAGAGCTAGAGAGAGATAGGGAGAGAGCTAGAGAGAGCTAGGGAGAGATAGGGAGGGAGCTAGAGAGAGATAGGGAGAGACCTAGAGAGAGAGGGAGAGATAGAGAGGGAGCTAGAGAGAGATAGGGAGCACTTTGGACCATACATATAGATTCGTTTCGAGAAGCACTTCTATAATATCATATTTTATGCCGTTTATCCAAAAAGTACAAATATAATTAGTGATCAAAGTTGTATTTCAAAAACCGTGTCAATAGACATCACGTAAGTTTTAAGAACCGCAGGTAGTATCTCACAACGAAAAAAACCATCAAATTTCACACGAATACGGCATGGCTTGGATGAGAGATTAGTGGCCTGATCTGCAAAGTTGCGATCGGTTCATCTCGCACAAGTTGCGATCAGTTCATCTGTCTATGCTTTCTTTTTATCATGTGCACAAGTTGCGATCGTTCTTAACATTGTTTCGCAATTATGATATATAGATGGAGCAACCAGCAATGCCAACGATATTTTCAATGAGAATCAGTTCATCCTCGACTCAATCGCGGAGGGTAGCATCGAGAATACGATGAAGGTGACGCTTAACGCCGCTGCCGATGAGGTCAGTGAACCAAGGCGACAGTAATGCTACTACCTTGTGTTCGGTGATGCCGTGGACACTTTGGGCCAGCGAGGTAATGCCACAATAATGCCCCGGTACACGCCGCCTTTCGAGCAATCTAAACACACTCATATTTTTTCGTAATTTAAGCAGGTACATCGAGCAACCAATCGAGCGAGGACCTAACAAGAAGCCGTCGGCAAAGCATGTATTTACCGATGTTAATTCCGACGGGATGCCGATTGCCCTCTTTCAAAGAATTGGGCCATTCAACAACGCTGTGGTTTCCATGTAAGGACCACATCCCAATTAGCATCCAGAATGGGTGAAGTCCCTCAAGCTACCAAGGAGCTATGTGGGATGATATTAAGGACAATTTCAAATTCCACTGAAGGGTTCAAGACAAAGTAAAGAAATACACTTTGAAAAAGATGGCAATCAGATTTCAGTCTTGGAAGACTTCTAAATGCCAAGTATGTGCGAGAAGGTGAAAGGCGACTTCAATCTATTTCCTAAGCCGCCGATCACCGGGAAGCGTTTGAGAATACAATTTGTCGTCACCAAGGCCAAGCCATGAGCCAAAAGAACAAGATAAATGCATAGAAGAAGAAGTACCACCATCATCTCGCACCGGTGGTTACATCAAGGCTATACCGAAATGGGAGAAGCGGGAGGAAGAATTATTGGCCAAGGATGCACCACCGCCATCGCTGACCGAATTTCGCTGCGAAATTGGTTCATGGCTCACGGGGGCCCTTGCAGATGATGGCAGCTTGGTGATGGCACCGGAGTGCAGATGTTGGGCAAAGGATTGTACAAGCCGCTCAACGATCTCGGTCCAGTTCCTTAGTGACAGATAGGGAGAATGACGAGTGACACATGCCCTCCAAAACCCGGAGCACCCGGACGGACAAGAGGTATTGGTTCGTCGACGCCATGGAAGCACGGATTCGGAAAGGATTCCCAAACGACAGAGCCGAGCAAGAAGCAAAACCAGAGAGCTATACAAATACAGCCAATTGGAAAGGGAGCTAAGAGCTATCGAGCTAGCATCGGCGACATAGTTGCTCAACAAGTGCAGATAGCCCTCGGCAAGCTTCAGGAACAGTCCGAGGAATCGCCAGATGCCATGATCACCGCAGTTCTCCTCCGTGGAGCGGAAGCAATTGCAAGGCCCACCGCGGCACTGATGGGGATGACCTCGGCCATTTTCCAATGGACGACATCAAGGTTCGCCGCCAGTGTGAGCTACATGTCCAGGCGCGAAACCTCTCCATAAAGGTGGCTTACGGCATGGCGTTCCCAGTAGAGCCGGGCCAGACATTTCATTGCAACGAGATACCCCCCGGTTACTCGAAAGTCGCCGTGGAGGAGGTGTTAAGCGGATTTGAAGATCTTATGCTCGATATTGCTGGAGGCGATGAGGTGGCCAAACTTGGACAGGCCCTCCACGGTATCATCCTCTGGCGAAAACGGTACATCATGTTTGCAGATGGCGTGGAGGTGTCATCTCCACCGCGAGACATCGAGCAATTGAGCCGGCCGAGAAGCTCGCCTCCACAACGACAAACCATGCCTCCTCCAATGTCACCTCCACGCAATGCCGCCGCCAATACAGAGTACTCTGCTTCACCACTGCTCCACGCAAGCCCAACTCCACCAAAGACCTCCAACAAAAACGAACCCCCAAGGAAAAGCACGCCCACCATCTCCTCCGCGAAAGAAGCTTCAAATAAGAAGGAGCCATCCTCCTCCCGAAGGGCCACCCAGCCGATCAACAAGGTCAAAGGAACCTTCAAAAGGGCATATGATATGACGGACGAGGAGACAAGCAAAGTTGTTGCTGCGAAGTTGTTGCACACTTCGCACCTAAGGTGCCACCAAGCAAGCAATTGACCGAAAAGCTTCAAAACACTTGCGACATCCCATGCAGCGCCATCGCCACGACGCCGAGACCACGACCGGACAATAGTAAAGGCTACACGAAGTCTAAACGGGCTAAGGCAGAGGCAAAGAAGAAGAAGAAAGAGCAAGAACAATTTTGAACAATTCATGAAAGAGGCAAACCTCGGTTCTGCAAATTGAAGCTCTTGGATTAACAGATGATATCCCAATGGCGAAGTGAGATGGCAATATAAGTTGGGCCGGAGTTGGTTAACCCTAAAACCATAAAGGATTTACCAACCAAGATGCGGCAATTTTATGAATGGTACATGGTAGAGTCCGCTCAAGAAAGAAATATGTTCCTCCGTATCACAAACGAACATTTCTATCGCGGGACAACCAAATATGGCTAGAATTCAAGACTTCTACCAGTTTACCATCAGACGCCATCAACGTGTCTCTCATGAGTCTTTGGTATCTGTAAGTGTCGGGCTAATAAGTTTACCATGTGCTTCCTCGCACGTAAAGTTGCAACTCTAATAGTTTTTCCATTTCTATGTAGAATGGAGATACAACGATTGAGAAGATCGGGTGACTTCAACATCGGCTTCATAGACCCGAGATTGTCAACGAGGTGTCATCGGATCTGACCCAAAGGTTGTTGACGAGTACATTCTGGATGCACTCTTAGCACAAAGACTACAAACCATACATACTTTTGCCCTTCAACTTCGAAAGTACGATATATCCGCTCCTCACAACCTCTCATTCCTAGCTTTTAAAGCATATATAATATGACTAATTACATATATATGTTGAATATATTAATAGGTTTCACTGGGTCCTTCTTGTTATCATGCTTGATAATAGCAAGATCATTGTTCAAGACTCAAAAGGAAACCACGAAAAAATATCAATATATCATTGACGCGCTAAATCGGTATGGTATATATTATTTTATAAGATGGTTTCCTTATTCTATTGAAATGCCTAGCTATTTAATTAATTCAAACTCTAATAATTACTATTCATGTATTAACGCATCACGGGGCATTCGCAAAGTTCGAAAGAAGCATAAAGGAGCTTTCAAGAACTAATTCACAAATTCAATTAAGCACTCGAGTACGTAATAAAGCATACTAATTAATTCATATTCTTTATTGATAGTTTTTCATCTCAATAGTTGTATTCTTTTTAAATTTCATCATAGGTTATACAACAAACATTTGGAAACAACTTATGTGGCTATTATGTGTGCCACTACATGCAAAATCTTTGCCACGGTGATGTGCCCAAAATAGACGGCGAGGTGCGTGTATGTCAAAAATACCAAAGTAATGATGCATCGAAATTAATGATGCATCTCAATTTCTTAGTACTTACAATTTACGTGTTCATAGATTTATTTATTTCCTATTTTGGCGGCTTTACCTCGATGTGCAAGGTGTGATCCCGCCTCACGGGTTGTTGAGAATTCAAGAACAACTTATCGGCTTCATTGTCGATTTAGATTATATCAACCAAAGGCGAGTTCCACACAAAGGGATGGAGAGATTGTCCTTCTCTAAGGACAGGTGAAATATCGGAATCATCGAAGGCCACACATAGCGATGCAGCAACAAATGACCTCAAGATTCACCCTTGTACTCTTGAAATGTATAAACATTGCTTTGATCGGTGCATGTGCTCCTTATTTCATGTATGTACATATTTTTAATTCATTCAGTATTATTGTGTAAATGAACTTAATTGTGGTTGTGTGAATGATCGAGTACACATCATATTATATTTTTAATTGTGAAAAAATATTGTAGTTGTATTTAATTTTATTGTCAAACTTCATATTGAAAACCCCCTCGTAACATATTCTATATTGAATATAATTTACGCTCGGCCTCTCCACAAGCGGTTGGTAACTCCAACCGCCAGGAGAGGCCACACGTGGCGCTCTCCTTGCGCCTCTGAGGCTCCACAAGCGGTTCGTATGTCCAACCGCCAGGAGAGGGCACACGTGGCGAGGATGCGCCACGAGGCTCTCCACAAGCGGTTCGAAGTCCAACCGCCAGGAGATGGCACACGTGGCGCCTCCCCGCCTGGCCGAGAGGTCTCACAAGCGGTTCGTAATGAACCGCTTGTAGAGAGCACCCATGTGGCGCCTCCACCACCGCCAGGAGGCGTTCGAACCGCCAGGTGTCGCATCACAACCGGTTGGGGAACCGCGAGTGTTACCCGGAGGGTATCACTCATGATTGCCTACAACCGGTTCCAAAACCGGTTCTAAAACCTGTTTCGAACCGGTTGTAGTAGCCGGTTCCCTGGTAGTGAGGAGGCTCTCTATTGGTGACATCCGAATGCAACTACTCATAGCCAAGGAGATCATCTCCCTTCTCGACTGTGCAATGGAATCAAGACCCCTCTCCATCGCAGAGCAAGGCCTACGTAGAGTTAAAATTTAGAATTTTGGGTCTAGTCATCGTTAAGAAGGTCAAATGGCGACAACGATCAAGGCTCCATTGGCTAAGGCTTGGGGATGCTAAAACAAAATATTTTCACCGCAAAGGCAGTTCCAGGATTTAAACTCAATGGTGATGTCAGGATCAAAACTAAACATCAGGAGAAAGCTCAAATCCTTCACCAGCACTTCTCTAACATTTTGGGGTCCTCTACCCAAAACCGCAATGGCTCGCCCACCTTCACTGGAACCAGGTTCAACTGTCTTCCCTACAATTGTGCAAACTGAAGTCTCTTTTCAGTGACGAGGAATTATTTCATGTGATTCGAAACTTGCCACCAACCAAAGCACCAGGCCAGATGGCTTTGTAGAGGCATTCTACAAGGCTCGTTGGAGTACCATCAAAGAAGACCTCCTTGTCGTCATGTGTTGAGACTCGGTCAAAAGGACCAAACCCCGCTGTGTATTCTGTACTAGTCCCAAGGATCAAAGATAGCACACACAGTGAAAACAGAGTGATACATTACCAGCGGAAATATATTATTACATAACTCAGGAGTGATCCCAATACAGTAGACAAATGCCGGCATGCAGGCCGGGTTATAGGCTCTGGCAGCTTACAATACATGGTGCTCAAAGGAATAGTACAACTACTCTACTCCCACAGGCATCAAGACAGTAGGAAGTGCCCTAGTCTTCTGCGAAGTCCCCGTAATCTTCATCCTCATAGTCTGTGTCGGCGTCGTCAAACTGATGTTCATAGGCCTGCTGCTCCTCCACTGGGCTTACACAAATAAAGGGGGAGAACAACAAGTGTAAGTACAACTTACTTTGCAAGTCTAGCAAAGGATGCAATATGGGGCTTAATACAAGAGAAGGCTTTGGTCATTTTGTGGAAAGACAAATTTTAAAGATTTTGCCTAAATGGAGGAAAAGCAGTTTTTAAAACCATTTGAGTATAAACAAAATCATTTACTTAGACTTTTCCTTTGTCAAATATCCTTTTTCAAAACCATTGCTCCAAGATCTGGGTTTTAGAAAATAAGAGTCTACCATATGAATACTCCTTTTGCATGCTCATAACTGTGAGCACGGCTATTATGATAGTTTTCAACTCTGTAGAGTAGGTACACTTTATGTGATACCACAAACTCGCCCTACCGCCTAGAACCGGCCATTTAAGGGCAAAGGTAGAGCACGCCCACCACACCAACCAAGCCGCCTCACCTCGATGCCGCTACGCTTGTCTTGTGCAGAGCCCCAAACCTAGTCGCCACGTCTCCGCTGTCCGCCGAGCACACGCAGGGTGGGGCCCAGATTCGCCACCGCCGCTGTGCGCCGCCCCTGCTCCTCACCCCGGTTCGTCCTACCGCTGCCGCAAACCGCCTCGCTGCCTCGTCGCCGCCTCCAGCCGCCTCGCTACCACCACCGGGCACCTCGCTGCTGTTGCTAGCCGCCTTGACTGGGGCTACCGCCGCCCGGAGCTGCTCGGCTACGCAGGAAGAGGAAGAGAGGGCAGGAAGGAGAAGAGGGCCAACCGGCTTGAGAGGAAGAGGAAGAAGAGCAGGAGGAGAAGGAAGAAGTAAAGGGAAGAAGGGGAATAGAAGAAAATAGGACGAAAGAAGAAGGGAAATTAGGGTTTCTTGCTCTTGATTCAGTTCCTCATCAAGCAACTCTTGGTAACGGATTTTAGGTTCATTCTAATGGTTTTTTTCCCTATTTAGTTGTTAATTGTTGCGGATTAATAAGTGATTAGATGCTGGAAATGAGGTCAAGGTGGTACCTTTGCTTGTGCAGTAGCTTACAACTTGATTTTGAGATATTTATGTTGAGTAATGGAACTTGGTTATGTTGTAAGATTTGTAGGTTTTGTTCTTGGTTTTCCGTAGAGTCCTAGAACGGGAGAATTGGATATGTGGTTTAAAAGTTATGATTATTTTAAGCTGCTGTCCAGATTTTAGGGCCTTTTCTAGGGATTGCTACATGGCATGTCATGACCTTGCCCTATTGTGAAAATTGTATATCTTCGCCTAATGTTTTCGTGGGGTAGTGGAGTACGAGAATACAAACTTTGGTTACATGATTTAAGAGGTATAGGTTCTGGACATTTGATGTTCAGACAATGTTACAACCTGCATGTGTCATGTTAATGGGCTGATTAATGATAGAGAATGACTAAAGTAAAATTAGCGTACAGCTAGATAAGACTAAAAATTCCCTGTAGAATCTAAATGTCACATGGTTTGTAAGTTGATTTCTAAGTTAACTGGTGCTTAACCCAAGAGTTGTCTAATAACCCTCTTATGGTTCCTAACAGAGTACGAGTTAGACGGTAGTAAGGTTAATGCTTATGAGTGATGGGTACCATGGTTTTTATGCTTGTGAATGTGTGATATGTTGCCTTGTAGGTGGTATTGCCTTGGGGTTGGTGTCATCGCCGCATCACTTCACTCGGAAAAAGAGGCAAGTACATAGTGGGATGGTGATCATGGCATGACTCCCCATCCCTAACTAATCCCTTACCTCTAATATGCATTATTTTGAGTATGTTTTCATGCATGGTTCACCTAGGAGAGGGGATTTAAGTTGATAAGAGATGCACGTTTATTTGGTTAAATATGTTAGATGGAAATATCCTATGTGGGGTTGTTGCATACTAGTAAGAGCTCAAGATGGTAGAGGCTAGTGGGTGGGCTATGGATGTAGGAATGGTTAGGTTTATGATGTTGTTGGTTTAATCTGGTAGATAAGGGTGTGTTTGAACTTAGGACTTGAATTGTTCCATAGTTTTGCTTTCAACACTGTTTATGCACCGATTTCAATATGATAAATATAATACTTCTAATGGGTATTTGTCTTAGGGCGATGGTTACTAATGCTTAATGAGGTTCTTTTTGTAATTGTTAGTATATGTTAAACATTTATTCGGTTGAATGCATGACTAATTGGTTTACTGCCCTGTGACTGTTCTTATTGAATAGATGGATAGTGGTATGTGGTTGTACGATGGTGAGTGAGTGTTATTCTTTAGTTGCTAAATGATGAAGGTATGTGGTAAATGAATACGTGTTGATGAGATTGTGTTGTATAGTTGCATTATTGCATGTACACTCTTAAGCAAAGCGGCCTCAACGCTAAAATTTATAAATTTATGAATTGATCTGATGGCCCTCTCTTATGACCGTTGCTTAGTGAGTTATTGCTTCGTGTGGGTGTGGCTTATCGAAGGAATCCGGTAATTGAATAAATTGGTAGAGGTAAGTTGCATCATTTGCATTCATATGCATCAGGTCGGGTCGATGAAAAAGTCATAAGACTAGTTGGGAGTGCCACGGGTCAGGCCGACGATGACGTCTTATGGCTAGACTCGGGAACCCTGAGTAAAAGTCCTACAGAAACGGTAGCCCCTCCGACTGTGGGGGACCTCTGTAGAGACTCCATAGGAGTGGAGGATTGGACCCCATATGCGAAGAGCGGGGTCAGGTGTGGCATCGACGGGTGCGCACCTAGCTATATTGGTATAAGCTTAACAGTACAGACATAAGCATACTGCATTGCATTGGCTATGAACGGTGAAAGTTGTTGAAACAAATGTTGTGATAGTTGCTTTGTAAGTGCTGGCAATGAAATTGTGCACACCTTGGTTTGTTTGAGCATGAGCATTTTGTGATTTAATCATATATTATGAATATCGATGAAGGAATGTTCATAAATAATGGTGTTAATTTAGAAATGGCCTAATTCATGGCATGTTACGTGGTAATTGAGTTGCAGGCTCACCCTTGCTTGTGTTATATTATTTGTTTGTGGCTAAGCATACATGATGGTTGTACTCTTGTTCTAGCCTTCGGTCGTGCCATGTTCTGATTGGGTTTAGAGGTTGCTTAGTCCATAGTTTTTCAGTTATTGGTGAGGGGGCTCGTATTTGGAATGGAATTGGATTGTGTTGTAGTTTTGGGCCAAAGCATTTAAGAGTCACGCTTATGGCAATTCTAAGCAGGGGGTGAATATGTTGCATATAACGCTAGTCAGGAGTTGGAGGCTTATCCGCCTAAATAAACATAGAGTGCTTATAACAGTATCCTAGTATGTCTAGGTTTGACCGCCTTAAGAGAAGAGATGCATTAATTTCCACAAGGTGCTAGGTTATTAAGCTCGATAACCAAAAAGGTGGTGTTATGTTGTGTTTGTCATTCCGTTATGTACTTGCTGAGTTGTTGAACTCACCCTCGCTTTCTTTATGTTTTTAGGTACATCTTGAGGCCGACATGTATGGGATGGGAGTAGTATTTCACTTTGGCACTGGAACACTAGATAAACTATCCCTTAATTAGATCTAGCCAGGTTAATTTAAATACTTTGTAATATGACTTAGTTGGATAATGGATTGGATTAGAAGACCTGTTAGGTTTTATCCTTATTACATTCTTGTGTGGTGGTTTGCTTATAGTTGTATGGAACTCCATCGACGCTAAAGGTAAGCGAGGTAAGAGGTGATCATGATGGGGTCTCCGCTAAGGTGGAGTCATTGGTTAGCCTATGGAGGCTTGTATGGTTATTATTGTGATATATGTGTAATTGTGCTTTGGTCTGCTAAGAGGATGTCCAAATTTTTGGGGGAAGTGCTACCAAAATTTCTAATGATTCTCGGAGTTTGTAGCATTCCAGGCTCTAGAAGGAGCTAGGGTGTTACACTTTACCTCAGGAGATTACACACGGGGTGTGAATCACAAAGCCATTTGGGTTGTAAGCATTAATAGCAATTGCTATGTCAGTCATCCTTGGGCACTCGTGTTGGATCGGTCCAACAGCCCTAGTCCTCACGTTGGATAGGAAGACCAAGGAAAAATGGTCCAAGACACCGACGAGCATGGAAGAACGGTCCATGCCTGTATAACCCAGGTGTCTACGAAGGTCATCTCCACCAACAAGTTGCTACTAGAGCCTAGAACTTAACAGGGCAAGTTCATCCCATAACAGAACCCAAGGTTGTACTCTAAAGCTAAGTTTGCAGATTCATAGGATGAGCAGTCCTTAGACTAGGGAGGAGTACTAGCACGAACCCGAAGTCATGCATACCCTGCACCATACCGTCAACCGGGTCCTTCTAGTCAGAAGTATTTAAAGGGGGACATATATAAAATTCCAATCCCAGTATTTACACTCAATGCCTTGTTTCACCAAACCACACATTTGCAATCATTTTAATAATAGAAAATCATGAGGTCATCATTTAATCAGGTAAAATATTTTTATCCTATTTTCAAGGAGATCGTATAGTAAAGGTACTTTCTATTTAGACATACGGTTCCAAGTTATTAGGATCATGAACACATTTTTATTTTTCGGTTGTAGCTAAGCTCTAGAAATTACTTATTTTATAAGTAGCATGCAATTAGACAAGGGTTCAATCAATATGCGTCAAGAGACTTGCCTTTGTCGAAGTCTGAGTGAGAGTAGTCTTTGTCGACAGGGGGTTCCACGAACTCTCCAGGTCCTACCCTCTCACACAGACAATACAACAAATAATAGCACAATATCAAAAAACTGAATTTAAAATAGTTTTAGAATTTACAAATCAGAATATAAAGGGTTTTGCCATTTTTAGAATTTATTTAATAGCCCTTAGCATGGTTCTGGAATATTAACCACCTTAAGTCCTACTGGAGTAAAAGTTGCAATATTTTTCCTAGGTCCAAGAATGTATTTAGTATTTTACAAAACTTTTCTAGAATTTTTAGAGGTCATTTGCTATTTTTAATAATTCCATTTACCATTTTTGAGTTTTTAAATTAGTCAAAGGCTAGAAAAATGCTCGCCATAGTACTGGGTCTAGGCCAATACTGCATGGAGCGGGCCGACATGGCGCGCGGACTGGAGAAAGCGCTGCGGCGCGAGTACGCCAACGCGAAGAGAAAACGTACTCGCGGGAGTTCGTTTCCACTAAATCTGACGAGTGGGTCCTTAGGCCCACTTGTCAATGACGGTGCGCGCCTGCGCGGGTTAACCCCGAGTTTAAACTTGGTGGGGCCCGTCTATGCGTGTCGCATTAACTAATAACCGTTAATTAACGGTAAGCACCGAGGCCCACCTGTCAGTGACTAGGCCGGAGAATCATGACGCCAACGAGTGTAATAGTCTTTCTCCTTCGGCTAAGCGTGACCATGCAGGGGAGATCGATGGCGCACTGGCGACTCGAGCCTTCGTGGCCTACGAACACCGGGGACAGGGTCCTATGTTCTACGGCGATCCTACGTAAGGTGACGACGTCACCGGAGGCGACCTATAGCGGCGGTGCTCATAGTTCACCGTGGCACCGAGCACCTAGAGGGGCTTGGGTGTGGCACAATAGCTAAGGGGAGAGGTCCAGGAGCTACCTACAATGACGGCGAGGGCGGAGGAGGGTCGGATTGCTCCGGCGTCGAGGAGGTCAATGGCGTCCGAAACAGGGCCCTCGTCGGTAGTAAGCTTCGGTAGGACCTAGGCCAAGATTGAGACAAGGAGGTGAGGGAAGTGTGCCCAAGGTGCTTTTAAAGCAAGAAATCGGAGCAAGACTCACCGACGGCTGTGAAATTGGAAAGGGGGTGGTTCCCTGCCAGTTGTGCTCTGCGAACTCTCCGGCGAGCTGCAAGGCATGAGAGCCTGATTAGAGAGAGAGGGGAGCGCTGAAGGAGAGGAGGGAGCTTCCATTTCAGCCCAAGTTCAGATGCAATGGCTCACCAGAGGAAACGGGAGGCGGTACTAGAGCACGGCGATGGAATCGGGCAGGAGGGAGATGCATAGGCGGTGGTACAGGGAGGTTGCTCGGGGTTTTATAGAGCCTAGGAGTAGGTCGAGTGCACAGGCGGTAGCTTAGGGAGGTTGCTCGTGGGTCCAGGCGGTCACTGGTGAGAAACGTTGTGGCATTGATGCCTTGTCGCCAGTTAGCTGAGCGGCCTAGCTAGCTAGGGGCGTGGGAGGGGGTAAAGGCGCGGGATGATAGGGCAGTGAGGCACAATGTCTTGTTGCGTTGCTCTGCATGGCGTGGCCTCAGGGAGGGGCGTAGAGGGGACAGCGCGGTGTTAGGGGTGTGGCGACGGAGCAAGTGGTCACCCGAGGAGGAGGTAGGGAGAAGATCGCGTGGTCGTGTTGGTACTGCCGTGTGTGTGCACCCGCCGGTTCGACGAGCGCGCGAGGCAGAGTGTGTCGCGGCATGCTTGTCTCCCACGCGAATGGCGAGTGAGCGAGCGAGAGCGAGGCAGAGGGGCAGAGGGGCAGAGACGAGGGGCGAGCGAGTCGGTCCAAGCTAGGCCTTGGCCAGCCGAGGTAGCTTGCGGGGAACAGAGGAGGCAAGCTAGGCTGACTGGGCTGTAGGAGTAGGAGAGAGGGGGCGGCTTGGGAGAGAAGGAGGAAGAGAGGGCTAGGTCGGAGAGAGGGTAGGCTAGGGGAGGAGAAGAGGGGGCTGGGCCAGTCGGGGGTTTTATTTTCTTTTCTTTTCTTTTTCTCTTTTCTTTTCTTTTTCGTTTTCCCCCTTTTTCTTTTATTTTAACCATTTATTAAAAGGGTTTAAGGGTTTTAAGATGTGTAAAAGTAGTTTAAAATTAGATTTAATTTATATTTTAAAATTTTGTAATTTTTGTGCCCTTGGTTTTAAATCTTAGTTTTACCTTATTATTTTTTTAGAAAATTTTGCAAATATAAAAACATTCCAATTTCCCATATTTAATTAAAATTGGGATGTTACATCATACAAAAACTCTTTCATTTCAATGGCCAAGGCTTCCACCTCCTGAGCAATGCCAACATTGTCCTCATCCCAAAGAAGACGAACCCTGGCCATGTCTCAGATTTTAGGCCCTTCAGCCTAATCCATAGTATGGGCAAAATCTTCACTAAACTCCTTGCCACTCGCCTATCGTCCCATATTGATGCCTTATCTCCCCTTGTCAAAGCGAGTTCATCAAAAACACACATATAGGACAAGTTCTTATACATCCAAAGTAAAGCCAAACAATTTTGCCGATCCAACACTCCAATGCTCCTCATCAAGCTAGACATTGCAAAATCTTTTAACTCGGTTTCTCGGCCTTACCTCCTGGATAACCTCAAGGTGAGAGGTTTTGGGAGTAGATGGACTAAGTGGATTTAACTAATCCTTGCGTCATCTTCCTCTAGGGTTCTCCTCAACGGTGCTCTCGATGACCCAATACATCACTGGCGTCACCTATAGCAAGGACATCCACTCTCTCCATACCTTTCCAGCATCACCATCAAGCCTCTTCATCAGCTTCTATGACTAGCCACTGATCAGGGCATCCTTTCCCCCATCCGGGGCCAAGGGGCCTGTCTGCGCACTTCGCTTTATGCTGACGATGCTGCAATCTTCATCGCTTCTTTGAGGGAGGAGATTGATGCCCTTGTCTAGATCCTGCGGCTATTTGGGGATGTCACAGGGTTGGACACAAACCTTCAAAAAAGCAATATTGTTTCTATCAGATGTGATGGCCTTATCTGGATTACATCCTCTACAACCTGCCGGCCCAACGAAGTACCTGCCTACTAAAGTACATGGGCCTTCCCCTCTCCATCAAGAAACTTCGCCTGGTTCACTTGCAGCCACTCCTTGACAAGATCGCAGATCGCCTAGCAGGTTGGCATGGCCCCATGATGTCCAAGGGTGGATGATTAACACTTCTAAAGTCGGTCCTGACAACCTTTCCCACCAACATGCTCTCAACCATCGCCATGCCAAAGTCCATCTTAAAGCAAATTGACAAATTAAGGAGAGGTTGGCTATGGCAAGGGGTCGAAACGCCACATGGCGATCACTGTCAGGTTAGTTGGAACCAAGTTTACCGCCCCACTTGACCAAGGAGGACTAGGGGTGCTTAATCTCCTAGAGTTCAGTACTGCCCTTCGCCTCTGCTGGCTCTGGTATAGCAAAACCTCCCTTTCCAAACCCTGGGTAGCAACTAGCACCCCATGCAACATTACTGATCGTGGACTCTTTCAACCAGCCACCCAAATTATTATTGGTGATGGAAAATCCACTCTTTTCTAGACAAACAACTAGCTAGAGGAAGGCTCACCAAAAGGGCTTGCCCCGAATCTTTATATTGCATCACGTCTGAAAAACAGAGTTGTGGCAGATGCACTCACAAACAATAATTGGATTGCGGACATACGCCCACACCTAACGCCACAAATGCTGTCAGAATACTTTGAACTCTAGGGCCAATTGGCCCTGACGCCCATTGACAACTCCACCATGGATCTCTGTGTGTGGCGCCTCTCCATGGATGGCCAATTTTTAGTTCAATCGGCTTACAGGGCACAATGCTTAGGCACGATTGATTCACCACTCAAATCAATCATCTGGTTGTCGTGGGCACCACCCAAATGTTAAGTTTTTTGCTTAGCTAGCCACACAACACAAAATTCTCACGGCCGACCAACTCCTCAAGCGTGCATGGCTAAACAACTATTTCTGTCCACTCTGGTTTAGAAATCTAGAAACAGTGGGCCACCTCTTCCTCCAATGCAACTTCAGCAAGCATGCTTGGCAAAGCCTAGGTATCTGGTTAGGGGTGATCATTCTCCACCCCAATAGATGGATGCACTACGACAACCTCCTTCAATGGTGGCTTCAGGACATCTCGATGAACCTAAGTGGGGGAATGCTATCTAGACTTAGCTCCGTCATCATAGCGGTGCTTTGGGCAATCTAGATAGAGCGAAACGCCCATATTTTCCGCCTGGTTGAGTGCACCAACGAGGCATTCATAAATGGACTCAAGGATGATCTACGGCTTTGGGCGGGCGTATCTTACCTTAATTTTCTTGTAACCCTGTAATTTTTATAAAGTAATTTTTGTTTTTCTTCTGTTTGTTTTGTTTGTTTTGTCTTCTTGTTGAACTTGTGCACCTCTGTAATTTTTTGACGTCTGGTTCCCTTCTCCTTATCAATGAAATGAAGGCATATCTCTTGCCTCTTTCAAAAAATATACTTATTTAGTACACTACCTTAGAAATTTAGAAATCATATCAGTTTTGGTCATGTGATGTCTGTCAGATGTAAATATTTCTTACATATGTTGCAGTCTTCTATGAGTGCTTCCTGATTCATTGAAGTTTCTATCGGTCTTGGAAGGAAGATCATCTGAACATGACAATGTAAGATTGTCTGGGCAAACTCTTAGTTGGTAGTTGGTGCATGCCAAACATTTCAAAGCTAACGCCATCCCATTACCAAAATGCAGGTAATGTAATTTGTTCTGGTGGAGACTAGGATTCAAATCCATGCAAACTAATTTCCATCTAAAAAAAAAGGAATCAGCATGACTACAACTATACTGATTAGGAATCCAAGAAAGAAAAAGCTTGGTCTCAAAACCAATTCATACAACACTTTCAAATTCATACACTTAGTTCATACATTGCTTTACAAATTCAGAAATCATATAAGCTCATACCCTAAGCTTCCAATTTAGAAAATATTGCGTCCAATTTGTACAATTCAATCAATCCAAGCCATTTACATACAAAAGGGGATTTCTGAGCTTCTCTGAACTCTGCAACTAGAGCCACAACAGTACAACACTAGGCACGGGATGAGATTGCGTTAGTTGCAACCGAGCACGGAGGAGGCCAGCAACACTCTCCGGTCAGCTTGTCTCTAGCAGGGCTCTCCTCATTCCCTAGTGGCGCAGCTGCAATGGGTGGCGTGACAAAGGCAACCACGCTCCCTGGTGGCGTGGTTCCGACGGGTGGCGTGGCAGAGGCGGCATGGAGCAGTGCTAGGGTTGGAGGGAGAGGAGGAAGCATACGAGCAGGAGGCAGATGCGGAGGGAGTGGCTAGGGTCCAGGTGAGAAATCACAAGGAAAGGAATGGAGCAAAGGAAGAAGATGAGCAGCCGAGTGGGTGCTTGGGGAGCTAGGTATCGACATAGTCTTGGGCTCGTGGCTACGTGAGCCGACGGGGAGGTGGCCGGCTGGTAGCGAGCAGACTTGGATGGATCGAACGGCGCAGCAGGGGGGCAGTGGATGGCTGTGCCCACATTAGACAGGGCTTGCCCAGTGCGCCTTGGATGCCCCATCTATTTATGGGTTGTTTGGTTCTTTTCTTTCCAGTTTGTATGAGATCGTGAAATTTGGTGGGAGTCAGGGTGAAGTGATGTAAGGGGATATTGTTTGGTTAGTTGTATGAGATTGGACAGGCTGCGCAGAGATATTGTTTGGTTGGCTGCACTAGGAGGAGAATAGGATGGACAAATTCCAGAGAGGGAAATCAAAAACAAATACTGAAATGAAAATAAATTCAAAAAGAAAAAATCAAAAAAATCAAATACTCGAACGAAAATAAATTCCAAAATAAAAAATTCAGAAAACAAATACTAGAAAATCAATAAATTCAAAAACTAAAATTTCTTTAAGACCTTATACTTGAACCTACGGTTCCATTTGTTTCTGTTTCATTGAATTTGGATGTTGTTTGAATTTTAAAACATTTTTGAAAGTTTGAAAGGAAGTGCAAATTTCTTGTAGTCGCCGCGGAGTTCCTAGTGTTCTAAGATCTTGCATGTGGCTCATGGAAACGACTGATTCTCGTTTCATGGGCCGACCTGCACCATTTGTTGCACTCGGCGGGACTGGCCGAGGCGCCCAGCCAGGCAACCAAACGTGCGCAACGCTGCATCGCGCGAGACTAGCTGGCACTGGCCAGGCAACCAAACGCATCCTTAGAAGCGATTTGTATACTTTACTGTGACCTTTCCTAGTTGGTTGTCCATAGGACCCATTATCAATAAATGTTATACCAATTTTTCCTAACACATTACTGAATCTCTTGGTGCTAACTCACTTCTTTTTAATAGATAGGCAAAGTTGTTGTTCCGACGGATAACTCCCTTGTTAAGTTCACTAATATCTGAAGCCACTACTTTATCCCTAAACCTATAAACAATGGGTCTTATGTAATGCAATAGAAAAAAAAGAGAAGAGACTTGGGCCAGCCAGCCTAGCCGACCCAACTCTGCCACCGACCCCAGTATGGGGGGAACTTCCACAAAACTCCAGCACTCCCTCCTCCCCATCTCTCTCTCTCTCTCTAGAACTCTCTCACCTTCTCTATAACCAGCCGAGCAGCAGCAGCGCGACCTCTCTCTCCTCTCCTCACTGAGCCACCACCGTGTTGGTACCACGCCGCCACCCACCGCCAGCGCCCATCGGAGTAGCAACCATCGGCACCCCTCACCGAACCGGCGTCGTCCTCCAGCAGCAGCGCTACCGTGGCCCTCACCACAGGCCGCCTCCACCCGCATCTCCTCCGGCCGCCGCCCTAGTGCCGCCTCTCCACCAGCCGTCGCCCCTCAGCCATCGGCCGGGGTGAAGAAGGAAGGGAAGAAAAGGGGCCGGCACCAAGGAAAGAGGAAGAAGGGGAGAGCAGCCGGGCCTAGGGAAGAAGAAGGGAAGAAGAAGAAGAGAAGAAGAAGGGAGCCGGCCAAGGGAACAAGGAGAGAGGAAGGAGAAGGGCTAGCCTGAGAAGGAGGAAGAGGAAGAGAGAAGAAGAAGAAGAAGAAGAAGAAGAAGAAGAAGAAGAAGAAAGAGGAACTTAGGGTTTGGCTACAATTTCTTCTAATAGGTAACAAATTGATGCTTTCCTCTGCAAATTGATGTTCGAATTGAGGATTAGGATGGGGTTTGAGGGGGGATTAGGAACCCTAGCCTGAAATTCTTCGATTTGGAGATTGAATCTCCTATGCAGGGGCTTATGGCCCAATTTTGGGGTACTTAGGTCGAGATTCTAGCGAAAGTGATATTGTAAGAATCGTAGCTTAAATTTTTATCTTTCCGTAGAGTGCTAGAACGTGAGAATCGGCCAAGCGGATTAGGAGATACGGCCTTCTCAATCCAACTGCCCGGATATGGTCTAGTCACAGTTTTGATTGTCGCAGCAGCAGCTTGGGAGCCCGATTAGGGGAAGTTTGGTCGAGATTCAGAGCTAATTCATATTTTAGAAATCATAGTTTGTGTCTTTATCTTTTCATATAGTCCTAGAATGCACTGATTGGCTAAGCGGTTTGGAAATTATGGCCGTTGCAAGCCGGCTGTTCGGAAATTCCAGATTTCTGAATTTCCGGGTGAATAACTCGTTATCGGACGATCCTAGAGTTGGGAATTGGGGATTAGACTCTATTATATTTTTTTGTTATCGTAACCATGTGTTAAGCAATGCTGCGGGCCTTTATGGAATTTAGGAGGTGCTACCGCCTCGGGATTGGAAACCATAATGTTGAAATTGAGTTAGGTGATAGAATCACATATGCAGTAGGTTGAGGCTTATATATAAGATGTTTATGCAAGAATCAGAGCTCGAACATGTTGTAAGAAAGATAGGTTATGTTTCTATCTTTTCATAGGATCCTAGAACGCGTGTTTTGGATATACGGATTGGGAGATATGGCCTTTAGAACGCTGCTATCCAGTTTAGGCCGTGATGGGATTTTTGAATATGCTAATGACAATTTGATCTAGATAATGGATAATTGCGATGATATATGAGATGAGAATAAAAAGGGGTTAATCTTAACTAATACTAAGAAAGATTTAGGGAATAATTGGTTGCGGCTTAAGGTGGCTTGATACGAAGTTGATCCAACTAATGAATAATCTCGATGAATAATATGGCGATCGAAGGGTCAATCTTATATGGCCTAAAAAGGTAAGGATTAAATGGTGTTTGATATGAACGTGTTAGGTAATATCGAAAGGTTTGGGAAATTAAGAAAGATTAGATTGCTTGATGCGTGGCATTGCTATTATATGGTTGTGCATATGGTATGCTTGACGTGTAGGCGGTATTGCTTTTGGGGTCGGTGTCGTTTTCGCATCTATTGGCTTCGTTTGATAAAGAGGCAAGTGCATATTTATTCAAAGCGACTTATCATGTTTTGTCTTTTCACTGTGAAATTTCTTTATGACCTATTGATATATCCATGCATATAGCTCGAGTGGATGAATTAAACTCGCTAAAGCTCGATGATAACGTAGTATGTGATCTTTTGTGGGCTTGCACCATTTTGCATTCATGTGCACGGACCAAGTCTGTGGATGGTCATATGACTAGTCCAGAGTGCCTCGGGCCAGGTCGATGAGAAAGCCATATGACCATAACTTGGGTACTAAGTCCTACGGGAGTAGGCACTCCACGGGAGTGGAGGCTATGCTTGGACCCCGTATGAAACAGGACGAGACAATAAGGGTGTCATCGACGGGTGAACCCTTTCTATACCAGTATATGCTATAGAGAAGAGACGCATCCTGCATTGCATTGCATAGTTTTGATTATGAGTTATGGTTATTCTATATTACTGATGAAATGGTGTTGCTATTGATATGATTATTTTATTTATTTTCAGTATGTTTCTTTGATTAAATATGTGCTTGCTGAGTCCCTGGACTTAAGCTTGTTTTCTGTTGTTTTCTTTTAGGTGGTCCATGAGGTTGACGCACGCGGGCGGGGAGTAGTTGCACCACTATGCACCACATCGAACTAACAAGTTAATAACCTTCTAGGCAATAACCTAAGCAATACTTATAGAAGTAAGAATGTTCGAGAAGATACTAACTTGGCGTAAGCAAGACTCGAATGATAATGTGTTCTTGGTATCATTAACCTCGGTCGGCTTCTATATGAGCCATAAGGGCTAAGGTAACGTAAATTTTGTGTTGTGATCCTGCTCGGTGGCAGGAGTTGTGCTCGTAACGTGGTTATGGTGGTTTGGTGTACATACTAGTCTCCTTTCGGATTTCGAAATGTGATTTTGGCAATGATTGTTGTTGAGTGTTTTGGCAGCGATTGTCATGGAGTAAAATATTATGAAAAGAAAATGGTTTTTATAAAATGCTTTGAACTGAGTAGGAAAAATTGCAATATTGGCTTTTCGCAAAATATCCCTCATCTCCTTTTGGACTTAGCCTCATATGTATATTATGTACTCGTCTAGTATGAAGTATACTCACCCTCGCCTTTTATACGGGACTGCTCATTCTAATGAGCAGAAATCTTCGTGCATGCTAAGGAGCCAGCTAAGGAGGACTTGGGTTTTGAGAAGGACTTCTTGGACTTTTAGGGATGCATGCTCTTCCATTGAAGCTTGTGGATTGCTTGGGTTTCATGAATCCTGTTTATTGTAATCTTTATTTCTGCTGCTTGACCTTAGGGTCCTTTATGTAATATACTCTGATATTGTAAAAAAGTTCGTGAATGTTGGCTGTGATTCATTCTGTACAGACTGTGTGTACTACATTAATACTAGTACAGTAAGCACAGAGAGGTTCAAACATTGGGTCTGGGTCTGGGTCCTGACATGATGTCCTTGCCTACCTGCCACCGGTCAAATGATGAACAAGATCACACAATAAGAACTGGAATCCCGCACTTTGAAACGAGGTACAGTTCATGATTTATATTCAGTATTGTCGTTGTGTTGTATTCGCTACAGTTACAACAAATTCAGAGAAGAAGAGGGAGACGAGGCAGAGAAGACTCGGTACGACTGCTACAGGTGAAAGACTAAGGCCTAACAAACAATGACTCTTTCAACAGGCCTAACAAACGTCGACTAGCTGATCTTGAGATGGAATTTCCAACGGTTTTTGAGCCACTCTTTCACAAACATAATGGAAATCGACCTCTATATGTTTTGTTATTCCAGGGCATATAGGATTGACTGAAAGATAAGTGGATCCAATATTGTCACACCACAACTGCGGTGGTCTGGACTGATATATTCCAAGCTCCTGAAGAAGAGACTGAACACAAACCAGCTCAGCGGTTGCATTGGCCAGCGCCTTGTACTCTGCCGTGCTTGATCATGATACAGTCACTTGCTTTTTAGAACTCCACGATATTAGATTTGTGCCAATGAAAATTGTATAGCTGCCGGTTGATCTTCTATGTCAACACACCCTGCCCAATCCGAGTCTGAAGAGACACTCAATAGCAGCAAGTTGGATTTCTAAAGTCTTAAGTCCAGTCGATTCAGTATGCTTGAGATATCGAAGGACCTTTTTTACAGCTGACCATTGTGTGCTTGTTGGCGAATTCATGTATTGACAAACCTTGTTTACTGAGAAGGATATGTCTGGTCTGGTGATGGTTAGATTTTGTAGTGCGCCGGCAACACTTCGATATTGGGTTGTTTCTACTGCTGTTAGAGATTCTCCTCCTCCTTGAGTGAGTTTTTCAGAAGTTGACATCGGTGTGAGTACAGGCTTGCAGTATGACATGTTGGATCGACACAACAGCTCTCTGATACACTTTCTTTGGGTCAATACCATCTCATCAGAATTGTTCTACAGAACCTCGATGCCTAAAAAGAAATTCGAGCCACCCAACACCTTTATGGTAAATTCAACCTTCAGTTGTTTCAACAGAATATCAACGACCTGATTTGAGAAGCTTGCCACTATTATGTCATCAACACATATTAACACATGGATACGTCTGTTTTGTGTTGGAATAAATGGGCTTGGCTCATTTATTTAGAAATAATTCTTAGAAAATCTCATATGAAAGGGGGTGTGAGAACTCATAGTACCACATTGTAAGTTGAGGTAGGAAGACACCAACTTAAATAGTAAAATGTGCTCCACCCACTAGCTCATATGGGAGAGAGAGACAGAGAAGAACACACGCGCGCTCGCCTCGCCGGACTCAAGCCGAGGCGGACGCACGACACCTACGTGAATGGTCCACCAAAATCGAGTCCAGTTGCTTGCGCAGGAATGACCTCCTTTTACAGTTTTATTTTTTTTTTTGCTCTCCAGAAAATACTGAATCACTTACGAGATATGGAGATTGTGTGAGTCCGATCGTGGCCCCTCTTGTGACACGTTCGACGGTCGACTTATCCCATATAAAACAGTATGACTGCCACCCGAGAGAGATAGAATAGAAGATAGGGTTTTGCCTCTTCTAATTTTCTGTGCCACCACAAATCGACTACTCCATCCCGCTGCGCCGAAATACACTGGTGATCGGGAGAGCAAGTCTCCGAAACCCATTGCCTTTGAGATCCTGCACCACGAGAGGACGGATAAGGTTTTCGGGAAGCGCTCCACATGACTGCTCGTAATCTGCTTTCCCTACGTCGTCACTGCGATTTGCTCCGTCTACCACATCGTCACAACGGGGTCGTCTGCATCTCTTCCCGTTTTCACTTCCTAAGAAGATCAGTACATACTATTCTTGTCCTAATTAGTTGTTTCCTATTGTCTTTGTTTACGAATATATTAGAGAGACATATGAATATATTTGTTTCATTTATGTCTACAATATATGCGTGTTGCATGATGTTGCTAGTTTGCGAGTGTGTGTTCATGATTTATTTGATTAAATTAAACCTAAAAGTGCTGATTTATCTACCAATCTAAAAATATTATATCAGACACTTTGGTTTAACGATGGCTGGCTTTGCCGATGCAGTGAGGCCAGATAAATTTACTAGTGCGCACTTTAAGAAATGGCAGGTCAAAATCACTCTGTGGCTAATAGCTATGAACGTCTGCTGGGGTTGCGGTTGGCAAACCTGAAGGAACACTTACTCCTGAACAGGAGAAAGCGTTCAAGGATGCCACCACATTCTTTGTAGGTGCCGTTTTTCGTGTTCTTGCTGACCGTCTGTGTGATGTGTACATGCACATAACAGACACGAAGGAGCTGTGAGATACATTGAATACTAAATTTGGTGCATCAAACGCTGGCAGTGAACTATATGTTATGGAGCAACATCACAACTACAAGATGGTTGATAACCGTTTTGTAGTCGAGCAGGCCCATGAATTACAGTGTATTGTAAAGGAATTCAAACTCCTTAAATATCATTGCCAAATTTCCTCTCTGGTGGAGAAATTTTGCCACTACTTTGAAACACAAGAGACAAAAAATATCTGTTGAAAGTTTGATCGCGTCCCTTGATGTTGACAAGAAAGTTCGGGCTAAGGATGCACCTACGAGAGGAGCTGAGGGACAGTCTAGCGCCAATATGGTGCAACAGCAGCATAACAAGAACAAGGGGAAAAACAAATCCAAACATACCACAAATTTCAAGAAGAAGAGGATGAATAAGGATGACATGCCTTGCTACGTGTGCGGTGAGATTGTACATTGGGTTAAAAAGTGCCCAAGCCACAAAAGCAGAAACCCATCACGGCCACAGGCACACACTTATCAAGGATGCCACTAGTAGTCCGGATCCACCTCCGGGAAAACAGCAACGAAGTCCTGCATGTCCTCGAACTCCTGACCTGCTCGTGGAATAAGTAGCCCCGCATGAAAGGCGAGGTTAGCACGCAAATGCTAGCAAATCTTTCCGGGGAAGGGACAGGTTAGGGCTCATCCTAGTAAAGCTGAGGGTTAATTTGCGAAAAAGCATTTAACCTAGAAGTATAAAAATATTTAAGAAAACATACGGGAATAAACAATTAATAATTCTTAAGATTAATATCAACAGTAACATTGAACATACCCAAGGTTCTCAGTCTCAGTGTCTCCTGTCTCATATCTCATGATAATTCTCAGTGCCTCGGCACAATTTCTTATTCTCAACAACCAAGAATGGCTAGCAGTGGCACACGGCTAGAAAAACCTTACCCGGGTCATATTAGTTAAGGTGAAGCTACGTTGTAAAAAGCCACCAAGTCGCTCTTAACCGGGAGCACGGCCATTGAATGGATTTACACTCTGCAGAGGTTGTACACTTTACCTGCAAGATATGATACCTTTCCGTCGAAAGGTATCATAACAAAATCCATTAAAAATCTAATCCCGGCCTTGCCACGGTAATACCTGATATTCACACAAGTACCCCGGGATTTCGACCATACCTAATGTTCACATAAGTATCCCGAAGTTCCATCCCCGAGCAATACACCGGCGGTGACGCATCCCTCGAGACCTCATCCACGGTGCATGTACCGTGACAAACCTGATGTTATTCTCTCTCTAGATTAGGCTCGTCCCATACTGAGCTTGCGGTCACACGGGGATATCTTGGTTAAACTCATCACAATCTTCGGTCCTTATTCTCATAGTGGCAGCCAAACAAAAACCCAAGTCTCGTGCACGAAGGCACCCACCATACATTCTATCCACTCCCGGTCCCAATTATTAGTTAGTCAAATTTTAATTAAAGAGTAATCAAGCCCACCATACCCAAGTTCACTAGTCTCATTCTCCAGTACACAATTCTCAAGGGGAATATAATCATGATCAATAGTGGGAATTACTCCCCCGATGTCTAATTAAGCATTGCTAAGCTAATTAATAATTAAAAACAGTAGGACAATATATAATACAATTTATCCTAAGGTTTTTCATGGCAATGGGTGCATAACATATAAATAAACGGCATACACTGGGAATTTATATGGTAAATACGCATATTTTAATTAATTAGCAGTTTTGATAAAATCTAGAAATTAGGACTCTAGCGGAAAGACTTGCCTTCTGGAACTCCTGGGTCCTGCTGGACGATGGCAACGTCGAGGTACGTACTCTCCTTCGTCGCCCGCACAATCTAGCGCACGCAAAACGGGACAACAAACAATAAATAACACCACAGTAAATAAATATTAAAAATTATATAAAAATTACAGTAAGTAGATATGCTTTTTTTGAATTTTTAGAAATTGGAATCGCCGGATTCAGAGGGCGGATGAATTCGCAGCGAAATAGTGAAGGATTACTATTCACTAAAATTCAGGAAAAGAAAAATGCACTGTAGCATCTGCTACTGTGCGAAGTGGGCCGGCCCAATCGGCCTCATCCCACGGGATAAGAGAAAGTGAGAGAGAGAGAGTGGCCAAGAGAGAGAAAGAAAAGGAGAGAGGAGAAAGGGGAAGAGAGAGGAGGGGCGCGACGGCGGCGACAGCGACACTGGCGACAAGGTCGGCGGTGGTGGCGGCGGAGAAGAGGAGGGAGGAAGAGGGAGGTTGGAAGGAGGAGGGGAGAGAGAGAAACAAAACGAGGGAAGGGAGAGAGAGAAGAAAGGGGTGACCGGCGCGGGGAGGCTTCAGCGGTGGTACGTGGGCGGCAAGCGTGGCAAGAATGACGAGGTCGGAGATCGGCAAACGCGGTGCGCGATGACGAGGCACGGCCGCAGAGCGGCGCGGCGGTTGGACGATGGCGGCACAATGGCGTCTGGCATAGGCGCGGCTCGGAGATGGCGTCGATGAGGGGCCGGAAGGCGGCGAAGGCCGGCGCAGAGTGGGACGACGGCAGCGACATGCATGTATGCGTTCGACTAGCGGTGGCAACAAGGCGCGGCATGGAGGCGGCTCGGTGAGGGCGCGCACGCGCGGCGGCAACGCGGCACGAGGCAACCCGGCGAAATGCATGCATGCACAGTGGGGTGCACGAGAGAGAGAAGGAGAGGGGAAGAAGGAAGAAGAGAGGAAGAGGGAGGAGAAGGAGGGAGAAGAAGGGGGAAGAAAGGAGGAGGAGCTCACTAGCGGGGATGGCGGTTCCAGCGAGGTGGCGAGGAGGAGGGGGAGTGGCTGGCGGGGTGGCTGGTTGGGGAGGAAGAAAATGGAGTGAGGGAGAGTGAGTGACAGAGTGAGGGCGCGAGAGGAAAGGAAAGGGGAAGGGTAAATTGAAAAAATCATGGTAGGGCAGGTGTCCTAGCCATGGAGGACTGCAGCCATGCAAGGAATCTGGTGGTGACACCTTGGGTGCAGGTGGCAAGGAGGGAGAGGGTGGAGGGAAAAATAAAATTGATTTTGTAAATAAATCAAAATAACAAATAGCAAATTAGTTCTTGCTAAAAACAAATTAGTAATGCAAATTCAATTTGAAAAATGAAATGACTTTTAAATATGTAATGTAAAAACAAAATGTTTAAAAAAATGTGACATGCTCATTTTTTAAACTTTTAGAATTTTAACAAATTTTATGCAATTTGAAAGATGAAATAATAATAAATAAATTTGCTAAATGCCAATGAACTTTTGATTTTTGGAAAACGAGGATGCCATAGATTCTCTTTTTCATTTCCTTTAAAAAGGATTCTCTCTCCTTTCCCTACATCAATTCCTTCAAAAGGATGCTGTTGAAGATGGTGGGAAATGAAGAGAACGAATATAGGAAAGGGAATGGAGAAGGGAAGGAAATGAAGGTAAAATGGTTGGATATAGGGCATTTTCAGCAGAACCTCTAAAATCGAGCTTCTATACACCCTTCTAAATCATATTATCTCTATATTTCTATCCTCTCCAACAGAACCTCTATCCAGAAAAACTATAGAGACCGATATAGAGAGCCTCTAAATTTAGAGGCTGGGAGAGAAAAACTCTAAATTTAGAGACTGAAATAAAGATTCTGGTGAAGAACGAGAAACTCTAATTATAGAAAAGATTTTGTTTAGAGGTTCTGCTGGAGATGCTCGCATTGGCTCGCAGCTCCACCGCATTGATTGAACTGCCTGCCCACAACAGCGGAGTAACGTCGCCGTGGTGACGTCACGGGCGAAACCGTGTAACCCGTGCGCGCGCATACATGGTCAGCTCAGAGCCTCCGGTCTTACAGATATTTGGCCATTAATCACTGGTCATTTGTCCGAGCATCGTTATTGTTTACCTCTGTTCATATCACTATTGTCACTATATATGTATTATGTTTTTTTTTTCTTTAACATCCACCTTTCTAATTTTACTGCTACGGTGTTAAGGATCACTGATGGGGCAGTAGGTGGAGAAAGCGCAACTGGGATAGCTGGTGGTCAGTTTATCTGATTTATCTCGTGTCTTATTTGATTTATCTAATTTTTAAATCTTTTTTTACTCTCGTAGATGTGTATAAAAGTTCTCTAAATCCTAAACATCAAGGCTAACCGACTCTCGAGACTATTTCAAAAAATTCTCAAAATTATAAGTTAAATCAAATAAACTGAATAAGATAAGTCGAAAAGAACCCAACATATAAGAACCTCCGCATTAACTGCTCTGTCCAGGGCACGTCAGGAATAAATTCACAAGACAAAGCTAGTCCATATGAGATGGACGAAGCATAAAGTGTGGGGGCGATGCGACGCGCCGCTGGTAAGGAGAGAGACGGCTCAAGCTGACGGAGCGGAGCTTCAGATCCAGGCGACGGAAGATGAGGTAACAGCTGCAATGCAAAGCAAAGAGGAATCTGCAAAGTGTAGTGTTTCTTGCTCTTGTTGAAAGCGAACTGCAGAATTGAGAAAAGACGGACGGTCGCCAGAATATGGTTCTATGCAACCGGGCTCAAGCAAAGCACGCAAGCAAAAGCATGGAGTAGCAACCAGTTTGCACTATGCATCTGGCATCTCGTAGTTGCAGCCCAAGAGAGCAAGAGCGTGTTCCTCGTCCGGCCTGTCTGCACTGCAATCTCCATCTCGAGCTGCCGTTGCCAAGTATGTACTCAAACCTCGGCCTAATCTTGGTAGATGAAATCCCTCCTCTTCCACCGGCTGCAGGGTTCGGCTTTCACCACGCGGTTGTAATCTATGGTTCTCGTTGACAACTAACATTTGAGGTGTTCTTCCTTTTGTTTCTGTCACACACTTATGTTGGTTTCAATAAAAAACAGAGGACACCCTTTTGCCGGAAAAAAAAAAAGGCAAAAATTTTGCAAGTATTTTGGATTGGATTTGTTTTTTCTACTTGGATGATTTCTTTCCACCAGTCTCTAATAAATTCGGGTTTTCTAAGAATGGCATCCAAATTAACTAGAGTAGCTGTATTTTAACTCTACCTTTCAATGATTGTCTATAGAATTGACGATGTTCGCAGACCTATGAAAAGAGTCCGTTTAAACCATAAACAGTCTTGATTACTCATCTTTCGAGAAATATATACAACAATTAATTTTACTTGAAACGAAAAGGAGATGTGCTGTTTATCGTATGAGGAGAGCATACTGTTACTGTATATAGTGGCAGTTGTCCGCAAGGCATTAACCGTTTCCCTTGTTAATTCTCAGCTCAAGTATCACTACCAGCAAGCGGCTAATTAAATTTGATTGGTAGCGCACCCGTGCAAGTGTGCACGTGTCACTATGATTATTGGCAACCACACCGGTGGCAATCGGGAGGCAAAACCGCTGAGGTAATATAAGTTTATTTCTACAATGCAAGTAAAGTACATTGTGCCATCGCTTTTTATGTTACAATCTACTCCATTATTTGACCTCCTACATTGGTATGATCAAAATTTCTAAAGTTTGATCACAAATATATATAAAACTATCTACGTTAGCTACATAGAATCAATATTATTATATACTACGTTAAAAAAATTTCCTGGTCTAATAGTTTTATCGTTATATTAAAATATAATATTACAAAAAGTAATCATCAAAGCCATAGTTCAAAGACTCTGAAAAGTCAAAAACATCAAATATAAAAGAACAGAGGTAGTATTTATCTGCTAAAAACA
The DNA here is from genome assembly GCA_036346145.1 of Olyra latifolia. Lineage (NCBI taxonomy): Eukaryota > Viridiplantae > Streptophyta > Magnoliopsida > Poales > Poaceae > Olyra > Olyra latifolia. The sequence continues at coordinate 60,600,328 of CM070525.1, forward strand.
TATGGTAGGTCTTCTATGATGGGTAAGAAAAATGAAAATCAGCCAAAAATTCTCACAAAACATAGAAGCATCTTACCACTACTAGAGAACTGGCTTTTGATACCGGCCCATCAGTACTGGTTGGATTGAAACCGGTACTGATAGTGGCATGAGTACCAGTTTATTGGCTATAGGGCCGTAGTGGGCTTTCAGTACCGGTTGAAGCCACGAACCGGTACTAATACCCTCGCATTAGGCATCAGTAGCCTCGTTTCAGGAAAGTTCAAAAGAAATGCATATTCTATCTATATCAGTACGCGATAGTGGATGGACTGGTTAGAAGGGTGAGGCTGGAGTCACGAGGTTGCGGGTTCGAGTCCTACTTCTCCCATACATCCTCGACATATTTTAAAATATTTCTAGTACTATCAGTACCGGGTGAGGGAACAGGTATTGGTGCTCTTAAGCATTAGTCCCGGATGGCCCGTATCCCTTCAAAAAAAGGTACTGAATGCCGTTTTAAACCGGTACTAAAGACCAGTTCTGTAATAGTGTACCCTTAATCTAATGGGTCTCGTTGCGATAGTCATTCGATGTTATCATGATAAAAAGAAATAATCTAGAAATTCTAAAAAAGCTACATACACCATTTATTTTGGTGGGACCAAACTATATAACAGCGTAACCCTACTACACAAACTCTCATCACAAACAATTCAAAAAGCCCATCGCAGATTTTTTTTTTTTGAAACCATCTCAATTTCTGTGTCAGTACTAATAATATGTGGTAATCACAAATGATTTTTAATAATATGTGGTTATCACAAATGATTTTTAAACCATCTGCGATAACTGTATTAGACCCAAAAGAAACATAGTTAATTGTTGAAATGCAAATAGAAATAAAGATACGGCACAAAGAATTAGGAACACGAATAACACGAAAATGCAAAACGAAACAAAAAAAAATTGACTGAAACATGCTAAGAAACTTCGGAGGCCGTTTTGGGGCTCTAAACGACTTCTTTGGGTTTGATGCATTTTTCAAGGACTTGAGAAGTGAATCAGAGCAAAACCAAAGGACATCACAATCAATCTGTATTCCGAAGTTATAACCATTTTATTAAACTTTGCTCGAATCTGCTACGTACAAAATGAATCAAAAAGGTGACCAAAAGCTTTCTGAATGGTTTTTCATCGAATGATTAGAAAACCACACACACATAAAAAGTGAATGGCGGTGTGCTCCTAGACCCGGCTAGAATCACTGGCATCGAGAGAAGAGAGGAAAGGAGAGAAGGAGAAGAGGAGAGGAGGAGAAGAAAGAGGATAAGTGAGAAGAGAGAAGAGGAGAGGAGCAGAAAAGCAAGAAGAGAGAATAAGACATAAGAAAAAGGGAAGGAGGAGAAGAGCCAGCGGCTTCTCTTTAAAGGAAGTTGAAAACGAGACAAGAGGGTTGAAACAAAAATTGTATGTGCAGCTCAACTCATCACATCACAGACGAGCGTGAGTAAAATCGTCTATGCTAATGTTAACACAGATGCTTTGTGCAAAACCATCTGTAATAAAACGTTTCATATGAGTTTGTCTGCAGTAGCGTAGATTAGTGGCAATCATCTATTTTCATTAAGGAAACCTCATTTTATTTGAAGTTTAACCAGAATCATGGACTCTCACCTTTCGTAATACCGCTTAAATGATATTGTCGGGTATCGGATAAAGTACCCTGATAGCTATGCCTATACACGACTTATCCTTAGGGTGTGTACTCGGGAAAGATAAGACAAATATGGCATGCTTGGGCTGATACTCTGGCTATTGATGTTCAGGAGTAGGTTCCTTTACTTGTGAGCCGTTGAACGTGTCATTATAGGTCCCAAAGAGGTCCATCTGGATAGTCAGCCCGGTGCTTCCGTCGTCTCGGGAATTATTCCACGTTCAAAGCCCGAAGCCTTTTGGATATGGATGTTTCTTGGGGTGCAAGCTCGCATGTTTATAGGATATACCTGTAAATCTGGTGGATTCTAGATTATTCGGATAAATTTTCTAGGTCATGTAAGATCAGGACTGCACGTACTTTGTACTATAAATACCCTCTAGGGGTAGGGGAGGGCATCCACATCAATATACACATCAATGTCCACAACCGCAATAACACAAATGCACACGTGCAACTGAAGTAGGGTAATTATCTCTTTCTGAGAGGCGCGAACCAAGATAAATCTCTGTGTCTGATGTGTCTCTCCATCTTGACGAATCCGTGCATCTACGATGAAACCATTTCGGCAAGAAAGGGTTGTGTGGTCCCTCAGTCAATAAATAAGCTTGGTGGGGAATCTATTTTCCAATCGTCGACAGATATGCTTATAGTCTTTTATCTATTTAAATATACTCCAATAAGGACTATAATATACTCCAAATTGAGTTTGATAAAAAATTTCATTTTAGTTCACTTTTAATAATACAAGTAATATATATACTCCTTTGATACAGGGAAAAAGGGTATATAGAAAAAAGGAACTATGATGGAAATTTTTTCATATATACCATAGTGGAGTATCTTAAAATCATTAATGGAGTATATTACAAATGATAAAGAAGTATAATATATTCATTTATGTGGTATATTGAATATGGAAGTACATACTCTGAGAAGTACAAAACAGGGATCCTGTACATATATGTGGACGTCACTTATTTCCACATGAGTGTTTGCTATAGTTGTTCCACCCGTACACCCCATTTTTAGTTAGTCAGAAAGAAAAACATAATTCATTGCCTTTTCTTTTTTGTCATTCGCACTTCTTGTCGGCGCTCTTCACTAGAAATGGATAAACAAAGCTTTACAAAACAAAACCATTTAAAATTTCGGCATTAATCAGAAAACGTGCAAAATCAAATCTATGAGCAAATCTGAAAATCTGGGGAGCTAATTTGCCACATGTTTGTGAGAAAATCCATACAATTTGGAGGGCAAGTTGTACAAATTCATTGCATGAGACCGGTAAAAATGTGAGAAGCAAGTTGTTGCATACTTGCAAGCAAATTCATACATTTCGGGAAACATGTTGAATATTTGCAAACAAAAATGGGTAAAATTCGGGGGAGCAAATCCATACATTTAAGGTAGTAAGTCTTTCCATATTTGCAAGCAAACCGGTGAAAACTTGGGGAGCAACACTACTAGGGAAACGGCCTTTAGCCCCGGTTGGAAATAGGTTTTAGTCCCGGTTCCCGAACTAGTACAGGCCATCCAAGACTAAAGGTATGTGATCTTTAGTCTCGGTTCTCCTAACCGGTACTAAAGCGTAGAAAATATCTAAAAAATAAGGCGAACCCAAGACTCAAACCTAGGACCTCATGCCACCACGTAACTCCCACTCACTCTTCTAACCAACCCACCCACCTACACGTATTTAATAGACTAGGATATGCATTCCTTTTGGAGTATGCTGGAATGAGCCTTCAGTACCGGTTCATGTTACTAACCGGGACTAAAGACCTACCTTTAGTACCGGTTCGTAAAACGAACTGGGACTAATGTGTGCCTGTGCCAGCTAGCATGTACCCGCTTGCCAAAGCCACCTTTAGTACCAGTTCGTGTTATGAACCGGTACTAATGTGAGGGAAAAATTGTGCTTTTAGCCCTGTAGCCACGAACCGGGACTATTGCCACATCAGTCCCGGTTCGTGACCAATCGGGACTGATGTGTCAGGACTAAAGGCTATTTCTCTAGTAGTGCAAGTTGTTACGTATTTGCGAGCAAATCGATACAACTTAGGAAGCAAATTCCTCCATATCTGCAAGCAGTTCTATACAATTTGTGTTTATTCAATCAAGATGAAAGCAGAGACCAATTTGAAAAAAAAAGCAATTCATATATAAAGTGATAGCAAAAAAAATGTTGGTTTGGAAGCAAATGTGGGAGCAACTAATTCTAAATTTGTGTAAATTTAGCAATTTGAAAGAAAAATGGGTGCAATTTCAGGAGAAAAGATAAACACATCTGTGCAATTTCAAAAGCTAATCTTAGGGGCTGTTTGGTTGCCGTATGAGCTCACCCAGGCGGTATGAGCTCAGCCAGGCTGGTGGGAGACAGGCTGAGGTGATGCAAGGAGATGTTGTTTGGTTGGTTGTATGAGATTGAACAGGCTGCGCAGAGATGTTGTTTGGTTGGCTGCACTAAGAGCGAAGCGGGATGGACAAATTCAAAAAAGGAAAATAAAAAATCAAAAGTGAAAATAAATTAAAATAAAAAAATCAAAAACAAATAATAGAAAATCAATAAATTTGAAAATAAAAATAAAAATTCAAAAAATACTGAAATTTTTTCAATACCTTGTACTTGAATCTACGGTTCCATTTTTTTTTGTTTCATTAAATTTGGATGTCGTTTGAATTTTTAAAATTTTTTCAAAGAATGAGATGTTGCGCATGGAAACTGGATGGAAACGTTAGTCTTGACTTTGTTAGTGCATGCACGCGCGTGCCCGTCACTGTGCTGGCCTGGCCACTGGAAACGGCCGGCGCCGGCGTTTCCCGCGAGCCAGGCCGGCACAGTGAATTTGCATGGAGCTGGCCTGGCTCCCACCATCACCCAGGCAACCAAACACTTGGTGGGTGGCTCGCGCGAGCCAGGCTCAGCTGCGGCCACCCAACCAAACACGCCATTAGTGAACATGGGACTACAAATTTGAGAGCAAGTTGGTTAAAAAAATAATGAGCTAGTTAAACAATCGCAATTTCGTGCTAGTGTGCAGTTTAGTGCTTGCAGCAGCAAGCCACTAACCCCAAATACATCAACACAGTATAAAAATGAGAGAACATTTGCATCGAAACAAATTCTTCAAAAAAAGCTGACCATAACCAAGGTCGTCTCTTGGGACGAGCCTCTCCCAAGTTTGTCTCTCTAACACATACCACCAAGCACACCTTAGGTAGTGTTAAAAGCGACAAAAGAACTGAAGCAAGAGGCTAATTGGGGAAGCTGATAAGAGCGGAACTTGTATAGACCTGAGTAACCATGGGAGGAACATGGAGAGAGAGATTTCAATGGGGAGATCTTTAGAGATAATGATAAGCCGTGGAGACTATGCTGGGGGGATTTGACATTTTACTACTTTAAAGATTGATCACGGTTCGCTTATTTACCACTCCTCATTGGCATTTGGGGGTTGGAGCTATCTGTGTCTATGACAGTGTGTCAGAGTAGCACAATAACGAAGCCTACTCTAGAGAGTGGCAAAATATCAATTTTTCGGACTACGACCACAGTCTAGAATATTCTCATATAGTTAATACATAAGATATCGCACTTCCTATATGGCAGTCCACTAGGTGGCAGGTGACCTACCCGAGTGATTTTGCCTCTGCCACTGTGCGCCCCTCCCGCTCTCCTTCTCCCTCCTGAGCATGCCTCCACCGCCCACGCTCCTCCCCCTTTCCTCCCTCGCTGTTGCGTGCCGCCACCTCTCACCGAAGCGCCGTCGATTGGGTTTGGGTTAGGGGAGGGTTCACCCATGCCCTCGGGCTTAGAGGGAGGCGATGGGAGGTGGCGTGGTGGTGAGCGATGCGACGATGGCGCCACTGGAGCTACAGGTGACTGGAGGGCAGTGGACGATGGCCTCGGGGAGATTGGCACATGGTGGCGGCTGAGTTAGGGTGGGCAAGTCAAGCCAGCGGCAGAGGTAGAGGGGAGGAGTGGTGAGGCAGCAAGTCCCCACTGCCCATCGCTCTATTCTACATAAGGTTATGTTTTTCAGTTTGCAAAAGAAAATCAGAGGGGAGTGAATAAACCGATTTCACCGAAAATCAGAAAATTTTGGTCATTTTTGGTCAATTTTTTAAATTTCAAATTTGAATTCAAATAAAAAAATTAAATATTTGATAAAATGAAGCTGTGGGGAATCAAACTTGTAACCTCTAGCCCCCTAAGCATAGACACCCAGTAAATTATTCAAGATTTGAGGTATACTGAAGCTTTTAACACTCTTTTATATGATTATGCAAATTTTATCCAAAACCAAATTTTTTTGGCCGAGCTAGTAAAAAATCGGTCCACCCCGAGAAACCCGATTTTCGGTGAAAATAGGTTTTCTCAGACTGAAAAACATAAGACCATCTTCAACGGTTTTCCCTCGTGGCTCCCGTTCCCTTTACGAAGGGATTTCCATTCCCTTCAGCGCTTCAACAGATTTCCTTTAGCAATCTCTTCACGAAGGAATTTCTCTCTACATTCCCTCCAACAAGGATTATCTCTCCTCTCTATATCATTCCCTTCGAAAGAATGCTGTTGGAGATGGTGTGAAATAAAGGGAATGTGGATTGGGAAGGGAATGGGGAAAGGAATGAAATAAAGGGAAAATGATTGCAGATGGACTAACCCTGATTGTATAAGGGAAATAATTAAAATCATTTCATTAGAAAAGAGGGCTGTAAAAAATAAAATAACTGGAGGCACATGTTTGAATGTTAAAATGTCTCCCCAGCTTGGCCTACGCGCAGCAGCTGTGGAATGAGTGGGAGCTCCAGTGCCTGGTACTTGCCAGCTTCGCCCTGCAGGCCTTCCTCCTGGTGGCGGCGGACATCCGGAAGCGCAACAAGTCGACGGCGCTCCGCATACTACTATGGCTGGCGTACATGTCAGCCGACAAAGTGGCCATATTCGTCCTCGGCCACTTCACCGTCCAGATGGATCCGGGCGATCCGCGGCACGAGCTGGTGCTCCTGTGGGCGCCGGTCCTGCTGCTCCACCTCGGCGGGCAGGAGACCATCACGGCCTTCTCCATGGAGGACAACGAGCTGTGGAAGCGCCACCTCCTGGACCTCGTGTCGCAGGTGGCGCTCGCTGTGTACGTCGTCGCCAAGTCGTGGGAAGGCGGCGCCTACGGGCGGCGGCTCATCGCCCCCGTCGCGCTCATGTTCGTCTCGGGGACCGTCAAGTACGCCGAGAGGACATGGGCGCTCAAGACGGCCACCGCAGAGTCGATCAAGGGCGACCGCATGAGCGATCTACTGAAGACGATGAGGAAGCGCGAGGAAGAGGGATCGTCGCCATCGGCGGTCAACAAGTACAACCGGGACATCGTCGGGCGTCGGAAGTGGTGGCTCCAAGGGAGTTACTCCGACCTCGTGCAAGCAGCCGGCGACACCTTCCCCAACTGCATCAATGTTCTCATGGACATCCCTGTGGCGCCATGGTTGTTGCCTAACATATGGAACATGATCGAGGAGATCGTGAGACGTAACCGTTCGACGACGACGACGACGGAAGGCGGCGAGGAGGATTGGTTCTCACGCAGGGCTTACAAGATGGGTGAGCTCCAGCTCTCACTCATGTACGACCATCTCTACACCAAGGTCGGCCTGCGGCTGCGGAACGTCAGCCTGGGCCTCCAGCTCCTCACGCTCGGCACCACCTCGTCGGCTCTGCTGCTCTTTGCGACGGCGGCGAGCAAGGACGCCACCTACAGCCGCGTGGACATCACCGTCACCTACATCCTACTGGCCGGCGCCGTGACGCTGGAGGTGCTATCTGTACTGATGGTCACGCTGTCCTACCGCTCCTACTGCTTGCTGCGGGACAAATTCGGGGAGAACGGATTCACGGAGGCGATCTTCTGCTTGATCAAGCTGGTGCGCCCGTACAACAAGCCCTTGTGGTCCAACAAGTGGGCGCAGTACAACCTGATTGCCGGATGCATCAGAGAGAAGCACGCCGGCGTCGTCACAAGGACGATGCATTGCGTTGGCCTCTATGACTGGGACTCCAAGCTCTGCCCCATCTCCGATGACACCAAGGAGCTCATCTGCAACGAGCTGGACGACTGGGATCGGCTGGAGAAGTTCAGCCACGCCCGGGGCTCGGAGATCCTGATGATGCGTGGGCACGGCGAAGGCTCGGAGCTGCACAAGAGCATCGTCAGGGTGGACTTCTCCACCAGCGTCGTCACGTGGCACATGGTCACCGACATCTGTTTCCTTCACTGCGCCAAGGGCGGCGGCGACCGGGACCGGCGGCACGTGCTGCTCAGCAGAGAGGTCTCCAACTACCTGATGGACCTCGTCTTGGGGCGGCGCGTCTTGATGAGCAGCGAAGGGCACGTGGCTCACAGCAAGGCCCGCGACGAGGTGAAGGAGATCCTCGCACAGCGCGACGGGAGGATCGGCACGGACGACTTCGACGCCATCTGGGTGGCTCTCGAGGCCAGCTTGAAGGCGCCCTCAGGCCCAGGCTCAGGCGGCGGCGCGGTGGAGGGCGTGGACGTGGTCTTCGCGCGCAACTCCACCGACACCATGAGGCCGGTGCTGCCACGCGCGTGGAGGCTTGCCCAGATACTGCTCCAAGGCCGGGAATCCGAGGGCCGCGGCGGCGATACTTGGAAGCTCATCGCGTCGGTGTGGATGGAGATGCTGTTCCATCTCGCCACCCGATGCGAGGCTGGCTTCCATGCAAAGACTCTCAGCACAGGCGGGGAGTTCATCACGCATGTCAGGTTCCTGCTCCTTAATCGAGGGATCGGCTGGAACTTTGTCCTTGGCCGTGCTTGACGCACCCTCCCTCCTGCAATGGTGGCAGCTCAATATATGTCCAAATGACGACCACTCGCCAGTCACTCTCATTTCTGTCATAGCGCTATTGCTTTTATCTATCATCGACCATGTAATTTATTGGTTGCAATTGAGGGTCTAAATGCCCTCCTCTCTTCCTTTTGGGAAAAAGCTTTCGGTTGTCGTTCAAAGGAGCTTCCGAGGCTGAAAATGTCATAATGTACCCCTAAATTGAATGTAGGGTTTTCTTTGGTCCAATTTGGTCTGTTTCGGACAGAATTAGATCAATTTGGAATTTTCAGCCCTATTCCAACAATTTAGACCGAATTTGACTGATTGATTTGGATAGTTTTTCACCGATTTGGAGCAATTTTGATCAAATTTTACCAATTATGACCTAAATTTATCGATTTGACTTGTTTCTTAGTTCTGAGTCCAATTTCATCGTCCTGTATTAAACAAATTATCACTAACATCCATCGTGTACAACCTCAACATTTGAAAACTAGCAAGATACCAAATTTGCAAAAGTTATAGCACCCCAACTCCTCCTGAGTTCAGAATGTCATCAACTCCACAAATCACTCAGAATTTTGGTAGCATTTTTCCTAAAAATTGTACATCCACACACATAGAAGCATATATTGCATATCAATATATATCATCTTGGGACATTCAACCAAGCAGCGATCTTACTAATAACTTAGGGTGCATTTGGTTGAAAAGCCAACTAAAATGGAGCCACTTCATTCTAGGTCTCAGGATGTTTGGTTAGAATGGAGCCACTCCGTTCCAGACCGCAGATTGTTTGGTTGTGATTCTCATGGAGCGGAGCCACTCTCTATATGGAATATTCCCCATAGATCCAGAACCAATCCATTCCTATTTTTTGGCCGAACGAATCCGCTCCACTCTCAGAATCAGGAATGGAATGGCTCCGCTCTACTCGCTCTCCAACAAAACGCACCCTTACTATGGCGAAGTTGGATGCAATTCTATTGTACTTAACAAGCCAAACATTTAGGGAACCAAAACCACATCTACAAGCTATTTATATATGGCCATTACAATAAACTTAACTACTTTAGCACCCAAAGGATCAGTAGGTTAGGTGGAAGCAAAGTTATTTATCAAAGAAAACCAGGAAAATTACAAACGGAGAAGAAAATGAAGGGGGTAGGACTCCCAACACAACACACTAGGATGAGAATCGAATGAACGCCCTCCCTTCTTGGCTCTGCCACCGAAACGATGCGACGCTCAAGTTCCAGGATGGCCCAAGGTAGCAACGCCAATCCAGATTGTTCAAACAACGCGACTGTCCGCAAAGAGGTATCTGCTCTACTTTGCATCTACCCCTTCCATCGTAGTTTATCAATGTCGCGCAAGAAGACCCTTGGAGACTTGAGAACAGCAAGGAAGTATGTCGGAAGGGCACCCCACTTAGGTCAGGATGTGTCTTCCTTCTTGCAAGACTAGCTTGTTCTTCCATTCTGCTAGGCACACTTGGGATTTGTATGTCCATGATTGGCTGGAGATGGACACGCCAAAGATGGCCTGTTGTGAGAGGGAGACTGAGATATTTGCCAGTTTTTTTATGTTAAGTATTGATGTTAATACTGTTTTTAAGTAGGTGGTGGTTTTATAGGTAATGTTGTGTTGTAATAGTTTTTACTATTATTGTAATTCTTTGACCAATGATCTAATGAAAATTCTATTTTTATTAAAAAAGAGTAGATGCCATTTCAAGTCTGGGGATGCTCTACTGCATTCACTTCTTCTTCCATGACTGGCACAGTGGAAGTTGTTCTCGAATACAGGACCTGGTACGCATCGAAGCAAAACATTGCTATTTCAATTTCTTCCCTTCTCTTGGCTCGGGCAATTGATCAACCTTGCACCACCTGTTGCTCTTAACCCGGGATAGATGTTAGAAATATATTTAAAAATATAATGCGCACATATGGCTTCTGCGGGACTCAGAACCCGAGATCTCGTGACTCCCCACTCACCCTTCTAACCAACTCACCCACCCACGCGTTTTGATATAATTAGGATATGCATTCCTTTTAAAGATTCCTTAGATGAGGCACGAACCGGGACTAAAGGCCTACTTTCAGTCCCGGTTGGTAATACCAACCGGGATCGATAAGCTTCTATGCCACCAAGCGAGGAGGAGCATCAATCCCGGTTGGTATTACTAAGGGACTAATGTGAGCGATTTAACGGGATTGAAATCTTGTAAGCTTCTGACGGGATCGATCTTATTAATATCTGGGTTCATATCTTCTGGACCGATATCTGGGTATGGAAGGCTGTTTCTCTAGCAGTGAGTTAATTTGGCTGAGATTGAGAAACATACACGAATAAGCTCGCTTTACACGCATGGTGATGATACTGGTCCAAATCGTACGTGTCGCGCTCCTGATTGCTCGCGGCCGGTAATCATGGTGTTGTAGCGCGTGTGGTCCGAGCCAGCCATCTCGCAGGCGGAGCCACATATTCCTCCCTTCCGGGTTCATCCACTCGACCAACAGTGCGCCCACAGCATACTGTCATCCAGAGCTTTTACATGCTGCTGAAATATTCTTGCTTGAGCTGGACGCACAAAGGTGTAGGGCCCATCTAATTCCTACTACCACGGGGGGAGCCAGGATTGAGGTTTCGGGGAACCATGTAGGCTACCAAGAAAAACCGTATAAATTAATATGCATTAAGAACAGAAGCGACTTGGCGAGAAGTGACTTGAGGTGATTCCGTCACCGATGTCGACCCGGACATCCTCTTCGTCTCCGACGGCCTTTGAGTTGCTGGAGGGTGGGCCTTTGACTTACTGGAGGGTGAGGTCGATGACGGAGCAATGCCTGGCGGTTGGATGGTACTAGTAGCAGTAGGGATGTAGTTAGGGTTTGCTTGTTAGCCAATAAAGAGGTCTCTCCATCGTGCTATGGAGGAGGATCTTTCAGAGCTTCGGTTTGCGTTCTGGTCAGCCCAGCGGCGACATTGGGTTTTGGTCAGCGTGGCGGCGACGTCGTGCTATTCCGAGCTCTGGCCTGGAGGCAGGCTTTTGACTCCAGGATTTTGGATCTAGGCAATGACTTCAGCATGGGCTCTGGGTGGCAAGGCAATGGTGCCATGCTACTTCAAGCTACGAGTTGGAGAAGGATCTATGATTCAGGGACTATGGATCTGGCCAAGATAGGGCCTTTTTGTTGGAGAAGGGAAGATCAGATCTCCCTTGTCTTTGCGGCCTCGATGTCTCCTACGATGGCAACCTCAGAGATTCCTACGTCCTTAGCTCCGCTTTCATACTTGATTGTATCATGCTCATACCCTCAGTTTCATTTTTACACTTGACTGATCATGCTCCTGCACCCTTGGACCCTATAGTCTGCAATTCTCAGGCACACCTAATCCTGTTGTGCTCGTGGCAGGATAGTGTACTTGAGCTTCCTAGACCGCTTCTGAAGTGCAGTCCATAACTCTGGTGCACTCCTCCTAAGCCATATAAGCATTCTACAAAGTGGAAAAGAGGTGGTGCCAAGCATAGTGCTTGATATTTCTGCTCATCGGTAGGTGTTTCATCCTTCGAGGATTCTAATCTGATAGGAATCCTGAGCTTCTTGCTACTAAGTACGATTTTAACGTCTGACACCCAAGTGAGATGGCTCTGGCCATGCGTTGCCAGTTCCTTAAATTCAAGACATGATAGCTGATATTTTCTAATGAAGATATCACTCCTTCGGATATACACACCATACACAATCTTTTAATTGCTATACAAGGTCTAATAACTCATACGCATGTCCGACTGTTATATTGTCAGGAGAGCACGTTTCTAAGTACACATACTTATACTTTTGAGAATCAGTTACTACTTAATGATGATATTATTGTTCTTAGGAATCACATAGAGGACCAACGAGGACGTGAGGACCAGCAAGTACCAGCAAGTCGAGTTGGATTCCAAGACGAATTCAAGATCGAGACCAGTTCGGCCTCTAGGAGCAGTCTAACTTCAAATGATCATAACTTAGTGATACGAAATCCGTTCGGGGTGTTCCAGGACACTACGGATAAGCCGACGATGCAATCTTTCCAACGGATCTAGTCTTACATCCAAATTTCTTACGAGTCAACGGGAATAATAGCAACAACTTGCGTCTAGAATCTGTTGGCCCGTCCAGTGCTGCGTTACCCTTTCTAGAGCCCATGGCCCATGTATCTGGCCAAGGGTTGACCCCTAGCTGTCACCTTTAAATACTCTGTAGCCGTCATTTGTTAGAATCGTGTTTTGCTTAGATCTACCACTACAGTTTCACCATCATCGATTTGTGGAACCCCAACTTCGTGTGCTTAATACAATTCGCAATTTTCAAATTGTTTCTTCTTTGTTCTTACTTGTGTTCTCGATTCGCTCATAGAAATAAGCCTTCTTAGCGAGGTCAACCGTGTTCGCACGTGGTTGATAACCAACGGAGCCGTGGTGTTGCCATTGCAGGGTTTGGTCAGTTCTGATCGAAAGTTGGATCATCTACGTTGAGTTCTCCACTAAATCGACTTACCTCTATCTGACGATCGGGCATCCCATGCCTTATCAAGTGGTATCAGAGCCTTGGTTGCCCATAAACTATCTTCATATCCCTTTCGTCCATCGTGTGTCTTTTACCTAGAATCCAGAAAAAGCCAAAAAAAAATCATGTTCATTTTTAGTTCACATTGAAGAGTTCATGTTTCTTGGTCATCGTCCTGTTACTAGTTTAGGTCGTGTCCATAAATATGTTTTGTGCCTTTTCTGTCTCCTAGTTCATCCCACCACCGCCAAAACCCAAAAACCAAGCTGAGTCCTACTCGGTTTGCCCCCGCCAGCCGCCTTGTGTTAATAATTCCGCATTGCCATCCCTAGATAGGTCGCAAACCGCCTTGTATCAGTCGTCCTGCATCACCAGCCTCCAAATTTGTCAGCCCGCAATCCTACTGTTGCTTGCCCTAGCTGCAAAATCGAAATCGATCTCAAATTCGTGTGTGATTCATAACGCCTTCAGTAAAACGGGCGTAACTTTTGCATACAGACTTCATCGGTTTTAGCAAATTTTTTTAGCCCAAAATTTCCCCGAAAGATACTGTTTCGGCCTCGGAATGTTTTGCACAGTTTTCATAGCAGACGTTTAAATTCATAGCCAGCTCTCCTTGTGCCAAATTTGAGAGGTCAGTGTCCTTGATCTCGATTCCAGTGTTGTCTAAGTGAGAAAAAAATAAGTGAAAAATAAAATAAAAATAAAAAATTACAAAGAGGCCAACGCACTGAAAAGAGCCATGCTATGAAAAAAGAGAGAGCAGTGAATCAGAGTTGCTTCTATCTTTTGACTATGGTACCTTTGTGAGTTTCTTATTTGTTTGAACCAGTTCTAGGTACACGTTTAAGTCAACAACTCTAACAAGTGCTTTGGACATGTATTCAGCTTTGCTTCCTGATTTGGATTATTGCTAATCCTTACTACTCTATAGTGCCATCCGAGCTCCACTTCTTTCTTGTCAAAACAGGGTTTGACTTTGCAATCGCCTCACTCACACTCCTCACAGTATCACGAACTAGCCACCGGTTGTACCAACTGCTGCTTTGGTAAGAACCTTGTAAGAGCATGGTAAGACACCTCAGATTAAGAGAGTTTAAGGCCCCTTCCATTGTTTAGTAGTTGATAGGAATAATATACTTGTGTTTTCTTCTGCCTTCTACTAACCATGCCTGGATCATGAACTAAAAGTCAAGATGAAAATGAGTGCATTCTCTAGGACGAGTTTCAAGACGTGATAAATAGCATCAATGCTAGTATTGCCAAAGCAATAAAGACAATGAGGACGGAATGGAAAGGATAGAGCGGAGCATCTCTACAATTGTCAACAGACTCGGCAACGTGGAGAGACCACCACCTCCCAATGCTCCTAGTGACAGGGAGGAGCATCCTTCCGCCGAAGAATCTGTTGTGAGAGATGCAGACAATGGAGAATAGCGCAATGCCTCTGCTATTCGTCATATTGCACAAGATGTACGACTGCAACAACGCTTGAACCGCAACCATCAAGGTATGAGAGGTAATATTGTTAACCATCACAATGTTCGTGCCAATGATGATCCTTTTGCCAACGCTAAATTTACTATACCATCTTTTTCTGGTACATATGATGCTAAAACTTGCTAAGATTTGGAAATAATGGTTGAACAAAAAGTTAACTCTCATCTAGTTCCTAAAATTCACGGAGTTAGACAAGCTACTAGTGAGTTCAAAGATTTTGCTATCATTTGGTGGAACGAACTAGTCAATTATGGATTAGAATTTGGTTTGTGCGATAGATCAAAACGAGCTATGCATGGTAGATTTGTTCCTCCTTCCTTTAAACGTGATTTGCATAAGAAATTGCAGCGCTGAGATCAAGGTAACAAGTCAGTAAAGGAGTACTACCGAGAGCTACAAATAGGCATGTTGCATTGTGAGGTAGTTGAGCATGAGGAGGACAGGATGGCTCGTTTATATAGGGTTTAAGGCATGAGATCCAGGGCATAGTTGATTGCAAAGAGTATAACACTATCAATAGATTGTTCCAACTTGCTATGTTGACAAAAAAATTGCAGGGACGACAACAAAGGACGAGAAACAACTTTGGAAGTTCCTTTACACTAAGACCGTCGTCGGGGCAAGCCAAATCAGCTCCACCTCTTCATTCTCGATCTGCTGCCCCCGCAGTAAGGTGCACTTAGCAGCACTGTCATCACTGTCACGTGCTTCTAAGGTAAGCACAACTTCTAACGTGCAGACGCCAGCAAAAAGTTCTTCATTTGTTACTTCCACGGGCCGCATGACGGGAATTGTGTGCTACCGCTGCAAGGGCATGGGACATGTCATGAAGGATTGCACAAGTCAGCGTGCGTACATTGTTACAGATGATGGTGAGCACATTAGTGCTAGTGATGTAGAAGATAAAATTGTTATTGCAGCTAACCTTGCAAATAATAAAGATCATGAAGCAGACAACGATGAAGAGAAGTTCTTTGGCATGGAAGACACTGAGGATTACAGGATTATAATTGTGCAACGAGTGTTGAGCACTCAAATGGAGAAAGCAGAAAGGCTACAACACCATAACTTGTTTCAAATGTTCCTCATTGTCAAAGGTCGACGGGTTCGTGTCATTATTCATGGTGGAAGCTACAACAACTTAGTAAGTTTAGATCTGGTCAAGAAGTTTGGCTTGACCACACGTGCCCATCCTCAT
This sequence comes from Olyra latifolia, assembly GCA_036346145.1. NCBI lineage: Eukaryota > Viridiplantae > Streptophyta > Magnoliopsida > Poales > Poaceae > Olyra > Olyra latifolia. The sequence continues at coordinate 60,616,130 of CM070525.1, forward strand.
CCGTACCATATTTAGTGGTTCAACGACAGTGGTAAGGTCAAGGTAACACAGACCGCAAGAGTTCATTTTTCCATTGGGACATATAATGATTGTGCTGATTTCGCGTAGTACCTATGCAAGCATGCTTACATTTGTTAAGCTGTTCATGGGAATTTGACACTGATGCCACTCATCATGGTAGGAGTAATAAATATACTCTTGTGCATAATGAAAAGAAAATCACTTTGCTACCTATAACACCTGCTAAAATTTTGCAATGCGATAAAGAGAGAGCTACAAATGAAAAGAAAGAAAGTGAACTTCATTCTGAAAATCAGCAAGTAGCTAAAACAATTTTTCCACCTAAAAGAGAGAAGGAATCACGTAGTTCTAGGTCTGAGGGTATTAAATTGAAGGGTGGTGTTATGCTTGCTACGAAATCTGACCTTGCTAAAATTGAAGAGAATGATGCTTTGTGCTATGACTTGATATGCAAAGATGATATGTTTTCACTTGATAATATGTCTAGCTCTTTGCCACTTGATGTCACCAACTTTTTGCGGGAGTATGATGATGTGTTCCTAGCTGAGATACCCCTAGGGCTGCCATCTATTCGAGGTATTAAGCATCAGATTGACTTGATCCCCAGAGCATCACTACCATGTGCTGCATATAGAACCAATCCGAAAGAGACTAACGAAATTCAGCGACAAGTCCAAGAACTTCTGGACATAGGGTATGTACGAGAAAGCTTTAGTGCTTGTGTCATTTCTGTTCTTTTGGTTTCTAAGAAAGACGGTAGTTGGCGTATGCGTGTTGATTGTAGAGCCATTAACAGTATCACAATAAGGAATCATCATCCTATCCTTAGGTTAGATGACATGCTTGATGAGTTAAATGGTTATATTATTTTCACAAATATTGACTTGCGTAGTGGATACCACCAAATAAGAATGAAACTTGAAGATGAATGGAAAACTGCATTTAAAACTAAGTTCAGGTTATATAATTGGTTAGTAATGCCTTTTGGTCTGATTAATGCACCTAGCGCTTTCATGCAACCAATGAACGAGGTTTTACGTGTTTTCATTGGAAAATTTGTCGTGGCTTACTTTGATGATATTTTCATATATAGCAAGTCATATGATAAACACGTGGAACACTTGCGTGCTATTTTTAATGCATTGAGAGATGCACGTCTGTTTGATAACCTTAAGAAGTGCACCTTTTGAATCGATCGAGGCTCATTTCTTGGCAATGTTCTAACTCCACAGGGCATTGAGGTAGATGAAGACAAGATTGAAGCTATTAAGAGTTGGCCGATTCCTAAAACGATTTCATAGGCACGAAGCTTTCATGGACTTGCTGGCTTCTACCGTCGCTTCGTGAAGGATTTCAGCTCCATTACCGCCCCTTTGAATGAGTTGACAAAGAAGAGTGTTGTGTTCCATTGGAGACAACCACCAGAAGACGTCTTCAACCTTTTGAAAGAGAAGCTCATTAATGCACCATTGCTCCAACATTTGAATTTTGGTAAGATTTTTGAGCTCGAATGTGATGCTAGCGGAATTGGAATTGGTGGTGTGTTAATGCAAGAAGGTAAACCTGTTGCTTATTTCAGTGAAAAATTGAGTGGCCTTGTTTTGAATTATTCCACGTATGATAAAGAATTACATGCACTTGTTTGTTCTTTAGAGATGTGGCAACATTATTTATGGTCTAAGGAAGTTGTTATTCATTCTGATCATTAATAACTTTAGCATATTCGTAGTCAAAACAAGTTAAACCATAGACATGTTAAGTGGATTGAATTCATTGAATCTTTTCCTTATGTTACTGTTGGGGAAAGTACGTGGCCCATGAAGGTTCGGCCCACTTACTTACCTGCGGCCCCACAGGAGGCAAGCTCGCGCCCGAGCTTAGCAAGCTCGAGCCCGAGCTTCCCCGTCTCGGAAGCTCGGGCCTCTTGCTTACTCCGGGCTTCTGGGGTACAAAGGAACAGGACCCGAGGCAAATCATCGCCATGACAGGGACGCCGGGTCCCAGTCGTCGAGAATTAAATGCGCGCACTATACCAAGGAGCGCCTGGCGGCAGCTTCTAACGGGTTGGCGGCCGGTCTCGCCAACCGCCCGCATGGGCAAAGACACGTGCTGACCGGTAGCGGTCCAGCGCCGTGATCGGAGGATTGCACTCGATTACCCGGAGGATTTGGTACGCTACCGGCATGGCAAAAAGGCAACGACTAATTCAACGGACCAGCGCAAGCTATAGTGGCCGGAGAGCGCCTATAAAAGGGGCATACAGGCCACAACGACGGGGACGGCTTCACTTCCACATACACATAACTCACTTGGAGAATAGCTACTGTAGAACAGGAGCACTTGCACTCTCGTAGGAGCTCTAGTTCCCGGCGGTAGTTCTCCGCATTCAGATAACTGTAGGAATACACACACAGTGCCTTGAGCACTCATTGTACACGAGGCCCGGGCTTCCCAAAGCCCGGACTTCAACTCCTTATACTCGTTTAAGCTCGGCATTAAATGAAAACTGGACGTAGGGCTGTTATCCCGCGATGGAGGCTGAACGGGATAAAACACTCGTGTCATCACCCCTGCGATCCGGTCTCGACATCGTCCGACCGCAGCGTCGGACCAGTCTTTTCGCCGGTAGCGTCCGGCCAGCGGCCGGGCTCGATCGGGACAGGGGCCGCCGGGCCTCGCACCCTTTCTTGCTTATTAGCGCTGCGGAGGCTCGCCTCCCAGTCGCCGACAGTGGCGCCACCGTGGAGCCCGACACGGTCTTCTCCCTCGATCGAGTCGAGGATGGCCTTGTTGTCTTCTGGCGACATTGATACCATGGATCTCAACTACGACGATCGCGACGATCTCGACGACGTCGACGAGTCGTATGAGGAGTGGCAGGCTGGTATCCTCGCCGGAGCTCAGTCCGATGAGATGGAGGTGGAAGAAACACCGCCTCGGAGTAGGTTCGCCCCGGCTTTGCCGAGACCGCCGACTCACGTCAACGAAACCTTCATGGAGGGACTGGAGGCACCGCCACCAGTGCCGCAAACGGACGGACCGCACGCATTCGCGGTCTTGTCCGAAGAGGAAGACCTGCGCGCGCGCGAATCGGGCGCCTGCCCATCAAGGCGACAGCGGACGGCGTGAGCCCATGGTAGTGGAGGGTGCCGATGGCACCGCCTCCGTGGGTGACACCGACATGTCTCCTTCGCGGGAGCCTGCCTCACGTCATGTATTTGCAGCGTCAGGCTGGGCGACCCCGCACCAGCCACGTGCTGACCCAAGTGGAGAGCACTAGCGGCGTGAGGCTGCTCGGAGCCTCTTTGCTAGGTCAGTCGGGCGAACCCTGGCAGATATCCGTCGCAGACTTGCTGGCCCGACACCCGCCGCGCGCGCTACACGCGCACACTCGCCGACCACTACCGTCACCAACCCGGTCTTCGCGATCGACAAAGGGTTAAAGCGATGCCAGTCATCGTGACTGGAGAAGGACCCGCGAGGTTCACCATGGTCGACCTAGGCGCCGCGGTCGCTGACGGCCTAGAGGAGCTCGCTGGGGATCTCGGCGAGCACCTCCAGGCCCAGTCACACACCAGTGGCTCCTTGAGGCGGCGCGGCCAGAGCGTTCGGTCGCGCCGGAAGACATCCACGTCCACAGTGAAGTTTTTTCCCACCTCGGGCCGCTTCCGGGCGGCAGACCCTCCGTTGGAAACAACGGGGTCGTCCCGGGATGCCTGGCCTTCTCCCGAGCTTTGCGCGAGGCCCCATGGCCTCGCAAGTTCAATCCCGGGAGCATCGAGGAGTTCGACGGGAGTAAGAACCCCGACGAATATCTCGCTATTTATACTACCGCCATCCTGGCCGCAGGTGGTAACGAGGCCGTAATGGTCAACTACTTCCCTACCGTCTTAGAGGGAATGACCGAACTCGCTATTCAACCAGGTAGGGGTTCGATCTGCATTGGGAATAGCTACGAGGCGCTCGGACAAACTTCGTGGTCGCCACGCGCCTGGAAAGCCCCAGGACCTCAAGCTTGTGGTCCGGAGGGCGGGAGAGAACTGCAGGACTACGTCCATGAGTTCGTCCTGTGCACGCAACACCATTCCATCGATCTCCGACGAGGCCATCGTTGAGGCCTTCAAGGAGGGAGTGCGGAATACCCGTTTCACCGAGGACCTTGAGCTCCATCCGGTCCACACCGCAGCCGATTTATTTCGTGCTGCGGAAGGATACATCAACTCCTCCGAGGTGGTGGAGCGCAAGAGAGGGAGGATGGAGGAGAAGGCGACGGCCCGGACTAGCACGGATGCCAAGAAGGGTGACGCTGAGAAGAAGAAGAAGAAGAAGGAGCCTGCCGCCCCCGCCTACGTCGCAGCGGTAGAGCCCGAGAGGCCCGCTCCTCTTGGCGGCCGCCTCCATGCCAGCCCGCCCGGCGGAGTGGAGGAACGGCCGACGGGCCGGGCGAGGGGCGAGCTCCCGGCCTCGACCTCGGCCGCCCAGAGGCCAACCCTCCGAACAACCTCATCGCCTTCTCCATCAGCGAAGGCCATGACTGCGTCACTCGGGGCGTGGGCGCGCGGTTGGAGAACTTCTACGCCGGGCGCGGGCCCATGCCCGAGCTCCCCGATCACGGGGTGCCGGACAACCGGGCGGCTCAGGGCGCCCGTGGCGACGCCTTCCAGGAGGCTCGCGCACACGTCGCCGTGATCTTCGGCGGCGCTTCTGCCTATAGCTCACGACGCGAGCTTAAGGCCACTGCCCGGGAGGTTTACCACCTCAAGAAGGGTAAGCCCAGAGACGCACCCCTACGGTGGTCTTACCAGTCGATCACTTTCTCCGGGGATGATTGTCCCCCCCGAATGACCAGGCCCCAGCGCTTGCCGCTGGTGCTCTGTCCCACCATCAGCAACACGCGAGTCGATCGCGTGTTGGTAGATGGCGGGAGCTCCCTGGACATCGTCACTGCTCAGGTCCTTGAGCAGATGCAGGTCCCGCGGTTCAAAATCAAGGACATAGCCATTCCCTTCCACGGCATTGTCCCTGGGTCGTCCCTACAGCCGATCAGGCAAATCGTGCTGCCAGTGACGTTTGGGACCCCCAGAACTTCCGGACGGAGTACGTCACCTTCGAGGTGGTGGACTCCGAGCTCCCGTACAACGCCATCCTTGGACGCCCCGCGTTGTCCAAATTCATGGCGGCCACCCACCACGGCTACCACTGCCTGAAGATGCCGGCCCCTCACGGGGTCATCACGATCAAGGGCAGCCACAAGGCCGCAATGGCCTGTGACGAGAGCGCTTGGCCATGGTCGACAGCCCCGGCGTGGCCGGCCAAGGCGAGCGGCCGATAGTCTGCCCTAAGGTGGCCTGCAGCGCGAGAGCCCACCAAAGCGCCCCCCTCTCTGAGGACGACCCGACCAAGGTTGTCCACGTAGGGGTCAACCTCGAGTCCAAATAGGAACTCGAGCTCGTCACCTTCCTCCGGGCTAACGCAGACGTGTTCGCGTGGGAACCATCCGACATGCCCGGAGTCCGAAGGGAGGTCATCGAGCATAGGCTAGGCTGTTGACCGACAAAAAGCTTTGTCGAGATAGGCCCTACGGCGCTTCCCAAAGTGGAAGGCCGACATCATCCATGAGCAACTTGGCAAGCTCCTCCAAGCCGGCTTCATCCGAGAAGTCGAGCATTCCGACTGGCTAGCTAATCTGGTCGTCGTCAAGAAGAAGGACGGGAAGTGGCGAATGTGCGTCGACCATCGCGACCTCAACGCCGCCTGCCCCAAGGACAATTTCCCCCTGCCGCGCATAGACCAACTGGTCGACGCAACGGCGGACTCGGCGCTCATGAGCTTCCTGTATGCCTACTCCGGCTATCACTAGATCGCGCTGGCAAGGAAAGACGAAGAGAAGACTGCCTTCATAACACCTTTTGGTACCTACGCTACGACCATGTCGCCGGTCTAAAAACGCAGAGCCACGTTCAGCGACTAATGCGTAAGACGGTCCACGATCGATAGGGGCAAGCGTAGAGGTTTCGTGAGCGATGTTGTTGTAAAAAGTAAAGTCCCACGGGACCATGTGACCGACCTTCAGGAAACTTTTGCTAATATTAGAAAGCATCAAGTTAAGCTGAATCCTGAAAAATGTGTCTTTGGTGTCTGGTCTAGGATGTTGCTTGGCTATGTAATAGGAAAGACGAGCATCGGGGCAAACCCCGAGAAAATCGAGACCATCGAGAATATGAGGTCGCCAACCTGCACCAAGGAGGTGCAAGCCCTCACCGGGCGAATGGCGGCTCTCAGCAGATTCATATCTCGTCTCGGCAAGCGCAGTGCACCTTTTTGTAAGATCCTGCGTATGCACGATGGTTTCGAATGGACGGAAGAAGCCGAGGCCGCTTTCAGTGAGCTAAAGCGTTACCTGTCCACGTCTCCCGTCCTAGCCACGCCAAAGCTCGGGGAAGTTCTACTCCTCTACTTGGCGGTTGCCCCGCAGGCTGTAAGTGCTGTATGAGCAGTCGAACGCGAAAGCAAGCAACAACACGTCTACTACGTGAGCGAGGTACTTCATGGGCCTAAGGAGCGGTACCCTGAGGTTCAGAAGCTCTTGTATGCCTTGCTTATGGCCTCGCGAAAGTTGTGTCACTATTTCCAAGCCCATCCAATTACGGTCCCAACAAGTTTCCCGCTAAGGGATATCATCCGGAACCCAGACGCGAACGGGAGAGTCGCAAAGTGGGCAGTCGAGCTTGGTGAATTCGACATCAAGTTTGTACCCCGCACAGCGATCAAGTCCCAAGTCGTGGCCGACTTCTTGGCTGAGTGGACCGGCCCGGCCGACCCTTCGGGAGGCTCGCCCGAGCTCGCAAGGCAAGAAGCGCACTTGACCATGTTCTTTGATGGGTCGCGCCAATTTGAACGATCAGGCTACGGGTTTGTTCTCATCTCTTCCAAGGAGAGCAAATTCAGCATATAGTCTGACTCCATTTTCCATAACGAACAATCTTTGCATGGAGTCTGAAGGCCTCCTAGCCGGCCTACGAGCATGCACTGCGCTCGGCATAAAATGACTAACAGCGAAAGGGGATTCGAAGTTGGTCGTCTGCTAGGTAAACAAGGAGTTTCAGTGTTGCGACGACTCAATGGCGCGATACTAGGCAGAGATGAGAAAGCTGGAGAAACACTTCACGAACTTCGAAGTGTGTTATGTTCCCAGATTGGCTAATAGCCTGGCTGATAAGCTCGCAAAGCTTGGCTCCTCATAAGAAACCGCTCCGGCGGGGGTGCTCGTGCAGCACCTATTAAAGCCCTCTATTCCCTCCGGAGAAGAGGCCTCCGAGAAGACGGTTGCCTCGACCCAAACGACCGGTACCGTTTCGTTCCTAGAGCAGAGCGACACCTAGATGACGCCATTCGCCCGGTTCTTGGCGCATGGGACCGCCACAGACACGGTGAGAAATCCGGCCCAAAGACAAGCGACCTTACCGATTACTCGGGGCTTGTTGTACCGAAGGGGTTCTAACGGCGTACTTTGCAAGTGCGTGACCCGGGAGGAAGGCAAATTTCTCCTCCAAGACATCTACGACGGGATCTGCGGGGCCCATGCCTCTTTCAGAACCCTAGTGGGAAAAGACTTTCGCATGGGGTACTACTGGCCCACTGCATTGACCGACGCGAGAGAGCTAGTAAAACGTTGTCCAGCCTGCCAATATCATGCCCGGGTATCCCACCAGCCCGCATATGAGTTACAGACTATCCCGCTAACCTGGCCGTTCTCAACATGGGGAATGGATATACTTGGTCTGTTCCCAGAGGCCTAAAGGGCTGCATGCACCTGTTCGTCGCCATCGACACTTTCACTAATGGATCGAGGTCGAACCAGTGTCGAGCATATCCGCCCAAACGGCCAAGAGGTTCCTTAGGAACAACATCGTGACCAGGTTCGGCGTCCCGAGTAAGCTGATCGCTGACAACGGGACACGCTTCTGGCGAGCTATTCGGGACTCTGCGAAGAACTCGGCATGAAGGTCGCCCTAACTTCGGTAGCTCACCCACAGAGTAATGGTGCAGCCGAACGCACGAATGGGCAGATCATGCATGGCGTCAAGTGCCGAGTGTACGACGCTCTTGCCGAGCAACGTCACAACTGGGTAGAAGAACTACCCACCGTGCTTTGGGCAGCCCGGACAACCTCTAATCGGGCTACTGGCAAAACCCCATTCAGGCTTGTATACGGCTCGGAGGCGGTCTTACCCGCCGAGCTAAGACAGCTCGGCTCGCGTTGATATTGCGGTGAGATCGACAACGGCGAGGAGCGCTCGCTGGATCTCGACCTATCCGAGTCTGCCGCGAGCAAGCACTCTGCAGTGGCGACATACCAGCATTCCCTGCGACGGCACGCGGCTAAAAAGGTACATACCCGGACCCTGCAAGTGGGTGACCTGGTTCTAAGACGAGTTCAGAACCTGGCTCATGCCAACAAGCTCACCCCAAGATGGGAGGGTCCGTACACGTCAGATCACCGCGACGCCCGAGGGTCAGAAGGCAGCTATGCCGGATGGGAGAGTCCTCAACAGCTCCTGGAACATCGCTCAACTTCGACGGTTCTACGCCTGAGAAAAGGTCGTAAGTCTCCATTCCCCCCTCTCTCTCTCCCTTTTGACCATCCTATCATCCCTAGAGAGCCCCCAAACTAACCCCAGCGACCTAAACTCATGATCGGGCTTGGGAGAAAGCCCGGGCTGTTCCAGTATACATCGGCGAGAATAAGCGGCTCTGTGAAAGCCACCCCGGATTCCTTTGCACAGGTGGCCGATATCCATCGCACCACGCAAGATCCCGCGCGGGCAAACGCTTCCCAGCCCTATATCATAAGCCCGCATAAACCTGCCGCAAGCCCGGGATACCTATAGGGTCCAGCACTCTGCCTCTTACAAAGAGATGGAGCTAGGGCCACAAGTTTCGTTCAAAGTATACGGTCTCTAAGCCGCTCGCGAGCTTCTCTTTGGAAGCTCGGTCGTGGCTCGGGATTTAGGGTCGATTTTTCAAAAAATTGATCTCTCCAAACCACAACCGACCTTCTGTCGAACCAGAAGCTCGGTCGTGTCTCGGGGGCTAGGGTCGATTTTTCAAAAAATTGATCTCTCCAAATCACAACCGACCTACTGTCGAACCAGAAGCTCGGTCGTGGCTCAGGGGCTAGGGTCGATTTTTCAAAAAATTGATCTCTCCAAGCCACAACCGACCTTCTGTCGAACCAGAAGCTCGGTCGTGGGTCGGGGGCTAGGGTCGATTTTTCAAAAAATTGATCTCTCTAAACCACAACCGACCTTCTGTCGAACCAAAAGCTCGGTCGTGGCTCGGGGGCTGGGGTCGATTTTTTAAGGGTCGATTTTTTTGAAGGGTCGATTTCTTTAAAAGTTGATTCTCCAAGATTAGATACCCAAGCAAGGACTTCCGATCTTCTCTAAGCCACGCCCGGGCTTCTCCTCAGAAGCACGGACATGGCTCGGGGGCTAAGATCGGTAGGACTATACTGCGTTTTCAATCCTTTCTTGCCTACACGACTACTAGCGTTCATTTGCATGCAGGAAAGACAACAGAAAACAAAGAGAAGCAGCGATAACCACAAACAACTTTATTAAAAAGGTTCTGGGATGGCTTACAAGCCAGTTACACCGAGTCCCAGCGGAAGGGCTCCAGAAACCCGACAATCACGTCGGCCACCTCGGCAAGCGCCGGGGCAGCCTCGATCAAAGCCGCGGCGGCAGCAGCGTCGTGGGCACGGGCACTGACCAGCGCCTCCATGAGCGGATCAAAAGCCCCGCGGAACCGCGGGACGGCTTCAACCAGCGCTTCGACCCTGGCGATGTCGCGGGCGCGCGCCTCCTCCTCCGCGAGCTCGGCCATGGCGAGGTCAAAATCCGTCCAAAGCTCCGCCAACTCCGGATCACGAGCCATGGGAGCAAGAGGGCAAGGTACGGAAGGAAGAAGTTTGGAATGAGAAGTGGCCGTCGCATTGGTCTCTTTTTATAGCCAGGATTTGGGAAGCCGAAGTGATCCCAGGAGTTATGGTGTCGGGAAGCAGTTCCAACGCGGAACTGTTTCTAAGACTGAACGCGAATGTCTCTTGGGACATGGCGCGACAGTCAAATCGACGTTCGGCATCCCGGGGAGAAGGCGGACCGAAGAAGTGATGAAAGAAAGAAGTCAAAACAAGTCAACTGCATTAGTAAAGGGTATTTACAAGGGCAAGCCGACACGCCCAACAAAAGGAAAAAGAATGAAAAAGGCCGACGGCTTAGGCCGGCAATGAGCTTCCGGCTCGGCCAAGCAACTTCGTCATGTTGGCCCCGAGATCGAGGAACTCTTTTTCTCTGCCAGGCGATCAGCATTTTGACCCGTAAAGGCCGTTAGCGACCTCGAGTCCCGCATGGTATCCGGTGGGTCTTCAAGAGACCTTACATCATGGACGCAGATGACCGTCAGAAAGCTCGCGGCGAGGAGGTCGCGTTCCTCCACTGCACGAGCGACCTCAGCGACACGGCACGCCTCCACTGACCGGATGCGTTCCTCGAGCTCAAGGGCATGGTCGCGTTCGGCCTTAAGGGCCTTCAGCGACTGGCATGAAACCTCCTTGACGTCCTCCCGCGCCGTGGCTAAGGCCGCCTCAGCCGCCGCGGCTCGAGCCTCTAGAGCCACTGCTTGGACTGAGCTCGAGCGAGCTTCCTCAAGCTCGACACGTGCGGCTTTGGCTTCCCGTTGCCACCGCGCGCCTTCCGCCCGCAGGGCCTCTTGTTCGGCATCGTGCTTAGCCTCAAATGAGCAAGCCATGCCAACAACCTCGCGGTAGAACTGCACCCAGAGGATAGGCTAAAGAAGGGAAGGACCAAAGCAGAGAAGACACAAAACAATAAAAGCCAAGCCCGGAGGCACTTACCTGCTTGGCGACTGCCGCGGCTTCAACCTCATACCGAGCCTGCGAAACGCCCATAGGCGCGGGGAGCACCGTGACCTGGCGTCCCGAGCTGCTTGGCCCCTCGGCCACCTCCTCTGAAGGTCTGGCCAAGCCTCCCGCAGGCTCGACCACCTCTTCTGCAGGCCCGGCCGAGCCTCCTGCAGACTCGGCCACCTCTCCTGAACGCCCGGCCGAGCCTCCCGCATGCTCGGCCATCTCTCCTGTAGGCCCGGCCAAGCCTCCCGCAGGCTCGGCCGAACCTCCCGCAGGATCGGCCACTCCTTCCACAAGCACGACCGAGCCTCCCGCCGGCTCGGCAGCTTCTCCTGCGACCTCGCGAGCTCCCCCTGTCGGCTCTGCTGATTCCCTCACAAACCCAGCAGCATCAACGGCGTGAAGGCACGGCTCGGGGGGGAAATCAGTCTGCACCGCAGCATCTACCATTGGCCCTTTCCCCAGTCGGTTCGCCAGCCACTGGTCGGAGCCGGATGTAGTCTTGCCGGCTCCATGTGAAAAGCCCGAGGTGGTGCTCAACCCACGCTGGTGTCGCTGAGATCCACCCCGAGACAGTTAACGGAGCCACGCTCCACAGCCGCACCGGGACGACACTGGCGGCTGTAATGACCCGGACGGGCCAGTCCCAGCCGAGGAGGAGGGTGTCGCTCGCATCCAACGGAGGAACATGTATGTTACTCTTGTCAAAAAGCTCCTGGATGCCGCGGATATCGATCGGGCGCTACCCGGTCGAGGTCCGTCCCTCGACACGGATCGGCGCCAGGCGCTCGGTGCCGTCGTAGGTCTCCACCTTCACGAGCACGGCCTAGGGGCGTACGTCTTTGCGTGCCACCAACGGGAGGACGAAGGGCCTCGAACCCCGGGACCCGGGTTTGCCCTTACGGGTCATTCTCTGAGCCCTTGCCTCGGTGCCGGAATAAGTTCCCCGCTTGGGGGCAGTATGATCAAAACGAGAGGAGAATCAGAGCATGCCCGATCGGCCCGAGAGCCATAACAAATGAAGGAAGGAGACGGGAGAAATCAGCAAGCGCGAGCAACTTACGTGCAGCTGCGACAGCCTTCTCGGACATCTCGTCGTCCGAGTCGTCATCGCTCAGCACCAACCGACGCCTTTTCAGCGCCGGCTGGATATCCCGCGCGCCGGTCGAATCCCGAGCCCGGGAACCTCTAGCCCGAGCTGGGTCGGGGACGGAATCGCTAGCCCGGGGCGTCTGCCGCCATGCGAGGGCGGCCTTGCCCGGGAAGCGACTGGCTGGCTTCTTCGAAGGAGGCCGCTTACTCGCGGCCCGACCTTTCGGCGCCGGAGCTAAGCTCGCGTCATCACCGGCCGTCGAGCTGGTGGCTCCCGCAACTGCCACCGGTGCGGGGACGGCGGGCCCGGCTTCCACTCCTGCTTCCCTCTGCAGAAACAGATCATGGGGCATCAGCCCACGCCCACGAGCAAACCGTTCCAAAGCACACAGGCCCTTGAAGCTTATACCTCGTCCCAGACATTGTGGGAGCCCGAACTGCGGCCAGTTGTCGGTAAGAAGAAGCCCCATGACCTGGACCACGTCGTCCTGGGGCAAGGCTACAAAGGAAAAAAGAGCGGGAACAATACAAACACACTCGAAGCAAAGCTCGGGCAAAGGACAGCAAGGTCAAGAACGAAGACTTACGGGAAGTGCCTTCGCGGGTAAGGTCGTTCCTCCCGCGGATCTCGAAAAAGGGGCGAACCCGCTTCCTCAGCGGGCTCACCTGGTGCCTGGTGAAGTCGGCTACGATGTCGTAGCCATTGAGACCCCGGCTGGCCAAGTCCCGAATCTTGGCCGCTAGGGCTACCTCCGTCGGCTCCAACGTGGACCGAGGCATCGTCACCTTCCTAGGGCTCGCGTTGGCGAACCATAATCGGCAGTTGTCGGACTTCTCAGCGTAGTACCACCGCGACGCCCACCCCCCGACGTTCTCCTTGGCTTTGAACACCGGGTACGAGGGCTTCATGTCATGGCGGAGCTTGAAGTAGGCGCACCCCGCCACATTATTTCCGCCGGTCGTGGTCAACTCGTAGAAGTGGAGGAAGAGGCTGACCGATGGCTCTATCCCGACGAACGCTTCGCAGAGGTGCGCGAAGATCGTCAGGAACAGGATCGAGTTGGGATTAAGGTTCACCAACTCGATCCCGCACTGGGCCAAGACGGCATCGACGAACTCGGACTCCGAAACCCGGAGCCCATGGACCGCGAAGAGCTCGAAGCAAACGAACTCCTTGCCCTCGGGCGCAGGGACCGTCTCCCTGCCGGCCGCCCTCCATCCACCGACCTCGATGAAGCCGACGGCCTCCAACCCCTTCAGGTCGTCCTTAGTAAGGAGGCTCCGCGTGAAGGGCGCCATCGGGAAAAGAAGGATCGGAGAAGAAAGATGGCGCAAGGGCAAAGGAAGGAAGAAGGCGAGGGAACGCAAGTAGCACAAGTAGTACGAGAGGGCGTGAGAGGAGACGGCGAAAAGAGGAACCGCCTGATATAAACCGGCAAGGGGAGACGAACCGTCGCCTGTCCGCCAAGAGATGTGGAAACCAAGGAGAAGGAAGCGGCGCGCGTAACCGCGCTGATTTGGGATTCTCGCCGGAGCTGTGGGGGCCCCGCGCGCGTGAAAGGACAAGCATTTCGCCCGAAGGCAGTTACCAAATAAACCTCTGAGCGGTACGTCGTCGTCATGCTCGAGGCTCGGGGGCTAGCTGTTGGGGAAAGTACGTGGCCCATGAAGGTTCGGCCCACTTACTTACCTGTGGCCCCACAGGAGGCAAGCTCGGGGCCAGCAAGCTCGCGCCCGAGCTTGGCAAGCTCGAGCCCAAGCTTCCCCGCCTCGGAAGCTCGGGCCTCTTGTTTACTCCGGGCTTCTGGGGTACAAAGGAACAGGACCCGAGGAAAATCATCCCGCGCCGCGGACAGGATACGCTTCGGGTCCCCAGAGTCGCCGAGAATTAAATGCGCGCACTATACCAAGGAGCGCCTGGCGGCAGCTTCTGACGGGTTGGCGGCCGGTCCCGTCAACCGCCCGAAATGGGCAAAGACACGTGCTGACCGGTAGCGGTCCGGCGCGATGATCGGAGGATTGCACTCAATTACCCGGAGGATTTGGTACGCTACCGGCATGGCAAAAAGGCAACGACTAATTCAACGGACCAGCGCAAGCTACAGCTGTCGGAGAGCGCCTATAAAAGGGCATCTGAGCCTAGCAGCGGGGCGGCTTCACTTCCATATACACACAACTCACTTGGAGAATAGCTACTGTAGAACAGGAGCACTTGCACTCTCGTAGAAGCTCTAGTTCCCGGCGGTAGTTCTCCACATTCAGGTAACTGTAGGAATACACACACAGTGCCTTGAGCACTTATTGTACACGAGGCCCGGGCTTCCCAAAGCCCGGACTTCAACTCCTTGTACTCGTTTAAGCTCGGCATTAAACGAAGACTGGACGTAGGGCTGTTATCCTGCAGTGGAGGCCTGAACCAGGATAAAAACACTCGTGTCATCACCCCCTGCGATCCGGTCTTGACGCGTCCGACCGCGTCGGGACCAGGTCTTTTCCTTCGACAGCGTCCGGCCAGGCGGCCGGGCCTCGGTCCCGGGGACAGGGCCGCCTTCGGGCCTTGCACCCCCTTTCCTTGCTTATTGGGGCTGTGGAGGCTCGCCTCCCAGTCGCCGACGGTTACAAATACAAGAAAGCGAAAAATAATGTTATTGCTAATGTTTTGTCTAGGAGATATACCATGTTGTCTCAACTCGATTGTCATATTTTTAACCTAGAAACCATAAAAGAACAATATGCTCAGGATGATGATTTTAAAGATGTGTTGTTGAATTGCATGGAGGGGAAGAGTTTAAATAAATTTTTTTTATCAATGATGGGTTCTTGTTTAGAGCTAATTGCCTGTACATTCCAGTTGGATCCGTTCGTCTTTTGTTGTTGCAAGAAGCTCATGGAGGAGGACTGATGGGACATTTTGGTATAAAAAAGATGGAGGATGTTTTGGCCACACACTTCTATTGTACAAAGATGAGATGTGATGTTGAGCGCTATTTGGCATGTTGTACCACATGTCAAAAGGCAAAGTCACAATTAAATCCTCATGGTTTGTATATGCCTCTTCCTACTCCTAGTGTTTCATGGGAGGATATTTCAATGGACTTTGTTCTAGGTTTGCCTAGGACAAAGAAGAGGTGGATTGTATTTTTGTTGTTGTGGATAGATTTTTGAAGATGGCACATTTTCTCTCTTGCAACAAAATTGATGATGTTTCTCATATTGCTGACCTAGTCTTTAAAAAAATTGTTTGTTTGCATGTTATGCCTTCTACTATTATTTTAAATCGTGATGCCAAATTTTCAAGTCATTTTTGGAGAAGTTTGTAGAATAAATTGTGTATGAAACTGTTGTTCTCTACTACATGTCATCTTCGAACTAATGGACAGACAGAGGTCGTCAACCGAGCACTATCTACCATGTTGAGGACTGTTCTAAAGAAGAATTTAAAAATGTGGGAAGAGTGTTTACTGCATATTGAGTTTGCTTATAATAGGGTGGTACACTCCACCACTAAGGTAAGTCCTTTTTGGATAGTGTATGGATTTAATCCTACTGCTCCAATTGATCTTCTATCGTTTCCTATCTTTGAAAGAGTCAATTATGATACTAAGAAGCGCGCTGAATTTATTTCAAAATTGCATAAGACAACTAAAGAAAATATAGAGCATATGAATGTAAGGTATAGGATTGCTGGAAGTAAAGGTTGGAACGAATTAAAATTTGGACTAGGTGATTTAGTATGGTTTCACTTGAAAAGGGATAGGTTTCCAGATTTATGAAAGTCTAAACTAATGCCTCGAGCTGATGGTCCTTTTAAAATGCTTGAGAAGATTAACGATAATGCATATAAGCTTGAGTTGCATGTAGATTTTTGGATTAGTCCCACATTTAACATTTTAAATTTGAAGTCATATGTGGCAGAAGGGGGGCGAGCTTGAGTCGAGGACAACTCCACTTCAAGAGGAGGAGGATGGTGAGGATATCACTTCATTGGATATACACACGACACACAATCTTCCGATTGCTATACAAGGTCCAACAACTCATGCGTGTGCCCGACTGTTACATTGCCAAGTGAGCTCGTTCCTAAGTATGCATACTTGTTCTTTTAAGGATCGATTACTACTTAATGATGATATTATTGTGCTTAGGAATTATGGAGAGGACTAGTGAGGACGTGATGACTAGCAAGTACTACCAAGTTGAGTTGGATTCCAAGGTGAATTTGAGATCGAGACCGGTTCAGCCTGCAGGAGCAGTCTAACTTTAAATTACCATAATTTGGTCATATGAAGCCCGTTTAGGGCGTTCCAGGATACTGGCGGTGCATTCTTTCCAACGGATCTAGTCCTACGTCCAAATTCCTTTTGACTCAATAAGCATCATCAAAACAAGTTACGTCCACAAACTGTTGGGCTATCCGGTGCTGTGTCACCCTTCCTAGGGCCTATGGCCCATGTATCTAGCCAAGGGTTGCGAGCCAAACCTAGCCATCAACTTTAAATACTCCATAGCCATTATTGTTAGACTCGGGTTTTGGTTAGATTATTCTGCCACTGTAGTTTCGCGGTTATCAGTTTGTAGAACCCCAACTTCGTGTGTTTAATACAATTCGCAATTTTTAGATTGCTTGTTCTTCGTTCTTGCTTGTCTTCTCGATTTGTTCGCAGGAATAAACCTTCTTGGCAAGGTCAACCATGTTTGCGTGTGGTTGATAATCAACGGAGCTGTGGTGTTGTGATTACAGGGTTTAGTCAGTTCTGATCAAAAGTCGGATCGTCTATGTCGAGTTCTCCACCAAATCGACTTACCTCTATCTGACGGAAGATCGGGCATCCCATGCCTCATCATTTTCATATTTAAAAATTCTTACATGAGAATACTGCATGTACTACAATAAAGAATTTTATTCATAAATTCTCATGTATACCCAATATTTCTATATGCCATTACGAATTCATAATATAAAAACAATAAAACAGGCATAAACTAATAATTATAGCCAAAAACATGATATAGTCGCATAAAAGTAATTAATAGCACCTAAATTCAGCTTCAAATTCAAAAACGGGATCAAAATTCAAAATCCCGATGTGCTTTGATGTGCTTTTATGCCTGAATATGTGTTTTGTACAGTTTCAGCAAATTCCAAGGGCTTTTACAAAATTTTCATTATTATGGAAAATCTTCTTGCAATTTCCTTGTTTCCAGGGGGTTCCGTGCAATTGTCATAAATTTAGGAAATACTTCAAGTGGTTTCCAAAAATCTAAAGGCTTTTTTTTTTTTGCAAAATTCACTTTTCTAGAAAATGTAATTTTCTAGAATTTTTAGGCCTTGTTTGCAAAAATGCCAAGGCCCACGATTTCTTCTCTTTTCTTCTCCTCCCCCTTCCACCCCGTCCTGCTAGGCCAAGGCGCAGCCCCCGCCGGCCCAACCATATTTTTCCTTTTCTCTTCTTTTCTTGCGGCCTAGCCCAGAACCCCCAGATCCCTTTCTTCTTCTTCTTTTCTCTGTTCGTCCAGCATGGCCATTTCTTTGGTCTAATCTGCTCGGCCAGCCCATGCTGGCACCTTCTTGTTCAAGGGCAACAAGGGTTTCCCTACCCTAGCTACATCTTTGGTGGTGGCGCGCTGGCGGGGCATGCGGGGGATGCAGCACGGGCCCGAAGCATCCATGGAGGGGCATGGCGGGGCTGGAGCTGCCATGAGCCACGGTGGTGGTAACTTGCGCTGACGGGCTTTGAGCTTGCACGGGGCCGGATGGGTCGCCGGTGGCAACGTACTATGGTTACGCTGCGGGCTAGGTGGGGCGCAGCGGGTCGGGCGCGGTGACGCGGTGGTACAGCTGCACCCACTTCGTGTGGGTTGGCTGTTCCAGCGGCAGCACGGTGGGGACTAGCATGCACATGGTCGTGACGAGCAGCGGCGTGCGACCGGCTTGGCCATGGCTTCATGGCGGCGACGATGGCACTATAGTCATGCGGCCACTCCAACTACTTCGCACGGCGTAAGTAGCGAGCCTCGTGACAGCGGTGCGCATAATGGTGCCAAGGATGGGCGCATTGCATTGCGTACGCGGCGAAGGCTGCTTGCCAGCTACCACGAGCCGTGGAGCGTGTGCTCAGGTGCCAAGATGTTGGCAGTTGGTTGGCGCCAAGGTTCAACGGTGGGGAGTGACCGTTCGAGATTGCTGGTGACGTGATCGTGCGAGGTCAACGGACGGCACAACCGCGTCATGCTGCACGGGCACGGTTGGAGCGGCGCGACGGAGCGTGCTTGCCACCGGTGCGGTAGGCTATGTGCACCGGCACGGTTGGCAATAGTGGCCGCTGCATGCAACGTGGCCGATGAGCTGCGACAACGGTACCACTTGGGAACACCGCGCCAAGGCACTTCAGGGCTAAGGCCGATGGCATGGCCGAGGCGTGCATTGCAGGGGGCGCTGCAGTGGCCATGCGCACGGTGCGACGACGTCTTCATAGTCGACGGTTGTAATGTGCTTCATGCACTATGCGGTTAGGGCCGATGTGAATCGCCATTCAAGACGATGACACACTAATGAGACCCTTTCCTAATCTCATTTTCCATGGGTTGATAACCAATCTATCTTGAAGAACCCGGCGACTTCAAATCTGTTCATGATTGGTGTATTCGGGACTATGGAAAATGGATCTACTATTTGGATGCAAATTTGATTCTAGGGTTTTTCACCTCGCAAAGCTTCTGGGAGACTTGTGCTGATAACGTATTGAGGAACCCCTGCTACCAGGTGTAGTCCAATTGGTTCCCGAGAACGTCTCTCTTCTCATAGATCAATCATGCACGGAGATAGACACAGTGAGATATGAAGGGGCTTTCTTTCTTTCTTTTGGCCAACGATCAATACTGAGATATTCCCTTAATATGTAAACACACCTAGTGGGCTGAGAATTCGATAGTGGACTCAATTCACAATCACCGGTTTCTCAACAAAATAATCATGTAGCCAGAGAAGCTTAATGACCGCACTAAGTTGCATGTGCGTGTGCACGTTGTGTTAGACATGTTGTGCATGCTGCTAGCAATTAGTTGGTGTAGCAGGACCATGGTAGTTGCAAATTTGCTGGTTAAATCAGAGTAGTGGCGTACTAGCGTGAGTTTAGGATCGGCAGTTGCCATCAGTGTACGTGCATGAGTTTAGATCGTGACCAAAAGGCCAATGGTGAGCCTGTGTATAAATTGGGTTGTGTCAGATTTTGTAAAGAGACAAGAGGAATAATAGAGAAAGGAGGCAAGTTGTGACGATGGCCAAAATTCTTGTGTATTTTTCATTGTGTTCATCTGAGTGCATGTGTTCCTAGCGAAGAGAAAACAATGAGTGGGTGTTCTCCGGAGAGCCTAGGTATGACGAACCCGAAATTTTGCATAAAAATTTTTCGCGCAAAAATTGCATGAGCATCTCCTAGATTAAAACCCTTTACCCTTAGACATGCCCAAAATTTCTAAAATACCCTCTTGGAGTTTTCTAAAAATAAAGAAGAGAATGATTTCAAAAGAAGCTTTAAAATTTCCCATGAAACATAGGTGATTTTATGCCCTTGAAAAATTCCTTGTATTGTTATAAGTCTATAGAAATTTTCCTCACATTTTTCTAATTCTCCTACAATTTTCTAGAATTTTTACAAGCTTTCTAGAATTAAAAACACACTGAAAAAACCCTATTTGGAAATTCGGCTAGGAAATCCTCCCAGAGGACACGCGTAGGTTTCCTATTCACCGCGCATTCTACCACTGACCGTCAGGACCCACCTCAGAAGCGCCAGCTCACGCGCGCATCTGCCGTTCCACTTCAGTGAAATCCAACGGCTGCCCGTGCTCCACGACGTCTTATCTAACGGACATGACTTGTTCACCGTATCCCTTTCGCCCCGCCATGTTCTGCTTCTCCGGCGCCGCCGTCTTCACCATGAACCTCACCGGAGCAGCGAATCTCGCTATTTTAATCCGATTTGCTCGCGCCGATTCGACAAGAATCTCTCTTGGGATTTGCTCATCATGATTACTCCCCATGATACGGTCGGGAACATCCTTGCTGGCCCAATCTGCCACCGCCGCGATCCCTGTCCTAGGTGCCACCGGCGTGCCCCTGCCGCTGACTCCTGCTCAACCTTATCGGTGCCGCCGGACTCTAACTTTGGCGATGTCGCGTCGACCTTCTCCGTTGCTTACATGGCCGGCTAAGCGTGATAAGCTCCGCCATGGTGAAAAAATCGGTGAGCTCATCCTCTCGGGGTGAATCATGACAAAGTGGCCTTGCCTATAAATAGGCATTTACCTAGCTTCTTGAAGCACCACACAACTAAGCAGCGCGACCAGCAAGCAAGAAGGTGAGCCACATTCCTTCTGTTTCGCTCTGCCACCGCCATTCTCACCGGAGCTCACCGCCAGAGCGCTCCGATGATCTTTCACCTATACTTCCAAAAGCAAAAACCTTCCTAGAAACTCCCTAAAGCTCGAGCAACCTTCAATCTCCACTCAAAACCACTACAACTCTGATCCCGTCCTCACCGGCACCCAAGATCCGCTGTCCATGCCACCAAGTTATTCCAAAGCTTTTCATCGCCTGATTTCTATTTAAGAATACTTAATATGGATCCCAATAGCTTATGCACCCATAAAATCAACCGATTAAAAGCTCCACAGAGAAATCCCTAACTGCTCTGTTTTTGCACCACTGCTGGACCTCGCCGTCCGGCCAACCCAGGCCATCCCGCACTCCAAATCTAGGGGCAAACAATTGCTTATGCACCAGAGACCAAAAGCCCTAAGATTAATCGGATTCAAACCCCACAAATCAGAAACCCCCAATTCGCAGTGCTCAAGAACCCTAATCTTCTATTGTTCATCAGCTCAGATTTTGAATTTCTTCAAATTGAGGCCCTTAGAGGCCGAATTAGATCAAAGTGCTTCTATAAAAGTTTCTTTAAAAGATGTTTCGCATCCAAAAATGGGTTTTCCATATTTTTAAATCCCTTCCAAATTTAAATTTAAAATCAAATCCCTCTCTTTTAGAGATTTAAGGATCTCAAAAATACAAAGTTTGCTGTAAAACTAAACTGATATTTTTATTAGATAATAGGAATATAAACAAAATTTTATAAACCTTTAAACTTAAATGTTTAACAGAGATATACCACATATTGGTTTTCTACTTATAAAACCTTTTTCAAGCTCTTTTCCCAAAATAAAAAGTGAAAAAATTATTTATTGATACTAAAATAGATATTTACTCTTATTTAAAAATAAAATTCCTATTTTGTCAGACAATGCTAAGAGATTTGCAAAAAGTCCAAAATTAGTATTATTCCCTTTTGGAATTTTCTTAAAAAGAGAAAGAACCAAAATTCTTGAATTAGTAACCAAAATATTTCAAAACCTAGATCAGCCCAAAATCCCTATCCAAACTCCACATTTCACACAAAACAATGACCTTAAATCTGGGATTGCTCTAAAAGGAAAATTTTCTGCATTATATCTTAAATTCTTCTTAAATATAATTTAACTATTTATTACTTTCTTTCTCTAATAAATAGAAGAAGAGCAAGGAGTTATATATTGGATTGAACCACCTGCAGAGGAGAATTTCGAAGAAGGAAATACTTATATCAGTGATCAAGGCAGGTTTCTATTTCTTTGATGCACATTGAATTCCTATTTATTTAATTATATATGTATTACTTTTTAGTTATTATCTATTACTGTCGACGATTTGCGTCGGCAATGTATTTTATAGGGCTACGTGAGAGATCACAACTTGATGGTAGCACAAGGGACAGGATTTATACAGGTTCGGGCCCTCTATGAGAGGTAATACCCTACTCCTGTGCTCGTGGATTGTATTGTGGATGTCGATTACAATGTATGTTCTCGTCGGGAGGGCACGAGAACAGACAATGATCTTGGATGTGTGTATGATGATGAGATGTAGATGATGAGATGTAGATCATGAGATGTAGATCATCTAACTAGGGACCCCCCGACCCCCTTTATATAGTGCAAGGGGTCGGGTTACAAATAGGTTCCCTAATCCGTATAAGGAACATAGAAATATAACCGGGTTGGTCACGTCTATCTCCATGTATTCGAGTAGAAAACGAGTTCGTTTACTTGTAGAGTAAGCCAGGCCGCGCCAGCCTCTAAGCCCGCCTTCTGGAAGATCCGTGCGACTCAGCCCAAAGATGTGGTACGTCCAACTGGATATCTTGGAATACCCGGGGCCCATGTTGTCCTGATAGCCCCGAGTGCTTCGTGACTGGGTTGTCTTGATTCTGGGTTCAGCTTGCAGTCCTTCAGATGTAGCCCGAGTGATGTCACTCTTCGTTCGACTGATGAAGTTCCACTTCGCCGAGTAACCTACTGATTAAACAACATTGTTGCAAAGGACTCAAGAGAAAATCTCAAGTCTTAAAAAGATGTCTGGTACCTAGCCGACCGGGATATCTTTCGCTATTGGCCCCACGGAGAGGCATACCAAAAAGGTGGATGTTGCCGAGTGATCAGTGTCACCCTGCGTTATCCTCCCTGTTACGAATTATGACATTCGAGTCTGGTGGCGTAACTCAACATTCGGTCGGCGAGGGACATGCCACAACTTCGCGTAGAGGCGTTGCGCCTACGACCCGACTAGTCTTGAGTCAAGCTAGTGATTCTCGGAAGAATACGCCTGCCTCTAAGTTGAGGTCCTCCGAGTGGTGTCCGCCGTAATGACGAATGATCCAGAGATGTGTCACTGAGACCTAACTAAAGAGGTAGCCTTTTGATGTCCGTTCTGGCTGAAGCCAGAGCGACTTTTGTCCCTAGGGGGCACATCAAAAGCTAAGCTAATTTTCCGAGAAGCGCCTAGTCCTCAAAAGATTGACAACTAGCATAAGGCCCAACCGGGGGTGCGCCCTTTTTCTCGACTAGGTTTGACCCGAGTGACACCTGTACCCGAGCAATGTCGTGTACAGCTTACGGCCCTCATGGAGCGTGCTCTCTAGAACCTAAGTCCGGGCCTGAATATTGAAGCAATAATTTTAGGGCTTCACGCTTTCCCGCCCAGCATGGAGACGAAACATCGCCCGTTTTCTTTTAGTGAGAGAGCACCATCCTCCCGCCGCCACGGGGCATCCCTAGCGCCACCTACTGGGATGCCAATCGTCGCTTTGACTGTTGTGCCATGCTCCCAGAGACATCCGCATCCAATCTTGGGAACAGTTCTCATCGGGGTTGCTTCCCGGAATCGGTTCGACTTTCCAATCTTGGCTATAAAAAGAGGCCGATGCGGCGGCCGCTTCTCATCCCAAACTTCATACTCCGTCCCTCCTTCTCCGCCTGCTCCCATGGATAACGAAGAGTTCATGGCGGAGCTTTGGGCGGAATACCATCTCGCGCTCGCCGAGGTTGCCGAGGAAGAAGCCCGCGTCCGCGACGTCACCACCATTGCGGTCCTGATCGAGGTCGTCCCGGCTCTCGCCGAGGTGGCGGATGTGATTGTCGAGGCGCTAGTCCGCGCTCGCCAATATCTTCTGTAATTGGCCTGTAGGCCATCTAGGTTTAGATTCCTTCTAGATGTAGGAACTTGCTATAAATTATCAATGTACATGATTTTCTTCCCAATATAATATATGCTAATTGGTTTTTCTTAATTCGAGTCATGCATTTTACCTGAGCAAGTTAAGTTCCTTTTACTAAGCACTCTGCCCAGCGCATCAAATTTCCTTAGCGTTAGGAGTTGGCGCGGAGCTCTGTCTCCAAGAACGCAGTCGGGAAGTATGAATGTTGCTAGGAGACAAGAGTTTCGTTACTCCGAACAATTAACACTTAGGCTCAACATGGAACTTGAAAAGAGAAAAATCGATTAGGTATCAATTAGGTGCAGACTGCACCTAATTAGGTGTAGCCCCCGACTTACTGGGTAGTCGAGATCCGACTAGGGAGCAAGTCAGGTTAGATTCCAGACAAAACAGATTAGGTGCACGATTGCGCACCTAATTAGGTGTAGCCCCCGACTTACTACTTAATTGAAACACAAATAAATAGCAAGTTAGAAGCTGAATTGCATAAATGTAAAGACAATGTGAACAAAAACGTATCTTTATTTATTTGTAAACATGTGTACAACGGTCGTCAGGTATAGAACCGACGTAATTGTTCGATATTCCACGAGTTGTCCATGAGAGTGTCGTCTTCTCGCTTCAATCGGTAAGCCCCCGGGCGTGTCACCGAGTCAATAATGTACGGACCTTCCCAGCGCGGAGAGAGTTTGTGGCCACTCGATTGATTGACTGGAAAGACCAGATCTCCAACTGAGAAGGCTTGGTCCCGCACATTACGATCATGGTAACGACGCAGACCCTGGAGGTACTTGGCCGACCGAATTGTTGCAGCATCCCGAGCTTCCTCAAATCGGTCGAGTTCATCGATCCGACTAGCCTCTGACTCGTCCTCATTGAACCTTTGAACTCGTGGTGGCCCGAACTGTAGCTCCGTTAGAAGGACCGCCTCAGACCCGTATACGAGGAAGAAGGGAGACTACCCCGTAGCTCGGCTAGGACTCGTGCGGAGCCCCCAGAGTACGGCAGGCAATTCCTTCATCCATTTTGCCCCGTATGGGTTGAGGCGATCGAAGATGCGCGCCCTGACGCCTTGTAGAAGCATGCCGTTCGCGCACTCGACTTGCCCGTTGCTTCGCGGGTGTGCCACTGAAGCAAAGCAAATCTTTATGCCCACATCTTCGCACTAGCTTTGAAACTCGTAAACCACAGGCGAGAGCCGTTATCCGTAATGATCCGAGATGGTACGCCAAACCGACCGATTATCTCCTGGAAGAACTCGGTGGCTTTGGCCGCCGTAATCTTGGTCACAGGCTTGGCTTCAATCCATTTAGTGAACTTGTCAATGGCGATGAAGATGTGTTCAAAACCACCTAGGGCCTTTTTGAAGGGCTCGACAATGTCGAGCCCCCAGACGGCGAACGGCCAGGTGATGGGATCGTCTGAAGTTCCTGAGCCAGCACGTAAATCTGTCGAGCAAAGCACTGACAACCTTCGCACTTGCGGACGATCTCCTTTGCATCAGAGACGGCAGTTGGCCAGTAGAAGCCTTGACGAAAGGCCTTACCAACCAATGTGGCTGAGGCAGCGTGATGGGCGCACATACCCGAGTGAATTTCACGCAGCAGGGCGCGTCCTTCGGACTCGGATACGCACTTCTAAAGTATGCCGGAGGCGCTTCGGCGGTACAGAATCTCTTCATGCACCACGTATGCATGACTCCGACGTTGAATTTGCTCGGCAGCCCCCCGATCGTCGGGAAGCTTTTTTTCTCGCAGGTACTCGAAGTATAGCTGCGTCCAGTCCGAGTCGAGGGCAAGCACTTCTGACTCGGGTTGTTGTTCATCCGGTTGGGGTAGTTGCTCCTGCGGTGTGATAGAGGTGGCGTGAAGCTCTTGGACGAAGACCCCAGCCGGGACTGGCGCCCGACTGGAGCCCATGTTTGCGAGCTCATCTGCCGCCTGGTTGTCTCGTCGTAGAATATGTATGAGCTCCAACCCATCGAACTTGTCCTCCAACTTTTTGACCTCTTGACAGTAGGCGGTCATGTTGTCGTTGACACAAGTCCAATCCTTCTGCACTTGGCTCACCACGAGCTGGGAATCTCTGCGAACCACAAATCGCCGGGTGCCGAGCTATATGGCAATACGGAGACCGTGGATGAGCGCTTCGTACTCGGCTGCGTTGTTTGAAGCTGGAAAGTGAATCTGGAGGACATACTTGAGTCATTCGCCTCCAGGTGATATAAGAACGATACCAGCCCTCGCGCCCTGTCGCCGGAGAGAGCCGTCGAAGTACATGTTCCAGTACTCGGCCTCTTCGACGGCTGGGGGAGCCTGCATCTCCGTCTACTCGGCGACGAAGTCGGCGAGTGTTTGTGACTTTATGGCACTGCGTGGCTTGAACGAGAGCTCGAAAGCCCCAAGTTCCACCGACCACATAGCGATCCTCCCAGTGGCTTCCCGATTATGGAGAATTTCTCCAATAGGGAAAGAAGTGACCACCGAAATTGAATGTTCTTGAAAGTAGTGTTTCAGCTTCCGAGAGGCGATCAAGACCGCATACAGAAGCTTCTGCACCTGCGGATAGCGTACCTTAGACTCGCCCAATACTTCGTTCACGAAGTAGACCGGGCGTTGAGCCTTGTAGACGCGTCCTTGTTCTTCTCGTTCCACTACCACCGCGGCACTCACTACATGAGTGGTGGCCACAATGTATAGCAGAAGCGGTTCCTGTGGCATAGGAGATGCCAAGACAGGTGGCGAGGTGAGGAACGATTTGAGGTCCTCAAAAACCTTCTGTGCCTCAGGTGTCCAGACGAACTTGTCGTGTTGCTTCTTCAATAGCTTGAAGAAGGGCCACCCACGCTCGCCGAGTTGCGAGATGAATCGGCCGAGTGCAACCATGCACCCATTTAGACGCTGAACGTCCCTTTGGCACGTTGGGGGAGCCATCTCCATGATGGCTTTAACCTTTTTCGGGTCAGCTTCAATTCCGCGGTGAGATACCACGAAGCCAAGAAGCTTTCCCGAAGGGACCCCGAAGACGCACTTCTCCGGGTTTAATTTCATGTTGTATGCCGTCAGGTTCTCGAATGTCTCCGATAGGTCAGCGACCAAGTCGGATGTTACCTGAGACTTGACGACAACGTCATCAACGTATGCCTCCATATTGCGCCCAAGCTGGTTGTGAAAACATCGCTGAATGCAACGCTGGTACGTTGCTCCGGCGTTCTTCAATCCGAAAGGCATAGTGACGTAGTAGAAAGCCCCGAACGGAGTGATGAACGAAGTCTTGATGCAATCTTCTTCCTTTAAGCTAATCTAATGATAGCCTGAGTAGGTATCCAGAAAGTTCAAAAGCTCGCAACCGGCAGTGGAGTCAACCACCTGGTCAATGCGAGGTTGTCCGAACGGATCCTTGGGACATGCTTTATTTAAGTCGGTGTAATCGATACACATGCGCCAAGTACCGTTTTCTTTTCTACAAGTACCGGATTTGCCAACCAATCGGGGTGGAGCACCTCCCTTATAAAGCCGACGGCTAAAAGTTTAGTGATCTCCATCTTGATGGCTTCCTTCCGATCCTGTGCGAACCGACACAGCCGCTGCTTGATCGGCTTGGCTTTGTCGTGTACATTCAAAGATCACCTCCCTTGGGACACCTGGCATGTTAGACGGCTTCCAAGCAAAGATGCCCGATTCGCTTGGAGGAAGGTGACGAGCGCCTCTTCCTATTTCGGATCGAGCCTGTCCGTCGAGCCGTTTTGGCGAATCGGACGGGTCGGCGAAATCGCTTGACATCTTCGTCAGGCTTGATGCCTGATTTAGATGGCTTCTTGGTTGGTGGTTCGCCTTCGTCATGGAGAGTGGTGGCCGCTGCGGATCTTGTCCAACTTCGGCGGCCGCTTGGCCGATTTGGTTGGTAATCGCGATTTTCCTATCAAGGAGATAGGAAAACTTGACGCGTCTCCATGACCGTGATTCGCCCGCGAACCTGGCATCTTTATAAGTAGGTAGGTGTAATGTGGGACGGCCATGAGTTTGGCCAAGCCAGGCCTTCCCAAGATTGCGTGATACGCAGTCTCGAAATCGGCCACCTCGAAGCTGAGGTTTTCCGTCCGGAAGTTGTCCCGAGTGCCAAAAGTGACCGGAAGAGAGATTCTCCCAATCGGCACTGAGGAGGTTCTCGGGATTATGCCGTGAAACGGCGCGTCAGTCTTCTGAAGCACCGACTTTGGAATCCCTATCTCGTTGAACGTCTTGGTGAAAAGGATGTTCAATCCGCTTCCACCGTTGACCAAGACTTTGCGCAGATGGACACCCCATACCACGGGATCCAGGATGGGTGGATATCTTTCCGGACAAGGGATGTGGTCAGGGTGGTCTAAGCGATCAAACTTGATCGAAACTTCGGACCATCGAAGGTATTCGGGAGTCACCGGAGTAGCTGTATTAACTTCCCGAGTAGTAAGCTTCTGCTTACGTTTGGACTCGTACGCATCCGATCCCCCGAATATGTAATTGAGCTCGCGCTCAGCTTCTGGATAAGCGTCACCCTAAGGAGGGTCACGCTTGTCGTCTTGCTTGGCGTCCTTCGGAGCGTCTTTGTTGTGCTCCTCAGCAAACCTCTTCAAGACGTTGCAATTCTTTGCCGCGTGCTTCCCGTTTGGATGGAAAGGACACGGCGCTTCCATTACCTTGTTGTAGTCAGTGGACCGGGACGGCTTTTGCCGACCATGATCCGCGACCGCTACCAGCTCTTTACCCTTGCGCTTTTTGTCCTTCTTGGAGGACGATTTGGGCTTGTCCTTCTTGCCCTCGTTCTTGCTCGGGTGATCTTCTTGACACTCAGCGAGAGCGTCCGAGGCGGTAGCATATCGATCCGCCAGGGCGAGCATCTCCTTGACGGTGGTCGGGGGCTTCCGAGACATTTTCTTGATCAGATCGGGGTCGCGAACTCCCTTCTGGAAGGCTGCGACGACGACCGCCTCCGGAATCTCCCGGATTGTGTTCTTCTTCTTGGTGAAAAGCCGAATGAAATCTCTTAGTGACTCATCTTTTTTCTAATGAATCTAATAAAGGTCCCATTGGGTTCCAGGCTTCTCGTAAGTTCCCTGAAAATTGGCGACGAATTGGTCGCAAAGCTCTCCCCAGGAACCGATTGAGTTCTCTGGAAGGCCTGCGAGCCAACCCTGAGCCGGAGAAGTTAACATGACGGGCAGATAGTTTGCCATCACGTCGTATCCTCCGCCCGTGGCCTTGATTGCCAGAGAGTAAATCTGCAACCAAGCTTCTGGGTCTCCGCTCCCCGTCGAATTTCACTATTCCCTTGGGGTTGAACCCTTCGGGCCAGTTTACCTGATGAAGTCAGGGTGTGAATGCCTTGATCCCATCAATCAATCCATCCCCAGGGGGAGAAGACTGGCGAGGAAGAATCTGACGTGGTGGTGTGCTGCGCCGGTCTTCATCTCGCTCCCTCCGTCGAGCTTCAATGTCGAGGCGAAGGTCGTGACTTGCACTTCGGCGGGCATCCTGCCCGCGAGTTGGCGTGTGCCGACTGCGCCGAGTGCTACTCGTGGCAGTCTGGCTTCTGGCCGAGTTGGCCTGTTGATCCCGAGTACCCTGGACAGCCGCTGCCGTCACCATGGCTTTGATCTGTTCCATGATCGGCGTCGCGGGGCTATTTTCTCCAAGTAATGAACCAACATTATCCAGGAGGGTCTTACGTGCGAGGATGTTCTGCTAGGGCGTACGGAAGACCGAATGATCTTCCATACGGACCTGAAGCAGTTCCTCCCGGACTTCTCGTGTGCGACCGCGTAATTTGTCGCGCAGATCTTCTCCGCCTCCGCCGTTATGTTTGGCTCCCATCTCATCCATGGGGTGCCGAGTCGATTCGGAGGCTTGTCCATCCAGCACATAGATGCCGCGAAAGTCGGGGAAGCTGTTGACGCTCTCCTCCGATTCGGATTCTGAGTAAGAGAGGCTCAACTGATCCTGATTTGTCGGCTCGTCGATAGGAGTGATTATAACTCCCACTTCTCGTGCCGGATTGTTTGGCAGAAGAGAATCCGACTGAGATTTGGCAGAACTGATCTGCTGAAATCTCGCAGCCGAATTGACCAATCCAAGTGGTATACCTACTCGGGAAGTTGATTTGGTTAGAGTTGTCCCTGAGCCAGGACTCAGGAAACTCATCCCAGTGTGTGTGCGTTGTGCGGCGTTCCTTAGCCCAGATTGAGAAAGACGGCGTGTCATCTCATGGAAAACAGCGGCCGAGTTTCTTAACCTGAACGGGATGCCAGGCAACTCAAAAGTCGCAATTCTTAATTGGATTCGAACGCGATCCAGATTAGGAACAGCATTGACGGTTGATTCATTACTAGCGGAGGACGCTGGCAGAACTATAAGCTCGTAACCCCGACTGGAACCGAAGGGAGTCCTTACGGTGAGGCAGTCGGAGTCATTGTCGCCAGATCGGATCTCTTCCAGATTAGAGTCCGGAAGAGGCGAGCCGATGTGGTGTGTCTCGGCTGAAGTCGCATTCAGCCTTCCCCGGACGTTGTCCGGCTACGATAGCCGGAGTTCCCCGGAGTCATCGGCAAGGAAGCCGAGATCCCCGAAGACGAAGCCTTGGCCGGGGACGTAGGTGAAGACGAATCCGCCGATGTAGGCCATCGAAGTTGATGAAGTCGATCGTGATGCTAGCCCTTACCTGGCGTGCCAACTGTCGACGATTTGCATCGGCAATGTATTTTATAGGGCTACGCGAGAGATCACAACTTGATGGTAGCATAGGGGGCAGGATTTATACAGGTTCGGGCCCTCTGTGAGAGGTAATACCCTACTCCTGTGCTCGTGGATTGTATTGTGGATGTCGATTACAATGTATTTTCTCGTCGGGAGGGCACAAGAACAGACAATGATCTTGGATGTGTGTATGATGATGAGATGTAGATCATCTAACTAGGGACCCCCGACCCCCTTTATATAGTGCAAGGAGGGGTCGGGTTACAGATAGGTTCCCTAATCCGTATAAGGAACATAGAGATATAACCGGGTTGGTCACGTCTATCTCCATGTATTCGAGTAGGAAACGAGTTCGTTTCCTTGTAAAGTAAGCCAAGCCGCGTCAGCCTCCAAGCCCGCCTTCTGGAAGATCCGTGCGACTCGGCCCAAAGAGGTGGTACGTCCAACTGGATATCTTGGAATACCTAGGGCCCTTGTTGTCCACAGTAGCCCCCGAGTGCTTCGTGACTGGGTTGTCTTGATTCTGGGTTCAGCTTGCAGTCCTTCAGATGTAGCCCGAGTGATGTCACTCTTCGTTCGACTGATGAAGTTCCACTTCACCGAGTAACCTGCTGATCAAAGTACACTGTTGCAAAGGACTTAAGAGAAAATCTCAAGTCTTAAAAAGATGTCTGGTACCCAGCCCTATTACAACATTGTTAAAAAGATGTCTGATCCCAATTATTGATTAGCCCTATCCTTTGGAGCCTAGAATAGGTTTTGGAATATCCAGTTAAGTAGGATAAGTCGATCATTTGCCATGTAGATAAGTAGTATGGGATGCTTATCTGGACATGGGAATGTTGCGAGAAAAAGAATTTTATATGAGTCGCCAGGTGTCGTGAGCATGACGGATCCTAGCCGGTAATACTTGGAGCTGGGAATATCCTTCGAGGATCCAAGCCCGGAAAAGCTCAAGTAGGAACATCCCATGCAAGACCTACAATGGTACTAGCTGTAGGGAGGAAGCAGCTAGATTATACTCGTATAAACTACATAAAAGCATTTATGAGACAGTTATTTTTTATTATTTGAGACGGTTTTGAAATGACTTATTTCACACCAGTCGCAAAAGACTTCATTCATATGAGACGGTTTACAACCGTCTTATATAAGCAAGTATATAAGATGTTTTTTATATGGAACCGTCTTATATGTCATACCGCAGGAAGCACTAAAAATTGGTGCAAAAAACACTAAATATTGGTGCAAAATTTTAAAAAATATACTCTTTGACCTCGAACCTACACTATAGCCTCCTAATGTATTCTACACAATCAAGATAATTTATCAAATGAAAAACAATTATATGTTCTATATGGGATTTAAACCCATGACCTCTTGACTCTAACCTAGCCTACCTAACCAACACACCTCAAGTAACTTGTTGTCTTATATATGATGCGCAGGCCTTTGTATCCTTATTGTTCAAATCTTTTGATAATTTTAGGCATGTAAATGGCTTCAAATAGAAAATTTTCTAACTACAAAGTTGTAGATCTTGTTGAGAGTTATAATATACATGTAAAAGTTGTTTCTATATGATTTTGCATAAATAAATTAAAAAATTTCTAAACTAATAGCTTTCTTATGGTCTCAATCTCTCATGTTGTCCTCATACCTCTATTTACCTTGCTTTATATGAAAAAATTATTTAATAGGTCAAATAGGTTGTTTCAGGCGATAAACGAACCATCACATCTAATTAAATATAACATATACGAGTCAATTAATAAGTGAAAGTCTTTGATAGCATAATAAAATATGATAGTTTTGTTTTAATAACAGTCTTTTATGATTTCATATGAAACAAACATCACATATGATAGCTTCATAAGAGTCGGTTTTAGATATCCATATGTCTAATTAGTAGTTCAACATAACAGACGGCTAAAAGAGCGTCTCATAATATGTACCCATAAAAGTCACTGTCTAGCAAGAAAATGACTCTTATTCCTTAGTCTTATTAGAGACATTTATTTTTCGAAAACCGTCTTCAAAACATTCAACATTTGAGACACTTCTTTTAAAACCGTCGTAAAACATCTAATATATGAAACACTTCTTTTGAAACCGCCTATTTCCTTGTGTCACCACATAATAAGAGACGATTTTAGAACAAGTATGTAAAAACCATCTTAAAATGTGCGTCTTATATTACTTATTTTATAGTAGTAATTGGGTATAATGAATGAGAATAACACAAACTACATCCATCCATGTAACCGCGCACTACATGGGTAAAGCTGGATAGGTCCTACAAGGCTGATAACAAAATCATCAATGGACCCTACTTCGGGAATATGAAGTTGTGTCAAATTGAGTGATGCCTCTCTTATTCAATAAACTCATGCTTTCAAGAAAAAGTTTATGGTGTATGACGCTGCTTGAGGCAGGTAGAAATTGGAGAATGGTGATAGTATTATGGAAAAATAGAATTATTTCAAACAGTTTATTAAAGTTTTTTTAAGACTTAAGTTTCTTAAATCTACTGTATATTATTACATTTATGTTCTTGTATGAGCCTTACTTCTTTTCGAATTCCTGCACGTAGTAAGTTAAACTTTCCTAATAGGAACCTATAAGTACAAGTTGGTACTTACCCACTGTGTGGGAAAATTATATTATTTTCAGGTACTCCTCAACCCTATGGTGAGTGCGAGTTTACTGCTGAGAAACTGGAAAGTTATGGCATAGATTTCTAGTTTACCAGTTTCTAAGAAGTTTCTTGCACTCGCAACTCTTGCAACAGTGGTAATGTAATAAGTACATTAAATACTCTGAGAATAATGGTTTGTAATAATCTCCCTTTTGTAAAATAATACTTCCTACCATGGGTATTTTGGACTTTTATATTGACTCTGGCACTGTTGCATCTTGGGTAATTGTGTTTTTGTGAATATGTTTTCGGTAAAGATTTTACCGAGAATTGGTCCTCAAACTAGGCCAACAATTGGTACCAAAGCCCGGTGATGAAGATGGTGTCATCGCAGTGATATGTCGAGGAGCGGCGACACTAGCATCATGACATTGTGGAGGCCATGAACCAAAGGAGGTTATGTTCATGGGGATAGCATGGTGGAGAAGCGATAGCTCGTTGGTGCAAGAAAGCATTGGGCGCAAGTGCCAGGAGGGCACCTTCTTCACCATGTGCATGGTGAAGTGAAGTCGGTGGGAGAAAATCATTGTGACAAGATAGTAGGAGGCCATCTGCGTGTTGCATTGAAAAGACTCCCAATGCATGACAACATGGTAGTGCTATGAATATGATATGTATATTAATTTGTAGGCCAATGTGAAGGAGAACGCGGTGCTACGCTAGCCGAAAACAAAAAATTTTTACCGCGAACACCCAGGCAACATGCGAGTCAGAGATCATGGAGCATTACCCTTGCAGCACGTTAGCAGCGGAAGTAGAGTGGGTGAAGCCTCGGCGTAGGCCGCGAAGCATCAGACGTGGTCGAACACGACGTGGTACAACTTCTCCTCGTCGCGGATCATCGTCACAGCAACATCGTCGTAGTCGTACAGGTTATGTAGCCGATCGAATCAATCAGCGCCGACGTGAGAGCGACGACGCCTCCACGGTATCCACATGTCCGGGGTGGGAACACCGCGCGTTGGTGTGCTAGCACCCACGCGCGCGACTAGGGTTTTTAGGGGCGATGGGACGTGGCGGCGGCTAGGGCTCGTGGTGGGGAGACTAACAAGCCGCACGCCCCCTACGCCTTCCTTATATAGAGCGCACTAACGGGCCTTCTACAATAGAAGCCCACTAGGTCTCGCGCTAATGGATCTTCTACAATAGAAATCCATTAAGACGTCAGAGGATCCAAATCCACATAAACCCACTAATGGATCCAATCCATCAGACATGATCCAACCCTTTAAGTGTGTGACCCATTAGGCTCATGTACAAGTCGGCCGCGGTCCCGGAGAACCCTTTCCCCAGACCACAAGTCAATAGCGGTATCTACCAGTACATATTGACCCCCCGAATGTACACAATGATCAAATCAGTTGAACCTTGATACACTCACATAGGATCCTTTTGCCACGCGATATCAGTCAAGCTCAAGGCGAGAATCGTGCCACCCTTGTGATAGCTCGACAAATTCACTCGTCAATATAATGGATATAATTCGTGATTAACTCTTTAATCACTTTGGCATGGCCATGTACTTTTTCTTATCCATCCACACCGAGGGGCCCAGAGATATCTTTCTCGTTATCAAGGAAGGGCAAATTCCATCTTGATCTCTTACATCTCACGTCATGTTTTATGGCATACCCGTAAGCTACCTTTATAGCTCCCCTGTTACGGTAAAGCGTTTGATAGCTCCAAAGTATACAATTACGCATGCTGAGAATCAATAAGAATCTTAGGTCAAAGGATCGTATAGGTATACCACTCGAGACTACACCCTGATGGCACTTCTAAGATAACAATCTCAGCAGTGTCTCGGAGCGGGTCTATCCAGCCCCATGTTCTCTAACATGTGCCCACATTATTGATTTGATATCTTCATATCTATGGTATGGAAACATTACCATCAATCAATACATGTGCTGGTCAGATTACTATTGTCCCATATAATGATATGTGATCAGGGATCGTTTAGAATAATATCATTTAACCAATGTGTTTCACAATTAAGTCATACTCAATGGACAAAGGAGTGACATTTATTCATGGAACTGAAAAATACATGAACATAGACGTATGATACAATCATCTCACATAATCGCCTCTAGGGCATATCACCAACACAATGTCATTTATATATAGGGTACAAAGAGACCATATAAGGCAAGAACTCTATCCCTACAAGGACACGAATTCCTAGATAAACACGAACTCTAATTATATCTCTAACACCCCTCTCAAATGCAGGGTGTATGCAATAGCAATGCATTCAAAAGATAATATACTAAAAAGAAAAGTACCCCCTGAAATGCGAAGCATATGCAATAGCATTGCATTTGAATGGAAATACACTAAAAAAAATATTAAAGTCCAGGTCTTACAAATGTTGTAGTCCTCGTAACGTGTAGCGCTATTGTGATAATATGCCAACATCCATAAGAACTCCATTTGTCTGAAGATGGGAGATAGCCAAGAAAGCACAGAGTGCAAAGGCAAGGTCAGGATGTAAAGATAAAAGGAGATTAAGGAGACGACAAGATATTGAAGTGTGTCAAATCAAGCCAAGAAAGCATGACAGTGCAGATTGAAGCATTAAAAGTCGGTTGTGTAAAAGAAAACACAACAACTATGAACAAGGAGATGCACAAAAGCTAAAAAAAGAGCAGGCACTGCAGGCATGTAAGAAGAAAGCTCATTGACTGTTGTGAACTCTGCACGGCATAGACGAACTCAGAGATAATGGGAAAAGTGGACATGAGTGGACGCGTCGAAGACATCTACTAGGAAAATCCTAAAAGAAAGATCGAAGATGCATGCAGAAAAGCTAAGACAGAGAGACCGATAGAGGTAGCAGAAGTGAGACGCCGATCAAACTCTAGTTCTGCCAAAACTAGCATATGCATGTCTAGGTCAGAGAAAAAGAGAATTTTTTTAATAACCTAGCAAAACTAGCTTAGACTCACATAAACAAAAACAACACATTGTTGTTGCAATTGAATAGATGTGAACCTGCGGAAATTGCTTGAAGTAATCCACGTCTTGGGCTAGAAAAGCCAAATGCAGCACAGCCGGAGAACCAAGCAGTACAGAGCTAGTTGTGTTAGTGATATACCCTAGAAACGATCATGTAAGATGATTGTGTCACATCTATGTTTATGTATTCTTGTATAATATGTTATCAGTTCCATGAATAAACATCGTTCATATTTTTCATTAAGTACAACTTGGTTGTGAGACATATTGTTTATATGATTTTATTGTAAATGATCCCTGGTCTCATATCATTATATGGGATAGTAATAATTTGATCAGCACATATATTGATCGATGGTAATGTTTCATGTACCATAGATATAGAGATTTCAAATCAATAATATGGAGACATATTAGAGAACATGGTGTTGGATGGACCTACTCCGATACACTGCTGAGATTGTTATCTTATATGTGCCATCAGCCTATAGTCTCGAGTGGTATACCTACATGATCCTTAGACCTAAGATCATCGTTCAATCCTAGCATGCGTAGTTGTATACTTTGGAGTTATCAATCGCTATGTCATAATAGGGTAGCTATAAAAATAGCTTTCGGATACGCTTTGAAATATGGCATGGGGTGTAAGCAATCAAGATAGAATTTACCTCTCCTTGATAACGGGAGAGATCTTTGGGCACCTCGATGTGATTGGATTGGAAAGTGCATAGCCATGCCAATGTGATTGAGGAGTTAATCACAATTTAGAATCCATCACAAGATCGAGTGAATGGCCGATCTATCACAAGGGTGGTACGTATATTGTCTTAAGCTTGAATGGTATCATGTGGCAAAGGGATCGGTATGTAAGTATATGAAGGTTCAGCCGATATGATCATTTTGTGCATTCAAGGATCCATATGTCATTCTAAGAACTGTTATTAACTTGTGGTTCATAAAAGGTTTCTGGGGCCACGGCCGCTTGCGCATGAACCTAACGGGTCACACACTTAACGGGTTGGAACATGTCTAATAGATTGGATCCATTAGTGGGTTTCATGGATACTGGTCCGTATAGGATTAGAGTCCTAATGGGCCTCTAGCGTGTCCATGATGCATAGGATGCCCGATCTTCTGTCAGATAGAGGTAAGCCAATTTGGTGAAGGACTCGACGTAGACGATCCAGTTTCCGATCAAAACTGATCGAACCCTGCAATCACAACACCACGGCTCCGTTGGTTATCAACCACGCGTGAACATGGTTGACCTTACCAAGAAGGCTTATTCCTACGACCGAATCGAGAACACAAGCAAGAATGAAGAAGAAGCAATCTAAAAATTACGAATTGTATTAAGCAGACAAAGTTGGTGTTTCACAAACTGATGACTAATCTAAGCAAAACCCAAGTCTAACAATGATGGCTATGGAGTATTTAAAGGTGACAGCTAAGGTTGGCTCACAATCATTGGCCAGGTACATGGGCCATGGGCCCTAGGAAGGGTGACATAGCACTGGACGGCCCAACTGAATATGGACACAATTGTTTTGGTGATTCCCATTGATTTGGAAGAAATTTGGACATGGGACTGGATCCATTGGAAACATTGCATCATTGACTTGTCCGTAGCGTCCTGAAATGTCCCAAACGGACTTCGTATGACCAAGTTATGGTCATTTAAAATTAGACTGCTCCTGGAGGCCAAACCGGTCTTGATCTCGAATTCATCTTAGAATCCAACTCAACTTGGTGGTACTTGCTGGTCCTCATGTCCTTGATGGTCCTCTTCATGGTTCCTAAGCATGATAATATCAACATTAAGTAGTAATCGATCCTTAAAAGCACAAGTATTCGTACTTAGGAACAAGCTCACCTGGCAATGTAACAGTCGAGCATGCACGCAGGTTATTGGATCTTGTATAGTAACTGGAAGATTGTGTATGGTGTGTATATCCGAAGGAGTGATGTCCTCATCATCCATTTCCTCTTGAGGTAGAGTCGTCCTCGACTCATGCTCGTCCTCTTCTCCCACTTATGGCTTTAAATCTGAAATGTTAAATGTGGGACTAATCCCAAAATTTATAGGTAAGTCAAGCTTATATGCATTATCGTTAATCTTCTCAGGTATTTTAAAAGGACTATCAGCTCGAGGCATTAGTTTAGACTTTCACAAATCTAGAAACCTATCCTTTCTCAAGTGCAACCATACTAAATTACCTGTTCAAATTTTAATTGTTCCTACCTTTACTTCTAACAATCCTGCACCTTTCATTCATGCACTCTATATTCTCTTTAGTTGTCTCATGCAATTTGCACTTGCTGCTACTCCTTTTTTTAAAATTTTCTTACTTTTCTTAAGTGCGGCTCTTTTATGTGCACTTGCCTTTTTTTATATAGTACGGTTTTTTTATGCGCATGCCTTTTCTTCCAACACGTCTCAACTTCACAGCAAGAGCAAAAACTTTATATGACACTTACCAACCCCGAATGCTTAGAATCTGTAACAGCCTATTTTGGGTCCCTTTTTAAAACTTTTTCAAAAAAACAAATTTGAATTGCATTTCTTGTATTTACTATTCATCATCTAAAAATCACTAATCCTTAAATTCAAAATTCATTTGGAAATGCAAATTCTTTCTTTATTATCCAAAAATTGCATCTTAAATACAAAATCCAACTTTAATAACTTTTTCTAAAGGTGAAAATTATTTTCCAAATTTGAATTCTAAAATCAAATTATAAATCCTATTTCTCTTCCTTTAAATCAAATTCTAATTTCAAAAGTCCCTTTATAATTTCAAAAATTTCCAAAAATTCAAAAGTTTCATTTTAGGCTTAGCCCTATCCAGCCTAGCCCAACCAAGGCCCAGGCCCAGCCAGGCCTGTTGAGCTAGACGTGCTGTGCATGCAGCTAGCAATTAGTTGATGTAGTGGGGCCATGGTAGTTGCAAGATAGCCGGTTAAATCAGAGTAGTGACATACTGGTGTGAGTTTAGGATTGGTAATTGCTATCCGTGTGCGTGGATGAGTTTAGATCGTGGTCAAGAGGCGAATGGTGAGGGTGCCTATAAACTGGGTTGCGTCGAGCTATAAAGCTTCTAGAGGAATACCTGAGAAAAGAGGCAAGTTGTGACGCAGGTAGGCTATAGGGGTGAAAATGGGTTAGGTAATACCTGTCCCGTATCCGTACCCAAAGGTGAAAATACCCGATTTTGGAAATGGGTACTAGTACCCGACGGGTACGGATACGGGTAGTACTTGGTTATCGTGCAGTCGGGTACGGGTCGGATACAGGATAACAAATACCTAGGAAATTATATCGGGTACAGGTTGGATTCGGGTGCCCGGTTAAATAAATCAACTAGGTACCAGGTTTACAATGCGCTGCAAGTGGCACATAGGCCATTGCTCGGGCGCTCGGCCCACCAAGGAGGACCAGCATTACGCACGTAGCTTGCACAACCACACAGGCATACGCCACATGGTTTAGGGTTCCTGCCACCCACTGCCCTTTTCCCGCCTCCGCCGCCGCCCTCTACGCCTGCCCCGCCTCACCGCTGCTGCCCCGCCTCGTGGCCTTGCCTCACCACAGCCGCCCATCTCACCGCCTTATCTGCCCTCTTCACCGTCTTCTCCGCCCTCTACGGCCACCTCGCCGCCCCCTCGGCCGACCGCCTCACCGCCGTCGCCCCGCCTCGCCGCCCTCTGCGCCGCTTGCTCGCCCTCTGCGCCGCCCTCTACTTATGGTGTTCTAGGATTGCGCAAGTAGTGTATGTATTAGCTACAGTTTGCAATTTTGCTCTGTACCTAGATTGAATTCCTCTACTCTGATATGATTGTGGGGCACAATCTGCACATCCTTTCTAATGTGATTCAGAGTATTGAATGTAAAGCAACTGGTAGGCCTGCCTGAGTTATCAGCTTCACCACTGGTTGCATCTGTCTTTGCAGCGGGCAATAGGGTTTACCTGATAGAGGGAAACCGTGCAGGCACAGAGGCTGAAGGTGGGGCAGATCAAGAATCCTTGAGGTTCTGAATTTTTCTTGATTCTCCTCTTGCATGTCTCAGTCATTTGATCTCATGCTGCTGCTTGTATCTTCAGGGATTGGAGCTGGGAGCAAAGTGGTGAGTTCTTGGGAGGGCAATGCCAGTGTGGATGTACCCCAAGGGTCCAGTGCCCCTCCAATTGGTGCAAGCTTTGATGCTGATACTTCAAGAAGTTCACCAAAATCAGGTTAGGAGAGAGCCTCAAGGAACATCTCTTTCTCCATTTCCCTCTTTCCCCTGGTCAGCCAGATCACTGCATGTTTGTGAGTGGCATCGAGTGCCTTGTGTGAAAAAGCAATCTGTAGAAAGCCGTGAGCCTCAATCGCAGGCCTTGGGCATGTATTTATACTCTCCAATGGATTTACAAGAGTTTGATACAAACACGTTTAACAGCTATTGGAAAGAATCTAAACTTCCTAAAGTATACACACATGCCGCTGATGCCTTCCTAGATGGGCTACAGGAACCGTGCCGGTGACGGACTGCTACTCTGTTTCGGCAACGCACACGTACAAGCACCGGACTCTCTGCGTACTTCCATCCTTGGCTTGATTTCCATGCTAGATAATTCTCAACACCCTGGACCGTCTTGGTGGCATCAGTGGCAGTGCAAGGGAAGTACTGCATTGTGCAAGCTTTGATGCTGATACTTTAAGAAGTTCAGTTAGGCCATGTTTACTGCAGCACATTTGAAAGGTTGTCTAATCGGACTTGTACTTAGTTATATGATATGCTCCAGTCATATAATAGTCAAAATCTATTTCTGGTAATCCATTCCACCCTGTTTGTTTATCTGCTAGTACAGCACATAGATCTTGTGTGTTAATGGTGATCTGTTCTTGTATTCTAGGTTCGAGAAGCACTTTGGTCAGATTGCTGATGGTG
Organism: Olyra latifolia; assembly: GCA_036346145.1. NCBI lineage: Eukaryota > Viridiplantae > Streptophyta > Magnoliopsida > Poales > Poaceae > Olyra > Olyra latifolia. The sequence continues at coordinate 60,657,084 of CM070525.1, forward strand.
CCTTTTGTGTTACAAAAGCAATGCAGCATGAGCTTGCTCAAAATTAGGGAATCAAGTAAGCCGATCAAACTTCAGCTAGTTTTTTGGTTAAAGGCTGCCGTGCACATCCTATAGTTTCTAACGTAACCGTTGATTTTCAGAGCAACAGTTCTTTATGACCAATCCCCTGAATTTTTCCACCCTGCTTCCTTGATGGAGAAACATGAGGTGAGCATCTGTTTTCAGTTCTTATCTCTCCCCTTGACGTACTGCATATCAGCATATGTTGGACTATGTGTGTTAATTATATATGTGTGTTATATCATGTGTATGAAATGTACTATGTGTGTTAGTTGAATTTTTTTCATCAAATGTTTTGATTCTAGGTAATTCGCCTACTACCCGACTAAATACCCGGTATCTTATTTGTCAGGACCCGCCAAATCAGAGTCGGGCCCCTTCTGTGCATTACCTATACTAGTCCTTGGATCAATAGCTAGTACACACAGATTTTAGAATATTGGATCATTGTCGTTACAGGTTCGAATAAATATTACATTAGAGTGCAAATTAAAGATACATCAGAGTATGCTAACCGGCACGAAGGCCTTATAACAGGGGAAGTCTAATATGCAGCGAAAGTCTTAGCAATCTTCTATAATTCCAAATGGAAGAGGCAAAACACAACAATCAATCCCACAGATGAACTATAATAGCGTCCTAGGCGTTGGGATAGTCCTCATCCTGGACTCCGTCGGCGAAGATGTAGGCTTCGGGATCATCGTCTTCTGGGTCACACTAAGACTTTAAACCTACGCGTTGGAATGCGCAGCCCCGCGGTAAAACGCGAGGGTGAGTATTGGTGCAAATACTCGCAAGTCAATTGACAATGCATATGAAAGCTAGTCAAAGGAAAGGTAGGGGTTTATTTGCAGAAGGCCAATTTTGCAGAAGTTCGTCTAAGAGTTTAGAAAGCAGTTGGGAAGAGAGGAGTTTAAATCAAAACACTTTAGTAATCTTTTCCAAACTTCGGCACCCACCGGTTTCTGCCCAAATCTAGCTAACCATTTTCTTATGGCTTCCTGCCGCAGGCTCCCAAAACAAACACGACACCTGCTGGTTTTCTCTTAAAAACCATTTAGAAATAGAGGGGAGAAAACTACCATTGTAGCAACGCCACCGTCGTCCACCCTTAACCGTGAGCACGGCTATCTAGATAGTTTTACACTCTGCAGAGGTTGCGCGCTTTACCCTGAGACATGATTCCCCCCCGTCGGAGGTCATCACGACAAGGCCTTTAATAGTCTAGCTCTTGGCTGGCATCCCCTCTAAGGTTTCCACTGTAGCGCTGGTTACTCCAGTTGGCTGAAGCCCCCTCTTAAGCTAGTAGGTCTGTGGTTTATCCGCCTGCAGTTTCTCCGCTCCTACTCCACCACATAGGATGTCCAAACCAAGAGCTCAAAAAATACTTAGCCAAGGCCCGCCCATACAAGCACTCATGGTTGCGCTATTGTACTTAGTCTTGTCAATCACAAGGTCCTGGTCCTTAGGGACCGGGGTGGTTCCCATACTAGATCTAAATCTCATGCTTACTGCACCAACCAGACAACCATCCACCCCAATCAAGTTTCCAAAATATTTTGCTTTTTAAAACCCCGGTAGCGGGTATGCTACAGCTTTAACAGTTTTCCAATAGTAGCACCCATTACTGTTATCAAATGAATTTAGGCAAACAGGGATTATAATGTGAATCAGAGGAAACAATTATTAAGTACTAACAGCATAGCTAAGCATAATTAAACAGCTAACCAAGGGAGTTGGCAATTAATTAAGCAAGCAATAATCTAGGGCTACCAAGGATCATGATTATACGAGATTAATTAAAGTGGATTAGGCTTTTAGCTACACCCTACCAATAGAGCAGTTCACTACTAACATAGCAATGCAGTTTTATAATTCTAGAAAAACATTTGTTAAAACTAAGAATCAATATGGTCAATCAATAAATTGTGGGAAAATGTCAACAATGACTTGCCGTGACTAAAGTTGACCTGCTGTCCGGCTTGGTCTTCGACTTCCGGCACAAACTCGACCAGATCTAGCAATAGCAAACCACATACATTCAACACATTGTATGAAAATATGCATGCAAAAATAAATGAATGAGTATGCATGAGTATGATAAAGTAATGTTTGCATTTGATTTAAGATTTTGGAAATTGATTGTATCTTTAAAATGGCATAAACTATTTTTAATTAAATGAATCATTTTCTATTGAATAAACAATGTGGAAAATAAACTAAAATACAATATAGATGAATTAACATTGTTTTTATTATATTAAAGCATTTTTAAAAAATTTAAATGTTATTTTAAATAGACATAAATAATTAGCATGATATTTAATGCATTATCTTATATCTAGGAAATTATAGAAAACCTTATAATAATATGCATGTAATTACATAAATGATATTTTTAAATGGAAGAGTGCATTTTATGAACATTATGAAATTTATCTTGTGATTTTTGGGCTTATAAAATTATAGATATAAATTAATAGGCTTTGTTGTTTTAGGAAATTAGTAAAACTAAAAAGGAGCCCAGCTGTTGGGCTCGGCCCAAAGAATCTTGGCTCGGTGGCAACAGCAAGACGAGAGACGCCGACAGCAGTGCACCAGCCAGCAGCGTCGTGGCCCAATGTTCTGACGGTCAGAGCGTGGGCGGACCTTAAGGCCCAACAAGCAATGCCGCTTCAGCCAGCCAAATGCGGCGTTGTCGATAGGCGAGACCGCCCATCACGGCCTAGCTCAGAGAGGCGGCGGCGGCTCGAGGTGGTCAGAAGGCGATAGCGAACAGCGGCGTGGTGATGCCGATCAAGTGGGGGAAAAGAGGGAAGGAGGGGCGGCGAACCCTAGGGTGGGGTCGATCGGCCAAGGGGGCAATGGCGGTGAGCTTAGTGTCGCGCGAGGAAGGAGGAGGGCGGTGGCGCTTGGTAGATCTGCTCGTCGGTGGTGAGGGAGGGAGGCGGCGGGGTCGACGAGCAAAGGGAAGGTGAGGAGAGTGAGGAGAGGACTCGGGTTTGAGGCAGGGCTGGCTGAGACTGGGCGGCAGCGTGGCCGAGGCCGGACGGAGGAGGGAGCATGGCGCCGCCCGATTCCAGCGAGGGAGGGGCGACGCCGACGACGGGGATGGACTCCTTAGGACCTAGGGAAGGAGAAGGAGCCAAGAGGGGGAAAGATTACTGGCCAAGAAGCTTCGACAATGCATGGGGCAGCTCGAGCTTCAGCAACGGACTCCGGTGATCTCCAGCGACGGCAGCGGCGTAGCAAAACGGGGGGAAGGGAGTAAGAGGGGAAAGATGACAGGAGGGCATGGTAGGGGAGGAGCTTACCTGATCAGATTTGGAGAGGAGGCTATGAGGAGGAAGAGGGAGGAGGCTGCCTCCCTTTGTCGATCTGCACGAGGTGGGAAGGGAACAGAGAGAGTGTGAGTGACAGGGAGGTAGATAGATAAGAGGGAGAGAGTAGGGGAGAAATTGAGGTGGGGTTAAATAGGATTAGGGGAGGGGCAAAAATGGAAAGGGGCAAAAAGGACATTTTGGAGAAGTCCAAAATGGGCAAGGCTAGAAAGGAAAATTCACAATTAGGGAAAAAAGAATGACAAGTAGGGCCCAATTGTCATAGAGAGAGGGAAAAGAGAAAGATTAGGGATAGGGCCTAATTATAAAATAGATCTTTGCAAAATTTAATCAATATAATTTGATACCAAATTGTATTTAAATTAAGTTTAATTTTGCTATTTTCTAACTCAAATGAAATTATTAATTTATAAATAGTTAGAATAGGTTTTTAGCAAATTAAACATTTTGCAATTAGATATTTTAAACGCAAAACTTTTAATTAGTGTAACATCCTTATTTTCAAAACCCTAAAATCATCTGCATCATTGCATTTGCATAATTCTCAAAATGCATTTTAAACTAAGATTGTGAAAATAAGTATGTTACCTTTTAATATTTTGAACTTTCCAAAAATAATATTGCAAAAGATTGTTCAAGAGAAAAATGAAACTAATTAATTTGTTTGAGCTTGATTCGCAAAATAAAATGTTTATGAAACCCGGACCATGAGTTCTATTAAAGTCATAATCCGGGGATTTCAAAAATTTGAAATTTCTTGTTGAAATAATTATTTCTAAAAACCTAATATTTTATTTTTACATCAAATCCTAATTTCTTTTGCCAAGGTCCGACCCGTTGATCTCTCCTTTCATAATCCCCATCCTATTTTCGGTTCGCGGGAATTCACGGTCAATCCCTCTTCTTTTCACCTTCTTATAAATTAAAATTTCAAGAAAAATTCTATCTTTCTTCCTTCCTTCCGTTCTCATCTATTTAGTATATTAAAAAGAAAAAACTTAATTTAAAATCACAGATATTTACATTTTCACCTTTTCATAAAATAATAATACAACAAAAATTCCATCTTTCTTCCTTTCCGTCCGTTCTCATCCTCTTTATGATTCCTCGTCATGATTCTTCATGATTTTCTCCCGTTCCTATCCTCGTCATGATTCCGTTCAGTCCTGCTCATCGACGTGGCCACCGGCCGCGAGCCACGTACGGAAAAACTAATCATGGCCATGCCAATCCTGTCCCAAACCCGTAGCCTCCTCTGCTCTGCCTTCTTCATCTCCAACCCGCAGCTCTCTCAACCCAGCACGCCACCTTTCTTTGTCAATCCCAGCCGCCAGCCACCTTTCATTCCGTAGCCGAAGCAACCCAAGCTCCAACTCGGCAACACAGCAACCCAAACCCCCAAACCCCGACTCCCAGACACACTCGATCACAAGCCAAGCATCTCGTGCAAAGCCACGATCGCTCGGCGCCGTCTCCGGACTCTCAATCGAGCCGCGATCGGCAATGCCGCCGCCGGTGCCATCTTTTGTGTGCCGTCGGTTAGCGGCCCCAACGGCGATGCCGCCAGCAGACCACCCTTGAGCCCCGCGATAAGCTGCGCGTCGCCCGAGCTCCAGCCGCCCAGCACCCGTCGCCACGGTCCACGCCACCAAAGCCTGCAGCCGCCCGCCTTGTGCCATTGCCGCCTAGTTCTTGTCCGCCGCCTCCCAGCTCACCCTGCGGCCTTGCGTCGCTGGGCCCGACCAGAGCCTAGCACCGCCGCCGGCGCCACCCTTATCCCTTGCGGCCTCACGCACCACCTCCTCGCGTCGCCTTCTGCCGGGCGCCGCCCTCCCGCCGCCACCAGCTCGCGCCGCCTCGCCTGTTTGCCCGCCGCGCTTTCGCCAAGACCGTGCGCCTTGTGCCGCCGTTAGCGTTGCCTAGCGCCGCTCGCCCTCGCTGAAGCCGCCGCCCTCGGCTCCTCCTCCGTCCGCCACTGCCGCTCCCACCGCCGTCTGCCGCCGCCGCGACCTCGTCGAGCCGCCACCTCATGGGACTCCCAACCTCAGGTGCCCTCCTCCCTTCTTCCTTTCTTCTTCTTCCTCTCTTCTTCTTCTCTCTTTCTTCTTCCTCTCTGTACCCACCACTCTCTCTCTCTGGTTAATTCCAGCCACACAGCAGCCCCTTATCCTCACTCATGTGGGCTGCATAGCTACAGTACCTAGCCCGCAGCTACAGTGCCATTTTCTATTTTTCCAGGAATTTCAGTGCACAACCCCCTTCATCTTTCTGCACCGGATTCATCCGATCTCCGATTCCGGTGATTCAAGTTTCTAAAATTTTATAAAAATCATATCTATCTTCTGTAATTTTTGTATAATTTTTAAAATTATATTGCTATATATGTTATTTATTGCTTGCTTTTTCTTGTTTTACGTGCGATAGGACGTTCGGGCACTGACGGAGACTTCCTTGACACCGCCGACGCACCCCAAGAGCCCGGCTACCCCAAAGGCAAATCTTTCCCTGGAATCCTAATTTTATAGCTCTGCCAAAATTTGCTATGTGAATTAAAATGTCGTATGAATGAATAGTTCTACCCGTGCATATGTCCAACCGGCATACACATCTACGATAAACCCTGAACCCTAGAATAACTTATATTATTATCACCCACTGTTTTTACATTAGATGCTTAGAGATGCTCAGATAGGTTATCGAGGATCTGATCCCACACAATACACATACGATAATAGAGTTGATATTTTGGTTATGGTGGGAATTGGTTCATTCACCATTAATTAAAATTTGACCAACTAATAAATGGGATCGGGAGCGGATGGATTGTAAGGTGGGTGCATGTGAGCATGAGTATCGGGTTTGTGTTTGTTGCCGCTCCGAGACTAAGCACCGATGATTGTGACACACTTAACTGAGATAATTCCGTGCGACCGCAAGCCCGGAATGGGACGGGCCTAATCTAAAGGAAAAGAAATGTCGGGATTACTCACTGTCCTTGCACGGTGAATGAATTGAGAAGTACAGAGAGAGAATTGAGAAACATCACCGGGATATTGCCAGAGACTTGTGCTAAAGCATTTCTTTGGGTACCTGTGAGTATCAGGTACGACCGTGTTTAAGCCCGAGATTAATTTTCTGGAGGGTTTTGTTATAATATCCTTCGACGAGAGGATATCGTATCTTGCGGGTAAAGCGTACAACCTCTGCAGAGTAAACCCATTTAAATGGCCGAGCTCCCGGTTAAAGAGCGTCTCAGCGGTCTTTCGCAACGTAGCATCTCCATTCTTAAAATGACATGGGTAAGGTTATTCCGGCGTGTGTGCCGTTGCTAGATGAGAATTATGAGTTTGATATATGAGATGGAGATTTGAGATTCGAGAATTGAGGAATGAGATTATGAGCTGATAATTATGAGATTGAGAATAGAGATCTGAGGATGGAGATTTTATGATATCACGGTGATCTTGAGAAATTATATGTATTTATATGAGTTTCTTAAATGCTTTTACAATTCTAGGTAAAATGTTTTTATGCAAATTAACCATTAGCTGTCTAGTATGAGCCTTAACCTGGTCCTTCCTAGGAAGGACTTGTTAGCAGTCAAATGTTAACCCCGCTTGTTATGCGGGGCTGTTCATTTAATGAGCAGGTCAAGAATACAAAGTGGAGAACTTGAAGACGATGACTATACCAACGCCTAGGACGCTACTGCAGCCTGCCTGTGGTTTGATTGTTGTATTTTGTCTCTTCCGTTTGGAGTTATGGAAGACTGTAAAGACTTCCACTGCATGTTAGAATTCCGCTGTTTAAGGCCTTCGTGCCAATTAGTGTACTCTGATGAAATATTTATTTGAACTTGTAACGGCAATGATCCAAAGCTCTGGAATCTGTGTGTACTAGCTACTGATCCAGGGACTAGTACAGGTAATGCACAGAAGGGGCCCGGCTCTGTTTGGCGAGTCCCGACAATTAGGCTTTAGGAAATTAAATATAGTAACATGCATATTTCAAAAATAATTTTTGAAATGCTTAAATCACATGGAATGATTATGTATTTTTAGATTTTTGAAAATGGGGATATTACAGTATTGTACCCGTTCGCATACTATTCGATACCTGTTTTCTACCCGTTCGTAAATACCCGGTACCCGTACCCGTATCCTTCCTGGTTTTTTACTGCCCGTATCCATACCCGTATCCGGCAAAAATAATTAGGGTAGGATACGGAATGACCTACTACCCGACCATATCCAACCTGTTTTCATCCCTAGGTAGGCACTCAAACTCAGCTTGAATCCAGCCCTCCTTGTAGTGGTTGGAAATCTCTTTACTTTCATTGTGAAGCAGTGGACGCAGCAGCTAATGGTCGCTATACCTATGCGACATGGAAATGGCAATGCACTCGTACCAGATCTCTCTCGCTCTACCATGCATTCCAGTCGATGGCGACATGGCCTGCACCTGCTGCTCTTCTAGTCCTCGATCGGCACCACTGGGGCACTCAGCTCAACCGTGCTTCGACGTCACGGCAGGGTCACACACTGCTCACACCTGCTAATTAAGCAAAGCCTGCTTCGATCTGCTTGAGCTCATACGGCGTTCAAAAGCAACGCTATATATTACACCATTGAGCGAGTTTCACGCGCCAATTAAGTAAGCACGCAGTCGGATTAATGAAAAATTTTGAGGTTGTTGGAAAGCTAGCTAGGATCGAGATGGAAAGATTATATGTAGTGAGGTGCGCAATCCGATGGCAGTAGCTAGCAAGCTTGGACGCCACCATATTGCGGTCGACATTCCTTTCCACACTGGGTTGACGCTGTCGATCGTCTGGAGGGTCCAAAAGTAATGGCGCCTCCATGGTGGGTCGTCGCCCAACTCCTTTTCCTCGGCCGTCTCCGTCGACCGGGCCCTAGCTACCTGCTGCCTTCACGCCTCCACTCCCGGCCACGGCCGTGCCGCCTATAAATGGCCGCCTCCTCCCCAATCCGCCATCGCCAACCACCGCCGCAGCTCGCTCTTCTCATCGATCTGCTTCTTCCTTGGTGCGCTCGATCCTGCTCGAGTCGAGTCGTCATGGCGCAGCAGGGAAGAGGCAGTGGCCGTTGCAGCGCCGCCGCGCTTCTGGGGGTGCTACTCCTCTGCATGCTCCTCCACGCCGAGGTCGCCGAGTCGGCGGTGTTCACCGTCGGCGACCGCGGCGGCTGGAGCTTCAACACCAACGGCTGGCCCAACGGCAAGCGCTTCAAGGCCGGCGACCTGCTAGGTGGGTGAGACTGTGAGGGTATAAACGATCGAGCTTACTGATCGCGCGCATTGATGATCTCGTACGTGCATGCTTCCAATTATTGCAGTGTTCAAGTACGACTCGTCGGCGCACAACGTGGTGGCGGTGGGCGCGGCGGGGTACAACGGGTGCAGCGCGGGGCGGGGCGGCAAGGTGTACAAGTCCGGCAACGACCGCGTCACGCTCGTCCGCGGCACCAACTACTTCATCTGCAGCATCCCCGGCCACTGCCAGTCCGGCATGAAGATCGCCGTCACCGCCGCCTAGCTCACCCACCATCTATATATATATATACATATATACCATCACCACGCATGCATTAATTGCCTAACACAACTAATTTCCTTGCTTTGGTTTTGATTCGGGTGTGTGTGATCCACCGATCGGTGCCGCTGTGATCGATGTGGAATTTACATGGATTTCATATACTACACGAATAAAGACTGCGCTTGGTCGTGTCGTGTGAACCATATGCAATGCACGTCCATACTCACTCCATAGATGGGAAACCCAAACCACTTGTACATGTAGTTCCATATATGCATGCGACTACCGAATGTGTTTCAAGATTTGTACTCAGCACTCACTTCTCCCCCATATGTTTTTTTGCAAAAAAAAAGTCTCTAAAATTTCGAGAAAAATAATTGAGTCCTTTTTCTTTCTCCACTCTCTCTCTTTGAGAGCAGCGTCGCCAGCGACCACCACATGTTCTTCAAGATTTGTGCTCAGCCCTCACTTCTTACCATATGCTTTTTTTGCAAAAAAAAAGTCCCTAAAATTTTGAAAAGAAGTAATCGGATCTTTCTTCTTCCTCCCCTGTCCCCCTTTGAGGGCACGCCACTGGCGACCACCACCCCTCCTCAACTGCAACCACGCTGACCCCGCTCAGCTTGGCACGAGCATGGCACGGCAGCCAGAGTGAGGTCAGCGATGGTTGCCTGCGATGCCACCCCCGAAGGAGACCCAGCTCGGCCAGGCCGAAGGAGAAAGGAGGAGGAGAGAGGGGGAGGAATAAGAACTCGATTGTGTTTCTCGAAAATTTCAATTACTTTTTTTTTCCAAAATAGCATGCGAAGGAGAGTATGTGCAAAATAGCATCCAAAATATATATGTGGATCAGGGAGCTTGGATACGGGACATGTATATGTAGTTCCATGCATGTATGCGACCACTAGATGTGCTCCAAGATTTGTGCTCTATTTATCCTTACTCTCCTTCACATGCTATTTTGGAAAAAAAAGTCATTGATATATATATATATATATATATATATATATATATATATATATATATATATATATATATAGAGTGAAGCTAAAGGACACCCACTTTTATATTGCGCCATGTGTCCCCCACCCTTCCCCACCTCTCCCATGTGTGCAGCCTCGAGCAGGGCCGATATAGTAAATTTGTGTATCCGTTGTAGTAAAGTTACACACAGAAAATAGTAAAATATTAAAGAATAAAAACTGGGTAAAACTAATTCATGTGCATGCACAGGTGCATTAATGACGTGATTATTTTTCTTTTTTTTCACTTTTGCCGCTGACTAAGAGCTCCGATTAACAAACCGTTTTCACATACATGTTTTTAACATTTTTTTCAACAAAACTAGACCGATCATACATATTTATTTTTTTAGTAAAGTGGTTTACTATACCTTACAGGGAGCTTTGCTATAATCTGAAACACCTCTAATGTTGCATTTTAATCATGTTCGGGTCCTAGTAAAATTTCTTATAAAGTATAGTAAACTGATTTACTGTAAAAAAAAAATGGCAAGACCGTTCTATTTTGTTGAAAAATGTAACGAACACAAATATGAAAAAATGGCACAGGTGCATTAATGACGTGATTGTTTTTGCTTTTTTCCAATTTGCCGTTGATTAGAAGCTCCGATTGATGCACCGTTTTCATATATATATTCTTGATATTTTTTCCAATAAAACAAGACCAATCATGCATGTATATTCTAATAGTAAAGTGGTTTACTATTTTCTCAGGATAAATTTACTATAGCATACACTATATCTTAATAAGAAGCTTACAAAAATTTGGAACGTAACTAATATTGCAATTTTACAATGTTCGGACTCTAGTAAATGTTGTTATAAAATATAGTAAACCACTTTACTATAAAAAATATATATGGCAAGACCAGTCTAGTTTTGTTCGAAAAAATGTAACGAACATAAATATGAAAACGAATTATAAATTGGATTTTCAGTCAAAAGTTATTGCGAAAATACCAAATGAAATTTGGTAAAAATGCTCACGTCATCCTCCACCACGTGGCAAGTGGATAGGCTTAGGGAGCAAGCTGATTCAGATTTATTTCGTGTTTACTATAATTTTTTAGAAAGTTTACTATATCTAATACGCATCTTTACTATAATCGCGTCTGCTGAAACCTGTGCACGGGAAAGTAGTGGAGGGAGCTTAGGGTGGACACGTGGCAACCTATAAACGTGGGTGTTCTTTAGTTAAAGAACACCTAGGTGTTCTATAGTCTATATATATATATATATATATATATATATATCAATGGCCATGTCATGCTGACGCGTGCATGATGGCATTGCTGTGCCATGCGTTCATCGCTCCGAAATTGACTCCCAACCATCATTTCACGTCAACATTATGACAATGACAATAAGATCTAAACAAACCCAATTAAAGTATCAATAACCATTCGAACTTCCGTACGTACTTAATTAGAGATGTTTCATGACCATAATACACCAATTCATTTAAGACGTAAATCTGTGTACTTCCCGATGAGAAGGCATTCCTTGAACATGACAAGAAACATTTAAATAGCACTCAATAGAAAGAATGAATACTTTGTGAGTCGTCTTCTTAGTTTCTAAGAACGAATGACAGTAGACGAAACACATGCATCATCCAAAAAAATCATTGTGAAGCACCGGTGATACCCATAGTTATAATTAGGGAATTTGATTTGTGACATTGAAAGAACGCTTGTTTTGTTTTCTACCATCGAACCGAAATGGTATACTTTAATACCACCGAAAGAATGTGTCGTTCCAGTTTTTCCATTCTGTCCAACTTGCTGTTAACTATACCTTTTTCCCTCCGGACTAGTGGGACCCTTCTGCCATAGAGCCAAAGAGAGGGAGCAGAGAGGAGGCAAAGGAGAGCAGGGCCATGGTGGGCTTGAGCATCTCGGCTTTGGTGACGGCGCGGCTAATGTCGGCGGCAAGCAACGGCAGAGGCGGCTATGGCGGCATGGCCTCTAGTGCGGTGGTGCACTGCAGTCTGCCAATGGCTGAACCGCCTCCTGTTACCCTCTCTTTTCTCACCTCTCTTCTCTCTCTTTCTTCCTAGCCACGCCGTCGTGCAAGCTCGTCCTGAGCCACTGTGTTTCTTTCCCGACGACCTTATCCCTAGTGTTGGCTTCTTCCTCCCTAGCGCTGACATCCTAGCGCCGTCCCCAAGTCTTCCTTCCCAGCGCCTCCCCCATATCTTCCTCCGAGCGCCTCCGCCCATATCTTCGTCCTAGCTAGCGCCGCCCGGGGAGACCAATGTGGTGGCTTTGTGAGAGGCGGAGGACCTTGAATATGCGCCGATAGCCGTGTCATCGCTGTCCATGCCACCAGCTTAGACCTCCTTCTCGAGCGACATAGGGTAGAGAAGAAAGGAAAGAGGAGGACGACGGTGAGCAACAAAGGGTGGAGGAGGAAGGGAAGAGGAGGAGCACGGCGAGCGACAAAGGGCAAAGGAGGAAGGGAAAGATGTGGAGGTGCTAGGGCCCTCGCTGCCAGTCGCCGTGCCGCCCTTTCTCTCTCTATTCTTTCTCAGGAGGCGGTGAAGGAGAAAGAAAGGAAGATAGGGAAGAAGGGGGTAAACTCGTACTTTCACACGGTGTATTTTGGTGAAAAAATTGAAAAAGCCCTACAGAAGTAGACGAAATGGCAAAAAAATGGCACGGTGCATTCCTTCGGCAGTATTAAAGTGTACTGTTTTGATTTGATGGTAGAAAGCAAAATGTATGTTCTTTTAGTGTTACCAAATCAATTCTCTTATAATTAACATACAAAGTCTTAGCATATCAAAACCTAACAATCTTGATTAAATATTTCGCAAGTGACAATTTTTTTTTATCTAAAAACACGAGAGCACAATCATCTCTTTCAACTCTAAAATGAAGTCTCCATAAAAAAGAACTCTAAAATGAAGTCGACAAATTCTCAAAAAAGAAAAAATGAAGTTGAAAACAAAACAGAGGCCCAAGGTGCAAGAGAGAAACGGGCCGGTCCATAGAAGACAGCCTATACCGTATACCCCGCACAGCTCTCTAACGGGGACCTAACACAAAGAACGCGAAAAGGCCAGGGGCTTGAATGCAAAATCGAAAACCCTATAATCCTCCCCCAAAACCTACGCCACTCTCCTGCGCCGCCGCCGCCGCCTCCATCGTCTTCCTCCCTCCCTGCTCGGTCGTCCCCGCATCACCACGACACCACCATCCCACCCGATCCTTCTCCGCCGTCAAGGTCAGTCTCCCTCCCCTCCTCCGTGCAAGATCGTTGCGTCCAACCGACAAATTATCTCCTTATGTTTCGATTTAGACCAATCCACCCTGGTTGCTCGCCGTCGTAGCAGTGGAGCGAATCCAATCCAATCCTATTCCTAGTGGTAGATCCATGCTTCTGATGTGCTGTATTTTCGTGTCTTGATCCTTGACCCGCGTTGTTGGGTTGGGTTGCGCAGATGAACAAGGAGAGGCTCATGAAGATGGCCGGCGCCGTCCGCACAGGCGGGAAAGGCACCATGCGCAGGTAGGTTTTCACGGTTCACTCACTCAGGAGGCTTGATCGATAGGGATGATTCATAAAAACTTGGACTTTGGCATGTTGATCTTCCTCTGCGCAGTGTCTGTGTGATTTGCTGAATTAAATGTGCTGCCTTTGGTTCCTCCAGGAAGAAGAAGGCGGTGCACAAGACGGCCACCACCGACGACAAGAGGCTGCAGAGCACTCTCAAGAGAGTAGGGGTCAACACCATCCCCGCCATCGAGGAGGTTAATATCTTCAAGGACGATCTGGTTATCCAGTTCTTGAACCCCAAAGGTTTATGGGCACAGTGCTTTCTTAGCTGCGTGGAGATGGGGGCTGATCTTCATTGTTAACTTATTTGTGTGGTGTGTTTCAATCGATGCAGTGCAAGCTTCCATCGCAGCAAACACATGGGTGGTCAGTGGATCTCCGCAGACCAAGAGTATGGCTTGTCTCCCTGCTCCATTCCAATTGTTTATTTGTGCTGCAACTGCCATGGTTTTTTTAGATTGTGGCATCCGTTCTAGTTTTCAGGATGCATTGATCTAATGTAACAAATACTCCAAGATACATTGGTTGTGATTTCTGAATAATCCATATCTACTTTAGTTTAACACCACACTTCTGCACTGACTAACATAACAAGTTCATGACACAATCACTAAACCTGCAGCCAGTTTACATATTTACATATTTTTTTAGTATTCTGCGGCTGAGTAGTCTTTTTGGTAGTCCTAGACTTGGTTTTGTTATTTAGCTTAGGAGATCTCTATATAAATCTGATACTAGGTTGGGGTTTAGAAATCTACTAAACAATTTGATTGCTCCATTTCTCTAGCATTTTTTTGTATTTGTTTTATCTCATTGTCTTCTGTTCATTGTTTGACTTGACAGAACTACAAGATGTTCTTCCTGGGATCATCAACCAATTGGGTATGTTGCTCTTTGTGACTAAGTGAGATCATCCGATAAAATAGTATAGTTTTCTAAAGAATGTTTAATTGATATATTCTTCTATACTGGTAATTGAATTCAGCTTGCCGCATTATTAGATATTTACAATTATGTCCTCAGCCTCCATTATAACAGCATCGCTTGAACTTACCTTTCCTGCTTCTCGTGTTGGCTAGTACAAGCTGGCCACTAGATAAATGCTCTTACTCGCCACTGGGGCATTTGAAGGTTGATAGACATCTATTCTATTTATTGTTTGTTAGCTGACATTCATTTCAGTCTTTCACCTGCTTTGAGTTTGGTCTTGGGGGTGCTTGTACAGCTCTTGTTATGATTCATCACATTAAATTTCGAACTCAAAAAGACACAGGCACTGGCATAGTGGCATGTAGATCAGTTGTGAAGTTCATGAAATACATAAAGAGTTTAAGATCCACTTCTTTCTTCCAGGTCCTGACAACATGGAGCACCTGAAGAGGATCGCTGAAGAGATGCAGAAGCAGGTGGCCGCTGCTGCCCAAGCCAAGGAAGAGAATGATGATGACGTTCCAGAGCTTGTTCCTGGGGAGACTTTTGAAGAAGTAGCTCAGGAGGCAAAAGCCTAATCATAGAATCCACCAATAGTGATTGTTACTTGACCACCGTTATGAGGTTATGGTTTTCTATGACGGCCCTCTTTTCATCCCCCTCTTAGGCCAGTCTTTGTATTTGCAGTTGGAAACTTTTAGTTTTTCCGAGTTCTTACCCAGATTATGAATGTTGAAATGCCATGGAATCTATTTAGCTGCTTTTGAAGATAACGTGAGCCCCAGGAGTTTTGCAGAGCTTTTTGCAGAGCTTCACTTTGTTCCTCTCGTGGTCTTTTCTGGTGGAGCGAGCTCGTTGCATCAGTGTTTCAATTGTTCTCTGTCCAGATCGTGCTTGAAAGATATCAGCACCGCCCAGTTCTCATTTCACCGCTGTGCTAGATGTTCTTTAGTAACTTATTTTTATCACCAGAATTTCAATAATTTCTAATTTCAGTGTAATGCTAGATGTTTTTTGGTCGCAATGTGAAACATTCAATTAAGGGCAAATCTGTTTTGAAATGGACTGCTCATGCTTTGCAATGCATTTGGAGTTATGCACTTACAATCACAATATCAGACAGACGAGGAGCGTGTCAAGAGTTTTTATTAAATCAACCTTGTTTGAATTTTTATTGAATCAATCTTGTTTCATCTGGATTACAAACAAAATTTCAGACAGGCGATCATGTCACAGTTTTTTTTTTTATCAAATCAATCTTTGTTCAGCAGGAGTACATTGCTTGTTAATGGTTTTTGTTATGCCTGACTTTGAGAAGCTTTTTAAAAAATTGACCACTTTTTAAGGGGTTGTTTTCTTTGGCTTATTTTCTTATCTTATATACTTACCTTACACTCAAAAACTCAAACGGGTTTTGCACTCCCTTTTTTTGGTCTCGAAGGTGCGTCCGAAGCGTTTAGAAATAATTCAAACAAAGCACATCGGACTTTCTAAGCTACTTTAAAAAGTTTTCAAAGTTTAGCTTATAAGCAAATAAGAAGATAAGATAAACCGAAGAGAACAATCTCTAATAGATTTCATTAGCAATTTTAAGACCTTTTAGAAATGAGCCCGAAAAGTCGAAAGTTTTCAAAAGAAATAAGTCCATGTTACACCCTTTTAACTATTCGAAAAGTCCATTCTACACACTAAACTATAAAACTAGTTATTTAACATTCTCATCTATTAAAATTGGGTCATTTTACACCCTCAGTGGTTTAGGAAGATGGTTTTCGTGACGTGGCATTGAGTTTTGTCCATGTCGCCACCATACGTGGCGTAATTAGTGATTTTTGCACTCCAAAAATTATAGAAAATTCTTGAAAATACTTTGATGCCTTAGGATCCTAAAAAAAAAATAAAATTTTGAAACTTTAAAATGTTTGATATTTATTTTCAAAATTTTGGTTGAATTAACTAAAACATTAATTTTGGATATTTAAACATTCAATTTTCTAGAGTTATTTTTCCTAAACCCTTATGCACTAAAATATTTTTGAGATTTTTTCTAGATTAATTTTTCAGAGTCTAAAAAATCACTAATTAGGCTAAATAAACTAATTAGGCCAGGTAAGTAGATGGCTGGATAAAACTACCCTCCTAGACCACCGAGGATATAAAATGATCCGGTTTTGATAAATAACTGGTTTTGTAGTTTAGGGAGTACAATAGACTTTTTGGATAGTTGAGTGACCTAACATGTACTTTATCCTTTTCAAAATGACCCTCTTAAGATAATAGCTTGAACCCTCTTAAGCTAATAGCATTTCAAAACGAGTAAACGACCCACTTAGGCTAACAAAAACCGGCCGGCTTATAAAATCAATCTTGTCTTACCATGAGTACATTGCTCTAGTAGAAACAAAGCTATTAGCAGCTTATCTGAACAAATATTCGCAATTAAGTCAAAGCGGTGTAGAATAACAACAGTATAATAAACAAGATCATGGAAATCAACATCTCAACATTAATTTTTTTCAGATAATATTTAGTTGTGTGCCAACAACACACAGAAGAACACTGAGCTGTGCACGATCATGTCGGCATCAGATCTGTGTTCTGCTCGGCCAAAGGATGAAAACTTGTTGGCTTCTTGCTTGCTTCGGCAGCCTGCTGCAGAGCTGCCGAGTGTGACGCATCAAAATTTGGAAAAGCCGATTCGTTAGCAGAAGGTTCTAGAATCCGTGGAAAAGAGTGAAGTCCATATGGGCTAGGTTAGATAAATTAGGTGGTTTTAAGATAGATTAGTATAAGATACGAGTTCTAAGTCTTAGTTTATTAAGTTATGAGTTTATAAAAATATATAGCTAAAAGCGGCATAAGGGGGATCCGACGATCAATCAATCAAATCTACTATTTTCTTATCCTTTTCGTCATATTTAGTTTAGTTTTATGGTATTTTATTTTCGATCGACTTGTTACGTATCGCCTTCTTGATCGGCCTTAGGATACATCCTAGCTCAGTACTGTCTCGATTAAGTTCGATCTTCTCACTTGGTTTATTAAAATACTATTTTAGTCGATATTGTTGTGTATCTCTATTTTGACTAGGGGTTAAGTTTCACTCTCGTTCTATCGACTAATACATTCGTTGGCGATAGTCTATTTACCCTCATTATATCGGTTAGTTTAGTTTTATAATCTAGTTAATAGACTATTTACCTTCGTTCTACTGTTGTAATTAACTTGTTGGTTTAACCAATAGTCCGTCTACCCTTCGCTCTACTATTTAGTTAGCATTATCGGCTTTATAGAAGATTGGTTAACCTTGGAATTGTGGGTATAGATTTGATCTAAGCCGAAAGTGGATCTATTAATTGCTTTGATTGCTCTCAAGTTCTTACACAGGTTCACTCTATCTTTCGAGTTAATTGGCTACTTAAGCTAATTAATTGTCTACCTTGCTAATTTTAGGTCAAATCGGTTTGCACGCCCGGTGCTGATCGGGATCCTAAGCTCTAAGCCCACATGTGTTTAGCCAATTCAACTTTTGACATGAACATACTTTTTGACACACCTGGTAGGACATGATAGTGTTGAACAAAGCAACCGATTGCAGTAATGTCACCGGTGAATTTGTCTTAAAGGTTACCAGTGGTGATCTTACCGCGGACTAGCATCAATACATGGCTACTCGTATGGAGGAATTAAGGTAGACCTACCTCGGCTCCTTTCAAAAAGGCCGACATGACACCAGTGCAAAGTATCACCCTAACATGTATTGCGAATGGTACACTCATCTATTCATCATGCTATGGCCAATCAATCATTGACTTTTATCTCCACTATAACTCCCACAATCATAAGAGGAATGAAAGAAGTCACTCAAGAGATGACTATGAATGACAGTTCACCTTAGGACCTAACTTATCCACGTACCCTCAGTTTACGGTGGGCCAACAACAGCAAATTAATGCCGGATGGCCGCTATGAGTGCTTCATCGGCTTTTGCACAAACGCAACCGATGCGTACTACCCAGTCTGCAGTCCCTATAGGGCAAAGTATTCCACCCACACCATTGCACACTGACTACCAGGTTTGTTATCCAACAGGACCTAATCAATCTGCTCAAACGCTTGCTCCCTAGACTCAGGTGCCACCAGTACATGCCCCACAGGTGTATCAGGCTCCTCAGCCGACGTCTGTTCCTCAACAAGTGTATCAAGCTTCTTAGCCGACGTCAATACGTGCAGGTTATGTTCCAGTGCCTAAACAAACGACATATCAAGCTCCTCAGCCAACACCGGTAAATGTGGGATATGCCTTATCGACCAAGCAACAGGCCCACCAGGGCATGCCACCGCCGACGCAAATCCAGATAGAATATGCTCCTCAACACACTTACAGGTCGGCTAAACCTAATGTACCTGAGCCTTGGACAAGAAACACAACGGCTGGGGTGGAGACATACTTGGGGTATCATCAAGCGGAGACGCGGCCACTTCCTGCACACTTAACGGTTTTCACCCTACATAGAGACCCAGCTAATGCATCCCTCAACACTGTCTCGGGAGGCAACAAGTCGATAACAGAGGGTCTCCTCGACAATCGGCTGATATGGCTGAAAGATAGCTACCATACTTAGGGATCAATGTGGTATTCAGCCAAAAAGGAAGAGTGATAGGGTACCATAAGCCAAACCCTGAGTGGATAGATCAGTATGCTTTCCCCAATGGCTTCAAGGTACCCGATTTTACCAAATTCTCTAGTGATGAATTGGCTCTGACGATGGAGCATATTGGTTGATTCCTGGCTCAATGCGGAGAAGGAGACTCATATGATCACCATAAGATCCGATTATTTCCTTGTCTCTCTCAGAACCTGCCTTCACTTGGTTCACGTCCCTGCCAGCTAACTCCATCCACACCTAAGCTGACTTGGAGAGCCAATTCCACAAATACTTTTTCAATGGGAGCATGGAGCTAAGGATATCTAATCTTAGCTCTGTTCGCCAAAAATTTGGAGAGTCTGTTAATGATTGCATCAAGTGGTTTAGGGATATTTAGCATTGCTACAGTGTAGTCTTACCTGATACATAGTTAGCTGATCTCGTCTACCAGGAATTATTGCCTTAGATAAGGGAAAAATTCACTATGCAGGAATTTCTAGATCTAAGTAGCCTTGCCCATTGTGTATAGGCTCACGAAAGCCGATTCGCTAAAAACAGATAATTCAAAAACAAATTCAAAAAGGGTGAGAACAAAAACGGTGACAGTAAAATAAATTATGTCAGCTATTTATCTGTTGATAACTCATCCGATAAAGAGGTTGCTAAGATTACCATCGCTGAATGGGTAAAATAAAACAAGAAGCAGCTGGTTTGCACGTGGTTGTAACCTACCAAAAGTCGATTAGAGGTCAAGTACTCGATTGATGTTTGTATGTTACCAAGTGCGATCAGATTTTTGACCTCCTGCTCCGGGAGAACCATATCCAATTACCTAAGGGCCACATCATGCCTTCACTCGAGGAGATTAAGAAGAAAAGGTGTTGCAAGTGGCATCACTCCTACTCAGACAACACAAATGATTGCAATGTGTTCTGTCAGCAGATACAATCGGCTGTTGAGGATGGGTGTCTCAAGTTCGAAGACAAATCCACTCTCCAAGTTGATGCCAATCCTTTTCTAGTAAGCATGGTAGAAGTATTGGCTAAAGGGAAAGGAAAAGACAAGTCTTGGCCCGATCAAGTTGAGGAGCAAGAGTTCTCAAGCGAATTGTGAACCAGAGCATTCAATCTAACTATCGGATCAATAAGTATCAATACTGAAGTGGCTGGTAGTTCAAAGATGGTGAAACCCGAAGGTGATCCCAAGGAGGGTACTTGGTATCGGCTTAAGAAAGACAAAAACACAGCTAGGCCGATATTCAAGCCAAGGGTCACATTGGACCAATTGTTGGACAAGTACCAAAGGCGAGCAATTGTATCAGCTACACGTGAAAAAAATGAAGAAACCAAGGCAGCAAGAAAGAATAAGACTGCAGAGGGGCTCAAACATGGAACACTGGGAAATCCATTCTTTTAGTTTTGCTAGGAGAAAAGGATAACTTTGCCGTTGGTTTGGGATTGTCCGATGCAACATTTTCCACTTCGATGGCTATGTGAAAATTTGAGCCACAATCCTAAGAGGCAGAAGGTGTCGGCTAAAGATAGGATTTATCAGCCGACACGTGACACTCGGGGAGCAAGTGATGTGAAAGGAAAAACTGAGGATTTGGAAGGAGGATTCATAAGCCAATGGAACCTAAGCCTTAGTGGGTTTCGGATGGTTTGACGAAGTCTCAAAGAAGGCGGTTGCATCGGCTTAGAACTCAAGAGAGGAGACAAGCTGATGTGGAGTGCAAAAAGGGTGAGGCATTTGAACGGCTTCGTCCAATGGTACCACAACAAGTATGGCGAAGGAAGTGGCTCGAAATAACAGAGGCAAGTGACGACGAGCCTATGACACCACTTGTCACTAATGGCTCGTCGTCGCTTAAAGCTGATGTGAACATGGTGTTCATTCTTCCTAATGAATACAGGGTGCGGACTAGATCGCCATCGGCTGAGCAAGGCATAGCTCAACTTTGCTTAGGATCTCAAGAAGCTGTGTTCAAAAAACCAGAGGAACATCAGTATAGTAAACTATTATATCTCAAAGGGTTTATCAACGGTAAGCCAAAGACCAAGATGCTAGTCGATGGAGGAGCCATGGTGAATCTAATGCCATATTCAACATGCATGAACTTAGATAAGTCCAATAAAGATTTGGTTAAAACTAACATAGTTTTTAATGATTTCAATGGTAACCCATTGGAGGCAAAGGGAGTTTTGATAGTGGAACTTACCGTGGGAAGCAAGACAATGCCGACTGTTTTCTTCGTAATCGATAGCAAGGGAAGTTACAATATGTTATTTAGTCGAGACAAGATTCACGCGAATTGTTGCATTCCATCGACTATGCACCAAATGATGTTGTAGTGGGATGGTGACTGTATTGAAATGATGCCAGCTGATGCTTTCAGGCAAGTAGCCATGGTCGAAACTGATGTTGTATGGCTTCTTGGTGATGTGGAGTGCCTCTTTGGCAGCACTATGGAGGATTGTGATTTCATTAACATGAGCCGATCAGGTTTCAAGTCGATCTATTCTGAATTGCAATCATGTAAGGACTCTTCAATGACTTGTTTATGGGATCTGAAGCCATATAAGATTTTGAAGAAAAGTTAGGCCAGGGTGTTATGTAGGCTGAATTGCTTGAGGAAGTCAACATAGGAGAAGGTGATAAAAAAAACCTACTTCTATAACTGCTAACTTGCTTGTAAACTTCAAAAATGAGTTCATAAAATTACTTAAAGAGTATCAGGATTGTTTTGCATGGGAATACCATGAAATGCCTAATCTAAGCCGATCCTCAGTAGAGCATTAGCCATCGTTCAAACCGAGATTTAAACCATTTAGACAGGCCCCAAGGTGATTCAATCCTAAAAACTATGATGGGATTAAAGCTAAGATTGAGAGACTCCTTGAAGCTAGGCTTATCAAGACATGCCTATATGCTGAGTGGGTGTCAAACATTGTCCTTCTAGAAAAGAAGAATGGAAAGCTTCGTGTTTGTGTTGATTTCATAGATTTGAACAAAGCCATCTCGCAAGATGAATATCCGATGCCCATAGCCGATATGCTTATCCATGCTACTTTAAGGCATAAGATAATTAGTTTTTTCAATGGTAATGCTGGATACAATTAAATTTTTACGGTAGAAGCCAATATTCCAAAGACGACCTTTAGATATCTTGGGGCTATCAGTTTGTTTCAAATGGATTATGATGATGTTTGGACTAAAGAATGTTGGTGCAATATATCAAAGTGCCATGAATTTGATATACATGAGTTGATCAGATAATTGGTTGAAATTTATATCGATGATATTGTGGTTAAATCAAAAGAGAAATATGAACAGTTAGTCGATCTGCGAAGTGTGCTCGAGAAAACAAGAGCTTTTGGTCTGAAGATCAACTCGCTTAAGTGCGCGTTTGGAGTATCGACTTGTCAATTTTTGGGATTCATGGTGCACGAAAGGGGGATTAGGTGACCTAAACAAGAGTGAAAGCAACACTTAACTGTGAACCTCCTGAGTGCAAGAAAGATTTACAAAAGTTGATTGGCGTGATCAATTATCCGAGGAGATTCATTTCAAATTAATCTGGTCGGATTGAAGCTTTTACACCATTATTAAAACTGAGAGCCAATCAAGAGTTTGTTTGGGGGTAGAACAACAAAAAGCATTCGATGATATTAAAACATAATTGTCCAACCCTCTAGTATTGGTTGCTCCTCAAAAGGGGGTGTCTTTCTAGCTTTACATACGGGCTGAGGATTTTTCAATTGGAGCAGTACTGGCTCAAAAATCGATGGCTAGGAGAAAGTGGTGTTTTATTTAAACCGATGATTTATTGACGCAGAGACCAGATACTCTTCAATTGAAAAATTATGTTTGTGTTTATATTTTGCATGTACGAAATTAACATTATATCTTGCCTGCTGAGTGCAAGATAATATGCAAAGATGATATAATTAAGTACATGATTTATGTACCTATACTAAAAGGTCGAATTGGTAAATGGGTTGATGCCTTGATTGAGCACGATTTAAGGTACGAGTCAGCTATAGCTGTAAAGGGGCAAGTATTAGCTGATTTCGTTGCTAGTCATTACTCGAGTGCAGGCATGGGGTTTGTTAATGTCACGCCTTGGACTTTGTTCTTTGATGGAACTGTGTGTAGCCATGGGTGTGACATCGGCTTGTTGCTCATATCTTGAAAGGGGTTTTGCTTTGAGTTTTCATTCATAGTTGGTTCTGAGTATTGCAATAATCAAGTTGAGTATCAGGCATTGTTTAAGGGACATTTGTTAGAGGTGGAGATCACCCTCTTTGGAAACTAGTTGACAGCCAGTACCTGTCATTGATGGTGCCGTACCTTGTGCAAGCCGCTTCGCCGAGTGCACGCTCTCAGTGTGCCTTGCCACGAACCCTGAGTATCGAGGCCGATGCTTCTTAGTGATGATCTTGGAGGAGAGCGAACATGGCTAGGTGGTCGGAGTCACCGCAAGCTTGAGGTTGGACGATGGCACCGGAAGAGGGATTTTCTTGGGCTCTAGCGCGATAGCATGTGAGGAGGACGCAATAATTTTGGAGACGGAGGGCACCGACGATGGGCGAACCTACAATCTTATTGGCTGGCGACGACGTAGTGTGCCGACATTGGGCGAGCGATGTTGTTGCATGTTGGGGTGTGACTGTTAGTGATATGCCCTAGAGGCAATCATGTAATATGATTGTAGCACATCTATGTTTATGTAATCTTGGATAATATGTTATTAGTTCTATGAATAAACGTCGTTCACATTATTCATCAAGTATGACTTAGTTGTGAGACACATTATTTATATGATTTTATTCTAAATGATCCTTAGTCTTATATCATTATGTGGGACAGTAATGATTTGATCAGCATATGTGCATGATGTTCAATAGACCTACTTCGAGATACTACAGAGATTGTTACCTTACATGTGCCATTAGCCTGTAGTTTCGAGTGGTATACCTATATGATTCTTGGACCTGAGATCGTCATTGAATCCCAGCGTGCGTAGTTGTATACTTTGGGGTTATCAACCACTACTCCGTAACTGGGTAGTTATAAAGATAGCTTTCAGGTATGCTATGAAACATGTCGTGGGGTGTGAGCGATCAAGATGGAATTTGTCCCTCCTTGATAACAGGAGAGATATCTCTAGGCCTTCGATTTGATTGGATTGAAAAGTATGTGGCCATATCAATGTGATTAAAGAGTTAATCCCGGTTTAGAATACATCACAGGATTGAGTGAATGGTCAAACTATCACAAGGGTGGCACGCATCTCGCCTCGAGCTTGATTGGTATCGTGCGGCAAAGGAATCGGTATGTGAGTGTATCAAGGTTCAGCCGATATGATCATTCTGTGCATTTAGGGGTCAGTATGTCCTGCTAGGAACAACTATTGACTTGTGATTCAGAAAAGAGTTTTCGGGGCCACGATCATTTGCGCATGAACCTAACAGGTCACATACTTTACGAGTTGGAACATGTCTAATGGATTGAATTCATTAATAGTCTTCATGGATACTGGTCCGTGTAGGATTAGATTCGCACATACTGATCTGTGTAGGATTAGTTTCATGGATCTATGTAGAATTAGAATCCTAATAGGCCTCTAGCATAGAAGCCCATTAGTGCGCTCTATATAAGGGAAGGCGGTGGGGCGGTGCACCACACGAGTTTGCCACCACGAAACTCTAGCCGTCACGTCCTCTACCGACTCCTAGAAACCCTAGCCGTGCTTGTGCGTTGCTACCACACCGGTGTACAGTGTTCCGCCTCTGGACGTGTGGATACCGTAGAGGCGCTACTACAATTGCTGCGGTGTTGATTGGTGACAAGGAGGAGAACGTCGGCGAGAAAGACTACTTCCTCTACGGCAGTACGTACAATGTTGCTGTAGTGGTGATCAGCGAGGAGGGAACGTTCGACTCGATGTAAACAACTACTTCCTGTACCTCGACGCGTGCGACATAGGACTTAGTTACTCTGACTCTCCTTCCGTTGCGACTGCGCGTCAAGGGTAACGATCTGTGATCCTTTACTTGCATGATGTCTTGAGTGCTTGCGGTAGAAATTTTTGAAATTGTGCTAGCGTAGCCTACCCGTTCCCCTTCAACGACGTCGGTGATCTAGGAGGCGGAGGGTGCCAATATTTGGATGAGCGATCTTCCTGGCCAGCGATGGGGTGGCAGCAATCTAAGATGGCCTCTTCCCGACGGTGTGCCAGGAGGCAAACTCCGATGGCATCCTCTGCTGCATGTTTTTATCTAGGGTGTTCTTTTTGACGGATTTCTAGCCAAGTGTAACGCGGGAGAGATTGGATGTTGCCCTGCGTGGCGGAAGTAGGCCAAAGTGCCTGTGTAATGGCATGACTAGTTATCTAGGTCATGGGTTGGAATTTGTGTGGGTTGGGCTTGGGCCGATGCCAATGGCGGAGGTATGTACTTATACCCGTATCTGATCCGACACGAAAAAGGAAAAAAAGAAAAGTCATTACCGTCTACTCTGTTCTTCCTCTGCTCTCTATCTTCCTATCTGTTCTTTCATCTCTTCCCAGATGCTTCCCGTATCCAAGGAGTACACCTTGCGAAGTGGTAACAATCTTGGTATCAGAGTCTGGTTCTGATCTGTTGGGTTCGCTCCGATATTCCCTTGACCGAGGCGGTAAGATCATTCCAAGGGAAGGGTTCGCTGTTGCTTCGGTGGCGGCGGTAAAATCCCTAAGCCCGAGGCTCGCACGGTTTGGGGAGGAGCACCACGGCATCAGCGACGAGGTCGATGGCAGCGGCTATGGATGGATTGAAGGTGGTGCTAGGAACCAATTCATATAGGCAACTGGTTAGCGACTTTCCGCTGCGTGCCTCTCTGCACGCCCGTCTGGTCCACTCTCAGTGTCTCAGATCCAGCCAATCCACACCTAACCATAACCACTTCTTTCTTTTGCTATCGTTCCTCCATGTGCCATGCACACGATGTGTCGGAACCACCTCCTGCAGGCAAGTGGCAGCGCTTGGCAGCTACACGTGTTACTCCGCGCTCCTCTCTGCACCGTCTGTGAACCGATAGCCATCTTCTCAACACCATGTAGCCTTAGCTACTCCAAGCAGCCTTAACAACATGCCGGACCACTTCTACATTCCATATCCACACACACACTGGCATGCCAAGCCCAAGTTTCCATGTTCAAGTTTTGATGTGCAATCATGTCCGGTGAACGTCAGTTCACCATTCTGGGCGACTAAGTTTAAAATTAATAATTGTACTGAAGCAATGTCTAAGCAATTTTAACCAAGACTTAAGAATCTAAATTATTTTATTTTAACCTATCCAAGCTAACAAGGGGTGATCATCAAGGCAATCATTATTAGAATCAAATGAGGAATGATCTCATCAAGGCAAGATTATTCATGGTACAAACAATAACAAGTAATTGACAGGTCATGATATATCATGATTAACAAGTGGATATTCATAATTTAAAGAGCATGCAATTTGATACTTTAAAAGAAATAATTTAGAAAATTGGGTATCAATATGATCTAACTGAATGTTAATTCGCCTTGATCCTGGGTGTAGAAGGGGTCTTCTTACTACTCTTCAAAGGGCTCCTCGTGCTCCTCAGCGTCTAATAACAGAACGAATTCAACAAACAATAAACAAACAACCGAGTGCAACGAGAAAGTATGATGCATGAAATACAACACACATGGTCTAGTGATTGGTGATTAGCGATAGAAAGCTAGCAACAGCTCAATCCTATGTATTAAGGAAGTTCCTTGAGTCTAATCAAGTTCATAATTCTATTAATAGATATCGGTTGTGCGAGTGATAACGAATAGATGCATGATGATGATTTAATAATTATCCTAACTATAATACCCAAAGAAAATAAGTAGATTTGAGAGTGCTTTTGTCTAAAGTATTTCCTAGAAATTATTAGTCGGTTACTGCCACAGTGCAATGATTATCTAAATAAATTTTAACAGCAAAAGATAATTCCTAATAAAAGGATTTTAATTACCCTCTTAAGAATCATTTTGGTGTTGATAAAGTTTCTATAAAATTTTTGGGAATTAATTGAGTCCACTTAATATTTTATATAAATCAGAAATGATTACTACATTATTAATGTATACAAGAAAAAGGCTTAAACTCTTGTTTTAATTTATCCAGAGAGCAATAATGGTGTAAAACCATACAATCAATTGATTTAAATCCTAACCCATATTTAAGTTTCACTAGAATTTTACTAGGATTTATGGGGTTCAATAACCAATTAAAATAAATGGAACTCTGTTTATAAATTACTTTTAAGGTGGTTTTTGATTTAAACAGAGGTCAAATTGTGGGTTACTGTTCCTAGTCATAATTTTGTTAGATCTAGTTCACTTTTTAACATTTTCTAGAATATTTCCATAATTTATGCTAGCTATTTACTATTTTTATTAAATCTAAATCTCTTTCTATATTACTTAAATTCATAAAAGCTGAAAAATCACATGTGGATAGTACTGTGCCAAGCCCGAGACCAACAATGCGCGAAGGCACGCGTCGTGGCCCATCTCGCCCATGGCGACTCTGCGACGCCAAGACACCGCCGAGGACGTGAACTAAAGGGGGAAGGACATTCTTTCGAATGCGCTTTTAGTTACCCTGACCGGTGGGTCCAGGGTCCCACCTGTCCGTGACTGGGTGCGGTTTAAACCAGTCGAGTGACACGTTACCCTTTCATTCTCCGTGAGACAGAGAGCACGCGGCAAGGACTTTGGTAGAGCGGGGCCGGACGGCTCACTGGCACCAGGCGGTGCGAGGGCAAGAGCCAAAACGGACTTGATGTTGTCCCGAACACTATAGGTACCGACGGTGAGGCCGGGGTTGGCCGGACGCGGCGATGCCATGGAAGGGTTAGTGTAACATCCTCATTTTTGAAAAATAAAAATCATATGCATTGCATCTCATGAGAATTTATTTGGTTATTAAAAGTAGTTAAAAATGAGTATGTTCCTAATTAAAAGCTTTTGCAAAAAGAAATCACAACCTTTCAAAACCTAACTGCATAACCTTGTTAATTAAAGTTTTACAAAAGGTTTATTGGAACAAGTAAATGGTAAACAATAGTTTTACTAAATTTTTTTCAAATACTATTTTACAATTTAATCATCAATTAATTATTTACTTATAATTTAAAAATGAAATAAATCAAAATTTTAGGATCTATATTTATTCTGTCTCTCTTGCAAGTAGACCCCACCTATTTTTCCTTTTCTTCATTTCTTTTCTCCCTTTCCTATTCTCTTTTCTCTCTCTTCCTTCTTTCTTTCTTCTTCCCAGAATTCCTCTCGGTCTTCTTTTTCCAAATGAACAAGGAAACCTTCCCCAACCTCCTATCTTGATCCTCTCCTAGAAATCCGCCCCAAAAACCGCCAAAAATGGTTCCCACGATCGTGGGGGATCAATCCCTACCCGGATCGATCTCTCTTTCCCGCAAAATCCTCCCGAAATCGCTATATAAACCCTAGCCGCCACCCTCCCCTTACCTACTGCCTCTCCGTGGAATTCGTCGCCAGGTGAACCCCATTGGTCGAACCCTCCGAGGACGTTCTTCCTCTCCCTTCCATTGACTTATGCCACCTTTCGTTGCCAGGAATCGTCGACCGAGCTCGCCGAATTTTGACGCCGGCGAGCTCTTTATTTTCACCACCGCCGCCTCCTTCTTCGCCAATTGCGTGCCGCCACGGTGATTACCCCTCTTCCTCTTGAGTACCCCTAGGTTTCCCGAACCTTGCCCCCGCCAATTTGGCCGAGCACCGCCGCCGCCGCCGCCCAGCCCTCCTCCTTCCCCACGGCCGCCACGCCGCCGCCGCCCGCCCTCCCCTCCCGGAGACCCTCCTCTGGCACTCCCACGCCGTCGCTTTCTTTCCCCGCCATGCAAGCATCCTCGCCGCCGCCGTCAAGCGCCACGATCTTGTGCATTGCTGCCGCACCAGGCCATTCTTGCCGCTTCGTCGCCCGCCCCAAATCGAGCCGACTCCGTCTGAGGACCCTCGGGGCCTCCTCCTACTTCTCCCCACTTGGCGTGCCTGGCTGCTTGCTGCCATGGCCGCCTAAATCCGGCCGCCGCCGCCGCGTCGCTCTGGGTCACCGACAGGTGGGCCCCACTGTCGGTCACCAGACCCGGCCGGGCTCTGCGCGTGCAAAAGGCAGATGGGCCGCCCACTTGCATCCGTGCCCGAGTGCCCTCCTCTTTAATTATCCTTATTTGCAGATTATGCATAATAATGTAAATTCCATATAAATTGTAGGAAATTCAGAAAATTGTAAAATAAATTTTATTAGATCCATAAAATTCTAAATTATTTTTATGTACCATTTATTTACATGTTTCTGTTAAATTTAAATTTTGATAATTATATTAGTTCTTTCATGTGTAGGAATTTTATAAATTAATTTAGAGATCCAAAAATACCAAAAATTATTTTATAAAGTTAGATATATTATAATATGATTTCTGTACTGTTTTGGTAAATTTTTGAAATTTATTTATTATTAACTCTCTTTTGTACCTTAATATTAAGTCTATAAAAACCATAACTAATTATAGGGAACTCTAAAAATAATGAAACCAATTTCAGAAGTTTTGTAAAATTATTTTATACTGTTCTATACTGTTTGCATCATCCTCATGTCATGACATGCATGCCTCATATTTTATTGCATGTGGTTCTTATTTGCGTTTCTTTTAAACGTTAGACCCGAGTACCGAGTTTGTTTCTGACGCAGCTGAGGATCCTCCCCACTACGTCAATCAAGGCAAGTGCTGAAACCTCTGAACCCATGTTTTCAAACGAGTTTTGTAGAATTTGAACAATAGCATGTATGTTTAACATAAAATACCAAATAACTATATTGCCTAGCTAAATCCCATTGATACTTAATTCTTATAAAATACCCTTGCTACCTTAGGATTATTAATTTTGATTAATTATTGCCATATCCTTGATTAGGTTTTGCATCTGCTTAATAATGCTCATAGTAAACCACCTGATTAATTGCTTGAATACATTAATCACCATTTTACTTTGTGATCTTTAAGAAGGACAATTGGTGTTGTCTTTTGGTTGTATTTGGGCTAGTTGATAGTGGGTGTTATTGGGAAAAATGTTTTGCAAAACCTGATTGGGGTGGATGGTTGCAAGGATGGTGCCACGTGCATGAGATTCGGGTCCAGTGCGGGACCCATCCTGATCCCTAAGGACCGATTCCTTGAGGTAGACGAGCTAAGTACAACAGTGCGACCATTGAGTGCTTGTGTGGGCAAGCCCTAGTTGAGTACCCTTCGGACCTCTAGTTTTGGCATTCCAGTAGGTGGAGTAGGCAATTGGTGTTGTCCTGCAGGCTCAAGAGGGGGCTTCAGCCAACTAGAGTAACTAGCGCCGCGGTGGAATCCTTAGAGGGAGTGCCAGGCTAGGGGAATGTTGGTTAAAGACCTTGTGGTGTTCTTTTCTCTTTGGGTGATTCCTAGGGAAGGTCACCTCTCGTGGGTAAAGCGTGCAACCTCTGCAGAGTGTAAAACTATCATGATAGCCGTGTCCACGGTCAAGGACGGACGACGGGGAGCTGCCTCATTGGTACTTCTTATCTTTGTTTTCTAAATGGTGTTTTAAAGGAAAACCACGATAGGTGTCGTGTGTTTTGATTTTTCTCCTCATAGTAGGTGCTATGAGCGATGAGGGTAATTGCACGGTGGGTGCCGTGAGTAGCCAGGATTGGGCAAAACCGGCTGAGGCCGGAGTTTTAAAGAAATACTTCAAAGATTTGTTTTCCTCAACTCATTTCAAATCATTTTTATAAAACCTTATGAAAGACTTGCAAAACTGGCTTTATGCAAAAGAACCCTTATCCCCCTCCTTGTTAAGCCCTAGTTGCATTTAGTCAGCCTTGCTTGTTGAGTATAAAGTATACTCACCTCGCTTTTTATCTTGGTCTGCTCATTCCAACGAGCAGGTTGCGACACCGAGGAGGAAGTATACCAGGACGGGGACTTCGCTGAAGGAGTTCAAGACGAAGACTACTCCGACGTCTAGGGTGCATCCGTCAAACATGCCTGTGGAGTTGCGTTGGGTTTTCCATTTGACGTTGAACTATGTTATTTGAATTTCCGCTACTAGGCCATGAAGCCTAAACTTTGTAATAATTATGAGACTCTGATGTAATAAAGTACTTTTCATTGAATGGTGATGATCCAAACTGTATATCTGTGTGTACTAGCTACTTGATCCAGGGACTAGTACAGGTAAGACACAGCAGGGATTCGACTCCGATTTTCGGGTCCCGACAGTTAGTGGCCAATCCGAGCGGAAAGAAAGCTCGTGGGAGCAACCAGAGGGTTAGTGGGTTCTCACGGAACGGTTGGCAAAGCCGGAGAGAAGTCTGAGTTGGCCGGCGATGTGGACGTGGTGGAAGCTAGAATCGGGTCACCAACGCGGGGGAGCTCCGGCGAGGATCTTGCAAGACTGGGGATGGGAAAGGGTTAGTGAGGGTTTGGCGATACTCTATGTGCAAGGAATCGGAGGGATGCTTACTGGAGAGGGAGAAATCCGAAAGGGGGCGAAATAGGGGATTTCTATTTGGCGGCGAGGGAAACTCATCGCTGGTGAGCTCTGTTGGGTCTCTAGTCGATTCCTTGAAGGACGATGAAGGTGAGGAGGTGAGTAAACTTTGACCGGGACCTCGGGGGGCGAGAGGACTCAGCAAGGTTGAATTCGGGTGCTGGAGCAGTGCTGCGGGAGTGAAACGGTGGAATGGAAGAATGCGAGACCGGGCGGCTATTAATAGACACGGCGATCGCGCGGGGAAAGGAAGGGGCACTACTGAGTTGAGAGAGAGCGAGACAAGTGCTACGCTCCCACACGGATGAAAGGGCACGGCGTGACAGGGAGCAGAAGCTGCACGGCAACTGCTGCGGGCAGCTGGGACAGAGCGAGGTAGCAGGCTTCCAGGGGTAAGCTGGCCATAGGGCAGCGGTGATAGGGGAAGGATACCACGGGCCCGGACGCAGCAGCAAAAACGGTGCCACGAGGCAAATGCGGCAGCGTGCAGGCGCCAGCGTGAGGGGAGCGGCGAGCCGGCGATTGGTCCGCTAGGTAAAGGGGAAAACCCTAGGGAGGGTGCGAAGCAATGGCGTAGCCCATTATCTAGTCGGGATAGAACAGTCAGGCACGACACGGTCGGCAACATGGCGTGCACGCGGGCGGCGCTGGGCACGTGGCGTGTGCGGCCTACCACGGTCGGCGAAGGGTGCAAGTACGCACGACTGGGGCACAGTGGACGGGCGCAAGGGCGGTAGGCCATGGCAGTGGCGCAGATGCAAGGGTCAGCACAGCCGGGCCTAGCCAACGCGGCGGGTGCGTGCGCTGGGCGTGCCCAGGGCGGCCAAGGAGGGAGAAAGAGAGAGTAGGAGGGGAGAGAGAGGGGTAGATGGGCTGGCCTAGGCCCAAATGAGGGGTGGGCTGAGCCAAGCCTAGGATTTTGGGTTTGGGTTCAAAATGTGGGTTGATCTTTGAATTCAAAATTTGAATTTGAAAAAAGAGGATAAGAATTTAAGATTAGGTGATAGCATGAGGGTTGATAATGTAGTTAGGCATAAAATGACTTCAAAAGTTGGTTTCCAAACTAGGTCTAGGGATTTTATGTTGATTTAAAGTTGCATTAACAATTTAGCCCTTAGGTTTAGGATTTGATTAATCTTCAAAAATTCAATATTTGAATTTCATAGGAAATAGTCCTAAGGTTTTGATTAAGCTAAGACATGGAAGTGAATTGTCCTTTAGGTTTAAAAATTTGGAGAAAATTTTTGGGATATGATTATTTATATAACACTTATTTGCAAATAACCGGGATGAATAATCTTTTACAAGTATGAAAAGGTATTTTAAACAATAATAATATGCATGCTTATTCCATAGGGGTCTATTATAGAGTTGTTACATTATGATACTATGTGATACCTTATACTTGAAACATTACAATACAATATGATAATGGCGATAATGATATCTGCTCGTACTCAATGATACTTCACATTAAC
The DNA here is from genome assembly GCA_036346145.1 of Olyra latifolia. Lineage (NCBI taxonomy): Eukaryota > Viridiplantae > Streptophyta > Magnoliopsida > Poales > Poaceae > Olyra > Olyra latifolia. The sequence continues at coordinate 60,690,302 of CM070525.1, forward strand.
GATACCCGATACTCGAGAATTTCTCGATACTTGGAGATACCATCAACACTCGATGATACTTGAAGCTCAACAACAACTACTCGATAATACCGAAAGCTCGACTATACCACGATACTGCACAAAGTTTGACAATAGCTGAAACTTGATTCACCTGAAAATCGATGGTACCATAAGTGATACTTGGTGGTACTTAATGATACGCAATGGTACTTCCTGAAAATACTCGATATCTGACGACACCTCTTGCCTTCGTGGCAAACACCATTGGTGATTCTTGGTGAAAATTAATGATACATGACAATACTTACTGAAACTGGTCGATATATGATAATACATGTCCTCGTGGTGGACACTATAAGGTCATGCTTGATAAAACTTAATGATACATGACAACATCTCATGAAACTACTTGATACCTAATGATACACCTTGCCTTACTGACCAACACCATTAGGTGTTACTTGGTGAAACTTAACGATACACGACAATACTTCCTGAAACTACCTAAATACCTAATGATAATCCCTGCCCCCTGTATGACACCAATAGGATCAACTTAGTGAAACTTAAGAATACACGACAATGCTTCCTAAAACTACTTGGTAAGTGATAATTCTCTCTGCCATTGTGGCAAATATGTATATAAATTGAATTACAAAGACTTCGTACTATTAAAGAGTAGCATTGATCAAGATCAGGGATTATAAAACATAATTGACATGATCATATAGGTCAACCATAAAGCCAGGCCTAGATTATAACTCTTTTCATGAAATTAGGGGCTGGTTTACAAACCTCCAACACCCAATTGCTTTTAATCGTATCTCAGGGACCAATTTGCAAAATCACCATCTTCTTTAAAATCCCCAAATTGATGGATTTTGATACCTTATCTCTCTAATCTTCACCATCGATCAAACCAAGAAATGGAGTGCAGAAATAAGAGGAATGGAGAAAGAAAGGGTAGAGCATCAGGAGCCTATGGTGGCTAGCCATCCGTTAGCCAGTAGCAACATGGCAAAGGGCGCCTGAGCATGGGGTAACTTGTAGTAGCTCCATGTCCGGCGCAGCCATGCAGACCAGCGATGGTGCGTGTCACATGGTGTCTCCAGCTGAGAGCAAGACGAGCTGTGGCATCTGGTGCGGTATCACCTCTAGGGAGGAAGCGGGGGCTCTCCGATGTGGTGCGACACTTGTGAGAAGAGGACGGACATGCACGGAGGAAGGTGGTCTCAATCGTGTTGAGTGTCGTCAAAGGGAATAGGACTTGTGCACGCTCCCGCGCATGTTGAGGAAGTGAGGCTCTTCGATCTGATGAGGTTGACGGCGTGTGCAGGTGCATGCAAGAGAAAACGAAGCAAGGCTTTCTAGCGAGGTTGACGGCCTACGCAGCTGCGTGCGAGAGAGAGGAATATGCAGGGCCTTTCCATCAAGGTTGACGGTGCGCGTGGCCGCACACAAGAACGAAAGAAGTGGTGCATGCTACCACGCGCGAGAGCGGAAGAAGTAGGAAATTTCCAACGCGGTGAGAACGAACAAGACACAGCTGTCCAATATAAAGGATTCTATACCGTTTGAAGCTATTCTAACAGTATAGTATACTCTAGTCGCTTCCTTTTTTTCACAAAGGTTTTGGGAGGGCTGTTGCAATGCGAATATAGTCTTCGAGTTAAAATATCAAAAATGGTGTGTACATGGACTTCCAGTACCTCCCTCACCTCTCCCATGTGTTGTTTTGCCAAAACTTTAAATTCTTGCAAATCAGTCCTTCCTCCTCCCCTTACTCACCCTCTCTGCTCCTCCCCTCCGGTCCGGTGACTTCTACACCGCCAACCAACAGAGCCTCAGCTAGCGACCACTAGGGTCTAGCCTCGCACTGCTGGCCATGAGGTGCTGAGGTCCTTCTTCCTCCTACCCTCCAGTATGACTCCCTCACCATCGGTCAACGACGTCCCACTCGATGACTACTAGGGTCTGGCCTTCCACTAAACCTTTACTACATACTAGGAGGTCCTTCTTCCTCCTTTCCTAACTCTCCCTCTCTTGTCCTCATCTCAAGCCTACCAGCTCTCTCACCACCAACCAACGGATCCCCTAAGAGCAACCACTAGGCCCTGGCCCCCCATCAGCACCCTCACTACCAACCACGAGGTCCTTCGTCCTCCTCTACTCTCTCTCTCTCTCTCTTGCCTCCTCCTCCATCCTCCAGTCCAGTGGATCCTCGCTACCGACCAATGGTGCCCGACCGGCAACAACCCGTAACATCCCTAAATTTTAGGGATAAATTTTTTTTGTGATTTAAAATCCTAATCGTGTAATTAAAACATAAGCAACTCTAATGGAAAGTGGTTGGGGTATTTTCATTATTTTATATTGCTCTTATAAATCCCTACGGGCTAAGATAAGTTTGTGTGAATAAGTGATGCTCACCTATAATGAACCAACATCCTGAGTCTGATAAACTAAGGAATTATATAAGTTTAAACACTAATCTAGGAATTCTCCAAATGCCTATCAATAGAAAATTGTTATTATATGCATTATAATCATAGGGAATACATAGTCATCAAATTCAAAACAAACTATAAAAATGGAATCGTCATAATTCATTGAATCCAGATACATTTTGAATACATTTTTCTGAGTTTCACATAACCCTAAAATGGCATTTCAGAATTACATAAAACCTAAAGGGGTAAAATACAAAATTCCCATTCTCATCTAATCCCCATCCTTATCTTCCCATTTCATGGCTACTGGAGAGAGATCGGGCAGAGAGAGAGGGGGAAAGAGAGAAGAGAGAAGAAGAGAGAAGCAAGGGAGAGAGGAGAGGGAGTGGCCGGCGCAAAGCCCGGTGAGTGGCAGAGACTAGAGGCAGCTCCGGCAAGGTGGCGCAGGCAGCGCTGCAGTGCGGGGGACGGCGCGGCAGAGCAAGCTAGCCGACGGCGGGCAGCAAGGAAGGCGGCCGGGCCGGCCCACCGTCGACCATGGCTGCATGAGTGCCCAGCACTGCCGTGCGGGAGGCGAAGGCGGCGCCCAGGGCAAGGACGGCGAGCAGCCAGGGAGGTGGTGTGGCGTGGCGCATGGTGGGCGACAGTGATGCGCGACGGCAGTGACGGTCGAGCGGCTCCAGCGGCGGCCCCAGCCGGCAGCTAGGAAATCGAGGCACGGACGGTAGCGATGTCCAAGCAGTAGCTGGGCGAGCTAAGCCGAGCGGGTGGCCAGCGTGGAGACCGGGCGATGAGCGATGGCCAGGGCAGTGGATCGTGTAGTCCTTTGGAAGATGAAGATGATGAGTTGCGGTGCTACAGAGGACGAGCAGCAGTGGCAACCGCGGCGGCCGGTGCTAGGGCTTCCGGCGGGATGCGGCGCGCTGGCCTGTAGGCAAGAGTGAAGCAGGCGCGTGGGGCTGTTGCCCTACATCTCTACAACGGCGGTGACCAGCGATGACGCACTAGAGAAGCGGTCTGGACACGACAGAGCACAAGGCGGCGCAGGCATGCCATGGAGCAGGTGCGCCATCGGGCGGCCAAGAATGGCGGCGAGGTCGGCTGAGTGATGGCTCGGCTAGGTGGAGTTTAGGCACACCGTGGCCGGCAGCATGGCAGCATGAGCAACGCGTGGCTGAGGCATAGGAAGATGGCGCCGATGACTCTGTTAGCATTAATCTTGACTAGTTAGTTTATTTGAGAGTTGATGTTTCAATCAATTAGTAGTGCATGTGTGTCATGTACGAAGAATGTGTGGAGTTGTGTTGCATGTAGAGTTGTGTGCGTGTGTTGCATGCATTTAGAAGTTAATTAGCTGGTTAGTTTAGTGAGTGGAGTCGGCAAGAGAAGCTAGCAGCATGCATGATTAGCACGACATGGAGGAGTGGCTTCTAGTCAGCTTGGTGACCACTTCTGGAGGGTCGTGCGCATGAGTTAGTTGCTCATGCGGAGTGGCCGAGTGAAACGTGTGTGCGTGCGCATGTAACCCGGCAGGTTTGTTGCTCTTACATGCATGCGAGAGGCTATTTAGCCGATGTAATCAATCATCTGTTAATTTGCTTGGACTGTGAATACAGAAAAGAAGAAAAGGGCGTACGTTGCCGCAAGTGCTCCCGTGTGTGAGTGTGACCATATGAGTTTGCTTCTGTATTAGTCTAAGGAGTGCTCGCGTTTGGTGTTGTATTAGTTTTGATCCTTGGGCTGGTTCCAATAGACTTCAGGCGGTACACATAGGTGGGCATGTTGGACTGTGGCCAGGTTCACAAAACCGATGAAAACCGGTAAAAACCGGTGGTTTCTCGCCAAACCGCGGGGGGGCGGTTTGAGAAACCGCCGGTTTTTACCCGGCCGGTTTTGAAATTTTAAATTTGAATTTAATATTTTAAAAAATTCAAAAAAATCTTTTAAAAAACTAGAAGGTTTTTAGAACATTCTGTACAAAGCAAAATTTTAAATTGAGATTATTATCATGGTATTTTATGCGAAGAAAGTTGTGCAAAAGTGAAAAACCATTTTTTGAAAATTTGGATTGTTTCTAGAAGGCCTGGTCTGTACATTTGCTAATTGATTGCTCTGTTTGTTTTTTCCTTTTGTCATCACCACCATACCGAACTCACTGATTGATGCACGTTTTGCTACCGTGAATCACGGGTTTCGGGTCACCAAACAGTTTTCAAAACCTTGATATGTCTATCATATGACTTAGTGTTGATATGTCTATCATCATATGCAATGCATTATATGTATGTATGCAATTCACTTAATATTGATATGTTCCAGATGTCATATATTTATCAAAAGTTCCTCCAAATTTTTTCCATGATTAAACAAATTACCAACACATATATCCCACCCATTTATGATTTTTCTCAATTTTGTAAATTTTTTCAGACATCTTTTCATTTTTTTTCCTAGTTCGAATATATGTTTTTGTTGGAAACAACTATGCATATCACATTATTGACTTCATATTGTTGACTTTATATTGATATGTTCAAATTGACTTTATATTGATATTTTTGTTGGAAACCACCTTATTCAAATTATTGACTTCATATTGATATATTCAAGATGTCATATATTTATCAAAGGTTCTTCCAAATTTTTTTCATAATTAAACAAAATTACCAACACATATATCTCACCCATCTATGATTTTCCTAATTTTTTTACATTTTTTCAGACCTCTTTTCATTTTTTTTTCCATTTTCCACGTTTCCCCTATTTCAGACCGCCAAAAACCACTAAAAACCGCCAAAAACCGCTAAAAACCGCCGGTTTCTCGGTAAAAACCGCTGCAAAAACCGGTGGACTCGTCCGCTGCTGTCTGACTGTTTGAATTTGAATTTGAGAGGTTTTCAGCGGTTTTTAGCGGTTTTGCCGAAAAACCGGCCCGCCCATATGGTGGCTTCGGGTCCCGAAATGGGTTTTTAAACCCTGACTGTGGCACATGGGGGCACGACCGCGGTGAAAATGACCAGTGACGAGGCTGGAGGTGGCCCATGGTGACCAAACTGGGAAGCTCTATAGGTGCTCAAGGAAGAAGGGGTCGAACCGGCGGCTTGCCGTGGACCGACGTCGACAGTCACCATGGAATTGAGGCCGAGGCGATGCCTCACCACAATGACACTTGGCAAGGGCAGCGGTAACTAGCAACCGGAGAAGCACCTAAGTAACCTTCGGTGGGGGATCTCCGTGGCTGCAACAGGTAATTACGAAATGCTAGTAAAAGGTAATCTAACTAGTTCATAGTTAAGGCATTAGCTAAATGGCTTAGATAGAAGTATAATTGTTATGAATTATAAAAGAATTATAATCAACACCATACACTTCCTCTAGCATGTCTTCTATTCATGCACAAAACAAGGAAAGGAAGAAGAAAGCACTGTAGAACTACCTGATAGGTCAGTGATACGCATAGATAATACTATCCATGGAACTTAGGTAAACGGTAATGAAGAATATAAGCGACCTAAGGGTAATCATATAGGTATTTACCATTTGATGGTTATTATGAGATTAATCAAAATACCTGCAGTAAGGCAGGCCAACTACTAGAGAATAACACAATATTTGGAGTGAGTACAATAGCAAACCTATATAGTGGTAGCCATATATAAGCAACACCCTTAATTAATCAATTTGACAAGGTCATAGAAGCTAAGTAATAAACCCGCAGTGATATTGGCTACATATCCCTTTGGTAGGTGAAATTCATGGAATGAAAAGAAATCCATATATTTTAAAATATTGAACACCCCAACTATTATCTATAAAAACAATATACATACTAATAGCCTTTGAAGTACCTTTTTCAGCAGAGCACTTGTATCTATGTATATAAATATTTACTCCGTATATAGTACCCCAACTAATCTAAAATGTAAGTATATAAATAAAAGCATGTCTACTAGAAACCCAAAACGTTCTAAAAGAATATTTAAATAACGAGACTCCTTAAATCAATTAGGAACATAAGCCCAACACTAAATTTCTAATCAACTATTCTAAAACAATATGTTATATTCCAAATTTTTCATAAAAATATAAAAACTTAATATTTTACATTCTATAGAACAGTTCAAAGTATTTGGAATTATTTTGAAAATATAAACCTCACGGTTATATGCATAGCATGTTGGTGTTAA